>CM061131.1:79532505-80926519 GCA_030789695.1 Scilla litardierei | reverse complement strand
CTCCAAAAGTGACTGTTGCACCATCCTTGATGCTAATCACTTCGGAGAGCAATGAGGGATCTCCGGTCATATGTTTGGAGCAACCACTATCGAGAATCCATCCTTTCCCTTTAGAGCTAGTTTGACCTTTATTGCTCTTCTTCTTTCTCTTGGGTACCTACATAATATACCATAAGCTCATGGTACCCAATATTTGTTGGGTCCAAGGAGATTAGCCCTTTGGAAGCCAAGTCCAAGTGGACTTCCGCTTCCCAACATAATTACTATTCGTAATAACATCATGAAAATAGGAATCAACATAAGCATTCCTATCATTTAGGCTAGTGTTCTTAGGACCCCAAATGGTGTAAATTTTGGGAGTCCTTTTCCTAGTTTCATGCATACTTGTTAGATTTCTATGTGGTGCGTGCTTCTTAGGAACATGGTTTCTAGCATACGAATGTGGAGGTGGATATGCATTGGACATACGAGAATAATATGTATGATTGGGAACATGCATGTTATATGAAGCATATGAGTCATGCATGACATGTAGAGGATTAGCATACATGTAAGAATGATGCATATGTGCATATAAGTGTTTAGGAGCACGTACATGAACATTTGTCATGTGTGGATTTGCACGTGTCCGTGGGTGTGGAGCATAAAAAGTGTCATGATTATCCACTTGTGAAGTAGGAGGTTTCCTACGTGGATGAAGGTTAGTGTACATGTAAGCTTGGCTTCTCTTTTGGTTTCCACCCTTAGTGGGTTCTTGCCAAAAGGAAGAGATGGTGAAGTGGTGACTTTCTTGGTAGGTTTACTACCTATAGTGTCTTTGACACCACTTGTGGATGCACCGGAGGAAGGCATCACAAAGTCTATAGTGACACCACTATAGGAAGTGCGAGCATTGGGTGCATTCGCATTCACAAATCCAAGACCAACACGATGTGTGGCCGGAAATTGGTTTGCTAGCAAATCATCCAATTGTCCTTTTCCCTTATTGAATCTCACAATACGGGAGGACATGAGCTCATATTTCTCCTTAAGAGAAGAAATATTGGTATCCAAGGTGGACACACGTGCTTTGAGCTCGTGCACTTGAGTTTTAAGAGAATCATTCTCTAAACCCAATTGGGTGTGGCGTGTGACTAGATCACTATTATCCTTAGGATGTGTTTGATCTAGTTGAGATTTGAGGGCATTCACCTCATCTCTCAAAGTGACATTTTGAGAAGCTAAATTTGCTTTCTCACGAGTAAAAATATCAACAATGGTGTCATTGTTAATAATGCATGGAATGGATGACTTGCTAACATTCAATTTCTTTAAGTTAGTATATCTAAGCATTAAAAATTGATATTTAGCAAACAACTCTTCATTTGTAATACGAAGTTCATCCATTGTTACCTCGGTATCATCCATGTCGGAATCACTCTTATCGGAGAGTAGATCTTCTCATGCCATGAAACACATGTGGGCACTCTCACCCTTCTCATCATTGGAATCACTTGATGAGTCTTCACTTGAGTCATCGAATGTACCGACGAGTCCTTTCTTCTTATCTCTCTTGTTCTTGTCGGACTTGTGGTAATTCGGAGCCTTCCACTTCTCTTTGTTTCTTAGCATTGGGCAATCCCTTTTGATGTGCACTGGCTTATTACACTTAAAGTAAAGAGAGGAAGTGGCATTAGTAGATTCAAATCTTTTGTTAGAGGAAAATTTACCTTTGCGAAAGAATCATTGGAACTTCTTCGCCATTTGGGCCATTTCACCTAAATCCATCTCATTCTCTGATTCTTCACTATCGGAGGATGATGTTGAATGCCAAATCTTGCTTCTTGGCCTCCGAAGGATTCATCATAGCTCGAATCTTTAATCGGTTCTCCCGTCTTACTTCATAAGACATGAGAGTCCCGATAAGATTCACAACTGTGTAATTCTTCAAATCATTGACCTCCTCGATGGCGATGGCTTTTCTTTCCCATTTGGAGGTCATTCCCATGATGATCTTCCTTACCTTTTCAAGTTCGGTGTATGTTTGGCCAAGGGCTTCCAATTCATTGGTGATGTCGGTAAAACGTCTGTACATCAATGCAATGCTCTCATTTTCCTGCATATGAAACAAATCGAAGTTTTGCACGGCAACATATAGCTTTGAAAGTTTTACCTTGTTCGTTTCCTCATGGGTAACGATGAGATGATTCCAAATTTGATATGCACTCTTACATGTGCATTTCTTGTTGAACTCATTCGGATCCAACGCACAATGAAGAGCGTTCATTGCTTTTGCGTTGTTGATTTCGGCGGATTTTTCAGAAATCATCCATTTTCGAAATCAACTTCGGTGGGCTCGACGTATTCCTTGTGGAGGGTTCTCCAAAGCGAAGCACTCCTTAGGAACGTCTCCATCCTACATTTCCAAAGCCAAAGTTTGTGCCATTGAAACGCGGAGGACGCACCGTAGATTGACCTTGAGAAAGTGTGGACGCTCCATCACGGTTGTGATTGTTGTACAAAGGCGGCAGAGGAATGTTGTTGTTGTTGGATGCCATAGCTATAACCTTGTGCTCTGATACCAATTGTAAGGATCCTGTCTATGGGAAAAACACTAGAAGGGGGTTGAATAGTGTTTATGCAATTTAAAAAGATAGTTACACCAATTTAAATGCAATCCAACAAAATAATGCGGAATAGAAATTAAACCCAAAAGAAACACACGTAAATGCAGAGATGTTTCAAGGGTTCGGATTACCCAAGTCACTTCCCGACTTGTTCCCGGTAATCCTACGTCCCTTCCACCCGGATACCTCCGGATACTCAAGTTAGAACCCTAACTTGAGGTTCCCTTAAAACCCACTTGTAGCAACCCTACAAGTGAAATCGAAATACAATTGATTGACCTTGACTACCACAACTTGGGAGCAAGCAAACCGCTTTCACAACCCGAGAGCAACTTCAAATAACGAAAGTTATGAAATATGAAAGCAACACTTACAATCACATATGCCTTGAAGTAGAACTTGAAGGAGAAGTGTGTTGTGTGTTGAAAACTCTCTTGGAAGAGAGGAGAAAGCCCTTTCTCTTGACTGCACCAAATGCCTAGAAGATAACTCTTTGATTCTAGGTTGGAGAGCAAGAGATCAACGATTGTAATTCTTAGGGCTTTGGATTTGAGAGCTTTAAACTTGAGAATGAAAGCTTGAGATAAAAACTTGGAAGAATTGGTAACCTCTCAATGTAACTGTAGAAGCCCCTTATATAGGTTTCTCAAATCCACAAAACAGATTAGGCAAAAACCCTTTGGAATCCGTGAGAAAAATCTCAACGGATAGAACCTGAGCTCGTGACAGTCGACTGTTGAAGAAACCACAGTCGACTGTTGCACAGTCAACAAGGGTAGGTGAGAATTCATAATGGTAACTTACCACGTGGACAGTCGACTGATGAAGGAGAGACAGTCGACTGTTAAACCAACAGGCGACTGTAAGTTCTTCTACAGGCGACTGGCCGTAAGTTGGGTAAGTTAAAGAATTCTGGAAAACATATGGGATAACAGGACAGACGACTGTTGAGGAGAGGACAGTCGACTGTTAATCATAACATGCGACTGTAAATCCTTCTACAGACGACTATCAAATACCCTGAGAATTTCCAGAGAGCTGAGTCAACAAATTGGCTCACAGACAGACGACTGTTGCAGCATAGACAGTCGACTGATCCAATGGACAGTCGACTATATATTCAACATTAGTCGACTGGCCGTAAATATACAGATCAACAGAGTTTGGGCAAATGACAAACAGGTAACTGATTCATAAAATACAGTCGACTGTCACTTGGACAGGCGACTGTAAATCGTTCATGAGTCGCCTGTGGGAAATAAGACAGAGAAGCCCAAAACTAGATTGTAAAGTTTGTGCATAACAGGCGACTGTAGAACAAAACACAGTCGACTGTTTTTGAGACAGGCGACTGTAAAGTGTTCAGCAGTCGACTGTTATAAACAATACGGACACAATCAAAAGAGAAATGAATTGGAGTCTAAGGACAATTGATCTATTGATGTCCTAAGACTGAAATGAGGATGTGTGTGTGCTCCATCAATGTTCTACTTCTAAGCTACATACTAGAAGAGATAAAAGAAATTTACATTGACGAATTCTCTCTTCTATCCAACGTATGATCTTGAAGTCTTCATGGAGCTTCAATCATCATCTACGATCATCCAATCCATTTCATTTGCCTTCAATGATCTTTAAGAGTCATCCATTGCAAATAGATCTTCATATTAAGCTTAGACAATGGATTAGCTGCAAAATAGGGGATTAGTCACAAGTATTTATGTTTTTTCATCATTAACACCAAGTAGGGAGAAGTCCAATACTCAACACGTAAGTCCAATGAGTGAGAACTATCCCAACTTAATGGATTTGTAATCAGTTAGGATGCTCTCCATTTTCACAGTGACTCTCTCTAATAGCCCTACAGTCTTATCCAAACGACTCTCTTTCTAATATCCTTCTCTTAGACAACGATGGGGCAGAACTGTTCAGCTTGCTCTGTCTTTCATTCTCATCCATTAAGTGCAATATCATCTAGCTTGACCACTCAAGTGAGGGCGATCCTTCCACAGAAAGAATGTGCATCTAATATCTCGAGAAGCCCAACTCCAAAATCCCCTTCCTGGATTTGCTCAAGTCCTCCTGGGCATCTGCAAACCATAATTGCATATCTTAAAATCCTCTCTATTGTATTCCAAATCACCACTGCTCTCATATCTATGTCGAGATCGACTAGAAGAGCACTCCACGAAACTCATTTCTTCCTTGCAATGTTAAAAACATAAAACTATATTAAAGTAAGTTAAATAGAAAAGAGAGTGATATGATAAAAATTAGAGGAAACGATTATCTATGAAAAGTAAAGAGCAAAGCATGTCAATGGTTCAGTCATCTTTCATCCCTCAGTCCAGTCACAAACAAAAGAGCAAGTAACACAAATAGAAAATGGCCAATAAAAGGGCATGGCAGCCAACAAAAAAGCAAGAAAACAACATCAACTAACAGACATCATCATAATAACATCAACCACAAGAAAGTCAAGACAAGACTGCTAACCCAAGACAAAAAACATTGACATGAAGTAAGTAATGAAAGACATAAAACAATGGTCAGCCAAGAAAGAGGCAATGATTGGAAACCTAACCAAGAGCCCTCAGAAGTATACTGATCAGTTTCCCAGCTGGTTTCTTGTTATCAACTATGTAAAAATATATTCCATCATCGCATTCACATTCAATATGTGCAGCAACAAAAAAAGAACATGGCCAATAAAGGATCCAACTTGGAAGAACAGAACATGGCCAATAAAGGAACCACCAAGAAAGCATGCCATATCAAGGAACTAACAAAACATCTGCAAGCCAATATGCACACACAATTTATTCACTCTGAGGGTTTCATCATTGGGATCTATGCCTGGCATGGTTCCTTCATCTTGCAATGGAATTTATTTGTTAGCCTGTTATGTTTTGGATATGTTCTGTTTTTTGGCTTGTTGTGTCATGCTTGGTTTCCATTTCAGATGGTTGATGCTACTTTGCTTTGATGTTGTTTTGTTGGTTGCACTGCCCTTTTTGGCCATGTTATGTTTTTATTGCGTGCTCTTTTATTCGTGAGTGGGAGAGGAGATTAACGATAAGCATATCAAAGCAAGGAACATCAAAAAAATCAGCAATTAAAATTACACACAAATTATTCACTTTGCGGGTGTCATCATGGGGCTCTATGCATGTAAGCGGAACCTTCATATTTACAACATCACAACATGATATGGAAGAGAAGCATGAACAGCCAAGCCAAGCATGAAACAGCAAGCCAAAAACCATAACATGACCAACACATAAAATGGAAGACAATGATGATCCAGCAAAGCCAACAGAATAAGCAAGAAAAGCCATGCATGAAACATCAAGCCAAAAAACTTACATGGCCTTTTTTTAATTGCAAACTTAAAAATACCAATGCTAACATAACCCAATAGAGCTGGGAAGCCAAGCATGATGCCGTAAAAAAGGATATGCAATACATGCATGAACCAGCCATGCCAAGCATGAAACAGCAAGCCAAAAACCATAACATGGCCAACACATAAAATGGAAGCCAAGAATGATACATCAAGCCAAAAAAAGAACATGTCCAAATCATAACAAGATATAAAAATTTGCAACAACTACCATCAGCAGACAAAAAATGGAAGCCAAGAATGATACATCAAGCCAAAATTCAGAACATAGCCAAAACATAACAATGCAAATAAATTTTCAACAAATAACATCAGACAATATATAATGGAAGCCAACAATGATACGGGAAGCCAAAAAATCACGTGTCCAAATCATAACGAGGCAAAAAATTTCATCAAATAACATCAGCCAACAGAAAAAGGAAGCCAAGCATGATACATGAAGCCAAAATTCAGAACATGGTCAAAACATAACAAAGCTAAAAAATTGCAACATAAAACATCAACCAACAAAAAATGGAAACGAAACATGATACATGAAGCCAAAATTCAAAACATGGCCAAAACATAACAATGCTAAAAAATTATCAACAAATACCATCAGACAACATTTACTGGAAGCCAAGAATGATACAGCAAGCCAAAAAAGAACATGGCCAAATCATAACAATACTTAAAAAAATTGCAACATATATAACATTAACCAACAAAAAATGGAAGCTAAGCATGATACAGAAAGCCAAAATTCAGAACATAGCCAAAACATAACAATGCTAAAAAAATTTCAACAAATACCATCAGATAACATATACTGGAAGCCAAGATTGATACAAGTCAAAAAAATGAACATGGCTAAATCATAACAAGCAAAAATAATTCAACTAATAACATCAACCAACAAAAAATGGAAGCCAAGCATGATACATCAATCCAAAAAAATAATGGTCACCTCATAACCATGCTCAAATAAACTGAAACAAATAACATAAGCCTACATAAACTGAAAGCCAAGCAAAACTGCGAAGCCAATAATGATCTAGCAAAGCCAACATAGCAAGCAAGCCAAGCCAAGCGTGTAACATCAAGCCACAGAACATGGCCAAGCCAAGCATGAAACCCTAACCAAGAGACATCAGAGTAATAAATATAATTTTCCTTGCTATTTTCTTGACATTGATAAACATCCGATCAACTTAGTATTATCAAATACCTTCATTTCATAAGCCATACTTATCAAAACCCAAGCATACCATAGCAAGGTACCAACAAAACAGCAGCAAGCCAACTTGCACGCACAAATTATTCACTTAGATTGTTTAATCATAGGGCTCTAGTATGTAGGGAACCGAATAAAGTTAGGGTTTCATACTGCTTGGATGTGTGCGAAAATCATCGGAAGCAAGAAACATGCCCATGCAAATGATCGACCCCCGGATACACACACCGGGGGCACGACTGTAGTCTTACCACAAGCGCACGGTATAGTGGCGAGCATGTATTGAACACGAGGAGGACTAATGAAGGTACTCTATTTTGATCACTAAGCTATTGGTGGAAGGATGGTTTTGAGAATGTTGTCACAATCGTTCAATTAAAAATTCGAATTCAATATAATAAAGGCGTCTAGAGCTAGGGAATCCCCACTACGGATCGTCATTTATCTTCGTGAATCGTGAATCTCAATGTTGCAAGACTTGAATTGAGGTGAGCTAGTCGTAACTGAATAGAGAACCAAACTCACGCTCTCGTGCTATTGCCGGTCTATAGCAACCTAGATTAGGGCCCACTCTCGTGCAAACCCTAACCTAAGCCACTAGCATTAGGATCGACATCATCGTCCAATTGCTCCTCGAGCCCACTCTCGTGCAAACTCGAGTTACGACCTAGGTTGTGATAGTTCGTATTCGTCCATCTCTTACAAACGAATATGGGCATAGGTTTATAATAAAAATCCTAGCTTTGGTCCAATCTCTTGCAAACCAAGTCTAGTGGATTTCAATTATAAACCTAAATCGAATATCTAAGCCTTCCCATCGATTAGAATCCAATCTCTTGCAAACCCCACATCAATGAAAATTCCTAGCTATTCGTAATAAGTCAATCACAATCTAACCTTCTATCAATTCTAGCAACATAGAATCCATTAATCACAATTCTAAAATAGAATCCATAAGGTTCATCCACATACCCTAGAACAGCGGAACTACTCGCAATTCATCATTGAAACAACAGAATAACATATAGCAATTCATGGTTGGAGAAAAGCAATTCACAAAAAAAATGAGGAATTTCAATAAGAAGAACAAACCAGATCTGCAATCTTCAATCTCTAAAGAGGAATTACAATTAGAATTAAGCTAAAACCTAATTTCTGGTCTCCCCTTGAACTAGGATGAAAACTAGCCTTAAATACAAGCCAAAACGGCCAAAAAATACTGACAGATTTGCCCCTGGTGCAGCCCAGAACCCTAGTTCGCGGTACAGGCAGACTGCGCCACTCGGCCGAGTAGAACTATCACTCGGCCGAGTGACAGACCCAAAGAAAACAGAGAAATCGGGGGTTTTGGGGGTCTGGCGCTCTGCGTTACTCGGCCGAGTAGAGTTTAACACTCGGTCGAGTGGACTTTCTCACTCGACCGAGTTAGTCTTCTGCTGTGCTTCTACAAATTCCAGAGAGTCTGCTAAAATTTCCTTTGGGAAGCTCTGACTCACTCGGGCGAGTGAAGTTCTCCACTCGGCCGAGTGGGATCATTTGCTCGGTCAAGTGGCCTTTGACTCCGGGCACTCTCGTATCAGTTGTACTCGGCCGAGTACGTTCCTTCACTCGGCCGAGTGGTCTGTCTGCTCGGTCGAGTACCCCGTTTCTGGAGTCGCATCTTCTCCTCCTCGCTTCCTCGTCGATTCTATCAAACTTCTTCTTCTTCCACTCATCATCTAGCACTGCTAGCTCCTCAATATAGCCATAGGCGATGCTCCGGTATGCGTGCAAGTCCCTTGATCTCATTTATGCTCCCGATCGCTCCATATCTCCTGAAATCCGACAAAAACAAGAAATAGTGAAAAGCGACGTGATATCGTCGAATAATCGTGAAAAATGCGATATGGGCGATCAAAATGATATGCAAACATGCAGGAAAAAAGGTGTAAAATAAGGAGCAATCAGCAAACATAGCATATAAAATGGCAGGGTAACCAAAAAAGGTAGCAAAAAACATCAACCTACATAAAGTCAAGCCAAGCATGAAACATCAAGACACAGACCATGGCCAAGCTAAGCATGAAACCCTAAACAAGAGCCCTCGGACTAATAAATTTAAGATTCATTGCTTCTCTCTTGACATTGATTAAAATATGATCAACTCTGTATTATCAAATACCTTCATATCATAAGCCATACTTCTCAACTAGCAAGCATACCATACCAATGTACCAACAAAACTTGCAAAGTTGATGGGCACACACAAATAACTCCCTTTGATTGTATCATCATGGGGCTCTAGATAGTAGGGAACCGAAATAATTAGGGTTGCATGCTGCTTGGATGGGTGGGAAAAGCATCAGGGAGACAAACCAACATATAGTATAGCAAAGTTGACATCATCGGAAGCAAGAAACATACACACGCAAACATACAGAAAACATAAGAGCATGCTAAGGTGTCGAAACTATCAAGGAGCCAAGAATAAGGAAATTACCTAGCAAATATAGCTCCTTATAAAAGTTGAAAAGATGATCCAATCGATGCTCACCGAAATCGAACAGAACCGCCATTATTCGGACCGACCGATCGCCGATGATCCAACTAGGGCATCACCGTCAAGCTAGGGCATCCCTGTAGTGATCCAGCTAGGGCATCAATGACGGCAACCGAAGATCAACGGAAAACAGCGACGTCGGCAAGGGTTTCGTCAATGCAAAAGGAGAGAAGCGCAGAGATGTGAAAGATGAAGCATCAATGAGAGGTGAGCAGAACGAGTGGGCCCCAAAAACAAGATTCTCAAGCGTAATCCGCCGATTTTCCGACGATTTCGCACGTGAGAATTTTGCGGCCAGCTCGGCTCCACGTCGGTGCCACTGCGGATCAGAGCACAAAGAAACCAAACGAGCAAAGTAATAGAGGCCCCTTGAAAGCTTCCAAGAAGGTGGCCTAGAGTGAATGAATAGGCCCACAACAGTGTACAATCCCCACTTTCTAGCTCATTTCCAAGTCGTGGGACATGACCTAAACCACAAGTTCTGGGTTCAATGCCTAGTCAAGGCTCTTTTTATTTGTTATTATCATTTTTTGCACGTGGAGTGAAATACAATGGCATGATTACTTAAATACAATCATGCAAAAGTATTCTATTTTATTTTTTACTTAAATACAATCCCGATTACTTAAATACAATCATGCTATTTTATTTGTTACTTATTATCTATTTGTATTTAAATTAGCAAATAAAAATACAATCATGATTAAACAAATACAATCATGATTAAATATATAAGTAACGAATAAATTTACAATCATAATTACTTAAATACAATCATGATAATAAGTAACAAATAAAAATGCCTTCCTTATCTCCAAAATGATCTATTCTATTTAATAAAATAGCATGATTAAATAAAAGGCAATTTTATGTATTTTACCTGCAATAATTATGTATTTACTGTAAAAATGTTTTGTACATTAGATACATAATTTGTATTTTAATGGGTGCTTTGTATTTTGTCTCCCAATAATGTTTCTTTTTTCCCTTCTTTTATTTTGATTTTGACTCATGTGCTAATACAGCATAGCACGCATGGACGGAACTGTGTACTACTTGCCCTGTGCAGCTAAGGACAAGGAAAAAAATATTATTACGTATAAGCACAACTCTTTTTTCTCTCACTCTCATTCTCCTCTATCTGTAAATTAATGTAAAAGATTTTATATCAAGAGAATAATGGCTATCATACGTCATATGAGGCCTTGCCTCATATTCCCTCTCACATAAAGCAAATAAGTACAACCAAGTACAAGCACATGTGGGCTTGTACTTGGTTGCTTTATGTGAGAGGGAATATGAGGCAAGGCCTCATATGGCGTATGATACCCATTAATCCCTTATATCAATTAGTATTTCCCTATGCTTTGTGTGTATGTGTGCTTTTGTGTGTATATTGATTTAAAAACAATTAATCTTTAATTATTATTTTGTTTATTAAGTATTATTTTCATAGGCATGCATGTCGCAGGCATGCATGTCAACATGTATGAAACTATTGTGTCGACTTAAATAGACATTTTATATGTTATATATCATATTTTGAATATATTATAATATTATTTTTGTAGCTATTATCAATTAATAAATAAAGCATATTACCGTTTTATTTTTTTGTTTTGGTATTTCTTAAAAAAATATTCCTTATATCATCTTTATTTTCGTCGAATTTAAAAAAATTTCTGGTCATGCCACTGGTCATGACGTAGTCAGTATACGCGTGCTTGCGCACATCGTTATTCTGCATGGTGCAGCATTGCCGGCTGCATGGTCACTGGAGGTCCTCGCTCTACTCGCAAAAGCCCGACAGGAGGATACGTCACAAAGCATGCTATGTTAGTTTTATAGTTTTAGGATTTTAGACAATGTTTTAATTTCAAAAAATCAAAGAAAAATACCAAATATTTGGGGGAAAATAGACCCATATCATTACCTTAGGATTTGATTATTATTATTTTTTTGTTAATTAAAACCAAAAAAAACTTACCAATCAAAATTATTTTCAATTTCATGTGGAATATCAAAAACAAATTGCACCATAAATCGTAAAACATGCCATAATCAGATTTAACCACAAAATTGTAATTGCATAGCAATAATATTTAATCTATAATTTTAATCACCCTAGATTCAATTAATCACAATAATCATGATTTTAGATTAAAATCATTTCATAAAATTAGATTAAGACATCCTAAAATCAATTCTGAAGGAGATAAAAAACACATTATTTAGCTAGGCATAATCCTAAGTCTGATACCACACTCATTAGGATTTATAGAATCTTATCAACGATCTAAACACGAAATTCCTACCAAAGTTGCTAAAGATTGTCTTGCGATTGATGTAGCTTGACAAGATAGATCTCATTCTCAATATGATGCAACGTGAAGAATCTCTAGATCTCTCTATTAAATGATACTTTTATGTACTAGGAGATGGATGAGACCCATTTATACAAGACTTTCATCTCATGAATACTACCCTATGAGGAAATCCTAATCCACTATAACATTCGATCCAATGGCCAACGAGGGAGCCATAAGTATGTAACTCTAACAGGGATACTTCATTTGGTCTCAATTAATGAAGTGCAACGATGCAAACGTTTTTCTCATATTATTCTCCCACTAGCTAGCACATGAACATCAAGCTCATACCGGCTAAATGGAGAGAAGAAATGCAAAATATACGCATCTAAATAAATGGAAAAGAAACAGTTAAGACATTCTGATAATTCATGATTGAGGATTAGGGAGTTCGTCGCTGTTGATCAAGAATCAATCAAGAGTCGACGGATTCATCCGCGATTGAACAGAATACAGTTTAGTTTGGTTATAACTTGTACATACTCTTAGACATACAAATAATAATACTACAACAACAAATTCTTTCTCACATATTGCTGGGATCAGTCGTGTGAATCTTTTTCTTTGCTTCTGGTTCGTTAAAGGGTTCACATCTGTTACTTAAAGCAATGGATATCACACAAACGGAATGGATACTATAAATAAGATTAATTCCTTAAACAATAAGCAAACAGCAGACCTAATCACTAACATATTAAACTTAGGTATTGTAGCCACAACCGAGAATCCAATCAATTGAAATGAGCTCTCTCAGTTGACAGCCTTTGAGCTTCCTAGCAATTAAACACTCACATATCAAAATATGGACCACTGAACAATGAATTTCTCAATAAAAAAAGAGGTTAATGTATATATGATGCCAGCTGACAGCACAAAAACACACTTTCCCCAAAAAAAAATTAATTTTTTTGGAATTTGGTGTACATAGTTTAAAACCACAAACCTCCAAATAAGGATGAACCCGAGAGATTTAATCTTTGATCCACTCGTTACAAAACAAATTTATTGTTTTGAAATCATTAAAATTTACAACAATTAAATCAAACATCAAATAGTGTTAGATTCACTTGATTTTGATTTTTTATTATGTTAATCATTCATAGTGTGTAAATCAAATTTGAAAAAACATTTCAAGAAAAATAAATATAAATTGTGTATGTGGTGGCACGAAAAAATTGATGTACCTTATTATGTTAAATGATACTAGTGTCTCAAAAAATTAAACTTAGTGGAAGGGGTGTATGTACATTTTTTTGGCCAAAAATGGAAAATCTTATCTATCACATGACTTGTCCCCCCCCCAACCCCCCCCCCCCCCCCCCCCCCCCCACCCAAATTTTGGTAATTTTTTGCAATCAACAGTACAAACACCCCCTCTTTGGGGGTGTATATAGCACAATCCAAAATTAAACTTAGGGTGTGTTTTGTTTGAAGGAAAATGAAAGAAAGAAAAATGAAATGAAAAGGAAATAGAAAAACAAAGAAAATGAAAATGAAATGGGATTCTTTTACATGTTTGGTTACCAAAGAAAATTGGGAAGAAAGTTGGAAAATATAGAAATTAATTTTATTAGGTTGCTCATTGAAACTAAATAAATAATAATTTAATTTGTTACGATGTGAATTCAAATCATTCTACCATCAGAACAAATTAAAATTTTATTCTTGTTAGTTATTTTGAAAAAATCATTAAGGTAGAAAATAATTTACGAATTGTAACGAATAATTCGTTAACACTATAAATATTATGATTCGTAGATAATATGTTATTAAATAATACACAAATATTTACAAATTTTGTTAAAAAGTTTGAAATAATTTGCAGGCTATTTGAAAAATTCGTGCATAGTGTGTGGATTTTTCAGGCAACTGCAAATTTTTTATAAATTCGTGAATTATTCGCACAATTCATGCATGCATGAAAATACATTAAAGAGTCGAAATTTATTTGAAAAATAAGTGAAATATTCACGAGCTATTAGAAAAATTCGCAAATATTTCATGAAGTTCTAAAAGATCGCGAGTTATTCGTGAATTTTTAAAAATCCATAAATTATTCGCTACTTTTCGAACAATGTAGGAATGAATATATATTGAAGGTGTTTTTTTGAAACATTAGATAATTATTCGCGATTATTTGAAAAATTCATGAATAATTTGCGAATTTTTCGAATAATTCACGAATGGAAAGTTAATAATGTTCTTATTTTTTGAAAAATTCATAAATTTTTTCATGATTTTTTAATACAAAATTATGAATAATTCATGAATTCTTTAAAAAATAACAAATAATTATGTTTGCTAAAAAATATAAATACATAAAGTGAGAGAAATTAGTTTAGCTCTATTTTCCCTCATTTTTGTTGTGCCAAGACGAGGAAAAACTCAAAGAAAAGTTTTATTATGAATTTTCCTTTGTTTTCTTTCATTTTCATTTTCCTTTGTTTTTTCTTTTCAACATAACAATGGAAAATAATTTTCCTTCTAAATAATTTTCCTTCTCCTTCAAAACAAACACACCCTTAGTTGAACCAAAGGCCGCTCCCAGTACCCATTCAGAAAATAAAATAAAATAAAAATATATTTCATATTAATAAACCGATGTTCAGGTAAAAATCCTTAATCATGGTTCAGGAGCAGAAACAGCACATAATAGTGTGTTGAATTCATGTAATTCTCAAAGTAGTAATCTGCCAGAAGTGGAACAGTGTCATGCAAGATGACTGGCTCCTATGATTGCGCAACATGTGAAGCAACAAAAGTGTAATTTTGATATGGTATCAACATCTAGAGTAACGGTTCAACTGGTGTCGCATTCAATTAGCGACTCAATAAATGATTAAGAGAAGATTCAGTTCACGTTGCTTATCTCTAAAGCAGTCATTGCATGCATGCATTAAAATAGCTTAAGCTAATCATTACCCCAGCAAAAAATTTAAACCTCAAAATATAGACACAACCCTAAAATTAGATCCGCTGTTAAACAACAAGGACATGGCGCAAGAGGAACTTTAATAAAACTCTTTAACTGATATGGAAATTATATGGATAATCTTCTATGTACATTGAAAACTGAGGAAATGGCATATACGCACAATAACAACACTTCTCAAACTAAATACAGGCAAAAAAAAGTACAAAACTCTTACCATCTGCCCGAAAAGATCATGCGACAAATAGACCAGTCAGTGCCCCCATAACACCTTTCAGATACTTTAACCTACTATATTAAGTCGATTGCTTCGCATAAGTTGATCCAATCCATAATACCCACGTGCAGCATCATAGCTTATATCTACCAGCATAAGTCTATGGACTGCCTAGTTAGCCACAAAATGGTATCTCGAATCCACATGGCTCTCCACATCCCATAGGAAAGAACCAAATGTCACGGCCTCTAATATGAGTCTTTTTAATCCCCCCAAGCTAATCTTGATAAGCTCATCCTTAGAGGAATCAATTGTCCCCTGAGGAGTTATGACAATCTCCGGCCTCCCGAACAATGCTTCTGTATGCTTCTCAATGATGCCAAACGCTTCCTTTGATCTTATGGATGCATATCGCTGAAGTGTGTCTGCATCAAAGGACATTACGTAAGTGCGTAGCCGGGATGGCTTGATCCTGTCCGCAACCCCACCAAAGCCAGGAGTAGACCAAGAAGCAACTTCAGGATGAGGTTTTCCCATGGAGGGACGAGATTCATCGGGCATTACTTGCTTGACGGATGTGTCCTCATCTTCCGTGCCCCAAGGGAGGGTCTTCATAGACTTCTCAAGCTGGAACCTTTGGTCAACTCTCTTGAGGAAGTATCCATACATTATAGATGCAGCATACACCTGCCCAACCCTGAGCTTGCTAATGGGTGCAATCGTGCTTCCATCATCCAAGCGCTGCCCCAAAATTAGAGAGAGATGGCTCTTGATCATCTCGTAAGCCTCTGAAGAATGGAGCCTTTCAAGCTTGTCCTCCTCCGATGACCACTGATCCACCTTTCCTGATGGATCAGCCGATGGAGACAACGAAGGGACCAAGGAAACACCTGCTTCCACAAACTTTTGAACCACCAAAGCATACAAGATCTCCTCTAGAGCCCTTTTCCTCTCATTAGCTTTTACTTCGGCAATCCTCCTAAGAATACCAAAAAAAGATAGTTAAGGATCTATTCTCATCTCTTCCTATGGAAAACCAAACTTCAAACAAAGAACATGCAGCACTGAAACTTCAATTACCTGCATAAAAGATGTTCATATCACTGGAAAACATTGCAATCAACATGCAACAGAAAGAAAACCAAAAATTATACAAAAAACTTTCATTTTGGGTAATATACAAGATTGAGAATCTAGCACAAAATAGGTACACATTAAACTTGTAAAGAGCAAACTATCTATGGAACACATTTTTTAATAAACCAGAAATATAAAGCCAGTGTATTATAAAATTCTACAAGACAAACCGGATAATTGTACCAAAATGGTACAAATCCATCATTTATAAGACTACAACTCAAAAGCGTAAAAGCTTCACCTTTGAGTTGAAACAGACAGGAATCAAGATTTGCAAGATAAAAGGACATATAATATAAAGAAGACGAAAAGAAAAACCTTTTCCATATAAAATGCTTCAATTTCCTCTCATGAGTGGGAAAACATGAATCTAAATATCAAAGCTCAATAATTGTAACACAGGATAAAAATCATAAACTCAAGGTATCAAATAAGGATTCAATTATTTTACCTGTATAAAATGAGATCCGTGCCAACAGAAGGCGGGTCATCTTCTTTCTTCTCAGATTCTCGATCCATCTGAAGCTGTTCAAGCTGTTGATCAACAGCAGCAGGAAGAAGGTGGGGATGGCTGTGAAGAATCTGAGACAGGAACTGTCCAACTGGTGATTCCAACTGAAGCGGCGCGATAGGTGACAGAGAGTCTGAATGATCACTGGAGGAAGTGTCAGATGCTCTAATTCCAGAATTTCTCTTAAATGTTAGAAGAGCCGCTCTCCTCCGCCCTTGCTTTGTAAGAGAGATTGAGCATTGGCCCTAAATAAAACAAAGTAATTTATAAGAAAAAAGAAGTTCAACGAGTTCCAGACAGAAACGTTAATTCACATTAACAACTTGACTTTGATCACAGCAACTCATCTGAACAAAAATCGTCTCCTTTTGCCAAGCAATTAGGAAATAGGAGACCCAAACAGCTAGCAATCTAAAGGAACAAATAACTTCAAAAAACGTAATCTCCCCTTTTTCTTATTTTTGGAGAACATGGATGGACCAAAAGGATTGCAAGCAAAACATATTCCAGTGGAAACTAGATGAAATTTACAGACTTTAAGGAACATCATATACAATGTACCAACCAGTATTGCTTCTTTTTTATTTTCAGCAAGATTTGCATGCAATCATTATTATATAATAGCTAAACTGCAAAAAACTACCCTTGTACTGTGGACATAGTTGAACTAATATCCCATCATATAAGAAAATGGCAAAAAGCACCTCCAAAAGTAACAAAAACTACCCATGTTCTATTAGGCAATGAGTACGGCCACCCCATCCTCAGGGATAGTTTTTGCTACTTTCTTAAATGAGGGGGTATTACTTCAACTGTGCCAATAGAACATGAGTAGTTTTCGTAATTCATCCTTATATAATAGATTGCATTAAGAAATTCCAAGCTTAATATAAAGTTCCAAAGCTAAATTTAGGGACTTAATTTATTTTGAGCATACATATAGATGAATACGTTCTTTATCTGTTTTCAGACATATAGTTAATATCTACACGCTCACATCTATTGCATAATTACATGAAAATGGAATTCAAAAGAAAGCACAAAAATTGAATGTCCCCTAACTTAATCACAGTTACTAGAGAGAGATGTAACAAAGACAAATAATTCTCAAGGGAAAAGAAAGAAAGAAAAAATCATCAAATACAGCAGCCCCATTAGCTGAGATTCAGATTAAGTTTTGATTTTCCGTGTATAAAGGAAATCAATCCATTCTACCAAAAGATTGTATTCTATCTTTTCATTTTTTTCCCCCTTCCCCCCTTTCTCTAGTAAGATCTAGATAATTCATAATTTGCATCGAAAGTTGAAATTGATTACAGTACTAAACTTCAAGCTTAATATAAAGTTGCAAAATTAAATCGAAGAACTTATATATTTTGAGAGTAAATAAATGTGATTTAAATTCTAAAGTACAAAAGCGATAGATGCCATCTAAGTAGGCTGCAGCCATTAAAAAAATCTATCATACTACAACTAATTATTAAGAACGGCGGGGCAAAAATAGAAAACGACCAAAGGGGATCAGCACCCTCTAAGCTGATATTCAGATTAATTTATATGGAGCCAAAAAAATAATTGGGAAAAATATTCGTGGAATTTCTCTTCAGATCTACATGCAATCGAAATTTATAACCAAAGTCGGACACTGAACACAACAATTCCTTCAACAAAAAAAACCCCAACGACATGATACAAAATATGCAAATAATCTCACCGCGGCACAAATTTACATGAACATTTGATCAAACTTGTACCTTAAGATGATTGGACTTGGCATCAGAGATGAAATTAGGGCGATTAGCGGCTAGAACGCAAGATCTCGATCCAAAATCAGAAAACTTGAAATAAATTGGGGCAGATCGAAGCGTCGCTACGGCTTCCATAGATAGAAATCGGTGTTTGCCGAGATTTTCTTTTTTTTAATATAGAAAACCTGCAATAAAGAAAGAACTAACAATGAATAACAAGGGGAACAAACGATTGGAAACCTATACCTACATCGACAAATTTTACCTTTAAAGGATCGAAAAAGGGGAGGAAATCAAATTTGGAGGTTAGGATTTTCTTTTGGGTGTGATTTTGAGTCGTCAACAAAACGGAGAACGATGAAAAATTATATACTGTAGATTGTTGGACGGAAGTTTGAGAAAGTAAACCCTGGACTTCTGCTTAAATTACGAAAGGTGCCACTCACTTTTAATTGTTTTATGGGTAAATTGCCTAAAAATACTGTCACGTCCGGACTATTTTTAAGTAAATATTCAAAGGCTCAACGTGTCCAAAAAGCCCGCAGGCCCGGGGCCTGGCCCGCCCGACCCGGGCCAGGAATAGTTGACTGTGGCCCAAAGCCTGGCATGTCCCGCAGCCGGGGCCGGGCATCCGGCAAGGGGGCCAGGCGCAGCGGGCCGGCCCGCAGCCGCAGGCTGCAACTGCAGCCTGCAGCTTGCAGACTGTTGCCTGCAAAAAAAATTTGTTTTGTTTTTCTCTCACCTGTTTTGGCAGCAGTGGGGCTTTTTGGTAAATTTTTGGGCTTTTGACCAAAAATACCCTTCCCAACGGTCATAAACGGTCATTTGGTATGGGTATTTTTGGTCATTTTACACCCGAAACCCCTTATAAATTTCAGCCAACCCCTCTCATTTTTTCACAAATCTCAAACTACCAAACTCTCTCGTACTCTTTCATACATTCAAGCAAGCAATCTCAAGGCTCCCCGCATTAACTTCGCACTAAATCTCGTCGTCAAGCTCACGGCTCAAATCGCTCTCGCTCAACTTTCTCCACTATAAAGATTATCTCAGTTCCATCCAATATTACGATTATATGCTCTCTACACCACTCAGTAAATCAGGTTCCTATATTTTTAGCATAATATCTGCACCAACCCGTATGTCTTATACCTTCTGTTGGATCATTTGGATGGCAAACAACACTAAGGGGGGTTGAATAGTGTTGTGTAAGTTAAAAAAATTTCTTTGATTATTAGAACACAACAGATTTCCCTTTCAATGTTGCCTAAGGAACCAAGTAGAGTGATCTACGCTTGGTCCTTAATCAACACGATAAACTTAAAAGAATATAGATATTAATTACAAGCAACAGAGAGATTACACATCGGAATAAAAATGTAATCTTTGCAATAATAATATATTAACAAGGAATTACAATGAGTATATAATAATAATAATGAATAGCGTTGCACAAAATAAATAAGAAAGAGAAACACAGAAAGCACACAGAGAGAAAAGCGATTTTATCATGTTTCCCTGCAACTTGGCTACGTCCAGTCCCCGACCAACCCGGCTCAAGATTTAATCCACTATTGCCTTAGCAATTCAATTACCTAATTTTACTTGTTAGGATTTACAACGACCTAGTATCACCACCAGGATTTCCAACCGCCTAGTCTTGACTAGGATTTTCCACAACCCTTATCACCAAGTGACTTCAGATAAAATCAAAATCTAATTCACCACAATAATTAGTGGAGATTGGTTTTACACTCAAATAATCATATAGTCAAGATAATATTGCAATTGTGCTTATGTGGCTAAAGAATTAAAATAGTTCTTAGGTCACACAACGAATATAAATGAATTCGATGTGATCTAGAATCTTGAGTTTCAAAAATCCTTTAAATAATATGAAAATCAAAATGAGGATTTTGCAAAACTAATTTGCAATAGCCAAAAAATAATGATCTTAAAAAAATTTAAATAAGAGCAATAAGATCAGAAATTGAAAACCGTTTTGGCTACGACGATTGTTGAGGGCGATGAGAACGATTGAGATTTCAAGAGAGTTTTTTCTTAGCTCAAGAATGAAAGAATTAGTATATGGAATTGTTCTCATAGGGCCTCTATTTATAGAGTTTCAAAGGAGAATTCAAAATTCAAAAATGATTCGACTTTTACCCCACAAATCAAGCAACGAGTAAATGAATGAGCAAAATCTGGAAAGTCAAACGCAGCTGGTAGTCGACTCCCAGAGAGTTTTCAATGAGAACTCTGCTCACAATAGGTAGCCGACTCCCTCCTTTGGTAATCGACTCCCAGCGTAGTTTTTCAGTGAAACTCAGCTATAAAAGTGAGTAATCAATTCCTGGGTGTTTGGAGATTGACTACAAGAGTTTGAATCAAATAGCTTAGCTCTCAAAAAAATTTAAGACGAGTTTAAAAATTTGTTTTCGAAAAAAAAATTTGTGTATGTGTAATTTATCTTGGCATTAACATATTCCTAAAAAAGAAACAACTCACACACTTAGACTTAAATGAAGACTTCGAAGCTGATAAGATTTTGATGTAGATGCACGCTTCACTTTGAATTTGAGCTCCTCTTAGCTTAAGCTTGAGCACGTTCTATGAGCTTCATCTTTGAGCTTCATTTGTGCTTGACGTGTGTTACGACCTTAAGATCGACCCAGTCGATCTAGGCCCGTATGATTGAAGCCCAAGTAATAGCCCGCCAAATCTCCTCAATGAGACCTAACTTGCCGAGGCTTAGAGTAGCCTGCACCTGTAGAACGACAAACTTATCAACTGAAGAGAAGAGCCCCTGGCAGATCGCACACGCCTACACCTGCTCGCTACAGAGGTAGCTTGCTCAAAGGTAGCTCACCCCAGAGGTAGCCCACCCCCAGAGGTAGCCCGCCCCAGATGTAGCTCGCCTACCTCTCTACTCATATACCAGAGAAGACGAATCCCATTTTGATGACCACTCCCTTTGCACGATTCTAACTATACCTAGCGAGTACCTACATATCGGGTATAATACCGATGTTCTGTAAAAACATAAGTATTGCCTTCCACATGCTAGGTCTTTTAGCACATCTCCGATTATTAGGACTATGCAACACCTACTTTCACCTGATAGCTTTCTATTGATTGTCAGAGTGTGAATACCGTGAAAAAGCATCTCGACGTGTCATTCGTATGAACTTTGTTTCCCAACAAGTACATGGCATTGTCTCACGATGTCATCACATCGAGCAGTTATGAGGCCAGCTACTAGCATCCAATGGTTGAGCTCAATGCACAATGGTGTTGGATATGGACGACATAAATACACCCATGAGGGGATGTATGAGGGTATACGGACCTCAGATGTCGCGTGCACGAAAGCGTGCGCGAAGGGAACCTTTTCTCGTGTGAAAAGGACCACTCGATAAGTGGAAAAAGCCACTCGATAAGTGGAAAAAGCCACTTTATAAGTGCAAAATGGCACTTGATAAGTGGATAAAGAAGAAGATAAATGAATGTGCTAATATAGGCTAATAAGCTTATAATTGGTTATTTCCTACAATAACCATCCCTAAAGCCTATAAATAGGACCCAAGGGTAAGGCATTCATTCACACTTTTCCATGCCATAAGTTTGCATAAGGCATCCTTATGTTCTTCTTCTCCCTTCCATTAAAATCCTCTTCTAGTTAGAGATTTAGGCGGTGAAACTCTGCTTCGATCCTCCGTGACGAAGTATCGACCGTTGTGGCGAATCCGAGGGCGAAGTTCCGAGATTACGGTGCCGCGTACGCAAGCGTAAGTCTCAACTTCATTTATTGATCCTAACGTTGTTTTGACAGGATCCATTATTGGTATCAGAGCCATACGGGTTCGCCCCGGTCAAAATCGCCGCCCCGTCGAACCGATGAATGAGGCGTTGTCTTTTTCACGAATGGGTATCCTACCATTACGGATATGGTAGGAACGCTTCGTGACGGAGAGAACGCAGCGGTTGTTCTTTTCACGTTAGGGTCTCCTACCATTACGGATATGGTAGGAACTCTCCGTGACGGGAAGAACTGTCACGCCTCGCTTCCCAAAAATATGGAGGCGAAACATGAGAAGGTCCGCTCAGACTTGAAGCTGCAAAGCTGCAAGTCCGATAAGCGTCAATCAAATTTAAAACTGCAGGTCCTTGCAACGCTAACGAAATAAAGATAATAATAATGAAATGAGACAAAAGAGATATCTCAGAATATCCATAAAATAAGTTTCAACATCACAGAAAAAGCCACCAGGCTAAAAGAAAAGAGACTAAAGGCCCAAACATGGCCAACAAAAGTACAACATACAAAACAAAGGTGCCATGCACCGACAACTAACAACAAAGCCTAAAACAAAAGGAACTCAGCAAAGTCACCAAGAAAGGTCTCCGGTGTCCACAAAACTCCTCCTGGCAAACATGGACTCAGAATCCGCGTCAGTAAAACATCACGTACACAGCAACGGTCTCCGGCTCAGGGTCTATAACATGTGACACCCAAAAGAGCAAGGGGCACATGTCAGCAAGTCTACAAGAGACTTGTGCAAGGAAACTGAAGTAGGTACAAGTAAAGCAACCTAGCAGTTCTAGCATGAATGCAATGACATGACAGTTAAAGTAAGAGTGCAACAAGTAAAGTAAAGTAAGATACGAGCATGGCTTTTAAACATGGCATGTATGACAAGTTTTACAAGTAACACTCACTAGTACAAGACAAGTAAAGTAAGCACCTCGTGCACAGAGATTTCGCCTTCTGGCTAGAGTGGCTGATCGGGCCACTCCTAAGCTCAGGTGACCGTTTATCCCTACCCCTCCACGTGTATCGGGCATTGGCTTTTGACCAACACATGAGGCCCGCTTCTGGATCACGAGCCAGGAAGTGTTTTAACATGATGGCCTAGATGTGCACCTAGCCGGAAACACGGAAACACGGATTGTACAAGTATTTTGTAGCGTGTGCTACGATGCAACAATCAATTTGGATGACATGTAGGATGCAATGCATGGCAGTTAAAAGTGCGTACAGATAAGGAAAGTAAACGTGACAGTTTAGTATGCATGAACAACAAGTTTAAAGGGTTGGATCTAGCTTCGTTGTCAAGCTAGATCGATTAGGTGACAGATCTAGTTTCGTTGTCAAACTAGATCAAGTAGGCGCCTAGCCAGCTATCATTTCACTGACTAGTCGCTTTTACGCTAGGAACAAGGAAGTGGCCTAAAAACATGGCCCTACACAAGAGTTGGCAAGTTTCACTTGCCTGAATTGCGTGCTGGTATCACAGTCCTCAATGTTCGATCACAGATTCACAATGACCAGAGCTCCCACGCTCGGTCCAACAATCAGCCTACAGTCCCGTATTCATTATCTTCAATTAGTGAGTTACAACGATCAAAGACTACAAGTTTTAGGTTGATTAACAGGCAAGATTGGGGTTCCTACGGAGAGAGACCTACCTCAACACGACGCGAGAGCTACTCTGACGTCGGGTAGCGACGTCAGGGGTTGGATTCCGGTATCGTGTACGACAACGGCGTCAGCTTGAAACGGTAACATGTCACGAAGAACGTATAATATCTGCGTGATAGGATTCATATCATTACATTAAAACAAAATTGAACACGCTGCTCACCTAATATTTATTACTGTATATATATATATATATATATATATATATATATATATATATATATATATATATATATATATATATATATATATATATATATATATATATATTACATTTGACAGAGTTTTTTGAATCCTAGGGCTGACTAGGACAAGCTGACTAGGACAAGTGAGGGGGATAAAAAGTGGCTGAGATTTAATCTTGGATGATGAACGGTTGGGATTAAAAATTAAGATGAATGGTTTGTATTTTTGAGTTTGTGTGGGGCCCATTTCTTTTCGTAACTTGACATTTGACTTGGGAAAGCGAGTCTGCTTTTGGGGGAGAGCAAGAGGCTTTTTTGGGGATAGCAACAACCATTTGATTCTAAGATCTTTTCCAAGACAGCAACAGATATTTAATTGCAGGAGACTAAAATTCTCTGAACTAAAGCTTGACTATCAATTTTTACTATCAATTTTGACTATCAATTTTTGTGTGAAACTAAATTCTCTGAAAAACTAAATTTTGGGATGAACTAAAATTTTTTGAACTCGAAAATTTCGCTGGGAGAACCCTACAATTTTGGAGATGAACTAAATTTGGATGGTACTAAATTTGTTGAGGAACTAAGATTTTTGTTATTAACTTAATTCCTTGGGATGAGCAAAATTCTTGGGGAACTAAGCTTTTGACATGGGAATATCTTAAATGAATCGTGCCCTACGGGCACGGGTTATGACTAGTATATATATATATATATATGTATGTATGTATGTATAACTCACTACTTACCTTTAATATATAATGCACTGCTCAAACATATGGCTTGCACTGCAGTAATGATTAAGTAACCATACATTACACTGTTGATTTACTATATAACTAAACACCCTAGCTTGCAACCCAAAGTTATAATAATAATACAACCATACCCACAGTACTAACATGTTAGTACATTTAATACTCATATTATAACACCACTTATATGTGCAACATCTTATATATCCTAAGCTTATAATGCATACATTTAAAACTGAAAGTTTTTGTATAGAATAGGTTTTTTTGTAACTTTTAACATTATATGATTCATGAGCCTAAGACTACGCAACACGAAGGCTACGTGCACTCACAGTTGGTTCTCGCGCAAGCTCGCGGGTGTGACAATGACGTGGACGGCGAGCTCCGGTCTGCGCCTGACGTCGCCGTGGACGGCGCTGCCGTCGTGGCAGCCGCTTCTGCGCCCGACGGCGGTGTGGTTACTTGTGTCGGGCTGTCGTCGCCTGGAGGGGCCATACGAGGCTAGGAGGCGATGAGGGAATCACGGTAGAGCACCGAGCGGCTCTCCGGTGGCGCTACGGGCGGTGGAATAGGCGGGGACACCGATGCCGTCGTGCCTGAGCGCGCTGCGCTCCTGGCGGTTGCCGAGCGCCTGAGAAAGGTCGAGGGGCCGCTGCGAGGGTTTAGACGGCGGGGATTCGGTCACCGTGGGTGTTGGAGGTCGGAGAACGGCTGACGGGAGTTGGAGCACTGGTCGGCGATGGCTAAGTGGCCGGAGGGCGAAGTAGAGCGCGGTTTCGAGGAAGAGAACGAGAGATATAAGGCGGCGCTGCGGGTTCTCCCGCGTGGAGGAGGAGAACGAATAGGGCAGCGGCGATTTCGATTGTTGGGAGAAAAACAAAAGCGTAACCTAGTTTCTCATTAAATAGAGGAGTTGCTGTGCATATAAAGAGCTAGGATTTGCTATAAGGTTTAATAGGCAACAGGTTGGCTAAAATAAGAAGGTTGGGCACGTGGGGAGATGCTCATCTCTTAGCCTCGGGTTGGCTGTAGAAAATAGGAGCCTAGAGATTAACAATTTAATAGGTTGTTATGTGTGTGGGGTTTTATAATATTAATCTTAGGCTTATTATAAACTAAGTAGGGTGATTGGAAATAGGGTGGGGGCTTAAGCACGTGGCGTAGGTTAAAAATTTTAGTTTTAAGTTTAAAACCCAATTGTAACAAAATATGCAAACGTAATAAAAACTAAAAGTTTAAAATTTAAATTTTAGTTAGAAAATAATAATAATAATAGTGAAAAGTGGTTCTCACAAATACGTTTCTGGTCATCCAAAAATTACAAACAAGGTACCGGGGTGATCGCGCCTTCGAGAGGATCGTGAATACGTGGTCCGGTCACGCGTTCGAACTACGGGAAACAATATCAAAAATCAAATACACCAAACGCACACGAAACACGGCTACGCGCTAAAATCTGTACGGTCGGAAAGTGGCCGTTACATCCTCCCCACCTTAGAATAAAGTCCGTCCTCGGACTTTCTACGTATCTAGTCGCTCTAGTAACTACCCCAATCATGTCTCGCTATAATTTAACACATGGATAACTATTACAAGTGCTTATATATGCACTAGGTAGTCAAACATTAACACTACTAACACGTATATATATACATTCACGTACGTCATATACTTATACCTATTATAGTCAGTCAATTTCATACATGTATTTCAATCATATACATATACGTACATCCCTTATATAACTGCTACTCACAAAACAATAGTTCAGGTACTCATATAAGTATGGTCTCACACTTGCAAATACAATCATTGCTCTACGTATAGATAGCTACCTATGCACAAACAACATGGGTACACTACCCTCTAATATTTCCTAGTATACATCCAACACATCAACTTATGTAGTCACACCATACCATAATTAAGTCCAGTTTCACTATATATATATATTCACCACTACTATAGTTTCACAATATATATAGTCATTCAATGCATTCAAATATTTCACCATACATTCACATTACGTACGGTCCTATAACTGCATTTACGACACGCCACATATACCATAGTCATCAATACCTATAACTAATCACATACTTACTCGTGCATGGTGCACACCCATACACGCTAACATTTCATTCATACCAATCACACCACTATATACTTAGCACAACTACTCATCTAGTCTAGCTAGTACACATATGTTCACACGGGCAAGTCCTTAGTAATTAACTATACCACAAGACCAACACATATAACTATATACTGGTGTAGCGACCCACAATCATATGTGTAACACAACCAGGCACAACACTCCTATCACTATACATACATCAAACATCGCTATATTCAATTATAAACATTCATTCAGTATACTTAGAGTATACCCACTCAAGCTTGAGTGAGACTCAGTACACATATCAGAATATTCTATATACGTAACACGGCATTCATACATATACCAATACCACTCCAATATTTATACGTCCATCAATACAACCATATACATACCATAAGTCAATCACGCTTAATATTAGTCAGGTAATACTTACATAGTTCAATCACTCTATATACCATAATAATAATACAGACATCAGCACACGTATGATTATAATACACTCCTTAATACATACGCATTCATCGCATAGTCACACACATGTAACATATATATTCACACCATAGCCTACTACCTATAATTAGTATACTAACACATCTATACGTACACAATTAAGATGTGCAATGGTCGTGTATACCTCACGGTATGCACGCATGCAACATCTCGTAAGAGCAAGCAATACCAATCAAAATTATAATCCTACTACCATATGTATATCACCTATATACTCAGGCAACAAAACATCACTACTTACGTCTAAGCACAATACATATCTACCTACGAGCACATACTCACACGTACTAACATACAGGTCATATAATAGGCCTACTCACTTAACTATACATCCACCTATTATTATCACAACCTAACATACACATAGCTTTACCAATCATTTTATTTCAACCATTACAAGTATCTCTAACTACATACACTCCATTAGATATTCCAACACTAGCTCTTATATACACAGGCACCCCTAGTATGGTATAGCTAACCACACACAAATCTATAAATACTAACACACAAACAACTTCATAATATCACAAATAACTCCGAGTATATATATATATATATATATATATATATATATATATATATATATATATATATATATATATATATATATATATATATATATATCACACATTAGGCAAGCATCAATATACTATGGGTGTATACTCATTCAAGCCCACGTACACAACTTAGGTACGTGCACTACGACACCTCACAAAGGTCCAAGGGTCTACTAACAACTAAGAGTTGACACAGACCTTGACGGGCACTAAAGCCTAAGCAATATAGAGGGAGGTCGAGGTCGAAAGCGTGACGAGGGAAGGATCGATAAGCACGAGTTCAGATAGGACGAATACAAGGAGACAGCTTGGTTAGGCGAAACATTGACTCACTTGTGAATGCTTAGGTAGAGGAAAAGGAGATGTAGTGATGCTTACATAGGATGGAGAAAAGAAAATAGGGTAAATAGCACAAGCTAAAATACACGAAATCTGAAAACTATTGTACCTCAAAAGTTGGAATCCTCATCTGTATAAAATATTTGAAGATCGATAAAGCGGGTTGTTCAAAATAAGTTTGAGTCAAATATTCATAATAAGAGAAAATGTTTTATTGGCTTATCGAAAATCATTAAGAAAAGGAAGTAAATCATTCACACGAACATTACGGACGTAGTTTATAGAAAGTATTTTACGGTAGTAATTTAATATGATTTTGGCAAAAAATTTTGAAATTCAAAGAATGAAATTAAAGTAACTGAAGAATTGAAGCTCGCTTTAAACGCTTTCGAAGTCTTTAAACCAGGGAAAGAAAATTTAAAATGATCAATTTTGGAACTACTTTTAGAGGAACCAGGATGTGCCAAAAATGAGAAACTGATTTACACAAGGTTCCTAATATACGAGCACAACAAGCATGGTACGGATATAAAAATAATTGAAAGTATGTATGGTGCACGGAAAGATAATATTAACTTAGTAGTAGAATTATCGAAATTTGTGATAAGCTTTAAAATCAAATCATGGAGGGTCTAAATCAGGAAGTGGTTATGAAATAGCACTACAACAAAATTGGTCATTGACAACTTCTAAAAAAAGTTGTAATAGGGGTTAGACAACTTTTTAACAAACGTTGTAATATGCGAAGTTGTAATAGGGTCGGCTTCTTCGACCACTTTTTCTGCATGTTGTAAACAAAAGTTGTAATAGATACATATTACAACTTTTTTGAAACGTTGTGTAAAATTTTATTACAACGTTTAGAAAAGGTTGTATATAAAGATATTACAACTTTTAATAAACGTTGTGTAAACTTTTATTACACCGTTTATAAAAGGTTGTGTAAAGCAATATTACAACTTTTTTTAAAAGGTGTGTAAACTACTATTACAACTTTTATAAAAGGTTGTGTAAAGAGATATTACAACTTTTAATAAACGTTGTGGAAGCAATTATTACAACGTTTATAAAGATGTTGTATAAAGCAATATTACAACTTTCTTTAAAAGTTTTGTAACTGCTATTACAACATTAATAAAAGGTTGTGAAAACTTCTATTACAACTGGTTTAAATAGTTGTTTAAAACTCTACTACAACTTTTATAAACCGTTGCGAAAAAAAGCACAAAATTAAAAAAAATATACACAGTTGCAGCTGTTCCAAATCTCCATGTAGTATATGTACACATCATGATAAACACACACATATAATATTATTCAAAAACAATATTAATTAGAAATTTATACAAAATAATTACCAAAAAAGGTATTACATTACCAAAAACAGTATTACACAAGTTACACAAGGTGTTAATGTCAAAAAATTAGACTTTCCACGTATCATCCAGACATACACAAGGACAGAGTGCTTTCAAAATTCAAGCAGCAAAGATAAAAACTGTATAAATATAGTGTACTGCTTTTATTACCAAATGGTTGTCCACAATAGATGATGTGATAATAATGCAAGCTATTTGATTAATACCAGGAAACCCGCATCAGTAGTACGATTGCAGGAGCCTCTGCCTCTTGCTCAACGACGCATCCATTGTCACAACAGCGAAGGAAGCGATCCTCGCCAACGCTTCCTTCAAAGACTCCGTCAAAGAGCCCAAGCTCGCATTCCCGTCGCCATCGTGGTTTTTTCTTGCTCACAACACGAACACATTCTGAACCCTGCCGCCTAACAATGTGATGTATGCTCTGACTGCCCTTAGCCTCAGACCGTGAAATGCTTTCAACCGACTAATAACATCATCTATCAACTGAAATGCCAAACCCTACAATTACAGAAAAGCTAGAGACATCCGATATTGAATGAAAGATGAATTGATAGCAAAGAACAAGAAAGATAACAAAAAGATCAGAAATAATACAGACCAGATTTCGACCAGATCAGAAATGATACTTAACGACCGTAGGGGTCTTCTTGCAGCAGTGGGTGATGTTGCCTTTGAACTTTGAGCAGCATAAAGATAAAGAAGATGGCATAGTACTGATCATAATGGCTACACAAAAATGCATGTTTGTAAACTATATGCTTTGTCCGTCCAGTCCATACATGGGCCAAGGAGGTATGCGCGCAGCTGATAATGTGATACATGATAGGCATCATAACAGTAGTTGTTAGTGAATAAACAGAGTTTTAGAACAAGATTAAGGGCACTTGGTGCGGTTGCCGTGGGTGAGCCACTGGGTGTAGCATGTCCCGCAGATTTCTATGTTGCCGGATGTTCCCGGGGGGACACAGAGACAGCGGGAGCAGCAGGCGATGCATGCCTTGTTGCCCACATTCTGCCTTGAATGCAGCGCACACCTCCCTTTGCAAGCCCCTCCGCATTCTACATATTCACTCACTATATTAGCATAGATACTACGTGTGCTATATATTCCTACCTGATTGATAATTGATCATCAACTCGAGATTAGAATGGGGGTACCTTTGGCATCATCAAACATGATTGGCGCTGGCTTGGGAGTGGGTACATGAGCAAGCACTGGTGGACGAGCAACGGCTATCTGCACCTGCATTCATCCATCCATATGTACATATTTTTTAACTAGTAAAATGAACCATATATATACATCGATCGCGCATGTAAGCAGAAAAATTAACAACAATATAAAACATACAAACTTTATCAACTGGTTCAATGCAATGATAGATTATGTTCAACGCTAGTTCTTCGTAATACTAACTGAACTCGGTTGGATCTAATTAGTTTTACCTCATCTAATTTTCTTACTGATCTAGCAGCATCTGCAGTGGTAGCAACGAACAAGAAGATGAGTGATGGGAGGATCACAAGGAGTAGGGCTCCTGCACCTTCGTCTGCCTAAATCATGGCATGATGATTGATGCTGAAACTTGAGACGACTGATAAGAGGTAGGGCAAGATTTTACAAAATAGCAATGGCAAATCGACTACTATTAATAGGGATCAGAAGTCAGGCTGCCAGCTGGCTGGCTTAGTGAAGTAATAAGTTCATGTTTGAAAATAACAAAGCAGAAGAGAATCCCAAAGGACATGAAATGGGTAACAAGCAAAGGAGGATGCATGGGGTTTGGTGGCATTGGATCCGTGCTTGGTTTCAGAATATTGCTTAGAATATGCACAGACAGAATGTTGCTTAGAATATGGATGTTTCCTAATGTAGCTAATTCTCATGATGCATGTTTCTAAATATCAATCACTGATGCTAGAACATGAAATCAAATTGGTGGTTTCCAGCTGACGCGTGACTGGACATCTTTCTGATTGTTCATCTTCCTTATTGTTCCATGCAGTTGGAAAAATTAAAATGATTCCTTAGTTACTGATGGCATGCCTTTATATAGGACCCTTTAAACTACACATGTCGTTTTGGCTATGTCTTGATATCTATGTGATCACTCACCTGTCTTAATTTCACATCATTTTATGATCATTTCCTATGGTTTCATGATCTATGTTCAGCTTGTTGTCTTTTGCTTTGCAGAGAAGAATGGAAAATTTAGGGGTAAAGTTGTGCATGCTTCGCTATTTGGAGTTGGCGCTTCTGAAGCTCTTGTTATTGGAGTAGTGGCTTAATTGGTCTTTGGCCCCAAAGGTCTAGCTGAGGTGAGCAGCTCCATTTGTAGATGATATCAACTGATACCAACTTTATGCATTTTATCATGTGTATACCATATGAAAGCTAATATTATGTTTCTGATCAGGACAATGCCTAATGTGCAAATGCATTAAATAAATACATTTAATAGTAACTATCATTTATGGATTACTCAAATCCAGTATACTCCTAATTAATCGAAAACTCTTTTAGTACAAGAATGTCCTAGGGGTGAAAATGACATGATATTACTAAATACATCTAGTAGTTACCATCATTTATGGATTATTCAAATCAAGTATACTCTTAATTAATCTAAAACTCTTTTGAGTGCAAGACTGTCATGATATTACTGTAAGAACTATCCGCTTACAAAACTCTGTTTGAACTGCTTTCCGTTTTCTGGTTTTATTTGCTGAGACAGAAACTCATTACATGGGTTACATTTCCAAATTAAATTCTCAGTGTGAAGTTCCCTGGAACCACATGTACCCTGATATGTAGCATTGACACTCCTCCTATGAACCAGTGTCGTGTCCAACACACATGTGAAACACGCATGTCTTGTGTATTTTTTTTGCAGAGTGTGGATGTGTCGTTTATATGTTGGCAAGGCCATGGCATGCACTATATGTACATTTACAGTCAAAACTAGTAAACTTCTTCTGGATGATAACTGTCAGAATGTTTCCATTGCCCTTCTTTGGAAATGATATTATGACAGGACCGACACATATCTTATGTATTTCTGAATATGTGTCACGTGTCGGCGTGTTGTGTCCAGCCATGCATGTTCTAACATGAAACCCAAAAACATATATTTGACTTGGTGGTTTCTAGCCGACATTAGTTAATCAAATACCTATGCCAACATGTTTATTAATTAAATACATCTTAGGAATTCAACTGCTTCATCAAGAACCAGGTTGAGTAGTTGGTCGTATCCCTTCGGTGTACTCGTAACTGCCAAAAATTATTTCAAAAGGTCAGCTGGCTAAAGCAAAATACAATATTTGGTCTACCTTAATGTAGAGAATATAATCACCACCTTGGTGCTCTAAATCCAGTAGTCCTCTTTGTGAAACAAATATGCTTTAGACCATAAACAATGCGACTTCAGCTCTATAGGGAATACTGTAGGAAATACTGCAATCAAAATGAAGGAATCTCATTCTAACATGGGTATCTGGATCCTTTCTTTGCACATTCCTTCCAAGGGCGAACTCTTGACATCTAACATAAATCAATAGCACAGAAAATCCTTTTGCCAAATCAGGAAACTGCGGTAACTAAAAATCCCAATTATGAAAATTTTGATGCAGTGTATGGACACATTAAATAAAGGCTATAATACCTTCTTATTCCGGTTTTTTTCCTCTTCATGAAAAGCCAATTCCTGCAGCCAAAATTCAAATGATGGTTGAGCACCACAAAGAACGATACATGCTATTCCAACTAATTAGTAGTATGAAAAAGATCTCAAGTTTCAACAATACACATACATCTTCTTCATACTTATCAATGTCTGGATATAAAGCAGCAATTAGAGCATCATAATTTGGATCGTCCCTCAGAGAACGTCTACTTGCACAATAAGTACAGCAAGCAGGGCATTCGTTATTTCTGCCCATTTGCAATTGAATTATAAGTATCATTTTTCCAAACCCGTAAAGATATTGAAATAAATTAGGATGGTACAAATAAACAACAAAAATCCCAGACTAGCTACAGTGCAAGCAATAAAAGAAGAACCCGACCCAGTAGAGAAAACAATGGGATTGAACGAAACCCAATAAACCCATTTCAAAACGAGCCGAAAACCCCGACCAACGTGAACAGCAAGGGGGAAACCCCACCGCATTTGAAATGGGTCATCGAAGAAACCCAAAAAAATCATCTTTTGCGGGAAAAATCCCATCTTTTTGCCAAAATAAACCAGCACTTGAGCATTAAAGAGAGAGGGGGAGACCTGCTGGATGATATCAGTGGTGACTTGATTCGTTGAAGCGTAGGCTGCCATCATGGGCTGCATTTGCATCAGGTGCTGCTGCATTCTCTACCTCTCCCTTCCCTTCTCTCTAACTCACTCTTGACTCTCTCTCTCCCTCTCCCTCTCTAAAGTTTTTCTCTTCTCTCTCTTGTGCTTTCAAATTACACAAAGAACAATGTGAGGTGCTAGAGGGAAACAGCAGTGGGCTCTTTAATAGTCTTTAGTGTAGTGTATTTTTCTAGAGAGAGAAATATCTCCTTTAGAGAGAGAAACTAGAGAACTCTTGCCATCTAACACATATCAATAGCACATGCAGCTTAAAGAAGAGCAGCAGCGAAGGCACAGATAATTAATAATTGCAAGGCTGGTAAACAAAGATAACTCACTAGCTAGGATAATGAAAAAATGAAGTTTAATGAAAGGATCTGTGCAAGCTACATATAAGAACGATTGAATAAAGAGATTAAAATGTCTATTGGAAAGTACTACGCTTGTGAAGCAAAAAGACCCGACTCCCGAGGACTTTTTACATATGCAGCTTCAAATCTGTTCCAAATAAGGCGCACCGAACAAGGATTACATTTACAAAGTTAATATACACTCTCCAGTTGATTAAATTTAAGCCTAGTATTGTAAAGTAAGGTCTACAGACAAAGAATTGCACAAAGCACTGCATGCTAACCTCATTTTATTGAGCTTGAACACAAAACACAAATAAGGAACTGAAAGCATGAGCTTCTTAACAAAAATAAACAAATAAGTATCCAAACTGATTTTTGAAACTATTAAAATTATTATGTTGCCCAGTAATAAAAGAAGTCTCTTTCCACATGTTAATCAATATGATGATCGAAAGATAAAAATCAGGTGGTTATCAAAATTAACTCAATAATTATCACAAAATGAACTACATGATTAACGCCACAAATTAATTAAGCATAAATAAAAATATATAATAATCTCTACCTCACCTTGATCTTCAGCAAGGGTTTCGAAGAAGCGATTGAGATTGGATGAACGAGCTGGAGTGAAGGAGATATGGTTAGGGTTTTTTTGGGGGTAAACGGCTCGAATTTTCACTAGCGAAGAATTTTTCACCAGCTGGGGAGGCGGGAGCACAGGAGGGGTTAGGGTTTTTCTTTGTGGTCGGTTGGGAGAGATTGATCACGAGAGGGAGAGGTGCTGGGGTAATTTTTTGGTGTCTTCGGGCGAGAGAGATCGTGACAGGCAGATGAGATTTCGGGTTTTTTGGGGTCTTCGACAGCGAGAGAGATCACGAGAGGGAGATGAGATTTGGGGGTTTTGGGGGCCTTCGACAGCGAGAGAGATCGCGAGGAGATGGGGACGCGAGATGTAGGGATGTTGGATGGGGCGCCCGTGAGGTGGGAAGCACGTGAGTGTCACGTGAGCCGGTCGTAGTTAATCTAAGCCAGCCGATCGGATCGGACGGCTGAGATCTTATGTTTCCCTTAAAGCCTCTCTTCTCATATTCTCAGATGAATCAGCGGAAGCTTGAATTGCATGGGAAGCTATATTGAGGTGGAGAGCTTAAAAAAAATTAAAGTGAGCAAACAATTCCTAACCATCCGATCAGAATTAGCGGCTCACACTCTTTCCTCCCAACTCACGTGTCGCGCACGTGCTACCCAAACACCATGCTGCTCTCGTGAGTTCGCTCGATCTCTTGCGGACGTCGACCCCAGAGATTTTCCCAACCCCTTAACCTCTTGACGTCTATCTCTCGCGGACGAAGCAAAAAAACCCTAACCCCTCCCGTATAGCAGCACACCATCGCAAATCAAGCTTTTTCTCCCCTGAAAACCATAACCCTTTACTTGTTTGCCCTCATCGTCTTTAGTCGGAAGCTTGAATTGCATCAAAATTTATTCTTTGTTCAGGAATTATGTGTTGAGGTAAAATTTATTCTGTGTTGAGGTAAAAATTGCATCAAAATTTATTCTAAAACCCCTGAAAACCCTAACACTTAATCCCCAAAAAGTTCTGGTGTCAAAATGAATATTTGCAACTATTCACGAAAAAATTGTGATAACCTTTTTAACAACTATCCACGAAAAATAGTTGTAATAAACATTTTTTACAACTTTCATTGAAAAAAGTTGTTGTGTCAAAATTAACATTTACAACTATTCACGATAAAAAAGTTGTAATAATCATTTTTTATAACTATTCACGAAAAAAGTTGTAATAAACATTTTTTACAACTTTCATGGGAAAAAAAGTTGTGGTGTCAAAATTAACATTTACAACTATTCACCAAAAAAAGTTGTAATACCCATTTTTTACAACTATCCACGAAAAAAAGTTGTAATAAACATTTTTTTACAACTTTCATAGAAAAAGAGTTGTGGTATCAAAATTAACATTTACAACTATTCACGAAAAAAAGTTGTAATATCCATTTTTTTACAACTATCCCCGAAAACAAGTTGTAATAAACATTTTTTACAACTTTCAAGACAAAAAAAGTTGTGGTAAATATTTATTACAACTACCAAAATAGAAACGTTGTCCCATGAAAGTTGTAAATGACTAATTTTGTTGTAGTGTAGTGATTTTACAAAAATCTGAAGTAGAGAAAACGTCGAGCATAAGATCGACTTGCTGAAAGCTGAATTTCCAAGTGACTTGAAAAGTATATGAATGGCATAAATCAGGAGGAAAAATCACAAGTTGAATAAAAGTACGGTTCAGAATAAAATTAATATAGGAAGGGACGACACATTTACATAAGTACGAAAAATATAGGCTGGGAAAATACCATAAGCTAGTATTCGAAATTTCGACAAAAGTTTTAAAAAATTTTGAATCAACGAAGGAGCATGAAGTATATATATATATATATTAAAATTTTGAACAGATTTAAACTTAGTGGAAGAGAAGATTGAAAAATACCTTCAGAAGATTCAAGATTTGTAATGGAGATGTTCGAAAATTGACGACGATCGTCATGAGGCGATCTCGTGAATCGAGGCAAGGAAAATGGTCGGATGATCAAAGCATACGTACGCCTAGGATATGAATCAGGAGAATCTACGGGGAAACTCCTACGGTCGACCAACTAAGGATTAAGGAACGAAGCACTAAGACCTTCTAAGGAGCTAGACGGTAATGAAATGCGTTCAGCTTGGTCCGAAATCGATGAACCCAAGCGAACGACTAGCGAAATTCTAGAAGTCTACTATGGTCAGAGTTAGGCAAGAACCATTAAGGTAACTCCTACGACGACTAAATCAATTGCTAGAAGGGAGTCTAACTATCAATCAGAGGCCTCTAACTAGCAAGCACAGACGACTAACTAAGTCTCTTATCACCTAGTGTCATAAGAAAACGACTAGACTCAGGGCTTATGACTCGGATGTTGCAATTTATTTAACGGACATTCCGTTATTATCGTTGTTCCGTCAATTCGCAATTGCAAGACTGGACCTGCATGGGCCACCAACAAAACCTGTCACGCCCCGCTTCCCAAAAATATGGAGGCGAAACGTGAGAAGGTCCGCTCAGACTTGAAGCTGCAAAGCTGCAAGTCCGATAAGCGTCAATCAAATTTAAAACTACAGGTCCTTGCAACGCTAACGAAACAAAGATAATAATAATGAAATGAGACAAAAGAGATATCTCAGAATATCCATAAAATAAGTTTCAACATCACAGAAAAAGCCACCAGGCTAAAAGAAAAGAGACTAAAGGCCCAAACATGGCCAACAAAAGTACAACGTACAAAACAAAGGTGCCACGCACCGACAACTAACAACAAAGCCTAAAACAAAAGGAACTCAGAAAAGTCACCAAGAAAGGTCTCCGGTGTCCACAAAACTCCTCCTGGCAAACATGGACTCAGAATCCGCGTCAGCAAAACATCACGTACACAGCAACGGTCTCCGGCTCAGGGTCTAACATGTGACACCCAAAAGAGCAAGGGGCACATGTCAGCAAGTCTACAAGAGACTTGTGCAAGGAAACTGAAGTAGGTACAAGTAAAGCAACCTAGCAGTTCTAGCATGAATGCAATGACATGACAGTTAAAGTAAGAGTGCAACAAGTAAAGTAAAGTAAGGTACGAGCATGGCTTTTAAACATGGCATGGATGACAAGTTTTACAAGTAACACTCACTAGTACAAGACAAGTAAAGTAAGCACCTCGTGCACAGAGATTCCGCCTTCTGGCTAGAGTGGCTGATCGGGCCACTCCTAAGCTCAGGTGACCGTTTATCCCTACCCCTCCACGTGTATCGGGCATTGGCTTTTGACCAACACATGAGGCCCGCTTCTGGATCACGAGCCAGGAAGTGTTTTAACATGATGGCCTAGGGGTGCACCTAGCCGGAAACACGGAAACACGGATTGTACAAGTATTTTGTAGCGTGTGCTACGATGCAACAATCAATTTGGATGACATGTAGGATGCAATGCATGGCAGTTAAAAGTGCGTACAGATAAGGAAAGTAAACGTGACAGTTTAGTATGCATGAACAACAAGTTTAAAGGGTTGGATCTAGCTTCGTTGTCAAGCTAGATCGATTAGGTGACAGATCTAGTTTCGTTGTCAAACTAGATCAAGTAGGCGCCTAGCCAGCTATCATTTCACTGACTAGTCGCTTTTACGCTAGGAACAAGGAAGTGGCCTAAAAACATGGCCCTACACAAGAGTTGGCAAGTTTCACTTGCCTGAATTACGTGCTGGTATCACAGTCCTCAATGTCCGATCATAGATTCACAATGACCAGAGCTCCCACGCTCGGTCCAACAATCAGCCTACAGTCCCGTATTCATTATCTTCAATTAGTGAGTTACAACGATCAAAGACTACAAGTTTTAGGTTGATTAATAGGCAAGATTGGGGTTCCTACGGAGAGAGACCTACCTCAATACGACGCGAGAGCTACTCTGACGTCGGGTAGCGACGTCAGGGGTTGGATTCCGGTATCGTGTACGGCAACGGCGTCAGCTTAGAAACGGTAACGTGTCACGAAGAACGTATAATATCTGCGTGATATGATTCATATCATTACATTAAAACAAAATTGAACACGCTGCTCACCTAATATTTATTACTGTTTATATATATATATATATATATATATATATATATATATATATATATATATATATATATATATATTTGAAACCCCAGAAAAATCCCCAACCCCCTCCCCCTGCCTTCGGCTTTTTTTAGGAGGGTAAGGCGAGAGCCCGGTCGAGACTATGCAAACTGGGGGGGTGACCGCCGTGCCCCCAACGGCCCCCGGGTTAGTCCGAGAGGGGAGATGTAGCCACAGGGTAAATAATTCCACAACAAATTCCACAATAATTACCAAGTCACGGCGGCCATAGGCCTCGAACCCCGCACCCCTTGGCTTTGGAGCGGAATGACTTACCACTGGGACACCCTCTCATGGGCTATATATATATATATATATATATATATATATATATATATATATATATATATATATATATATATATATATATATATATATATATATATAAGGGTTAATAGTCCACAATCGCTTGCTGATTACCTAGGAGTCAAGCAAGCATCTGCCATCACCACATACTTGGGACTTCCCCTATCATCCAAATATCCGAAAACCTCTATGTACAGCAGGCTTATTGATAAATGGAAAAAGAGGATGGCCGGATGGTCTACTACTTCTTTATCTATTGCTGGAAGGATTGAGCTGGTAAGAACTGTGGTTTATGGGATGATTGCCTTCTGGTTACAAGTGTACAGATTCCCCTCTACTATCATTCGTGCCCTTACCTCATTGTGTAGGAATTTTATTTGGGGCTCTACTAAGACTTGGGCTTGGCAAGATGCTTGCAAACCCAAGACTGAAGGAGGGGTTGGGCTGAGGCTTCTGTCAGACCTAAACATTGCTTCTGGAATTAAGCTTACCTGGAGATTACTGATGTCTAATGACCTGTGGGCCAATTTTATGAGGGCAAAATATAAGGATGTGGATTACTTCTACGAAACTAAAGGGTCTGTCTTACATTCAGGCACCTGGAAGTTTCTTTTGAAATGCAGACATGTATCGCAGCAGCTTATTATGAGGAAGGTTAGAGATGGCAGGAGCACATTATTTTGGCACGATAACTGGTTACCGTGTGGGCCCCTCAAGAATCTATTCAATGTCCCAAGTGGAGCTAGTAGAATGCGGGTTAGAGATTATTGGAATGGTAATGGCTGGATTAATGATCATGCTATTCACCAAATATCCCCTATGTTAATGCAATTTCAGCTGAAAACCGGGCCTGATACTTGGGAATGGAAGCCAAGCCAGCATTTCAATTATAAGGAAGCTTGGGATCATATCCGAATCAAAGGGCAACCTTTTCCTCTTTACAAGCTGATATGGTATACAAATTATGTCCCAAAAATGTCCCTTACCCTTCTTCGAGCTCTCAAAGGAAAACTACTTACACGTGACATACTCGTTAGATGGGGGCTGAATACATCCTCTAATTGCTGCCTTTGTGCGGATGACAAGTTGGAGAATATTGATCACATTTTCTTCAATTGTTCTTACTCTGCCTATGTTCTCCAGCGAGCTATGCTTAAGCTTTGTGTCCCCGGGCCACATGATCTCTCCTTACAATCTACAGGTGGTTACATTTCATCCAAATTTGGTAACAGGGGTGTTCTAAGCTTATTGGCCAAAACAGTGCTAGCGGGCATGGTGTGGCATCTGTGGCGTGAACGAAATAGGCGAATTTTTGATAATATCTCCAGGCTGAAGACTACTTTGTTGGACGAATTATCGGCGGATATCCGCATTGTGATGCGTAACCATGTCGATGATATGTCAGACCCCCTCGCGGCCAAGGCGCTTGGCAATTGGGATATTCTTGACCATGGTTGAGGCGCTCTATGCTGGCCAGCTGCTGTTGCCGGTAGTGTGGAATGCTGGCAACCTGCACCTGTGTGTTGCTGCCCCTGAACGTTGCTCCTTTGGCTTGTCGCACGACATTTAACTGTGGATGCTCCCACATTGGCTTGGCGCATGATACTGTGGATGCTCCCACATTGCCGGTAGTGTGTTTCCAGTGTGTTTCCAGCGGCTTGTATTAGATGGCTTGGGTTCTTAATTGTATACCAAGGGTACTGTTTTGTATTTTCCTTGGAAATTTGCCACTTTGTCTTGGTAGTTAACAGGGTCTAGCTGATTGTGGAGAGTGACGACGCTTGTGTCCGCTCCTCTCTCTATTGTGCTAATCCTGATACCTATCAAGTTGTATTTGTATATATTTTGATACTCAATATAATTTTACTTACCTTTCAAAATATATATATATATATATCTATATGTATAACTCACTACTTACCTTTAATATATAATGCACTGCTCAAACATATGGCTTGCACTGCAGTAATGATTAAGTAACCATACATTACACTATTGATTTACTATATAACTAAACACCCTAGCATGCAACCCAAAGTTATAATAATAATACAACCATACCCACAGTACTAACATGTTAGTACATTTAATACTCATATTATAACACCACTTATATGTGCAACATCTTATATATCCTAAGCTTATAATGCATACATTTAAAACTGAAAGTTTTTGTATAGAATAGGTTTTTTTGTAACTTTAACATTATATGATTCATGAGCCTAAGACTACGCAACACGAAGGCTACGTGCACTCACAGTTGGTTCTCGCGCAAGCTCGCGGGTGTGCCAATGACGTGGACGGCGAGCTCCGGTCTGCGCCTGACGTCGCCGTGGACGGCGCTGCCGTCGTGGCAGCCGCTTCTGCGCCCGACGGCGGTGTGGTTACTTGTGTCGGGCTGTCGTCGCCTGGAGGGGCCATACGAGGCTAGGAGGCGACGAGGGAATCACGGTAAAGCACCGAGCGGCTCTCCGGTGGCGCTACGGGCGGAGGAACAGGCGGGGCCACCGATGCCGTCGTGCCTGAGCGCGCTGCGCTCCTGGCGGTTGCCGAGCGCCTGAGAAAGGTCGAGGGGCCGCTGCAAGGGGTTAGACGGCGGGGATTCGGTCACCGTGGGTGTTGGAGGTCGGAGAACGGCTGACGGGAGTTGGAGCACTGGTCGGCGATGGCTAAGTGGCCGGAGGGCGAAGTAGAGCGCGGTTTCGAGGAAGAGAACGAGAGATATAAGGCGGCGCTGCGGGTTCTCCCGCGTGGAGGAGGAGAACGAATAGGGCAGCGGCGATTTCGATTGTTGGGAGAAAAACAAAAGCGTAACCTAGTTTCTCATTAAATAGAGGAGTTGCTGTGCATATAAAGAGCTAGGATTTGCTATAAGGTTTAATAGGCAACAGGTTGGCTAAAATAAGAAGGTTGGGCACGTGGGGAGATGCTCATCTCTTAGCCTCGGGTTGGCTGTAGAAAATAGGAGCCTAGAGATTAACAATTTAATAGGTTGTTATGTGTGTGGGGTTTTATAATATTAATCTTAGGCTTATTATAAACTAAGTAGGGTGATTGGAAATAGGGTGGGGGCTTAAGCACGTGGCGTAGGTTAAAAAATTTAGTTTTAAGTTTAAAACCCAATTGTAACAAAATATGCAAACGTAATAAAAACTAAAATTTTAAAATTTAAATTTTAGTTAGAAAATAATAATAATAATAGTGAAAAGTGGTTCTCACAAATACGTTTCTGGTCATCCAAAAATTACAAACAAGGTACCGGGGTGATCGCGCCTTCGAGAGGATTGTGAATACGGGGTCCGGTCACGCGTTCGAACTACGGGAAACAATATCAAAAATCAAATACACCAAACGCACACGAAACACGGCTACGCGCTAAAATCTGTACGGTCGGAAAGTGGCCGTTACAAGAACCGACCGTTCATATCGTCAAGCTCGCTCTCTTCATGGATGCTGAGTCTCCATTCATAGGGAATGTGAACTCTCTTCATGTGGAGCGCGTAGTTTACGAATTTTAAAGTATGTTAATTTTTCATTTTGGCACACAGCCATTAGAGAATAACTACTTTCTCGACGAACGGGTGCTTCATCGACAAACGGGTGCTTCATCGAGGAAGAAGATGGTATTTATTCCCATCGGGGAAGACGACTTTTGGTGCTTGATCACCATGGCCAAATGGGCTATGAAGGCAATGCACCCCCCCTCACCGTGCGGAGGGGGTTGGCTACGGCCAATAACCACCACGGCCACCCCTCCGGCGGGGTGTGCGGCAACCCCATATAAGGGGGTGGCCGGCCATGGCCATATGGGCCATGGCCGGCCATGGCCAAATGGCCATGGCCCGGCCAAGGCCAGGCCTGGCCGAGGCCAGGCCAGGGCCAAGGGGCCCTGGCCGGCCTCAGCCAAGGCCAGGGGCCGGCCTGGCCGGCCCTGGCAGTGGCCAGTGCCAATGTCCTGGCCTCGGCCAGGGCCTGGCCGGCCTCGGCCAGGGCAGAGGCCCTGGCCGGCCCTTGGCCAGTCTCGGCCAGGGCAAAGGCCCTGGCCGGAAGGAGTTCAGATCATTGGTTGGTCGACCAATTTGGGTGTTTTTGTCGACAAATCCGGCAAAAGGCCTTGATCGATCACGAACATGCCAACTAGCCCATACGGGGTTGCAAAAGGCCTTGGTCGAACACGAATGTGCCGACTAGCCCATACGGGGCCAACGGCAGTCGTTTGCGGCAAATTTCTCCAATAAGGGGGAAACGCCTGGATCCATACGTGAGCCGGCGACGATAGTTTGCAGAAGGATCCCCACAAGGGGGATCCGGCCTTGGCACGGCTACGGCTCATTCCCGGCAAATGGTCAGGAAGTGCCAAATATTTCACTAGTATCATAAGGGTACTAAGTTGAAATATACATTTTTTTGAAAAATACGTTTTCATACATTTTGAAAAATACGTTTTCAAAAACGCTTTTCCGCTGCAAAGTACTATAAGAGTACTATCGTTTGATAAAGTGAATGAGAAATATTGAAAGTTAATCTAGATGGTGATTGGAAACGTAGTGACCTTTCCGATTCTAGAGTAACATTTTCAATATTTTTCGAAAGTAACTTATCAAATTGTAAATATCATTCCAAGTGGGAGTTGAAATTAGAACTATCCAAATGGGATATTCTATTCTCATTTCAAGTGGGAATTGTATTTATTTTAAGATTTTTCAATGCAATGTTTTTGATCAAACCTTCGGTTTTTGTGTCTTTTGCAGCATTTTAAAAGTAAAATGTCTTCCGCTTCAAAGAATATCGTCGCTGAGTTAAACAGAGGTGAAAAACTCAACGGCGATAATTACAAACTTTGGTCCATTAAGATACAATACGTTCTGGAGGAGCAAGAAGTGCTCGAGACTCTAAAGAACGTAATGATTGAACCCGAGTTGGGCACTACGGCCCAACACAGACGAGACAAGGAAGCTTTTGATGCTTGGTCTCGGAAGAACAAGATAGCACGCATTACGTTATTAAGCAGTATGGCTGATGACATAATGCGCATCTTCCGAGAACATGATCTAGCCATGGACATATGGTCCAAGCTAGAAGAGAAGTTCGGTGGCACATCAGTGTCCAAACTTCGCGCCTTAACTATAAGGTTCGATTCATATAAGAAACGTCCAGATCATTCCATGGGGAAACATCTGTGACATATGGCGAATCTTATCTCGGAGTTAAAGGACGTAGGTCATGTGCTCACTGATGAGCAACAAATCCAAGCAGTCATACGTTCCCTACCAAATGGGTGGGACCAAATGAAGATGCATCTCACTCACAATGAGAGCATCAAGACTTTCAGCGATGTTTCTAAGCACCTCGAATTAGAGGAGAGCGGCTTGCGGCTGCAAAGCCAAGTGCAGAAGTGCACATGGTTGCTAGTTCCTTACACGGGGGAAAGAAACGGAAAGATCGTTCAAAGTTCACTAATGAACGTAATAAGCAACCTGAGTCTACCAAGAAACCCAAACATAAGGGTAGGCACAAGAAATGGCACAAGAAGAAAGACTTGAAGAGGATCAAGTGCTTCAAGTGCAACAAGGTCGGTTACTATGCTCGTTCGTGTACGAGTGGAGGCGACGAGGTAACTTGTAAATATACTAGTTACATATGTGTTTCTAGTTCAATATTTCTTGTGGAATCTAATCCATTTTGGATAATTGATTCAGGTGCCACCGACCACATAGCAAGGGACAGACGGTCCTTCGTGGAGTATCACCGGATACCTCAAGGAACGAAGTGGATCTATGTAGGAAACAACACACGTGTTGAAGTGAAAGGCGTTGGGACTTGCAAGCTAGTCTTGGACAACGGCCGCACTCTCCTACTTCATGATTTCTCTTCGCTCCAGATATTCGAAGGAATATAATATCTGTGGTCGTGTTAATGGGTCTTGGTTATAACTGGTTTTTTCATGATTGTAATGTGGACTTAAGTTGTAATAATACTCTTATTGGTACTGGGTTTGTATTTAAAGGATTTATTGTAATGAGTACTATGTATGATTCCTCATGTAATGAAAATTTCCTTATTGCAAATTCTAAGACTTATGAGTCTGATGTGATTTGTTGGCACGCAAGGCTTGGTCATATTGGACCAACGCGTATGGATAGACTTGCCAAACGTGGCCTTCTATCCAATGTTTCAAAGGTTGAAATGTCGACCTGCGAACATTGCCTAGTGGGGAAATCTTGTCGCAAGCCGTTTGGAACCGACACAAGGGCCGAGGTTCCATTACAGCTTATCCATTCGGACATATGTGGTCCGATGAATGTCAAGACAAGACGCGTGAAGTCCTATTTCATCACTTTTATTGATGATTTCACCCGATTCGGACATATCTATTTGATATCCCACAAAAGTGAAGCATTGGCTTGCTTTAAAAACTATATGAGTTTAGTGGAGAATCAATTAGATCGCAAGATTAAGGTCTTGCAAACCGATAGGGGCGGTGAATATCAATCAACAAGTTTTAAGGAACTTTGTGATGAAAAAAAGGCATAGTACATCAGGTAACTATGCCTTATACTCCTCAACAAAACGGTGATGCAGAAAGGAGAAATAGGACTTTAATGGAAATGGTACGTTCAATGATGGCGCAAAGCTAACTTGCCAATCACCTTTTGGGGTGATGCATTATTGACGGCCGCTTTCATTTTAAACCGCGTTCCCTCGAAATCAGTTAGCTCCACTCCTTATGAGTTGTGGAACCAAAGGTCTCCTAACTTAAACATTTTTGAAACCTTGGGGTTGTGCATCCTACGCACATATTTCCTCCCATAAGTATGGAAAACTTGGGCCAAGGGGAAGGAAATGTATCTTTATACGATACGCAGAAAACTCCAAAGGTTATGTTTTTGTTAGTCATGAAGACAATGATGGGCTAATTGAGTTTGAGTCGAGGGATGTCACTTTCTTGGAAAACGAGTTTCCAAGATAGGGCGAGATAAGTCAGGACTTATCTCTATTTGAGATTTATGATCAAGAAGGATTACCTCATTCGAGTGGGAGAATTCTTGGTGAAAACGAAAATACGTTTCAACCTTCACCAATGGATTGTACGAATGACGATTATCCTATTCCATACGGGAATAATGATCCAAGTGGGAGCAATTCTAACGACATTCCAAGTGGGAGTGATATTAGAATTGATCTAAATTCGAGTCAACAAGGACTTGAAGAATCTCAAATACGACGTAGTAGTCATACAAGGTTGGCTCCTCTAAGATTTGAGGATGAATTTCCGCAAACCTTTATGACTTTACTACAAGAAGATGACGAGCTTGCTACTTTCAAACAGGCCGTATCTTGCCCTGCTAAAGACAAATGGATGGAAGCGATGCAAGAGGAATTAGAATCCATGAAAGTTAACCAAGTCTGGGACTTAGTTGACTTACCCAGAGGACGTAGAGCTATTGGAAACAAATGGGTTCTCAAGATCAAGCATAAGGCTGATGGCTCTATTGACAGATATAAAGCTCGCCTTGTTGCGAAAGGTTTTACCCAACAGGAGGGGATAGACTACGAAGAGACCTTCTCACCTGTTGTTCGTTTTACCTCGATTCGTCTGATTCTGGCAATGGTAGCTTGCTTAGACCTCGAATTACATCAAATGGATGTAAAGACTGCCTTTCTCAATGGAGAATTGGACGATGAGATCTATATGGAACAACCAACAGGGTTTGTAAAAGAAGGAAACAAACATAAGGTTTGTAAACTTCTTAAATCCATATATGGTCTTAAACAATCCTCGAGGCAATGGTATATACGATTTCAAGAAGTTGTCTTATCAAATGGTTTTACCATGCTTGATGAAGATAACTGCGTATATATCAAGAGGATTAAAAGCAAGTATGTTATCATGTCTCTATATGTAGATGACATTTTAATATCCGGAAATGACAAGGGCTTTGTGATGGATATCAAGGCTTGGCTTTCATCAGTTTTTGAGATGAAATACATGGGAGAAGCCGCATATATCCTTGGAGTTAAGATTTCAAGGAATCGTTCGAAGAAACTTCTTTCTCTTTCACAGGAGACTTATATAAAGAAGGTTCTAGAACGATTTAATATGCAGGACTGCAAGTCCATTGATACTCCTATAAGCAAAAGCAATAATTTATGTCTGAAATCATGTCCTAAGAACCAAAAGGAGAAAGAGATTAGGGAAAAAGTTCCATATTCCAGTGCAGTTGGTAGTCTTATGTACGCTATGATGTGTACAAGACCGGACATCTGTTTTGCCGTTGGAATGGTAAGTCGTTACCAATCCAACCCAGGGCAAGAACACTGGAGAGCGGTTAAAGAGGATAATGCAGTATCTTAAAGGAACTGCAGACTTGCAAAAGACTATGATAAGACCAAGAAGGTAGACATAAGGTACATATCTACGCATGAGATGGTAGCGGATCCGCTTACGAAGGCGATCCCCAGAGATGTGTTTTACAAACACTTATCATCTCAAGGATTGCGTAAGAGCTGAGTTGTACCAATATAAATTCCCATGTCTGTAAATGATCAAATTTAATAAAAGAATATGTTCTTTTTCAAACATTGCATATGAATTTCTTGAGAAATGTTTGTGTACATTTTTGAAATCTCAGCTATACTTTCTAGTATGTCGGACAAATTGAGGTTGGCTCTCTCACATGAGCAACCGCCTTATTCTATCAGACGGATAGAATAGAGATGAGACCAGTTTAAAGTCAAAATCATCAGACGGATGATTTAGAGTCATGACTTAAACAAAATGGTCGCATGAAAGATCTGCATCATATGTATGCTTACAGAAGATCTAAGAGGATTTTGAAATCCTATCTGTCTAAATGCAGGATGTGAGTCCAAAGGATTATTTGAGTAGAAAAAGGGACTCAAAGTCAGACATTGTTGTGTCTGATCATCATCCTTACAACATCATTGAGACATACACTCCCTGGGAAAGGAGCGATGTTGTAATACGTATTCATACTACGTATGCATTTTTTGACCATTGGGTTAGAATAGTAAATAAGTTTACTATTATGTGAGACCCAAAGACCACATGGGTCTTAATTCATTACCCTTATGGACTCTAATTGGTTCCTTTAGATTTGACCGGGTGATTGCTATCTTAGCATGTTACTTATGGACTATGGTTAATTCGGTCCGGCGGGGCATGTTAGAAAAGCAAGTCAAGTCAAGATCGAAAGGATCGCAAGAAGAGGAAGATTAATTTCGCATTCACATTTGGACTTTAAAGATTCAAAGCTGGCCAGCCAATTGCAATCCAGATGGGATTCAATTGTTGAATATAAAGTATAAGAAATGTGAAGAAATAATCTAGGGTAAAGCATGCGTTGATCTACTCAACTTTGCACCTCGAGGAGTGTTGTGTATCTCTAACAAGTGCACAACAGCGGACTCTATGCGCATGACGGTCACACGGCCTATTTCTCGGTATGATGAGGAAAATAAGTTTCCTTACAATCCCCTCAAGTGTGAGTGGGAGATGTTGGATATGGACGACATAAATACACCCATGAGGGGATGTATGAGGGTATACGGACCTCAGATGTCGCGTGCACGAAAGCGTGCGCGAAGGGAACCTTTTCTCGTGTGAAAAGGACCACTCGATAAGTGGAAAAAGCCACTCGATAAGTGGAAAAAGCCACTCGATAAGTGGAAAAAGCCACTTTATAAGTGCAAAATGGCACTTGATAAGTGGATAAAGAAGAAGATAAATGAATGTGCTAATATAGGCTAATAAGCTTATAATTGGTTATTTCCTACAATAACCACCCCTAAAGCCTATAAATAGGACCCAAGGGTAAGGCATTCATTCACACTTTTCCATGTCATAAGTTTGCATAAGGCATCCTTATGTTCTTCTTCTCCCTTCCATTAAAATCCTCTTCTAGTTAGAGATTTAGGCGGTTAAACTCTGCTTCGATCCTCCGTGACGAAGTATCGACCGTTGTGGCGAATTCGAGGGCGAAGTTCCGAGATTACGGTGCCGCGTACGCAAGCGTAAGTCTCAACTTCATTTATCGATCCTAACGTTGTTTTGACAGGATCCATCAAATGGTCCATCTAGTATACTATATATCTTTCTTGATATTCCAATGACAAAGAACATTTTCGGAGTTATGCTTATTATTCGTATTGTTCTCGCTTTAATATTTATAAGCCGCAAGCGTACTGTGATGTTGTAGCACTATACGGGTCATCCTCTGTGAGGCAGCTATTGATTACTAGTTTCTCACTAAGTTTAATAACTACATGATCGATATGGAGTCGAGTGTTATGAAAACTAATTAGAAAATATTAATAAAGAAAATCTCTAGAACCTAGGCATCCCCACCATTGGACTAAAACTAGGATTGACCAATTGTTGAATTCATGAGATTCAGGAGAGGTCGTCTTGTCATGCCCCGCTCTGCCATGTACGGGAGGCATAGCTGACGAGGCCGCCGTAGTATTCAAACTCAAGCTTCGAGCCCTCTTATCTAAATACTACTAGACATTTTTTATGGTTAAATTAAATAAATAAGCAGGTCACTGCAACAACACTGGAATAATACAAAAACAGAAAGTAAAGTACTCCAACAGAATATAAAAATTCGCAGTACTGAAAAGGAAAAACAACAACACAGAACAATACATTACATTATACAAGTTCACATCCATACATCTGCTGTACAAAGAGGGGGAACAAAAGTGGGGTATAACAAAAAGAAGAAGCCCCCAACCCAAAAGGTACAAAAGGTCCACACCCGGTACAACACACACACTAGTCTAACCCTGGGAAGTCCAACTAGACAAAGTCTACCATAGGCTCTACCTCCAAAGTACTAGCACCAGTCTCCGACTCCAGAACCTGCACAGTCTACTCGGATCTCGCGCTTGAAACCACAAGGGGACATGTCAATGCGTGACCCAGTAGAAACTCCTAACACTCTAGTCGGACCCAGTTTTAGAACTGGTCTTCCTAACTAGCCGGCTAACTACAGGTGTCACATCAATCACATGGTTTATGCAGAAATTAAAGAACAGAACGCAAGTGCTGAAAGTAAATAAAAGAAAGCAGAACTAAAGTACAATTGCTGATTAAAATAATTAAAAATTACATATTGTTTCTGATTTGGAAACCTGGGTAAACCATAGGACGCTAAGGAGCCGGACTTCACCCACGGTGGGTGAAAAGTGGTAGCGCAACCAGCGACACGAGCACTGGAGGGGCCTCTTGTAACTCCCCCTACCCGAACAGAGCAAGGTATGGGAGTGAGACAAATCTTGATTTTTCAGTGAAAAATGGAGAAAACCATCAGTTACCAGTCATGGTGCGACACGAGCACAGCACCAGCCTCTCTAACCCTCGCAAACTCCCCCTTTCGGGAGTGACACGTCAGGTTAGAATAATAATATTGTCTGCTCCTTAACACCTAAAATTTACTCGTATTTCCCCCAAACCCACATTTGAAGTCTCACCCATTTTAGAATGGATCGAGCACTCCGGATGTCAATCTCTTTGCCTCACTCTCGGTTTTAGAACAAATTATCATTGTTTAGTCTATGATTCATTAGCGGTCTCGACTACCGTTTTCACTTCATCTTTACACTTATTTCTCATCATCATCATCACATGGAGCATAAAATATGGATAACTTGATAACTGAAATTAACAGAACTTAAAATAACAGCACATGGCATAATCGTGATATTATACTTGAATCTGTCTAAACTGTTACATCAGAAAGAACATCACTTTTAAGCTGTCTACATCAAAATTAGCCTATGTTTCCTTCACGAAAGTTGTAGGAAATTTTCTTCTGATTTTCGTAGTATTCTAAATTGTAATTTTTGGATTTTTCTACTATATTTTTATGAATTTTCTAAGTTAATGTCCTGTGCTAAGAAAATTTCCAGCACATGAACTGCTACTGCAGAAAGATTGGTATTTTTAACCTTCTACAGTTAGAATCAGTCTCCGATCCCTTCATGAAAGATGTTGGAAATTTTCTTCTGATTTCCGTAGTGTTCTAGATTGCATTTTTTTATTTTTCTACTATTTTCTACGATTTTTCTACGATTTTCTACGATTTTTCTAAGTCCCTGTGTTGTGTTAAGAAAATTTTCAGCACCTTATTTTCTAACCAAATCTAGTCTCCAACATAGTTAATAAGTCACAAGTAACATGACTGTACTAACATGACAAATAAGGCTACAACATTTACATATTACTAATATGCTTCCAACTTTACAAAGGGAATATTTTTGCAATAAAAAAAGGACATGTCATACAAGTATGACTATATAGCATGCTACTAATTATTCAATATGACATACTAACAAATCCTACTACCTTACTAACATATGAACTTAATAAAGTATTTCCTAATGAACATGCTACCATTCTTCATGAAAAGCAAACTTATTCCTAATCAAACATATAATGAACATTTTACACATGATTTTTACACTAAACTAAAAACCCAATCCTAAAATTGAATTCTACTAAGAATGCTTAAGAGTTTCTACCTTAAAAGTCCTTCTAATATTCCTTGGCCCTTCTTCTCCTTGAATATCTTGAGCTTTCTCCTAAGGATCCTCCTTTCTCCAAGGCTTTCAAGCTCCAAGATGAGTATCAAAGGATAGATTTTTTTAGGTGGTGGGAAGGGGATGAGAGTGAGGTGGTGGAATGGTGAAGTGGTGGAGGGAGAGGAGGAGCAATGGGTGGTGCAAAGGAGAAAGAAACACCAAGGGAGAGTGAAGGAGGGATTTTTTTTCTTTTTCTTTTCTTTTTCCTTAAAATTTCTCTTTTTAAAACTTTGCTTAAGCTTAGTCACTCCCCTAAAATCCTCTCCACAGGCCATGTAGCTTCGGGTTAGGTGGGAGTCATCCTCCTAATGACACATAAGGATGGGTTATGTGAGGGTTAAGCTACAAATGACACCTAGCAAAGTGAGGTGGCATGTCATGGTAAATTAGCTTTTTAGATTTTAAATAAATAAGAATGCATGTCTCAATACTTGGTATCTTCCATTATACACGATTTATTCATGTATACTTCATTTAATAATTCCAAATGTTTATTTAAAATCATTTAAAAATAATTCCTTCACTACAAAAATTAACGAAAAATACATAGGGATACCCGAAAATCATACGCACGTATCTATGCCCAAAATACGTAGCAATACATGTACATTAAGATTGTGTTCTTTACATCCTACCCTCTTTAAAATAAATTCCGTTCTCGGAATTTCAAAATAAGGGAGAAAAACATTCTATACATCTTACCATCTAACAACAACAAAATTACATCAAACAAACAAGTGAGGGTACTTCTCTCTCATCTCATCCTCGAGTTCCCAGGTAGACTCTCCTGGTGACTCTCGGTGCCACATAAATCTCACCAGATTGATTGACTTCTTCCTCAGTATCTTCTACATTCGGTCCAGAATAGCCACAGGTTACTGATCATATGTCAAGTCTGGTCTCACTTCAATCTCCGAGAAGTCGACAACATGATCAGGATTTCCAGCACACCTCCTGAGTTGTGATATGCGAAACACATTATGTACTCCTTCAAGAGATGCTGGAAAGGCAATCATATTAGCCACCTCTCCAACACGGGCTAGGACTTCGAAAGGTCCAATATATCTTGGGCTCAGCTTTCCTCGTCTGCCAAAATGGATCAGCCCTCGTGTTGGTGAGATCTTCAAAAATACTAGCTCGCCTGGCTGAAACTCTAAGTGTCGCCTCTTTGCATCCGTCCAGTGCTTATAATGGTCTTGGGCTATACGAAGATTATCTCTGACGACTCTCACTACATCCACGGCTTTAGCGATCATATCTGGGGCCAACAATTCACGATCTCCAACATCATCCCAAGTAAGAGGAGATCAGCACTTCCTCCCTTATAGAGCTGCAAATGGCGCCATGCCTATACTGGCTTGAAAACTATTATTGTAGGAGAACTCTACCAGTTGTAGATGTTCATCCCAAGAGTCCTTGAAATCCAGCATGCACGCACTCAACATATCATCTAGGATCTGAATTGTCCTCTCCGACTAACCATCTGTCTGTGGATGGTATGCAGTGCTGAAACTCAGTTGAGTTCCCAAGCTAGCCTGTAGACTTCTCCGAAAGTGAGATGTGAATCTAGTGTCAAGGTCGGAGATTATGCATACAGGTACTCCGTGAAGCCTCACGATTTCCGGCATACACGACTTAATCAGGACCTAGACCAATAACAAAACAGACAGAGATATAAAACATGCAATCTCACCTCCATATATCTCTTAGCAAGATGATCTGTCGAGTGGCCCACTTGAAAAGGTATGAATTGAGCTGATTTGGTCAATCGCTCAACGATTACCCAAATAGCATCATTTCCTCGAGGAGTGCGAGGTAAGCCGGTCACAAAATCCATCGTCACATGCTGCCACTTCCACTCTGGAATCGGAAGAGGCTGCAGTAGTCCTGTCGCTCTCTGGTGCTCGGCTTTGACTTGCTGACATGTTAAACATGAAGCTACACTCCTAGACACAATGTGCTTCATGTCGTGCCACCAAAAATATTGGCACAGATCACGATACATTTTGGTTCCTCTGGGATGAATAGAATAAGGTGAATTATGAGCTTCTCTCAACAGTTCATCCCGAATGTCACCCGATGGCACACAAATTCTGCTCCCAAAATGCAGAGACCCATCTTCATGAATACAGAAATCCTTGCGAAGTCCGGCCTCTGTCTGCTCTCAGATCTTCTTCAGCTTCCCATCTCCAGACTGAGCTGCCTTAATCCTTTCAACCAAATCAGATTGAACTTGCAGATTCATCATCACTACTGATGTATCAGGTAAGACAACTTCAATCTCTATCTACCGAATATTACCCCAAAGGTCTCTCTGTGCTGTCAACATCATCACTGTTGGCATGCGACTAAGAGCATGAGGTACTACGTTGACTTTTCCAGGGTAATACTGGAGGTCAACATCATAATCAGCCATCAACTTGAGCGATCTGCGCTGCCTCATATTCAGCTCTTTCTGAGTGAACACGTACTTCAAACTCTTGTGATCTGTGTATATCTTTACATGTTCACCCAGAAGAAACTGCCTCCACAACTTTAATACAAAAACCTCTGCTGCTAACTCCAAGTCATGCGTAGGATAGTTCCTCTCAGGTGTCTTCAACAATCTAGAAGCATAGGCTACTACCCTACCATGCTGATGGAGAACACATCCCAATCCTCTGCCTGACACGTCACAGAAAATCTCATATCCACCTGAACGGTCTGTAATCGTCAAGATAGGTGCAGTGATCAATCTATGTTTCAGTTCATCAAAAAATCGCTGACATTCCTCTGACCAATTGTAAGCAACATTCTTCTTGGTTAGATGAGTCATCGGTGCAGCGATCTTAGAGAAATCCCTGATAAACTTCCTGTAGTACCCATCCAATCCCAAGAAACTTCTGATCTCTGTAACTGACTTAGGAACTGGCCACTTCTCTACTACAACAACCTTCTTTGGATCTACAGCTATCCCATCTCCAGATATAACATGTTCCAGAAAAGCAACTTTGGTCAGCCAGAACAGACACTTGCTATACTTAGCATATAACTGGTGCTGCCTCAGAGTTTCCAAGACTATCCTCAGATGCTCAGCATGATCTTCCTCTGACCTTGAGTACAACAAAATATCGTCAATGAAGATGACCACAAACTTATCCAAGTACTCATAGAAGACTTAGTTCATCAATCTCATGAATGTGGCTGATGCATTAGTAACGTCAAAAGGCATCACTAAAAACTCATAATGACCATAACGGGTTCGAAATGCAGTCTTCGGAATATCTGATCCTCTGACCTTCACCTGGTGATACCCACTCCTCAATTCCAGCTTCGAATATACACGTGATCCACCCAGTTGATCGAAGATGTCATCAATCCTAGGAAGATGATACTTGGTCTTTGCAGTAACCTTGTTCAACTCCCGGTAGTCGATGCACATCATTCGAGATCCATCCTTCTTGTTCACCAACAGCACTTGTGCACCCTATGGTGAAACACTCGGTTGAATCAGGCCACACTCTGACTAATCTTTCAACTGACTACAAAGCTCTGCTAACTTTGGAGGAGCCATTCGGTATGGAGCCTTTGCAATCAGTTGAGTGCCTGGAATCAGATCGATGGTAAAATCCAAAGATCCATCGGGAGGAAGTCCTTAGATATCGTCTGGGAAGACATCAGGAAAATCTTGGACTACCCTCGACAATACAGGTTCAGCTTCCATCTCCATCGTCGCTTCTACTGGGTTGGCCTTAAACTTCAACGGTTCAAAGGAAATATTACCACTAAGGAGTTCAAATTCTGGATGATCAGGAATCCGAAATGCTATCTTCCCGAGTCTACAATCTATAGTGGCATATAACATCCCTAACCAGTCCATTCCAAATACTGCTTCAAAGTGAGGCATCTCCATCACTAAGAAATCTGCATACAGTCTACGTCCACAAATCTCTACAGGACACTGTCGGTATCCTGAAGAACTGCAGATCACTCCATGGATATTCCAACTAGAAGCAAAGGAATCTAATACTAAAGAATTCCTAGTCACAAACTGTTGGGACAAGAAGCAGTGGGATGCTCCTGAATCAAAAAGTGACAAGGCATGGGAGGAAGCAACTTTATCAAAAAGTGACAAGGCAGGGAAGGAAGCAACTCTAATAATACCTAAGAGAATAAACATAACTAACATAAGACTCTAATCATCCTAATCATAGTAACAAACATAACATACTATAATGGAAATAGGAAAGCATTCATCACTGAAAATAAATAGGTACCAGTGATAACACTGTTGGATATTGGACTCACCGGATTTGGTTTTGGATGATGAACAAACATAAATATAACGTGAACTAACACTTTGTGAGCGCAGTTATGGAGATCGTCGCCAAATTCATATGAATATCAATTACGACGTCTCAAAACTTCTCAAAGCACGTGATCGTATGCCTAAAGCTTCGTTGAAGCTTATGGACCATTTTAGAAGTCATGAAGATTCGATTGAAGCTATTGAAGACGGTATCGTCAAGTTTTATTTATAGTCTTTAAGCTTCTTTCGTAGAATGTTAAGCCTTGAGTAGGTCTTACGGTTTAAATCTTCATAACGCTCATATCTTAGCTCTAGGATCTTACTAGAAGTCCATACAATCCTTCCCGAAGCTTCACGCTTCGATTCGCGACTTCTTGTGCATGTTAGTTGGTTCAAGAAGAAGAACTGACCGACTAGATGGTGATCTAGTTGGTCGGCAAAGCTTCTTGGACCGACTAGTTCTTCTCAGTCATTTCCAAGCTCTTTACTGTTTACAGTTAGTCGGTCTAAGTTGACTCATCGACCGACTAGTTTGTGAACTAGTCGGTCAGTGATGCTTCTGTGACCGACTAGTTGAGCTTTCCCTGTACATGCACATTTGAGCCTAAGCTACTGTTTATTATTAGTCGGTCTGTGTTCATTGACCGACCGACTAGTTGATGAACTAGTCGGTCAACTTTCCTTCTTGGACCGACTAGTTTAGTTTTACTGTACATGCCAATTTTTCACCTAACTTACTGTTTATCATTAGTCGGTCTATGCTCATTTGGCGACCGACTAGTTGGTGAATTAGTCGGTCAACATTTGTTCTTGGACCGACTAAGTCTATTTCTGCTCAGACTTCAGTTTTATCTGTTAGTCGGTCTCAGTTGAGTAACCGACCGACTAGTTGTGAAACTAGTCGGTCAGCTACTCTTCTTAGACCGACTAGTTCCTTATGTCTGTGCTTTAACCTTTTCTCTGTTCACTCATTAGTCGGTATACGTTAATTGACCGACCGACTAGTTGATGAACTAGTCGGTCGGTGATTGTTCTTTGACCGACTAGTTGGGTTCAGAAAAGAGCCGTTGGAGCTTTAATTGAAACGTTTTTCTCTCTCTCTCTCCTCTATCCTATAAATAGTTGTTGGGCTGCATTCATTGCTGCCAAGGCTGATATTATTGCAAGTTTAGAGATCAAGAGAAATCATTCCAAGCTCATTCAAAGCTCATTCTTTCCATTCAATAATCTCTCCTAACTCTTACTTCCAAAGAGAGATTCATTGAGTGTGAAGCCTTCCAAGCCAAGTGCTTGATTCTAGGTCACCAACATCCCCAAAGCTCTCCATCGCTGATCTACATCTTGGAGCTAGGGTTTGGTGCCACTTCTTCCTCAAAATCATCCTTGCCCTAATTCGTAAGCAATACTCAAGGCATATGTATTTTGTCGGTAAGAAGTTTTCTTATTTCATTTCATATTCGAATTGTAAGTTTCACTCTCGGTTGTGAGAGTGTGGTTGTGATCCCGGGTTGTGGGAGTCACAAATTTCATTTTGTATGATTTGACTTTTGGAGGTTTTTCACAAGTATTTCATAGTGGAAATCTTGAGTTAGGGTTTCTAACTCAAGTATCCGGAGGGGATCCGGGTGGTTGGGACGTAGCATCACCGAGAACAAGTCGGGGAGACTTGGGTGGATCCGAACCCAGTAATATCGTTTGTTAGCATTGTTAATTTTGTTGTTGTCTTCAATTTAAGCTTCCGCAAATTGATTTGGTAGTTGTTTGCACTATAATTAGAAATTATACTCCTCGTTATTTTTAAAATACTATTCACCCCCCTCTAGTACTTGTGCAGTAGCTTGTAGGGCATTACAAACACGACCAGTGTCCTTTGCCTCAATAGCTGACATGGTGAAAGCCTGACGCCTCGACGCCGCTCTCTGGGGGTCTGCTATTACTGGAGAGGTCTAGGTGGTCCTCTCGAAGTCACTGTACCAGGTGGCGGTGGTGGCGGTGGCAGTGGAAACCTCTATGGAGCCGGTGGAAGGGTCCTCTGCTGCATCGACCGGACTGCCACTGGTGCTACTGGGCCTGAAGTCTGCCCATGCTGAGGACACTGCCTACTGAGGTGTCCCGACTGAACACAGGTAAAACATCGCCCTACCATGAACTTGCAATCCTTCTGCTCATGCCCAGACTTTCCACAAAATCTACAGGACACTTGCCGTAGTGGTGATGGTGGAATCCAGGCCTCTGGAACTGAGTGGTCAGAGTAGGACTCAGGAAACTCCTCTGCTGACCCGCAGGGCATCTCTCTCCTGCTGCTGGCCCCCTACCCACACTCTTCGGATGTGTCTTATTCATCTTGGCTGCCTCTAGCATGGCACTATATGTAGGTAGCACCGAGGTCGACATCGCTGCTCTGAACTCAGGATCTAACCCCATCCTGAATCGTCTAGCTCTAGTGGTCTCTGACTGTACCAACTTCGGAGCGAACTTGCTCAATAGTGAGAACTCTGCATCATAAGCATCCACGCTCCGTCGTCCCTGTGTCAGGTGCTCGGAACTCAAACGCAGCTCATCCTTCTTCGTCTCTGGAAGGAACTGGGCCTCAAACGGCTCTCTGAACTTCTTCGACGAGATCGGCTTGGTCAAATGTAGCTCCTGAGCATCCCACCAATCTCGTGCCTAATGTGTCAGCTGCCTCTTCGCGACATCCACCCATCTATCTCTCGGGTATCCCACAACCTCCAGGTCATCCTCAGAATGCCTAATCCACTCGTCCACCTCCAGATGACTCTCCTTACCCAAAAATGACTTCGGGTGAAAATCTCTGAACTGTCTGATACCCACAGGCTTCGGTGGCACACCACTAGCCACACTATCCTCCATCTGCTGAATATGCTCCAGGATCCCTATCAGAATCTTTCCCATCAGGGAAGCCTCGATGATGCAGCATCAGAAGCAGGGGTCCTGTTCTCGGACGATCCATTCCCTGGATCCATTCTGCAAGAATGAACAGGGAAAACAATGCTTAATACCAAAATTGCGGATTATAATATTGGAGCTTTACTTGTACTACTCTTATGTGTATCACAGTGTGAGCAGGCCTGCATGGGCCACCACAAAAACCTGTCACGCTCCTCTCTCCTAAGTACGGGAGGCGTAGCTGACGAGGCCGCCGTAGTATTCAGACTCAGGCTTCGAGCCCTCTTATCTAAATACTACTAGGCATTTTTGTGTGTGGTTAAATTAAATAAATAAGCAGGCCACTGCAACAACACTGGAATAATACAAGACAGAAAGTAAAGTACTCCAACAGAATATAAAAATTCGCAGTACTGAAAAGAAAAAAAAACAACACAAAACATTACAATACATTATACAAGTTCACATCCATACATCTGCTGTACAAAGAGGGGGTACAAAAGTGAGGTACAACAAAAAGAAGAAACCCCCAACCCAATAAGTACAAAAGGTCCACATCCGGTACAACACACCCACTAGTCTAACCCTGGAAAGTCCAACTAGACAAAGTTGCCTGTAGGCTCTACCTCCGAAGTACTAGCACCAATCTCCGACTCCAGAACTTGCACAGTCTGCTCGGGTCTCGCGCCTGAAACCACAAAGAGACACGTCAACGCGTGACCCAGTAGATTCTCCTAACACTCTAGTAGGACCCAGTTTTAGAACTGGTCTTCCTAACTAGCCGACTAACTACAGGTGTCACATCAATCACAGGGTTTATGCAGAAATTAAAGAACAGAACATAAGTGCTGAAAGTAAATAAAAGAAAGCAGAACTGAAGTACAATTGCTGATTAAACTAATTAAAAATTACATATTGTTTCTGATTTGGAAACCCGAGTAAACCGTAGGACGCTAAGGAGCGGGACTTCACCCAGGGTGGGCGAAAAGTGGTATCGCAACCAACGACACGATCGCAACCAACGACACGAGCACTGGAGGGGCCTCTCATAACCCCCCCTACCCGAACAGAGCAAGGTATGGGAGTGAGACAAATCTCGATTTTGAAAACGGAGAAAACCATCAGTTACCAGTCATGATGCGACACGAGCACACCACCGGCCTCTCTAACCCTCTCAAACTCCCCCTTTCAGGAGTGACACGTCGGATGAGAATAATAATACTGTCTGATCCTTAACACCTAAAATTTACACGTATTTCCCCTAAACCCACATCTGAAGTCTCACCCATTTTAGAATGGATCGAGCACTCCCGATGTCAATCTCTCTGCCTCACTTTCGGTTTTAGAACAAATTATTATTGTTTCGTCTATGATTCATTAGCGGTCTTGACTACCACTTTCACTTCATCTTTACACATATTTCTCATCATCATCATCACATGGAGCATAACATATGGATAAATTGATAACTGAAATTAACAGAACTTAAAATATCAACATATGGCATAATAGTGATATTATACTTAAATCTAACTAAATTGTTACAGCAGAAATAACGTCACATTTAAGCTGTCTACAATCAGAACTAGCCTTTGGTCCCTTCACAAAAGTTGTAGGAAATTTTATTCTGATTTTCGTAGTATCCTAGATTGTAATTTTTGGAATTTTATACTATTTTTTATGAATTTTGCTAAGTTACTGTCTTGTGCTAAGAAAATTTCCAGCACATGAACTGCTACTGCAGAAAGATTGGTACTTTTAACCTATCTACAGTCAGAATCAGTCTCTGGTCTCTTCATGAAAGTTGTAGGAACTTTTCTGATGATTTCCTTAGTGTACTATACTGTATTTTTTGATTTTTCTACTATTTTCTACGATTTTTCTAAGTCTCTGTACTGTGTTAAGAAAAATTCCAGCACCTTATTTTCTAACCAAATCTAGTCTCCAACAAGTTAATAAGTCACTAGTAACATGCCTATACTAACATGACAAATAAGGCTACAACATTTACAAATTACTAAGATGCTTCCAACTTTACAAAAAAGAATATTTTTGCAATAAAAAGAGAACATGTCATACAAGTATGACTATATAGCATGCTACTAATTATTCACAATGACATACTAACAAATCCTACTATCTTACTAACATATGAACTAAATAAAGTATTTCCTAGTGAACATGCTACCATTCTTCATGAAAAACAAACTTATTCCTAATCAAACATATAATGAACATTTTACACATGATTTTTACACTAAACTAAAAACCCAATCCTAAAATTGAATCCTACTAAGAATGCTTAAGAGTTTCTACCTTAAAAGTCCTTCTAATATTCCTTGGCCCTTCTTCTCCTTGAAGATCTTGAGCTTTCTCCTAAGGATCCTCTTTTGTCCAAGGCTTTCAAGCTCCAAGATCAGTATCAAAGGATAGATTTTTTTTAGGTGGTGGGAAGGGGATGCGAGTGAGGTGGTGGAATGATGAAGTGGTGGAGGGAGTGGAGGAGCAATGGATGGTGCAAAGGAGAAAGAAACACCAAGTGGAGAGTGAAGGAGTGATTTTTCTTCTTCTTTTTCTTTTCTTTTTCCTTAAAATTTCTCCTTTTAAAACTTTGCATAAGCTTAGTCACTCCCCTAAAACCCTCTCCATATGCCATGTAGCTTAGGGTTAGGTAGGAGTCATCCTGCTAATGACACATAATGATGGGTTAGGTAATGGTTAAGCTACAAATGACACCTAGCAAAGTGAGGTGGCATGTCATGGTAAATTAGCTTTTTAGATTTTAAAGAAATTAGAATACATGTCTCAATACTTGGTATCTTCCATTATACATGTATTTATTCATGTATACTTTATTTAATAATTCCAAATGTTGATTTAAAATCATTTAAAAATAATTCCTTCACTACAAAAATTAACGAAAAATATGTAAGGATACCCGAAAATCATACGCACGTATCGACGCCCAAAATACGTAGCAATACACATACATTAAGATTGTGGTCATTACACGTCTAATCTATGGGTATTATCTTACCCCCCCACTTCTGTGGCGCATGATAAGATATCTCCCTTATATTAACCCTACCACACACTTCTGTGGTGCCTTTGCATGATAGGACTACCTAACCCGTATCGATACCGATTTCTATCGTACATCGATACACGTTAGATGCATTACGTCCAATGAATGTCATCAATCTTCCTCCACACCACTTCCATGGATTAGGATTCCGATCTATGGTAGGAGGGCTCTGATCGATGCCTGACTCCCATCAGCCGAATCGATAGTATCGATCAATGCAGGGATCGAAAAACCTAGATTAACCCCAGCTTCTGCCGTCAATTAATCTAATTTCCCATGAAGAGGAAAATCGATTTGCATTGATAATAATCATTCCAACATATCCCTCATCCTTAATTACTCAACAATTAATCAACAATTTACTAATCCATGGCTACATCCAATGGGGTTCAACCCATTGGTCCTAGATGAATCACTACTCACAATCCATGCAATTAGAGATAATAAAAATCATTAAAATATCATTTATTGCAATAGATTTGTGTAGAGATTAATAGAAAACCAATCACCAATCAACGAGTAGTCAAAAGATTGATTTACTATTCAAAATCCAAACTAGAATCAAAAGAAAACAAAAAGAACAATCAAAACTACAAAAGGAATTAGAATGTTTACACCTGAAAATTCTTTGGAAAAAGCTCCAAAACCCTTGCAAAAAGTGTCCCTCGGCATAGAGCTAGAAGAGAAGTTTGTATACCCTCTCAAAATAGCCAAAAATCCCCAAAATTGCCCTTGGTAGCACCCACAAGGACCCAGAAAGCCCTAATAGATGCGGTCGCGTCATGATTGAAACGGCCCTTTCGCCTAGATGCGTAAGAGTGGGCCTTTCAGCTTCAGGCGATTAGACCACGTCATTTTGGCTATGCGCCTGCGTGGCTTCAGGATCTCAGCTTCAGATCTTGATCTAAACAGTCGCGTAGAGCGACTGTTTGGCTTTAGCTCTCCTTGGGATGACACAGTCATTTTGGCTTTAATGATCCGGCCGCATCGGCTTAGATTTCTCTTCTTTAGCTATATACGATGTAGCCGTTTGGCATGGATGGCTTGACCACATGGAGTGGTGTTCTAGCTGCTTTGGTTTCCTGGTAACATATTCGTATGTGTTAGTCCACATGATCGCATGTTGCATATTTGAGCTCCAATCCCCTTGTTTTGATGCCCAATTGCTTCTCGCTTCTTTTCATCTTCGTTTCTCCAATTCTTGAGCCCAAAACTCCATGATTTCTCCTGCAACACATGAGAGACACCAAGAGCATAAAGATGAACCAAAAACAGGGAGAGTAGCGTGGAATATGGGACGAAATGATGTGGAATGCATATGAAACAAGTATAAAATATATGTATAAATGGCACACATCAAAAATCCTCCAAGCTAAACTCTTCCTTGTCTTAAGGAAGACATGAAAGGGTAGAGTTTGGTGGAATCAAGAAAGCAAGAAAATTATGGCATGAAGCTTGAGAATTTCACGATATTGAGCGTATATACATGGACGAATAGAAATTTCAAATCTATAGAAATAAAATAACCAATTCCTTTCCATTGGTTATGATATAATCTTAGGACATCGCTTATAATTCAAATTGTCAGATAATATACTAAAGTCACGATTACGCTCAAGTCCTAGGATAGTTTCTCTAACCCGTCCTTAGGTTGAAAGCAAAGAAGTTGAAGTTATGCGATGTTCGATGAAAGATAAGTTTTGGATAATGGGTTATTAGTCCATCGAGGAAATGGTTCCTACGATATATCAACGTTCCTTAATTCATGAAGTTGCTATCTTTACTCATGGTTTCATTCTTTTTATTTTTTTGGGAATCACACTTGGTTTGTGTAAGGAGCGTTGGGTCGATGACTCCCAGGTTAGATGACATTAGGGCATCAGGCTAAGACGGACCCCTCGGTAGCTCAAACCAATAGAATCTTTATTCACATGCACTCCCCAAGCTAAACCTTTCGATGCAAGGCTCTGATGCTTCCTGAGGCATGTGGATCTAGCTACTCAACGTCGTTGGGAGAACAGTGCATCTATGTTATTTTCAATTCCTTTTTTATCTATGAACATAAGCAAATTTTTTTCGAAAGCCTGAGTAGGGCAAGTGAAATCGATCTTCAGTACTAGGTGATACATCGCTATCCAAGTCCTGAAGGATTATAAAATATTATACTCAACTATCAATTCATCGCTCCATGCATAAAGTGGACACCTAAGGGAAATTCAACTTAGCTCGATTTCAAGTACTTTTATCCTAGAGGCTATGTGAATAGTTATGACATGCATATTATGTGGGATTCGAAGCTAAAAGCATATCTGAATTAAACATCCTAAGCAACATCGAGAAATCGAGCGTAAAAGTGGAAAGTGAAATTTGATTCGATATACCATGCATATAAAGTCTCGATTTCAAAAAATTCTCAAGGCGTATGCAAGTATATATAAATGGATGCATGAAGATGCGGGATATATGATGCGAATGCAAATATTTTTGTTGTTTTTGATTTTTCAAATTTTTATGGTTTTTTATGCGTAAAGCGAATAAAAGGAGCATGCTGCATGGTAAAAAGAAAAAGAGGAAAAGAGAAAGGATAAGGAAAACGAAATATATACGTAAGAAAAATATAGACATGTGGGTGATAAAGAGAAAGAAATAAAAGGAAAATGGGCTTGTAAATGCTCATCTCCTAAGCTAAATCAAGCATTGTCCTCAATGCAATATACTCGTGAATGTGTGAGGACGTAAGTGTGAGGGGGAAGAGATTAGTGATCTCATCATGCAGTGCCGCCATCAGGTGGTGGTAATTAGGGGATGTGGGTGGAGGGTGTGCGTCAGAAGGTGGTGGGACTACAGCATTCGTGGATGGTGGAAATGTGGATGGAGCAACGGTAGATGGTGTGGGTGATGGTATAAGTGTGGATGGTAGATGGTAAGATGGTGCTCCAGATGAGGGTGGTGGTGATGTGGAAATATGAGGTGTAGACGTGGATGGATGTGCAGAAGTCGATGGCTTAAATGGGGATGACATGAGTAGGAGAGTGGGTACAGCTACATGGTAGTGCCAATGGTAGACGACATCGAACTGTGACTGTAGAATCATGATAATGGATGTGAGGCAGTCTACCGAGGACCGAAATGTGTTCATGGAGGTAGTCATGGTGTTCTTGAAGTCATGGAAGGCCTCCTCCACTCATGTGAGTCTCTCATGAGTGAATAAGGGTGGAGGAGGGGAGTGGCTAGTACCCTCGCCATGTGGGCAAGATCTTCGTGAAAACGGACGTATGAATGAGTGGGGTGGAGGCCTGACGGGGCCTGAGTGTGTAGCAGAAGCAGGTTCAGGAATGATTGTGATCTGAACGGGCTGAGGCTGAGGTGGGGCCTGTGTAGGCTGGGACTAAGCAACAACAGTAATATTTGGATCTGGTGGAAATGCCCACTGCACTGCTCCCTCTATTCTGAAGCGATCAGGATTGTGAGTGGGGGTATATGGGGTGGAAAGAGGCCCGTGAAGCCAGTAAAATCTCTCTTCCTTGATCTGCCTAATCATGTGCATATTTGTGAGGATGGAGATATCTAATGACGTGGGATCAATGATATGCATCCAATCTTTGGGGATCTAGAATGATACTGGAGGGAGGTTAACAATGACTGTGATAAGCCCTCTGCAGCAAATCTTGGCGTGTGGGATACTAATCGTGTGGAAAAATCTATACCCCAAATATGAACCGGCATGAATGAGATATCGAGGGGAAGTATTACCGTCATTGTGGATTCTTCGAGGTTGGGTCATGGCCCAAAGAAAGAAAAGCTCACTTCGAGAGACCTGGCCAGTCTCTTCCTGACAGAAAATGGAATTTGCAATGATGCGAAGGCATGGATGAATGATAGAGGATGCATTTGGCCCTAGCAACAGGGAAGGGTGACTTGCCAGTGATCTGCTCCCAGAAGGCATCTAAGTCATAAGCTTTGGGGATGCCACTATTGTGCCTAAATGCCTCATGGGTGATAGCCATGGACCACTTGAAAAGGTTGTTAAAGGAAGCATATGACATGCCATAGTCCGTGGTCATCAAGCGGAATGAAAATCCTGAGGGTTGGTGCTTGAGTGAACTAAGAAACTCTAAAGTGAGTCTCTTATAGGTACGTGCCTCACACTCCAAAAAATCACTCCATCCTATTCTGTGCAGGAGAGTCTGGATGTCCTCAATGAGAACTAGAGAGTTCAGAGTGGAGATGCTCGGAAACTTAGTAAGAATAATGGTTCACTAATAAAGGGTTAAGAAAGTGTTTTGTTGTTGTTCATATGTGAAGATGATCCCCAAAGTGTCTATTTGTGGAGGTGGAATGAGAGGTGGTGCAGGAGGTTCAGTGGATGTGGACGCAATAGCTGTGGATGTGCATGCTCGTATGTTTCTTCCTTGTGCACCTCCTCGTGGGGGTGCAAGATGCTTACCACATTGTGGGTGCATCGTGAATGTAGAGTTGTGTGTGTAGTGAGGTGTGCGCATGAATGAGTGAGTGCACACGATGACTCTATGCAAATTGCAAATTTTAACGAGCAATTCGAGTAATGCTTGGGTGAAAATTGAAACGAGTAAGAAACGAGTGTACCCAAGAAATTGAAGCTTCTCGCTATGATGGTGAAGCTCCCAAGCTCTGATTGAAGTCCCCGAAGCTTGCTATCGGCCCACCTCATGTTGAAATCTTCCCAAAATCACAAAATCGACCATTTTAGGGTTTCTCTTTGGCCGTTTCGATGAAGACGAAGATGGTGATGGGGCATTTGGAGGTGGAGAGTGGTGTGGGTGGTTGATTTTGGAAGAGGAGGAGGGTTCGAGTGGTAGGTGGAGAAGAAGAATCGAAGGGGAAGTCAAAATGTTTGGAAGAAATGAAGTGGAACTCGACCGTTTTGGACCTAGGGGTTTACAAAGACTGTTGGATCTGGATCCTAGCCTAGAGGGGGGGGGGGGGGGGGGGGGGTGAATAGGCTAATAAAAATAATTCGTGCAACCCACGAATAAGCACACACAGTTCTAGCAGCAATATGGTAAATAAAAAGCAGACACAGAGTACACATCATATTTACCTTGGTTCGGTCGTCCCAACGACCTACTCTAGCCCCCAAAGCAGATACTAGTATTCGAATAGCGCAATATGTACAAAACCACAAGTTAGAGCACGCTCAGAGCACCCTCTACGTCTTTACACTCGCCAGGCTCTCAGTACCCCACACACAATGTTTTCTCTCACTATCAATCCTAGTAATGCTTTCTACCAGCTAGTCCCAAACTAGCTGGGTCCCACTTGTCTAGCCCTAACAAGACAAGTCCCAAAATAGTCACAGAAAAAATGGTAAAGTTTCCCCTACAGAGAACGTTACACTAAGACACAAATAAAAGAGTTTAAGGGTTTAGAAATGCTCAGTTTGTGTCTGTGTAGGCGTCTCTGTCAATCAGCACGTCGTCAGCTCCAATCTGACGTAAGCGATGTCTCAATCCGACTTCTGGATGTCAAGTTGTAGCTCTTAGAAGTTTAGTGTATAAGTCGGTCTGTGCGCAAAGAAGCTCAGTTCAAATACTTTTATTCTCGGTCTGTGCACAGAGCAGCTTCCTTTAAATAACTCGGTCGGTGCGCAGAGTAACTCAGTTCAAACCCATTTAGCAGAGGTCGGTTCGCACAGCAACTTCCTTTAATTCCCCCAAGCCACGTCAGCTCGCAAAAACACTTTCGCTTTTTCTTCGTTTTTGCTCACGTGATCAAGCGGGCGCCAATTTTAATCTCCACCGTTGATTTTAATGGGTTGAGTTGATCCCCTCCATTGTATCGAATTCACGTGTCCACGGCAGCGACGTTTTCATGCAACTTCAACACGGCGAGGACGTCTGTGAGGGTGATGACGGCGACGGCTCTCCGGTGGTCTGAGTTCGGCGGGTACAGATGCGGAACTCTCTCCGATGAGCGTAGCTTCTTCAGCATGACGAAGTGGACTTTGACGTCGACTCCTCCGGCAACGTGCACTCAGCGGCAGAGATCTCGTCCTTGTCTTCAACAGCGACGAGTGACAGCTTCACGATGGCTTCGACGTTCAACCTCAACGGCAGTGGCTTCTTCGACAGTGAGCTACGGCGACGATAGCTGCAGCGACAGTGACTTCGAGCTCCGCTTCAACGGCGGCGAGCTCCTCGATGGTCTCTTCTTCATGCAGCAGTGACCTTCGATGTGCGGCGATGGCTTCGACTTAGGACTCCGGCGACGTCTCAACTCCAGGCAGCGACGATCTCCGGTGAATCAGGGAGCCCTCCTCTTCGAACGGAAACACATCGTCTCCGAGCGATGGCGACTTTGTCAGGTGGTGCTTCGCTCAATGAAGAGTACGGCGGTTTTCTCCGGTGCGTTGAAGACGTTGGTGAGCAGGGAGATGCAGGGTGGCCTTTGTACGTTTCTTGCGTGACTTTGCTTGGCCAGGGGATAAGGCTTGAGATGAGATGTGCGATGTTGAAGCTACGAAGGTTGATGAAGAAGTGTTTTGCGTGAAGTCGCCTTCTTTTGATGTCCCTCACCCTTTCTTTTGGTGTTGCGGCAGCAAGTAGCTAGGCTAGTCCTTTTTAATATGTGGCCGCTAGGGTTTTTGCTTTCTTATTGTATTTGCCACTTGAGGAATTAGAAATAGGCTTTTGGTTGCGGCAATGAGAGGTTGGTAATGTGGGACTAGGGTTTATTCTTTTGGTAATCAGCCGCACACTCCCTCTCTTTGAGTTGAGGGCTTTTATAGGAATAGATAAGAGAGATCAAATCCTAGTAGGATCCCATAATAGAAGGGATTTGAAGTTTGAAATATGGTTGTATGGGATTTGGTTTGATCTCCTTGGAATATGATTTTTGAATTGTTCTTCATAGCAATACAAATTGGTTTGATATAGGATTTGGTAGAGATATGGATACGGATTCAATATATTTTGGCTCAATCTCTAATTGATTTGATTCAATCCCAATAGATATGAATTGGCTACATCTCATCCCATATTGGACCAAGTCATCTTTGTTATGTGAATGGCACTTTGACCAAGTTCATTAGCTATGCGGATAGCAAATTCTCCGATGCTTAGAATAACGACTTTGACTTTCCTGAAACAGACTTAGCGCACACGTTAAATAGTTCGCACACGTTTGTCATCATCAAACCAGAGTTCCTAGATCGTTGCATCCAATAATCTCCCCCTTTTGGTGATGACAAACCCAAAAAAAGATTTGATCAATAGGTATGGGTGTGTGAAGTGTGTTGAAGGGTGTAATGCAATACGAATCATGGGATGAGACATTCAAGTATTACAACATAGCATGCTCCCCCTTCTCTCAAGCTCCCCCTTTAACATTATTCATGCTCCCCCTTCAACAAATAATACTCCCCCTTCAACAAATAATACCGACATTCAGTCTATCAAGTCTTTCTTTTCTTTCTCCCCCTTTGTAATCACCAAAAGTGGATTAATGAAGTCACAAAAATAATCCATGCAAAAAAACATTATTAAATGTAGCGTGCAATTTGCATGAGTTTTCCACAAAATAGGCAATCCAAGATCATATGATTTCATAACAAGACTTCTCCACCTTAGTGTAAGTGTAGTGATATAGACAATAAAGTACAAGAGGAGATTTAATTTCAGAAAATCAACCAAATCAATCCACATTTTCCAATTTTTCATGATTATCACTAGGATTGATTTTTTCCACCTCATCAAAGATGAGTTCAAGTTACCAAATCCCAAAACATAGCCTAAAAGGTCTTTTAAATGTGGGGTGGCATTGCTTGACGAGTTATATACACCAACGCTAATGATTACCCATGTAGCATAAGTTGGATACTCGTGAGTTGTGTATTAGCCATGAAGTGTATCCATTTTTCATACGGAGCAAATATAGTAGTTTTTTTAAATTCTTTTGTGCTCAATTTTAATTCATGGCTAAACACTTCATATCCCTTAGAAAAATCAGAAATTAATCATTCCTACATTCACTTTCCATTATTCTTCAAAAGAATCTCCAAAAGCACTAAAAAGTCAATTATCGTGAAAGTGCAAATGTAGGTGTAGAAGTCAAGTTTAAAACTTATGAGGCATGTCATGGCTACTAAAAAGAATAACATCATGTTCATGTAGCTACAACAATAATGAATTGACTTCTAAAAAGGGATAGATTTGATCATTCATACAATACCACGTTGGATAAAACATAAAGGGTATTCCTTTAAGCTCATTTTTTTATTTTTGGTTTTTCAATTTTTTTTGTTTTTTTTCAGAAAATAAAAACATTAAAAATCATGCAAGCAAGCACACAAAACAAAATAAAAACAAGCACACAAAACAATTATGAAGGTATGCAATGAAATGCAAAGAGGGATAAAAATTATACCTTCTCGTCGCTATTTGGCTAAGGAGCTAGAAATAGAATGAGACTCTAAAAATTTGCTCATCGCCAAGCTTCCATCACACCTACATGAAAGGTGTTAAGTGTGACCTTGGAATCCAACAAGGTCCACGAGTGTTAGCCATTAAAGATTTAGGAACCCAAACTTGTTTAAACTTGATATTTGTGTTCCTAAATTTACAATAATATGAAGTGTGGCCTACACTATCACAAGTAAAGCACTTTGCATATTTGTTCTTTGCAATAGAGGGTACATTGTGGAATTTCTTGAATTTTTGCTTTTCAACGTTTTTCAGACCAAAACCAAGTCCTCTTCTATTATTGCCATATAATTGATTCTCTAAAATAGTGTCCAACGATTGTTTTCCCATAGAGAATTTCTTAATGGCCACTTCAAGATGAGAGACTTTGGTTTTTAATTGTTTGTTTTCTTCCACAAGCATCATGCATTTACTAATAAAAGCTCTCTTGTTTTCCTCTTCCTTTTTTTCAAATTCAATCATTTTTCTTTTAAAGTCATTATCCAACATGCAAAATTTATCATTAAGCTCTCTAATCACATAGTCTTTTTCAGTTTCGAGCTTAATCAAATCAAGTTTAAGCATGCTATTTTGGTTTAATAAAGAGGAACAAGAAATACAAGGAGCAGTTTCATCAAAGCTTTCTTTTTCCTTCTTCATGATTTCAATAGTAGACTTACATGCATTAAGTTCAATTTTAAGTTTTTCATTCTCTTTAAACACTTTATCATCTCTAACTTACATGTCATAGTTCTGATTTTGGAGACATTCAATAGTGAACTCATGATCTACTATTTGATTTTGCATTTCTTCACAAATTTTAAGAAGTTCAGCTTTGCTACCTGACGGTGTCTCATTTTGGATCCCCATCAAAGCCATGCAAGAATGGGCTTCATTTTCCTCCTCGCTTTCATCTTCGCTATCCATATCCCATGTTAATACCTTCGCTTTTCCTTTTCCTTTAGCGAGCTGAGCAGTTTCATTTGGGCAATCCTTCATCAGATGTCCTCTTCCCTTGCATTTAAAACATTGCATTCTATCAGTAGATTTCTGATCATTAAATTGCTTGGAAGAATTATTAAAGTTAGAACGATTAAACCTGGGTGCCATTTCGTTTCTCCCATGCTTGGTCTTGATGAACTTTCTGAACTTTCTTACCATTAGTGCTATGTCGTCATCATCATCATCTTCTTCGCTAGCTTGCAAAGCAAGGGGCTTTATGGCTTTCTCTTTCTCCTCAGGTTTCTCTCTCGCTTCAACATTTTGCAGTTCCAACTCATGGGACATCAAATTACCAATAAGGTCCTCCACCTTCAATTGTGACAATACCTTTGCTTCCTGGATGGCGGCGACCTTTGGTCTGAAGGAGCTTGGCAATGCTCTTAGGATCTTCCTCACTTGATCGAGGCTATCATATGGCTTTCCAAGCGAGCTAGACTTGTAGACTATGTCGGTGAACCTCGCATACATCTCTGATATGCTCTCTGATGGTAGCATGCGAAATCCCTCGAACTCTGCACTCAAAAGAGACAGTCTAGACTCCTTTACCTGTGACGTTCCCTCGTGCGTCACCTCTAAAGTATGCCATATCTCCTGCACAGTTAAACAATGTGAGATTCTATTATATTCAGATTTATCAAGTGCACAAATGAGAGCATTCATAGCTTTAGCATTTAAAGAATAAGATTTCCAATCATTATCATCCCATTTGTCATTTGGTTTTTCAATCTCAACATTATCTACTTTAATTACAGACAGTTTATATCCTTTTTCAATTATTTGCCAAGCTTTATAATCAACAGAAATAAGGTAGATTTTCATTCGATTTTTCCAATAAGCATAATCACCTCCATTAAATCTAGGGGGACGGGAAACAGACTGACCCTCAGCAAAAGGACTATCCATATGGTTATTCATGGTCAATCCTAGGCTAGATCCTAAAACCTGCTCTGATACCACTTGTTGGATCTGGATCCAAGCCTAGAGGGGGGGGGGGTGTATAGGCTAATAAAAATAATTCATGCAACCCACGAATAAGCACATGCAGTTATATCAGCAACAGGGTAAATAAAAAGCAGACATGAAGTACACAGCAGATTTACCCTGGTTCGGTCGTCCCAACGACCTACTCCAGCCCCCAAAGCAGATACTAGTATTCGAATAGCGCAATAGGCACAAAACTACAAGTTAGAGCAGCTCAGAGCACCCTCTACGTCTCTACACTCGCCAGGATCTCAGTACCCCACACACAATGTTTTCTCTCACTATCAATCCTAGTAATGCTTTCTACCAGCTAGTCCTAAACTAGCTGGGTCCCACTTGTCTAGCCCCAACCAGACAAGTCCCAAAATAGTCACAGAAAAAATGGTAAAGTTTCCCCTACAGAGAACGTTACACTAAGACACAAATAAAAGAGTTTAAGGGTTTAGAAATGCTCAGTTTGTGTCCGTGTAGGCGTCTCTGTCAATCAGCACGTCGTCAGCTCCAATTTGATGCAAGCGGTGTCTCAATCCGACTTCTGGATATCAAGTTGTAGCACTTAGAAGTTTAGTGTATAAGTCGGTCTGTGCGCAAAGAAGCTCAGTTCAAATCTTTTTATTCTCGATCTGTGCGCAGAGCAGCTTCCTTTAAATAACTCGGTCGGTGTGCAGAGTAACTCAGTTCAAACCCATTTAGCAGAGGTCGGTTCGCACAGCAACTTCCTTTAATTCCCCCAAGCCACGTCAGCTCGCAAAAACACTTTCGCTTTTTCTTCGTTTTTGCTCACGTGATCAAGCGGGCACCAATTTTAATCTTTACCGTTGATTTTAATGGGTTGAGTTGATCCCCGCCATTGTATCGAATTCACGTGTCCCGGCAACGACGTTTTCATGCATCTTCGACACGGCGAGGACGTCTGTGAGGGTGATGACGGCGATGGCTCTACGGTGGTCTGAGTTCGGCGGGTACAGCTGCAGAACTCTCTCCGATGAGCGTAGCTTCTTCAGCACGACGAAGTGGACTTCGACGTCGACTCCTCTGGCAACGTGCACTCAGCGGTGGAGATCTCATCCTTGTCTTCAACATCGACGAGCGACAGCTTCACGATGTCTTCGACGTTCAACCTCAACGGCAGTGGCTTCTTCGACAGTGAGCTACGGCGACGATAGCTACAACGACAGCGACTCCGAGCTCCGCTTCGACGGTGGCGAGCTCCTCGACGGTCTCTTCTTTGTGCAGTAGCGACCTCCGATGTGCGGCGACGGCTTCGACTTAGGACTCCGGTGACCTCTCAACTCCAGGCAGCGACGATCTCGGGCAAATCAGGCAGCCCTACTCTTCGAATGAAAACATGTCATCTCCGAGCGACGGTGACTTCGTCAGGCGGTGCTTCGCTCAACGAAGAGTACGGTGGTTTTCTCCGGTGCGTTGAAGACGTTGGTGAGCAGGGAGATGCAGGGTGGCCTTTGTACGTTTCTTGCGTGACTTTGCTTGGCCAGGGGATGAGGCTTGAGATGAGATGTGCGATGTTGAAGCTACGAAGGTTGATGAAGAAGTGTTTTGCGTGAAGTCACCTTCTTTTGATGTCCCTCACCCTTTCTTTTGGTGTTGCGGTAGCAAGTAGCTAGGCTAGTCCTTTTTAATATGTGGCCGCTAGGGGTTTTGCTTTCTTATTGTATTTTCCACTTGAGGAATTAGAAATAGTCTTTTGGTTGCGGCAATGAGAGGTTGGTAATGTGGGACTAGGGTTTATTCTTTTGGTAATCAGCCGCACACTCCCTCTTTTTGAGTTGAGGGCTTTTATAGGAATAGATAAGAGAGATCAAATCCTAGTAGGATCCCATAATAGAAGGGATTTGAAGTTTGAAATATGGTTGTATGGGATTTGGTTTGATATCCTTGGAATATGATTTTTGAATTGTTCTTCATAGCAATACAAATTGGTTTGATATAGGATTTGGTAGAGATATGAATACGGATTCAATATATTTTGGCTCAATCTCTAATTGATTTGATTCAATCCCAATAGATATGAATTGGCTACATCTCATCCCATATTGGACCAAGTCATCTTTGTTATGTGAATGGCACTTTGACCAAGTCCATTAGCTATGCGGATAGTAAATTCTCCGATGCTTAGAATAACGACTTTGACATTCCTGAAACAGACTTAGCGCACACGTTAAATAGTTCGCACACGTTTGTCATCATCAAACCAGAGTTCCTAGATCGTTGCATCCAACAAAGACGAGTGTCACTATTAGGCAAAATGGTCACGTCGCTTCAAAAGAATAGAACGCTAGGGTTTTATACTTGACACAGGAGATACGATGTAGTTGCATCGATGGCATATCGACTGCATCGTTAAGGAATTTAGATGGCCAGGCCGCGTCATTTCGACGAAATGACCATGTCTTTTGGGTGAAGAATTTGGCCTTGGTTGAGTGCTGACGAAACATTCGTTTCGATTCGGCTAAAACGACCATGTGAATGGAAATTTTGAGGGGAAACTATGGCCTTGAGGTGGGGTTGACGCAGTCTTGTCAATAAAATCATGCAAACGTGTTGTCAAAAGATAATTGGGCCAAAATTTCTAGAGATTTGGCTGTTTTATGCGACTGCGGCGTCTCATCAAAACGACCACGTAGTTCTTGATTTCCAAATCCAAAATTCTTCCTCTTGGCTTTGTTTGACATGGTCGTTCAAGACACCTTCACGCAACCATGTCATGCTGAATTTGTTGCTTTGTTTTTGATTTGATTTGCTCTAATCCACGTGGTCACGTGGGGTATCCCACGTGGTCGTATTCTCCCTTCTACAATGAAAATTCCTCGAATTAATTTTTATTTTTGGGGTTTATTTATTCAATCGAACTCTAATTATTCTAACTATGATAGGAATAAAAATGAAAACTAATTAGTAACTTGGGGTGCCTCTCTAGAAGCATTTGTTTTAAGTCTTTAGCTTGACTCCCTTTTTGATGTGTTCATGGTGGCTCCGGGTGGAGAGTATTAAGTTTATTCTCGCTCCATGCTTGTCCTTGATGGCGCTTAGTGATGCATTGCATAATTTTTTGATTTTCAGCTCCTTGGGGTCGGTTGGATGTGATCTTGGGTATTCTTCCTTGATCCTTTCCTTCGATACTTTGTCTAACCTATTTGCTAGTGCAGCCGTCTCCCATTCCCCTTCATGCTTAGAATTCGTGAACAATAGTTTCTCTGTGGGGCTTAGTGCAACGACCGGTTTTTATCGTTAGGCTATATCTGTATCTCTTGTGTATTATTTTTTTCGTATCTGTTGTTAGACATTCTGTTCCCCGTACCCGTACCCGTATCCATTTCTTTTTCATACTCATTATTATTATTATTATTATAACCCTTTATTATAATTATTTTAAAATGTCTTTTCTTAAAATTATGTCTTAAGTTTTTGATTCAAGATTCAAATTCAAATTTAAGCATTTAAATGTTTGAAAAGCCTTCCTTTTATAAACCCATTTAAACCTAATTAATTGGCCCTTATTTCTCTTGATTAAACCAATTTAATTTCAATCCTATTAATAATTATTCAAACCCTTCCTAATATAACTTTTGGCCCTATTTGTTGAACCATGGCCAAACCTAATGAGACTCGCGCGCGCGCGCGCACACACACACACATGTGAGAGGAGCCTTACAAAAAAACAAAAGAAGGAAACCTAAAGACCTAACCCAGAGACAAGCTCACGTGCTACTCTTTTTGAAACCCCACATGCTAATATATATCTAACCCTAAAGGCTAACAAAGCACATCACCCTACTGCCCTTTATAATAAACCCTAAGTCTAAGCACAGCCGCCCCTATCCTCCATTTTCTCCACGCAACAAAAAAAAAGAAAACAATGGCGCCTCCTCACTCACGCATACAGCGTGCACCCCCTCACAGCAGCGCCTTTATCTCCTCCCCTCCACGTGACGCCGCGCCCAACCCCTCATCACGCGTGCACCCCTCTCCTCTCCGAGATCCGACGCGCCCACTCCTCTTCACGCGCGTAGATCACCGGGAAGCGTCGCGCGCCCCTTTTTCCGAGCAGGCCGCGCTATCTGATCATCAACATGCCCCATCCCTCCTCGCGCCGCGCGACAACCATCTGGTAGCAACGTAGGGGAACTCCTCACAACAGTTAGTATACGTTTATTAAATATTTTAGAGTGCAGTTTGCTAATAGATAATGAACAGTAGGTTAACTTAGTAATATGATGTTAGCATGCTAAAACTGTAGGGTTGATATCTTGTATGCATAAACTACTAGCTGCTGTTAGTTTGAGTTTGCTAGGTTAGCAATGTTATATATATATATATATATATATATATATATATATATATATATATATATATATATATATATATATATACATACATACATACCAGTAAGTTAGCATGTGTAGGATGTTGACAGAAGTTAAAATTCATTTTATAATGTTAATTATAACATATCAATAAGTTAGATTTAATAATGTTACTATATTTGCAGTTAGTTACATGTTGGACTATATAAATGTAATAGCAGTATTGTTATTAATGATGAAGTATTGAAGTATGTCAGTTTATTAGAAAGTTAGTAACATTAATATTATGATATGAACCCCGCCCTAGGATAGGAAACCTAATAAAATTGAATCACTAGACGGCGTCGGGATTGTTTAACATTCTAATTCTGTCGAGCGAACCTAATTCGGACATGTGTTTAATCAAACAGAGAACCAATCGTTCCATACCATTCGCGCTCTCCAGACGAACCCATGACAACCGACATAACTAGAAACAGGCAAGTGATACTTGCTAGTAATTGTTTAGACCACATTTTAGGTCAATTTGTGTAGTAGCGTAAAAGAGACTAGGCGATGAAATGATAGTCGCCTAGTCGTCCTTACTAGATCTAGCTTGACAACGAAGCTAGATCCGACATCTTTAACATGCTATCATTTCATGCTGCCATGTCACGTTTACTTTCAATTAACTGTACGCACTTTAACTGCTCATTGCCATGTCATGCATCAAACTATCCTATCGTGATTGCGTAGCACACACTACTATAATTGTAACTATTAAGGCTAGGCACCTGCTTTGCGGGCACAACCCTATGCCAATAACACTTCCTGGCTCGTGATCCAGAAGATATGCGCCAGTCCATATACACGTGGATGGGTAGGGTTAAACGGTCTCTTGAGGGCAGAAGTGAGCCCGTACAGCCACTTCAGCCAAAAGACGGAAACTCTGTGCACAAAGTGATAGATCAGTGATTCGTGAATCGTGTAATAGTGTTTTTGTAGTTTCTGCTACGACGTGCATGCTTGTTTCGATATGTCATTTTAAATTATTGCATTCTTTAAATGTCATGCCTTTTCATCATTTTAGAACTACTAGTTGCATTACTTTTATTTGTATTCTTACATAAAAGCCCTCCGTTTTCTTTTGGGAGACTTTTACTGACATGTGCCCTCTTCTCTTTGGGTGTCACATGTCAGGTTCTGAGTCAGAGTTAGTTGCAGAGGGTGAGCAGTTCGTGGACGTTGAGTTCGAGGTTCCGGCAAAGACTGAGTTTGAGGACACTGGTGACCAGTCCTAGACTCACTTGGAGTCTCCTTCTTGTTATTGTTGCTTTCTTTAGTTGCTCTTAGGTTCCAGTGCGTGGCACCTATCTCTCTGTTTTATGTTCCGGCCATGCTTTAGGCCTTTTGTTCAGACTTTGTACTTTGTGACTTTTCTGTGATGTTTGGAATATTTGTTGGATGTCTGGTGGATATTTCTTGTCTGCTTTTATTTATCATTGTTATTGTTTCGTCGCAATGCAAGGACCTGCCATGTGTATCATACACGGATACTTATCAGACTGCAGCTTCATAGCTCCAAGTCTGAGCGGACCTTCTCACGTCTTGCCTTCTATACTTGGAAAGCGGGGCGTGACAGGTTTTAGTCGTGGCCCATGCAGGTCCCCTCTTTGCATCCGTGAAATGTCGGAACAACAATAATGATAATAACATCCAATTAAATATTCGGAACATTCAAGTCATAATTGAGTCTAATTTGAACCTTTCCTTGTCTTAGATGGCTGGGAGACGCATCACCCGAGCTGGTGGTGGATTTGGAGCTGGTGGTGGATCAGCTGATGGTTGCTGGAGCTTATAGAGAATCGACCACGGCTGAGATGATGAGGATGATGCATCAGATGATGTAGGCTCAGTAGGGCATGCCTCAGAATGCCCCTCGCTTCGAGCCGGGAGCGAAGCAGTTTCGGGAGCTGGGCCCGTCATATTTCAGTGGGTCAGAAGGATCATTGGCTGTGGACGAGTGGATGAAGAACATGGAGGATAATCTGCTTCTATCGAAGGTTAACCTGGCTGGATGGGTTGACTTGGTGAAGAAGCAACTGAAGGACAATGCTTGTAGTTGGTGGGAGTTGGAAGAGCAGATGTTGGTGAGGCCTATCCCCTGGGCCACTTTCAAGGTGATATTTGATGAGGAGTATTTCCCTCGAGCTGCCAGGTGGGAGCTGATGCAGCAGTTTATCAATTTGAAGCAAGGGAGTCTGACGGTGGATCAGTACCACCAAGAGTTCACTAGACTGAGTCGCTTTGCGCCAAATTTAGTTCAGACCGCTGAAGATCGAGCTTAGAGATTCTTGCAGGGTTTATCCTTGGAGTTGCAGAGTCAATGTCCTCTTCGGACTTAGACTCTTACCAGAAGTTGCTGATAACTGCCAAGAGACAGGACCTGATTTCCAATCAGAGGAGAGGGCAATATTCAGGTGCTTGGAAGAGGCCTATGGAGCAGGCCATAACTGTGGTTGGGCCAGTGATGAGGCCTAATCAGTCTGTGTAGTTTAAGAGGCCAGGTGGGCCTAATCAGAAGACATGCAATCATTGTGGCAAGATAGGTCATGTGAAGGACTAGTGCAGGAGGCTTCCGGGCCAGTGCTTGATTTGTGGCGACGCTTCGCATACTTTGAAGGATCGCCCAAGTGCTAAGCAGCCGTGGAAGGCACCAGTCGGAGTACAACAGCAGAGAACTTCAGTAGCTGTCGGGTGTGGAGCGCCTCTCATTCCCAAGAAGCAGGCTTTCCAGCAGGCCGTTCAGCCTAGGAGGTAAGCTTTTACGATGACCGCGGTAGAGGCAGAGGCTGAGGATGGAGTTATTGCAGGTAACCCTCAGATTAGTCTTTACTTTTTATTGGTTGATCTTGCATGTTAGATTAGATCTTGTTTGCTAGAATGGGTTTTGAATGCTAGTTTGTTTGTTAGGGGTTATTCTTGTTTGTGCTTGTCCCGCTCGAGTCCTTTTCGACTCCGGTGCATCCATGTGCATTGACCGGCGCCCCCGAGGTTCACGGTATGGGCGCGGTGTCGGTTTACCGCAAGTGCACGGTTAGTGTAGGGTGCGGGAATATCGAACTCAGGGAGGCGAGGTTGTGCTTGGGTCAGGTAGGACCTAAATCACCCCGAGGGGCGAGCTAGCCCGAATCGTCAAATGGTTGTCACGGAAAGAAATGAAGGGTATGAACAACAAGAAAGAAAACCCGGGACTTTGGTTTCCAACCCGACGAGAGACTCTCGTCGATACGGCCTACGGATATGGATAGCGATCGGGATTAGGGTCTAATGGTGAGACGTTGCCTCTGAAAGTGGTACCGGTGTCCCATGGGCCCGATATTCCGGTCGATGCCCAGGATGATACACCGGACTTCCCGGATTCGATCAGTGGGCACTCCCGTGTCCATTAACACTGATCGATCCCGGGAGCACTAAGCCCGCAACGATAACTCCCAACGTCTCATCCTGCCGCTCCCGCGTGCTAGGATTCGACGTCTACGCTATGGGTGTGAGCTATGGCTAGGGAGTCAACCGCCAAGTTTATTCCCCCTTGGCCCAACGGTCAAAGGCGGTCTTTTTCCCGCCGATGACAATGAAACACCCCGCGTAACCGTTAGATTCCTATTCCCTATCGATTTCCTAACCCTATGGACGCATCGGGAAGAGCCCCCGAAGGGGTTTCCACCAAAATCCCAGATTTGGGAACTACTCACAAAAATACATGAAAAAGCGATCTAAATAAAAATTAACCGTTGGAATCATAATCGAACGATTGCAATGCGGAAGTAATAGAGTAGATAAGACAATACTAAAATTTGAGGAAGATCTGAAAAATTACAAAAGAGTAACAATTACAGCAGTCGCAAATGGAGAAAACAGTAAAAAACTCGCAGCTCCCCGTTTCTGGAACCCTAGGGGTTATATTTATAGACTCTCGCATCAACCGATCGGTTGACAAGTCAACCGATCGGTTGATCCGTTACAAAATAATAACAGAAAACGGCGAGCTTTCACCTGATCACATGAACCGGTCGGGTGAGTTCTTGAGTGACCGGTTGGATCTTGGAGCCGTCGGGTGAAGCGATCGGTTTGGTGCCCGTGTCTTCAGCTCTTCATCTTCAGCTACAGATGAACCGATCGGGTGAGGGTCACCCGATCGGTTGGCATTTTGCTTGAGAAAACAGAGAACATGCCCCCGCTGAACCGGTCTGCGAACCGGTCGGGTGACTTCCATGTGAGCTCCGGCTGAGACCGGGTGGTGCACGCGTGCATCACCCGATCGGTTGGAGATGACCAACCGACCGGGTGAGGGGCTGAAAGATGTATTCTTTGGCGTATGACCCCCTGGATCACGCGTGACTCCTCCCGTTGCTCCGGGGACTTAGGATATCATCGTTAAACGTCCCCTACGTGGTCAACCTCCTGCAAACATGGATAAACAAAGAAAAGTGAAAGAAAACGAGAAAATACAAGAAAACGAATAAAAGACGGCGAAAAACACGGGAAAACACAAAAGAAAACGTGCGTGAATATATGAAATATAAACGCACGTCAAAATCCCCCAAGCTGAACTCTTCCTCGTCCTCGAGGAAGACGAGTGAGAGTAGGAGCTCGGAAGGGAAAAATAGAGAGGAAGAAAGAAAAAGAAAACTCTAAATCCTAGATCGTCCGTCAGAGCCACCCAAAATCAAAAACGACACACCAAGCAAGCAAACGCCAAATCACACCACTAAGCCTAGGAAAATGAGTCCAAATAAGTGTCGTGGGCCCACGCGGTGAAGCGCGAGTGAGTGTGGTCGTGTGCTAGCTAATGGTGTCGCTTTCTACAATGTGCTATGAGGCTCGATATACACAAATCCAAGATACGACCCAAATATCGATTCGAATTGAATTAAGCGGCGAATATATAGTTCAAGCATGCATGAGAAGAGTAAGAATAGAAGCGTATCATGCATCGGGGACTCCACAACTAGGGTTAAGGAAATCGCGCCACTATAGCCTAGATATTAGCTAAAAAGTTCCTAAGCCAAGTGTTTTCGATAACGAAGGGGGTTGAGATGATGTGGAGTAGAACACTCGGTGCAAATTCTCGCCTTCCCTTTATTCTCGGTAAGTAGGAAAAAATATTCACACGGAAATTTTTTTGGTTTTGGGCATTTGTATTTTTTTTTGGCTTTTTGGCTATACAAATTTTTTCTTTTCCTCTCTTTTTGGGCTTTTCTTTTCCTTTTTTCTATATTTTTTTGGATTTTTGGGTTTTTGGCTATACACATGTGCACTCTCCCAAGTGGGAGAACGGTACACGACGAGGGGATTTGCACCAAGTAAAACAAAAAAGAAGTCGAAATCTAAACACTCGGGCAAAGGAAACTATTCTCGCTAAATAGAGCATAGGCTAAATGGGTTATCCTAGTCCTTAATTGTGGCATCCCGACGCATGCGAATTGAAATATACGATATAAATATAGCATGCATATAGTAGAAACAAATACCACATATTCAAATCGAAGCATGATAATCTAGGGGTCATTCCTGGACAGGTATATAAAGTAAAATCACAAAGCAGAAGCACACCAAATAGATAGGCACGACGCACGACTCACAAGAAAGCTAAGTGGACCCACAATGCGTGAAATGCAAGAGGACTCGAAATCCTAGGGTTAGTGAGTGTGATTATCGATGCAATGCTAGGTGTGTGTGACTTTGCGGCGATTCATCATAGGATTCATCTCTAGGAGAAAGAGCTAAAAAGAAGAAAAGAAAAAATAAAAACACGATGAAAACGACACAAAAAACGAAAAAGAAGGACTCAAACGACGCACACAGTGTGACTCCCCCAAGCTGAAGTTTGCATTGCCCTCAATGCAATATGAGTGAGTACGGGAGGGCAATGAAAATGGGAGGGAATACGCACTGACACAAAAAGAAATGAAAACGAGGAGAACACATAGATGAAACTGAAAAAGAAAGAAAGATCAAAATCAAAAATCAAACAACACGAAGATAAAAATAAAAACACACGACACGACACTCAAAAAATGAAAAACAAGCTCACACACAAAAATGAGAAAAACAAACAAAACACGACAGCACACCAAAATAGACGTCCCCCAAGCTAGACCAGACAGTGCTAGCGAAATGATATGATCAATAAAATGCAGAGATATGCAAGGGGGAGTCAAAAACAAACAAGGAGAAATCAGAAAGCAGGAGAAGGTGAGTCCTCGTCCTCCTCGGAAGAGGGTGTGGATGGGTGGTCGGGGGAGGCTGGGGGTGTGCGGAGAAGTGGGGAACGAGGCGGAGGAATAGGGGCAGCGGTGGTGTGAACAATGGGAGGAGTGTCGGTGGTGGTGGGTGGTGGTGGTAGGAAGGCGATCAAGGCGGTGGTGAGAGGAATAGAAATGGAGGAAGAATATGCGGTGGTGACGGTAGTGGGAGGTGGTGGGAGGGATCTGGAGCGCACCAGCAATTTCCTCCGGCGCACGTATGGAGTGACAGAGGAGGAGGGAGGAGGTAGCGTGGGTGCGGTGTACGTGGTCGGGAGGGGTGAAGTGGATGCCGGGATGGGATTAGAAGAGGGAAGAGAAGAATGTGGTGAGGGGGGTGATGGATGTGGGGATGTGTGGGAGGGTGGAGGAGAAGATCGCCGGGGTGGTGAAGGTGGAGGTGGTCCGTGGATATAAGTGAGAAGGCGAAGAATGGCGGCCACGTTCCTCTCAAGTGCGAGGAAACGTGGGTGAGTAAGAAAGGAGGATGGTGATGGGTCCGAAGAGGCGGAGGACATGGCGAGCTCACGAAGGGCAGCGACCTCCCTCTCAAGACCTAGACGGGCAGAGACCTGACGGCGACCAAAAGATGTGGACTGACGAGAGGCAGAGGTGGTGCTGCCAGGTAAGGTCGAAGAGGTGCCGGCGGCAGTGGTCATGCAGGCACAGGAGACAAGGCTAGAAATGGCCGCAAAGAGGTGCTCAGACGTGATCGGTCCCGGAGTAGAGACAGGACGACTCGGGCCAGCCCCTAAATCTCCCCCAGACGCAGGGATATCCTGCTCGCCTAAGTGGGCGGCAGGGGACGGTGGTCTGCGTGCGTCTGCGGGAAGGAAAGGAAGATTCAACCCCGCTAAGAAGTTGGGATCAGGAGGGAAGGTCCAATCTCCCACAAGAGCAATGGTCATGCGAGCGGGGTTGGGCAGAATGGTGTAAGGGGCTGGGGGTGGCCATAATTGAAGATGAAGCGGCCATCAGAGTGGGGTCTAATCATGTGGATGTGCCGCAGGACATCAATATCAAGCTGTGAGGGTCCTGCGGCAGCTGGAAGATTATTGTGGATGGTAATATTGAATTGGGCGTGAGAGCAGATGATCGTAATGATGCCCCCACAACAAAACTTCCCCTTACCGGCCCGGCTGATCTCGAGTAGCTTGTAAACAAGCCAATCGCCGCCATGGATGGGGACGGTAGGGGCCCTGAAGCTAATTCCATCATCATCCTGGACAAAAGGGAAGGTCATGGCCCAAAGGATAAAAAGGTCAGGGATAGTCACGGTGCCGGACTCGTCCCTAGGAAAAAACGCAGATGAAATGATCCTGTGGGCCAAACGAAACACGGGATGAATGATGGAGGAGGCCTTGGCCCTTCCTCAGGGATAGTCACGGATCATTGTGAGGCGGAACCAGAATTGATCGACATCAAACTCGGGCGTGTACCCGTAGTGTCGGATGGAATCGTCCCCAAGATTGGGGAAACCAAATATATCGTTAATTGTGTTCAGATTTGTGGTGACACTACGGTTACGCACCCGGAATTTAATGATTGACCCGGACTCCCAAACAAGTGTAGAGAGAAATTCGAGTGTGAGTGCCGGGTAGGATATGGCAGATGCATTAAGAAAGGCCAACCATCCTAAGTTAGCGAAAAGAGATTCAACCTCGGTGTAAACACCGAGATCGACAAGTGTTTGTGTGTGCGGGAACTTAGTAGATAGATGCCCTCGAGCATCGAGCCTACGGTAAAAATCCTTGTGCTCCTGGTTCCTAAAGATATACCCATGTGGGCCCAACATTGGGTCCACAGGGGGGATAACAGGCGGGGGAGGGCCAAGTGTAAGTGCTCGTGTACGAGAAGGGGGACGTGTTTGTTTTCGTCTCTTTCGAGACGGTTCCTCCTCCCGCATAATTCCCTTCCCCTTGTCCTTATCCTTAGCAATGCGTGAGTGTGCGTGTATAAACGAGTGCAAAAAGCAATGGATGCACACTAACACAAGTAAAACGAGCAAGCACAATTTATAGGGCAAATATAGAAATATGAGCTTAGGAGCGAGTGTACCCTAGAAAAATGGTGAAGCTTGCTCGTAGATGTCCCCACACTGTGCAACGAGAGTAGCGTGGAGCCGCGGCGATCTCTTCCGGCAAGAATTTTCGAAATGGGGCTGTTTGGGGGGAATTAGGTCAGAAATTTGAAGTGAAAGGAGAGAGAGGTTGAAGATGATGGAGGGATTTATGGAGGAGGTGGAGAGAAGGAGTAATGGAGGAGTAGAGGGCGTGGGGGAGTGAGAATCGGTCGTTGGGGAGGAGAGGAAGGCGAAACGACGGCGATTTTGGCGATCGGGCGAAGATGAAAACGAGCGGGTGGTCGGGGGGGTTTATATAGGGTTTTAAGTCGAACCGACCGGGTGACTTATCACCCGACCGGTTGACGGTTAGGTCGAAATTTCTTGCCAAAGAATTGCTACAGGCGAACCGGTCGGTTGACAAGTCAACCGATCGGTTGGCCGCTCCACTCATTTTCCCGAGAACTTAGGGCTGCTCACCCGGTCGCATCAACCGATCGCGCTCGAACTCAACCGATCGGTTGATATTCCCCAAAAATTTCCGAGAGTTCTCCCCAGCTCACCCGGTCTGTCACCCAGTCTCTTCATTCCTCAACCGATCGGGTCATTTGGGAATAGATCTCGGCATGTATCTGATACATCCCAACCGATCGGGTGAGTTATCAACCGATCGGTTGGGGCTTTGTTTCCTGCAAAAACCAACAGATTCTTCTAAGTCCCCGAACGGATGTTCTCGCGGCTGATTTTATTTATAAAAATAGATAAAGTAAAGTCAAAAATAACGCTAAAAATGGGGAAAAAGTTTAGAACATGGGTTGCCTCCCATGAAGCGCACTTGTTTAACGTCGTTGGCTCGACGCCCGCAAGAGATGTTCACGGTGGTTGATACGGGTGATGCCCGAAGTTCGGCATCTCTTCTTCATTGGAGCTGAAGGCCTTTGGAGTAGTCAGCGGCTGGAGAAATATTTGCTCAACTACCCTCTCCTTGTTCTTGGGATCCGGGGGTTTCTCTTTCGTGTTGGCGCTTCCCGCCATCTTCTTTAGGATCCGGACCTCGTCTTTAGTGAGGTCCATGGGCTCTTTTCCCGTTCTCCTCGCAGGAGGAGCCTTGGGGAACCCGGGAGGGGTCGTTCTTGCTGCACTCGCTTTTCCAGCAGCTTCTTTGTTCTTGGGGCCGTCTTGGTCTTCTAAATCCCCCAAGTCATCGGGGGGGGGGGGGGGGTTTTCTTAAGAGAATCTCCCAGGAGCTCTCTTCAGCAGCTTTTTCCTCTTCTACCTCCAGCAAATTACACCGAGGGTCATCTGGGGGATCGGGGTACTTCATGGATAACCCCAGATCAAACTAAACTTTTTCTCCGCTGACGTTTAAAGAGAGTTTTCCGTTCTTCACGTCTATTAAAACGCCAGCAGTGGCCATGAAAGGCCGTCCCAGGATGATGGGGGTGTGTGCGTCTTCAGGCATGTCCATGACTACGAAGTCCACTGGCACATGCACCCCTCTTACATTAACGGGGAGGTCATCCATAATTCCCACCGGATATTTGACCGACCGGTCAGCTAGTTGTAGGGTCATACCGTTGGGCTCCAAATCACCCATTCCTATCCTTTTATACATCGACAAGGGCATCAAACTAACACTCGCTCCGAGATCGACGAGTGCACGGTGAATCTTTACTGCCCCGATCGTGCAAGGAATTGAGAAGCTCCCCAGGTCCTTGAGTTTCGGCGGATTTGCCCTCTGGATGAGAGCACTACACTCCGCCGTCAATACTACTTTCTCCTTTCTAGACCCTCTAGTCACCAAATCTTTCAGGAATTTCGCATAGGAGGGGATTGTTTCGATTGCTTCTAGGAAGGGGATTTGCAGGCTCAGGTCCTTTACCATGGCGAAGAACTTGCCATATTTCTCATCAATTTTGGCCTGAGCTAACCGTTGTGGAAATGGCACAATGGGTTTGAACACTTTCGGGCTCCCTTCTTTCTTCTTCTTCTTCTCTTCTTCAGAGACTCCCTCCAGAGTCATAGGATTTGACGACGAAGCACCGGCGTCGTTTGATTTTTCGATCGGTCTCTCAATGACCAATGGTGCTTCCGGTTTGCTAGGGGGCACTCTAGTAGGAATTTGTGTCTCGCTTCTCAGAACGATAGCGGACACATTTGCGTGCTCGTGCACGAGTGCCGATGTTTGGGTTGCTCCCCTCGGGTTCACCTCCGGTTGTGGCGGCAATTGGTTTTGTGACCTTGAAAGATTCGCCACTTGTAACCCCAGCTGGGTTACTTGGTCCGTGAGGGTCCGCTGACCTATTTCCAGCTTTTGGTTGATCTTCTCCGGGTTGGTAATATATTGAGTCAAGAGAGACTCAACCGGAGAGATGGCCCTCTGTTGGCCATACTGCTGCTGCTGCTGGAATGGCTGCTGGTTCCTGGGGGCGTAAAATTGTTGCTGAGGTTGCTGTTGAACCTGGCTCTGCTGTGGCCTAGCCGGCTGATAAGTTTGTTGCTGCGGCTGCTGAGGTGGCGAGGGCTGAAATGGTGGCCGGTAACTGAAGTTTGGGTGGTTCCGGTTGTTTGGAGAGTAGGTCGGGTTGGAATTGGTCCTTGGCGGATACGGCGCATTTCCCGTGGGGTTGTAAAATAGTGCGCTCGCCTGATCCAACGGTGGTGAGATGTCTCCACCGTCGAATTTCCCAAAGAATTTGGACTCTACCGCAGAAAATTGCTGTGTACCGGCCCCACCGGCTCCTACCATTAGCGCGGAGATCTGGGTCGAAAGCAAGTCGAACTTGCTTGAAAGTTTGTCGATGTCCTCGACTCTGTGTATACCCCCGGATCTTGGTGTGGCTCTCTCGTCACACCACCGCTCATTGTTGGATGCCATATTTTCCAGAATATGTCCGGCATCTTCCTTGCTCCTAGACATGAAGGAACCCCCAGCCGCGGCGTCCATAGAAGATTTCAGGTCATCCCTCAACCTATTGTAGAACAGATTAATAATCTGCCACTTCGGAAGCTCATGGTGAGGGCATCTTCTTTGCATTTCCTTATATCTCGTCCAAGCTTCATGCAAGGACTCGTGGCTGGCCTGGGAGAAGGAGGAGATCTCACTCCTCAACTCATGGTCTTCCCCGGAGGAAAGAACTTCGTCAGAAAAGCGTTGGAGAGCTTCTCCCAGGTGTTGAAAGTGTTGGGGTCCTTTCCCCTAAGCCATTGCTTGGCTTTGTCTCGCAAAGAGAAGGGGAACAGCTTCAGACGGATAGCCTCTGTCGTGACACCATTAATTCGAAAGGTGTCACATTTCTCCAAGAAGGAGTCTAGGTGCTCGATCGGGCTCTCCATGGGTGCACCCGCAAACTGGTCCTGCTGGATCCATGTCACTAAAGACAGCTTCAGCTCGAAGCTTTGGGCCGCAATAGCTGGAGAACGGATGGCGGAAGTCGACTCGATGGATGGCATCGAGTACTCCAACAGAGACTTGTGAGGTGGGGTGTTCTCCTCCATGGATTCGGGATCCTCTCTTCTTCGCTTCTTGGCGGCCAAACGCCTAAGGGTGGCGTTAATCTCTGGATCGAGGGGAATCAAGTCGTCAAGACTCCTTGAACTCCTGCGCATGAAAAACAACAAACACCCGTGAAGCGACAAGTGGGAAAGAAACAGATAAAATAAGAAATAAAAATAAGAAAAAGAAAAAGAAAAAGGAGAATGCGAAAATTATCACGAGGTAGGGACTTGAGCTAGACACGAGGGTTCAAGAGATCCTAAAATAACAAGCACGTTGCCTCCCCGGCAACGGCGCCATAAACTTGACCGGCGCCCCCGAGGTTCACGGTATGGGCGCGGTGTCGGTTTACCGCAAGTGCACAGTTAGTGTAGGGTGCGGGAATATCGAACTCAGGGAGGCGAGGTTGTGCTTGGGTCAGGTAGGACCTAAATCACCCCGAGGGGCGAGCTAGCCCGAATCGTCAAATGGTTGTCACGGAAAGAAATGAAGGGTATGAACAACAAGAAAGAAAACCCGGGACTTTGGTTTCCAACCCGACGAGAGACTCTCGCCGATACGGCCTACAGGTATGGATAGCGATCGGGATTAGGGTCTAATGGTGAGACGTTGCCTCTGAAAGTGGTACCGGCGTCCCATGGGCCCGATATTCCGATCGATGCCCAGGATGAAACACCGGACTTCCCGGATTCGATCAGTTGGTACTCCCGTGTCCATTAACACTGATCGATCCCGAGAGCACTAAGCCCGCAACGATAACTCCCAACGTCTCATCCTGCCGCTCCCGCGTGCTAGGATTCGACGTCTACGCTATGGGTGTGAGCTATGGCTAGGGAGTCAACCGCCAAGTTTATTCCCCCTTGGCCCAACGGTCAAAGGCGGTCTTTTTCCTGCCGATGACAATGAAACACCCCGCGTAACCGTTAGATTCCTATTCCCTATCGATTTCCTAACCCTATGGACGCATCGGGAAGAGCCCCCGAAGGGGTTTCCACCAAAATCCCAGATTTGGGAACTACTCACAAAAATATATGAAAAAGCGATCTAAATAAAAATTAACCGTTGGAATCATAATCGGACGATTGCAATGCGGAAGGAATAGAGTAGATAAGACAATACTAAAATTTAAGGAAGATCTGAAAACTTACAAAAGAGTAACAATTACAGCCGTCGCAAATGGAGAAAACAGTAAAAAACTCGCAGCTCCCCGTTTCTGGAACCCTAGGGGTTCTATTTATAGACTCTCGCATCAACCGATCGGTTGACAAGTCAACCGATCGGTTGATCCGTTACAAAATAATAACAGAAAACGGCGAGCTTTCACCCGATCACATGAACCGGTCGGGTGAGTTCTTGAGTGACCGGTTGGATCTTGGAGCCGTCAGGTGAAGCGATCGGTTTGGTGCCCGTGTCTTCAGCTCTTCATCTTCAGCTACAGATGAACCGATCGGGTGAGGGTCACCCAATCGGTTGGCATTTTGCTCGAGAAAACAGAGAACAGGCCCCCGCTGAACCGGTCTGCGAACCGGTCGGGTGACTTCCATGTGAGCTCCGGCTGAGACCGGGTGGTGCACGCGTGCATCACCCGATCGGTTGGAGATGACCAACCGACCGGGTGAGGGGCTGAAAGATGTATTCTTTGGCGTATGACCCCCTGGATCACGTGTGACTCCTCCCGTTGCTCTGGGGACTTAGGATATCATCGTTAAACGTCCCCTACGTGGTCAACCTCCTGTAAACATGGATAAACAAAGAAAAGTGAAAGAAAACGAGAAAATACAAGAAAACGAATAAAAGACGGCGAAAAACACGGGAAAACACAAAAGAAAACGTGCGTGAATATATGAAATATAAACGCACGTCATGCATCCTATCTCGGAGTTTTGTGGACAAGCATTCTCTGTCGACTTCCCTGCTTTCCAAGAGTTGGGATATTGCTACGAGGAATGGTGTGATCTCGGTATCTCTCGGTTGTCGATCTTGTCCCTTGGTAGTCTGTGGACTCGAGCTTTATGTCGATTTTATCGTCCACAACATTACCAATTATGACGCCATTCTCGTGATGGATTGGCTTAGTTGCTTCCTCGCTACGATCGACTGTCGATGGAAGAAGGTGGTGTTTGAGATTCCTGGTTATCCGACCTTCGAGTTCAGTATCGGTAGCAGTTTGCTTGGGCCAGTCAGATTTCGGTCCAAGCCAGTAGTGGAGCTTGTGGCTATGAAGATGGAGGAGAGTAGACCAGCTATGGTGAGAGATTTCGATGATGTCTTTCCCAAGGAGATGTCAGGACTGCCGCCCGATCGAGCTCTTGAGTTCTCGATTGACCTTATTCCGGGAGCACATCCCATTTCGAAAGCACCATATCGTATGGCTCCAGTAGAGTTGGAGGAGCTACGTAGACAGTTGGACGAGCTTTTGCAGAAGGGTTATATCCATCCGAGTGTGTCTCCGTGGGAAGCACCTATTCTGCTAGTGAAGAAGAAGGATGGTTTGCGTCGTATATGCGTGGACTACAGAGAGTTGAATGATGTCACCATCAAGAACAAGTATCCGTTGCCACAGATAGACGACATTTTCGATCAGCTTGGAGGATCGAGGGTATTCTCTAAACTGGATCTCAGGAGCGGATATCACCAGCTGAGGGTGAAGAAGGAAGATGTGCAGAAGACAGCATTCAGAACGAAGTATGGACACTACGAGTTTGTGGTTATGCCTTTCGGTATGACCAATGCACCTACAATTTTCATGAACCTGATGAACTTGATATTCTATGACTTCTTAGATAAGTTCTTCGTTATCTTTATTGATGACATCTTGATCTATTCAAAGTCGGAAGAGGAGCATACTGATCACTTGATGACAGTTCTGGAGATTTTGAGGAAGCATCGCTTGTCTGTGAAGTATTCCAAGTGCGAGTTCTGGCTGGATAGAGTTGCATTTCTTGGACATGTGGTATCAGGAGATGGCATAGCTGTGGATCTGGAGAAGATCAAGGCTATCAGAGAGTGGACGACTTCGCAGACAACGTTAGAGATCAGGAGTTTTCTTGGGCTAGCAGGATATTATCGGCGCTTCATTAAGGATTTCTCTCGGATTGCAGAGCCGATGACTAGACTGATGAGGAAGGATATACCATTCGTTTGGTCTGACGCTTGTAAGGAGGCCTTTTCTATTCTGAAGGAGAGATTGACGTCAACACCTGTTCTAGATGTGCTCGATCGGAGTTGAGGTTTCGAGATCTTTTGTGATGCTTCTGGAAAAGGTCTCGGTTGCGTTTTGCATCAGCATGTGCTTGTGGTCACGTACACTTCTCCACAGCTTAAGGATTATACGAAGAATTACCCGACGCACGATTTGGAGTTGGCTGCAGTCGTATTTACGCTAAAGATTTGGAGGCACTTCTTACTGAGTGAGAAGGTGAAGATTTTCACTGCTCACAAAAGCTTGAAATATATCTTTACGCAGAAGGAGCTCAACATGTGACATCGTTGTTGAGTATTGGTGTTTTATACCAATCTTATTTTGATGATGATCACAACATTATGTTGTTGCTAATGACTCTCATGTTATAGTCTCTCAGTTTTATCTCAAGAATATCCTTCTTGGAGACTAATCACTTGGTGCAAGGATGGACATCAAGTGGAGAAGAGCCAAAGCTTGGACACAAGGAGTGCCAAAGCATGGAGATGATGGAGAGCAATCAAGGCATCAAGATTGAAGACTTAGACTCTAAGGAAAGCATTGTAATCCATGTAATTTACTTTATTGCTTTCTCTCTTTTTTGATTCTAGGATTAATGTAATGCCTTGTTAGATGGTTTACTCATTCATACATATGCATATAACCATCTTAGTGAGCCTTGGGATTATCATAGAATCCAACCCAATAGGTTCACTCTGACCAAAGACTCATTTGGAGTCTCTGGCTTTCCGTCAGTCGCCTGCTGAAGGAAACACAGTCGACTGGGTGATTTCCAGTCGCCTGTAGATCCTTCTACAGTCGCTTGACATGCATAGCTCAAGTTAACATTTCAATTGACTCAAACTTGAGCTTTACGCACAGTCGTCTGTCGATCAGTTTACAGTCGCCTGTATTTTTACAGTCGCCTGGAGATTGGTCATCAGTCGCATGTATAGCGTAAGTGCATTCTCTGCATCTATCTGTTGTTTCTCCATCTTATACTACAGATGACTGATTAAGGTTTTACAGTCGCCTGGCTAATAGACAGTCGACTGTATTATTGACATCAGTCGCATGTGCGTTTAAATGGAGAAAGAGTGCAGCTCTCTGTTTCGATCCATCCCCAGTAGCAGTCGCCTGCTGAAGGATTAACAGGCGCATGTCCTGTTTGTCCGTCGACTGTATAGACTTCATCAGTCGACTGTCCTGGCTCAGATTAGAGCTGTTGGATATTTTCTAGCCGTTGATCAGTTGACTGACTTTTGATCATCAGTCGACTGTTCCTGTCGTTTTCACCCAGTTTCGAGCCGTTGCTGATTTCTTTATTTGGCTGTTTCTTTGGGGTTTGGGGCTTGATATGGTGTTCCTATATATTTGAGTTTGCTGCCATCACTTGAGAACTCTTGACAACGCTTGATAACTCTTGATTCTATAGAAAATCTCAAGAGATCAATAAGCAACTCTTAAGCTCCCTCATTTCCCCCAATTGAACATTCATCTATCTTCATGCATTGAAGTCCAGCTCAAGGGAAATAATCCAAGTGCTCTCAAGCATATCTCAACACTTAGAGATCCTCTTCCATGCCTTGCATTCATTCATGAGTAAGCATCTCAAGGCATAGGTAAGAGTATTTACTTTACTTGGTGTAATTTATGTTTCTAATTCTCTTTGTGGGAATTAAAACTTTCTCTCTTTGTGGGAGGTTGTCTCTTTGTGGGATTTAGGATATTCTCTTTGTGAGAATAACTCTCTTTGTGGGAGTAACTCTCTTTGTGTGAGTTTAGTGTCCTAGTGTTGGGCTAACCCTAATTCTCTGAGTGGGAGTTAGTGATTCTCTGTGTGGGAGTCTTGATCCTCGTGTAGGATTGGTTGGGTCCTTGTGTAGGGCATAAATCCTCTTTGTGGGGTATCTCCTTGTGAGATTTGTATTCACTTCTCTGTGTGGGAATATAGTGAATATTGGTGTGGCTGGATGTACCCAAGTTTGGGGAACCAGGGTAAAACTATGTGTTTGCATTTGGATTGATTGTGCCTTTTAATTCCTCTTGCATTTATAATTCCGCATTTGCAAGTTAAATTTTAATTGGACAATTTTATTTCCATTACACTATTCTCCCCCCTCTAGTGTGTGTTGTTAGTATCGTAAGGGTAAGGCGATCCATACAATTGGTATCATAGCGAGGTTAAAGCATACTGCAACTATGGCATTCAACGCCTCATCTACGTCTCATGAAGAAGGTCACTCAACCGTTCGACCCCCGCTCTTCAACATAACCAACTACCCAAATTGGAAGATCAGGATGATGATCTACATGGAGGGTCAAGACCTATGGGACATCATGGAGGTGCCATTTGAGAAGCCCACTACACCCGCGGCTTCTAGGACAAAGGCGGAGAAGGACTCGATCAAATTCAATGTAAGAGCTATGAATGCATTACATTACGCTCTCTCTGCAAATGAGTTCAACCGCATCTCCATGTGCAAAATAGCCAAAGATATTTGGCATACCTTAGAGATTTGTCATGAAGGGACAACGAAGGTAAAGAAATCTAAACAAACTGTGTTTAGATCTAAATATGAAATGTTTAAGATGCAGGAAGGCGAAAGCATTTCAGAGATGTTCACAAGGTTCACTGAGATCGTGAATGCTTTGGAGGGACTCGGGAAGATGATTTCCTAAGAGGATCGTGTAGAGAAGATCCTTGACTCTCTCACACCTCGTTAAGAGTCAAAGGCCAACAGAATTTTGGAGTCATGTGACACGTCCAAATAAACTGTTGAGGAGTGCATTGGTAATCTCATGGCATATGAAGTGAAGCTTCAACACAAGAAGGAGATTCAACCAACAAAGCCCGAGAAGCTAGAGAAGCAAAAGGGGTTTGCATTCCATGCCAAGGAGGAGCCAATCAAGTGGAGGAGGAAATTCCTCGAGAAGCTCCTAGTGAAGAAGATGAGCAAGAAGATGCAAGTGGAGAAGAAATTGAGGAGCTTGCCGAGCAATTCAAAGCATTCCTCAAGTGCAAGTAAGGTAACTCTTTGTCAAAGTTTGCCTCCAATTCTAACAAGGTTCCTACTTGTTATACTTGCAGTGGAAAAGGTAACTTGTCCACCGAATGCCCTTCCAAACCCAACAAAGAAACTTACAAGGATAAAGGGAAGAAGCATTGGAAAGGAACGTCCAAGTCCAAGAACCAAAAGAAGGGACTAATCGGGACCTTTGATGATTCGAGTGAGGACACTTCGAGCAACGAAGAGGAGGATGCAAAGGAGGATGCTCATGCATGCTTTGTAGCCTTTGTTTCTCCTACTCCAATCCCATTCGGATTAACTGAGGAGGAATTGGATGCTTGGCTCGATAATTACAATTCCTATGAGGAATCGTGCCTCATGGCTAATGAGGAAGAGTATTCGCTTTGCTCAAGCAAGGGGGAAAGCAATGAGGTAGTCAAAGAAGATGTCATTGATGAGATTGAAGAGAAGATCTCATATGAGGAGCTTGAACATCGTTTCGGTATGGTTTCTGAAAAGGCTAGTAAGTGCATCAACTCTTACAATAGATTAAAAGCAAAATATAGAATTGCTAAGAGTAAGTTGCATGAACTAGAAATTGCTAATGTAATTCATGATGAAAGGCATGCTTATGACACTAGTGAGAGAGACACACTTCTCTCTCAAGTTAAGGAATTGAGCCTTACAAATGAAAAACTTGTTGCTCAAAACCTTAGCTTAGACGCTCACATTCAACAACTTACGTTGAAATGTAAAGAGGAATCTCGTAAGCTCATAAGCTTTGTGTATTCTAAGGATTCACTACACGATTTGTTGGAAAAACAACATCCGGCAAATCATAGAGGAGGTTTGGGTTATATTCAAAATATGGTTCCCAAACCCAACTCTAATTCCTCTTATGGTGCAATTACAAGAAATATTGCTAAAGCACCTAAGAAGGATCGCCATGCTTTCTTGTACAACAATAACATCAACAAGAAGCATGTAGATCACGAGGTAATGAGGAAGAATGAAAAATCTTCATTTTTTGCTAAGAAGCAAAATCCTCATTCTTTGCATGACAAGAAATTCATTTCTACACCTAAGCATGCCACATCCACCCCTCTTGCAAAGGCAAAACCCTTGCCTAGGAAATCCTTGAGATTATGGATTCCCACTAAGGTTAGTGTGCAAGAGAGGGATAGCAACATCAACTCACTAGTTAGGGATGTGATCACCTCATATGATTACATTAGGAAATCAAACTCCTCTTGTGTTTGGTTGCCTAATGTTTAGGTTCCTCACACATATACATATTGCATGGGTATTGTGCTTGAATGTTTATTTTTAGCATACCCATTGTTTGTGTGTGTTTCATGATTTTGAAAATATTTTCAAACTTATTTTTTATGAAAATGGGGACCTTGGGGTTTGTTGATGCATGCCTTTTTTATCCATGTGTATGTCAATGGGGGAGTTAATATGTTATATGTTTAAAGTACTAGTCATAACCCATGCCCGCGGGCACGGTTCAATTAAGATTTTCCCCTGCAAAATCTTTGTTCCCCAAACAGTTATTTCCACGGTCAAAATTGCGTGGAACAACAAATTTGCGTAAAAATATTTAACGACATGGACGCATTCGGCATGAAACAACAAATTCGGCGCAGAACAACAAATTAGTGTAAAAACATTTAGCGGGCGCCTTCGGCGCGGAACAACAAATTAGTTTAAAAATCGGCGGGGGCGCCTTCAGCGGGCGCCTTCGGCGGGGGCGCCTTCAATTAAGATTTTCCCCCGCAAAATCTTTGTTCCCCAAAAAATTATTTCGACGGTCAAAATTACGTGGAACAACAAATTTGCGTAAAAATATTTAGCGACATGGACGCATTCGGCATGAAACAACAAATTCGGCGCGGAACAACTAATTAGTGTAAAAACATTTAGCAGGCGCCATAGTTCAAGCAATTGAAGTTTTCCATATCTAGTACCCAACACTCACATTCATATCAAATAAAACTTCAACGTAAACATAACCATAGTTCAAGCGTCTTAGAGGCCGCACCAAGCTACGACTACCAGAACCTCCAATTTGGAAAAGGTTTAAACAACATCTAAAAATAGAAAAAGAAGTTAAAGAAAGAAATCAAGGTAATATCACAACATAAAGGACTGTTCATCCAAGGCAATCATATCATTGAGACTAAAAAAATTCTACAAAAATACACATATCATAGAAGCCTCCAACAGCCTAACGGCCAAACTTTACTTAGAGTCTGTTGGAACTTATATTGATGCCACATAGGTCATTTTTTGAATGGTACATATAACATAGCAAACTGCAAAGGGGCTAACTAAAATCACCTTTAAATAAAAAGTTCCAGCATATGTCTAAAGAACATAATAATATAGCACACAACATAGATCACTGATCATCCATAGCAAACTTTACTAAGCTCTAATCAAACACTTTCAAACGACCGAGACCAGAGAACCATCAAATACCAACCAAAAATAAGCACAATGACAGACAATAAGGCAGCCAGGCCTGCCCAAACACGGTAACCAATTGTAACCTATAGATAGTTTGCAATGTGGCAACCACCAATGCGATTTTGGGCAAATTTGACTTATAAAAAACAAAAGAAATTAAAAAATTTAAATTTCCACAAAAAACAAAACAATTAGTGCAAAGGCCATATCAGAGTTCATCACTCGCAGTCTTATTGTTGATAACTACAAAATACTCAAGAATCATTAGCATAACAAAATGCTTATTTTATATGGATAAGCATCCCAATGTGGATTTTAGTAAGGTTTCCAGTTTTCATCCTCAACGACCATCCTTCATTGCTTCTTCTTCAATGGCGGCATCATGCAGCTGAAGATGGGTTCTTTAGAGTCGTATGCATGTTTGGGAAGAAGGGTCAGTTGAAAGATTGGAACGTGATGGAAAAGTTCATGTCTTTCTTTGATATGAGCTTGTTAGCAAAAAAATAAAGTCCTTTTCCCCCTTTTGGTATTGAATCTGGTTTGTAAGTATCTGGATTTGATCAATGAATCAACCTAAACAGGAATACAAATTGGTTTGATCTTAGAATGGTTTGAGCCTGGATGCCTGTAATGGAAGAAAAGTTATGATTGCTTGCTTTCTCCATTAAGAGAGGATAAAAGAACAAACAAAAGTACGAATAAGAAAATGAAAGATCAAATTCCTTAAATAAGAAAAGCATAATATAACAAAATGCTTACCAGGCAATAGAATAAGCCATACACACGTCCAACCTCATGAAGAAAATCCAGTATTTACTCTATAGCTTTTCCAAAACCCAGCTCATGGATCATATTTACATTAAAAATAGATCACAAAAACAACATAAAAATGAACTCACAGAAAGCTCAACAAACATGGATGAGGATGCACCCTACATGATATAAAGCATGCATTTGTGCCATTTATGCAGATGTTACAATGAAAAAAGAGAAAGAAAAGAAACCATGCCAAAAGATGCTCACATAATTCATATACATTTCACAATGCCATATACCAAAAATGTCACAATGTCATATACCAAAAATGTCACAATGTCACAATTTCATACACAATGTCACAATTTCAAAAAATTGCTAGCTTCATTCACCTACAACATCATTCTCAAAAAATTGCTAGCTTCATTCTCAAAAAATACACCTTCTCAGTCTCAGTTCAAAAATACACCGTATCTAGCCCCTTTTGTTCAAAAATACGCAGTCTCAGTTCAAAATTGGCATGTGTAGCTTCCATGTTACACAGAAATTTCCCACCAGGGTTGTCCAGCATCCAGGTTGCAGCATGCATGTTACCCCTTCAGTCATACCTGAGTATCTGAATCAAAAAAATCTGTTACAATATGCAATGGCAAGTATCTGAATCAAAAAAATTATATATGCGTTGAAATGGCAAGTATGCAGTGAATATATGCAATGGATCTAGCATGTTACACCTACGGCATCCATGGATGAAATATAATTTCCAAGTTCCTCAAGAAAGGTTTGAGCAACAGACATTCACATTCACATTCAGACATGCTCAAGTGACATGCATATTTGGCATCCAGGTTCAGACAAATTCAACATGCATATTTGACATGTATATTTGGCTTCCAGGTTACAGTTTGACATCTCGTTTTAACTATAAATAAAAAACCAGGAAGTGAAAAAATTCCATTTGCCAAATAGTCTCAGTTCGCGTGAAGTATCTGAACTTCATTTGTTTTTAACACTTTGGATGGAAATAAATGTCTGGCTGAAAATGCAGTAGTTGATCAACTACCTATGTAGGAAAATGTAGTTCCAGCATGAAACTTGTGATTTTAAGGAGATTACATAATTAGCAAATACATAGAAACAAACCATATTATCAATTCAAAATGTTAGATTGCTCACATGCAACATCGGTCCAGAAGCAGATGCTTTCAGTGGGAGAGAAATAGTGGAGGGGTTAGGAACCTCAACATACTCTGAGAAATTGATTGTACCCTCCCCAATTGGTTGCAGGTTCCAGGTTGCTCAAACAGAGTGTCCAACTTCCAGATTACTTTCATCATATGACAAAAATTTAAAAAAATTCAGCATGCTGGAGTGACATGCATATTTTGCTTTAGTTTTGCATGTGGAATAAGAGGTATGCACAACAGATTAAGCTAGCATATGACAGAATTGCTTATTTTTGACATTTATTGCTTTATAATGGACAAATCTGATCCACAGAGCTCTTCTCATACCAAGAGCTAAAATTTATGAAGATTTTATGTTTTACCAGCCAACCAACAAACATGGCTACACCATTGTAGATGTAAAGCGTTGAGCTCTTCTGACCAGCAAGATCAAGAAACCTGCAACACTTTCTGCCGTCAGAATCTTGATTTTTAAATCATATATATAAGAAATCAAATAAATAGAAGGCAAACACACCATCTTAAGAAATCAAATTAAATGAATACATCCTATTATAAGTTATAACCAGTTCAACAGAATCTGCACATGCTTTATTTACTACATTAGCCCAAACCAACTCAAGCCAATCCATCTCCAGTGAATTTTTCTAAGCAATTAATCCTGGTCCAATTTGGACATACCATAAATACTCTATTTAGCTGGATTCTACCAGACCAGAAATACTGTTTATTTAGTTCTCTCATCACAGCCCGATGTTGTCCCAAATGAAATGCAAGTACGAATAAAAGGAAGAAACAGAAAAAGAACATTCATGTAGAGAGGATACATTTGCATATATTGTTTTAGGTTAGAAAATTTGAACCATTTATGCTTCCAACTGTCTCATCTAAAATCTACAAATTTTCGGGTTTATATTTTAACAGATAACAATTTTTAAAAGGAATAAAAAAAATGAAAATTTCATAAGGCTCTGTCTCAGGGAAGAGTCCAACTCCATCGCCTACGACTTTGCATTTTTAGACACATATCAGACATGCTACTCAGTCATTTCTTAAACATGGATTGCAAATTATTACAATAACATGTTATCATACAATTATGGATACCAACAATTACATTCAGTCATTCAATCAAATTGCTTCATTTAATCTTCAATATTTAAGAAGGCTTCATTTAATCTTCAAATTGCTTCATTTAATCTTCAACATGGATACCAACATGAATACCAACAGTTATTTGCTGATACAAACAATTATTCACAATGAAGCAATACATCTACACGGTAATACTGCTGGGTTCCGCAATACTGCTGGATATAGTTGATTGAAATTGTGGATATGGCCATGACAATATTAACAGCAATACATCTACACGGCAAAAAAACATGGATACAGGCTTGCAATATTGCCAAATCTAGATTTTTCAAATCAGGATTTAAAAATGTATTGCCAAATCAGCAATACATCAAAAAATTTGAAATTGACAGGATTTAAAAACCAATTGCTATGCTTATTATTAAAATTGACAGGATTTTTCAAATCAATTTTTTCTATTCCTATGCTTATTATTAAAATTGTGTCCATTCAAATCAGGATCAAATTAACAGGATTTAAAAACAATGAGTTACCTGACAGGAAAATTAAAAGCAAATCAGGATGCAAATGTGAATTACATGTGAGGAAAACCAAAATCATATCAGGATGCAAATATGAATGCTAGGAGAACAATTTAAAAGGTTATAACCAGTTCAACAGAATCTGCACATGCTTTATTTACTGCATTAGCCCAAACCAACTCAAGCCAATCCATCTCTAATGAATTTTTCTAAGCAATTAATCTTGGTCCAATTTGGACATACCATAAATACTCTAATTTTTCTAAGCAATTAATCCGGGTCCAATTAGGTTCATAGCATGGAAAAAGATATGCATGTAGAATAGTTAACTTACTATCCAAATGAAGTTACGGTATGTAGTCATGATGATATCGAAGCCTAAAACTACAAAAACATCATGTATGTCTCATCATGAGGCATAAAATTATCCTGAGCAGACGCCGTCTGTGCAATGTGGGTAGATACAACCGAGGGACATACCTGAGACATCTAGTTCTGCAAAGACAGACATGCATGTCTCATATGACCTAGTTTGTTGCCATTATTACAAACCACATCAAATTGTCTTATACATCTACCAGAACTACCAAATAATCATGTGCACACATATCCTTTGGTTTCATATTAAAATTTATGGAGACCACCCATAACTTTGCTTCATACTATTGCCAAAATTATCTCCATAAGGCCAAAATTATCTCCATAATACAATCAGAACATCCCACAACAATGACATCTTAGCAGTCCCTATTTCATTTCAAATTTAGAACCAATACCTGATCATCTCTCCATCCATCACCCATATATCTCAACATGCAACTATCTTGATATCATAAAAGATATATTCTCATAGTCATGCATTTATCAACATACCCCTATAAAACAATCTATTTCTGAACTATTTCTGAAGTTCCAACATGGCCAAAAAATGGAATTTCTGAACTATTTGCAAAGTTGATTTGCATCACATGGATTTGCAAATCAACTATTTCAAATGTTCTTGAGTCAGATACGCCGGAGTATCTGAGTCAGAAAATGTTCTTGAGTCAGAAAATATATATTCTTGAGTGATATCAAGAATATATCTGGTTGGAAATTTACAAATCAACTATATCAAATCAACTATATCAAATACCAATTTGCAAATTTGCAAAGGATCAAAGTCTACTATATCAAAGGATCAATACCTGGTTGGATCAATACCTGGTTGGATCAAAGTCTACTATAGCAAATTTGCAAATCAATTATTTCAAAGGATCAATACCAATTTTCAAATCAACTATATCAAATCAACTATTTCAAATGTTCTTGAGTCAGAAAATATCTGGTTGGATCAAAGTCTACCAACAGCTTGTTCCTTGCATCTTCAATGTTCTTGAGTGCATTCCCAAAGACGATGTATGGCTGAAAATCCTTGCTTGCTTTTCCATGAATTACATGCTTTCCTATAACGATTTCACGGTTACATATCTGCTCAATCCTTGAATTGAAGGTATCCAACCTATCTGCTCAATCCTTGATTCTGTAGGATACATATATGTGAACCCTATATGTGAAGAAGAGAACATCAAATTCAAATAAATCTAGAAATATACAGCACAACTCGAGCTCTGCCATTGCTCGATTCGATATCCGACAGTCGGATGGGTCGAATCGAAGTCGCCCCGTCTCAAAAATGCTAACAGAAAAAGTTAATCAGTAACAATTTAAGCTAACAGAAGTTATTATTATGCATTGGTAATTGGCGTCACAAAAATGCTACCATTCATGAACACAACAAAAATTATAGTCACAACAAATATTCCAGTGAACTTGATACTCTTGAGTGATAACAAAAATTCCAGTTTGTTCTACTCTTGCACATAACACTCATGAACACAACAAAAATTCTGGAAACAAACTTGATTTAGTCAAAAATCTTGCAAAAAGAAACACTCGAGATTAACATCTTGTTCAGAATTCGTAACATTGCCTGAGGCAGAGCCCTCATCATATCGAGCAATGTTTCTTTGTGCTTGTTCACGTTCTCTCCTTTTGCGTTGAGCTAATTGTCTTTTTGATATGTAACTATCGACAGATGACTAAATCGTGTGTATATAAGATTGATTAATAATGGTAAATCAAGTATAGAAGTCATTGATGTCAAATAACAAATTCCGTACCGGTAGTATATTGGTTTGAAGCAAATATGATTTCTAAAATCTTTAGGCTGTTCAAATAATGCCAACGTCCAACTGAATCATTTAAAATAAATGTTAAAATGTCATTTAAAGACAGCATGATGCTGGCTGACGCCAAGATGCATCATATAAGTAGATTCTACTGTGTAATATGTTATGGGATGATATATAAACAATAAAAAGATGAGATGACAACGACACCGAGAGAGTAAGTAAATTCTGATAACCAATGTCCGAGATTCCATTAAAGAAAACTGATGACCAAGACATCCATGTTTTTTAAAGTTCTTAACAGATATACCCCTACACCACTGTAGTGATTCATGCGAGTTTTACTTCTTATTCCTAGCCTTCATACCAATAAAATTGGGATTTGATTTTTTAAGGAAAAATCGAGATCAGCTTCTTGCCGCTAAATGTTTCTTTTTGTTTACACATTTGAGGAGAAAATTTCTTTGTAGATCGGGATCAGCTTCATGGCAGCAGTTTGAGCAGCGAAATAAATCATTTTCATTGTAGTCAAATTATTTGGTCAAGAAATCTTTTGTTCATCAAACGGGATAACAAATTGTCAACCATTGCGACTCATGTACGGTTGAATGCTACAACAAGATACCAAACATCTACAGGTGTCACATTTGCGTTAGCTCTGACTCTATGATTAAGAACAAATTATTACGCACACGCTCTATATTATGTGCAAAATATTGGAGTTTACTAAAGCTAAAAAAATTTCTTGAATTGCGAATATGTAATGATACTAAGCATCAAAATTTTAGGTTATGCAATAAACAGGTCATCAAAGAGATCATAACGGAAGTAAAAGTAAGAGTACAAAAAATGGGAAATGAAAAAAATATTGGAAACTTCTAGATTATCCACACCCATCTGGGTATTCATTCAGATGCAAAAATATTGCATGGATTTAAATTTCACAAAACTTTCCAAAGAGATAGGAGCAGATGGTTGCATTCCTTAGTAAGATAAAACTAACCAGTCATGGTTGCATGCAGATTTGACATTAATGTTTGCCTAATCCTTTGACATTATGCTTTCAAATACTTGAAAATAGTTAAGTGGGTCACAAAATCTGCTTCATTTGAACAACAGCCAATATTCAAAGTGGCCTGAAATAATTCAACTAAAAGACCTCCAGAAGTTGAACCAACTAAATTATTTTATATTTAGTAATTGTCCTATTTTCAACTACCAATGGTCCTGAAATAATTCAACTACCAATGGTCCTATTTTCAAACTACCAATGGACATTGTTGCCTAAATATGTTTGGCAGACAAAACCTCAGATTATCAACCCTTCTAAACTGGAAATGTGCAGCAAATATAATTTAGCAAAGGCGGTGGAAAGTGGTAAAGCCAGGTTTTTAAGAATTTACAAAAAGTCAGTTTTAAGAATGAAAAAAATGTGCCTCCAATTAATTTGCATCAGTTGAAACTTGAATGAAAATAGATTTCCATGAACTATGTAAGCACCTGCATGCACGATGTGGATAATGGGATGCCAGTCTACAAAATTGAGCTTCTCAATTTTTTAAAAATTGTTGATATGTAAGAAATTTCCACATCAAAAAGGAAAGATGCAAGCAAATTTTCATGGCACAACAAATTTTCTTTGCTCCCTAATTTTCTTTGATCTTAAGTTAATGTTTCATGGTGACTTTTGGTCCTGGGGATACCATCAGTAAAGTTAAATTTTCTTTGGGGATACCATCAGTAAAACTATGAAAGCATCATCCCCTAATTTTCTTTGGGGATACCATCAGTAAAAGCTCCTTATGGTGTAATCTGGTAAAGTTAAATTTATTTAATTCAATCCACATGGGACTCAAAAGATTAAATCAATGGAGTTTAGCTGAAAAGTTGAAAAGATTAGCTGAAAAGATTTACTTTGTTCAAAAGATTAAATTTGATCTGTTTGCAACAATTAAGTTTAGCAAGACATTTGCAACAATTTACGGTTAGAATTTGCAAGGTATTTGGGGACATACGCACATGTCAAAGGAAGCAAATTTTCAACATACGCACATGAGTAAATTAGCTAAAGTTACTTGATAACAGGAGAATAGCTAAAGAAGTGCACCTTTTGGACAAAATTGCTGGCAGAGAAAATGATTCAAGGGAGGTGGGGTTAACTGCGACAACACAGGAGGAGAAAACGAAGATCAATGAGTATACATTTTGAGTTGAGTATACTCAAATTAGCATGAACAATAACAAAGATCGAATGAAAAACGTCAAACCCAATCGATGGCGGCAGTTACCTGCGATGGGAGAGGAAGCTCTTGAGGCTGGCGGATTGCTGGCGGGGAAAATGACCCAAGGGAGGTGGGGTTAACTGCGACAACACAGGAGGAGAAAACGAAGATCAAATGGACACAGATCTTAACAAAGATCGATGGAGGATGTTACCTGCGATGGGAGAGGAAGCTCTTGAGGCTGGCGGAGGCGGATGTCACCTGCGATGGAAGAGGAAGCTCTTGAGGCTGGCGGATGATACCTGCGATGATGGTGAAATTGATGATGGGGAGAAGAAGCAGAAGGCGAGGTGAGGCGGATGCTTATGTTAATTGAGGGGTTTTTGCGTAGAAGGCGAGGCGTTTGCTGGGGAATTTCGAGGAGTTCGTGAGGGGGTGCCGTGAGGAGGCGAGGGGGATCTGAGCATAGAAGGCGAGGCATTTGCTGGCCTGAGGGTTTTTTTCCCAATTTAATTTGGGAGGGCGCTTTGTGTTTCGGCCTAGATTACTGTGCGTTTGCTGTGCCTCGGGTGCGAATCAATGTTTGCAATGATTCCATGTTGCAAAAATCCAGTTTTAAAACGCAACTGCTCATCTGAACCGTTGATTCACCAAAATCAAATCCCAGCCGTCTTTTATCTTGTCCTAGTCAGCCCTAGGATTCAAAAATCGCTGTCAAATGTATAATAGATTTTAAGACATATTATGACTCTCATTTCGGAGGTTATTTGAGATCTTTATTCACATTTGGTTGTTTTTGATCTCAAACCAAACCTCTTGTATATTGCCAACATGTTTCATGATATATTTGTTTTTGGCAATATTCTTTGTGTATCTTTGAAGCTTGATTTTTCCATATCTATTGCTTTGATACACTTTAGGCCCATGGCTCCATTAATTATAATTGGTATTAGATCCTAGAAGTCAAAAGTTGACCATTTTTATGATCTAGGAGGAGCATGAGATAGTGAATTGATACTGACTAAATTTTTAAATTTGGTATCATACATATCTTTCTTTTCTTGCATATTATCACATCTTGGTTAAGATGACAAAGGGGGATATTTTTGATGTCCACCTTTTTGACGATGTCAAGGGGGAGAGATATATGCATTATGTAAATATATATGGGGAGATATATTCATATGCATATGGGGAGAGATATATCTATGGGGAGAGATATATGGGATTAGATAAACCTTGCATGTTTGCATGATATTGTATTTTACTTTTGGTTTACAATTGGTTTATGTAATCCATGCCTATTATATGTCACCTTGATTTCAGTTGGTATTATGAGTATTTACCTTTGTGTAGCTCATTGTTCATTTGGTGCATATAAGTAGGGGGAGCTCATTAGCATTGTGCTTTAATACTTTGTATTTTACATAATGTGTGTCATCATCAAAAAGTTAGAGATTGTTGAGTATTGGTGTTTTATACCAATCTTATTTTGATGATGATCACAACATTATGTTGTTGCTAATGACTCTCATGTTTTAGTCTCTCAGTTTTATCTCAAGAATATCCTTCTTGGAGACTAATCACTTGGTGCAAGGATGGACATCAAGTGGAGAAGAGCCAAAGCTTGGACTCAAGGAGTACCAAAGCGTGGAGATGATGGAGAGCAATCAAGGCATCAAGATTGAAGACTTAGACTCTAAGGAAAGCATTGTATTCCATGTAATTTACTTTATTACTTTCTCTCTTTTTTGATTCTAGGATTAATGTAATGCCTTGTTAGATGGTTTACTCATTCATGCATATGCATATAACCATCTTAGTGAGCCTTAGGATTATCATATAATCCAACCCAATATGTTCACTCTGACCAAAGACTCATTTGGAGTCTCTGGCTTTCCGTCAGTTGCCTGCTGAAGGAAACACAGTCGGCTGGGTGATTTCCAGTCGCCTGTAGATCCTTCTACAGTCGGCTAACATGCACAGCTCAAGTCAACATTTCAATTGACTCAAACTTGAGCTTTATGCATAGTCGTCTGTCGATCAGTTTATAATCGACTGTATTTTTACAGTCGCCTGGAGATTGGTCATCAGTCACCTGTATAGCGTAAGTGCATTCTCTGCATCTCTCTGTTGTTTCTCCATCTTATACTGCAGACGACTGGTTAAGGTTTTACAGTCGCCTGGCTAATAGAAAGTCGACTGTATTATTGACATCAGTCGCCTGTGCGTTTAAATGGAGAAAGAGTGCAGCTCTCTGTTTCGATCCATCCCATGCAGCAGTCGCCTACTGAAGGATTAACCGTGTAACGGCCGGTACTCACTATTCGTGATACGGCTGTGCGTATAGCAATTTCGGGTACCTGATTGGTTTTGTTGCTTTGTATGTGAGTCGTGTCGTTTTGTCGATAGGGCCGTAGCACATTGGTTGCATCCTTAGCAAGCCAACCTTCGATGTGTGCCCAACTTGGAATTACTATCGCCTTGGACCCCGTACCCGTTGTACGCTTTTCATGCACGTAGTCTTGTTCGTGCACGTATTTATTTTAGACTTTGTCTGTTTCCAAACCCTATAGTGTGATATGCCGTTGTGACCCTCTCGAAGAGTATTAAATTGTGGAATTAATTTGGAACGTCATTTCACGGGTCGTTCTCCCACGATTTGACCTTGTTTGATGAGGCGTCACGATTTTCACTTTTGTCGTGAGACGTTTTTATTTTTAGTTTCATTCCTCGTCCTCGAAATCATGATCCGTCTTCTTTGTTTTGTTCCTCTCTTCGGTACGGTCATCCCAGTATTTATCTTATAATTTTTGAGCCCCGTTTGAATCGCTTTCACTATTTTGCCCAACCTATTATATTTAACCCTAAGTTTTTAATGTGTATAACCCACTAATTATTCTTATAATATCCTAATCACTTCCTAGTTAAGCCTAGCCCACATTTTAATTTGGCCCAAATCGGTTAGACACACAGCATCTCTTGTTTTGAGCTTTTCAAATCTTTTAAACAATCAATATAGGAGAAAACAAACCCCTAAGAGACCCCCACGTGCATCAGCCCCCAGCCTATAGAAAACACCCTAGACCCCTATCTCACGTGACCCCTCTCCTCTAATAAAATAAGCTAGGGTTATCTAATTTTTGCCAGCAACTCGAAACGCCGCCGCCGCCTATACGATTTCGCACAGCACAACAACCCCGGCGCCGCTTACATCGCTTCGACCTAACCCCATCGCCTAGCTCTTCTCCACCTCATCCCGCGGCAACACCACACGAGCAGCCGCCCCTTCGTTGCTTCCGTACACAATGGCGATGAGAAACCCCCTCCGACCTCGCTCTTCCCTCTTCCCCCCGACTGAACCCCGGCCACCTGACCAACGCCCGGCGATCCACAGCCCCGCATGCCATCATAGCGCATCCCCATCACGGAGGCGCCCCTTCCATATCGTACAGCCCTGTCCAGGGTATCCCCGCCTCACAGCAGCGCTCCCCTCGCACTGCTTCGCAGCAACTCTCCGGCATCCCCCTTCGAGCAACTATCAAGCCTCAACCCTTACAACTTCCGGCCTTTACCCAGCAGCGAACCACCATTACACCGCCGCCCTGAGCCTTTCGATCCTCTCATCTGCAAAAGAAAGAAGGAAGAAACAGAGAATGAAGAGGAAGAAGAGTAATGGTGTAGTACACACTCCGTTTGAATCACTCATATATTATATCCTTGAGGTACTACCGTCATGTTTGATTATTGTGGTTGTTAGTTTATGTATATATTTTATTAGTGGATGCCTATACGTTAGCTAGCATGTGGCCAGCTAGTGGTCTATTAACATCTCACTAGTTAGTCATGTTAGTAGCAATGATTATTCGTATATAAGCTACAGTTATAATAAGAGTTAGATTGTGAGTGTATCTAGCATGCCATATAGGTGTCAGCTTTAATACAGTAGGCACATGTATTAGTTTTAATTTTATATATTTTTCCTCGATGTAAAATTATATCCATGTCGCAGATTTAATACGTTTTCTTTGCGACCCGTTACCGATCCCGAGCCGATGCCGTACCTTACACGATACCTGAATCCAACCCCTGATGTTGCTACCCGACGTCAGTGTAGCTCTCGTGTCGTGTTAAGGTATACCTGAACCGTAGGAACCCACACCTGCATGTTAACAAGATAAAAACTGTGTTTTTACTGCTTTGTAACTCACTAATCCAACTTAATAATACGTGACTGTAGGCTGGTGGATCTGAGCACATAGGTAGACTGGACTGTTTGGACGGTGTATTCAGAACGATTGATTTCAGGCATGTGAAACTTGCCAAACTTATGTTTTAGGCCATGTTTTAGGCCATTCCCCGTTTTAGCGTAAAACAGACTAGGCGACGAATTGATACTCGCCTAGACGCAATTTTAAGATCTAGCTTGACAACGAAGCTAGATCTGACACCCTGCCATGTCATTCATTCATTTTACCTGTCACATTTAATTTCCATGTTGTACGCTCTTTACTTTTGCTCTGCCATGCCTGTGATGTTTAAATTCCTTATCTGTACACACATTATTTGTATTCTTGCCATGCCATGCATCATTCCATGCTTGATTGTTTGTTTTCGTAGCACACGCTACTTGTACTTCCTTGTTCAGGCTAGGCACCTGCGTTGCAGGCACAACCCTATGCCAAATACACTTCCTGGCTCGTGATCCAGAAGCGGGCTACATGTGTTGGTCAAAAGCCAATGTCTAACTTGTTAAGGCTAAGCACCTGCGTTGCAGGCACAACCCTATGCCAAATACACTTCATGGCTCATGATCCAGAAGTGGGCTACATGTGTTGGTGAAAAGCCAATGCACGATTACACGTGTAGGGGTAGGGTTAAGCGACCACTCAGCATAGAAGTGTGCCCGTACAGCCACTTCAGCTGTAAGGCGTAAACTCTGAGCACGCCATGTTTACTTGACTTGTAAAATCCATGTGAATGTTTAGTAGCTTTGCTACCCTTACCGTGTCTTACTTGTTGCCATGTCATACTTGTTACCATGTCCTACTTGTTGCACCTACTTAATTGTTGCATCCATACTTTAAAATGCCATGTCATCGCATAATTTAGAACTGCTACGTTGTTTACCTTCCTTTTAGTTTCCTTGCACAAAGTCTTTGTAGACTTTGCTGACATGCGCCCTCGTCTCTTTTGGGTGTTGCATGTTAGTTACTGAGCCAGAGTCCGTTGCCGAGGACGAGGCGTTTGCTGACTTTGAGCCTGGGTCCACCATTGACGTGGAGTACGAGGACACTGGTGACCAGTCGTAGTGTTTTCCTTCGTCGTTACTTTCTGCTTAGTCTCTTGTTAGGTTGTCGGTGCGTAACACCTTTCTTTCTGTATGTTGATTATTTCTGTTGGCCATGCTGGGGCCTTTTTAGACCCTTTCTTTTTAGCCTGGTGGCTTTTCTGTGATGTTGGAATTTATTGTGGATATTCTGAGATTGAAATAATTTTATATGTCTCTTATCTTTATTATTATTTTTGTTCTGCTTCGCATTTGCAAGGACCTATACTTGGTTATTCCAGATGCTTTACAGACTGGAGCCGCACAGCTCCAAGTCTGAGCGGACTTCTCACGCCTCGCCTCCATTTTAGGGAAGCGGGTCGTGACAGGTTTTACTGGTGGCCCATGCAGGTCACTGCAACTGCGAATTATCGAAACAACGATAATAATTATAGAATGTCCATTTAATAAATTAAAACATCCTAATCATAAGCCATGAGTCTAATTTTATCGTTTCCTATGTCTTAGGTGGCTGGTAGACGTGTTGCCCGAACATCTGTCTCAGCTTAGCAGGGAATCCATAGATCATGACTATAGTAAGACTTAGTTAGACGTCTGTGCTGGCTAGTTAGAGGTTCCTGATTGTTAGCTAGAATCCATGCTAGAAATTGATATAATCGTTTAAAGAGTTACCTTAGTAGTTCTTGCCTAGCTCTGACCATATTAGACTTCTAGAATTTCTTTAGTCGTCCGCTTGGGTTCATCGATTTCGGGCCAAGCCAAACACAGTTCATTACTGTCTAGTTCCTTAGAAAGTCTTAGCTCTAAGTTTCTTAAACTTTAGTTGGTTGACCGTAGGAGTTTCCCGTAGATTTTCATGAGTCATATCCTAGGCGTGTTTACGTTTCAATCATACGATCATTTTCCTTGCCCTCGATTCGCGAGATCGCCTCATGACGGTCGTCGTTAATTTTCGAATCTCTTCGTTGCAAATCTTGAATCTTCTGAAAGTATTTTCTATATTTCTTATTCGCTAAGTTTAAATTTGTTCGAAAACTTTTTTTATATATACCTAGATTTCATACTCTTCTATTGACTTAAATTCATTTTTGAATTTCGAAACTTTTGTCGAGATTTTGATTACTAGTTTATAATATTCTTCCAGCCTATACTTTCATACCTATATAAATACCTTGTCCTTTTCATATACTAATTTTATTCCGAACCGTACTTCTATTTTCTCTAATTCGGTTTATAATTTCTTTTCCTTTTCATATACATCATCACGTTTACCTTTAATATACTTTTCTAAGGTATATGGGACTTCATCATTTGGCATGTCGATTTTATACTCATCATTTTCCTACTTCAAATTTTTGTAAAATACTATCTCCATTTAAATTTATCTTCAATTGTAAAATAATTCATTCACATCCATACTCATTATTCTGCGTCTAATTCTTATGTCGTGATTTAACATTCAAGTTACCCTTCTACGTTTTATAAGGATATTATTATATTTTTATTTTATAATTTACATTTTATTTTATCCTTATTTCGTATTTTATATCCTTCTTCCCTACTTGACTATTCTGAACTATATTTTGTTCCACCCAACCAAGCTTTTCCCTTGTATGTCGCCTCACCTGAACCCGTTTATCCCGTTCTTGTTTCATTTCAATTTCGTTTTCGGTTTTCCTCACTATCGTTTGGTTATCACGTTAGTGTTTACCGTTGCCAATGTTAACCTTATTAACGTATGGTGGGCCCATTAGTATAGATTGTGATGTCATTGTAGTGCATTTAATTACATGGTATCTATGAAGTTGTATGTGTGCTAGTATTTAGTTATATATGTGTGGGTAGCTATAACACTTTAGGGATGTCTGTATAGATATTGGAAATCGTATTGGGGCATATACTAGTAGTGTAAGTAGCTTGAAGATACTTGGAGATGCTTGGTATATTATATATTAGTAAGTCGTGTGTATGTTAGGCGTAATGATAATAGGTGTGTTTGTAGTGAGTAGGCCTTTTATATGACCTATATGTTAGTACGTGTGAGTATGTGCTCGTACGTAGATATGTATTGTGCTTAGACGTAAGTAGTTATGTATTTGCTGCATGAGTATATATGTGATATACGTATGGTAGTAGGATTATAATTTTGATTGGTGTTGCTTACTTTTACGGGATGTTGTATGCGTGTATACCATGAGGTATACACGATTATTACATACCTTAACTACGTATGGATAAGTAGATGTGTTGGTATACTAGTTATGGGTAAATGGATATGGAGTGAATATATATATGTTACATGTGTGTGACTATACGATGCATGCGTATGTATTAGGGAGTGTACTATAATTATACGTGTGTTGATGTCTGTAATATTATTATGGTATATAAAGTGATTGAACTATGTGAGTGTTACCTGACTAGATATTAAGTGTGTTTGACATTATGGTATGTATGTGGTTATGTTGGTAGATGTGTATACATTGGAGTGGTATTGGTATAGGTATAAATACCGTGTTACGTATATAGAGTATTCTTAGATGTGTTTTGAGTCTCACCCAAGCTTGGGTGTGTATACTCTAAGTATATTGCTACATATGTCTGTGGTTTGCGTGTAGTACCAGAAATATAGCGATGGATGATGTATGTATAGTGATAGGATTGTTTGTGCCTGGTTGTGTTGCGCACATGATTGTGGGTCGCTATACCAGTATATATTTATAGGTGTTGGTTTGTGGTATAGTTATTTACTAAGGACTTGCCTGTGTGAACGTATATGTGCTAGCTGAACTAGGCGTGTAGATGTGCTGAGTATATAGTGGTATGATTGGTATATATAAATGGAATGTTAGCGTGCGTGGGTGTGCACCATGCACGGGTAAGTATGTGCTTAGTTATAGGTTGGTGACTATGGTATGTGTGGCGTGTCGTGAATATAGTTATATGACCGTATGTGATGTGAATATATGATGAAATATTTGCATGCATTTGAATGACTATATAATTGTGAAATTATAGTAGTGGTGAATGTATATTAGATATAGTAAACTTGATTTAATAATGGTATGGTGTGATTACATGTGTTGATGTGTTTGGTATTGGATGTATACTAGGAAATATTAGGGAATAATATACCCATGGTTGTTTTGTGCATAGGTAGTTATCTACACGTAGAGCAATGATTGTATTTGCTAGTGTGAGACTATTCTTATGTGAGTATCTGAACTATTGTTTTGTGCTAGGTAAGTATTAGTTATATAAGGGATGTATGCATATATATATATATATATATATATGATTGAAATACATGTATGAATTTGACTGACTATGATATGTGTAAGTTTAGAATGTGCACATATATATACCCGCCTATACGATTTCGCACAGCACAACAACCCCGGCGCCGCTTACATCGCTTCGACCTAACCCCATCACCCAGCTCTTCTCCACCTCATCCTGCGTCAACACCACACGAGCAGCAGCCCCTTCGTTGCTTCCGCATGCAACGGCAATGAGAAACCCCCTCCGACCTCACTCTTCCCTCTACCCCCGATTGAACCCCGGCCACCTAACCAACGCCCGGCGATCCAAAGCCCCGCAAGCCATCGCAGTGCATCTCCATTGTGGCGGTGCCCCTTCCACATCGTACAGCCCCGTGCAAGGTATCCCCGCATCACAGCAGCGCTCCCCTCGCACCGCTTCACAGTAACTCTCTGTCATTCCCCTTCGAGCAAGTATCAAGCCTCAACCCCTACAACTTCCGGCCTTTACCCAGTAACGAACCACCATTACACAGTCGCCCTGAGCCTTTCGATCCTCTCATCTGTAAAAGAAAGAAGGAAGAAAACGAGAATGAAGAAGAAGAAGAAGAAGATTAATGGTGCAGTACACACTCCGTTTGAATCACACATATATTATATCCTTGAGGTACTACTGTCACGCCCCGCTTCCCAAAAATGTGGAGGCGAGACGTGAGAAGGTCCGCACAAACTTGAAGCTGTGAAGCTCCAAGTCTGATAAGCGTAAAAAACACTTATTATGGCAAGTCCTTGCAAAGCGAAACGAAACAACAATGATAATAAGGAAATGAGACGACATTTTATTGAATATCCAAATGTCCATAAACAAATTACAATATCGCAGAAAAGCCACCAGGCTAAAAGAAAAAGGGGGTCTAAGGCCCAAACATGGCCAACAAAGTATAACATACATACAAGTGTGCCACGCACCGATAGCTAACAGGAATCCTAAAACATAAAGGGAAACTCAACAAGTCACAGGTGTCCACAAGACTCCTCCTCAGCAAACACAACGTCCTCTGCAACAAGCTCTGGCTCGGCAACTAACATGCGACACCCAAAGAGAAAGGGGCACATATCAGCAAGTCTAAAAGACTTGGGCAACGAAACTGAAAGTAAGGCAACTAGCAACCTAGCAGTTTTAGTATGCATGACATGGCAGTTATAACATGAGTGCACGAGCAAGACATGGTGAACAATAAGTACAAGAGAACAATTAACGGGACAAGACAAGAGTAGCCAAGCTACTAACAATCTCAATCAATTCACTATTCACGTTTCACTGTTGTTTGTAGATGTTTACGCCCTTCAGCTGAATGGTATAGCATTCACGCTGATTGGCACCTAACACTACCCCACCCCAGAGTTTACGCCTTACAACTGCAGTTGCTGATCAGGCAGACCCCCAGTTGAATGACCGCTTAACTCTTACCCCATCCCACACGTAAACAAGCAAGGGTCCCTGTACATGAGCCTAGCAAGTGAGCCAGGGTTGCCCCTCACGGGAGCTTGTTTACCTAGTTAATAATTCAATATCGAGCGTTGGGGTTAGCAACTCATTATGCTCGCTTCTGGTCACGAGCCATGAAACACAAGTATGGCGTAGGGGACACCTAGCCTTAATATCGAGCGTTGGGGTTAGTAACTCATTATGCTCGCTTCTGGTCACGAGCCAGGAACTATCAGTTTTGTAGCGTAAGCTACACATTCACGATGAACAATCGATGTATGCAATGTCATGAACAGATATTCGCATACCGTTAATTGTAATTAAACGTGACATGCAAAATGCAATGACATGAACAATATTCGCGTACCGTTAATTGTAATTAAACATGACATACAAGCATGATAAGGGTGACGGACCAAGCTTCGTTGTCAAGCTAGGTCAATGGCGTCTAGACGGCTATCCTTTCACCGTCTAGTCTCTTTTACGCTAAAACAAGGAAATGGCCTAAGACATGGCCCAAATCAAGAGATGCAAGTTTCACTTGCCTAGCACCGGGGATGACGATCACGAAGGTTCGTCTCACGGATGCTAAACTACGGGGAAATCGCTGTTATGGAGAAACAATCATCAAAACACTAGAAATCTCATTAGGGTTCCACAAAACACAACGGGTTATGAAAACATCAAGAGGTTGATTTATTACTGTGAGGAGGCGGAAGAACACTCCGGAGAACCTAGGGACCAGATCTGGAAACGAATGGAGAAGTTTGGAGAACTAGGGTTTTGGGGGGATTTTGGGGATTTGATGAGATTTTGGGGAAGATGAGAGGTAGAAAGTGTTGAGGGATGGTTTGGATGATGGATCTTGGGCTTGGAATGAAGGAATAAGGGTTTGAGGTAGAAGGGGGCTCAATGGGGGAGAAACTAGGGTTTTGGGTCGAGTGGACGAAGAAGAAAACGTTTGGGAGGGGTTTAAATAGGATGGGCTGGCGGCTGCCCAGAAATTAGGGTTTTAACACAGATTAGTCGGTCAAAGAGCAACCACTGACTGACTAGTTTGGGAACTAGTCGGTCGGTTGACCAACGCATACCGACTAAGTGTAAATAGTAACTCCTGTACAGAATTAGGATTTAGATTTAGTCGGTCAAAGAACAACTGCTGACCGACTAGTTTCTCATCTAGTCGGTCGACGAACGTTCTTAGACCGACTAAGAATGAACAGTACTCGACTGCACAGAAGAACTAAGAATTAGTCGGTCTGAGTACAAAACTTAACCGACTAGTTTAACAACTAGTCGATCGAGAGATGAACTTAGACCGACTAAACAGAAACATTAACTTAAGTAAAATTAATCCAAGGAACTAGTCGGTTTGAGTAGAGTTGCCGACCGACTAGATCTCAATCTAGTCGGTTGGTTACCCTTCTCGAACCAACTAAGATGCACTAAAAGTGCCGATTCGAATCGCAGAGCTTCGGGAAGATTCCTATGGCTTCTAAGATCACTCTAACTCTGAGATATGAGCGATTTGAAGCTCGTCACGAATGACTTACTCCGAAATCGACGATCGAAGGAAGAAGCTAGAAAATCACGAAGAAACGATCTAAAGTGAAAGCTATGGCGACGAAAACCACACATCCAAGGAGAAAATCAACCAAGCATATATTTTAATATAGATAATCCAATTACACGAAAACCAGTCGTTACATCCTACCCACCTTAGAATAAAGTCCGTCCTCGGACTTTCTAACATATCTAGTCGCCCTAGTAACTACCCTCAATCAATATCTCGCCAAAATTTCAACCAAGTACATTCATTTCAAGCGCTTATATATATATATATATATATATGTATATACTCTAGGTAGTCAATTATTAAGACCACGGAAGTAAATATATATTCACGCACATAGTACACTTATACTTATTATAATCAAACAACTCTATTCACGTATTCAAATCATTCATATAGGCAAGTATATTCTATATAACTATAAAACACTTATTACACACTATATGAAAATAACCAAGTCTCTCTTACTTATATGAAAATAATTTCACACTAGAAAATACCATCGGAATCTACACGTATAAGTAACTACCTATGGACAAGACAATAAGAATACACTAGTCCCTATATCTCCTAGTATACGCCAAACAATCAACATGTGAAATCACACCATACAATTGTTAAAACAAGTTCACTATATCTAATATACATTCACCATCATTATAATTTCACAATTTATAGTCATTCAAATGCATGCACACATTTCACCGTAATACCATTTCATATATAGTCCTATAGCTATAATCACGACACACCACACATACCATAGTCACCAATTCCTATAACTATCACATACTTACCCGTGCATGGTGCACACCCACACATGCTAATATCTCATTCATATATATACCCATCACACCACTATATGCTTAGCACATCCACGCACCTAGTTTAGCTAGCGCACATATATTCACGCAACCAAGTCCTTAGTGAAAACTATACCACAAGACCAACTCACATAACTATATCTTGGTATAGCCACCCACAATCGTGTGCGTAACACATCCGGCACAAACAATCCTAACATTATACATACATCTTCCATCACTATACACCAACCACATACAAAACACCAATGTACATAGAGTGTACCCACTAGAGCTTGAGTGAGACTCAAAATCATGGCGGAATAATTCCATACACATAACATAGCATCCATACATATGCCAATACTAGCTAATGCATACACGTCTACCAACATAACCACATACATATCTAAATGTCAAACACCCTTAATATCTAATCAGGTAATATCACATATTTCAATCACTTCATATACCATGATATTATTACAAACATTAGCACACCTATAATTACATTATTCTCCCTAATAAAAGTATTTACCTATAGTCACACCCAAGCATCGTATATCTTCATACCATATCCATCCACCTATAATTGGTACATCAATACACATTCACTTCATACATAAGTTAAGATATGCAGTAGGCGGGCACACCTCATGGTATACACGCATACGACATCTCATAAAATAAGTAGTACCAATCAAAATTATCATTCTGTTATCATACAGATATCACATCATACTCAAGCAGAAAATTACCTACCACAACATACAAATGCCAACACCCATACCACTTCATATATACCATGAAATTAAATACACAATGACGACACATCAATTTACACTAATGGGGCCCACCAAACTATATTAAGGTTGACACGGGCGACGACAAGCTCTATTGGCTAGACAAAAGGAAAGAAATTGAAACCAAAAGCGTAACGAATAGAAGGATCGAAAAGCATGAAAACGGTTGTGTAATGATGTGATGATGCTCCATTAGGACACATGGAAAAATAGTGTAAATAACATATTCTAAAATACGAAAAGTTTGAAAACCGTTATACTTCAAAGTTGGAGTCCTTTTCTGTATAAAAATATTTAGAGGTCGACAAAACAAATTGTTTGAAATAAGTTTGAGTCGAATATACATAAGAGAAGAAAACGGTTTATTTGCTCACGTAAGGTCATTAAAAGAAAGTGAATCATTCACACGAATTTTGAGGTCGTAGTTTAGAAAATATTACACGGTAGTAACTTAATAACGTTTGCAAAGTTGGAAATGAAATTAATGGAAAAATTTAAACTCAGGTTGAATACTTTCAAAATCCTTAAGCCAGGGAAAATTTAAAGTAATCAATATTGAAACTACTTTTAGAGGAATCAGGATTTGCCAAAAAAGAGACTGCTTTACACAAAGCTCTTAACATACGAGCACCACGAGCCTGGTGCTGATATAAAAATAATTGAAATTCCATTTAGGTTAGAAATTATTCTAAAGGCATGTATGGTGAACGGAAAGATAACTCTAGCTATTAGTAGTATTATCAAAATTTGTAGTGAAACTTTATAATCAAATTTATGGAGGGTCTAGATCAGAAAAGGTTATGAAATAATGATTTTTACAAAAATCTGTAATAGGGGAAACGAGGAGCATAACGATCGTAGTACTGATATATAAAAATTAATTGAAGTTCTACTTTAGAAATCATTTTTAGAAGTATTTATGACGAATGGAAAGATATTAACATCTAAGTGGTATGGAAGTAAGTGGGGGGATATATACGTATATAGAATTATTAAATTGGTAATAAGCTTTTAAAACCGAATTTTGGAGGTCTAAATCAGGAAAGGGTTTCGAAAACTAATTTTACAAAAATCTGAACTAGGGAAAAAGTTGAGCATAAAATCGACTCGCTGAAAGCTGAAGCCCCATGTGACTTGAAAGGTATATAAGAAGCAAACATGATGCGACATTCGAATAAGTTTTAATGGCATGAGTAAGAAAATAAAATTATAATTCAGGTTAGGAAAAATAGAAGTACGGTTCAGAAGAAAATTGGTATATGAAAAGAGGCAAGTCATTTATATCGATATGAAAATATAGGCTGAAGAATATTATAAACTAATAATCAAAAATCTCGACAAAAGTTTCAATGTTTTAGAAAAGAACAAATAAATTTAAGTCGCGAAAGAGTACGAAACCTAATATATATATTAAAAGTTCGCGAACAATTTAAACTTAGCGAAAGAGGAACATCGAAAATACTTTTAGGGAAAACAAGGATTTGCCAAAAAGAATGGGTTGGTAAAAGACTTGAAGTATGGGTACGACAAACTTGTAATTAGTATATATATTCATAAATTAATTGGGGTCCTATTTATCTTGAAAGAAGTATTTTAAAGTACGTACGGTAAATAGCTAAAATGAATTTCGCAATAGTAGAAAAGGTGGTATATCGAATTATCGAAATAGTAATAAAGTTTAAAATCAAGTGCGGACGATATATGTTAGAAAGATAGTTACCATATAGTAATTTAAAATTACGACCAAAAAGTCTTCAAATCTAAGAACGACTTTTAGCTCAATCGGGAGTAAGGGAGAATTACTAAAAGCGGGTTCAGAATAAAATTTAAATTGAGCAAAAACTTTAAATAAGGAAAGCATTGGAAAGTGACTTAGGAAATTTAAGATTTGCCACAGAAAAGATTTAAAAGATCAATGATAATCGCAATGAGGTGGTCATGTGAATCGGGACAAGGGAGTTGGTCGGATGATAAGGCATAGACATACCTAGGACATGACTCAGGAAAATCTACGGGGAACTCCTATGGTCAACCAACTAAAGATTTGGGGAACTAAGTGCTAAGACTCTCTAAGGAGCTGGTCAGCAATGCAATTAGTTCAACTTGGTCCGAAATCGATGAACACAAGCGATCAGCCAAAGAATTCTAGGAGTCCATCATGGTCAGAGCTAGACAGGAACCACTAAGGTAACACTTAGGACTATCAAATCAACTCCTAGCGGGGAGTCTAACTAACAATCAGGGGCCTCTAACTAGCAAGCACAGACGTCTAACTAAGTCTCACTATGGTCCTGATCTAATGGATTTCCTACCAAGCTGGGACAGGTGCTCTAACACGCCTACCAGCCACCTAAGACATAGGAACGCTAAAAACCTAGACTCCGGGCTTATAACTTGGATGTTCTAATTTATTTAATGGACATTCTATAATTATTATCGTCGTTCCGATAGTTCGCATTTGCAAATGGACCTGCATGGGCCACCACTAAAACCTGTCACGCCCCGCTTCCCAAAAATGTGGAGGCGAGACGTGAGAAGGTCCGCACAAACTTGAAGCTGTGAAGCTCCAAGTCTGATAAGCATAAAAAAACACTTATTATGGCAAGTCCTTGCAAAGCGAAACGAAACAACAATGATAATAAGGAAATGAGACGACATTTTATTGAATCTCCAAATGTCCATAAACAAATTACAATATCGCAGAAAAGCCACCAGGCTAAAAGAAAAAAGGGGTCTAAGGCCCAAACATGGCCAACAAAGTATAACATACATACAAGTGTGCCACGCACCGACATCTAACAGGAATCCTAAAACATAAAGGGAAACTCAACAAGTCACAGGTGTCCACAAGACTCCTCCTCAGCAAACACAACGTCCTCTGCAACAAGCTCTGGCTCGGCAACTAACATGCGACACCCAAAGAGAAAGGGGCACATATCAGCAAGTCTAAAAGACTTGGGCAAAGAAACTGAAAGTAAGGCAACTAGCAACCTAGCAGTTTTAGTATGCATGACATGGCAGTTATAACATGAGTGCACAAGCAAGACATGGTGAACAATAAGTACAAGAGAACAATTAACGGGACAAGACAAGAGTAGCCAAGCTACTAACAATCTCAATCAATTCACTATTCACGTTTCACTGTTGTTTGTAGATGTTTACGCCCTTCAGCTGAATGGTATAGCATTCACGCTGATTGGCGCCTAACACTACCCCACCCCAGAGTTTACGCCTTACAACTGCAGTTGCTGATCAGGCAGACCCCTAGTTGAATGACTGCTTAACTCTTACCCCATCCCACACGTAAACAAGCAAGGGTCCATGTACATGAGCCCAGCAAGTGAGCCAGGGTTGCCCCGCACGGGAGCTTGTTTACCTAGTTAACAATTCAATATCGAGCGTTGGGGTTAGCAACTTATTATGCTCGCTTCTGGTCACGAGCCATGAAACACAAGTATGGCGTAGGGGACACCTAGCCTCAATATCGAGCGTTGGGGTTAGCAACTCATTATGCTCGCTTCTGGTCACGAGCCAGGAACTACCAGTTTTGTAGCGTAAGCTACACATTCACGATGAACAATCGATGTATGCAATGTCATGAACAGATATTCGCGTACCGTTAATTGTAATTAAACGTGACAGGTAAAATGCAATGACATGAACAATATTCGCGTACCGTTAATTGTAATTAAACATGACATACAAGCATGATAAGGGTGACGGACCAAGCTTCGTTGTCAAGCTAGGTCAATGGCGTCTAGACGGCTATCCTTTCACCGTCTAGTCTCTTTTACGCTAAAACAAGGAAATGGCCTAAGACATGGCCCAAATCAAGAGATGCAAGTTTCACTTGCCTAGCACCGGGGATGACGATCACGAAGGTTGGTCTCACGGATGCTAAACTACGGGAAAATCGCTGTTATGGAGAAACAATCATCAAAACACAAGAAATCTCATTAGGGTTCCACAAAACACAACGGGTTATGAAAACATCAAGAGGTCGATTTATTACAGTGAGGAGGCGGAAGAACACTCTGGAGAACCTAGGGACCAGATCTGGAAACGAATGGAGAAGTTTGGAGAACTAGGGGTTTTGGGGGATTTTGGGGATTTGATGAGATTTTGGGGAAGATGAGAGGTAGAAAGTGTTGAGGGATGGTTTGGATGATGGATCTTGGGCTTGGAATGAAGGAATAAGGGTTTGAGGTAGATGGGGCTCAATGGGGGAGAAACTAGGGTTTTGGGTCGAGTGGAGGAAGAAGAAAACGTTTGGGAGGGGTTTAAATAGGATGGGCTGGCGGCTGCCCAGAAATTAGGGTTTTAACACAGATTAGTCGGTCAAAGAGCAACCACTGACTGACTAGTTTGGGAACTAGTCGGTCGGTTGACCAACGCAGACCGACTAAGTGTAAACAGTAACTCCTGTACAGAATTAGGATTCAGATTTAGTCGGTCAAAGAACAACTGCTGACCGACTAGTTTCTCATCTAGTCGGTCGACGAACGTTCTTAGACCGACTAAGAATGAACAGTACTCGACTGCACAGAAGAACTAAGAATTAGTCGGTCTGAGTACAAAACTTAACCGACTAGTTTAACAACTAGTCGGTCGAGAGATGAACTTAGACCGATTAAACAGAAACAGTAACTTAAGTAAAATTAATCCAAGGAACTAGTCGGTTTGAGTAGAGTTGTCGACCGACTAGATCTCAATCTAGTCGGTTGGTTACCCTTCTCGAACCAACTAAGATGCACTAAAAGTGCCGATTCGAATCGCAGAGCTTCGGGAAGATTCCTATGGCTTCTAAGATCACTCTAACTCTGAGATATGAGCGATTTGAAGCTCGTCACGAATGACTTACTCCGAAATCGACGATCGAAGGAAGAAGCTAGAAAATCACGACGAAACGATCTAAAGTGAAAGCTATGGCGACGAAAACCACACATCCAAGGAGAAAATCCTCCAAGCATATATTTTAATATAGATAATCCAATTACACGAAAACCAGTCGTTACATCTACTGTCATGTTTGATTATTGTGGTTGTTAGTTTATGTATATATTTTATTAGTGGATGCCTGTACGTTAGCTAGCATATGGCCAGCTAGTGGTCTATTTACATCTCACTAGTTAGTCATGTTAGTAGCAATGATTATTCGTATATAAGCTACAGTTATAATAAGAGTTAGATTGTGAGTGTATCTAGCAGGCCATATAGGTGTCAGCATTAATACAGTGGGCACATGTATTAGTTTTAATTTTTTATATTTTTCCTCGATGTAAAATTATATCCATGTCGCAGATTTAATACGTTTTCTTTGCGACCCGTTACCGATCCCGAGCCGATGCCCTACCTTACACGATACTAGAATCCAACCCCTGAGGTCGCTACCCGACGTCAGTATAGCTCTCGCATCGTGTTAAGGTATACCTGAACCGTAGGAACCCACACCTGCATGCTAACAAGATAAAAACTGTGTTTTTACTGCTTTGTAACTCACTAATCCAACTTAATAATACGAAACTATAGGCTGGTGGATCTGAGCACATAGGTAGACTGGACTGTTGGACGGTGTATTCAGAACGATTGATTTCAGGCAAGTGAAACTTGCCAAACTTGTGTTTTAGGCCATGTCTTAGGCCATTCCCCGTTTTTAGCGTAAAAGAGACTAGGCGACGAAATGATACTCACCTAGACACAATTTTAAGATCTAGCTTGACAACGAAGCTAGATCTGACACCCTGCCATGTCATTCATTCATTTTGCCTGCCATGTTTAATTTCCATGTCTGTACGCTCTTTACTTTTGCTCTGCCATGCCTATGATGTTTAAATTCCTTATCTGTACGCACATTATTTATAATCTTGCCATGCCATGCATCATTCCATGCTTGATTGTTTGTTTTCGTAGCACACACTACTTGTACTTCCTTGTTCAGGCTAGGCACTGATCACTCCTTATTTTACACTTTTTTCCCGCATGTTTGCATGCCATTTAGATTGCCCAAATCATGTTTTTCACGATAAATCGACGATATTGCGATGCTTTTGACGATTTGTTGTTTTTGTCGCATTTCAGGTGATTTGGAGCGATTTGGAGTGATCTCGAGATACGCCTACTCCAGAGTGTCACCGACGACCTCCCCGAGGGGTATTTTGCTGTTGGAGAGGAGCGGAAGAAGAAAGAACGTCGCAGGAGCGACGAGGAGGCCAAAACAAGCTGTTTGGTCATTTTTAGTGTCCCACTCGGCCGAGTGAAGGAGTCACTCGGCCGACCAGCGAGACACCGCTCGGCCGACCAGATCAGACACGATTCATATGTGCACTCGGCCGAGCGACGGAGACCACATCGGCCGAGTGACGAGATCCCGTCCGCCCGAGTGGCGCCCAGACGAAGCCATTCAAAAATCGCCAACTTACTGTTTTTCGGCTGCCTGAGCTTCAGAAGACCCACTCGGCCGAGTGGATAATCCCGACCGCCCGAGTACCAAGAAGCCATCGGCCGAGTGACGACAACTCACTCGACCGAGCCGTCCCCGAAGTGAAGACCCCTGAAGATCGAGACTTACTGGAAATTTACAGGGTTTCTCACTCGGCCGAGCGACTTTTGTCACTCGGCCGAGTGCGACGCGCTGCCTGTAGCGAAAATTACGGATTTCAGGCTGCGTATGGGTATTTTGGTCACAGTTTTTGGACGATTTTGGGGGGTATTTAACCCCTGTTTTTACCCTAGTTTAGGGAGCTTTTCTCTTAGATTTTTGCAACTTTTTAGATTAACTTTTTAGCTTTATTCTTGTGATTGGAGAGGAGACAAAAGTTGATTTTTTGTTGAATTATTGGAAGAACTCAATTGGTTTGCCTCTCTCTTCTCTAAAAATTCTATTTTTATTGCTTAACTCAATATTGTGATGAATTCTCTTGTTTATTTCATATATTATTTTTGTGTTTGTGCTATGAATTGTGAGTAGTCTCCACGTCTTGGGGCGTGGGGATGAACCCTACAAGCCCAATTTCATATTTGTGATGAATTGGTAGAGATTTTGCTAGAATTGTTATTAGGGATTAGTTTGGGAGCAATTTACTACGGATAGCTAGGAGTTCATACCGATTGGGATTTGCAAGAGATTGGATCCCAATTCGATAGGAAACCCTAGAAATCCGAATTGGGTTGGAATCGAATTTCCGTAGTATCGGTTTGCAAGAGATTGGACCGATACTAGGGTTCCCGGTTGCAATTCCGTGCCAATACCCGTTTGCAAGAGATTGGACGGGTAGGAACTATCCCAACCTAGGTCGTGGGCCGAGTTTGCAAGAGATTGGGCTCGGTGCGCGATTGAACGATGATGTTGATCCTAATGCTAGCTTCCCTAGGCTAGGGTTTGCAAGAGATTGGACCTGAACCTAGGATAGCTATAGACCGGCAACAGCGCGAGAGCGTGAGCTTGGTTCTACATTCAGTTGCAACTAGTTCATCCAAAATCTTATTCTAGTAATTTTGATATCGATGAACCACATTTACGAAATACGGTGAGTAGCGGGAATTCCCCATTCATTAGACGTTCTTTATTTGATTTGATATTTCCATACTTTGTCTGACGATTGTGACAGGATCGCCAAATGCAAATTTCTCTCTTCTTAAATAGCCAGGTTGATTAGAACAAGCACGGTCATTCGTCCTCCCTGTGTTCGATAACCCGCTCGCCGCTATACCGTGCGCTTGCGGTAAAACTACAACCGTTCTTTGGGTCACATCCCGGAGCGATCAAGTTTTTGGCGTCGTTGCCGGGGAGGCGATTGCGTTTGATCTTACCACCCTAGCTATTTTTTTACTATTATTATTTTATTTCTTTATTTTTACCTAACCCTTCCACGGTACTAATCATTTCTTTGAAACTCTGTTTTCTCTGTGCATGTACACGAGATCTACGGCGAACCCTGAAGCTATACTATTTGATCCCGAGATCGAACGTACCGCGTGGAGAATTAGAGCGGAGAAGAGACAAGATCGGGAAGGGAGGTTTATGACCAACCCGGAAACTGCGGACCAATTAGCGGCAAGAATGGCGAGGATAATTTCTATTCGCGATAGGCTCCGGCCTAAGACCTCTTCTACGACCTCATCCATTGCCATGCCGGAGTTGGCGGCTGACAAGAACTTTGAGTTGAAGACTGGACTAGTGGTTCTGATGCAACAGGATCCATTTCATGGGAATGCCCATGAAAATCCTCACTACCACATCCAATTATTCTTGTCGAAGTGCGCCACATTTCAGATGCCGGGGGTCTCCATCGATGCCATCAGACTGCGTCTCTTCCCCTTCACGCTAAAAGACAAGGCACTCTATTGGTTGAGGACGTAGGCTGAGGGAGTCTTTACCACTTGGGACGAGTTGGCGAGTGCGTTCATTGATAAGTTCTATCCGCCCTCCAAGACGGTGAAGATTCGGAGCGCTCTCATGTCCTTCAAGCAAGGACCCCAAGAGACGCTCTATGAGGCTTGGGAGCGTTTGAAAGATCTGCAGCATCAATGCCCGCACCATAGCATTGAAGATTGGGAGCTAGTTCATAGCTTCTACAACGGTCTCCAACCGGGGACCAAACAAATTATTGATGCCGCGGCGAATGGTGCTATCTTATCAAAGACTCCCGAAGAAGCTACGGCCCTAATTGAGGAGATGGCCTCAAACAATCAATAATGGGGCGATGAGCGAGGACACTCTACGTCCTCCTTGAAGCCAACTAGTATCTATGAGGCGAAGGCCGTAGCGGAGCTTACAAGCAAGTTTGATTCTCTCCACAAGGTAGTGGAGAGACTGGAGAAGTTTATCACGGAGCCCCAAGGAACCCCTTCCACCTCCGCGCCATCGAACCAAATGTGTGATTGGCAAGACCAATCTCAAGCCATGTACTCGGGAGGAGAGCAAGGAGAAGGATCCTTGGAGCAAGTACAATATGTTGCGGGGAACCAAGGGTATTGGGCCAATCCGGCCACAAGAAATCATCCCGGTTTCTCTTACGCCAACAATGAAGGAGCTTTGAACCCACCACAACAACCACCTCAACAAGCTCGACCACCACCACCCCAACAACAACACTATCCACCAAGGGGGCCTCCACAATAAAGTTTCCAACCGAAGCAACAAGTTCCACCTTATAGGCCGCCCGGATACAATCAAGGGTGGAGAAATCAAAATCAAAACCCTCCACAAGCTCAACAACAATCCGACTTCGAAGCTAGAGTGGAGGCGTTTATGGTCGAGCAAAAGAAGGTCAATGCTATCTTGAAGGCGGGGCAAGACTCCCTTACAACCGTTGTAGCTCAAATCTCGGAGCAATTGGCGTTGCTCAATCGGAACACTCAACAATTGCCGGCGCAACCCGAGCAAAACCCACGGGGCAACACCGGCCACATCAATGCCGTAGTTGCCGTTACTACTAGAGGCGGGAAGGATACCACCCCCGCCATGATTCCTACCAAGGAGCCCGTGGAGGAAAGTTTGGAGCCAATTGAACCGATAGTTGAAGTGGAGAAGGAGAAAGAGCCGCAAGAGGAGGAGAAATCTAGAGCGGAGCAATTGATTGAGGAGAGGCGCTTCATGCCACCGGTCCCATTCCCCCAAAGGCTTGCTAGAGCGAAAATGGAGAAAAGGCTAGCGAAGTTTCTCGAGTATCTGAGAGGAGTTAGCCTCAACATTCCCTTCCTTGACGCCATCGTGGAAATCCCCACATATGCTAAATTTTTAAAGGATTTGATTTCGGGGAGAAAGAGGAAGGAAAAGATCATGCTAGCCGAGGAGGGCTCTTGGTTCACCAAGAGAGAGAAGGAGCCGGCCAAATTCAAAGATCCGGGGATTTTTCGAATTCCTTGCACCTTGGGCGGTGTCCCTCTTCAAAAGGCATTGGTAGATTTAGGGGCTAGTGTGAGCCTCATGCCTCTCTCCATGTTCTTAAGGCTAAACACCGGGACGAAGTTGAAACCTACCGACATGCGGATACAATTGGCCGACGGGCGAATAACAAGGCCGGTAGGGATCGCCGAAGACATCCCGCTACAAGTCCCGGGGGGAATATTCTTGCCATGTGACTTCGTGATCATGGACGTTAAGGAGGAGGGAGATACGTCATTGATACTTGGACGCCCGTTCCTCGCCACCGCCGGTGTGATTGTCGACATGCGAGAAGGTACACTTTCTTTGAACGTCGGCAACATCGAGGTGGAGCTTCACATTCCTAAGGCTATGAAACACATGCCTTACCACGAGGAGCTTGACTACATGGACCTCCTTGATGAGGTAATTGAAGAAGCAATCCCCCACTCGATTGGCGCTCTTTTCGATGAGGATTTCGAGGAAGGCCCGGATTTAGGCCAAGATGAGAAGAAAATTTATTCCCCCGACCTCTCCGCTGAAAGTGATGAAGGCGACGCTGATGTCGCAAGGATTCGAGAGCTCTGCAAGCTCTCGAAATTGAAGTCTCCGAAGAAAGCTCTGCCGATACGGAAATCGGCGTCACCGGTGAGGCCGTTGACCGGAGCAAACGCTAGCTTGGGGGAGCCTCCCCCCAACACTATTCGAGACGGGAGACCACCGAGGGAGAACACGCCGCCGCAACTTCCGAATCCAAGCGTTCTCCCCGGAAAATTTGATGGGTGCATCTCATATGCACCAAACATCCCGCATTAATTGAAAATCATAGGGGGTCGAGCTCACGACCTTAAACGAGCGCTTTTCGGGAGGCAACCCGGCGGTTATTGCTTTATTGTTACTTTTTCTTTATTTTTGTTTTAGAAATTTTTAGTGTTTTGAGTCGTTCGCCCAAAAATTTTGTGATAACGGGTCCTATTTTTCTTGACAGGAGAGGAGATAGGTAAATCCATCATGAGGAGGATGAACGAGGTGATAAGGAGCGCCCCAGGAAGGCGCTCGATGCTTAGGAGGAAGATGAAATCGACTGGAGGAAGAAAGACGGAGTTCAGAGCCAAAACGAAGACAAACGGCAGAAGATAAGGCTCACTTGGCCGAGTATACTAGTCACTCGGCTGAGTACACAAGTTCGTCCGGCCGAGCCGCTCACGAACGAGGGAAGTCTGCTGTACCCAACTCTCTGTTTATTTTTCCGATTTAAGTACAATTGCCACTCGGCCGAGTATATAACTTCACTCGGCCGAGTAGAACTGATACACTCCTAGGGTGAGTCTTGCCGAGTAGCTTGCGCCACTCGGCCGAATGGACTTACTCCACTCGGCCGAGGTTGGCAAGGCCACTCGGCCGAGTCATTAGCGGGGGAAAATTTCCCAACATCTTTTGCTGAGTTCACTCGGCCGAGCGACGTTGTCACTCGGCCGAGTCGTAACTTTTGTTATATAAAGGGTCGGGGGGGGGGGGGGCGCATTTTTCGAAACGACACAAACGCCCGACCCTTCGCATTCCCCTCGCCCGCTCGCCTCGCTCAGCACCCCCACTCGCCCGACCGCCCACCTCGCGCCGCCGCTCGGCCAGCCACCGCCGGCCGAGCTTCGCCGTGCCTCGCCCGAGTCGCCGGCGGCGGCCACCACTCCGGCCACCTCCGGTAACCCCAATTCTCACCTTTTTCTCCTCTTTTGAGTGTTTTTCGAGGATCCATGTGCTAAACGAACCCCAAACCCAAATCGATTTCTATATCTATCTATTATACCCCTAATGCTCCATACGTTTTGAATATTACTCGCTGATATCTCCATTTCATGCGCAGGTTGTTTCTGGGAGCTTAGGGGAGCCCAGGGGAGCTTCTAGGGACTGATTCGGGCTTCGCGGAGGCGTTGTCTTCGCACGCTTCCATTGCTTGCACTCGCGACGTGTCGTGGTACACTCTTTCCTTTATTTTACGCACGCCGCACTTTTCACGTTTTTCGGCGCGCGCTCGGGGCCCATATGCCGCCCCGGACACGTCCGCGGTCGAAGAGAGCTTCCGCCAAGCGGAAGCGGTCGGATGATGCCGGCCCCTCCCACGAGTTGGAGGACTCTTCTCCGCCTTCTCCCACACACCCCGTCCACCCAGCACAGCCTGCAGGCCCCGCACACCCCGCACAGCCTGTAGCGCCCGCACAGCCCGCACAGCCACTCCCTGCTGCTCCACAGCCACCACCTCCGGCTCCACTTATCGGGCCGCTGGGGATCACATTCCGAGACGACGCACACCGCGTCGCTTTCGAGCGTATCTCCCAGCGCTCGATCGTACCCTCCAGGTTTGCACACCTTGCCGACCTAGGACGCCTGGGGGTACTAGAGGGGATGCTCACGTTGTACGACAACGTGGGCTGGCGAGATTTCTTTCAGGTGTCGGCGGACACATTTATCCGTCCGACACTTAAGGTACTTAGTTCGATCGCACGGACCGACGAGGGATGCTCGTTTCGGTTCATGGACCGGGAGTGCCAGGTCACTCTCGGTATGATGAGAGCCTTTTTCTCGTGGCCCGATGTCCCCGGGGCCGATCTAGGTTACGCCCCCACCCATATCCCACCACCTTCCTTCGACGCCGGTGCCTTCTGGGCCCGGATTACGGGTCTCCACGCTGCCTTTGACCCTAGTAGGGCCAAGGCCTCGGCCATTGTCCATCCCTGCCTTCGTATAGCTCAGCGCCTTATGGCGACGACGTTTTTGGCCAGATATGAGCCGGGCACGATGTCCACGCCAGAGCTTTACATGCTCTACGTGATGACACGGCCCAGAGTTCTATCTAGGGATGGCGATGAGCTGGTCCCCGCCGTCGTGATTGACGTCGCGGCTTGGTTTTTGGACCGCATCATTGTATCGGTGGGCGCTCGCTCACCGATATGCTACGGCGGCCTGATCACCTTGCTTGCCCTTATGACCGGCGAGGACTTCCCTAACGACCTGCGACGAGCACCGGGCCCCACTTCTCTGTCGATTGATGTTATGGCCCGGATGAAGATGATTCGTCCGCACGGTGAGCGACACTGGGTCTGGCTGCACAGCCCTTACGGTGCCGATTACATGATTCTTCCGAGCCCAGCTCGGACTCAGATTGCACCGGCCCATGTGGACTGGCTCCCTGCGATGGATGTTCTGATCCCAGCCGCTTACGTGCTCGAGGCCGAGGAGGCCGAGCAGGCCCACGCTGCCCACGCTGCCCCCGCAGACCCTGTTGCACCTGCCGCGCCTGCTGCCCCTGTTGACCCCGTGGCCCCTCAGCCTATCCCCAATGTTTCCGATGCTCCTGACACCTCTGTCCACACCTCTGTCGGTGTCGGGAGTACCTTAGCTGAGCCCACTTCCACTGCTTCTGAGTCTTTCACCACCACCACTAGCCCTCTGTCTGCCGAGCCTGTTTCTTCTGCCCCACCCGAGCGCCCGTCGACCATAGTTGAGTACGGAGAGCCCTCTTTTGCCACCCCTGCGGAGACCGTAGTCTCCGCCTCTGTCCCCACTGCTGCTGTATTTTCCGAGAGTGTCGTGGCGTCTGTCTACACTTCTGTGCCACCGACCTCTCCGGCCGCCTCGCTGCCACTTTTGTATTCTTCTTTCGCTGCGGCTGCCTCCACTTCTCACCGTCCTGCCCAGCCTCGCACTGAGGCCAGGCCCCCACTTGCGAGCGCAGCCCCTTTTGTTCCCTTGCATGCTGAGCCCGTCACCTACGCCACCAGAGTACGCCAGCCCCGACCTGCACAGCCCCGACCGGTTTGTCCCTCTGCACCACCTCCCCCCGACACTATACTTCAGAGCATTCGTGCTCTCGAGGGGGGCGGTGAGTGGCCTCAGAGGAGACCTTCGGACCTTGTCCTCCACCGTATCCGCGATGGCTGGCCGCTTTGACCTGCTCCCGCACATTCACTACTGTCTTACCCAGGTCCTGGAGCGTCTCCCCCGCGTACCCGTACCCACCCAGCAGGTTCCCACACACACTCCCACACACACTCAGCCTGCTCCCACTTCCACACCCACCCCCGCTCAGCAGCCACTACCACCACCACCACCTCCTCCACCTCAGGACGGAGACGGCGCAGCCCCACCTTCTTAGGCACTCTTGATGACGTCGCCTCTTTTTGCCGTTGTGCTGCCCGTTTCTGCTGGGTCCTGATGCATTTTTGCCCCCCCTCACTTATTTTGGGATTCTCATTCTGATAGTATCTTTTTATATCTTTTTTGGGAGAGAGGGAGAGTTTTTGGTGCCACACCTATATATCTGTATCACTCCTATTTCTGCATTCATCATGTCCGCATCATCTTTTCCGTTTCATTATTTTCTTATTTTTCATCATGCATGCATCCTCACTTGCCCCTCACATTACTTGTCTCTCGGTGTGCCACACTTTGCACATTGAGGACACTGTGCCATTTAGCTTGGGGGAGTGAGTTCTCACGTTCTTTTTTCGATTTGCCGCCTTTATTTTTAGTTTTTCACACCATTTTCCGCTTTTGCACTTATTTTCATCATTTTTCTTTTTATTTTTATCATGCATCACGTTTTTCTTATTTTTCTGTGTGCCGCATTGTAAATAGTTCTATTTTCCCTTTATCTTTATTTCCTTTCTTTCCTTTTCATCTCTTGCTAGAGATGACTTTTCTATGATGATGATGACGTGGAGTTAGCTTACTCTATTTGCATGCTTTATTTGTCATGTCCTAGGCTTTATTTCTAATATCATATGCTATGACTTGCCTTGCATCTAGAGATAGTAACCCACACTTTTTCACATGAAAATGGATGAAGTTTTATTATTAGCTGAGTCTGAATATTCATATGTATGCTATCACAGAAAACACACCAAGATTCACGCATTGAATGCCTATATCTGGAGTACTGATTTCTTTTCCTATATCACTTCTATATGCATGAATTGTACATTTCACTTCAGGATGATTGAATGATGTTAGCTATGATAAATCTGGATTAGTTAGCTTTTTTGTGATAGAAACTGAGTAGATTAGATTACCCTGCTGAAGTTGTCGTGCATGTCTTATAGAGTGAACCGAGAGATATATTTATTTCTTTCTCCACAAATCTTGAACATCATTTCTCTACTATTAAAATCATTGGTGAATCTCCCCTTAGCGATTCTATTATACGGCATTTCCCCCGCTATTAATTCCTATCTCCAAATTTCCCAAACCAAAAAAAAGAGAAAATATTCTTGTATATCATTATCTCTCTTTGAGTTGGGATCATTGTATATATGTGATGAAAAAAAAGAAAAAAAAAGAGAGCAAAAAGAAAAAGAAAAGAGGAAAAATCCTCAATAAAAGATCCCATCTCACTTTCTTTCTTTCTCCTCTCTTTTCGTGTTCACTTTTATTGCTTTTGGAGCTTTATAAAAATGGGGATGTCAATATTTTTATGCCACCATGCTTATAGATAAGCTTGGGGGAGAGAATCCATTGATGTGTTAGAGAGTGACTACTTGACGTTGCACGACAACCTAGGCTAAGTAATATACTATACTCGGTGAGATTATTTTTAGCTTTACGAAATCCAGAAATCTAAGCCTAGCACTCATATCATGAAATCCACACTTTTCTATTCTCTCTATTCTATTGTGTGATACTCTTATACTCCTCATAGAAAGCATTCAATTGAAAAGTGTGTAATCTGCGATTTGTATACCGCTTTAGATGATTCAGACGATGTTAATTCTAAAATTATTCTGTTTTTCATGATTATATCGTTGTTCGTGGGTTTTCTATTTCTATTTGCACTATTATACTATGATATCAAAATTGAACTCTTTGACATGTATTTTTCATTCAGTGCATGCTATATGAGTAAGCGGAACCCACGTCCTGAGAAAATGATCTAGCAGCTTACCTCTTCGCTTCTTTCTTTCTTCTTTATTTTTATTTTTATTTTGTTTTTCATTCTTCTCCGTTTTTCATTTTTCATTTTTCGCCGTTTTCATTTTCCGAATCCACCGGGTTCGCCTTTTACTTATCTTCCTCGAGGACGAGTAAGAGGTAAGCTTGGGGGATTTTGATCACTCCTTATTTTACACTTTTTTCCCGCATGTTTGCATGCCATTTAGATCGCCCAAATCATGTTTTTCACGATATATCGACGATATTGCGATGCTTTTCACGATTTGTTGTTTTTGTCGCATTTCAGGTGATTTGGAGCGATTTGGAGTGATCTCGAGATACGCCTACTCCAGAGTGTCACCGATGACCTTCCCGAGGGGTATTTTGCTGTTGGAGAGGAGCGGAAGAAGAAAGAACATCGCAGGAGCGACGATGAGGCCAAAACAAGCTGTTTGGGCATTTTTAGTGTCCCACTCGGCCGAGTGAAGGAGTCACTCGACCGACCAGCGAGACACCGCTCGGCCGACCAGATCAGACACGATTCATATGTGCACTCGGCCGAGCGACGGAGACCACATCGGCCGAGTGACGAGATCCCGTCCGCCCGAGTGGCGCCCAGACGAAGCAGTTCAAAAATCGCCAACTTACTGTTTTTCGGCTGCCTGAGCTTCAGAAGACCCACTCGGCCGAGTGGATAATCCCGACCGCCCGAGTACCAAGAAGCCATCGGCCGAGTGACGACAACTCACTCGGCCGAGCCGCCCCCGAAGTGAAGACCCCTGAAGATCGAGACTTACTGGAAATTTACAGGGTTTCTCACTCGGCCGAGCGACTTTTGTCACTCGGCCGAGTGCGACGCGCTGCCTGTAGCGAAAATTGCGGATTTCAGGCTGCACATGGGTATTTTGGTCACAGTTTTTGGACGATTTTGGGGGGTATTTAACCCCTGTTTTTACCCTAGTTTAGGGAGCTTTTCTCTTAGATTTTTGCAGCTTTTTAGATTAACTTTTTTAGCTTTATTCTTGTGATTGGAGAGGAGACAAAAGTTGATTTTTTGTTGAATTATTGGAAGAACTCAATTGGTTTGCCTCTCTCTTCTCTAAAAATTCTATTTTTATTGCTTATCTCAATATTGTGATGAATTCTCTTGTTTATTTCATTGATTATTTTTGTGTTTGTGCTATGAATTGTGAGTAGTCTCCACGTCTTGGGGCGTGGGGATGAACCCTACAAGCCCAATTTCATATTTGTGATGAATTGGTAGAGATTTTGCTAGAATTGTTATTAGGGATTAGTTTGGGAGCGATTTACTACGGATAGCTAGGAGTTCATACCGATTGGGATTTGCAAGAGATTGGATCCCAATTCGATAGGAAACCCTAGAAATCCGAATTGGGTTGGAATCGACCGTAGTATCGGTTTGCAAGAGATTGGACCGATACTAGGGTTCCCGGTTGCAATTCCGTGCCAATACCCGTTTGTAAGAGATTGGACGGGTAGGAACTATCCCAACCTAGGTCGTGGGCCGAGTTTGCAAGAGATTGGGCTCGGTGCGCGATTGAACGATGATGTTGATCCTAATGCTAGCTTCCCTAGGCTAGGGTTTGCAAGAGATTGGACCTGAACCTAGGATAGCTATAGACCGGCAACAGTGCAAGAGCGTGAGCTTGGTTCTACATTCAGTTGCAACTAGTTCATCCAAAATCTTATTCTAGCAATTTTGATACCGATGAACCACATTTACGAAATACGGTGAGTAGCGGGAATTCCCCATTCCCTAGACGTTCTTTATTTGATTTGATATTTCCGTACTTTGTCTGACGATTGTGACAGGATCGCCAAAGGCAAATTTCTCTCTTCTTAAATAGCCAGGTTGATTAGAACAAGCACGGTCATTCGTCCTCCCTGTGTTCGATAACCCGCTCGCCGCTATACCGTGCGCTTGCGGTAAAACTACAACCGTTCTTTGGGTCACATCCCGGAGCGATCAGGCACCTGCGTTGCAGGCACAACCCTATGCCAAATACACTTCCTGGCTCGTGATCCAGAAGCGGGCTACATGTTTGGTCAAAAGCCAATGCCCGATTTGTTGAGGCTAGGCACCTGCGTTGCAGGCACAACCCTATGCCAAATACACTTCCTGGCTCGTGATCCAGAAGCGGGCTACATGTGTTGGTCAAAATCCAATGCCCGATTACACGTGGAGGGGTATGGTTAAGCGACCACTCAGCGTAGAAGTGTGCCCGTACAGCCACTTGGGCTGTAAGGCGTAAAATCTGAGCACGACATGTTTACTTGACTTGTAAAATCCATGTGAATGTTTAGTAGCTTTGCTGCCCTTGCCATGTCTTACTTGTTTCCATGTCATAGTTGTTACCGTGTCCTACTTGTTGCACCTACTTAATTATTGCATCCATACTTTAAAATGACATGTCATCGCATAATTTAGAACTGCTATGTTGTTTACCTTCCTTTTAGTTTCCTTGCACAAAGTCTTTGTAGACTTTGCTGACATGCGCCCTCGTCTCTTTTGGGTGTCACATGTTAGTTGCTGAGCCAGAGTCTGTTGCTGAGGACGAGACGTTTGCTGACTTTGAGCCTGGGTCCATCATTGACGTGGAGTACGAGGACACCGGTGACCAGTCGTAGTGTTTTCCTTCGTCGTTACGTTCTTCTTAGTCTGTTGTTAGGTTGTCGGTGCGTAGCACCTTTCTTTCTGTACGTTGATTATTTCTGTTGGCCATGTTGGGGCCTTTTTAGACTCTTTCTTTTTAGCCTGGTGGCTTTTCTGTGATGTTGGAATTTATTGTGGACATTCTGAGATTGAAATAATTTTATCTGTCTCTTTTCTTTATTATTATTTTTGTTCTGCTTCGCATTTGCAAGGACCTATACTTGGTTATTCCAGACGCTTTATAGACTGGAGCCTCACAGCTCCAAGTCTGAGCTGACTTCTCACGCCTCGCCTCCATTTTAGGGAAGCGGGTCATGACAAACAGGCGCCTGTCTATCAGTCGATTGTATTGACTTCATCAGTCGACTGTCCTGGCTCAGATTATAGCCGTTGGATATTTTCTAGCCGTTGATCAGTCGACTGACTTTTGATCATCAGTCGACTGTTCCTGTCGTTTTCGCCCAGTTTCTAGTCGTTGCTGATTTCTTTCTTTGGCTGTTTCTTTGGGTTTTGTGGCTTGATTTGGGGTTCTTATATATTTGAGTTTGCTGCCATCACTTGAGAACTCTTGACAACACTTGATAACTCTTGACTCTATAGAAAATCTCAAGAGATCAATAAGCAACTCTCAAGCTCCCTCATTTCCCCCAATTGAGCATTCATCTATCTTCATGCATTGAAGTCCAGCTCAAGGGAAATCATCCAAGTGCTCTCAAGCATATCTTAACACTTGGATATCCTCTTCCATGCCTTGCATTCATTCATGAGTAAGCATCTCAAGGCATAGGTAAGAGTATTTACTTTACTTTGTGTAATTTGTGTTTCTAATTCTCTTTGTGGGAATTAGAACTTTCTCTCTTTGTAGGAGGTTGTATCTTTGTGGGACTTAGGATATTCTCTATGTGGGAATAACTCTCTTTGTGGTAGTAACTCTTTTTGTGGGAGTTCAGTGTCCTAGTGTAGGGCTAACCCTAATTCTCTGAGTGGGAGTTAGTGATTCTCTGTGTGGGAGTCTTGATCCACGTGTAGGATTGGTTGGGTCCTTGTGTAGGGCATACATCCTCTTTGTGGGGTATCTCCTTGTGAGATTTGTATTCACTTCTCTGTGTGGGAATATAATGAATATTGGTGTGGCTGGATGTACCCAAGTTTGGGAAACCAGGGTAAAACTGTGTGTTTGCGTTTGGATTGATTGTGCCTTTTAATTCCTCTTGCATTTATAATTTCGCATTTGCAAGTTAAATTTTAATTGGACAATTTTATTGCCATTACACTATTCACCCCCCCTCTAGTGTGTGTTGTTAATATTGCAAGGGTAAGGCGATCCTTACAATCGTCGATGGTTGGAGCTCATGGCAGATTACGAGATCGATTTGCAGTACCATCCTGGCAAAGTGAATGTGGTTCCTGATGCGTTGAGTAGTCTTCCAGTGGTTATGATGTTGACTTTACAGTGGAGGTTGTAGCAGGAGTTCTATGAGTCAGGTATTGAGATTGTGTTTCCTGGAGAGGTTTCGTCGTTGATGTGTATGCAGATACAGTCGACAATTATTGATCGGATCAAGGCAGGTCAGGTTGGAGATCCGTAGCTGAAGAAGATACCAGAGCAGGTAGAAGCCAGTCTGCGGACTGACTATCTGATTCATGAGGATGGATCGCTGAGGTATGGAGCCAGAGTTTGTGTGCAAGCTGGAGATATTAGAGAGGAGTTGCTTGTTGAGGCACATAGCTCGTCTTATTCTGTGCATCCTGGAGGCACCAAGATGTACAAGGACCTTCGCCTGAACTACTGGTGGCATGGCATGAAGCGAAGTATGGCACGGAGCGTTGCCAAGTGTTTGGTGTGCCAGCAGGTTAAGGCAGAGCATCAGCGTACGGCAGGGTTGTTACAACCGATTCTGATTCCGAAGTGGAAGTGGCAACACATCACTATGGATTTCGTGACTGGACTACCTCGGACTCCGAAGCAGAACGGCGCGATTTGGGTAATCGTAGACCAATTGACCAAATCTGTGCACTTTATCCTTTTCCGAGTGGGACAGTCCATTGAGACACTAGCAAGGAGATACATGGAGGTAAATTCTTTTACTCTCCATTTTTATTTCCTCTCCCTATTTTAGATAATGATGTAACATGAATTATACAGGAGATCGTGCGACTTCACGGAGTCCTTGTGAGTATCGTGTCGGACAAAGACACGAGATTCACATCTCAGTTTTGGCAGAGTCTACAGAAGAGTCTGGGTACGAGTCTGAGTTTCAGTATCGCGTACCATCCGCAGACGAATGTCCACTCTGAGAGGACGATTCAGATTTTGGAGGACATGCTGAGAGCGTGCATGTTGGACTTCAAGGGATCTTGGGAGGATCATCTTCATCATAGGGAGTTTGCCTATAATAACAGCTACCAGGCAAGCATTGGCATGGCGCCATTTGTCGTGCTTTATGGGAAGAAATGTCGATCGCCACTGAGCTGGGATGACATTTGAAACATGGTGCTGTTAGGGCCAGAGATGATTGTGGAGGCGATAGATGTTATGAGGAACATCAGGGAGAAGCTGAGGATCGCTCAGGACTGTTTCAAGCATTAGGCAGATGCTAAACGGCGACCGTTGGAGTTTCAGCCTGTAGACCATGTTTTTCTCAAGATCTCTCCGAATCGAGGAGTCATTTGATTTGGAAAGAGAGGCAAGCTGGGTCCGAGGTATATTGGGCCTTTTGATGTCCTAGAGAGGGTTGGAGCTGTGGCATACCGCTTGGTGTTGCCGCCATCACTAGAGGGAGTTCACGACGTGTTTCACGTATCTCAGTTACGTCGATACGTTAGTGATCCATCTCATGATGTGGATTTCTCGGAGATCATAGTTCGTCCGGACCTGACCTATGATCAACAACCAATTGAGATTCTGGACAGAGGGCAGAAGCAGTGAGGAATAAGACCGTCGACCTGGTTAGAGTGCAGTGACGGCATGGTTCACCTGGGGAGTCCACCTGGGAGAGAGAAGATGAGATGAGAGAGAGTTACCCACATCTGTTCCTTGACATGTGATTGTTAGGAATTTCGATGTCGGAATTTTCTTTAAGGTGGGTAGGATGTAAGGACCGGTTTTTATAGTTACGCTATATCTGTATCTCTCGTGTATTATTTTTTTGTATCTGTTGTTAGACGTTCTGTTCCCCGTACCCGTACCCGTACCCGTATCCATTTCTTTTTCATACTCATTATTATTATTATAACCCTTTATTATAATTATTTTAAAATGTCTTTTCTTAAAATTATGTCTTAAGTTTTTGATTCAAAATTCAAATTCAAATTTAAACTTTTAAATGTTTGAAAAGCCTTCCTTTTATAAACCCATTTAAACCTAATTAATTGGCAGTTATTTCTCTTGATTAAACCCATTTAATTTCAATCCTATAAATAATTATTCAAATGCTTCCTAATATAACTTTTGGCCCCATTTGTTGAACCATGACCGAACCCAATGAGACTCATGCACACACACAGAGCAAACATGTGAGAGGAGCCTTAAACAAAAAAAAAACAAAAGAAGAAAACCTAAAGACCTAACCCAAAGACAAGCTCACGTGCTACTCTTTTTGAAACCCCACATGCTAATATATATCTAACCCTAAAGGCTAGCAAAGCATAGCACCCTACTGCCCTTTATAATAAACCCTAAGTCTAAGCACAGCCGCCACTATCCTCCATTTTCTCCACGCAACAAAAAAAAAGAAAACAACGGCGCCTCCCTCGCTCATGCACGCAGCGCGAACCCCCTCAAAGCGGTGCCTTCATCTCCTCCCCTCCACGCGACGCCGCGCCCAACCCCTCATCACGCGTGCACCCTCTCCACTCCGAGATCCGACACACTCACTCCTCTTCGCGCGCGCAGATCGCCGGGAAGCACCGTACGCCCCTTTCTCCGAGCATGCCGCGCTCTCCGATCATCAATCACGCCCCAGCCCTCCTAGCGCCGTGCGACAACCATTCGTTAGCAACGTAGGGGAACTCCTCACAACAGTTAGTATACATTTATTAAATATTTTAGAGTGCAATTTGCTAATAGATAATGAAGAATAAGTTAACTTAGTAATATGATGTTAGCATGCTAAAATTGTAGGGTTGATATCTTGTATGCATAAACTCCTAGCAGCTGTTAGTTTTAGTTTGCTAGGTTAGCAATGTTATATATATATATATATATATATATATATATGTATATCTACCAGTAAGTTAGCATGTGTAGGAAGTTGGCAGAAGTTAAAATTCATTTTATAATGTTAATTATACCATATCACTAAGTTAGAGTTAATAATGTTACTATATCTGCAGCGAGTTACATGTTGGACTATATAAATGCAATAGCAGTATTATTATCAATGATGAGGCATTGAAGTATATCAGTTTATAAGAAAGTTAGTAACATTAATAATATGATATGAACCCCGCCCTAGGATAGAGTGTTGGATATTGGACTCCCCGGATTTGGTTTTGGATGATGAACAAATATAAATATATCGTGAACTAACAATTTGTGAGCGCAGTTATGGAGATCGTCGCCAAATTCATTTGAACATCCAAAGCGACGTCTCGAGACTTCTCAAAGCGCGTGATCGTATGCCTAAAGCTTCGTTGAAGCTTTTGGACCATTTTAGAAGTCATGAAGATTCGGATCGAAGCTTTCGAAGACGGTTCGTCAAGTTTTATTTATAGTCTTTTAGCTTCGTTCCGTAGAATGTTAAGCCTTGAGTAGGTCTTACGTTTTAATCTTCATAACGCTCCTATCTTAGACATAGGATCTTAGTAGAATTCCATACGAACTTTCTCGAAGCTTCGCGCTTCGATTCGCGACTTCTTGTGCATGTTAGTTGGTTTAAGAAGAAGAACCAACCGACTAGATGGTGATCTAGTCGGTCGGCAATGCTTCTTGGACTGACTAGTTTACCTTCTCAATTCTAAGCTCTTTACTGTTTACAGTTAGTCGGTCTACGTTGACTCACCGACCGACTAGTTTGTGAACTAGTCGGTCAGTGATGCTTCTTAGACCGACTAGTTGAGCTTTCCCTGTACATGCCAAGTTACTGTTTATCGTTAGTCGGTCTATGTACATTTGGCGACCGACTAGTTGATGAAATAGTCGGTCAACTTTTGTTCTTGGACCGACTAATTCAATTTATACTCAGACTATTTGTTTTATCTCTTAGTCGGTCTAAGTTCACTCACCGACCGACTAGTTATGAAACTAGTCGGTCGGCAAGTCTTCTTGGACCGACTAGTTCTGTTAGTCTGAACTTCGATCTATTCACTGTTCATCCATTAGTCGGTTCATGCTGTTTGCCCGACCGACTAGTTGATGAACTAGTCGATCGGTGGTTGTTCTTTGACCGACTAGTTTGGTTCAGAATAGAGCCGTTGGAGCTTTAATTGAAATGTTTTTCTCTCTCTCTTTCCTCTAACCTATATATACTTGGTGTGCTGCATTCATTGCACTCAAGGCTGATTTTAAGAGAAGTTTAGAGATCAAAGAGAAAGCATTCATTCCTCATTCAAAGCTTTCATTCCAATCTTGAATCTCTTCTCACTCTTATTTCAAAAGAGAGATTCATTGATTGTGAGCCTTCCAAGCCAAGTGCTTGATCCTAGGTCACCATCAACCTCATAGCTCTCCATTGCTGGTTATCTACTTGGAGGTAGGGTTTGGTGCCTATTCATCTTCCCCAAAATCCGTTTTGCCCTAAATCGTATGTTATACTCAAGGCATATGATTTTGTCGGTAAGAATTTCAATTTCAATTTACTTTGATATTGTAAGTGATTCACTCTCGGTTGTGAGAGTTTGTTTGTGATCCCGGGTTGTGGGAGTCACAATTTTCATTTGTGTATGATTTGACTTGTGAAGGTTTTTCACAATTATTTCATAGTGGAAATCTTGAGTTAGGGTTTCTAACTCAAGTATCCGGAAGTGATCCGGGTGGTTGGGACGTAGGATCACCGGGAACAAGTCGGGGAGACTTGGGTGGATCCGAACCCAGTAATATTGCTTGTTTGTGATTGTCTTATTTGTTGTCGATTATTTACTATTCCGCATTTCAGCATTAATTGGTAGAGTTAGCAAGATAATTAGGAATTATCCTCTTAATTATTTTAAAGTACTATTCACTCCCCCTCTAGTACTTGTGCAGTAGCTTAGCAGTGCATTACATTTGGTATCAGAGCCAAGTCTATAGCTATGTCTGCCAACGACAACAAGACCGTTCGTCCACCTTCCGACTATAGCACCTTCAAGAATCGTGAAGGAGCGTCTTCGGTGATGGAAGAACACTCCTCAACGAGGCCTCCCTTCTTCAACGGTACCAACTACAGGTACTGAAAATGCCGGATGGAAACTTTCCTCCGGAGTGCTTCATTATGGAGGGCCACGATGAAGGAGTATGTCGAGCCCGTCGAAGAAGATTTCGAGAAATGGACTACCGCGAAGGTCACCGTGGAGGTAAGCAATGCCAAGGCAATGAACACCTTGCAATGCGCTTTGGAGCCCGAGGATTTCAACAAGATATGCACATGTAAGAGTGCATATCAAATATGGAACTCCCTCCTCATATTGCATGAAGGAACGAGTAGGGTAAGCGACTCTAAACTTGTTGTAGTTAATAAAGATTACGAGTTATTTCATATTCTACAGGGTGAGAAGATGGAGTATTATGCTCGCTTCGTCGACATCACAAACAAGTTGGAGGCTCTCGGTAAGACCTACACCCAAAAGGAGAAAGTCTCGAAGATCATCGATGGACTTCCTTCTAGTTGGGAGAAACATACCTTCACCATCGAGGAAGGTAATGATATGAAAACTTATACCGTTGTTCAACTAATGGGTACCTTAATGTCTTATGAGGTACGTAAGGATAGCAAGTTGAAGTTTCAGGAAAAGATGAAGTCCTACCTAAAGCAAGACGAGCCAAAGAAGAAGGCTATTGCTTTCAAGGCCGCTCCATCAACTTCCACATCGACCGATGATGAAAACTCGGAAGACGAGTTGGACTTGGAGTCCATGGCACTCATGGCGAAGAACTTCAACCGGTTCTTCCGGAAAGGTAACTTCAAAAATAAGTCGAAGTTTAATTCTTCTAACACCTCCTCTCCTTTGTGTTTCAAATGCAACAAGCCAGGACACATGAAAGCGGAGTGTCCTCAAAACAAGCACAAGGAGAAGTGGAAGGCGCCGAAGTTCGACAAGTCCAAGAAGTACAAGAAAGGGTACAAAAAGGGGCTTGTCGGGACATTCACCGACTCCGATGATTCCTCAAGTGGAGAGTCAGATGATGAGCAGGTGGAGCAAGCACACATGTGCTTCATGGCTAGAGAGGAGCAAGATAAAGATTCCTCTTCCGATGATAGCGACAACGAAGGCGATGAGGTAACAATGGATGACCTTAGAAATGCTAATGAGCAATTATGGTCTAAATACACTAAATTAGTAAATAGGTATACTAAAGTAAAAGATGATTTAGCTAGCATCCAAACCTCGCCTAAAACTATCATCACCAACAACGACACCGTTGTTGAAGAGTTGAAGAATGAGATTGTAAATCTCAAGTCTCAACTTGAACATGTTAGCATTGAGTATCCGGAGGAACACAAGATAGCGGATTTGACTTCTCAAAACTCGACTTTGAGTATTGAGAATGAGAATCTCAAATCTCGTGTTTATGTGCTCACATCGCAAGTATCCACTTTGGATGCTTCTATGCTTTCTCTCACCGAGAAATATGAGAGCACATTAGGCCGAATTAACAAATTCAATAAGGGTAAGGACCATTTGGATAAAATCCTAAGTGACTTACTTCCGGCCAATCACCACATTGGCTTGGTGTATACAATGGGAAGTTCATCCAAACCGGCCACTACTTTTGTTAGACCAACTTCCGGTGACTCAACGAGTGGTAGCAAACACTCTATTGGTAGTTCATCTACCAATGGTGCTTCCACCTCGTACACACCTTCATTTGGAAAGAAACCCACTTTGGGTGGACCTCCAAAGAAGGGTCATGCTTACATGTACACGAATACCATGCCACGTAGGAACACACGTCCTAATCCACCGGCTCACACATATGATGATTTTTATGCTACACGTTCACGGGCACGTGCACACCATATGAGACGCCCTCATGCACGTGTTCCTCCACATGCATATGTTCACACACATCATCGTATGAATAATTATCCACATGCACCATTTCATCATGTTCCTTATGCATATCCACGATATGCATCACGTAGAAATCAACAACGCATGCATGCACCAAATAGGATGAGGGCTCCCAAAATCTTCACAATTTGGAGCCCAAAGGACACAAGCATGGATGAAAAACAAGTTTACATGAATGTAGTGGATAATAATAATTATGTGGGGAAGTCTAAGTCCAATTGGACTTGGCTTCCAAAGGTCTAATCTTTTGGACCCAATGACCTTGAGTACCATCATACGATATTTTCTATCTTTAGGTACTCAAGAAAAAGAAACGGAGCAACAAATTTAAATTTAGCTCCAAGAGGAATTGGATACTCGATAGCGGGTGTTCAAAACACATGACGGATGACGCTCAATTGCTCTCCGGAGTGGTTCCCATTGCAAATGGAAACCGGGTAGTCTTTGGAGGCAACGAGAGAGGAACCATCATAGGTGTTGGAAAAGTGGGTAATCCTTCTAAACCTCTTATAAATGATGTTTACCTTGTTAAAGGATTAAACCACAATCTCATTTCAATAGGCCAACTTTGTGACAAAGGTTACAAAGTTAGCTTTGCGAAAGGAATGTGCCATATTTTAAGAAAAGATAATAATGAATTATTGTTTTCCGACACACGCCATAAGGATATATATATCCTAGATCTTCCGAGATCACATGAACGATGTCTCATTACCAACACAAGTGAACAACACTTATGGCATCGACGTTTTGGTCATGTGAACTTTGGAACACTATTTAAACTTTCCAAGTTAAATTCTATTAGAGGCTTCCCTAAGCTTGTCTTTCAAAAGAAAAGCTTTTGTGACTCGTGTCAACGAGGCAAGCTTCCAAAATCGTCTTTTAAACCTAAGAAAAGCATTTCTTCTAAGCTGCCACTAGAGCTATTACATCTAGATTTATTTGGGCCAACTAGAGTTGCTTCATTAGGAAATGCACGTTATGGACTTGTCATCATTGATGACTTTTCTAGGTTTACTTGGGTATTTTCATTGAGTAATAAAAATGATGCTTTTGAAAACTTCACAATTTTTGTTAAGAAAGTACAAAATCTCATTGGAACCACCATTGTCACTATTCGTAGTGATCATGGAGGGGAATTTGAGAATGAGTCTTTTGAGAACTTTTGTGATGAAGTTGGTATTACACACACCTTTTCATTCCCTCGCGCACCTCCTCAAAATGGTGTTGTTGAGAGAAAGAATAGGACGCTAGTAGAGTGTGCTCGCACTATGCTTGATGATAGCCAACTTGGCCATCAATTTTGGGCGGAAGCGGTACACACCGCTTGCTATGTGTTTAATAGAATACTTTTGAGGCCTGGCACTAAACAAACTTGTTATGAATTGTTGTTTGGTAGATTGCCTCAAGTTAAACATTTTCGTGTTTTTGGTTCAAAATGTTTTATTAAAAACACGTATGGTAGTTTGGACAAATTCGATCAAAGATCCGATGAAGGGATTTTTGTTGGATATTCCTCACGTAGCAAAGCCTACCGGATATACAACAAACGAACCTCAACGATCGAGGAATCGCTTCATGTTTCATTTAATGAAGGATTTGTTCCAACTAGAATTACTAATGATGATGACTCCATGGTTGTTTTATGTGATTCAATTGGTAATTCTAACTCTATTGATTCTATTGATACTAACCTGACTAATGAAGTTGTTGAGAATGTTCCTAGTGATCAGGGAATTCCCAAACGGCTTCATACCATTCGTGACCATCCTCATGAGCAAGTCATTGGCAATATCCATGATAGTGTCAAGACGAGATCTCAAGTCAACTACTTCGCTCATTGTGCCTTTGCCTCCTCGATAGAGCCAAAGAATGTTAATGAAGCGTACGAAGATGGTGCTTGGATCCTTGCCATGGAGGAGGAACTCATTCAATTCGAGAGGAATGAGGTTTGGGAGCTTGTTCCATTGCCATCGAAGAACCACACCGTCATAGGGACAAAGTGGATCTTCAAGAACAAGACCGACAAAAACCAAATCGTCGTCCGGAACAAAGCTCGGTTAGTAGCTCAAGGCTATCGGTAAGAGGAAGGTATCGATTTCGAAGAATCCTTTGCTCCGGTAGCTAGATTAGAATCAATTAAATTATTATTATCTTTTCAAATGGATTTCAAATCATTTCAAATGGATGTTAAAAGTGCGTTTTTAAACGGAGATGTTGTTGAGGAAGTTTATGTTTCTCAACCTCCGGGTTTTATAACTGAAAATTTTCCAAATCATGTTTTTAAACTTAAGAAAGCACTTTACGGTTTGAGACAAGCTCCTCGAGCTTGGTATGACCGTTTAAAGAATTTTCTTTTGGATTTGGGTTTTAAAATGGGAGAAGTTGATTCCACATTATTTGTTAAGTATTCGAATAATGATATAATTTTAGTTCAAATTTATGTTGATGATATCATTTTCGGTGCTACTAACTTTGCTCTTTGCGAAGAGTTTTCTAATGTGATGAATGATCAATTTGAGATGAGCCACATGGGTGAGCTCAAATATTTCTTAGGTCTCCAAATTCGCCAAATGAACGATGCAATCTTCATCCACCAAGCGAAGTATACGGTGGAGTTGCTAAAGCGATTTGAAATGGAGAATGCCTCCGGGAAAAAGACTCCAATGAGCACGACTACACATCTTGATAAGGATGCGGGTGGAAAAGATGTAGACATTCGTCTATATCGAGGTATGAAAGGTAGTTTACTTTATCTTACCGCAAGTAGGCCCGATATAATGTTTGCCGTATGTGTATGTGCTCGTTATCAGTCTTAACCTAAGGAATCTCACTTAGTAGCAGTAAAACGTATTTTCCGTTATTTAAGTTACACACTTGATTTTGGATTACTTTATCCAAAATCTAGCACGTATGAGTTAATCTCATATAGTGACGCAGATTATGCGGGATGCAAATCCGACAGGAAAAGTACTAGTGACACTTGCCATTTTATATGAAATTCTCTTGTTTCTTGGTTTTCCAAGAAGCAGAATTCTGTATCACTTTCAACCACCGAGGCGGAATATATTGCCGCCGATGCCGCGTGTGCTCAAGTTCTTTGGATGAGACACACACTTAAAGACTTTGGTATAAACTGTGATACTTGCCCTATCATGGTGGACAACCAAAGTGCAATATGTCTCTCTAGGAACCCGGTACACCATTTCCGTTCGAAACACATAGATGTCCGACACCATTGCTTAGATGATCATGTTGCTAAAAAGGACATCATTTTAGTGTACGTTGAAACCCAGAAGCAAATCGCCGATATTTTCACGAAACCCCTAAAGGAAGACTCCTTTGTGCGGTTACGTCGAGAATTGGGGATTATGGGTGAATCCGAGATTTAGGATTCATTTTTATTCAATAATCTTGCATGATATTCAATTTCATTATATTTGCACATGCTAGATTTATTGGAATTTTCTGGATTTTTGTTGAATTTTCGGAATTTTCGCTCGATTTATTCATAAATGTCAAATTTCAGATTTTCGATGTTTAATGGAGTAGTATAATGATTAATGAGAGTATTACGATGTTTCGTCCTAGTGCGATTAGGAGAGAAATCAAAATTTCAAATTCTAAAATTTTTGGACTCTCTTAGTCGGTCAAAGTTCATTGGCCGACCGACTAGATTCAGTTCTAGTCGGTCAGTGAATGATCTTAGACTGACTAATTCTTGTCAGGATTTTTGGATTCAGTTACTGTTTACAATTAGTCGGTTCAAGCTTATTGACCGACCGACTAGATCGTGATCTAGTCGGTCAGTGCTTGAACTGTGACCGACTAATTGTGACGGGGTCTGTCTTGTCTTTTCGACTTCCAATCGTTTTTTATCTGCCCCGACCGACTTGTTTTCACTCCAGTCGATCGAAATTTCTCCTCCAGCTCAAAACCCCCGAAAATCACTTGGTCTTCCACTCCCTCTCCGATCGTTTTCCGACCAAATCTCTGGCCATCTCCGACCTAGGGTTCCGTCGATCCTCCCTAGGTGATCTCTCCTCCCTCTCCTAACTATCTAGGGTTAGGGTTCCATCTTTTCCAATCGCTTTTTCGGCTAGGGTTTCAGTTTCTAGGGCTTGTATTTTTAGGGTTCTTTCTCTCGATTTCTTGTGTCGATCTCGTACGTGTCTTGTCGCGCTTATGGCACGCACACATATCCCGATCCGTCCTTCAAGCCCTTCGCCTATGACCATTGAACCACCTCCTACAGATCCCAATCAACCTACGCGAACCCCTCCTAAACGCCGATCGAAGACCACCCAACCTTCTTCGTCTTCGCCTCCTCTTAAGCGTAAGAGGACGGCGACAGCAAAGCCCCGAGCCCAATCTCAGCCTAAGCCCAAGCCTGCTTCATTCTGTGCCCCTACTCCTCCATCCGATTTTGACACGGAATACATACCCGAGACCGAGACCCATAGGGATCCCTCACCCACTCCTAGGGAACCTGCGTCTAGCTTTAGACCCCGTACTTCCACACGTCAGCCTAAGGGAAAGGGTCCGATGCCAGTGGGCGGTGTCGATATTTCGTTGTGTCGCGACGACCCTTTGTGTCTCGCGGCTTACAACCGTATCGAACACTGCCCGCTGCTTCTGGAGCATTTCGTACAGTTTTCAGACTTCCAGGCCTAGCTGATCTTCTGTCGTCTTCAGGTCTTATCGATTATCTTCGGTATGACCCTAAGGCGAATCCACACCCTTACCCTCTGTAACGACTGGTTTTCATGTATCTGGATTTATTATATTATATTATATGTTTTGGTGGATGTTCTCCTTATGTGTGGTTTTCGTCTCCGTGGCTTTCATTTTCGATCGTTTCGTCATGATCTTCTAGCTTCTTCTTTAGAATCGTCGATTTTGGAGTAAGTCATTCGTGACGGGCTTCATATCGGTCATATCTTATTGTTAGATCAAGCCTAGGAGTCTTAGGAATCGATCCCGGAGCTTCGCGCTCCATTTCGGAACTTTCTGTGCACGTTAGCCGGTGTAAGAAGGGGAACCGACCGACTAGATGACGATTTAGTCGGTCGGCAAACCTTCATGGACCGACTAGTTGGCTTTGTTAATTATTCTGGAGTTACTATTTACTTTTAGTCGGTCTAAGAACAACCACCGACCGACTAGATGCGCAACTAGTCGGTCAGAACTTGCTCTCAGACCGACTAGTTTCTGTTAGTAGATTTCACCTAAGTTACTGTTTATCGTTAGTCGGTCCATGAACAATCACCGACCGACTAGGTTGCAAACTAGTCGGTCGACAGGCCTTCACAGACCGACTAATTCATTACCCAGATTTTTCCCTACTTTCGCTGTTTGGTGTTAGTCGGTCACAGTTAATCGACCGACCGACTAGTTGCTAAACTAGTCGGTCGGCCACTCTTCTTTGACCGACTAATGACCACAGAAACCCTAATTTTTGGGCAGTCGCCGGCTGTGCCTATTTAAACCCCCTCAAACGTTTTCTTTTCTTCTTTCATTCTCCTGAGCCTCCTTCTTCCCCAAATCACTCTCCAACATTTCCCCAAGCCATTCCTTCCTCCATTGGAGTTTCCCTCTCCATTTTGGTCTACCACCATGCCCTAGGCCATCTCCAACCCCCAAAATCCCCCAAAACCCCATTTCTCCAGATTTTTCTCATCCATTCCAGATCTGAACCCTAGGTTCCCCAGAGCGTTTCTTCCGTTGTCGTGCTTGCTCGGCATCATTCTTCCGCTTCCGATACGGTAATAAATCGACTTATTAATGTTCTCTTAACCCATTTGTGTTTTTGTGAAACCCTAATGAAATGAATGTTGTTTTGATGATTGTTTCTCCATAACATCGACTTCTCCGTAGATTAGCGTCCGTGAGACGAACCTTCATGATCGTCATCCTCGGTGCTAGGCAAGTGAAACTTGTCACTTAGGGTTTTGGGCCAAGTCTTAGGCCATTTGCTTGTTGTAGGCGTAAAAGAGACTAGGCGACGAAATGATACTCGCCTAGGCGCAAATTTAGGAACTAGCTTGACAACGAAGCTAGATCCAACATTTATCATGTTGCATAACTACCATGTCATGTTTACTTTCCATTAACGGTACGCAAATTAATTGTTATGTCATTGCATTCTTTAAGTGTTCCCGTGATTGCGTAGCTCTGCTACACCTTGTGGAATGATTGAGGCTAGGTGCACCCCTATGACAAATGAAATACACTCCTGGGTTGTGATCAAGGAAACGAGCTCTTGTGCGGGGCAACCCTGGCTCATTTACTGAGCTCGTGTACAGGGTCCCTGGCTCGTTTACATGTGGGATGTGGTAAGAGTTAAGCGGCCATTCAACTGGGAGTCTGCCCGATCAGCAACTTCAGTTGTAAGGCGTAAACTCTAGGTTCTGGGGTAGTGTTAAGCGGCCAATCAGTGTGAATGTCAACCCGTTCAGCTGTAAGGCGTAAACATCTACAAACAACGTGAAACGTGACTAGTGAAAAGATTGAGATTGTTAGTAGCTTGGCTACTCTTGGCATGTCTTGATAAATTGTTCTTTTGTACTTATTATTTCACCATGTCTTACTTGTGCACTCAAACCATAACTGCCAGGTCATGCATACTATAACTGCTAGGTTGTTAGTTTGCCTTACTTTCAGTTTCCTTGCCCAAGTCTTTTAGACTTGCTGACATGTGCCCCTTTACTCTTTTGGGTGACACATGTTAGATCCTGAGCCTGAGTACATTGTTGAGGACGAGGTGTTTGCTGATGCCGAGCCCGAGCCTGTGTTTGGCGAGGAGTACATGGACACTGGGGACCAGTCCTAGTGTCTTCGTTGAGCTTTACCCTTTTGTTTTAGACTGTTTTGTTGTCGGTGCGTAGCACCTATACTTTGTTATGTTGTCCTTGTTGGCCTTGTTCTGGGCCTTTAGACTCTTTCTTTTAGCCTGGTGGCTTTTCTGGATGTTGAACTTAATTTTCATGTTGGACAAATTCTGAGATTTGAGATTTTATTTCTGTCTCTCCTTGTGTTATTATTGTTGTTACATTTGTGGTTACAGGGACCTGCTTATGTTTTATTGACGATTATCGGGTTTGGGGCTTCACAGCTCCACTCTCGTGCGGACCTTTTCACGTCTCGCCTCCATTTTAGGGAAGCGGGGCGTGACACCCTCGCCTGGTCAAACTCTTCTACGCCAACCGTGTCCGGGGTCAGTACGATGAGACCCACTCGATTGAGACTACTGTCTTGGGGACACCGATTGTCCTCACGACAGAAATCTTGGGAGAGTTGATTGGTTGTTCGTCGTCTGGCCTCCTCCCTTCCGATATCTCCGTCGATGACATCTCTTCCCTCGATCAGGTCATCCTTTCTGAGATCTTCCACGAGATTCCTCCTGCCATGATTGGCGTGCCCTCGAAGTCTTTCAAGCCTAATGGCTGGGTCCTAAACCTGATTCTGAAGTCGTGCTTACTTCCTAAGTACGGCTCCTCTTCTTTGCCTTCCCAGCCATTCCTAAAGTTGATCTATGCCATCTTCATGGGGAGCGAGATTAACTGGGCTTGGATCATACTCGATAAGATGGATTCTTTCGAGTGTATCCGTAAGTCCACGAAGTCTGCTCATATCCCATATTCGTGCCTTTTGACACTAGTGTTTCGTCACTTACGTGTCACTTTGCCTCCTGATGATGAGCGTCCTCTCGGTCCCCCCTCTGAATGCGACGGCAGTCAAGAAGTCTCTTGCGGTGCTCCGTCATGTTCATAGGACGACCCCCTCTGCTTCAGCGTCTGCTTCTGCCTCAGCTGCTCCCTCTACCACTCTTGACGAGCTCGCACGTTCAGTGAGACGTATGGAGTCTCATTATGCTCGTACTGAGGAGATACTTGCTCGTATCGCCTTACGTTTGGGTATTGAGATCCCTCCGTCAGTCTTTGGCGAGGAGGAGTTGGATGAGGAGGAGATTGAGGAGCTTGTTCATGTTGCTTCTCGTGCCCCTGAGGGCACTTTCGGTGCTGCTGCTTCGTCTGCTGGTGATCCTGAGAGCACACCTGTTGCCACCATACCTTCGGTGGATACTACGACTGGTGCTCCCGAGGCCACTACCGTCGCTCCCGTGGACACTTCTGCTGATCCAGTGACCACCACTCCTGCTGCAGAGCCTGCTGCTGCTGCGGCTCCTCCCACTGCCTCTTGAGCTTCTCTGAGGACTCTCCCGATGCACTTTGGATGGTAGATCTTTTAGTGAGAGAGTTTGGGTAGGATAGAGTGTGGTTATGATTTTTGGATCATTTTGATGTATTTTGATGTATCTCTGATGATGTTCTGATAGTGGTGTATGTTTGTGATACTCTGGTGTCCGTGGTGACATATGTTATATGTTGTGATATTTTGATGTATTTTGTGCACCGATCGTTGGATCGCTCTTTTATGTATGTTGTCGATGTATCATTTTGATGTACTAGTGCTTCATTTATATATATACATCGATGTTGACTTTTACATTATGTTGTGCACAGTTTATATTTTATGTCTCTGATGTTTTGATTTCGTCGCTCGACGATAATAACTTGGTTAAATAGAATTCATTTTATGAAAACATAGAATTGTTTTCCATGCACTAAATTAACCAAGAATGTTGATATTGGAGAGTATATTCCATAACTCAATTCGTAAAATTAATTTGAGTTTTGATGATTTTATTTATCGATTTTCGACTTTGGTCTCATTGATACGCTTTGATTTAATTCGAATTTTCCTTTGGTGTCATTTGGACCGTGGTCGTATTCTACGACTCCCGTGCTTTTATTTGAAGCCATTGTTATTGTTGTTGATCTCCTCCCACTCTTTTTTGATAATACCAAAGGGGGAGAGATATAATAATGACGGTGAGCTAAATGATAATTTAAAGCATTATTCCAAGAATCTAATTTGATATGTTAGATTCAGGGGGAGTTAAGATATATAAATGGAATTTCAATTCCTAAATTTCAATATTTGATTCTCATTTTATACTTTACTCGTCTGCTTGATGCGTATTATTATTATTCATTTTGGAATTAACGTGTCATCAATGCAGGGGGAGTAAGTAAATTACATTTGAATCATTATTTTTGATTATTATTTATGTTGGTTTGTCATCACCAAAAAGGGGGAGAATTTTAGATATTGGACTCCCCGGATTTGGTTTTGGATGATGAATAAACATAAATATATCGTGAACTAACAATTTGTGAGCGCCGTTATGGAGATCGTCGCCAAATTCATTTGAACATCCAAAGCGACGTCTCGAGACTTCTCAAAGCGCGTGATCATATGCATAAAGCTTAGTTGAAGCTTTTGGACCATTTTAGAAGTCATGAAGATTCGGATCGAAGCTTTCGAAGACGGTTCGTCAAGTTTTATTTATAGTCTTTTAGCTTCGTTCCGTAGAATATTAAGCCTTGAGTAGGTCTTACGTTTTAATCTTCATAACGCTCCTATCTTAGACATATGATCTTAGTAGAAGTCCATACGAACTTTCCCGAAGCTTCGCGCTTCGATTCGCAACTTCTTGTGCATGTTAGTTGGTTCAAGAAGAAGAACCAACCGACTAGATGGTGATCTAGTCAGTCGGCAATGCTTCTTGGACCGACTAGTTTGCCTTCTCAATTCTAAGCTCTTTACTGTTTACAGTTAGTCGGTCTACGTTGACTCACCGACCGACTAGTTTGTGAACTAGTCGGTCAGTGATGCTTCTTAGACCGACTAGATGAGCTTTCCCTATACATGCCAAGTTACTGTTTATCATTAGTCGGTCTATGTACATTTGGCGACCGACTAGTTGATGAACTAGTCGGTCAACTTTTGTTCTTGGACCGACTAATTCAATTTGTACTCAGACTATTTGTTTTATCTCTTAGTCGGTCTAAGTTCACTCACCGACCGACTAGTTGTGAAACTAGTCGGTCGGCAAGTCTTCTTGGACCGACTAGTTCTGTTAGTCTGAACTTCGATCTATTCACTGTTCATCCATTAGTCGGTTCATGTTGTTTGCCTGACCGACTAGTTGATGAACTAGTCGGTCGGTGGTTGTTCTTTGACCGACTAGTTTGGTTCAGAATAGAGCCGTTGGAGCTTTAATTGAAACGTTTTTCTCTCTCTCTTTCCTCTAACCTATATATACTTGGTGTGCTGCATTCATTACACTCAAGGCTGATTTTAAGAGAAGTTTAGAGATCAAAGAGAAAGCATTCATTCCTCATTCAAAGCTCTTTCATTCCAATCTTGAATCTCTTCTCACTCTTATTTCAAAAGAGAGATTCATTGATTGTGAGCCTTCCAAGCCAAGTGCTTGATCCTAGGTCACCATTAACCTCATAGCTCTCCATTGCTGGTCATCTACTTGGAGGTAGGGTTTGGTGCCTCTTCATCTTTCCCAAAATCTGTGTTGCCCTAAATCGTAAGTTATACTCAAGGCATATGATTTTGTCGGTAAGAATTTCTATTTCAATTTACTTTGATATTGTAAGTGATTCACTCTCGGTTGTGAGAGTTTGTTTGTGATCCCGGGTTGTGGGAGTCACAATTTTCATTTGTGTATGATTTGACTTGTGAAGGTTTTTCACAAGTATTTCATAGTGGAAATCTTGAGTTAGGGTTTCTAACTCAAGTATCCGGAAGTGATCCGGGTGGTTGGGACGTAGGATCACCGGGAACAAGTCGGGGAGACTTGGTTGGATCCAAACCCAGTAATATTGCTTGTTTGCGATTGTCTTATTTGTTGTCGATTATTTACTATTCCGCATTTCCGCATTAATTGGTAGAGTTTGCAAGATAATTAGGAATTATCCTCTTAATTATTTTAAATTACTATTCACCCCACTCTAGTACTTGTGCAGTAGCTTAGCAGGGCATTACATAGTGAACCTAATAAAATTGAATCATTAGATGTCGTCAGGATTGTATAACATTCTAATTCTGTCGAACGAACCTAATTCGGACATGTGTTTAATCAAACAAAGAACCAGTCATTCCATACCGTTTGCGCTCCCTAGACGAACCCACGATAACCGACATCACCAGAAACAGGCAAGTGATACTTGTCAGTAATTGTTTAGGCCACGTTTTAGGCCAATTTGTGTAGTATCGTAAAAGAGACTAGGCGATGAAATGATAGTCGCCTAAACGCCCTTACTAGATCTAGCTTAACAACGAAGATAAATCCGACACCTTTAACATGCTATCATTTCATGCTGCCATGTCACGTTTACTTTCAATTAACTGTACGCACTTTAACTGCTCATTGCCATGTCATGTCATGCATCAAACTATTCTATCGTGATTGCATAGCACACACTACAATAATTGTAACTATTGAGTCTAGGCACCTGCTTTGCGGGCACAACCCTATGCCAATAACACTTCCTGGCTCGTGATCCAGAAGATGGGTGCCAATCCATATACACGTGGATGGGTAGGGTTAAACGGTCGCTTGAGCATAGAAGTGAGCCCGTACAGCCACTTCAGCCAAAAGACGGAAACTCTGTGTATAAAGTGAAAGATTGGTGATTTGTGAATCGTGTAATAGTGTTTTGGTAGTTTTTGCTACGACGTGCATGCTTGTTTCAACATGTCATTTTAAATTATTGCATTCTTTAAATGTCATGCCATTTCATCATTTTAAAACTGCTAGTTGCATTACTTTTATTTGCATCCTTGCACAAAAGTCCTCCATTTTCTTTTGGGAGACTTTTGCTGACATGTGCCCTCTTCTCTTTGGGTGTCACTGATGTGTCCATATTTTTCATATTTTCATGTCATTATTTCCTTGCATCTCATATCATTTTCGCATCCAAATCCCACTTTTACTACGAATTTGCATTTCTGACGATATTTTTGAGTTTCGTAGTGTTTTGTGAGTTTTCAAGGATTTTGGAGCGATTTGGACCCCCCCGCTTGGGTATGGACACATCCAACATGCTCGTGAGCTCGTTGGCAGGGCTCTGGAGGAGTTCGCCACACTTTTGGAGCCATTGGAGGAGAGAAGAGAGGGAGAGAGAGCAGAGAGAAGCCCCAGGAGCATTCTGCAGCATTTCCCAGAAATTGCTCGGTCCGAGTATCTCAGATACTCGGACCGAGTAGCTCCATTTATAGCAGAAATGGATACGGGCTGACTCGGACCGAGCAGCTCATTTGCTCGGTCGAGTAGCCTCAGATTCCACAGCCCGAGTAGCGCCCAAGCAGCTGACCGAGTAGAGTCTTACTCGGACCGAGCAGATCCTACTCAGTCCGGGAAGGGCGATTTCAATTTCTCGCATGCAGCAGAGCAGACAGCTACACGGCCCGAGCCACTGACCGAGCATCTCATTACTCGACCGAGTAGCCTACTCGGTCGGTAACACCAAGAGCATTTTTGGAAAGTCTTTGAAAGATCGCGTTGCGCGTGATCTCGGGAGGATTGAAGCTGGCGATCTGGGAGCGACGAGAAGAGACTTCCATTAGGCAATTTTTGGAGAGTTTTGAAGAGAGAGCTCTATGCGATTTTGGTAGGATTTTCTTAGGGCAATTTTTTTGTAAGAAGAATTTTGGATCTGATATTGGAGATTATCGTTCTTACTTTGGATTGTGCTTGCGTTTTGGAATCTGAGTTTATTTCTGGATTTTTCTCTAGCTATTGTTCGTCTATTCTCGCTGTAAGTCTTTGAGCCCTAATCTTTCGATTACTATAATGTTTTTTCTGTGGAATTGATGTTTTTGTCTGTTGCTATTGCAATGTGTGAGTAGATTTATTTTAGGGTTGATTGGTTAGCCCTAGGATTCTAGGGGAAAATGTAGATCTGGATCCATACGTTGAATTGGGGATTAGGGTTGTATTTCGATAGATCCTACCGAATTCGTAGATATACCGTACTGAGATCATGCCCATGGTCTGTGGAATTGATGTGCTTAAGGGGTATCTAGGGATTCGAATAGGGAAACCGATGGATATAACCAAGGCACGTGACCATGCCCGGCTCGTGTCTTTAGGAGATCCACCGATGAACTATACCGCTACGTTGACGGCTACCGCCATTGCGTCAACGAGAGCCACCAAAATACCCCGCAATTCTAACCCACGAGAGTGGTACAAATTGGGGGATTAACTCCCTAGCCCTAATGCAATGCAAGGATCCTATCCTAACATCGACCCCCAACGATCCTAGTGGTGATCCGTAAAGCCCTAGTCCCTCTTTATTGATATTATCACAACAACAACCAACCCAAATCTGTTACCCCGACAACAATCTCACTTCTACACTTAGAAATAGACTGAGAACCTACTGGCACTATCAACATCACTGTGGGATCCGACATCTTATATATTATAACTCGACACCGTCCGCTTGCGGATTGAGCCTGAAATCGTAGCCTAGGGGCCATACCACGCTTGGCGATCGTGACACCGCCAGGTGGAACCTAGGTGTAGGTTACGGGCGGCGTCAAATTTTTGGCGCCGTTGCCGGGGACGGCAATAGTGTTTTATCTCAGTTTGTTTTTATTTTGTGAAGTTTGCTAGCATTCCGCTCATTTCTCACCCTTCCATCATTTTTATTCTTTTTATTTATTGCGGTGCTACTGACGATATTTCTTTGAGCTTTGTTGGTGCATGAACACCTGCTACAAAGGGTCTACTAGAGAGTTATTGTTCGATCCTGAGATTGAAAAGACAGCCAGGGCTTTGAGAGCCTCTAGCAGAAGTTTATCTCCATCCGCTCAGATGGGAGAAAATCCTCCTCCTCCTCGCACTGGGTCCATCAGGGACCATATGAAACCGATGTTTGGGAACAACTCCTCCATTCTCAGACTGCAACGGGCAGCAGTGAGCTTCGAGCTCAAGACGGGTTTGATCAATCTTATGCAGCAGGATCCCTTCAATGGGCATCCTCATGAAAATCCCAACCATCACATCGACTCCTTCTTGGCGAAATGTGATACATTCAAGGAGAAGGACGTCAGTGATGATGCAGTGAAACTACGGCTTTTCCCGTTCACCTTGAGGAACATGGCCTCCTATTGGCTCCGAGCTTACCCTCCCAACCACTTCACCACATGGGAGAAGCTCGCGTTTGTATTTGTGGATAAGTTTTATCCACCCTCGAAGACGGTTCGGATCTGTGGGGCCATTTCTAATTTCAAGCAGCTCCCGCAGGAGTCACTTTACGAGGCTTGGGAGAGGTTCAAGGACCTCCAACACCAGTGTCCTCACCATGGAATCCAGCCCTGGGATTTGGTGTAGAGCTTCTACAATCGGCTCCAGCCTAGCACCAAGATGATTATCGATGCTGCGGCGCAAGTCGCCTTACTTGATAAGTCTCCTGAGGAGGCTATAAATCTGTTGGAGCACATGGTGACCAACACCCAGCAGTGGAACGCTGAACGGACCGTTGTGACCCGGACTCCTGAGGTCAAGGTCGCTAGTCACTTGGATTCTCACATCGAGACCTTGTGCAAGCAAGTGGCCCGCATCGAGCAGCGCCTAGACTCCATCCCAGCAGCACCCAACACCTCCTATCATCCTAGGGAGGAGTATGTAGATCCGGGATATATCCCTAGTGAGGGCTACTATGAGGGTGCTGAGACATCCGAGACCATACAGTACGTCCAAGGAGAAGGACGGAATCAGTGGCAGCATCCTACCGCCAGGAATCACCCGGGGTTTTCCTACGGACACCCAAGTGGAGGGCTGCAACCTCCGCAGTTTCAGAGGCCCCCACCTCCTCCTCAGTAGCAGCAGAGCCAGCAGCAAAGAGGCTTTAGGCCAGCTGGGCCCTATAGGCCGCCGGGATATCAGTTCAACCGGCCGCCTCAACAGAATTATGCATCGGCTCTGCCAAAGTCTAATATCGAATCTACACTGGAGACCTTCATGAGCGGCCAGATCCGCTTCAATCAGGATACATCGAACCAATTCAAGAATATTAATTCTTCACTCGATGAATTAAGGGGAAAATGTCGCAGCTGCTAAAGAATTAGGGGAGATTACCTTCCCAACCCGAGACTAACCCTAGAGCTCAAGCCAATGCTGTGGTTTCAGTGACCACACGTGGAGGACGGGTGACTGACCCCGTCATGGTCCCGGTGCTTGATAAGGAGAAGATCGTTATTGAAGAAGCTTTTGATGACAGCGAAAGAGTTGAGGCCACTTGAAGGGCTTGTCACTATTGAGGAGAAAGGGGATGCACCTCCCGTCATTCCTACTACGACGCCGTCTCCCGTGGATGCATCTAAGGGCAAAGTCTCCAGACCTCCTCCTCCATACCCACAGAGGCTAGCCCTAGCCAAATTAGAGAAGAAGTACTCCAAGTTTATGGAGTTACTAAAGGGGATCCAGCTGAATATTCCGTTCATGGATGCCATTACCAAGATCCCGATCTATGTTAAATTCCTAAAGGATCTCATCAATGGGAAGAGAAGGCCCGAAGAAATCAAGTTATTGGAGGATTCTACCTCCATTATCAAGAATCACCTCCCTCGGAAGCTGCCGGATCCAGGGAGCTTCACCGTGCCATGCTTCATTGGAGGGATGCCGATCAGCAGGGCGTTGATTGATTTAGGGGCTAGCATCAGTCTGATGCCCCTCTCCATCTTCAAAAGACTCCAGACGGGAAGCGAGCTGGAACCGACGAGCATGTCTATCCATCTCGCCGATCATTCTATCACCAACTCGGTGGGAATAGCAAGGGACATCATCCTTCAAATACCTCCCGGGCTATGTATTCCAGTCGAATTCATCATCATGGACATGCCTGAGGGAGGGAGCTCTCAACTCATACTCGGCCTCCCCTTCATGGCGACGGCCGGAGTTCTAATAGACGTTCAAGAGGGGACCCTTTCTCTCAATGTAAGAAATATTGAAGCTGAGTTCTGGCTATAAAAGCTGATGAGGGAGCGAGCTGATCGCGTCCGAGTGTACACCCGAAAAACGACTTGTAGTTTTATCGCAAGCGCACGGTGTAGCGACGAGCGGGTATCGAACTCAGGGAGGAACAAATGACTGTGTCTCTTTCCAATTACCTAGCAATCAAGAGAATCGAGAATAGTTTGGGGTATAAAAGCCACAATTGTTCAAATATCAAAGGGAAATATCAATTTAATAAAACGTCTAGGGATAGGGAATCCCCACTACGGACCGTCTCTCATCCTTGTGATTCGTAAGTTTCATTGTTGCTAAGCTTGAATATAGGTGAACTAGTCGCAACTTAATGTAGAACCAAGCTCACACTCTCGTGCTATTGCCGGTCTATAGCAAACCTAGGATAGAGCCCACTCTCGTGCAAACCATAGCCTAAGCCGATAGCGTGAAGAACGACATCATTGTTCAATCGTATCCCAAGCCCACTCTCGTGCAAACTCGAGCTACAACCTAGATTACGATAGTTTCTATCCGTCCAATCTCTTACAAACAGATATGGGTATAGAATCACAATTAAAAATCCTAGCTTTGGTCCAATCTCTTGTAAATCAAATCTAGAGAAATTGAATTGTCAATCTAAATCGAATATCTAGGACTTCCTATTAATTGGGATCCAATCTCTTGCAAATCCCAATCGATATGAATTTCTAGCCATCTGTAATAAATCAATTACAACCTAACCCTAATCAAATCTAGCAAAAATTCTACAAATTCATCACAATTTAGAAATAGGGTCCATAGGGTTCATCCCTACGCACTAGGACGACGACACTACTCACTAGACATCATGCAAATCTCAGAAAAATCAATAATAATCACGGCACAATTCATTGCAAAAGAGAAATAATGCATAAAAATCAAGTTTTTAATAGGAATAGACAAACCAATGTATTCGCCGACGATCTCCAGCTGAGATTTCACAAAGAGTAGCCGTCAAAATAATAAAAGAAAGTCTAAAAATTAATTGTTCTAAAAGCTCTCTAAACTAGGGCAAAAATTGGGGTTAAATACCCTCTAAAATCGTCCAAAAAATCGTGACCAAACTGCCCATGCGCAGCCCAGAAATCGCACCCTAGCAGCAGGCGGATCGGATCACTCGGCCGAGTGACCGTTGTTACTCGGTCAAGTGACAAACCCTGTAAAAAAACAGTAACTTCGGATGCTTCAGGGTCTGTCTTCTGGGGATGGCTCGGCCGAGTAGACTTATTCATTCGGCCGAGTAGCTATATCGTTCGGCCAAGTGGGGCTTCGTCAGGATCTCTGAAAATTCCAGTGTCTCTGGCCTTTCTCTGGACAATTTCCCTGTACCACTCGGGCGAGTGAGATTTCTCACTCGGCAGAGTAGGCTTTCTTCGTTCGGTCGAGTATTCGCTGAAAATTCCGTGTGCGTATCCGTTCTGGTCGACCGAGTGGGACTTCTTGTTCGGCCGAGTGGCTGTTATACTCGGCCGAGTGATATGCTGACATGCCTGTTTCTTCTTCTTTTTGCCTCCTCTTGCTCCTATTGATTTCCTTCTTCTTCCGCTCATCCACCATCACTGATAAGCCCTTAAATGAGCCGTGGGTAACACTCCTAAGTGCTTGCAAATCCCTTGATCTCGAATTTTCTCCAAATCGCTCCATATTTCCTGAAATACGACAAAAACAAGAAATAGTGAAAAGCATTGCAATATTGTCGAATAATCATGAAAACGCGATATGGGCGATCAAAACGGCATGAAAACATGCAGAAAAAAGGTATAAAATATGGAGTGATCAAAATCCCCCAAGCTTAACTCTTACTCGTCCTCGAGGAAGATAAGTAAAAGGCGAACCCGACAGGAAAAATAATAAAAAGAAAAAATGGAATAGATAGAAAATAAAGAAAGAAAGCAAAGAGGGAGGTGCTAGATCATTTTCTTAGGACGTGGGCCTTGCTTACTTATATAGCATATAGCGAATATAAAACACATGCTAAAGATTTTTATCTCGATATCATGATATAAGGATGCATTCAAAATAGGAAACCCTAGAATAGCTAAATAGTATGAAATATGGAATCGTTCTAGAATTAACATCGTCTGAAGCATCTAAAGCGGTATACATAATCATAGACCACACACTTTTCAATTGAATACTTTCTATTTGGAGTATAAGAGATATCACACATCATGGATCAATAATAATAGAAAGGTATGGTTTTCGTGAAATGCATGCTAAGTTTCAATTCCTGGATTTTGAAAAACTTTCAGTAATCTCACCGAGTATAAAAAATTACATAGCTTAGGTTTCCATGCACAGTCAAGTAGTCACTCTCACACACATCATTGGATCCTCTCCCCCAAGCTTATCTATAAGCATGGTGGCATAAGTAAATCAATAAGTATATTCCCCATTTTTGAAGCTCCAATAAAAATAAAAACAAAAGAGGGAAGAAAGAGAGAAAGAGTGTGATATGGGATCATGTATAAGCTTCTTTTCTCTTTTCTTTTCTTTTCTCCTTTTTTTCTTTTTTTTCTTTTTTTTTCTTATTCCTTTTTTCTTTTAGAAATATAGCATATATACATCTGAGATCCCAAATCAAAAGATAGAAAGATATTCATATATTTTTTCTTTTTGATTTTGGGGAATTGGAGCATGGAATTTAATAGCGGGGGAAATGCCAATGATAGAATTACTAAAGGGAGATTCACCAATGAATATAAGTATAGAAATAATGCTCAAGATATGTGGAGAAAGAAATAAATGTAACACTCGGTTCACTCTATAGGACGTGCACGACAACTTTCAGCAGAGTATTATAATCTACTCAGTTTAATCTCAGAAAGTAAACTAGTCCAGTTATATCAGCCTAACACACATTCATTCAACCTGAAAGTGAGGCGTACAATTTTCATGCAATAAGAAGTGATATAAGAAAAGAAAGCAGTACTCCAGATATAAGCAATCAATGCGTGAAGCTTGGTGTATTTTCTACGAAGAGTATACATATAAATTATCAGGTTCAGCTAATAAAAGAATTTCATCCATATTCATACATGAAAGTGCGGGTTACTATCTCAAATGTGTAGCAAGACACAGTATATGATATCAGAAATAAAAACTATGGCATGACAAAGTAATATGCATATAGAGATAAGCTAGCACCACGTCATCATCATCACAGAAAATTCATCTCTAGCGAAAAGATGAAAGAAATAAGGATAAAAAGGAAATGAAAACTACTACTGTACAATGCAGCACACTCAAGAAATAGAAAAAACATGATGCATGATAATAAAGGAAAAAGTGGGTGAAAGAAGTTTAAAAACAAGGAAAAGGTGGAAAAATAAAAATAAAAGGCGACGAAAAAAATGAAAAGTGTGAGAACTCACTCCCTCAAGCTAAAGTGCACAGTGTCCTCAATGTGCAAAGTGTGGCACACCGAGAGACAAAAAGTGGGTGGGGTGGGTGAGGATGTATGCATGATGGTAAAAAAATGAAAGAAAATGATATGAGAATGCGGGTGATGCATGAAGAGATCAAAATAGTGCAGATATGAGTGTCCCCAAAAAGTACTACCTCTCTCCCAAACAGATATAGACAGATAGGACCAAAATGTGAACAAAACAGTGTGTGGAGGAGGGGTGCAAAATCAGCAGGCTCACAGAAAGTATCTAGCGTATCGACATCAAAAATGTGGAAGGCATCCAGTGTGTGCCTAAGGGGGTGGGGGTGCACCAGCACCATCCTATGGCAGAGGTGGTGGCGGGCGTGGTGGCTGCTGGGTGGGTGTAGGTGGCAGGGGCAGACGCGCAAGAATCTGATTCAGGCAAGCCTGAATACTAGGAAGTATGGCGACGCGGGTCTGGACTGCACTGACGGTGGCGGAGAGAGCCCTAAAGTATCCTCTGAGTCCACTAACTGCTCCCTCAAGAACACTAATGCTCTGAACTAGGGTGTCGGGGGGAGGTGGAGCAGAGGGTCGAACAGGTCGAACAGGTGAAGAACGGGGCTGTCTCACACGACCACCGTAAAGAATGGGTGCAGCTATGGGGTGGTGCTCCGATGCTGTGCTCGCTAAGTGGCGCTCAGCCTCTGTGTGAGGCTGAGACACAGGCAAGGTATACGAGGAAGGGGCAGCAGCAGAAGCTGGAGTGAAAACAGACCACGAGGCGGGCAGAGAGGTCAGTGACACAGAAGTGGGGACAGACGTCATGACGCTCTCAGAGAAAATAGCGGTAGTGGGGACAGACGGGTCAACGGCTGGGGTGGTCGTGAACAAAAGTAAGGACAGGGCTGCCACTGCGGCTGTAAAGGAGGTCTCGCCGCTCTCTAAAATGGTAGTAGGATGCTCAGGGCTATCAGCGGAAATGGGATCGACAGAAATGGGCACAAAGGTGGTGGCAGTGGTGGACGAGGACTCATCAAAAGTGCTCCCAACACTGACAGAAGTGTGGACAGAGGTGTCGGGAGGTGTAGACGGGTCATGTGCAGGCTGAGGGATCACTGGTCCTGAGGTGGAATGAGGGGCTCCTGCTGAGCACCCTCGGGCTATAGTACGTAAGGGACAGGGATGAGGAGATCCATCGCTGGAATCCAATCTCATACCGCGGGTCCAATATGAGTCCGAGCAGTGCTCTGGAGAATCATGTAATCAGCAGCGAAAGGACCGTGGAGCCACACCCAGTGCTGATGACCATGAGGATGCATCATCCTCATCCGAGCCATAATGTCTATCGAAAGTGAAGTGTGGCCCGATGGTCGAAGCAAGTCAGCAGGTAGGTCGACTCAGCATAATAGAGCCAAGAGGGTAATAAGACCGCCACAACAAATAGGCGTCCGAGCACCGAAAGAAATAATGATGCGGTCAATGTACCAACTGGCAATATCAATCTCTGCAGCAGGGACCAGAACATCAGCTCCATCAAAAACCCTGGGACGTGTCATCGCATAGAGCATGTAGAGCTCTGGTGTCGACACCGTCCCAGGCTCATACCTCGCAAGAAAAGTGGTCTCCATAAGACGCTGTGCAATGCGGAGGCACGGGTGGAGGACGGCAGAGGCCTTGGCCCTACTAAGGTCAAAGGCAAGAGGTGATCCTGTAATCCGGGTCCAAAAAGCGTGGGTGTCGAACGACAGGGGTGGGATGTGCGTGGGAGCGTAAGCGCGGTCTGGGTCAGGGATAGCGAGCCACTGGAAGAATGCTCGGAGCATGTCAAGAGTGACCTGGCACTCCTGATCCACCAGGAGAAATGAGCATCCTCCAGCGGTCCGCTCAATAGAGCTAAGGACCTCTAGTGTCGGGCGGATATAAGTGTCCGTCGACACCGAAAAGAAATCACGCCACCCCACGTTGTCGTACAACTGGAGTAGCCCCTCTAGAACCCCTAGGCACTCAAAGTCGGTGAGTTACATGAACCTAGTGGGTACGATCGAGCGATGGGAGATACGCTCGAATCTGGTGCGCTGGGCATCATCTTGAAACGTAATCCCCATTGCATCGAACGCAGGGGCAGGCTGTGCAGGTGGTGTAATGGGATCGGCAGGAGGCAGATGTATAGGTGGTGGTGGGCTAGGTGGAGGGGAGTCTGCCCTAGCGGAAGAGGAGCCAGGATCACCTGACTTCTTCCGCTTGGAAGCGGGCTCCCGTGTGCATGGCCTAAGGCGAGGCGACATATGTGCTGCGAGACGTGCCCACTACCCAAGTAAAAATGCGAAGTGCTAGACGATGGAGCGAGTAGACCTGAGCACGACGCGAGAGCAGATTGGAAGTGTGTGAAGAGACACCTCCTCCATGAAGCTCTGAATGCGTCCAAAAGCTCCCCCAAGCTCTCCCAAGCTAACCTGAAACTCAAACAATAAAATCAGCGAATGATAATCAATATACATGGGGGAGGTATGGGATAACAGATATATATATATGAGTTGATTTGAGTTTAGGGCGCAATGGGCGTACAAAATGGGAGAATGGAGGAGAAAATCGAGTTTTGGGTGAAATGAGGGTGACCGACGGTGGGAGAGGGCGGCACCGGCGGCGTGCGACGGTGGGGCGATGTCGGTGCCAGTCGGTTGTGGGTCGTCGGCCGGCGTACAACGGCGGGGTGAGGGGAGAAGCGATTCGGGCGTTAGAAGCTGAAGGGCTCGGGCGCTGGGCGGAATTTTGGGGAATTTGGCTTTCTCGAAATTCGCACAGCCACAGCGCATATATATAGGAATGTTACAACTCGGCCGAGTGAAGAGTTCACTCGACCGAGTGGGACATGCGATAGAATTTTGAAATTATTTCCCATAAGTTACGACTCGGCCGAATGGCTTTTTCCACTCGGTCGAATGGATAAGTTCCATTCGGCCGAGTGGCATAGCCACTTGGCAATATTTAGAGCGTGCATGGTATCTGATTCACTCGGTCGAGTGACAAGTCACTCGCCCGAGTGGCAAATTATGCTGTAAATCGAAAAAAATAACAGAGAGTTGGTCAGAACGATCTTCCCTGGTCTGTATTCCACTCGGCTGAATGGAGTCTTTGCTCGGTCGAGTGACATATGTTAATCGGCCCAGTGGCATCCTGTTTTCTGCAACGGCTCTCTGTTTTCGCTCTATGCTCTGTTTTTCTTCCTCCAGTCAGTCCCTGCCTTCCACTGAGACCTGAGTGCATTCATGAAGTGCTCTCCCTTGCCTTAGTCATCCTCCATATGAATGATCTCTCATTCTCCATCTCCTGTCAATAAAAATAGGGCCCGTTGTCACGATTTTTATAGACACTAGACTCTAAACACTAAGAAAAAACCAAAATAAAAATAAAAATCAACTAAAAATGATATGAAACCATCGGGTTACCTCCCGACAAACGCTCGTTTACGGTCATGAGCTCGACACCTTATGATTTTTGTTTAGCGCGTGATGTTGGGCGCATGCAAGATACGCCCATCAAACTTGCCGGGAAGGCCACTTGGATTTGGTTGTTGATGCTCGTGGGCTTTCCTCGGTGTCCCCTCATCATGGGTAGGGTTGGGGGATAAGTCCCCCAAGCTTGAGCTAGAACCAATCTTCTTCCTCACCGGTGACACCGATCTTCTATTCGGTGGAGCTTTCTTCGAATTGTTGGCCGTTGAGAGCTTGCAAAGCTCCCTTATCCTTGCGACATCAGCGTCATCTTTATCATTGGCCGTAGAGCTATCCGGAGGGTCCTCTAACTTTTCTTCATTGTTAGAGGTTTGGCCTTCTTCAAGGCAATCATCATGGAAAGCACAATTGGAGTGCGGAATGGCTTCGTCGATTACCTCATCAAGGAGGTCTAAAAGATCGTGGGGGTGCCCCTTTAGTAGATATACACGATTCACTTCATCGGTGGGGGATCCTTCGGAATAATGCTTGACCCGTTGTCCATTTACCTTGAATGTGGCTCCGTCTTTTCCTTCCAATTCAAATGCTCCCCCCGGTTGTATGTGCTTAATGGTGAATGGTCCGGACCATCGCGATCTTAACTTTCCAGGAAAGAGTCGGAGCCAGGAATTGAATAGGAGGACTTTGTCTCCGACCTTGAAGTCCGTAACGATGATGCGTGCGTCATGGAGGATTCTAGTCCTTTCCTTGTAAATTCTTGAGCTCTCGTAAGCATCACGTCTAATCTCATCAAGCTAATTAATGTCTAAGAGTCGCCTCACCGCCGCACTCTTGTAGTCATAATTGAAGGTCTTAATGGCCCAATATGCGTGGTGTTCCAACTCCACCGGCAAGTGACAAGCTTTCCCATAAACAATTCGGTACGGTGTGGTGCCAATGGGAGTGTGAAAGGCCGTACGATATGCCCATACTACATCGTTCAATTTCATGGACCAATCTTTTCAAGATCTATCGACGGTCTTTTCTAAAATTTTCTTGATTTCTCGGTTCGACACATCCACTTGGCCACTCGTCTGAGGGTGGTATGCCATGCCAATTCTATGATTCACCCCATACTTTTTCAACATGGCTTCAAATTTGTTTTCTTTAAAGTGGCTTCCCCCGTCGCTTATCAAAGTACGAGGCACTCCAAAGCGTGGGAAGATGTTTTGCTTAAAAAATTTGGACACCACCCTCACATCATTGGTAGGGGTCGCAATGGCTTCCACCCATTTAGAGACGTAGTCCACGGCTAATAAGATGTACTTGTTTCCTTTGCTTGATGGAAAAGGTCCCATGAAGTCCACTCCCCAACAATCAAATAGCTCAATTTCTAGAATGGGCTTCATTGGCATCTTGTTAAGCTTGGATATATTTCCGGTCCGTTGGCATCTATCGCATCTCTTGACGAGGTCATGCGTGTCCTTGAACATGGTTGGCCAAAAGAACCCGCACTGTAATATCTTAGCGGTGGTTTTAGAGGCCGCATGATGTCCCCCGCATGGCATACTATGGCAATGCAAAATAATTGACGTGGCCTCCTCCTTGGAAACACACCTCCTTATAACACCGTCCTTGCATATCTTGAAGAGATATAGATCTTCCCAGAAATAGTTTCGGACTTCGTGCATAAATCTCCTCTTTTGTTGCGTGGGCATTCCACATGGTTTTATCCCACAAGCCAAATAATTAACAAAATCCGCATACCAAGGCACCTCTCCGGGTCTTACGGCGAATAGCCTCTTGTTGACAAAGGTGTCATCGATTGGCAAGCTTTCATCCTCCTTGTCGCGAACAAGTCTAGACAAGTGGTCCGCCACAACATTGTCCATTCCCTTCTTGTCTATAATCTCCAAGTCAAATTCTTGCAACAAAAGTATCCATCTTATCAATCTTGGCTTTGCCTCTTTTTTGCTTAGGAGATACTTCAGTGCTGCATGGTCGGTGTGGACAATAACCTTGGATCCAAGGAGGTAGGACCGAAACTTCTCGATGGAATAGACAACCGCCAAGAGCTCTTTTTCGGTTGTGGTGTAGTTTTTCTGTGCCTCGTCCAATGTTTTGCTTGCATAGAATATTGCATGAAGCTTTTTATCCTTCCTCTGACCTAGCACTGCTCCAACTGCTTGGTCATTTGCATCACACATGAGCTCAAAGGGAAGGCTCCAGTCGGACGGTTGTATAATGGGGGCAGAAATGAGCGCTTCCTTCAACGTGTTAAATGCTTGCAAGCACTCTCCTGAAAAGACAAAGGGGCATCTTTACCAAGTAAGGCAGTAAGGGGTCGGACAATTAGGGCAAAGTCCTTGATAAAGCGGCGGTAAAACCCCGCATGAACAAGAAAGCCTCTAATGCCCTTAACATTAATAGGAGATGGATTTTTTTATTACCTCAATTTTCGCCTTATCAACCTCGATCCCCCTAGAAGAAACAAGATGCCCAAGAACTATCCCCTCGGTGACCATAAAATGACATTTTTTCCAATTAAGAGTGAGGTTATTTTGTTGGCATCGTTTGAGGACTTTAGTAAGATTAGCCAAACAAGAATCAAACTCACTTCCATATACAGAAAAATCATCCATGAAGACTTCCATAATATTTTCAATGTAATCAGAAAAGACTGATGTCATGCACCTTTGAAAAGTGGCGGGAGCATTGCAAAGTCCAAAGGGCATTCTACGATAGGCATATGTACCATAAGGACATGTGAAAGTGGTCTTTTCTTGGTCATCTTCATGCAAGGGGATTTGAAAGAATCCCGAATATCCATCCAAATAACAGAAGTATTTATGATTAGCAAGACGCTCAAGCATTTGATCAATGAAGGGCAATGGGTAATGGTCTTTCCGGGTGGCTTTATTTAATTTCCTATAATCAATACATATCCGCCATCCCGTGATGGTACGCGTAGAAATGGGTTCTCCCTTTTCGTTTTTTATAACGGTCATCCCTCCCTTTTAGGGACGACATGAACAGGGCTAACCCACCGGCTGTCAGAGATATGATAGATAATGCCAGCTTCAAGTAATTTAAGAATCTCTTTCTTAACCACCTCCTTCATGTTAGGGTTCAACCGCCTTTGAGGCTCTATGGAGGTGGCTTCAGTGTTTTCCAAGTGGATTCTATGCGTGCAAAGCCTAGGGCTTATTCCCTTAAGATCAGAGATGGTGTATCCAAGTACATCCTTGTGACTCCTAAGGACTTCTAAGAGTCTTTCTAGTTGATCATGGCTGAGGTGGGTATTAACAATAACCGGATAGGTCAGTTTATTACCCAAGAAGGTGTACCTTAGATTTGGTGGTAATTGTTTAAGCTCTACCTCAGGGGGCGCTGTACCCTCTACTTCCTCTCCTTGTGAAAGCTTGACCTCTTCTGCAACATCTGGGTTTAGTTCATGCTCTTTGAGTGGGCTTCCCCATGCAGACTCAGATTCACTTCTTAGTGAGGACGGTGCATCGGAATAGACGCTGTACAACTCTACGCGGGCATCGATGGGACTACCACTATGCTCCGGTCCAAGCCTGAGATCAAGAGATGTGTCAGTGGGTTCATAAATATAAGAGTGAGGGTCGTAGAGTGTACTTCCCTGAATCTCGGCATGCCCAGTGGACTCCTCGGAAGTGTAGTACTCTTCGATGCACGCTCTTCCGTCTTCAAAATATAACTTGCCGTCTCTCACATTAACTCTGATGTTGCCCTCGATAGTCCCTTCCGGGGAGATTTGATTCATCACAAAAATAGCAAATTGTTGCTCAATGGGGTCCTCGATATCAACGACGAACACCCCTGTGGCATGAACCTCATCAACAAGTTCCTTAAGAAGGTTCGCGAAGGAGTCATCATCTCCCAGGCTAGACTCAGTCATCAACATTGCATCCCCCATGTTCCTGTTAAGATCTTATGGAGAATACTGGGAGAGCAAGTAAATTGGGCAGCAAACAAAGTCAAAAAGGAAAAATAAAGAAAGAAAGGAAGATAGATGGTAAGATATAACCGGGTGATCACAATCGAACACCGTCAAATGTACTCCTCGACAACGGCACCAAAAACTTGATCGCGTCCGAGTGTACACCCGAAAAACGACTTGTAGTTTTACCGCAAGCGCACGGTGTAGCGATGAGCGGGTATCGAACTCAGGGAGGAACAAATAACTGTGTCTCTTTCCAATCACCTAGATATCAAGAGAATCGAGAATAGTTTGGGGTATAACAGTCACAATTGTTCAAATATCAAGGGAAATATCAATTTAATAAAACGTCTAGGGATAGGGAATCCCCACTACGGACCGTCTCTCATCCTTGTGATTCGTAAGTTTCATTGTTGCTAAGCTTGAATATAGGTGAACTAGTCGCAACTTAATGTAGAACCAAGCTCACACTCTCGCGCTATTGCCGGTCTATAGCAAACCTAGGATAGAGCCCACTCTCGTGCAAACCCTAGCCTAAGCCGATAGCGTGAAGAACGACATCATTGTTCAATCGTATCCCGAGCCCACTCTCGTGCAAACTCAAGCTACAACCTAGATTACGATAGTTCCTATCCGTCCAATCTCTTGCAAACAGATATGGGTATAGAATCACAATTAAAAATCCTAGCTTTGGTCCAATCTCTTGCAAACCAAATCTAGAGAAATTGAATTGTCAATCTAAATCGAATATCTAGGACTTTCTATTAATTGGGATCCAATCTCTTGCAAATCCCAATCGATATGAATTCCTAGCTATCCGTAATAAATCAATTACAACCTAACCCTAATCAATTCTAGCAACAATTCTACAAATTCATCATTATTTAGAAATAGGGTCCATAGGGTTCATCTGTAACGACTGGTTTTTATCTATTATATATATGTGTTGGTTGTTCTCTCCTTTGTATGTTTTTTCCGTTTCTGTAGTTAGGCGTTTTCGCTCAGTTCTTTATGGTCTACTAGTTCCTTTCCATAGAACGATGAGCTTGGAGTAAGTCATTCATGATGAACTTCATCTTGACCACATCTTAGAGCTAGAGTGATCTTAGAAGCCATACGAACCTTTCCCGAAGCCTCACGCTTCATTTCGAGACTTTTCGTGCATCTTAGTTGGTTCAAGAAGGAGAACCAACCGACTAGATTGCAATCTAGTCGGTCGGTAACTCTTTAGGAACAGACTAGTTCATCTTGATTATTTCAGCCGAGTTACTGTTTCCTCTTAGTCGGTCTAAGCACATCCATCGACCGACTAGTTGTGAAACTAGTCGGTTAGAACTTGTTCTCAGACAGACTAATTCTGAGATCTTTCTACAGCCGAGTTACTGTTTACAGTTAGTGGGTCAAAGAACGACTATCGACCGACTAGTTGATAAACTAGTCGGTTAGAGTTTCTTCTCAGACCGACTAACTCACAATACTTTTTGTCTATCATATTCAACCCTTAGTCTGTTAATGAATATTCACCGACTGACTAGTTTCCAAACTAGTCGGTTGACGCGCCTTCACAGACCGACTAAATCTGTCTACCCTGTGTTGACCTTGTTCACTGTTTTGCCTTTTAGTCGGTCTCAGTTGGACGACCGACTAGTTCCCAAACTAGTCGGTCGACCACTCTACACTGACCGACTAATTTGCCCAGAAACCCTAGGTTAAGTTGTAGCCGCCGCTTGTTTTTCTTATTTAAACCCTAGTCTTTTCCTCTTCTCTCCTCACTATTTTTAGCCGCCGTCTTCCCCTCCCTTTCTCCTTCCTTTCTCCACCGCCATACCCTCAGGCCGCGCCCCCTCTTCGCCCCTCCAAGAGCAGATCTCCCCCTCTCCTCTCCATTCTTCTCCCTTCCTTCTTCTTCCTTCTCATGTTCATCGTCTTCCTCCTCCTTTTTCCTCTCTTCCAGCCGCCGGCCTCCTCCTCTCCCCAGATCCAAAACCCACGGCCAAGCCCCAGGCCGCCACTTTTCCTCCATACCGTGATCCCCTCACTTTAGCCTCTCTCCTTCTCACGAGTCGCGAGCCTCAGATCTGACGTCGTCGACCCTGGGAATACGCCGAGATCCTCGCCACCACCTGTGGAGCCCGTAGACGTCGCTGACCGTCGACTTCCTTGCTGCCGCAACCAGATCAGACCGTTGACGTCGAGGAGCTTCCACCATTCAGATCCGACAACAGATCTCCATGCAATCATCGTTTCAGGTTGGTCCCCTAACTCATAGAAACCCACGCAGTAGAAAATTGAAACCTAATTAAAAATCAGCAACTCAATTAAATTTACTTTCCGCTCTTTAAAACATTGAGAAAACCTAGAAAATCGACGAATGGACTTCTTGACTGTGCACATAGGATAGATCGTCGATTAGGCTTAATAACCAAAAAAATGCAAATTTTGTACTACTAGGATAGTCCCAATCAACCTAGAAACAAACCCTAATAGGTTTGATGAATATCGCGACCTGACACCATCGCCGTGTCATTATTTCAGACGGACTACTGAGAGCACGAGGCTTGGACGAAACACTCCAAACGGACGACACACTCACCACCGCAGGCAAGTGCACCCACTTGCATTTTCAACCGCGTCTTGGTCTTGAACTATTAGAAATGTTGACTGTGAGTGTGTGTAGTGTCCAGGACGCCTTGACGACTTAGACTTGACGACGAAGTCTAAGCTCGACAAACAACAACTTTTGACACCGTAGGATTGCCATGTGTGTGCGTGCATGTGGACACCCTAGAATAACCCTTCCTACACTTGTCATGTCATGTCACTGTTACACAAAAAGCCTTCGGACATTTCGGATGCTCTCCATGCGAGAGTGATTCCCGTGACCGTTGTACAAAAAGCCTGCGGGTGTTTCAGGTGCTTCCCTTGCGGAAGTGATCTCCGTGTTACAAAAAGCCTGCGGGCGTTTCAGGTGCTTCCCTTGCGGAAGTGATCTCCTTGTTACAAAAAGCCTACGGGCGTTTCAGGTGCTTTCCTTGCGAAAGTGATCTCCGTGCTTCCTGTCCTGAGTTCTGGGGTTTGGGGTCGGGTTGAGTGTGCGCACGGGGAGAGGGTCTGATCCCCCTCGAACCGTAAGGCGTGAACCCTTCGTGTTTTACTAGTCCTGACAGTCGTGTCGTGTCTTGTTTTCGTCTTGTTCTGACACCTTTAGGATAGTCCCGTAGTCGGTAGCACACGCTACGACTACTGCTTGTCTCGCTTTACCTTCCTGCTGTGTTATTACTTTTACAGCTCAGTATACCCCTAGCATGTTAATCAACCATTAAAACGATGTATAATAATATAGTGCACTTGCAGTAGAGTCTGACAGTTTCTTGTAAACTTTACCTGACGTACAGTTCCTGTCTTAGGTGCTGTACGTCAGGTGTTGAGCCATAGTACGTCGACGAGGCGGACTTATCAGCAGACGTGGAGCCGGAGGGTGCTGATCCAGAGTACGATCCAGAGGAGGACCAGAGTTAGAGGCCTCTCGTTGCTTTTCCAGAGTTTCTGTTCCAGTTTAGATTGGGGGTGTAGCACCTTTTGTTTTCTTGACTAGGTTGGGTGCTTGCACCGGTAGTTCCCTTTTCTGCAGTTGTAGCCCTTCGGGGGGTTTTAGACATCTCAGTACTTTGGATGATTATGTTTGGAATAAAATGATATGCTCTTTCCTTTCAGTACTTTTATTGTTCTGTACTAACTTGCAGGGGCCTGTTCCTTCATTTTGGAATACCACAGACGCTTATTGGGACTGAGCTCTCAGCTCCGGCCTAAGCGGACCTTAGTCACGCTTCGCCTCCGTACTTTTGGGAAGCTGGGCGTGACAGGTTTTAGTGGTAGCACATGCAGGTCCCCCCCTTTCTGCAAAATTCGGAACAAGCAAAGTATTGAACTTCATTTTATTATCATCCAGTAATTGTACGAGTCTAATCTATGTCTTCTGTCAATAGGATGGCAGGACGACGTACTACCCGATCGGGGAGCTCCGGAGATGGAATTCAAGAAGACCAGGGCGGAGAGTTCAATCAGTTTCTAGGCGTGATGAGAGAGATGCTGGAGGTGCAGCATCAGTTGGTTCAGCAGTCCCAGCGTGCTGCCTAGGCTCCCCCAGTTGCACCACCACCACCTCCACCTACCCATCGAGCTGCTCCAGGAGTGAAGCAGTTCAATGAGCTTCAGCCGAAGACATTTTCTGGGAAGGAAGGACCTCTGGGTGCTGACGAGTGGATCCAGAGCACTGAGTAGAAGCTGATAGCTGCGAAGATTCAAGATGACACCGGACTGGAGATAGCGAAGATGCAGCTGACCGAGATTGCCAGAAACTAGTGGCGCATTGAGGAGAGGCGCCTACAGAAGCCAGTAGAGTGGAAGACCTTCCGCTATATGTTCAAGGAGAAGTATTTCACCAAGGCATCTAGGAGAGAGCTGATGGGCAAGTTTGTGGATCTGAAGCAGGGGGACATGTCCATCGATGAGTATGAGGCAGAGTTTGAGATGTTGAGCCGTTTTGCCCCACATATGGTGAAGAAGGAGGAGAACCGAGCTGATCGGTTCCGACAGGGACTACGTCCGAAGGTCCAGGCTTCTATGTCCTCGGCTAGTTTCTCGACCATGAGAGAAGTATTGGATGCTGCGAAGAATCATGAGACGATATCGCACCTGCCTGACCCTCCAGCTGATAGAGGGAAGCACCCCTTGGAGCAGTACCAGCCACCCGCCAGGCCGGCGATGAGGCCAGTTCAGACAGTGCCTTTCAAGAGGCCAGGAGCACCTATGCAGATTCAGAGTAAAGGACCATGCCACTTCTGCGGCAAGCCCGGACATGTTCAGAAGGATTGCAGGAGGAAGCTGGGATTGTGCTTGGTTTGTGGAGATGCCTCACACGCTGCTAAGGATTGTCAGAGAGCGTGTCATGCCATGGTCGGAGCACCAGCCCCACTACAGGGTAGAGCACCTGCCCCAGTTCAGAGAGGAGCTGTTGTACGAGGACCACCCTTGGCGCCACAGAGGTAGATGTTTCAGAGGGCAGTGCAACCCCAGAGGCACCATGACAACTGTTGAGACTGAGGAGCTGGATGGAGTTATTGCAGGTAACTCTTTAATCCTAGTCTTTCTTTTCATAGTTTAGATTTTATTGTTAGTGTTGCTTGCTTGGCTTGTTTGTTAGAGTAGCTTGGTTTGACCGTAGTTCTTACATATCTTAGGCACCATTCTAGTGTCCTCTCACCCGGCCTTGGCCTTGTTCGACTCCGGTGCATCCATGTGCATCATATCCCAGCGATTTGTAACAAGTCACTCCATCCCCACCCATACACTCCCTAAGTGTTGAGACATCACCACAGGGAACGGAGTGGTGACAGTGAACTTGGGTTGTCGATCGATTCCATTGGTGGTCAGTGGACACGAGCTTTTTGCAAATTTCATTGTCCATGACCTGCCACATTTCGATGTCGTTCTTGGCATGGATTGGTTGGGAGATTTCCATGCCTCGATCGATTGTCACAGCAAGAGGGTGGTATTCTAGATTCAAGGCCATCCAGAGTTCGAATTCCATAGCAGAGATGAGTCGCTTGGGCCCATCAGATTTCGGGCCAAGTCGGAGACACCGATTGTAGTAGCTATGCAGATGGAGATGGAGATCGAGTGACCAGCAGTCATCAGAGACTTCAACGACGTCTTCCCAGAGGATATCTCGGGTCTGCCACCTGACCGATCTCTAGAATTTGGTATTGATCTTATGCCGGGAGCGCACCCGATATCGAAGGCGTCGTACCGTATGGCTCCCACTGAGCTCGAGGAGCTGCGGAAGCAGTTAGATGAGTTGCTGCAGAAGGGTTTCATCCACCTTAGTGTGTCACCATGGGGTGCACCAGTTTTTCTTGTGAAGAAGAAGGATGGGTCCCGCAGGATGTGCGTGGATTATCGAGGACTGAATGCTGTCATAGTGAAGAATAAGTATCCGCTGCCACGCATCGACGATATCTTTGATCATCTTAGAGATTCGAGAGTCTTCTCGAAATTGGACTTGAGGAGCGGATACCATCAGTTGAAGGTGAAGAAGGATGATGTTCCGAAGACAACATTCCAGACGAAGTATGGGCATTATGAGTTCGTGGTCATGCCTTTCGGTGTGACCAATGCTCCAGCTGTGTTCATGAATTTGATGAACTTGATTTTCTACGACTTCCTGGATAAGTTTGTCGTTATCTTCATTGACGACATTCTTATTTATTCGAAGTCTGAGGAGGAGCACAGCTGTCAACTGAGGACAGTGCTGGAGACGCTAAGGCGACACAAGCTTTATGCCAAGTATAGCAAGTGCGAGTTCTGGCTGGACAGAGTCGCATTCCTGGGGCACGTGGTGTCTGGTGATGGCATATCTGTGGATCCGGAGAAGGTCAGAGCAGTCAGAGATTGGCCGACTCTGCAGTCAGCGTCAGATATCAGGAGCTTCCTTGGTTTAGCAGGCTATTATCGGCGGTTCATTAAGGATTTCTCGAAGATTGCAGAGCCGATGACGAAGCTGACGAGGAAGGACGTGGAGTTTCTTTGGTCAGATGCTTGTGAGGAGGCCTTCAGTATCTTGAAGGCGAGATTGACCACTGCACCGGTGTTGGCAGTGCCAGATCGAAGCGGAGGTTTCGAGGTATATTGTGATGCGTCAGGGAAGGGCCTAGGATGCGTCTTGCATCAGCATGGCCATGTGGTCGCGTATGCTTCTCGTCAGTTGAGGACTCATGAGAAAAATTACCCGACGCATGATCTGGAGTTGGCAGCGGTGATTTTTGCACTGAAGATCTGGAGGCACTTCTTGCTGAGTGAGAGCGTGAATATTTTCACCGATCACAAAAGCTTGAAGTACGTTTTCACGCAGAAGGAGCTCAACATGCGTCAGAGACGATGGTTAGAGCTCATGGCCGATTATGATCTCCGTGCTTCCTGTCCTGAGTTCTGGGATTTGGGGTAGGGTTGAGTGTGCGCACGGGGAGAGGGTCTGATCCCCCTAGAACCGTAAGGCGTGAACCCTTCGTGTTTTACTAGTCCTGACAGTCGTGTCGTTTCTTGTTTCCGTCTTGTTCTGACACCTTTAGTCCCATAGTCGGTAGCACACGCTACGACTACTGCTTGTCTCGCTTTACCTTCCTGCTGTGTTACTACTTTTACAGCTCAGTATAACCCTAGCATGTTAATCAACCAGTAAAACGATGTATAATAATATAGTGCACTTGCAGTAGAGTCTGACAGTTTCTTGTAGACTTTACCTGACGTACAGTTCCTGTCTTTGGTGCTGTACGTCAGGTGTTGAGACAGAGTACGTCGACGAGGCGGACTTATCAGCAGACGTGGAGCCGGAGGGTGCTGATCCAGAGTACGATCCAGAGGAGGACCAGAGTTAGAGGCCTCTCGTTGCTGTTCCAGAGTTTCTATTCCAGTTTAGATTGGGTGTGTAGCACCTTTTGTTTTCTTGACTAGGTTGGGTGCTTGCACCGGTAGTTCCCTTTTCTGTAGTTGTAGCCCTTCGGGCGTTTTTAGACTCTCAGTACTTTGGATGATTATGTTTGGAATAAAATGATATGCTCTTTTCTTTCAGTACTATTATTGTTCCGTACTAACTTGCAGGGACCTGTTCCTTCGTTTTGGAATACCACAGACGCTTATTGGGTCTGAGCTCTCAGCTTCGGCATAAGCGGGCCTTAGTCACGCTTCGCATCCGTACTTTTGGGAAGCAGGCCGTGACATCATCCCTACGCCCTAGGATGACGGCACTACTCACTAGACATCATGCAAATCTCAGAAAAATCAATAATAATCACGGCACAATTCTTTCCAAAAGAGAAATAATGCATAAAAATCAAGTTTTTTAATAGGAATAGACAAACCAATGTATTCGTCGACGATCTCCAGCTGAGATTTCACAAAGAGTAGCCGTCAAAATCCTAAAAGAAAGTCTAAAAATTAATTTTTCAAAAAGCTCTCTAAACTAGGGCAAAAACTGGGTTTAAATACCCTCTAAAATCGTCCAAAAAATCGTGACCAAATTGCCCCTGCGCAGCCCAGAAATCGCAGCCCTAGCAGCAGGCGGAGCGGATCACTCGGCAGAGTGACCATTGTCACTCGGCAGAGTGAGAAACCCTGTAAAAAACAGTAACTTCGGATGTTTCAGGGTCTGTCTTCGGGGGATGGCTCGGCCGAGTAGACTTATTCATTCGGCCAAGTAGCTATATTGTTCGGCTGAGTGGGGCTTCGTCAGGATCTCTGAAAATTCCAGTGTCTCTGGCCTTTCTCTGGATAATTTCCCTGTACCACTCGGGCGAGTGAGATTTCTCACTCGGCCGAGTAGGCTTTCTTCGTTCGGCCGAGTATACGCTGAAATCTCTGTGTGCGTATCCATTCTGGTCGGCCGAGTGGGACTTCTTGTTCGGCCGAGTGGCTGTTATACTCGACCGAGTGATATGCTGAAATGCATGTTTCTTCTTCTTTTTGCCTCCTCGTTGCTCCTATTGATTTCCTTCTTCTTCCACTCATCCACCATCACTGATAAGCCCTCAAATGAGCCGTGGGTAACACTCCTAAGCGCTTGCATATCCATTGATCTCGAATTCGTTCCAAATCGCTCTATATTTCCTGAAATACGACAAAAACAAGAAATAGTGAAAAGCATCGCAATATTGGCGAATAATCATGAAAAACGCGATATGGGCGATCAAAACGGCATGCAAACATGCGGAAAAAGGTATAAAATATGGAGTGATCACGAGCCCATGTAGAAGGGACCAGTTATCTGGAGCTTCTTGAAGAGGAAGCAATTGAAGAGTTCACTATTGAAGGGGTCATGAAGGACCCAATGATGGCAAGCATCGACGATGACGGCAACCCAACATACTACAAAGCGGTCACCGCGTATATCCAAGTATTGGATGAGGAGTTTCTACGTCAATCATCAAATCATCAAGCACTGGAACCATATCCTATGTGGAGGAGAATGTTGGAGTAGGCAGAAATCAAACGCCCTCGGTTTGCACCACCCCAAAGAGTGACGCGCGACCACCGCGTGAACCAAATGAGCATTGATATATTAGAGGGAGTTGAGCTTATGACTGAAAACGAGCGCTTATTGGGAGGCAACCCAATTCCTTAGATCTTTGTTTTTCTTCCTTATTTTCTTATTTTTCATTTTTATTTCGTGATTTTAGATTAAACTATAAAAATCATAAAAATTTGATGAGTTCATGTTTTGTGTAGGATGGACAATTGGAGGTATGCATATGGTCATTATAAACGGAAGGAAGCCGGAGGAAAGCAACGGATTCGAAAATTTGAGAAGAAAACCAAGGGAAAAGAAGAGGAAAAAGAGGCACAGGAGACTCGACTGAGCAGCTTGCTGCTCGGTCGAGTAGAGTAGATACGGAAAAAGTGAGACACTCTTGCTCGGCCCGAGTAGCTTACTACTCGGTCCGAGTAGATATGGACTCAGCCCGAGTAACCACCTGCTCGATTGAGTGCTATAGGCTATCAAATTTGAGGAGAAAACGTCACTCTGTCGACCCGGACAGAATATTATTGGCTCGGCCCGAGGAGGATATGACGTGGACCGAGCAATCTTCTGCTCGATCGAGTCATACATGGTTGAAATTTGGGGAGAAAACGTCACGCTGTCGACCAGGACAGAATATTAATGGCTCGGCCCGCGTAGGATACGACTCGGAGGGAGTATTTCGCATTAAAAATTTTCATTTGACCCGGTCAAGCGGCCTAGCTGCTCGGACCGGGTCGGGTCAGGTTTCTAACCCGCGACCCGCTTCATTTTTAACCCCAACCTTAAAATTTTTTTAACCCTAACCCTAAATTTCTTTACCCCTGAAAATTACCCCCCCAAGCCTCTCCCCTCTACTCGTTCACCCCTATCCCCCCGCGCCGACTGTCTCCTCCAGCACCTTCGACCCCGCCGGGGGCTCCGTCGTCTATGCCACCACCACCGGTCAGCCTTTCCCCCTACCTCTCTCTCTTTCTCCATCTCTATCCCTCCGTCACCTCCCCTCTTCCCCCCTCTTCAACCTAGACATTCGTGCCCGTCGTCGACGGCGCCACCGCCGCCGACGGCACCGCTGTCCCCGCCCCCTCCCCACACAAATCCCCACCTCCCCGCCCCCTCTCCCTCTCCCATCAGCTCCACCCTCCCCGCCTCCCTCTTCACCCTATTACTCGACGGCACCGTCGATGGCGCCACTGCCGCCGACGGCGCTGCCCAGCCGCCCTCCCCAAAACCACCCCCTCCTTTTCCCCCCCCACCACCTAAAGCCCCCCACTCTTTCGATCACCGCCGCCCCCCGATTCATTCCCTAGGTCTCCGAACGAGCAGCATAGCTGCTCGTTCAAAGCCCCCTCACCGAGTCACTGCTCGGTCACAACTCGTGACCGAGTAGCCACATTCCCACCGAGTCGAGTCGCATCCAGTACCCGAGTTGCACAACTCGGACCGAGTAACTCTCTGCTCGGTCCGAGTCACATCATATCTGCTTTCCACTCGTTTTTATTTGAATAACTGACGTTTTGATCGTTTCGGTTTGCAGGTACTCTATTCTTACGTCAGTAGCAGCTTGGTTTAGCTTGGGGGATCTTCTACGCGTCCGCATCATTCGTACTTACGGTACACTCGTTCCACTATATATTTTAATACCGTAATTCATATACTGCATACACCATGGTTCGTACACGCGGATCTACCACACCACCCGTTCGTGGGAAGAGGCCGTCGTCTGGCACCTCCTCTTCCCGTCCCTAGCGTCATGCACGTCTTACCACTGATGTGCCATATTTTATAGCATTTCCATATCATTATCCCATCACATTGTATAGCATTTCTGCATCCAAATCCCACTTTTTACTGCGATTTTGGTATTTTTGACGATATTTCGAGTTTTGTAGTATATTTTGAGTTTTCAGGGATTTTGGAGCGATTTGGACCCCCGCTTGGGTATGGACACATCCGACGTGCTTATGAGCTTGTTGGTTGGGCGCTGTAGGAGTTCACAGTGTTTTCGGAGCCGTTGGAGGAGAGAAATGAGAGAGAGAGAGCAGAAAGAGAAGCCATTGCTGCAGCATATGTTTTCCCAGAAAATACTCGGCCCGAGTAGCTTGCTACTCGGACCGAGTCATATCATTTTGAAGAACGGACGGATACGGGCTGACTCGGACCGAGCAGCTCATCTGCTTGGTCGAGCAGCCCCATGCTACATAGCCTGAGTAGGCGCCCGAGCAGCGTCTGAGCACTAGGCCGAGCTGACCTTTCTCGGACCGAGCAGAGACTACTCGGTCTGAGTAGGTCGATTTTTAGATCTCCGAGCGGTCGAGCAGCTTGTTTACGCAGACCGAGCCACTGACCGAGCTACGCTACTCGGACCGAGTCACCTGCTTGATGGGCACTTCCCAGGGCATTTTGGAAAGATTTTGAAACGCGCGATGCCTGTGATTTGGGCAGCAGCTGAAGCTCGCGATTGCGGGCTTGGCTCGTGGAGTTCATTCTAGGTTTTTTTGGAGAATTTTCGTGAGAGCTCCGACGATTCTTGTAGGAATTTTTCTGGATTAATTCTTGTAGCAAATTTTGGATCGATAATTGAGGATTATTTCTTTTTATTCTTTTCTGGATCTGTTCTTCGTTCGTTCTCACTGTAAGTTATTTTAGCCCTAATTTCTTTATTGCTAAAATGTTTTCCTCTGCGAAACTGATATTTTTGTGTGTTCCTATTACGATGTCTGAGTAGACCCATTCTAGGGTTGATGGGTTAGCCCTAGGATTTTAGGGGGAAAATGTAGATCTAGATCCCCACGTTGAATTAGGGATTGGGTTGTATTTCGGTAGATCCTACCGAATCCATAGATAACCCGTACTGAGATCAAGCCCACGGTCTTTGGAATTGATGTGCTTTAGGGGTATCTAGGGATTCGAATAGGGAAATCAGTGGATCCAACCAAGGCACGTGACCATGCCTGGCTCGTGCCTTGAGGGGATCCATCGACGAACTATACCGCTACATTGACGTCTACCGCCACTGCGTCAATAAGAGCCACCGAAATACCCCGCAATTCTAACCCATGAGAGTGGTACGAATTGGGGGATTAATTCCTTAGCCCTAATGCAATGTGAGGATCCGATCCCAACATCAACCCCCAACGATCCTAGCGGCGATCCCTAAAGCCCTAGTTCTTTTTTATTATATTACACAACAACAACAATCAACCCAAATCTTTCACTCCGACCGCTATCTCACTTCCAAATTAAGAAATAGACTGAGATTATTATAGACACTATCTCCATCCCTGTGGGATTTGACTATCTTTTATACTATAACTCGACACCGTCCGCTTGCGGATTGGCCCGGAATCGTAGCCTAGGGGCCATATTACGCCTGGCGATCGTGACACCGCCAGGTGGAACCTAGGTGTAGGTTACGGTTGCGTCAAGTGTTTGGTGCCGTTGCCGGGGACGGCAACAGTGTTTTTATCTTAGTATGTTTTTATCTTTGTGAAGTTTGCTAGCAATCTTACTGTTTCTCACCCTGACATCATTCTTTTGTTCTTTTTATTTATTGTGGTGCTACTGACGGTGTTCTTCTGAGTTTTGTTGGTGCATGAACACCTGCCACAAAAGGACTACTAGAGAGTTATTGTTCGATCCTGAGATCGAAAAGACAGCTCGGGCTTTGAGAGCTTCCAACAGAAGTTCATCTCCATCTGCTCAGATGGGAGAGAATCCTCCTCCTCCTCATCCTCCTCGCACTGGGTCCATATGGGACCATATAACACCGATGTTTGGGAACAACTCCTTGATCCTTAGACCACAGCTGACAGTGGCAACCTTCGAGCTTAAGATGAGGTTGATAAACCTGATGCAGCAGGATCCCTTCCAGGGCATCCTCACGAGAATCCTAACCATCACATCGACTTCTTCTTGGCCAAGTGCGATACTTTCAAGGCGAAGGACATCAGTGATGATGCGGTGAAGCTGTGGCTCTTCCCTTTCACCCTGAGGGACAAGGCCTCCTATTGGCTCCGAGCTCATCCTCCCAACCACTACACGACATGGGAGAAGCTTGCTCTTGCTTTTGTGGATAAATTTTATCCACCCTTAAAGACGGTCCGGATCCGTGGGGCCATTTCAAATTTCAAGCAACTCCCGCAGGAGTCACTCTACGAGGCCTGGGAGAGATTTAAGGACCCCCAACACCAGTGCCCACACCATGGAATCCAGCCTTGGGATTTGGTGCAGAGCTTCTACAACAGGCTCCAACCAAGAACCAAGATGATTATTGATGATGCGGCGCAAGGAGCCCTATTGGATAAGTCTCCCGAGGAAGCCATAGATCTGTTATAGCAGATGGCAGCCAACACCCAGTAGTGGAGCGATGAGCGGACAGTTGTGACCCGGACTCCCGAGGTCAAGGTCGCCACTCACTTGGATTCTCACATTGAGACCTTGTGCAAACAAGTGGCCCGGATCGAGCAACGCCTGGACTCCATCCCAGCGGCACCCAGCACCTCCTATCATCCTGGGGAAGAGTATGTAGATCCCGGATACATTCCTATTGAGGGTCACTATGAGGGTGTTGAGACATCCGAGACTGTTCAGTGCGTCTAGGGAGAAGGACGGAACCAGTGGCAGCATCCGGCGGCCAGGAATCACCCAGGGTTCTCATATGGAAACCCAAGCAGAGGGCTGCAACCTCCGCAGTTTCAGAGACCACCTCCTCCTCCTCAGCAGCAGCAGCAACAGAGCCAGCAGCATGGCGGCTTTAGGCTAGCTAGACCCTATAGGCTGCTGGGATATCAGTATAGCCACCTCAGCAGAATTTTGCACCGGCTCCTCCAAAGTCAAATCTCGAATCTACATTGGAAACCTTTATGAGCGGCCAGATTCGGTTCAATCAGGATAGTCGAACCAATTTAAGAATATCAATTCTTCGCTCGAGAACTGAGGGGGCAGATGTCACAGCTGCTGAAGAATCAGGGGAGATTACCCTCCCAGCTGGAAACCAACCCCAAAGCTCAAGCAAACGCCGTGGTTTCAGTGAACACACGAGGAGGATGGGTTACTAACCCAGTTATGGTTCCGGTACTTAGTAAGGAGAAGATTACCACTGAAGAAGCTGCTGAAGATAGTGATAGAGTTGAGGCCAGTGAAGGCCTGTCACTATTAAAGAGGGAGCGGATACACCTCCCGTCCTACCTACTACGATGCCGCCTCCCGCTAAAGCATCTAAGGGCAAAGCCTCCAGACCTCCTCCTCCGTACCCTCAGAGGCTAGCCCTAGCCAAACTTGAGAAGAAGTACTACAAGTTTATGGAGCTACTAAAGGGGATACAGCTAAATATCCCATTTATAGAAGCTATCATCGAGATCCCAACATATGCAAAATTTCTGAAGGATCTCATTATTGGAAAGAGGAAGCTGGAAGAGATCAAGCTGTTAGAGGATTCTACCTCCATTATCAAAAATGACCTCCCCTGGAAGCTGCCGGATCCGGGGAGCTTCACCGTACCATATTCCATCGACGGCATGCCAATCAGCAGAGCGCTAATTGACTTGGGGGCCAGCATCATCCTCATACCCATATCCATCTTCAGAAGACTCCAGACGGAAAGCGAGCTGGAATCGACGAGCATGTCTATTCAGCTCGCCGATCACTCCATCACTTATCCGGTCAGAATAGCGAGGGACGTCATCCTCCAGATACCTCCAGGCCTATGCGTCCCAGTCGATTTTGTCATCATGGACATGCCAGAGGGAGGAAGCTCTCAACTCATACTCGGCAGCCCATTCATGGCGACGGCCGGAGTGCTTATAGACGTCCGAGAAGGGACCCTCTTCCTCAATGTGGGAAATATTGAAGTTGAGTTCCGGCTACAAAAGCCGATGAAAGAGCGAGCCCACGTAGAAGGGGCTAGTTATCTGGAGCTTCTGGAGGAGGAAGCAATTAAAGAGTTCACTGTCGAAGGGGTCATGAAGGACCCAATTAAAGCAAGCATGGACGACAACGGTGACCCAAACTACAACAAAGGGGTCGCCTCATACATCCAAGTATTGGATGAGGAGTTTCTATGCAGTTCAACAAATTATCAAGCATCGGAGTCCACATCTTACGTGGAGGAGAGTGTTGGAGTAAGCGAAAGTCAAACGCTGCCGAATTGCACCGCCCCGGAGATGGACGTGGGACCACCATGTGCGCCAAGTGAGCATTGATATATCATAGGGAGTCGAGCTCATGACTGAAAACGAGTGCTTATTGGGAGGCAACCCAATTCCTTAGATTTTGAAATTTCTTTCCTATTTTCTTATTTTTAATTTTTATTTCGCATTTTTAGGTAAAATTATAAAAATTATAAAAATTTGACGAGTCTGTGTTCTGTGTAGGACGAACAATTGGGGGTATGCATATGGACATTATAAACGGAAGGAAGCCGGAGGAAATCGAAGATTTGAGAAAGAAAACAAGGGAAAGAAGAGAAAAAGAGTCACAGGAAATCCGAATCGAGTAGCTCAGCTGCTTGGTCGAGTCAAGCAGATACGAAAATGAGAGATATTTAAGCTTGGCCCGAGTAGGTTCCTAATCGGTTCGAGTAGAAATTGACACGGACCGAGCAGAATGCTACTCGATCAAGTTATACAGGGAAGAGATTGGAGCAAAAAAACGTCACTCTGTCGACTCGGGTAGAACATTATTGGCTCGGCCCAAGCAGGACATGACGCGGACCGAGCATCTTACTACTCGATCGAATCGTACAGGCTTGAAATTTTGGGAGAAAACGTCACTCTGTCGACCCAGACAGAATATTATTAGCTCGGCCCGAGCAGGATGCGACTCGGAGGGAGTATTTCATTCAAAATTTTACGTTGACCGGGTCGAGCTGCCTAGCTGCTCGGACCGAGTCGAGTCGTTTTATTTAAACTCTCTTTGCATTGACTCGGTCGAGCAGCCTAGCTGCTCGGACCGAGTCGGATCGGATCCAAAACCCCGATGCCCGAGTATTAATAATCGCGGTTAAAAATTTTTAACCCCAAAATTTTCTTACCCCTGATAATTCCCCCCGAGCTCCTAACCCCCATATTCGTTCTACTTCTCCACCGCCCGCCGTCTCCGCCCGCTCCTCCGCCGTGGTCACCGGCCCCACTTTTGCCGCCGTACTCTGGTCAGCCACCCTCCCCTCTCTCCCACTTTCTCTCTCTATCTCCCCCGACCTCCCCCTCTTTCCCCCACATCGCCCCCCGCCCACTACACAACGGCGTCGCCGTCGACGACGCCACCACCGCCGACGGCGTCGCTGTCTGATTCCCCCCCCCCCCGCTCACAGACCCCCACCCTCCCTCTCCCGTCATCACCCTCCCTCGATTCACCCCTTATTAGCCTACTGAGGCAACGACACCATCGACGGTGCCACCGCCACCAACGGCGCCGGCCATCACCCCCCCTCCGTTAAACCCCCCCACCCATAATCCCCTTCGCCATCACCTAAATCCACCCCCTCCAACCCTCTCCACGGCAATCACCGAAACCCCCACCGCCCCGCTTCGTACCCTAGGGCACGGAACGAGCAGCCAAGCTACTCATTCAGAACCCCCCTCTATGTGCCCTAGGGCACATACCGAGCACCTAGGTGCTCGGCCTCACCCAGCCCCGAGTCGTGCCCTAGGGCACCGCTCATTCAACGGCCCGTTCCGAGTCAAACGGCTCGTTCACAAGACCCGCACCGAGTCACACCTACTCCTGAGTGCACAACTTGGACCGAGCATCACTTTGCTCGGCCCGAGTCACAGTATATCTGCATTTTTATCGATTATCTGACATTTTTCCCATTCCGAATTGCAGGTCATATACGCTGACGTCAGTGGCAGTAGCGTGGACTAGTTTGGGGGATCATCTGCGCGTCTGCATCAGTCGCTCCTACGGTACACTTGTTCCCTGCTCTCTTTTCATACCGTAGGTTTACACTACACGCAGCACTATGGTTCGCACACGCGGATAGATCACACCCCCCACTCGCTGGAAGAGACCGTCTTCCGGCGCGTCCTCTTCCCGTCCACTGCGTCGTGCACACACCACTTCCACTACCACACCCTCTACCACTGCCACGACCCATGCCACTGTCACCACCACTACCTCTACCATCCCTACCACCACGGAACCCATCCCATCAACTGCTATCCCCTCCACCTCCGTCTCCACCATGGCTACCTTATCACCCCTACCAAGTGATGACCCCACCGCCCACATTCCCACACACGGCATCACTTTCCGTGATGGCGCTCACAGAGCGCGATACTCTAGGATCCACCAGCACCATTTAGTTCCTACGGTCTTCGTTGACGTTCCTACACTCCAGTCCCTGGGCATCCTCCAGGGAGTGCACCGCTTGTACCGAGCGATCGGTTTCGACCGATTCCTCGGTGCCCATGCTCCCACTTACACCTGCCTTACACTCGAGGGACTTAGCTCCTTTGCCTTCACCGCAGCAGGTGATGGCATCACCTTTCGACTCCTAGATAACGATTACACTGTCACTTTTGATATGATCCGGGATTATTTTCACTTTCCCGTCATCCCTGATCCTAGGGTAGCTTTTTCACCTACCATCGACCTTGATGACTTTGCTGCGCGCACCTTTTGGAAGCGCATATCTGGCCTACCTGAGTACTGCCCTAGCCGGGCGAAGGCATCATGCATAATGCACCCTTGCCTTCGCTATGCCCAGAGACACCTAGCATGCACACTCTTCTGCAGACCGGAGGTTGGGACTATGTTCCTCCCTGAGCTTACCCATCTTTGGGGTATGACCCGACCTCTTAAATTCCACCCGGATGGCTCTGTGAGACCATTCATACTCTCTGACGCAGCCCACTGGCTGTGTCAGCGCCTCTACCAGACAGCCACAACATTCCATTCCACCGATATATGCTGCGGTGGTTTCTTTACTATCATTGCTAGGATGCTAGGTATCCCCATCCCAGCTGACTTGCACTACCCTCCTGGCCCGACACGCCTTACCATTGGCGTGCTTGAGCACATGCATATCCTCCATCCTTATGGTGCGCGTCACTGGCGTTACCTAGAAGGTACTGGCCATGATATCCACATGGTCCTCCCAGCCCCTCACCTGACTCATATACCCACCGTCTAGCTTGACTGGATGATTCCTCCAGTTTTCCCACTCCCTCCCATTCACGGTCTCGAGCCCCCTGGAGCTCCGGTTGAGGCACCTGCCGATGACCCGGACCCACTCTCCTCGGAGTTCGAGATGCTCGACACAGCTACACTTGTCGCTGGCCTCCCTGTTCCTCCAGCTCACCCATCTTTAGGAGCCACTGCTTCTACCGCTGTATCTTCTGCCTCTACCGTCGTCGAGTCCTTGGGGACTGTCCTCACTTCCTTCCCCGAGACTCAGATCTCTTCTGCCGCTGTATCGGTGCTGGAGGGCACCGATTTGCCTTTCTCTGACGACGTTATAGATTTAGATGCTCCATCGAACGACCCTGTCCCCACTCCCCCCTCTTACGGAGCTTATTGCTTCAGCTCCTCCTGCTGGCACCACTTCCTCCTCGCCCGTGGCCATTTTCACGAAGTCTGTCTCGACGTCTGTTCACACCTCTGTGTCGACGACAGCTTTATTTTCCGCCACCCCAGATTTACTGACGAGCTCACCTTCGCCCACATTCCACACCCGGCACGGTGCCTCAGTTCCACCGGGCCGCTTCCAGCGAGTAGTGACTTACAGACATCCCAACCGTGCCCCCACCTCACTCTAGCCCTTCCGCCTCTCGCTTAACCGCTCTTGAGGAGTTGACTTCCCGCCTACAGCGGGATTTCGACACCTTTCTAGTCGAGACCAGGACACATAGATCGAGAGTTGAGTCAGATCTATTATCCATCATAGACCTTCTTCGGCAGCGGGGCCTGCCCACTGTCATACTTGCTCACGCACCACCTACCAGGCCGGACACTGTGACCACCTCCGAACCACTTAGTGCTTCACTTCCCCAGGCTTCTGCAGAGCCTATTTCTACTAACTTTGAGTCGTCGTTCACAGTCGATCCACTCTCTGCCCTCGTATTATTTACTGCTGAGCCCTCCACCTCCACCATAGACCTCACCACTAGTTCTCCTCCAGCGTCCCAGCCTGACATTCCACCCACCACCCCGGGTCCACAGCAGAGGGACCCATCACCACCCCCAAAGGGTGGTGCCTCTGGTTGATATAGTCCATCCCATCTTTTGCCTCCCCCATATATTTTGTGCCCATCTGTCTTTTCGGGGCCCTACTTTTAGACAGCTTGGGGGAGGATACATACATCTCTCATATTGCATTGCATCATATCATATTTTTATTTTTATTTTTTATTTTTATTTTATTATATAGCTTTTATTTTCTTTCCCCACCCACACCACCCCTTTAGCATCATCTCCCGCTAACTAGCTTTTTCTTAGCAGTGAGGACACTGCTAGGTTTAGCTTGGGGGATGAGCGCTCCCGCTTTATTTTTATTTTTAATTTTTCATTTTCCTCACTTATTTTCAGTTTTATTTTACTTTTTCACCACTTTCCCACCTCGTTTTATTTTTTCTCATTTTGCATCATATTTTATGTTTTACTCCATACATACATCTCTTTTTATCTGTTTCCCCTTTTTCTCTGTTTCTTTTTTATTTTTTTGCTAAGGATGGTTGTAATACCCCATATCCATATATACGTATATATGTACGTATTTTTGGGAGTAAATACATACGTATATTTTTCGGGAATATGATTGTATTTTTCCTTCAATTATTTGGTGTAGGAATTATTTTTAAATGGTTTTAAACTCATTAATTGAATTTAGTAAATGAGAGTATTTGGAGGAATACTTGTATTTGGAGTGTATGTAGTATTTCTTCATGTATTTCTATTTTCTTAAAAATACAAAATCCCAATTTTCTTTACCATGACAACACAACACATTAAGTGGCATCTTATGAGCTAATAAGAGTACACATGGATTAATTTTGACTAAGATTTGTGGAGGAGAGGATTTTAGGGAAATACAATTTTCAAGGCATGAAACAAAAACCAAAATCTCTCTCTCTCTCTCTCTCTCTCTCTCTCTCTCTCTCTCTCTCCGTCTCATTTTCAGCTATGGCTGAAAATTCTCCCCCTTTCATCCCCATTTCTCCACCATCCCACCACCTCCCTCCTCCTAAATCACCATGCACTCCTCCACCAAGAAATCATGGCTTTTCTTTATCATTCTAACACCTAAATTCCTCAAAATCCATCTTTTGGAGGCCAAAGTTGGAGAAGGAGACTATGAGCCCAAGATTCATCAAGGATTAAGAAGGGCAAGAGATAATTTTGGAGGACTTGTTAAGATATAAATTCTTATCACCTTAGTAGGGTTTAGTTTTAGAATTAAGGGTTTAATTAATTAGCAAGTTCTTTAGATTTTGTGTAGAAATTAAGTTTTGAACTTCATGCTGAATTTTACACAGAATTGACTGATACTTTGCTAGCTTGCTACACTTAATTGGATAAATAGAAATACATGATAAAAATATATGTTGCTCATATTGTAGTCCTTAACAACTTTCATTTTTACAAGTTTTGCAAATTCGAACTGAAAAATAGAGTAAAAATTCAGTTTCTAAAACTGGTCTTTTTAGACAGTTTTGACACCTTTCAGTAAAATGTGTAGAACTCCATGCACACTTTATAAAATATTATGATCTTGATGCCGTTGGAAAGCTGACTTCAAGATCTTCAACCCATAAATTTTATAGATTTTAATTCTGTCTGTAACTTGTAGTAAAATGGACTTGAACCGAACTCAGTTTCTGGTTCAGAATGCTGAAATTATACCTGTCAGGAGAAAATCCACCATAAATCACATATGTCAACTGAGTTTATGAAAATTAGTCAGTAAAAGGAAAACACCCATATCTACAACTTTCGTGAAGGGACCAGAGACCAATTCTGACTGTAGATATGCTGAAAGTGATGTTCTTTCTGCTGTAACAGTTTAGACAGATTCATATGCTAATTTTGCTTAGTACTTATCATGGTGTAGTTTTGTTTCAAGTTAAGTTTGTTTGTGCTAATCATGTTCTCAATGAAATGCTCTTGATACATGTAATTATGCAGATATTTCATGAAATATTCGTTATGTTAATAATGTTTAAGTTCAATTTGTTTATGCTTTTGTGCTCACATTAGTATGTTCATAACGATGAGTTTGTGACGATATTCCATGCAATTCTTTAATTGAGATGATGATGATGATGATGATGATGATGATGATGATGATATTTGTTAAAATTTGGTTAAAAGCGGTAGTCGAGACCGCTAGATGATTTGTTGACAAACGAAGAAATACTTTAAAAACTGAGAGTGAGGATAAGAGTTTGACATCGGGAGCTCAGTCCATTCTAAAATGGGTGAGACTCCGGATGTGGGTTTGGGGAAACAAGGGTAAACTTTAGGAGTTAAGGAGCGGACGTATGAATTATGATTTATCCCCTGATGTGTTGCCCCTAGAAGGGGAGTTGGAGAGGACTAGAGAGGCCGCGGGTGTGCTCGTGTTGCACCATGACGGTAAATGATGGTTTACTCCGTTTGTCCAAAAAGAAAAACCGAGATGAGTCTCGCTCTAGTACCTTGCCTCGTTCAGGTACGGAGTTACGAGAGGCCCCTCCAGTGCTCATGTCGCTGGTTGAGGTAACATTTTTCACCCACCTTTGGTGAAGTCCGACTCCTTAGCGTCCTGCGGTTTACACGAGTTTCCAAATATGTGAATCAACAACTTATGATAATTGCCTATAAATTATAAATGTTGTTATCTCATGTCTCTTTATTTTTGTTTACTAATAATGCTGCTATCCCATGATAACATGTTCTTATGCTTCCTTTTAATATCTACTTTTATGATATGGTTTCATATGCATGTTTTATAAGTTCTCACAACTAAGGTGTCACATGTTAGAATGTAATTACTTTTATGCACCGTGAACTTTATTTTTTAGACCACCCTCTTTTGCATAATCTGTAATGATGTGACACTTGTAGATAGTTGGTTAATTAGGAAGACCAGTTCTAAAACTGGGTTCTACTAGAGTGTTAGGAGTTTCTACTGGGTCACGCGTTGACGTGTCCCCGTTGACTTTCAGGTTATGTGAGTTGGAGGTTGGAGTTTGCGGCTGGAGCTTGGAGTTGGTGGTCAGTTGTAGATTGGGTGGCGAGGGTTATGATGATAGACTTGTACTTTTGGGGTTTCTTTTCTGGGTAGACCTTCTGTACTTTTGGGTTGGAGTTTCTTTTATTGTTGTACCCCTTGTACAGACGGTGTTTGTAAAGACGTACCAATGTATTAAATAAATGAAATATTGTACTTTTGCTTATTTTTCTCAGTGTTTTATCTGTGATGGAGCTTTACTTGTACTTCCCAGTGTGTGCGCAGTGACCTGCAGAGTTTTCAGTTCCGAGCAATACTTCTCTTCTCTCTCCTCGTTTTTCTTCACACCCGTAGTTTCGGGAATACCTAATACGGATTTGCACTTCCCGGGTATCCCGGGGACCGGGTCGTTACAGTTGGCGGCCCATGCAGGTCTCCGCACTACGGCGTGCGTAAGGATAGTGCGGGTAATGCTCCATAAGAGTAGTCATATCTTAAGGTGGGTAATAGCCTTAGAATCTCAAGTGAGCCATTAGTAGTATAGAGCCTAGATTTAGAAGGCTAAGAATGGACTTAGTCCAGAGTAGACAGATTGTCACCTTTGGGTTGTACCTCGACATTTATAAGTGTAGTTAGAATGTACTCATGGGTAAGGTATATATATAACTTTAATATGGAAGCATTAGTAAGACAGCTAGTAAAGTACAATAGTATGTGTTCATAGGTAGAATATATTAGTATGTGTCAGCGGTTATATGTTCACATAGATATATAAGTATTACAGGTATATTGGCATATATTCTTATAGGCATGTAACTATAACTATACCTGGATGTACACTACATTAAAGATACTCGTATGACTATTTGTGTGTATCCTTATAAGCCATATTGTAAGCGTTCGTATATGGACGAACTATGAGGTGTATGTATAGAAATGTTGTTTATATGAATTGAGGAGTAGATAATATATGATGTGTAAATCTAAGTGTAATGTATACTATCTGTGTAATGAAGTATTGTGTGTCGTATATAAAGATGTGCTAATATACGTTTTATCTGCATTAAGTGTATATGATTTTTTATATAGAGTTGTAAGTATAAATACTGAATTATATTTAAGGGATGTAAGGAGATATATTGTATATAGATATCTAAGTGATGTATATATACATATACATATGAAGTATCTATGAGTATAAATATTGAGGTATAAACAAATTTATGATTTATGTGTTGGTATATTGATGTTGATTGTATGTCTAGGTTGATGTACATTTGGAGGTATAAGAATGTATGATGGTATACATGGAATAATTATATATATATGCTACTACCTTAGCTACTGGTGTGACTATATGTTGGTATGTGATATTATAAGTATATGTGTTCGTATGTGGTTGCACCATCAGAGATAGGTGCAATAGAGTGATTGTATTGGTTGATATTTATGTAGTAAGTATGTGTGTATATATATAGTGTGGTGTATACACCCATGTATGTGTGGATCCAGGGATCCATGTGTCCCACTCATTTGAACTGGCATACTCTTGGTATATGAGTATATTATAGTTGTCTGTTGTGTTGTATATGCATATGTGGTGATATACGAATATGTATATAGTTATAAATATGGTTGTAAGCGTTATGCTTATACGCGTGTATGGATACATATATCCTTATATAGATAAATTGTGTAGTGACTATATACTGTATGTGATGTATGCACATGTAGAGTGTGCAAATGCATGTGTGGATCCTTGAGTTCCACCCATGTATGAGTGGATATGTCTTAAGAGTATTAGTGTTATGAGTTGATGTATGTGATGAGTATATAATACATGTATGGCTGTAAGCTGGTACGCTTACGCATGTGTATAGATGAATATAATTTTGTATGGTTATCTATGTGTATTGATATTGATATGGTAGATCTTGTGCAATGATACATCTGTGAATGTTGGATGGGTACTAGGTGACATACATGATTGTATGTCTGAGTATAAAGGTGCATGTGTATATATGTGTACATGCGGTAACCTACAAGAAGTGTGTATCATGGACCTATATAGTTGATTGAGCTCTAGGCGATGTATAGATACGATATACCGTATGTATTGGTAATATGTGTTGTATATGTACATGCTGATTGTGTAAATCCATGCGCGGATCTTTGTGTTCCACTCAAGCATGAGTGAGCATGCCCTAGGTGTACTAGAGTTGTGTGTTCGATACATATATGAAAGATGTATATGGTTGCATGTCTGACTGTAAGCGGATACGCTTACACCTGTGTTGGATGGATATATCATTATGTGAATATTTGTGTGCGTTGGTATTATTGTATGATACTCTATGTAATGACGTGTAGAAATGTGATTGTGTAAATTGATATAGTGAGATATGTATATATGAGTATAGTTACTATTGGAGGTGTATCATAAGTAGTGTGTGAAATATATTGGCTTACTAAATTGTGTGTATATATACATATATCGTATTGATATAATTCTTGTGCTATTATTTATACATAGTATTGTGTGTGTATATATACTACATTGAATATATGTTACGCTGACGGCTTGTATGTAAGTATATTTGTACTGTAAATAAGTGAATAAATATAGACTTACATCAGTGAATATTGGATATGAATACATATGAATGTATACTTGCATATATAAAGTGAGTGTGTACTAGAAGGTTGATATACTATACAAACATACTGTCAGGACTATTTACTATAGTGATATGTACTGTGTGCATACTTGAATGTGAACTATTATATATAATTGTCAATATAGTTAAAGGTGTTTATCCTTACGTGCTTAAGTAATATGTTTGTGTATGGTTACCCACTGGATATGTAATGCATCATATCGGTGTGTAAAGTATTGGTGTGTGGCTACCTACTATAATTGTATCGATATTTGGATATACCTATTTGCATATGTATGGTAGGGAGGTTGTATGCATATTGGATGTGATGTATATAGTAGTATGTGTATCTATAAATGGATGTACACTTGAACTATACTCAGATGTATTTAGGTATACCCATAGGTATGTGCATGTATAAGTATGCTAGCTTTGTGACTTATGAGTAGGGTGTGTTTAAATATCATGCGAACATGTATGTAGATAGATATATAAATACAAAGAGTGTGTGATTACATATGAAGGTGTATGTATTTAGATATATCTATACGTATCCATGAAATAGTATACGTCTGTGATCATGTTCTTGTGTGAATCTTTATGTAAGTACATATATGTTGATTGAATAAGTGAATAAATATTGGTGTAGAACTTGAAAGGTTTAGGTTCTGATAGTACCTTAGCATGGAACCTGATCAGCATCGGAGAATGATCGCTGGTTACTGGGTCAAGATACTCCACATAAGCTTCAGGAAAATGAGATAGCCATTCCGTATTACATAGCACACGATCCAGCTGGGCAGCAATACGACCCCTTCCAACTCTATTGTTACACCAACTCCATCGATTCCCAATACTTTTGATATCCAGTAAAGCACAAGAGAAAATGCAGTGATTGAAGTCGTCTGTTACTCGCGGGTCAATGTTCCTACCACCCATTTTATCCGCAGAGTAACGGACACAATTGAAGTCCCCCCCCACAAGCCACGGCTGATCCCGAAAGTTTATCGCATCAGTTTGCAACATTTCCCATAATAATTGCCTTTCAGAACAGGAGTTTGATGCATATATAAAGGTTATAAAACCGCTGAAGCCACCAGTATTAATACACCTACAAGAAAGATGCTGGGAGGAGACCGACACCATGTCACAACTCCATACGGACTGATCAAATGCAATTAGGATACGCCCTCCATTACTGACCTCGAAATTGTGTATCATGTGCCAATTTTTAGGAAGAAAATCTGATTTCCCAGGGACTATTTTCAGTTTGGTTTCCAATAAAGCAACCATAGAGGGCTGAATCTGCCTGATATTATCCCGCATATCCCGCCTCCTGACACTATTGTTAATGCCTCTTACATTCCAAATGAGCACAGACATAGGTTATATGTGTTTCGATGGGGAGCGCACTTGATTGCCCAGACGGGCACTTTTCCTACACCCCAGCCCCGGTTTAAGTTGTTTCTTTGTTCCAGCAAGAGTCGATGATTTCTCAAGGCTTGCTAATTCAGCCACCCATTCTTCATTCTCATAGGATATTACCGCAGGGAGCTCCTCATTGTTCTCAGCAACTCGTGAGTGAGAAGCGCAGGACAGGTCTTCAATATTTCTTTTTTCCTCACCTGACTCATTATTGGCTTCAGTAATAACCTCCACATTAGCTTCTGTATGATTCAGGGGACTATTTCCCAAGGTGGCCAAGTTTGGGATATTGCAATCTTGTATCTCCTGAGCTAGAGGGGGCGCCAACTTTGGGTCATCAAGGCCAGACTTCGGGAATTCCTCCACAGCAGGAGCACCCTTGGAGCAGACTTCTTTTGCCATTTGCACAGTAGGTGACCCCTTCCCCACACAGTCAAATGCAACTGATGGCAAACATTCAATATCAAGATCTTTATTTATGCCCGAATTCTCCCCCACGAATTCAGCCGAAGGTCGGACTGTATCAACACGCTCCTTTTCTTTAATCCTCCAAACAGCAACTTCTTTGACACCGAGTTGGATTGAAGGGAGCTGTTCTCTATCAGGACATTGTTTGTCCGTGTGCCCAAAGCATACGCATCTGGTGCACCTGGGGGGTTCCCCTTCAATTTTCACCTCAATACAGAGGAAAGAACCGTCTTCAACCTCAACACGAACAGTTTTTTGTATTGGTTTGGCAGCTGCAACCTCCACCAAACACCGCGCATAAGATATTCGCTCAAGTTTGGCAGTTAACCTATCCATGCATATAGGCCTTCCTATTAGAGAAGAAATAGTATTGAGGATATCTTTTGTCCACCAGTTTAGGGGAAGACCATGAAGTTGAATCCACACCGGAACTGCAGTGAGAATGTCCCCTTCATGTTTAACAGTAGCACTCCACCTTTGTAAAACCACCAATCTGCCATCGAATAACCAAGGGCCACCATGAAGAATTCTTTCACATTCCGCCTTGTCTTCAAATTTAAAGTAGAAGTAGCCATTTTCCCGACTGTAGGTACGAACACGGCCTTTTAGATTCCACAATCTATCAATCCAAGCACAGATTAGGCCATAGAATGGAACATCGCCTAATACATATCCCACCAGAGTATTTTCCCATTGCTCCCCACCTTTGGCCACAAGGGAGTTTGATAGGAAAGCAACCTCCGATCCATCTTTCTTCACAGTAGGGGGAACAAACTCCATGACAAGATCCTCATCATATCTTCGTGTGTTTGCACAGACATCTGCCCAGGAGATTTTTTGCCCGGAGTTCGCAATTTTAATATCATCTACTGGCCTAACAGGCCTATTCTCGAACACCTTACGGGCACTCTTGTCAAACCCAAGACTCTGGTTGCGATTTGGAATACTCCGAGAGCGAGATCCTCTATTGTATGAGCCTCGGAATCCCCCAAAATCATTCCCTATGCCACCCAACCGAACGGCGGATCTCTTCCTGGAGACAAACTGCCATCCATTAGCATCCGTCTTCCCCAAAGTCTCCTTACTGTGCGCTTTTACAGGGGCTCCATCACTTCCCAAATCGAAGGTTACAGACTTTCCTTTACGAGATTTTTTCACTTCAATGTCATCAGGGGCGAAAGTTTTTTCCTTCAGCACTGAGTTCCCCAACACTGCTTCAACAGGGGCTTGATTTCCTTGCGAGAAATCACCAACTCCAGATTGGCAGCCGCCGGGATCCCCTTGATCCCCTAGGTCGCCAGAGCTCATTGCGAAAATGATATTCAGGCACTGGTTGCGAGAAGTTCTTCACTCACTGGTTGCGGATGGCAGGTTACAAGGATCTCATTAATGGCAGTTGGTCTCAATTCTCATATGGAGATCCTATGTATTGTGTGGTTGCTAAATTGAAGAGGCTCAAGGCCGAATTGAAAATCTGGAGTAAGGAGCAGGCTTCGGCTTTAGATAAATGCCGCAAGATGCTTGAATCCGTAAGGGCATCTACTGATCTTCACTACAATCCTCATCTTCAGCAAATAGAACGGGAATTATCTCATCAACTGATGGATCATTTGTCCTTGGAGGAAGAGATGTTACGGCAGAAGAGTCGTCAGGATTGGCTACAACTGGGAGATAGGAATACAAAATTTTTCTACACAGCAATGAAGGCCCGGCAGTGTCGGAATAATCTTGGTCATCTAATTGGACCTGGGGGGGCATAGAAACAGTTCTATTGATGAGTTAAGGGTTTCGGGCCCAAACTTCTACAAAGAACTATATACCCAGGATTACTACTGGAACGTCTTCCCTAGGATGGTTACTAAACGGAAGCTTACTCCGCACGCAGTGGGTTGGTTGGATAGGAGAATCTCTTCAGAGGAAATCAAGGAGGCGATATTCCAAATGAATCCTAATAAATCTCCTGGACCCGATGGATACAATGGGAGTTTTTATCAACAGAACTGGGGTACTGTGGGCGGAGAAGTCACGGAGGCCATAAAATACTTCTTTCGTAAGGGGTCCATGCTTAGGCAAATAAATCACACTTTTCTCACTTTGGTCCCAAAGAATTCAAATGCAAGTGGATTGGGAGACTACAGGCCAATTTCATGCTGCAATGTGATTTACAAAACCATCAGTAAGGTGATTTGTAATAGAATCAAAGCTGTTATACATGAGTTAATCTCTCCTAATCAAGCTGCATTCCTTCAGGGTAGGCTTCTTGCAGATAGTGCCCTTCTTGCTCACGAACAGATCAGGGACTTTAGCAATCCTATGGGCTCACGGGCTTGCATTAAATTAGATTTGAAGAAGGCCTTTGATAGTGTAAATCGTGAGTTCGTTTACTTCATTCTCCTTCAGTTTGGCTTTAGCAGGAATTTTGTCCTATGGATCAGGGAGTGCATTTCTACCCCCACTTTTTCTGTAATGATTAATGGCACTCCTCATGGTTTTTTTGGGAGCAACAGGAGACTGCGCCAAGGTGACCCTCTTTCCCCTTATCTTTTTGTAATGGTCATGGAGGCCTTCTCTATTCTCATTGACCGTGCTATGGCTTCACGCTCCATTCATCCTCTGAAGCATTCGGGCGCCATTTCCCATCTACTTTTCGCAGATGACTTATTGGTATTTTGTAGGGGCAATGCTAGATCCCTAAATGGAATCAGAACTTTGTTGGAAGATTTTTCATACTTGTCTGGCTTACAAGTTAATTGGGATAAGAGCTCTATTATATTCAGCAAGGGTACGAAGAATCAGTTGGAGCTGGCGGGATCTTTGGGCATTAAACTAGTCTCCTCTTTCACCACCTATCTTGGCCTCCCACTCTCAACTAAATATCCCAAGACTTCAATGTATAGCAGATTGGTGGATAAATGTCAGAAACGCCTAACAGGTTGGACTTCTTCTTTACTTTCTATTTCTGGCAGAATTGAGTTGGTTAAAACTGTGATCTACGGTATGGTCAATTTCTGGATGCAAGCTTATCGCATCCCTTCTACGGTCCTCCGTACTATTAATGCAATGTGTAGGAAATTCATTTTGGGTTCCTCCAAATGTTGGGCGTGGCAAGATGTCTGTACTCCTAAGGAAGAGGGGGGAGTTGGGCTACGGCAACTTAAGGATCTCAATGAAGCTGCTGGTGTTAAAATGACGTGGCGCTTATTCAAAAGTAATTGCCTCTGGGCACAACATATGAGAAAGAGCTATGGGGAGTTCGCTAGTTTTTATTCTACTAAAGGGAAACCCTCTCATTCCGGCACTTGGAAATTCTTGCTTCAATCCAGGAACAACTCTAGTAAGCTTATATGTCGGAAGGTGCGTGATGGTAGCTCTACCCTTTTTTGGCATGACAACTGGTTGCCGTGTGGCCCTCTAAAGAATTTATACAATATTCCTCCAGGTGAGGGGGACAAATTAGTAAATGAATATTGGAATGGGTCTTCGTGGATTGATGACCCAAACATCCTTCATCTCCGGCCATTGCTTATCCCATATATCCTACGCCCAGGTACTGATAAATGGGAATGGAGTATGGGACATCAATTCCAATTTAAAGACGCCTGGAATGGAGTACGACGGCAAGGTGCAAAGTTCAGCTATCATCCTATTGTCTGGCATAAGAAACACATTCAAAAGTATTCCATCACTCTTCTTAGGGCCTTCCAAGACAAGCTTCTAACCAAAGATCATTTGCTCAAGTGGTGCCCTTCTACCCAATCACAATGCGTGCTATGTGAGGATAATCTGGATGAGACCTCTGCCCATCTATTCTTTGAGTGTTCCTACTCCTCGTACATCCTGAAGAGGAGTCTACTGAAACTTGGAATTCTGACCAATATTCCTCCGCAATTACCTGTTGTAGGAGACTATTTCCTAACAAATTTTGTCAAGAATTCGGATGTGAGTTACCTGGCTAAATCTGTCCTCGGTGCCATCGTTTGGCATATCTGGCGCGAGCGAAACAGGCGTATTTTTGATGATTCTGCAGTTCCCAAAACTCGCCTGTTTGAAGCCATTGCCATGGACATCTCCTTTGCATTGGGGAGCATGAACGCCAAGGAGCTGACGGAGAGAGACATACTGTCAAACTGGGACATTAAGGGGTGCGGTTGATTCTTTTTTATTGCTGCTCACTACATTGGGATGCTGTGAATCAATCTGTTTATGAATGCTGCTCACTGCATTGATAACAACTCAAGTGCTATGGCCGTGAAACCTGCATTGCTGCCGGTTCCTGACAAATGCCGTAAAACCTGGACCCATTTTGATGTGCTGGCTGTTTTGGAATGCTGTGAGAAGGTCTCCTTTGTATTAGTTAGGTCCGGGCGTGGATGTGGGTATATTAGTGATGTGTGAAGACGCTTGTGTCCTCTCCATATCCTATTATGCCATCTTCTACCCTGCACCTATGTATATTTTGATGTTATTTATAGAATACTTTTAATTTTCAAAAAAAAAATATTGGTGTATATATATTAATGCCTTGGGTGTATCTATACATATTTCTACTTGTTGCTATGTACAACATTGATACATGTGTCCATGTGTATAGGTGAACTAGTATGTGTGTACGTATTAGTCTGTATACATACATACATATACATATACATACATACATATACATACATACATACATACTTACATACTTACATATATAAGAGTGGTCTCATGCAATATAGATATACTAGTCATAACCCGTGTCCGCGGGCACGGTTCATTTAAGACTTTCCCTAGCAAAATATTTGTTCCCCAAAATATTATTTCCACCGCCAAAATTTAAAAGAACAACAAATTAGCGTAAAAATATTTAGCGGCACGGGCACCTTTGGCGCACAGAACAATAAATACGGCGCAGGCGCCTTCGGCGTGAAATAACAAATTTGGCGCGGGTGCCTTCGGTGTGGAACAACGTGCGCGTGTCTTCAGTGCGGAACAACAAATTTGGCATGGGTACATTCGACGTGGAATAACACATGAGGGCATTCGGCGCAGAACAACAAATTCGACGGGGGTGCCTTCGGCGCAGAACAACAAATTAACATAAAAAAACTGCGCTGACGACTTTCGCGCATGGCGCCGTTTGTTGGCACGGAACAATGCATGAGCGCATTCGATGCAGAACAACAAATTCGACACGGGCGAAACTAATATAACGGGCGCCTTCGGCGTGGAACTACAAAACTCATAGTATTTTTCGGTAACGGTATTAACTTAAATTTTTTTATGCTAATTTGTTGTTCCGCTGAATTTTTTTACGCTAATTTTTTACTTTGTTTAATTTAATGGAACGTGTTTCTCCATAATCTTTCCCAAGACACTTTTAATTTCAAAGTTTTGGTTTCCAAGACATTTTCCCCCCAAAATTTAATCTCCACAACTGTTTCAGAGTGTTTTCTCACTACAATGCGTTGACCGTGGAGAACCCGGTCAACGTGGTCAAGGGGCCCGCTTTGGGTCCCTCGGGGGCTTCGAATCGGTGCAGAAGGGGCGAGGGGAAGCCTCGGCCCTGGTTGAGACGCTCGGCCTCGGACAGACGTGCTCGGCCTCGGCTGGAAGGGTGACGAGGGGTAGCCTCAGTCGCCCGGGTAGATGCACGGCCGTCGGGTGGCGAGGGTGAGTCTCAGACCCGATTAGGACGCTCGGCCTCGGTAGGGCGTGCTCGGCCACGGAAGGCTGACGGTGAGGGGAAGCCTCACTGTCCGGTTGATCGAGTGGTAAGAGAGGGGTGAGGGGTAGCCTCGGCCCGTTGGTCTGTGGTCCACCTGCGTAGACGAGAACGCTCGTCAGGGGGCCGGACCTTGGTTCCGGCCAAATCCCCTCCGATGCCTAAGTCAGATAGAGATCTGAGAAAGGAGGCCCGGCGGAGACGGTCCGACTCGTGAGGAGATTGTGACGGCGTCTCTCGGCGCGAGCGGGGGAGGAAGGAGATGAATTGGGGGAACCAGGTCGTTGATGGAGTACCTTAGGTTTTGTTACCTGAGATGCGGTCCCTTTCTTTGTCGTCTTCCTGGCCCTTTTGTAGAGCTCCGGCGTGATCGCCTCTGACCCACGTCCCACGTCCGCCATTGATCGTGCCCCATCAGTTCCCCCCTTCGCCGCCGCTCTCTCCGCCCTGCCAGCACCTCCCCATTATCGCCATTTAGTGGTCGCGCGTCCGGGGGAGTGGTTTTCGCAGGAGTGGGTGAGCGACCAACGGGTTATTGGGGCCGGGTCGGATCGACGTTCGAGAAGGTCCCTTGTAGGGCCTTTGTCGAATGGGCTTTGATGACGCAGATGGGCTTTTGACCAGTAGTCGGGCTCCTGGGCTCGTGTTTTACGGGTCTCGGCCAAATAGGCGTAACACTTGCCCCCATCGGTCGGGTTGATCGGCCTCGGCCGGTTCGGCTCAGCCGATGTGACCTCTGCCGATTGTGACAAGCTCGCCAGTCGATGCCGACTCATTTATTAGTCGTCATCATGAGTTGACCCGTTCGATGTTTTTAAGGCGCGGGTTCCGAAGCGCCGTCGGCCTTCAGATGTCGCCACGTGTAGCGGCAAGCTTATCCCTGCCACTCACGGAGTCGCCTTAAGTTCGAGAAGCCGAAGGGTTTGTGAGCCGCCATTGGTGGGGTCGATCAGCCTTGGCTCGCTCAGATCACCCGTTATGTCTCCTGGGATTCCGAGCGGCGCTTCAATCGAGGCGAGGCCATAAATGCAGGTCATGATGAGGCGGATCGATTGGACTTCGACTGGCGCCAATTTCGGAACGCCGCCGACTCTTCGAGCCTCGCCACGCGTTCTTGTCAGGCGCTTTGAATTCCCCCTGGCATATAAGATCTCCCGTTGTGTTGATCTCCACTTCTTCTTCACTCCTCCCGGTATTCAGAGCCTTCAGCAACTCGGAGTTCCCCGTCGTCTTCGCTTCTTTGCCTTCTCCAGACTGGTTGAAAATAGGTAATTCCTCTCTTGCTTTCATCTCATGGATGCTCTTAGGATAGGCGGTTCTGGCCGGAGGACGAGGGGTCCTCCGGAGTCCGGGCGGGGCGAACCCCGGCTAGGGGAGTCAGGTTCCCCCGCCGGGAGTCGTTCTCTTCAAGATAAGGGGAAGGAGAAGCTTTTTCCAGACTACGCCCGTGATGACGTGGCGTCGGCTGCCGTACGGCTTAATGTGCCCCCGGTTGTCCTCCGTACGCCGTCGAGGACCCCTCCTTCGGTGGCCGCGGAGATCCGGGAGAGATATCTCTGCTTCCCATACGAGGTTCGTGTTCCATTTGTCGACGAGCGGATTTGCCTTCCGAGGAGCAATGAGGTCGGCGTCTACGTCGAGATGTTCCGCCTGGGTCTTCGCTTCCCGCACCATCCCTTCTTCATCCAGATCATGGAACATTTCACAGTGTCCCTGTGTCAGTTCACCCCGTGTTCGATCGCGGTACTGACGTGCTTCGTAACGCTCTGCTGTTCCTGTGGTCTGGAGCCGACTCTCCCCCTTCTCTTCCACTTTTACCAGGTCCAGACGGTCGGTCCGGGGTCATGGCTGCTACTCCGAGCTCGTTCGAGGGAATGCCTGATCGGGTTACCCCGCTGGTCAGGGGATTGGGACTCGGATTATGTTTTCGTGGTCTTCTTGGGGGAGGCCCAGATTCTAACAAGCTGGGGCAGTTCTGTCCATCCTCGCCCGTCGTTAGCTCTCTCAGACGCCGACCGGGCAGCCGCTGCGCTTCTGTTGGCTCTTCCTTTGGAGACGAAGTCCATCTGGTCTTTGTTGGACGACCTGCTCCTGAAGGCCGTATTGTGGTCTCCGGGTAGGTCGCTTTTTCATCCCCAGATCGCCCTATGACTCATCCTGATTTCGGTCTCCTTTGCAGGGATGGCTGGCCGCGAATTTGTCCGTGACGTTGACGAGCTGATCCGTCGTGGAGCCGCTCGGAGCCGAGGTAGTACCTCTGGAAGGGCGCCTCGGAGGACCATTGAGGAGGAAGTGCGCCGAGCCGAGCCTGCCGTGGGTAAGGTGGCGGCCGCGCCTCCCGCCTCTTCTTCTGGCGATCCCCTTCCGGGGGGTGAGGATGGTGTGAGGCGGAAGCGTTCCCCTCCAGCACCTTCGGAGTGCCACGGTGGAAAGAAGAGGAAGGAGGACGTGGATCCCTCCGGCCCGGCAGGTTCCGCGCTTCCCGTGGCGACCGCCGGGGATCCTTCGATAGCTTTGCCAGCCACCCCTCTCGCAGCGTCTTCGCCCGTATCACCAGGGGTCGGGGCCTTGTTGGCGAGCGACTTGGCTTCAATTGTCGTCCCTGGGAGTTCGATGTTTGCTGACCGAGCCGTGGCCCAGCAAGTTGCCGAGGTCTCCGTCCCTCCCCGGGACCGCAGCCTCCTCAAGAAGATCCCGGCCGACAAGATGTCGGATTCCTTGGTCTGGATCCTCCAACAGGTTCGGTTATCTTGCTATCCTCTCTTTCTCTTTATCCTCTTCTTAGCCCATGTCTCGTCTTTTCAGGGTTCAGCGCTCGCTGTGGAGCTGCAGTGTCGAGCCGTCCGCTTGAGGGAGCTGGAGGAGTCCTCCATGAGGGCTCAGGAGCGGGCCGGGGCGGCCGAGGTGGCCATGATGGAGGCCCAGATGGAGTCTCGGCGCCTAGCCCTCCGTGTGGCTGCGTTGGAGGGACAAGTGGGTGACCTCGAGGGAAAGCTAGGGGATGCTCATCAGTCGGCTGAGGAAGCGGCGGAGTCGTTCCGTCTGGAGAGGGAGGAGCTTCAGAGGGAACTGTCGGACCGGCGTCAGGTAATGCGGTTGGCGGAGGAGGTGGAGAAGGGCGTCGTCGAGACCCTGGGGAAGGAGATCTTCGAGGTTCTCAGGGAGGCCTTCGGTAAGTATATAGACATCATCGCCCCCCGGATCGTCGAAGTCGTCCAGTCTTCCTTCCGGGAATGTGCGGAACGTGTCCGGCAAGCCCCTCCGCCAGTCGGGTCCCCTCGCTCCGAGCAGGGCGAAGTGCCCGAGGATGTGTCCTCCCGAGCTCGGGCTCCTTAAGCAGTCCCTCCCAGCCTTATCCTCAAATTTTTAAGCATCCGCTTCGCTTTGGGCCAGTCTACTTGAAATGGATCCCCGGCCCCCACCATCTCCTTCAGCCCCGCGGCCAACAATTGCTGGTTGCATGGCCGTTAGCTTGGGTCACCTACTCTGGGTCTTTTGTCAACCAATTTTGCTTTGTCGGTGTCGATCTGAACTCTGTCATTTGTCGTGAGTAGACTGTTTGTAGGGTGTTCCCTTCGCCTTGATCCCCTGTAAATAAGACGCATTTTTGTACTCGGGTTAACTATTATAAATGAAATCGACTTACTTGGAATTCTTGTGTACTTTGCGTTGTTGCCTTGTTCTTGGCTTGGGAATGGACGAAAACTGGCGTTGGGGATTCTCCCCAGACTTATGGGCGCAGGGGTCGGTCGGCGAGGGGAAAGCTCCTCGGCTTAGGACCGGTCGGCGTCGGTGTCTGCTGGGGGAATTGCCCCCAGACTTATGAGCTCTGGAGTCGGTCGGCGAGGGCAAAGCTCCTCGGCTTAGGACCGGTCCACGCCCGTGCCTGCTGGGGGAATTGCCCCCAGACTTATGAGCACTGGAGTCGGTCGGCGAGGGCAAAGCTCCTCGGCTTAGGACCGGTCAGCGCCCGTGCCTGCTGGGGGAATTGCCCCCAGACTTATGAGCACTGGAGTTGGTCGGTGAGGGCAAAGCTCCTCGGCTTAGGACCGGTCAGCGTCCGCGTCTGCTGGGGGAATTGCCCCCAGACTTATGAGTGCCGGAGACGGTCGGCGAGGGCAAAGCTCCTCTTCCTCCTCCAGTGAGGCGGCGGTCCCTGGCCTTTTGCGTAATTGGCGACACGTCAACTCCGTCGGGATTTTAAGTAAAGACAATAGAAAGATTGCGTTTGTACTCTCATGAGTCCTGTCGGACCGGTACATTTGGAGGAAACGGAAAAAAGGAAATGAAGCTAAACAGAGGGCTGTAAAACTGGATAACTCCCTCATACTAGGCTGCCGCCGGGGGAAGAGTCGTTGCCTGCTCACTCTATGATGCGGAGGGGGCCTTGGATGGCGTTGATCTTCTTCCCCTTATCCGGCTGCGTGGAGGTCCCTTCTCCGTAGGCCGGTTCGTCGGCCTGATTCCTGGCGTGCCCTCGGCTCATCAGCTTCTCAATGTCTTTCTTCAGATGCCAGCAATCTTCTGTGTCATGGCCATCGTCCTTATGGTACTTACAGTACTTCTCCCGGTTCTTCCCGCCTCTTTTAGCCTTTGGTGGAGGGCGATCAGCTCGCTCTTCCTTCTGTACTTGGGCGAGAATGGCGTCTGGGGTGGTATCTCTCGTGCTTTCTCCCCGCTGCCTGTTCCTCTGCCTCTTCTCGGTCCGGTACCCTTCGGGGCTAGCTCGTCCGCCGTCGCCACGCTTGGTTCCTTGAGCGGTTTTTCCTGCATCTTCGGCCAAGGCCTCCTCAGTCAGCATGAAGCGCTCGGCCCTTGCCATGATCCCGGGGAGGTCCTTTGGGGGGTCGGTGTGTAGGGACTTCTTGAGGCCCCTGTGGCGAAGCCCTTTCTTAAGAGCCGTCTGGACCACCAGGTCGGGTGGGTTGTTCACGTTCAGCCTTTTCGCATTGAAGCGGCGCATGAACTGTCGGAGTGGCTCGGCCGGGCCTTGCACTATGTTGAACAGATGTTCAGCACCAGGCTTGATCAGCCTCCCCGCCATGAACTGTTTGCAGAACAACTGGGCGAGTTGCTCGAAACTGTCGATGGAGCGGCCGGGCAGGCTGTGGTACCAGATCCTCGCCGCTCCCCTGAGAGTTGAATAGAAGCCCCGGCAGAGCAGGTCATCGTCAGCTCCCTGGAAGGCCATGTCCCCCTCGTAATCCATCACGTGGTGCGCCGGGTCTCCTATTCCGTCGTACTTTCCCAGCACCGGGATCCTGAATCGAGAGGGGACCCGGGCGTCGGTTATTCTTCGCGATAAGGGACACCGGTCCCCGTGGATGCCTCCGGGGATGCGGTATTCGCCTGTCTCCGGCTCGAGCGGGGATGGAGGTAGCACCGGCGCCGGTGGGGCTGGCTCCGCAGCCTTCGCCACGCTGGGGGTCGGGCTGACCCGACGCTCCCGACTCCTCCTGCGGGAGCTCCTGCTCCGCCGTGATCGGTCTCTTGAATGGTGTCGTTCGCTTCTCCTGCGGTGGGACGACCGTGATCGACGAGACGATGCCGTCATCGATTCGCCGTTCGTCCCTTCGGTCTCTCTCCGGCTCCTTTCACGATAGGGCGAGGAGGCACGTGACCTCGCCTGACGGGAGCCGGACCGCGTGAACCGACGCTCTGTGTTTGGTTTCCGGGTCCCGTGGTCGTCGACCACCGCAGACCGTAAGTTCGGGGGACCCCCCGCCCATCGGTGGCTATCGTTCAACGCGCCCCCGTCGGACGGCGCGGGGCCGACAAGCTGCTGTACTGTCGCGACCAACGTCTGGAGGCTCGCGTTGGTCTCCTGAGCCAGGGCACGGAGCTGTCCCTGTGTGGCTAGTTCTGAGCCGCCGGTCTCTTCGATTGAGTGGGCGGGGTGGCCGTCGACGTGTGTGTCCTCGGGGTTGCCATTAGATGCGCCATTCCCCTCCTCTGGGATGGGGGTCATGCGCTTCCTTCCATTGCTGGCTCGTGCCATTGTTGGTGTGGTTTTCTGCTTCGTGGGATGATCTTCGTTTCCCACAGACGGTGCCAGATGTTTCAGAGTGTTTTCTCACTACAATGCGTTGACCGTGGAGAACCCGGTCAACGTGGTCAAGGGGCCCGCTTTGGGTCCCTCGGGGGCTTCGAATCGGTGCAGAAGGGGCGAGGGGAAGCCTCGGCCCTGGTTGAGACGCTCGGCCTCGGACAGACGTGCTCGGCCTCGGCTGGAAGGGTGACGAGGGGTAGCCTCAGTCGCCCGGGTAGATGCACGGCCGTCGGGTGGCGAGGGTGAGTCTCAGACCCGATTAGGACGCTCGGCCTCGGTAGGGCGTGCTCGGCCACGGAAGGCTGACGGTGAGGGGAAGCCTCACTGTCCGGTTGATCGAGTGGTCGGAGAGGGGCGAGGGGTAGCCTCGGCCCGTTGGTCTGTGGTCCACCTGCGTAGACGAGAACGCTCGTCAGGGGGCCGGACCTTGGTTCCGGCCAAATCCCCTCCGATGCCTAAGTCAGATAGAGATCTGAGAAAGGAGGCCCGGCGGAGACGGTCCGACTCGTGAGGAGATCGTGACGGCGTCTCTCGGCGCGAGCGGGGGAGGAAGGAGATGAATTGGGGGAACCAGGTCGTTGATGGAGTACCTTAGGTTTTGTTACCTGAGATGCGGTCCCTTTCTTTGTCGTCTTCCTGGCCCTTTTGTAGAGCTCCGGCGTGATCGCCTCTGACCCACGTCCCACGTCCGCCATTGATCGTGCCCCATCAGTTTCCCCCTTCGCCGCCGCTCTCTCCGCCCTGCCAGCACCTCCCCATTATCGCCATTTAGTGGTCGCGCGTCCGGGGGAGTGGTTTTCGCAGGAGTGGGTGAGCGACCAACAGGTTATTGGGGCCGGGTCGGATCGAAGTTCGAGAAGGTCCCTTGTAGGGCCTTTGTCGAATGGGCTTTGAGGACGCAGATGGGCTTTTGACCAGTAGTCGGGCTCCTGGGCTCGTGTTTTACGGGTCTCGGCCAAATAGGCGTAACAACAACCTTTCCCAATACACTTTTAATTTCAAAGTTTTGGTTCTTAAGACACTTTTCCCCCCAAATTTAAGGTTTCCCACTTTTTTCCTATAATCTCAACCATTGATTTACCAAGATCAAATCTCAGCCACTCTTTATCTTGTCCTAGTCAGTCTTAGAATCCAAAATCTTAGTTCGCCGCAAAATTAAAGCATAATAATTGTTATTTAGTCCCCCCCATTTTAATTCTCCCAAAATTTACGTCTCCCAGAAAATTTAGATTCCCCCAAAAATTTTAGTTCTCCCCAAAATTTAGTTTCATCCCGATTTAACATATGCCCTAAGGAAACGGTTCATTTACAATATTCCCTTCCCAACATCTTGAATTCTTAGAATCTTGGCTCCACAAAGTGAAATGTATTCATTTCACTAATGTACAATAATCATCAATTGATACACCAAAATATTATGTTCTATATTGCATACTTAGCACAATCCATTGAAGGTGAACCACATCATAAGCGCATAATATCTCATATGAAAACTTTAACAACAAATATCACATGATATTAAGATCATAGTTCAACATACGCTCTAAAAGATATCATCTCATCTCTGCTCTACATCTGCCAAAAGAGACTGCTGCCAACGGCCTCGACTGCATTGGCGGCGACCGTGATTCCATGTCACTGATTGAAGCCATACCGCATTGCAATCGAAAGAGGAGTGTTGTAGTAGGACACAGACCAACCCATCCGTCTTAATGCAAGTACAGGTAGCAGATCTTGTACCCACATGTCCCTTGTATCATGAATGTATTTGTTGAGCCCCCGCTCGAAGGTGTGTGGCGATGGGTCATTTAGCCTAGGCACGTACAACTATAATCGATTATTAATAAGCAAGCATCCAATTAGTTTAGATCTAGAGCCTACCTCCAAAAATTGACATGACAACAAAATAGAATTAGTTTATCCATTTTTTATCACACATATCAATCTATCCAGACATACTGAATGGATGATATTACCCATATCAATCTACAGATCCCCCATTTCCCTCGTTTAGTTGAATATATTCACACTTGTATAAATCAACAATCAATCCGGTCTCTTTTTAACATCCTAGAATGCTTGCATGTTGCCAATATTCATTAATCCATATTCATGCTTTCATACTGTCAAAATCTCTTGATGCAGTTGTCTTGGGTGGTAATGTTCTTATGTCTTTGGAAAATGTCGAGGTTTCTTGGTTACCCTTGATGCTATACAAAATTATTCCGGTTTCTCCCCTAAAACAACGCCATACTTATGAGGACCTAATTTTATGAAAATTTCCAAACCATAGTAGCCATTTGTTTTTGAAATCAAGGTCCAGTTATCAAGAGAATAATGAATGATACACAACTAAGTTCATAATAGATAAAAAAATTGAACTATGTGAAATTTTAGTTTCAACGGAATAAAAACTCCATAAAAGAATGGCTCAAAATATTCATTACTTCTCATTAAAAGCTTTTTCACTCATTCATTCCACTGTATTACATCAAAAAACGAAACAATTAAATGCGAGCTGCTACCCTTCACATAAATGGAAATTAGAACTAACGTCAGGGGGGATTAAAACCCAACTATAGCTGCTAATCGCAAGCCACATTCTTGCTTGCACCTTCTAATCCAAAAAGAGAAGGGTGCATGGTGATCGCCTTTATCCTAATGAAAGTAGCCCTGCATAAATAGACACAACACATACGACGTGGAGACCTCTACTTAAACAATTTGGGAGACACATTGCACAGATATTGGTGCATCTGTGATAAAGGGCCATTTTGTAGTCATGTCAAAGCCTGAGTATTTCATACTGGTAAATAAGGGTTTACATGATTACTGGATTCAACATGAACTCAAGTTTCCCCACCAAATAGACTAAAAAAGCAGATCTACTTGCAAGAAAGTAAGGATTTAATTTTAACTAATTTTTTTATAATGCATCAATTGCAATAAATTTCAACAAAAATCTATAAGTGATTCCACGTAGACTGCAGAATAAATAGCTAAGAGCAAATTGAAAAGGGCCATTTCACCTTTGGTGATCAAGATGAGGAAATTTCAACTGAAAATAATTGGATCTAGTGTAATCCATCAGATCATGGATTTTAGATCCAAAACCTACCATTAAAGAAAACACATATAACAGAAGTTCTAGATTTATAGAAGAAAACAGAAATAAGCTAAAATAAAAAAGAACGATAGCAGATAGAGCCTAAGCCCTAAAGGCACATGATATTTAAAATTTTCTGCCCAAAATGTTAGGATCCCTTAAAAAAATTCTCCAGAAAAATTTCAACTAACTGTATTCCTCTAATCATAACCCATGCCCTTAGGCACATGACATTCAAAATCGTCCCCTCAAAAATTTTGTATCACCTCAAAAAAAATTTCCCAAAAAAATTAAATCAACGATATTAAAATGTACTAAAAATCTAAGATTAAAATCGAACTATAATTCATTTCTTGAATTCATTATTATAAAAAACAGTAAAAGGGTCTTGACAAGAAATTTTTGAAATGATCTGTTCTCTTCTTCCATTAACTTCTAGAAGCTCTCCATCTGCATGCTCATATGCCTCCTAACGCTGTTCGAGTTCACAAACACCATGACTGGAGCCTTTGGGACATCATGGCAAAGCTCCTCTAATACCATTGACTTGCTGTAATCACACATCACCGTTGCCACTGATATCTTTATGCCTCACAACATCCTTCATTGCCCCCCTCAAATAAGTTAAAAGGCCAATATAATAATGTTGATTGTGAAATCATAAATGAAAGTAATAGCCCAATTTTGATCTGTTAAAAGATTCAAATGAATGTACAACATAAGACACCTTTGCGTTAAGAATAAAATATTATTAAAGATTACCTCGCTTTAAATTCAATTACAATCAGACTATGTAATAAAATATATGCAATTTGACTTTCCTACCACTGAATCTGATATCATCAGTGAGCAAAGTTAACTAAAAACTCCAAACTAAGAACAGAAAAAATGCATTAAGCCGTAATAACAATTTAGTGAGATGGGACTTTGGATTGTTCAGCGTCTTCATAAATTTCTGAACTTCTTCAGCTATCCCATTCTACACACACATCAAACATGAAAAACAACCCAAAACAAAACCAAATTTAACATCGAAGCTCGCATTTTGTAAGGAAAAAACAGTTTATTTTTCAAAAATCAATAAAAGTCTAATGTAAAATTTAACCATAGCTAACATAATCACATGAGAGCCACCGATCTTACCAAATATTCATTCTAAATTCAATTTAATTCACAAAAAATTAACTCAATTAAAATCTCATTTGTTGGATCACCATCTCACAATCAATTTTAATTAAATTAATTCCTAATAATGACATTTATCATAAGTTGGTATCATTGCTCTTAAAAGGCCATCTAGTATTTATATATCTTCCTCTAAGATACATTTCTATGAATAATATATTTGTTTTCTGTTATGTAATCCAACAACTCAGATCCAAAAATTTGACATGCTGCTGTTTTTCACTTGCAAGTTATAGTACATTTTGACATGCCTGTTTTTGAAACATTTTTACATGCAAGTGAAAACCCAAGACACGGTATTATATTGGATCTGAGTTACAAAAAGTGTTTTCACTTGCAAGTGTACAATATTTTTGAAGCATTTTGACATGCTACTGTTTTTCACTCAGATCCAAAAAATAGTTATATAATCCAACAATATCATGTCTGGGGTTTTCACTTGCACTATAACTGGGTATGTTAATATGATGTTCATTTATGTATATGTTATTTGGATTTAGTTAACCATCATTGAATAAATACAGATCTGATGAATGCATGCATTTTCCTATACAACTTTAAAATTGCTTCAAGATTTTTCTACCGAACTATATAAGTTTATCTTCCAAAATAAGCTGGATACAGCTTTTAGATGTTATGTTTGTAAAATAGCTACATTGATTGTGAGGATGCAATTTGGTAATTTAGGGCTTTGAACAATGCTTAAGAAAAGGTCGCTAGCCCCAGGAAAAGATACATCTACATGTATCAGATATTGGGATGTAAATTAAATTTTGTTTATGAAGATTTTTAGTTTTTATGGAAGAATTAATGGATGCAATATGCTAATGGATTGAATATAAATCAACATGTATCAGATATTGAATGTTGGAAAAATCGATTAAGCGACAATTCCATGCCACAACTTAAAAACATAAATCAACAGTGCATTCAGAGATTGCATAAAATGATCACAATCAAGAGTTGTGAATATAACAATAAACATTAACCAAACAGTGAAGAACAAAATATGTAACAATCAACAATTTCTCTTTTCCAATATCTCTTATCCAATTTCTCTTGATAACATCCCTCTTTTATAATATAGATATCTCTTATCCAATTTCTCTTGTCCAATATCTCTTATCCAATTTCTCTTGATAACTTCCCTCTTTTATAATATAGATATCTCTTATCCAATTTCTCTTGTCCAATATCTCTTATCCAATTTCTGTTGATAACATCCCTCTTTTATAATATAGATATCTTTTATCCGATTTCTCTTGATAACATCCCTCTCTTATAATATAGATATCTCTTATCAAATTTCTCTTGTCCAATATCTCTTATCCAACTTCTCTTGATAACATCCCTCTTTTATAATATAGATATCTCTTATCCAATTTCTCTTGTCCAATATCTCTTATCCAATTTCTCTTGATAACATCCCTCTTTTATAATATAGATATCTCTTATCCAATTTCTCTTGTCCAATATCTCTTATCCAATTTCTCTTGATTACTTCCCTCTTTTATAATATAGATATCTCTTTTCCAATTTCTCATGTCCAATTTCTCATGTCCAATTTCTCTTGATAACATCCCTCTTTTATAATATAGATATCTCTTATCCAATTTCTCTTGTCCAATATCTCTTATCCAATTTCTCTTGATAACTTCCCTCTTTTATAATATAGATATCTCTTATCCAATTTCTCATGTCCAATATCTCTTATCCAATTTTCTCTGATAACATCCCTCTTTTATAATATAGATATCTCTTATCCAATTTCTCTTGATAACATCACTCTCTTATAATATAGATATCTCTTGTCTAATATCTCTTATCCAATTTCTGTTGATAACATCCCTCTCTTATAATATAGATATCTCTTATCCAATTTCTCTTGTCCAATATCTCTTATCCAATTTCTATTGATAACATCCCTCTCTTATAATATAGATATCTCTTATCCAATTTCTCTTGTCCAATATCTCTTATCCAATTTCTATTGATAACATCCCTCTCTTATAATATAGATATCTCTTATCCAATTTCTCTTGTCCAATATCTCTTATCCAATTTCTCTTGATAACATCCCTCTTTTATAATATAGATATCTCTTATCCAATTTCTCATGTCCAATATCTCTTATCCAATTTCTCTTGATAACATCCCTCTTTTATAATATAGATATCTCTTATCCAATTTCTCTTATCCAATATCTCTTATCCAATATCTCTTATCCAATTTCTCTTGATAAGATCCCTCTTTTATAATATAGATATCTCTTATCCAATTTCTCTTGATAACATCTCTCTCTTATAATATAGATATCTCTTATCCAATATCTCTTGTCCAATATCTCTTATCCAATTTCTCTTGATAACATCCATCTTTTATAATATAGATATCTCTTATCCAATTTCTCTTTTCCAATATCTCTTATCCAATTTCTCTTGATAACATCCCTCTTTTATAATATAGATATCTCTTATCCCATTTCTCTTTTCCAATATCTCTTATCCAATTTCTCTTGATTACATCCCTCTTTTATAATATAGATATCTCTTATCCAATTTCTCTTGTCCAATATCTCTTATCAAATTTCTCTTGATAACATCCCCCTTTTATAATATAGATATCTCTTATCCAATTTCTCTTGTCCAATATCTCTTATCCAATTTCTCTTGATAACATCCCCCTTTTATAATATAGATATCTCTTTTCCAATTTCTCTTTTCCAATATCTCCTATCCAATTTCTCTTAATAATATCCCTCTTATAAATTTCATAATATAGATATATCTTATCCAATTTTTCTTTTCCAATATCTCTTATCCAATTTCTCTTGATAACATCCATCTTTTATAATATAGATATGTCTTATCCAATTTCTCTTTTCCAATATCTCTTATCCAATTTCTCTTGATAACATCTCTCTGTTATAATATAGATATCTCTTATCCAATTTCTCTTGCCCAATATCTCTTATCCAATTTCTCTTGATAACATCTCTCTTTTATAATATAGATATCTCTTATCCAATTTCTCTTTTCCAATATCTCTTATCCAATTTCTCTTGATTACATCCAACTTTTAAAATATAGATATCTCTTATCCACTTTCTCTTGTCCAATATCTCTTAGGCAATTTCTCTTGATAACATCCCTCTTTTATAATATAGATATCTCTTATCCAATTTCTCTTTTCCAATTTCTCTTATCCAATTTGTCTTGATAACATCCATCTTTTATAATATAGATATCTCTTATCCAATTTCACTTTTCCAATATCTCTTATCCAATTTCTCTTGATTACATCCCTCTTTTATAATATAGATATCTCTTATCCAATTTCTCTTGTCCAATATCTCTTATCCAATTTCTCTTGATAACATCCCTCTTTTATAATATAGATATCTCTTATCCAATTTCTCATGTCCAATATCTCTTATCCAATTTCTCTTGATAATATCCCTCTTTTATAATATAGATATCTCTTATCGAATTTCTCTTTTCCAATATCTCTTATCCAATTTCTCTTGATAACATCCCTCTTTTATAATATAGATATCTCTTATCCAATTTCTCTTGTCCAATATCTCTTATCCAATTTCTCTTGATAACATCCCTCTTTTACAATATAGATATCTCTTATCCAATTTCTCTTTTCCAATATCTCTTATCCAATTTGTCTTGATAACATCCCTCTTTTATAATATAGATATCTCTTATCCAATTTCACTTTTCCAATATCTCTTATACTGCCGAGGATTTGGGTAGAGCGGCCAAAATCCTTCTGCTGCCTTTCTCTTCTGCAGTCTAAATGTTGTGTTATTTGTACTACTTCGTGACAATGTATGATTGTATGTACTTGAACGCGGGATCATACTCCACTTTGAGTTGGGGATGAAACTATTTGTAGTTAGCAATTGTTTGTGCAAAAATAATAGAATGATCTTACGCATATGCATCAAGTATTGAGCTGTAACAGAATTCCATTTTATTTGTTTGATTTTCTAATTTTTTTTTAAAAAAAAACTACACATTAGCCACGGTTGGTCCGTGGCTAATGTGTATTAGCCACGGCCGGTCCGTGGCTAATGCGTATTAGCCACGGATTGGCCGTGGCTACTGTTTAATTTTTTTATTAGAAAATCAAAAAAATAGTTAACCACTTAGATAGCGCTTTTATAAGCGCTATCTTAGTAAACCACTACGATAGCGCTTATAAAAGCGCTATCCAAGCTACCATAGCGGTAGCTTGGATAGCGCTTAAAAGCGCTATCCAAGTGTAAAAAAAAGCGCTATGCAAGCGTTTTTTTGTAGTAGTGTAGATATCTCTTATCGAATTTCTCTTTTCCAATATCTCTTATCCAATTTCTCTTGATAACATACCTCTTTTATAATATAGATATCTCTTATCCAATTTCTCTTGTCCAATATCTCTTATCCAATTTCTCTTGATAACATCCCTCTTTTATAATATAGATATCTCATATCCAATTTCTCTTTTCCAATATCTCTTATCCAATTTCTCTTGATAACATCCATCTTTTATAATATAGATATCTCTTATCCAATTTCTCATGTCCAATATCTCTTATCCAATTTTCTCTGATAACATCCCTCTTTTATAATATAGATATCTCTTATCCAATTTCTCTTGATAACATCACTCTCTTATAATATAGATATCTCTTGTCTAATATCTCTTATCCAATTTCTGTTGATAACATCCCTCTCTTATAATATAGATATCTCTTATCCAATTTCTCTTGTCCAATATCTCTTATCCAATTTCTATTGATAACATCCCTCTCTTATAATATAGATATCTCTTATCCAATTTCTCTTGTCCAATATCTCTTATCCAATTTCTATTGATAACATCCCTCTCTTATAATATAGATATCTCTTATCCAATTTCTCTTGTCCAATATCTCTTATCCAATTTCTCTTGATAACATCCCTCTTTTATAATATAGATATCTCTTATCCAATTTCTCATGTCCAATATCTCTTATCCAATTTCTCTTGATAACATCCCTCTTTTATAATATAGATATCTCTTATCCAATTTCTCTTATCCAATATCTCTTATCCAATATCTCTTATCCAATTTCTCTTGATAAGATCCCTCTTTTATAATATAGATATCTCTTATCCAATTTCTCTTGATAACATCTCTCTCTTATAATATAGATATCTCTTATCCAATATCTCTTGTCCAATATCTCTTATCCAATTTCTCTTGATAACATCCATCTTTTATAATATAGATATCTCTTATCCAATTTCTCTTTTCCAATATCTCTTATCCAATTTCTCTTGATAACATCCCTCTTTTATAATATAGATATCTCTTATCCCATTTCTCTTTTCCAATATCTCTTATCCAATTTCTCTTGATTACATCCCTCTTTTATAATATAGATATCTCTTATCCAATTTCTCTTGTCCAATATCTCTTATCAAATTTCTCTTGATAACATCCCCCTTTTATAATATAGATATCTCTTATCCAATTTCTCTTGTCCAATATCTCTTATCCAATTTCTCTTGATAACATCCCCCTTTTATAATATAGATATCTCTTTTCCAATTTCTCTTTTCCAATATCTCCTATCCAATTTCTCTTAATAATATCCCTCTTATAAATTTCATAATATAGATATCTCATATCCAATTTTTCTTTTCCAATATCTCTTATCCAATTTCTCTTGATAACATCCATCTTTTATAATATAGATATGTCTTATCCAATTTCTCTTTTCCAATATCTCTTATCCAATTTCTCTTGATAACATCTCTCTGTTATAATATAGATATCTCTTATCCAATTTCTCTTGCCCAATATCTCTTATCCAATTTCTCTTGATAACATCTCTCTTTTATAATATAGATATCTCTTATCCAATTTCTCTTTTCCAATATCTCTTATCCAATTTCTCTTGATTACATCCAACTTTTAAAATATAGATATCTCTTATCCACTTTCTCTTGTCCAATATCTCTTAGGCAATTTCTCTTGATAACATCCCTCTTTTATAATATAGATATCTCTTATCCAATTTCTCTTTTCCAATTTCTCTTATCCAATTTGTCTTGATAACATCCATCTTTTATAATATAGATATCTCTTATCCAATTTCACTTTTCCAATATCTCTTATCCAATTTCTCTTGATTACATCCCTCTTTTATAATATAGATATCTCTTATCCAATTTCTCTTGTCCAATATCTCTTATCCAATTTCTCTTGATAACATCCCTCTTTTATAATATAGATATCTCTTATCCAATTTCTCATGTCCAATATCTCTTATCCAATTTCTCTTGATAATATCCCTCTTTTATAATATAGATATCTCTTATCGAATTTCTCTTTTCCAATATCTCTTATCCAATTTCTCTTGATAACATCCCTCTTTTATAATATAGATATCTCTTATCCAATTTCTCTTGTCCAATATCTCTTATCCAATTTCTCTTGATAACATCCCTCTTTTACAATATAGATATCTCTTATCCAATTTCTCTTTTCCAATATCTCTTATCCAATTTGTCTTGATAACATCCCTCTTTTATAATATAGATATCTCTTATCCAATTTCACTTTTCCAATATCTCTTATACTGCCGAGGATTTGGGTAGAGCGGCCAAAATCCTTCTGCTGCCTTTCTCTTCTGCAGTCTAAATGTTGTGTTATTTGTACTACTTCGTGACAATGTATGATTGTATGTACTTGAACGCGGGATCATACTCCACTTTGAGTTGGGGATGAAACTATTTGTAGTTAGCAATTGTTTGTGCAAAAATAATAGAATGATCTTACGCATATGCATCAAGTATTGAGCTGTAACAGAATTCCATTTTATTTGTTTGATTTTCTAATTTTTTTTTAAAAAAAAACTACACATTAGCCACGGTTGGTCCGTGGCTAATGTGTATTAGCCACGGCCGGTCCGTGGCTAATGCGTATTAGCCACGGATTGGCCGTGGCTACTGTTTAATTTTTTTATTAGAAAATCAAAAAAATAGTTAACCACTTAGATAGCGCTTTTATAAGCGCTATCTTAGTAAACCACTACGATAGCGCTTATAAAAGCGCTATCCAAGCTACCATAGCGGTAGCTTGGATAGCGCTTAAAAGCGCTATCCAAGTGTAAAAAAAGCGCTATGCAAGCGTTTTTTTGTAGTAGTGTAGATATCTCTTATCGAATTTCTCTTTTCCAATATCTCTTATCCAATTTCTCTTGATAACATACCTCTTTTATAATATAGATATCTCTTATCCAATTTCTCTTGTCCAATATCTCTTATCCAATTTCTCTTGATAACATCCCTCTTTTATAATATAGATATCTCATATCCAATTTCTCTTTTCCAATATCTCTTATCCAATTTCTCTTGATAACATCCCTCTTTTATAATATAGATATCTATTATCCAATTTCTCTTGTCCAATATCTCTTATCAAATTTCTCTTGATAACTTCCCTCTTTTATAATATAGATATCTCTTATCTAATTTCTCTTATACAATATCTCTTATCCAATTTCTCTTGATAACATCCCTCTTTTATAATATAGATATCTTTTATCCAATTTCTCTTGATAACATCCCTCTCTTATAATATAGATATCTCTTATCCAATTTCTCTTGTCAAATATCTCTTATCCAACTTCTCTTGATAACATCCCTCTTTTATAATATAGATATCTCTTATCCAATTTCTCTTGTCCAATATCTCTTATCCAATTTCTCTTGATAACATCCCTCTTTTATAATATAGATATCTCTTATCCAATTTCTCTTGTCCAATATCTCTTATCCAATTTCTCTTGATAACTTCCCTCTTTTATAATATAGATATCTCTTATCCAATTTCTCATGTCCAATTTCTCTTATCCAATTTCTCTTGATAACATCCCCCTTTTATAATATAGATATATCTTATCCAATTTCTCTTGTCCAATATCTCTTATCTAATTTCTCTTGATAACTTCCCTCTTTTATAATATGGATATCTCTTATCCAATTTCTCATTTCCAATATCTCTTATCCAATTTTCTCTGATAACATCCCTCTTTTATAATATAGATATCTCTTATCCAATTTCTCTTGATAACATCCCTCTCTTATAATATAGATATCTCTTGTCCAATATCTCTTATCCAATTTCTCTTGATAACATCCCTCTTTTATAATATAGATATCTCTTATCCAATTTCTCTTTTCCAATAACTCTTATCCAATTTCTCTTGATAACATCCATCTTTTATAATATAGATATCTCTTATCCAATTTCTCTTTTCCAATATCTCTTATCCAATTTCTCTTGATTACATCCCTCTTTTATAATATAGATATCTCTTATCCAATTTCTCTTGTCCAATATCTCTTATCCAATTTCTCTTGATAACTTCCCTCTTTTATAATATAGATATCTCTTATCTAATTTCTCATGTCCAATATCTCTTATCCAATTTCTCTTGATAACATCCCTCTTTTATAATATAGATATCTCTTATCCAATTTCTCTTTTCCAATATCTCTTATCCAATTTCTCTTGTCCAATATCTCTTATCCAATTTCTCTTGATAACATCCCTCTTTTATAATATAGATATCTCTTATCCAATTTCTCATGTCCAATATCTCTTATCCAATTTTCTCTAATAACATCCCTCTTTTATAATATAGATATCTCTTATCCAATTTCTCTTGATAACATCCCTCTCTTATAATATAGATATCTCTTATCCAATATCTCTTTTCCAATTTCTCTTGATAACATCCCTCTTTTATAATATAGATATCTCTTATCCAATTTCTCTTTTCCAATATCTCTTATCCAATTTCTCTTGATAACATCCATCTTTTAAAATATAGATATCTCTTATCCAATTTCTCTTTTCCAATATCTCTTATCCAATTTCTCTTGATTACATCCCTCTTTTATAATATAGATATCTCTTATCCAATTTCTCTTGTCCAATATCTCTTATCCAATTTCTCTTGATAACATCCCTCTTTTATAATATAGATATCTCTTATCCAATTTCTCATGTCCAATATCTCTTATCCAATTTCTCTTGATAACATCCCTCTTTTATAATATAGATATCTCTTATCCAATTTCACTTTTCCAATATCTCTTATCCAATTTCTCTTGATAACATCCCTCTTTTATAATATAGATATCTCTTATCCAATTTCTCTTCTCCAATATCTCTTTTCATATTTCTCTTGATAACATCCCTCTTTTATAATATAGATATCTCTTATCCAATTTCTCTTGTCCAATATCTCTTATCCAATTTCTCTTGATAACATCCCTCTTTCATAATATAGATATCTCTTATCCAATTTCTCTTTTCCAATATCTCTTATCCAATTTCTCTTGATAACATCCATCTATTATAATATAGATATCTCTTATCCAATTTCTCTTGATAACATCCCTCTCTTATAATATAGATATCTCTTATCCAATTTCTCTTGTCCAATATCTCTTATCCAATTTCTCTTGATAACATCCCTCTTTTATAATATAGATATCTCTTATCCAATTTCTCATGTCCAATATCTCTTATCCAATTTCTCTTGATAACATCCCTCTCTTATAATATAGATATCTCTTATCCAATTTCTCTTGTCCAGTATCTCTTATCCAATTTCTCTTGATAACATCCCTCTTTTATAATATAGATATCTCTTATCCAATTTCTCATGTCCAATATCTCTTATCCAATTTCTCTTGATAACATCCCTCTTTTATAATATAGATATCTCTTATCCAATTTCCCTTTTCCAATATCTCTTATCCAATTTCTCTTGATAACATTCCTCTTTTATAATATAGATATCTCTTATCCAATTTCTCATGTCCAATATTTCTTATCCAATTTCTATTGATAACATCCCTCTTTTATAATATAGATATCTCTTATCCAATTTCTCATGTCCAATATGTCTTATCCAATTTCTCTTGATAACATCCCTCTTTTATAATATAGATATCTCTTTTCCAATTTCTCTTTTCCAATATCTCTTATCCAATTTCTCTTGATTACATCCGTCTTTTATAATATAGATATCTCTTATCCAATTTCTCTTTTCCAATATCTCTTATCCAATTTCTCTTGATAACATCACTCTTTTATAATATAGATATCTCTTATCCAATTTCTCTTGATAACATCCCTCTCCTATAATATAGATATCTCTTATCCAATTTCTCTTGTCCAATATCTCTTATCCAATTTCTCTTGATAACATCCCTCTTTTATAATATAGATATCTCTTATCCAATTTCTCATGTCCATTATCTCGTATCCAATTTCTCTTGATAACATCCCTCTTTTATAATATAGATATCTCTTATCCAATATCCCTTTTCCAATATCTCTTATCCAATTTCTCTTGATAACATCCCTCTTTTATAATATAGACTAGTCATAACCCGTGCCCGCGGGCACGGTTCATTTAAGATTTTCCCATGCGAAATCTTTGTTCCCCGAAATTTTTTTTCCAAAGCCAAAATTTAAAAGAAAAACAAATTAGTTTACAATTGATACGACTATTTTGACCGGGTCCGGAGGAGCCAAGTCAACCACGACCAGTCAACCAGCCAAACTACGGCCTCGGGCTCCGGCCCAAGGATCTTACGGGCGGGTCGCGTTTCTCCACCCACGACGAAGGCCCAAGAGATTGCCCGCTTCTGTAGCGGAGGAAATCGGGGCCCAAATCGAGGAAGTCTTCGCCAAATATGGCAACCGCCCCGTGCCATCATGATCCGCCAATTATGGCAGCCACCTTCATGGCTCGCCAAATATGGCAACCGACTTCATGGCCAGGCTTAATGGCCATCATTCCCCCGCCATTATGGCCCGCCAATTATGGCAATCACTCATGGCCATGACTCCACCTTCATGGCGTCATCAAGTGGGCGGAATTAGAGGGGGTCAACCCTTCCCCATTTGCACGACCCCATGAATGACGGCCATGATGTCGCGTCATGGCACATGATGAGCATGGTTCGTCTATATGAGGAGGGGGCGGGCGTCATTTGGAAGGGGCTGGATCTTCACCACCTACAACGGAGGTACCTCATTCTCCGATCTTACACCTTCTTCCACCTTGAATATTTCTCCTCTAAAGCTCGGCCCGAGGACTCGAGTATCGGTCTCTCCGCGAGCCATACTCGATCCCACCGAGCACTTATCAGACCAGATCTGACTTTGGCATCGGAGGGGCTTCGGTCGGAACCAAGGTCCGACCCCCCTGACGAGCTCTCTCGTCTATTCAGGTCCAGGAGTTCCAGCGACGCCGAGGCTACCCCTCGGCGTCCTTCCAGCCGGAGCCGAGCGCCCTCGTCCCCGACCTCGTTCGTCTCCTCCGTCATGAGGACGTCGCTCTGCCGAGGCTACCCCTCGCCGAGCCGACGCGAGGATCCGCGTGCCCCGCTGCGAGCGACTCTGCCTTCAACCGATCCCGGAGGCTGTCATCTCGCCGAGGCTACCCCTCGGCCCGCCAAAGAACGGAGCCGCGCCTTTCCGCTCGAGCGAACGCGCCGTCGGTCGACCCCACCGGTCATCTCCGTCTCGAGCGACAGCCACGACAACTCGGGGGTCCCGCGCGTCCCCTCTTTGACCGCGTTGACCACACACCTTCCATACTATTAATGTGTTCTGCAAAAAATAGCAGAAAAATTTGGCGCCGTCTGTGGGAACGAGTCTACATCCATGAATCGACCACACGGTCTATGATTCGTTACCCTAATCAAATGCCGTCAACTTTTGAAGATCGATCCATCGACCGAGTTCCGGCAGACAAAGATCCCACTTTTGGGGCCGCAACGGGCATCGAGAACTTGTTCTCCACGACCTCAAGGTCAAAAGTCCTGTTGCATCCTCAACCGCGACGGAAACCCCTTGCTCCTCCTATTTCGCACAAATTCAGACATTGGTGGCGTTCACCTTCCCAAAGTTCACCAACCTGGAGAAGCGAAGGCATCACAGATCCCTTGCATCAGAATGTAGTTAAATCTCTTCAGTACGATCAAGATCGATGAATCCATGGATCGTTCGACCAAAATCGATGTTGTCGAAGAGATTGAGGAAGTCCAAGCCTCGACGGCCAAATGGTGGAGGCCAGAACCATCTGTGCAGAAGATCTGCCCAATCCAGGCTCTGTCCAAGTTGCAAGCTTCGTCAGTCAGGCCCTTGACAATGAGTGATCATAACAGAGAAAGAGAACAAAGCGGAAAAGAGATCGATCAATCGATCAGCAGCGATCAATGTTCCGGGCTCGGTCAACTCTCCTCAAGTGGCTCGACTTGGCCGGAGACGAGAGCTCAATCATTGTCCGGCTCAATGTTCGACCAATATTCGATCTTCCCATTTCCAAGGCTTATCTGAGCACAATCAAATCCTCAATCGCCCGGAGTGCTCTCGTATGGATGCCACGCTCATTATCGAGCTCGGATGGCTGCCAGTGCTCTTCGTCAAGCTCGGATGGCCAAGCTTCGAGCAACATCTAGGCTCCGACCCAGCTAAAAAGCTATGTAGGCCATGACCGATGCTGACCGTGCCTCGATGCCACCGTCAACGACAGATCCAAGTTTGGGAGCCCTCTTGTCGAGCTTCATCTCTCAGATCGTTGCCAAGCACAAATAACCCTCGAACTCAAGCAAAGCTCCCAGGCATGGAGGCTACCAATTGTTGATCGATCGACATCGAGGCTTCCATGAACTCAAGTGAAGCTTGAACGACACATCCACAGTGTGTCCAGCATCGCTCGAGGCCCCACCAGCTCGACGGGTTGCGCTACCGCCCGTCCACCATGCCGATTCCATCAAGCTGGGTCGGTGGAAGAAGATCCCGAGCTCGGAGACTTGGTCGGGGGAGAGAGAGAGAGATGATCCCAGCCGAACGCGCTCATCGACAAGAGGGTGCTCGATTGAATCTCGTCGACAGGTCGCGCTGTCGCCCGTCCACCATCGGAGCTCCGAACAATCGACCCATCCACAATGGGGATTTGATGATCTGACCGTGGCGAAGGATCCCGTCGAACTCCTTTCGAGCGATCATCGATGGGACTTGACCCTTGCAACACAGCTTCCTCGGAGCTCCGATCATCACTCTAATTGAACAGAGCAGTCGAAAACAAACAGCTTCATCCGAGATCCAAGAGACTCACGTCTCCATTCGACAGCCATGCCGGCCGATCCGAGCCTCGAAGCTGCTGTCGGAGCTTCATCCGAGATCCAAGCCATCTGATCTTCACCCCGGTCTCTTCGACTCGATGGGACATGGGATCCAAGCTCCGATCTATCATTATCGTTTCTCAATAGGGAATCAGCATTCGACCACGGCAAGCGCAACTTCCTCGAGACTCATTCCTAGCGGTCGACACTTCGACCCTCGTCTGCAGGATCTAGGAATTCGTTCGACCCTTCGCCCTAACTCGACTCCTTCCCCAAGCTCAATCCAAGATCGCAAATGTCGTGCTGCTTTCGACCTTCAACGGTGATGTCAGGAGGCCGACCAGTCCGGGCCGAGGCCGAGGCTGACCAGTTCAGGCCGAGGCCGAGGCCGACCCCAGAGGAGGCCGACCAGTCCAGGCTGAGGCCGAGGCTGACCAGTTCGGGCCGAGGCCGAGGCCGACCCCAGAGGAGGCCGACCAGTCCAGGCCGAGGCCGAGGCTGACCAGTTCAGGCCGAGGCCGAGGCCGACCGCAGAGGAGGCCGACCAGTCCAGGCCGAGGCCGAGGCTGACCAGTTCAGGCCGAGGCCGAGGCCGACCCCAGAGGAGGCCGACCAGTCCAGGCCGAGGCTGACCAGTTCAGGCCGAGGCCGAGGCCGACCCCAGAGGAGGCCGACCAGTCCAGGCCGAGGCCGACCCCAGAGGAGGCCGACTAGTCCAGGCCGAGGCCGACCCCAGAGGAGGCCGACCAGTCCAGGCCAAGGCCGCCCCTGAGGAGGCCGACCAGTCCAGGCCGAGGCCGAGGCAGACCAGTTCAGGCCGAGGCCGAGGCCGACCCCAGAGGAGGCTGACCAGTCCAGTCCGAGGCCGAGGCCGACCAGTTCAGGCCGAGGCCGAGGCCGAAGCCTACCCAGCAAAAAGGTCAAACTGTCCTCTTCCCCCTTGCTAATTAATTGTGTGCTTTCAAACAACTACCAGAGCTTCCCTAACAAATCTCCTCTCTTAAACTTCTTGCGAGATGGTGATAAAAAGCCACGTCCTCCGGTTTCAACAAATGTCTCACAAAAAGCTTGTAGATAAGGCTGCCATGGTCGCGACAACGCCGGAGCACACGGCGACCGGCACTGCGGCCTCGGCCAACTTGAGGGAGAGGCGCAAGGAGTGCGTCTAGATCCGGGGACGGGCCAGGAAGACGCGGGGCTACGAGTGGCCTGGAAAGGTCGCCAAGGAGAATGAGATCTCGATCGAGTTCAGACAAGAGACAGCACCGACGACCCTCGCAGGCGTCGGGCTTAGCCCCGACTCGGCTTCATCGATGGCACTACCACTATCTCTGGGCATTGTCTCGACGTCCGCCATACCAACACCGTGCTGCCATCGCCAAACATATGGGCTGAGCTCCCATCACTGTGCCGCCCTTGCCTAGCTACCTTGGTCGTACCGCCAAACAGACAAAAGCGGGAGCCGGAGCGAGAGCAGGAGCTGGAGCAGAAGCTAGGATCCAGACAAAAGCTGGAGCCGGAGCTGGAGCAGAAGCTAGGATCCAGACAAAGCTGGAGCCGGAGCGGGAGATGCGGTCCAGACAAAAGCTGGAGCTGGAGCAGAAGCTAGGATCCAGACAAAGCTGGAGCAGGAGCGGGAGATGCGGTCCAGACAAAAGCTATAGCTGGAGCTGGAGCTGGAGCTGAATTTGGAAATAGAACTAGAGCTGTGTCTAGACGAGGCCGACCCATCCAAGAGGAGGCCGACCACACCAGTTCAACCGACCCAGGAGGAGGCCGACCAGACAAGTCCGATCGCTCCTCCGACCGTGGCCGAGCCGTTTGGCCGAAGCACCACCGTCTGAGTTCGAGCAACCAAGAAGCTCCTCCGATCGAGGCCGACCAGTTCAGGCCGAGACCGAGGCCGACCCCAGAGGAGGCCGATCGGTCCAGACGAGTCGGACCACCCTTCCAAGCCTCCGAGCCACCTTGTCTCAAAGTCGTCCTCATCCTGGCCAAGCCGATCTGGCCGAAGCACCACCGTCCGAGTTCAAGCACCCAGATCGCTCCTCCGATCGTGCTGCTGGGTCCCCGCTTGCCGAACGACCCCTGCATCCACCGATCTGGACGAAGCAATGGCAGAGCGCCACCATGGAATCTTCGAAAGGCTTCACAAGGTCCTCACCCTTTTCACCGGCCGTAAGCTGAGGGGCAACTCACCTCGCCACCGAGTGGATCTCCTTCGCCGGCCGTAAGCCGAGGGGCAACTCCCCTCGCCACCGGGCGGATCTCCTTCGCCGGCCGTAAGCCGAGGGGAAACTCACCTCGCCACCGAGCGGATCTCCTTCGTCGGCAGTAAGCCGAGGGGCAACTCCCCTCGCCACCGGGCGGATCTCCTTTGCCGGCCGTAAGCCGAGGGGCAACTCACCTCGCCACCGAGCGGATCTCCTTCGTCGGCCGTAAGCCGAGGGGCAACTCCCCTCGCCGCCGGGCGGATCTCCTTTGCCGGCCGTAAGCCGAGGGGCAACTCACCTTGCCACCGAGCGGATCTCCTTCGTCGGCCGTAAGCCGAGGGGCAACTCCCCTCGCCACCGAGCGGATCTCCTTCGTCGGCCGTAAGCCGAGGGGCAACTCCCCTCGCAACCGAACGAACGGATCGGTCAAAGAGCTGGGGGCAGCCCCCCCAGTAGGCCGAGCACTCCTTCGTCGGCCGTAAGCCGAGGGGCAACTCCCCTCGCCACCGAACGAATCTCCTTCGTCGGCCGTAAGCCGAGGGGCAACTCCCCTCGCCACCGAACGAATCTCCTTCGTCGGCCGTAAGCCGAGGGGCAACTCCCCTCTCCACCGAACGAATCTCCTTCGTCGGCCGTAAGCCGAGGGGCAACTCCCCTCGCCACCTAACGGATCTCCTTCGTCGGCCGTAAGCCGAGGGGCAACTCCCCTCGCAACCGAACGAATCTCAGACCGACGATCTATCGTCACTAGCCAACTCCGCAGGAAGGACCAAATTCTACAGAAAGAGCAACTTCTTCCCCATTATACTACATCTCCCGACCTCCACCTCAACAATGGTAGAGCTCAGAAGATGGGGGCAATTGATACGACTATTTTGACCGGGTCCGGAGGAGCCAAGTCAACCACGACCAGTCAACCAGCCAAACTACGGCCTCGGGCTCCGGCCCAAGGATCTTACGGGCGGGTCGCGTTTCTCCACCCACGACGAAGGCCCAAGAGATTGCCCGCTTCTGTAGCGGAGGAAATCGGGGCCCAAATCGAGGAAGTCTTCGCCAAATATGGCAACCGCCCCGTGCCATCATGATCCGCCAATTATGGCAGCCACCTTCATGGCTCGCCAAATATGGCAACCGACTTCATGGCCAGGCTTAATGGCCATCATTCCCCCGCCATTATGGCCCGCCAATTATGGCAATCACTCATGGCCATGACTCCACCTTCATGGCGTCATCAAGTGGGCGGAATTAGAGGGGGTCAACCCTTCCCCATTTGCACGACCCCATGAATGACGGCCATGATGTCGCGTCATGGCACATGATGAGCATGGTTCGTCTATATGAGGAGGGGGCGGGCGTCATTTGGAAGGGGCTGGATCTTCACCACCTACAACGGAGGTACCTCATTCTCCGATCTTACACCTTCTTCCACCTTGAATATTTCTCCTCCAAAGCTCGGCCCGAGGACTCGAGTATCGGTCTCTCCGCGAGCCATACTCGATCCCACCGAGCACTTATCAGACCAGATCTGACTTTGGCATCGGAGGGGCTTCGGTCGGAACCAAGGTCCGACCCCCCTGACGAGCTCTCTCGTCTATTCAGGTCCAGGAGTTCCAGCGACGCCGAGGCTACCCCTCGGCGTCCTTCCAGCCGGAGCCGAGCGCCCTCGTCCCCGACCTCGTTCGTCTCCTCCGTCACGAGGACGTCGCTCTGCCGAGGCTACCCCTCGCCGAGCCGACGCGAGGATCCGCGTGCCCCGCTGCGAGCGACTCTGCCTTCAACCGATCCCGGAGGCTGTCATCTCGCCGAGGCTACCCCTCGGCCCGCCAAAGAACGGAGCCGCGCCTTTCCGCTCGAGCGAACGCGCCGTCGGTCGACCCCACCGGTCATCTCCGTCTCGAGCGACAGCCACGACAACTCGGGGGTCCCGCGCGTCCCCTCTTTGACCGCGTTGACCACACACCTTCCATACTATTAATGTGTTCTGCAAAAAATAGCAGAAACAACAATATTTAGCGGTACAGGCGCCTTCGGCGCGGAACAACAAATTCAAAGCATGCGCCTTCGACACAGAACACCAAATTCGAAGTGGGTGCTTTTGGCGCAGAGCAACAAATTTGACGTAAAACAATAATTTCGATGCGTGTGCCTTAGGCGCGGAACAACAAATCAGCGTTAAAAAATGGCGTGGGCGCCTTTAGCGCGGAACAACAAATTCAGCGCATGCGACTTCGACACAGAACACCAAATTCGACGTGGATGCCTTCGATGCAGAACAACTCATTCGATGTAAAACAGTAATTTCGGCGCGGGTGCCTTAGGCGCGGAACAACAAATTAGCGTTAAAAAATTTAGCTGGCGCCTTCGACGATGGCTTCATATACATATAACCAGTGCCCTTGGGATACTGTTCATTTAAAAATCTTGGGCCCACTAATTTTAAACAAACATCAATAATTATTAGTTTCCCCTGAAATATCAGCAGATGATATCGAAAATTTACAGGGTTTTGCAACGCTGATCAATGAGTTGGCAGCATCGTTCATTCTTTCACAGCTCGCGTTCATTCCCAAGATGAGATTGTGTGTATGCACAACATTTTTTTCATAACTAATATTAAAAGGCTATTCCTAATTTCAATGCTTTTGTGTATTCCCAACAAATTTTTCTTTAACCCAAAAATTTCCCTCCAAAACTTGATGTGACATTGCCACATAGGACAAATTCAAAATCTGCCCTCAATTGTAATATAGATATCTCTTATCCAATTTCTCATGTCCAATATTTCTTATCCAATTTCTCTTTATAACATCCCTCTTTTATAATATATATATCTCTTATCCAATTTCGCATATCCAATATTTCTTATCCAATTTATCTTGATAACATCCCTCTTTTATAATATCGATATCTCTTATCCAATTTCTCTTTTCCAATATCTCTTATCCAATTTCTCTTGATAACATCCCTCTTTTATAATATAGATATCTCTTATCCAATTTCTCTTTTCCAATATCTATTATCCAATTTCTCTTGATAACATCCATCTTTTATAATATAGATATCTCTTATCCAATTTCTCTTGATAACATCCCTCTATTATAATATAGATATCTCTTATCCAATTTCTCTTGTCCAATTTCTCTTGATAACATCTCTCTTTTATAATATAGATATCTCTTATCCAATTTCTCTTTTCCAATATGTCTTATCCAATTTCTCTTGATAACATCCCTCTTTTATAATATAGATATCTCTTATCCAATTTCTCTTGATAACATCCCTCTTTTATAATATAGATATCTCTTATCCAATTTCTCATGTCCAATATATCTTATCCAATTTCTCTTGATAACATCCCTCTGTTGTAATATAGATATCTCTTATCCAATTTCTCTTGATAACATCCCTCTCTTATAATATAGTTATCTCTTATCCAATTTCTCTTGTCCAATATCTCTTATCCAATTTCTCTTGATAACATCCCTCTTTTATAATATAGATATCTCTTATCCAATTTCTCTTTTCCAATATCTCTTATCCAATTTCTCTTGATAACATCCCTCTTTTATAATATAGACTAGTCATAACCCGTGCACGTAGGGCACGGCGAAGGTCGTCTCCCGGGTGCGAAACCGAGGAGGAAAGTCGGTTAACTGGTGAAATGGCGACAGGGTAGTTGTTTACCGGGTGCAAGAATGACCTGGAATTCGTCTCCCGGGGGCAATATTGACGGCAGAAGAAAACCTGGGTCAGTCGTTAAATCAGGGATTAGTATTCACTACTAAAATTAGCATTTGACATAAATAAGGGAATAACATTTGTCATAAATCAGGGAGTTTCATCAGGGATTAGAAGTAAATTTTAATTTCAATCAGTAGGAGTAGCGTAACATTTCAGTCATTACCAGTCCATGAGGGCAAGGTTATGGAAAAAATAACATTATTTGCAAGTGTATGCAACTGATTGGATTATCCAAATTTTAGATTGGCACTTTTGTAAATTGAAACTGATTTATGTTTTGTAAATTGCTTTGCAAAAGGCTTTAGGTTATATAGTTATGTAGATAACAGACCAAGGTAAATTATGACATTTCCTTAAGGTCAATTTTATAGTTATACAGTCCTATTCATATCTCAGTAATAGAAGTTAAATGTCAGTTATTTGAAAGGTTTTTAAAAATGACCTTGAGACCAAATCTCTATTGTTAAACTGACCATAAACTTGGTTACTGTAACCTCCAGGAACAGAAAAATGTAATCGAAAATATTTTTTGTGAAAATGACAGTAAACCTAATTTATGTGACCTCAAGCAACATGAAATTTTTTTCAAACGAAACTAATTCATTTGATATGAATTTTCAAATGTAAAACTAAGAATTTGAAACTTAGTCTGCAAAAAATGAAAGGTGAAAGAATTTTGAAACTCAATAGGTTGATATGAATGAGTGAGGTACACAAAAAATTTTTAGAATAGTCCAAAGGGAAGAGTCACCTTTGGAACAAATTCAGTAGGAACTTTGGAAATCAATCAGGTAAATGAAAAGTGCCATTTGGATCGCAGTGAGGAAAAATATGAAACTCAATCTGGCATGTGAAACATAAATTGCTGAAGTCTGTGTCGTAACCCATGCACGGTCCTAATGCAAATGCTAAAGCTAAAATGGTGCTTATTAAATCAAGGAAGATCCAATTATACCAAAATTTTTATATTAGCAACGTGCATGGGGCTAATTGGTTCTGAATGGCAATGTTAAATGGAAATTTATTCATTAATTTAATATCTGTACATGGACTGAAGATGTATGAGTATGTATTATCTCAGTATTTCAATTTTAGTAAACTTCTGAGAGTTCTGCAATTATGAAAAAACATTAAGTTAAGGATTTCCTGTCAATTGCATAATTTCAGGACAGTATGGAAATGTCATAATCCCCTGATATCATGCAATTGAGAATTTTGGCTGGAATTTATGCCAGATTCATGCAATGACAGGATATTATGGAAGCAGAAATGTAAGCAGAAATGGGAAAATTGAAACATTTTGGCAAAAAATTCAGGAAAAAAATTTATCTTAATTATAAACATATCTGGTTGAACATTTTGAACCCACCTGAACATGATAATTATAAACAAAGGAAAAAATTACAAACTTTCTAACTCAAGAGAGATTTTAATGAAGAACATTAAATCATACTACCAGACGCAAAGAAGAAAATATGAATTGAAAGGAAAGAATTAGAAATTTACGTTCAAATTTATCCTAACATAAACAGACTGGTAAACTTTTTACACAGATTACATACCTCGACAGGAAGGAACGTTATAAATGCCTCGACAGAAAGGAACGTATTAAATGCTGGCATAAGGGATTTAAATGCTGTCATTTAACTAATTTCGAATGATGCAGAGTCATAAAAATAGAAGCAAATACCTCGACAGGAATGGCTAGCTTTTGGAAAGAGTAACATGAATTAATCCCTGGAACACAAATAGAAAGAAGCAAACAATAGCAAAGAAGCAAACATCAATGACCTGCCATAAGCAAATTTTTTAAAAAAATTGATTATCATTGAAGCTATCCATTATTTTTTAAAAAAATCAAAGTGTTGGATCGCAATGAAAACCATTGAATATATTCAACGTTGATTTTTCTGTTTGAAATAAAATTAATGAAACCATTGAATGAATTAAGTTTGAACCATTTTTCAATGTTTAAATTATATGACCTCATGTTGAAAATGGCAGTTATCTTATGAAAATATGGAATATATGTGCAAATGATAATTAGAAACTGTAGTATAAAATGTGACTAATGAATTTTTTATGAAAATGTCAAGTGAATTGAAATATGAATTATTTCTATTGCTTAATTCATTGAAATTGTGTTTGAAACATACAATGCATCTTTCTTACAAAATCCTAAGCATAGTGAAGGTGATTCAAAGGCAGATTGAAAGTTTTATGCTATTCAGCAGATGTCAAGAATTTCTGTGAAGTGAGTTGACACTTGTAAAATGATGCTATTTTCTTAAAAAATGAAAAGAGATTTTTGTGTTTTAAAAACACCCTAAAAGTCCATTATTAAGTGAAGTTGGTATAAGCATGGTGTGGCTTTCGGGCAAAGTGAAGCAACATTTGGGCATAAGCGGCATGTGAGCCAAGCGAAGTTGCATTTGGGACTACCTATGGCAATGTTAGATAAACTATGGGTGACATTAATGTGATGTTTATGCCTGTATCTCTATGGGCAATGTTAGAATGTATTTTATCTCTTATAACAGGAAAATGAGAGATTTGAAAAAGATTTCATATGATGACCGAGTAATAATGAATCTAGATTGCTTCGTTTATTTTTTTGCTTGGTTTGGAATTGAATTTTTGCTTGGTTTAAATTCTGTTTTTTGCCGATTAGAGCTAAGGAAGTAATACAATCCATATCAAAGTGTGTATTCTTCGTAAATAGAGACGGGGAATGGGTGTATTCAAATGTTTTTTCTGTTCTCTTACTTCTAAACCTTAGCAACCCCATAAGAGGAGTTTCTTCAAATGTCCATGTTTGATAATCAGTTTCTGATAAATGGGAATTGAATATGTAATATGTATTTTTTGACACTTCCTTGCGAAACAAATGCAAGCATCAGTGTGTTATGAAACAAATTACCATGTGTGGTATGAAAAAAATGCAAGCATCAGTGTTAAATGTGGAAGTTTATTGTTTAATAGTGGAGGCTGGAGGAATCATGGAGGTGGGAGGCTAACAAAACGCTAACAAAAACAATAAATTTGCGGAATTTTTTGAGCAATGATTTGAGCAATAATATTAATGTTCTTGTGAGAATTTGTACAAACAATTGGTGAGGAAAAAGCTGTGTAGCGTTACATTCCTTCGTGACCGACTGTCCAAATTTCTTTTTAACCAAAAAACAACAAAAAACGAATTTCGAAGTTCTAGTTAATTTTCAGATGAAAACAACAGTTAAAAAAACTAAATGACCTACGATTTTGCACACCTAGAATAAAAAGAAACAAAAAACAAATATGAATTTATTAATTTAAGAAAAATAATTTATTAGATGTCAAATTTATTAATTTAAACAAAAAGAAACAAAGGCGAAATTTATTATGGTAATTTTTGACAGCAATTACACATTAAAAGTAACCTGATTAACGGAGTTTTTGCACAGAAGTTGCCCGATATATAATTTTAGACAGCATTTAAATTTGAAATCTAAGGATATATGTCACGCCCCGCTTCCCAAAAATGTGGAGACGAGACGTGAGAAGGTCCGCACAAACTTGAAGCTGTGAAGCCCCAAGTCTGATAAGCGTATAAAAACACTTATTATGGCACGTCCTTGCAAAGCGAAACGAAACAACAATGATAATAAGGAAATGAGACGACATTTTATAGAATCTCCAAATGTCCATAAACAAATTACAATATCGCAGAAAAGCCACCAGGCTAAAGGAAAAAGAGACTAAGGCCCAAACATGGCCAACAAAGTATAACATACATACAAGGGTGCCACGCACCGACAACTAACAGGAATCCTAAAACATAAAGGAAACTCAACAAGTCACCGGTGTCCACAAGACTCCTCCTCAGCAAACACAACGTCCTCTGCAACAAGCTCTGGCTCGGCAACTAACATGCGACACCCAAAGAGAAAGGGGCACATGTCAGCAAGTCTGAAAAGACTTGAGCAAGGAAACTAAAAGGAAGGTAAACTAGCAACCTAGCAGTTATAGTATGCATGACATGGCAGTTATAACATGAGTGCACAAGCAAGACATGGCGAGACAATAAGTACAAGAGAACAATTATCGGGACAAGACAGGAGTAGCCAAGATACTAACAATCTCAACCATTTCACGTTGTTTTGTAGATGTTTACGCCCTTCAGCTGAATGGTACATCATTCACACCGATCGGCACTAAACACTACCCCACCCCAGAGTTTACGCCTTACAACTGCAGTTGCTGATCGGGCAGACTCCCAGTTGAATGGCCGCTTAACCCTTACCCCATCCCACACGTAAACAAGCCAGGGTCCCTGTACATGAGCCCAGCAAGTGAGCCAGGATTGCCCCGCACGGGAGCTTGTTTCCCAAGTTCATAATTCAATATCGAGCGTTGGGGTTAGCAACTCATTATGCTCGCTTCTGGTCACGAGCCAGGAAACACAAGTATGGCGTAGGGACACCTAGCCTCAATATCGAGCATTGGGGTTAGCAACTCATTATGCTCGCTTCTGGTCACGAGCCAGGAACTATCAGTTTTGTAGCGTGAGCTACACATTCACGATGAACAATCGATTTATGCAATGTCATGAACAGATATTCGCGTACCGTTAATTGTATTTGAACGTGACAGGCAAAATGCAATGACATGAACAATATTCGTGTACCGTTAATTGTAATTAAACATGACATACAAGCATGATAAGGGTGACGGACCAAGCTTCGTTGTCAAGCTAGGTTAATGGCGTCTAGACGGCTATCCTTTCACCGTCTAGTCTCTTTTACGCTAAAACAAGGAAATGGCCTAAGACATGGCCCAAATCAAGAGATGCAAGTTTCACTTGCCTAGCACCGGGGATGATGATCACGAAGGTTCGTCTCGCGGATGCTAATCTACGGGGAAAATCGCGAGAGGTGGCGGAAGAAACACTCCGGAGAACCTATGGATCAGATCTGGAAAGGATGGAGAAGTTTGGAGAACTAGGGTTTTTGGGGGATTTTGGGGATTTGATGAGATTTTGGGGAAGATGAGAGGTGGAATGAGTTGATGGAGGGTTTAGATGATGGATCTTGGGCTTGGAATGAAGGAATAAGGCTTGGAGGAAGATGTGGGCTCAATGGAGGAGATTTTAGGGTTTTGGGTCGAGTGGAGGAAGAAGAAAACGTTTGGGAGGGGTATAAATAGGTTGGGCTGGCGGCTGCCCAGAAATTAGGGTTTTAACACAGACTAGTCGGTCAAAGAGCAACCACTGACCGACTAGTTTGGCAACTAGTCGGTCGGTCGACCAACGCAGACCGACTAAGTGTAAACAGTAACTTCTGAACGAAAATAGGATTTGGATTTAGTCGGTCGATGAACAAATGCTGACCGGCTAGTTTCTCATCTAGTCGGTCGACGAACGTTCTTAGACCGACTAAGAATGAACAGTACTCGACTGTTCAGAAGAACGAAGAATTAGTCGGTCTGAGTACATAACCTAACCGACTAGTTTGACAACTAGTCGGTCGAAAGATGAACTTAGACCGACTAAACAGATACAGTAACTCCTGAATTATAATCAAAGCCCACTAGTCGGTCCATTAAGGATTGCCGACCGACTAGATTGAAATCTAGTCGGTTGGTTCTCCTTCTTGAACCAACTAACGTGCACGAAAAGTGTCGATTCGAAGCGTGAAGCTTCGGGAAGATTTCTATGGCTTCTAGGATCGATTTATACTCTAAGATATGAGCGATTTGAAGCTCATCACGAATGACTTACTCCGAAATCGACGATCGAAGGAAGAAGCTAGAAAATCACGACGAAACGATCGAAAGTGAAAGCTATGGCGACGAAAACCACACATCCAAGGAGAAAATCCACCAAGCATATATTTTAATATAGTTAATCCAATTACACGAAAACCAGTCATTACATCCTAACCACCTTAGAATAAAGTCCGTCCTCGGACTTTCTAACTATAGCTATAACTAGTCACCCTAGTAACTACCCTCAATCAATATCACATCAAAATTTCAACCAAGTACATTCATTTCAAGTGCTTATATATATACTCTAGGTAGTCAATTATTAACACCACGGAAGTAAATATATATTCATGCACATAGTACACTTATACTTATTATAATCAAACAACTTCATTCACGTATTCAAATCATTCATATAGGCAAGTATATTCATATAACTATAAAACACTTATTACACACTATATGAAAATAACCAAGCCTCTTACTTATTTGAAAATAATTTCACACTAGAAAATACCATCGGAATCTACACGTATAGGTAACTACCTATGGACAAGACAATAAGAATACACTAGTCCCTATATCTCCTAGTATGCGCCAAACAATCAACATGCGAAATCACAACATACGATTGTTAAAACAAGTTCACTATATCTAATATACATTCACAATCATTATAATTTCACAATTTATAGTCATTCAAATGCATGCACACATTTCACCATATTATCACTCCATATATAGTCCTATAGCTATAATCACGACACACCACACATACCATAGTCACCAATTCCTATAACTATCACATACTTACCCGTGCATGGTGCACACCCACACGCGCTAATATTTCATTCATATATACACCAATCACACCACTATATGCTTAGCACATCTACGCACCTAGTTTAGCTAGCGCACATATATTCACGCAACCAAATCCTTAGTGAATAACTATACCACAAGACCAACTCACATAACTATATATTGGTATAGCCACCCACAGTCGTGTGCGTAACACAACCAGGCACAAATAATCCAAACATTATACATACATCATCCATCACTATACACCAACCACATACAATACACCAATGTACATAGAGTGTACCCACTCAAGCTTGAGTGAGACTCAAAATCATAGCGGAATAATTCCATATACGTAACATAGCATCCATATATATGCCAATACTAGCTAATGCATACACGTCTACCAACATAACCACATACATATCTAAATGTCAAACACCCTTAATATCTAACCAGGTAATATCACATATTTCAATCACTTCATATACCATGATATTATTACAAACATCAGCACCTATAATTACAATACTCTCCCTAATAAAAGTATTTACCTATAGTCACACCCAAGCATCGTATATTATTCATACCATATCCACCCACCCATAATTAGTACATCAATACATTTACTTCATACATTAGTTAAGATATGCAGTAGTCGAGCATACCTCATAGTATACACGCATACGACATCTCATAAAAACAAGTAACACCAATCAAACAATTATAATCCTACTATCATATGTTTATCACACTTACACTCATGCAGCTAGTACATAACTACCTACACACAATATACCAATACCAACACACATACAACTTCATATGCACCATGAAATTAAATACACTACGACGACACATCAAATTACACTAATGGGGCCCACCAAACTATATTAAGGTCGACACGGCGACGACAAGCTCTATTGGCTAGACAAAAGGAAAGAAATTGAAATCAAGAGCGTAACGAATAGAAGGATCGAAAAGCATGAAAACGGTTGTGCATTGATGTAATGATGCTCCATTAGGACACATGGAAAATAGTGTAAATAACATATTCTAAAATACGAAAAGTTTGAAAACCGTTATACTTCAAAAGTTGGAGTCCCCTTCCGTATAAAAATATTTAGAGGTCGACAAAACAAATTGTTTGAAATAAGTTTGAGTCGAATATACATAATAGGAGAAAACGGCTTATTGTCTTACGTAAAGTCATTAAAAGAAAGTAAATCATTCACACGAATCTTGAGGTCGTAGTTTTAGAAAATGTTATACGGCGGTGATTTAATAGTGTTGGCAAAAGTTTTGAAACGAAATTAAATTAACGAAAGAATTTTAAACTCATGCCAAATACTTTCAAAGTCTTTAAGCCAGGAAAAGCTCAAATAATCAATATTGAAACTACCTTTTAGCGTAACCAGGATTTGCCAAAAGAAATCGTTTTACACAAAGCTCTTAACATACGGGCTAATGAGTCTAATGTGGATATAGGAAAACATTCGAAATTCAATTTAGTTTAGAAATTATTCTAAAGGCATGTAGGGTGAACGGAAAGATAACACTAGCTATTAGTAGTATTATCAAAATTTGTAGTGAAACTTTAAAATCAAATTTATGGAGGGTCTAGATCAGAAAAGGTTATGAAATAATGATTTTTACAAAAATCTGAAATAGGGGAAACGAGGAGCATAACGGTCGTAGTACTGATATATAAAAATTAATTGAAGCTCTACTTTAGAAATCATTTTTAGAAATATGTATGGCGAATGGAAAGATAATAACATCTTAGTGGTATGGAAGTAAGTGGGGGGAAAAATATATACATATATAGGATTATTAAATTGGTAATAAACTTTGAAACCGAATTTTGGAGGTCTAAATCAGGAAAGGGTTTCGAAAAGTAATTTTACAAAAATCTGAACTAGGGAAAAAGTTGAGCATAAAATCGACTCGCTGAAAGCTGAAGTCCCATGTGACTTGAAAGGCATATAAGAAGCAAACATGATGCGGTATTCGAATAAGTTTTAATGGCATAAGTAAGAAAAGAAATTTATAATTCAGGTTAAGGAAAAACAAAAGAACGGTTCAGAAGAAAATTGGTATATGAAAGGAGGCAAGTCATTTATATTGATATGAAAATATAGGCTGAAGAATATTATAAACCAATAATCAAAAATCTCGACAAAAGTTTCAATGTTCAGAAAAGAACAAATAAATTTTAAGTCGCGAAAGAGTACGAAACCTAATATATGCATTAAAAGTTCACGAGCAAATTCAAACTTAGCGAAAGAGGAACATCGAAAATACTTTTAGGGGAAACAAGGATTTGCCGCAAGAATAGGTTGGTAAAAGACTTGAAGTACGGGTACGACAAACTTGTAATTAGTATATATTCATAAATTAATTGGAGTCCTACTTATCTTGAAAGAAGTATTTTGAAGTACGTACGGTAAATAGCTAAAATGAATTTCGCAATAGTAGAAAAGGTGGTATATCGAATTATCGAAATAGTAATAAGGTTTTAAAATCAAATGCGGAAGATATATGTTAGAAAAGTAGTTGCAAGTTAGTAACTTAAGATAACGACCAAATCATCTTCAAAATCTAAGAACGACTTTTAGCTCAATCGGGAGTAAGGGAGAATTACTAAAAGCGGGTTCAGAATAAAATTTAAATTGAGCAAAAACTTTAAATAAGGAAAGCATTGGAAAGTGACTTAGGAAATTTAAGATTTGAAACGGAAAAGATTTAAAATATCAAATGATAATCGCAATGAGGTGGTCATGTGAATCGGGACAAGGGAGTTGGTCGGATGGTAAAGCATAGACATACCTAGGACATGACTCAGGAAAATCTACGGGGAAATCCTACGGTCAACCAACTAAAGATTTTGGAACTAAGCGATAAGACTCTCTAGGGCTAGACAGCGATGAAATGAGTCCAGCTGGGTCCGAAATCGATGAACCCAAGCGAACGGCTAAAGAAATCCTAGGAATCTATCATGGTCAGGGCTAGACAGAAACCACTAAGGTAACTCTTAAGACTATCATAGCGATCACTAGCATGGAGTCTAACTAACAATCAAGGATCCCTAACTAGCAAGCACAAACCTCTAACTAAGTCTCACTATAGTCATGACCTAATGGATTTCCTATCAAGCTGGGACATGTGCTCTAACACGCCTACTAGCCACCTAAGACATAGGAACGCTAAAAACCTAGACTCCGGGCTTATAACTTAGATGTTCTAATTTATTTAATGGACATTCTATAATTATTATTGTTGTTCCGATAGTTCGCATTTGCAAATGGACCTGCATGGGCCACCACTAAAACCTGTCACGCCCCGCTTCCCAAAAATGTGGAGAGGAGACGTGAGAAGGTCCGCACAAACTTGAAGCTGTGAAGCCCCAAGTCTGATAAGCGTATAAAAACACTTATTATGGCAAGTCCTTGCAAAGCGAAACGAAACAACAATGATAATAAGGAAATGAGACGACATTTTATTGAATCTCCAAATGTCCATAAACAAATTACAATATCGCAGAAAAGCCACCAGGCTAAAGGAAAAAGAGACTAAGGCCCAAACATGGCCAACAAAGTATAACATACATACAAGGGTGCCACGCACCGACAACTAACAGGAATCCTAAAACATAAAGGGAAACTCAACAAGTCACCGGTGTCCACAAGACTCCTCCTCAGCAAACACAACGTCCTCTGCAACAAGCTCTGGCTCTGCAACTAACATGCGACACCCAAAGAGAAAGGGGCACATGTCAGCAAGTCTGAAAAGACTTGAGCAAGGAAACTAAAAGGAAGGTAAACTAGCAACCTAGCAGTTATAGTATGCATGACATGGCAGTTATAACATGAGTGCACAAGCAAGACATGGCGAGACAATAAGTACAAGAGAACAATTATCGGGACAAGACAGGAGTAGCCAAGCTACTAACAATCTCAATCATTTCACGTTGTTTTGTAGATGTTTACGCCCTTCAACTGAATGGTACATCATTCACACCGATCGGCACTAAACACTACCCCACCCCAGAGTTTACGCCTTACAACTGCAGTTGCTGATCGGGCAGACTCCCAGTTGAATGGCCGCTTAACCCTTACCCCATCCCACACGTAAATAAGCCAGGGTCCCTGTACATGAGCCCAGCAAGTGAGCCAGGGTTGCCCCGCACGGGAGCTTGTTTCCCAAGTTCATAATTCAATATCGAGCGTTGGGGTTAGCAACTCATTATGCTCGCTTCTGGTCACGAGCCAGGAAACACAAGTATGGCGTAGGGGACACCTAGCCTCAATATCGAGCGTTGGGGTTAGCAACTCATTATGCTCGCTTCTGGTCACGAGCCAGGAACTATCAGTTTTGTAGCGTGAGCTACACATTCACGATGAACAATCGATTTATGCAATGTCATGAACAGATATTCGCGTACCGTTAATTGTATTTGAACGTGACAGGCAAAATGCAATGACATGAACAATATTCGCGTACCGTAACATACAAGCATGATAAGGGTGACGGACCAAGCTTCGTTGTCAAGCTAGGTCAATGGCGTCTAGACGGCTATCCTTTCACCGTCTAGTCTCTTTTACGCTAAAACAAGGAAATGGCCTAAGACATGGCCCAAATCAAGAGATGCAAGTTTCACTTGCCTAGCACCGGGGATGATGATCACGAAGGTTCGTCTCGCGGATGCTAATCTACGGGGAAAATCGCGAGAGGTGGCAGAAGAAACACTCCGGAGAACCTATGGATCAGATCTAGAAAGGATGGATAAGTTTGGAGAACTAGGGTTTTTGGGGGATTTTGGGGATTTGATGAGATTTTGGGGAAGATGAGAGGTGGAATGAGTTGATGGAGGGTTTAGATGATGGATCTTGGGCTTGAAATGAAGGAATAAGGCTTGGAGGAAGATGGGGGCTCAATGGAGGAGATTTTAGGGTTTTGGGTCGAGTGGCGGAAGAAGAAAACGTTTGGGAGGGGTATAAATAGGTTGGGCTGGCGGCTGCCCAGAAATTAGGGTTTTAACACAGACTAGTCGGTCAAAGAGCAACCACTGACCGACTAGTTTGGCAACTAGTCGGTCGGTCGACCAACGCAGACCGACTAAGTGTAAACAGTAACTTCTGAACGGAAATAGGATTTGGATTTAGTCGGTCGATGAACAAATGCTGACCGACTAGTTTCTCATCTAGTCGGTCGACGAACGTTCTTAGACCGACTAAGAATGAACAGTACTCGACTGTTCAGAAGAACGAAGAATTAGTCGGTCTGAGTACATAACCTAACCGACTAGTTTGACAACTAGTCGGTCGAAAGATGAACTTAGACCGACTAAACAGATACAGTAACTCCTGAATTATAATCAAAGCCCACTAGTCGGTCCATTAAGGATTGCCGACCGACTAGATTGAAATCTAGTCGGTTGGTTCTCCTTCTTGAACCAACTAACGTGCACGAAAAGTTTCGATTCGAAGCGCGAAGCATCGGGAAGATTTCTATGGCTTCTAGGATCGATTTATACTCTAAGATATGAGCGATTTGAAGCTCGTCACGAATGACTTACTCCGAAATCGACGATCGAAGGAAGAAGCTAGAAAATCACGACGAAACGATCGAAAGTGAAAGCTATGGCGACGAAAACCACACATCCAAGGAGAAAATCCACCAAGCATATATTTTAATATAGTTAATCAAATTACACGAAAACCAGTCGTTACAATATAAAATTTGACAGCATTTAAAGTAATAAATTTGACATCTATGAAACAGTAAAAGAAGAAAAACTTGCTCAAAATGACCTGATAAAAAAAGACCCATGATCTTTCACACCTAGAATAAAAAGAAACAAAAAAACAAAGCCGAAATGCCACAAAAAGAAACAAAGCGGAAATTTATTATGGTAAAATTTGACAGCATTTAAATTTGGCAGCAATAAAATTTGACATCTATGAAACATTAAATGATAGGCGTAATATAGTTTGATTAACGGAGTTTTTGCCCAGAAATTGACTGATATATAATTTCTGTAAGGAAATAAAATTTGAAATATAAGGAAATAAATTTTGACAGCGTTTCATGTATGATGAATGGAGTTTTTGCTCAGAATTCAAACAACATCATTTCAAACAACAAGCATTTAAATCTATGCGAAGTCAAAACGGAGTTTTTGTTCAGAACTTGCCTGATATAGTTTGATGAACGGAGCGTTTAGAAATTAAGGAGTTTCCACAGTTTCATGAAAGGAGTTGTTGGTGAGGGCTCTGATCAGAGGATGCATATTAGGTAATTAAATTCACAATAGGCGTAGCAATCATCGAATGGTGAAGTTTGTGGATTGGGGAACGGGAAATGGAGTTTGTTAAACGTAAGTGGTTTTTGAAACCGTTTTGGGAACAGTTTAAAATTGAAATGGAGTTGTTAAACGTGAATAGTTTGTCCTAGTCATATCTTTGTGTGACACATAGGACAAAAATGACACCTAGGACAAAGGTCCTGAATTGTATAATAGATATCTCTTATCCAATTTCTCTTTTCCAATATCTCTTATCCAATTTCTCTTGATAACATCCATCTTTTATAATATAGATATCTCTTATCCAATTTCTCTTTTCCAATATCTCTCATCCAATTTCTCTTGATAACATCCCTCTTTTATAATATAGATATCTCTTATCCAATTTCTCTTGTCCAATATCTCTTATCCAATTTCTCTTGATAACTTCCCTGTTTTATAATATAGATATCTCTTATCCAATTTCTCATGTCCAATATCTCTTATCCAATTTCTCTTGATAACATCCCGCTTTTATAATATAGATATCTCTTATCCAATTTCTCCTTATAACATACCTCTCTTATAATATAGATATCTCTTATCCAATTTCTCTTGTCTAATATCTCTTATCCAATTTCTCTTGATAACATCCCTCTTTTATAATATTGATATCTCTTATCCAATTTCTCTTTTCCAATTTCTCTTTTCTAATTTCTCTTGATAACATCCATCTTTTATAATATAGATATCTCTTATCCAATTTCTCTTTTCCAATTTCTCTTATCCAATTTCTCTTGATTACATCCCTCTTTTATAATATAGATATCTCTTATCCAATTTCTCTTGTCCAATATCTCTTATCCAATTTCTCTTGATCACATCCCTCTTTTATAAAATAGATATCTCTTATCCAATTTCTCTTTTCCAATATCTCTTATCCAATTTCTCTTGATAACATCCCTCTTTTATAATATAGATATCTCTTATCCAATTTCTCTTTTCCAATATCTCTTATCCAATTTCTCTTGATAACATCCATCTTATATAATATAGATATCTCTTATCCAATTTCTCTTTTCCAATATCTCTTATCCAATTTCTCTTGATAACATCCATCTTTTATAATATAGATATCTCTTATCCAATTTCTCTTGTCCAATATCTCTTATCCAATTTCTCTTGATAACATATCTCTTTTATAATATAGATATCTCTTATCCAATTTCTCGTGTCCAATATCTCTTATCCAATTTCTCTTGATAACATCCCTCTTTTATAATATAGATATCTCTTATCAAATTTCTCTTTTCCAATCTCTCTTATCCAATTTCTTTTGATAACATCCCTCTTTTATAATATAGATATCTCTTATCCAATTTCTCCTGTCCAATATCTCTTATCCAATTTCTCTTGATAACTTCCCTCTTTTATAATATAGATATCTCTTATCCAATTTCTCATGTCCAATATCTCTTATCCAATTTCTCTAGATAACATCCCTCTTTTATAATATAGATATTTCTTATCCAATTTCTTTTAATAACATCCCTCTCTTATAATATAGATATCTCTTATCAAATTTCACTTGTCCAATATCTCTTATCCAATTTCTCTTGATAACATCCCTCTTTTATAATATAGATATCTCTTATCCAATTTCTCTTTTCCAATATCTCTTATCCAATTTCTCTTGATAAAATCCATCTTTTATAATATAGATATCTCTTATCCAATTTCAATTTTCCAATATCTTTTGTCCAATTTTTCTTGATTACATCCCTCTTTTATAATATAGATATCTCTTATCCAATTTCTCTTGTCCAATATCTCTTCTCCAATTTCTCTTGATAACATCCATCTTTTATAATATAGATATCGCTTATCCAATTTCTCTTTTCCAATATCTCTTATCCAATTTCTCTTGATTACATCCCTCTTTTATAATATAGATATCACTTATCCAATTTCTCTTGCCCAATATCTATTATCCAATTTCTCTTGATAACATCCCTCTTTTATAATATAGATATCTCTTATCCAATTTCTCTTTTCCAATATCTCTTATCCAATTTCTCTTGATAACATCCCTCTTTTATAATATAGAAATCTCTTATCCAATTTCTCTTTTCCAATATCTCTTATCCAATTTCTCTTGATAACATCCCACTTTTATAATATGGATATCTCTTATCCAATTTCTCTGGTCCAATATCTTTTATCCAATTTCTCTTGATAACATCCCTCTTTTATAATATAGATATCTCTTATCCAATTTCTCTTGTCCAATATCTCTTATCCAATTTCTCTTGATAACATCCCTCTTTTACAATATCGATATCTCTTATCCAATTTCTCTTGTCCAATATCTCTTATCCAATTTCTCTTGATAACATCCCTCTTTTATAATATAGATATCTCTTATCCAATTTCTCATGTCCAATATCTCTTATCCAATTTCTCTTGATAACATCCCTCTTTTATAAAATAGATATCTTTTATCCAATTTCTCTTGATAACATCCCTCTCTTATAATATAGATATCTCTTATCCAATTTCTCTTGTCCAATATCTCTTATCCAACTTCTCTTAATAACATCCCTCTTTTATATATAGATATCTCTTATCCAATTTCTCTTTTCCAATATCTCTTATCCAATTTCTCTTGATAACATCCATCTTTTATAATATAGATATCTCTTATCTAATTTCTCTTTTCCAATATCTCTTATCCAATTTCTCTTGATTACATCCCTCTTTTATAATATAGATATCTCTTATCCAATTTCTCTTGTCCAATATCTCTTATCCAATTTCTCTTGATAACATCCCTCTTTTATAATATAGATATCTCTTATCCAATTTCTCATGTCCAATATCTCTTATCCAATTTCTCTTGATAACATCCCTCTTTTATAATATAGACTAGTATATACCCGTGCCCATAGGGCACGGTTCAATTTAGGTATTTCCCCCTCAAAATATTAGTTCCCCCGAAAATGTGGGCATGATTCATTTTAGATATTCCCCCCTCAAAATCTTTGTTCCACTGAAAATGTGGACATGATTCATTTCAGAAATCCACTCCCTCAAAATCTTAGTTCCCCCGAAAATTTAGCTCATCCCAAGGAATTTTGTTCCCCCAAAAATCTTAGTTTCTCCCAAAATTTAGTGCACTCCAAATTTAGTTCCGCTCCAAAATTTTAGAGTTTTTCCAGCTAAATTTTAACTTTCCAAAAATATTAGTTTCTTCCAAAATTTAGTTTCCAAAGAGAATTTAGTTCCCCTCAAAAATTTTAGTTTACCCGAAATATTAATTCCTACCAGATTTAGTTCCCTCAAAAGTTCCATCCAAAAATTACCTCCAGATTTAGTTTCCCTTAAAATTTTAGATTTTAGTTTCCCCAAAAATTTATTTCCTCCAAAATTTTATGTTTTAATTACCCCCGAAAAGTTTAGATCCTCCCCAAAATGTAATTTTCCATTTATTTAATTCCCACAAAATGTAAAATTTTAGTTTACTGAATTTTTTTTAGTTCTATGTATTTTGTCTTCGCATTTCCTGGCATCGAGCAAGGAGTTAAGAGCAGTGCATGCTGCATGAATGCAACAGATATACATGTTGTTGGCAAAGCTGAAGTGGAGAGCCAATGTAAAAGTGAGGAAGCCTGGAAAGATCCTAACCACTGCACAAAATAACCAGCTCCAATGGTGTTGATTATAGAGGCAAGCATGGCAATTTTATAATCCCTATACATGTTTATCGAAAGTGCATGCAAATTAAATATAATACAAATAATCTAGTATTTAGGCCTTGAATACACATAATGCAACATTTATGAACAAATCCCAAAGAGATCATGTGTATTTGGGAGCAATGTTCTGCTAGGGCCACCAACAAAAAAGATATTATTAGATGGAATCAAACACTAACATAATTGAAGTCACAGTGGATCTCTTTTCAATGCATTTCTTTAGGCAATATAAAAAAACAGCAGCACAGCGTACCACTGGATTTAGATTTTTAAGTACAAAAATATAAAACAATATATAGTCAACTGCATACAGAACAATCTTTCATTTGGTTCCTACAGGAACACACAATACCCGATTAAAAAACAGAAACTTGCATAATATCAAGGAAAAAGCTGGTACCTTTCGTTGCAAAATTCACTCTCCAAACAACCCAGAACACGAAGAACCAATCAATCGAGCTGATGGTTAGCGACTACGATCACATCGAGGCGTTGTATTTTGGAAAACCCAAAGGCAAGTGAAGAGCAAACTCGATGGAATCTCGACAAAATTAATAAAAGAGATAGGTTACATTCAGATTCATAAACCTAAAAACTAAACATTCAAACAATTGAACACAAAAAATAAGTTGCATTTCCCAAACCGTAGAACCTGAATATGCTCTTTACACCCAATTGCTAGAATTCGAGGTCCAGGTCGATGCAGCCTTAGCGAGGAAGAAGATCGACATTCAAGATTCCCTGAAAACCCAACCCTCGCTGCAGAGAACACTGAGGATCTATGGTCTAAAAATTCCAAATATTACACTTTACACACTATTTCATCAATCAAAATAATGAAGAAAAATGAGAGCTTTTCTGATGCCCACCAAATTAAATTGCAACTTACATACCAAATTACAGAAATCATTAAATGCATCAACAAACAAAAGCATCATCAGACTTAGCTGAAAATAATCAAAGAATTTCCCAATCTAATGAAACAAAGGTGGAATCTTTATCGATATCCAACAAATAAAAACCCAAATACATAATAAAGCAAAATGAAATCAATACAAAAAGTGGGTTAAATTAACTTTTCTTCTTTGAGGAATTTCTACAGACACTTAGAGGATGACATGACATGAAGGCCACAACATTAACCCCTTCCTGCCGATCACTAAAGGCCAATTTTTCGCACGATCAGTTAGAAGTGGAGAGCGTTTCTTGCTGGATTTTATTGCAGACAAAAAAAATTCTGCCTCAACATAAATAAACTCAAAACCCCAAGTTCTTGATAGAAAGGGTTACATTCAAAATCATAAGCTGGGTTACATTCAAAATCATAAGACGGAAGAATGCCAAAGGATCAATTCTTGCTAGAATGTTTATATTCCAAAATCAAAAACATCTCTTATCCTTTGGAAGGTGAAATCTCTCCATCCTCTCTCCGTGTTCTCAACCAGCATTGCATTCCCATATCTGCATAACCAATCCAACAGCAAAATTCAATCGACATACTAAAAATATATATACAACAACAAACAAATAAATAAGCGGCATTATTGCCCAAAAGATGAAATTTGCCTATCTTCCTCGGCAAATTTTACTGTTGGCAATATGTGTAATTTCCAACATGATCGATCCAATTCAAGAAATCGAAACAGAAATACAAAAAACATATAGATAACACTGACCGAAGTATCTACGCTCGTTGGCGGCCTTGGCTTTTTCAAGCATCTTGTCGAGATCCTCCTTGAGCTTGTCGTCCCATTTCAAGAGCCGATTCACGAAGATCACCCCCAGCCCCATTCCGAGCACGTGCTCCCATGGATCTGCAGCAAAGAAAATTAAATCCAACAATAGTTAGTCAAAAATAATTCAAATGTTAAAACCATAGACATAAAGTACCATATCGTAAATTAGTACTCCTACAGTGTGAAATACTAACTGGGAAGTAGCATTCTCTGGTTTGGACACCAGATGAAAAGGATGGCAATCAAATTCCAACCACTTACTGATAGACCCCAAAAAGCATCGAAAGAAAGAAATTACACAGGTTTGATTCTTCTAAAGCATGAGTTTCGTCGGTGTAACACATTAACCATTGATGCATAGACAGAGTAACATTGGAAGTGGTGACATAGTAACTCAGTTGTACTTGTAACTTGGCGTCATTTTACATGTGATATGAGAAATTACATTGTGATATAATCGTGGACACTGGACAGCTTCCAGGGGCTTCATCCCTAGAACAAAATGGTTTAGGAGAACTTGAGCCACCGTGGGAATTATATTCATTCCACCGCCCACTGCAACTTGATTTTCCTGCAAGCATAAGAATACAACTTTAAGCTTAGACTTTAGATTATGATCCAATACAGAAATGCAACTTTAAGATCATGGACTGATGATGTGAATGGTAAACAGCATCCGCTCTGGGCATACATTTAGGACTATAAGGGGCGACATGGAAGACACGGGTCTCTTGTTAAGCTCAATGAAGTTTGATGGCGTGGGTGGAAGACCGTCTGGAGTTGCGTCTGTTGGTATGGAGAAGTCATTCATCTCGTTGTTGGCCACAATGCCCATTGATGGTGAGAGCACTCCGCATTCGAGTACATCTGGGTTCATAAACATGCGTAGGGGCAAGAGGGGTGCAGGGAAGAGAGAGGGGGTTTGGGATATGTTCTGGAAAATGGACATATGAATTACAAAGCAATTACTCATCCCAAATCATAACCTTCCCACTATCTCGAGACTCAAGGGAAACTTGAAATATAGCACAACCATAATCCCATGGCAAGCATGAATATCTCAAATAATTGCATAAGAAATATATCAAGGCTTTATCTCTTACACCAGTCACACCCAAAACATGTGACTTCAAGACCTCTTCCTCAATCACTTCCAACAAATCAGGAGGGGTTTCTAGTATCATCGATTCAGCTGCATCAGTTAGGTCAAGATAAACTTCATCAATAGACGCATGCTCACATTTTCATTCTGTAGAGAGTATGCTGACCACCTGCGAGACATCATACCCAAACAAATTTCACAGAAAATGCATTGTCACCACTGTTGTCATTCACCAAAAAAACATCGACCAATCAAACAAACCTCAGAGCCAGCATCTCGGTATAAATTCAAATTGGCTTTACCGCGAGCAACTGGGACCTGAACTAAATAAATGTTTGGACAGACCTGAACTAAAAATTTGACAGGCTCATGATCTCTAAGAAATAATAAAAATTTGCTCTAAAATAAATTTTTAAAAATTGCAAAATATAGATTGGCTTCAAAATACTAAAAATTTGCACAAAGAATAAATTCCCCCCCAAATTCCATGACATAAGAGACTAAATTACTCTGCTCATAGTTTATTACATGTCTAATAAAAATATCAGTTGGTATTGCTGTAAAGAACCAGGTGATTAAAAAGATATACCTTGTCACTTGATGGCAAAAAGCAAACCCCGGATATAGGTGCAGAATGCTGTTTCGGCCAAGATACCTGCAAATTATTTTATTACAATAATAAGATTTCTGTCCCAATTTAATGCTTTCTAACTTTCCTCGTCATATAACCGATCATAATGAACTGCCTGGACATGGAGAGAATGCACAATGCAATAGAATCATTTAATGAAGAGCATTGATACTTCATTAAGAATTTGAACTGGCTGCTGTGCACAGTGGAGTGACTACGCCATAATTACTCAGAACACGTTTTTAAAGGTAATTTGTATAAAGCTAGGAGTAATTAGAAGCAACAAAACCCCAGTCTTCATGGTATGTATTCTTCTCCATGTGATTCGATATTAGTGAATAGGAACATGAGAAGCCCGAGACTTTCGAATTCGAAAAATTCCGAAGATAGATATCAAATTATCAATAGTATGTAATATTCCATGGGTACCCGACCAGTGGTATCCCATAGATGCACAGATCCAACATCGCCTGCTATAACCAAGATGTGCCAACTAAGTCGAGAATAATCAAGTGCCCATAATACCTGACCTTAAAGTATAGACATGATTAAAACATCAGGAAACAGAAAATATAGAGAATAATCAAGTGCTCAAGTCATCCTTCCAACGTATCTCAAAGATTTTGCTGAAGAACCATCATTGGGAAACTTGCATTTCTCCACATACATATAAATAGATGAATGGTAAGAAACTCAGAACTAAAACTACAAAGAAATGAAGTCAATAAACTGGACCATGCATACTTTGCGGTTGGTCCATCCCAATTTTTGGCATTTCCTTCATTAACAGAATATATATTTCCTTCCTTTGGTACTTGTTTGGAAGGAAGGATGACTTGAGCAACAGAGCTTCAAAGGGCACAAAATAGATGATAACATAAAATCCATAGTATCTATTCAGAGGTGATGGCTTAGAGACAATTAGGAAATTAATGGTGATAGAATTGGTAATATGCAGTCATCCTCTTTTTGTGATAGAAATGGTATAATTTAACTAAGCAGTCTGATTGAACTTCTCTTGTGTTTTTTATCTTTAAACAAAAAAAGATGACAATAATGTATGAAGATACTACTTAATTTAGGAAATCAAATTACTCTAAATATTTTATTCGAAAAGATACGTAGAATTTTGGATTAGAAAGAAAGACCAAACAGAAAACAAAATACATTAAAGAAAAAATGCGTGAAAGATTTCAAACCATATGAAAATAAAACTAAAAATGACAGTCCAAACTACTTTAATTTATGTTTAACGTCATATCATCAAGAAGAAGAAAATAAATATTGGCGTGTAATTTATAACCAAGACACTTGTGGATATTAATTTTGGCATCTTCTTGTAGAAAAAAAATCATACTTTTAAGAGATTGAGAAAGGAATGGTTTGGAAATTAAATTTCAAAACATGGTGAAGAAAAGGGGGGACATCATGCTGGCATCAGCTTTTATGTTTCTATTTGATGTTTCTTCTAGATTTTTTTGGGACTCCTGTCAAGGGTTGTACATGTCTTTGACACACAACTACCTATATAGGAAAGTAGTCCTTAGATCAAAGCATCAATTTCACATTCATATTTTAAGCTCCAGATAGATATTTTAGCAATTGAATGATGTGATCAACTACCTTTAACCGCTTAGATAGCTCATTTGCATGGAGTATGTTCGCTAGTTTGGAGCGACAGTAAGTGACATAAGCTTTGTATCTGCCAGAAAAGAGAATTTGTGATTCCTTCTTATACAAAAAGAGTTACTGTAATATAAATTGAAACTAAAGAAGTTTCAAGGTACCGATATTTGTCATTTATCTTATCCAAATCAAAACATGATCCATCACTTGTCATGTGGGCTTAAGAGGAAACATTGACTACTCTTCCTTGTATTCATGTCTCTTTAGATGTGGCTTTCTCCAGAAGGAGGGTTGTCAGTAGAAAATGTCCTGCATTTTATAGCATCTATGATTCATCGATGTATTAAAATTTCCTCTAGATTGTGTGTGTAAATGGGGATATTAGAAGTTTTGCTATTTTGCATCACGAAAATACAGAGATGGAATATTGTTTCAATTAAACTTACTAAATTATGTGCCAAGCATTAAAGAGAGATATAATCAGGTACCTAGATGATTTGTAGCAAATTGCAACTCTATTCCATCCTTTGATGGTTGGAAGGGGCACCCCATTATTCCTGCATTATTGCTGTTAAAAGCCCAAATCATGTGAAGGCTTTGTTAAGATATTCAAATGTAAATCCAAGACCTATAGATATAATTCATTTAAGTTTCTGTATAATAGTTTATATCTAGGAAATTTTGCTTGTTGCAGCGAGGATTATTCCTTTTTTCCCTTAGAATTTAGTTTTGCTAATTGTAGCTTACATGAATTGAAGGAGCGTGCAAATGAGTCAACTGAGTCAATGGAGCTGAGGTCCATCTCCAAGACTTGGATCTTTGCATCAGGATTTTGTTCAAGGATACTTGCTTTAACCTTCATGTCGCTTTTAAGAAAAAAAACCCAGTAAAACAAAGAGATGGGTGACCATACTTCTCTGCAATTCATCTCATACTTCTCTACAATTCATCCCATTCTTCTCTGCAATTCATCTCATGCTTTTCAAAAAAGATCCCAGTATTTCTTGGTATCCATCTCATACTTCTCTGCAATTCAGAAAAAAATTAACAGGTAGAAATCACAAATTGAGAGAAAAATGTTTGAAAATGGTGGAGAAAAGAAGTTTTAGTACATTGAAGTTTTAGTAAGACTTGAATCAGAAGATAAGAATATGATTGATGAGTTCAAATTAAAGAGTAATACTCACCTAAGGACATGATATACAGTCTCTATGAATGTAGGCATAAACTGCTCACCAGAGTAATAAGGGGAATGCATTTTACAAAGGTTGCATTTGTATATTAATTTTGTTAGTAATGTAAGATCATAAAGTATCGTCTACACCTAAAAACAAATCAGGCATAAAGTTAGCATGAAATCTGATTTATGACAAATAAAAGCTAGTTCTGAACCCATTATCTAATTCATTTAAACATTCAAACAAAAAAGTAACAAAAATTAATAACAAATTTAAATCAGTAATTTAAGCAATTAAATCAGTAAAATAAATAAAATTAAAGGAGAAATTAGGTGGTACCTGAGTATCATATGCCCTATTGTAGAAAGGCTTCAACACCACATCAGGCTTCTTTGATTCTGCATGCTCTGCCATTTCATCAAGTAACTTATTTTTTTAAGTAACTTATTTTTTTACAAAATGATAAAAAAAAGAGTCGATCTTTACCTGAACCCAAGATCAGCCAGCCTCTACTGACACCACCAAAAATGCCTGCTCCCATCATCCATCACCCTCGAAAAATCAACATAGAACTCGTCCCAAAGCTCATCCTGGTGTCTCAGAAACCTGACAACCATGTCCCAAGGCAAATCGATCAAGTTAAGCTCCACATGCAGCAAATTGTGCCGTATTAATGGCATACCCAAGCTCCTATGCAAGGGCATCTCATTCTCTGGCACCTAGATGAAAAAAACCATACCACCGGTTTGATGAAATTCCACAAAGGAAGGTTTCAGCATTCCATCAAGCCTCTTTGATTCCTCATGCTTTGCCATTTCCTCCTCCTCCATCTCTCTCTATATAAAGAGACTCAAAAAATTTCCAAATATATTCCAAATAATCAGACACCCAAGTGCAACTTTTCCTAATCGTAATTAACAAAAAATGTAATTTTTGTCATGCATCAAAGCAGAAAATTACCTTAATATGCCTTTTCTTAAGTAAAAAATGATCAACTCCAAAATGATAAGGAACAACAACCAGCAACGGAGAAGCTAATCCATGGGGTCGTCATGGTCTTCCTCTCCTTCTCGGCCTCCACATCATTTTCCCTATGCTCTCAAACTACCTCCTCATTAATTGGAGCCCCCATCACCTTTGCAATCTCCTTACCTCTCCTCTAGCAGAAGATTCTCTCAAAAAATCAGATTCGATCCCAATTGAGTAATTCAACAAAATTTGAGGAAATAATAATTAGGGAAAAACATTTCGCCTTTGGTTTCTTGCCAAATAAGTTGGTCGGGAAACATGGAACTGATGAAGCATCAGAAGCCATTGCTAGAGAGCTGCCTATTTTCAACCAAAAACAAACAAAAATATTAACTTTCTTCTTTATGGAATTTATACAAACACTTGGAAGACAGCGTGACGACCAACCATGTGGCCGAAGAAGGTAGCACAAACACTGACACCACCTTTTATTCATGAAATCCAACAATTTATGTGAAGGATAGAGTCATGAAATCCTTTAAAGATATAATAAAAATCAAATTAAATTAAGAAAGTGAGGAACTTACATCGGATTCAGGCGACGCTGAAAAGATCACCTGAGAAAACGATGGAGAAAGGAAATCAATTTAACTGAAGGAGGTAGGAGTTTCGGGAAGAACATTGAAGAATCGAAGAAGCGAAACCCTCGTGAGCGACGGTTGATTCGTGAGCATATGCTAATTCGTGAGCGACGGCTGATTCTTGAGCATTGGAGGCAACGAAGAAGCGAAACCCTCGGCTCAGCAGATTCTTCATCCAAACCCTCGGCTGATATTTTTTCTTGGGGGATGTTTTTTCGAACGCACGAAGAGAGGAGAGAGGATGCCGGAAGAAGCAGCCCACGAAGAGAGATGGTTTCGAATAAAACTTTCCAGAAGCAGCGCATGTTGAGAAAAGTGTCAAATAATTAGAATTTCCCCCCCATTTGGTTTCTCCTAAAGATTCAAATCATTCCCCCAAATACAATTCAAACACTTATCCAATTTCTCTTATCCAATTTCTCTTATCCAAAAACTCATATAACATCCCTCATTTTTATACCCTAAATACAATTCAAACACTTATCCAATTTCTCTTATCCAATATCTCTTATCCAAAAACTCATCATAACATCCCTCATTTTTATACCACAAATACAATTCAAACCCTTATCCAATTTCTCTTATACAACAACTCTTATCCAATAACCCATGATAACATCCCTGTTTTATAATATAGATATCTCTTATCCAATTTCTCTTTTCCAATATCTCTTATCCAATTTCTCTTGATAACATCCCTATATTATAATATAGATATCTTTTATCCAATTTCTCTTTTCCAATATCTCTTATCCAATTTCTCTTGATAACATCCATCTTTTATAATATAGATATCTCTTATCCAATTTCTCTTTTCCAATATCTCTTATCCAATTTCTCTTGATAACATCCATCTTTTATAATATAGATATCTCTTATCCAATTTCTCTTGTCCAATATCTCTTATCCAATTTCTCTTGATAACATCCCTCTTTTATAATATAGATATCTCTTATCCAATTTCTCATGTCGAATATTTCTTATCCAATTTCTCTTGATAACATCCCTCTTTTATAATATAGATATCTCTTATCCAATTTCTCATGTCCAATATTTCTTATCCAATTTCTCTTGATAACATCCCTCTTTTATAATATCGATATCTTTTATCCAATTTCTCTTTTCCAATATCCATTATCCAATTTCTCTTGATAACATCCCTCTTTTATAATATAGATATCTCTTATCCAATTTCTCTTTTCCAATATCTCTTATCCAATTTCTCTTGATAACATCCATCTTTTATAATATAGATATCTCTTATCCATTTTCTCTTGATAACATCCCTCTATTATAATATATATATCTCTTATCCAATTTCTCTTGTCCAATTTCTCTTATCCAATTTCTCTTGATAACATCTCTCTTTTATAATATAGATGTCTCTTATCCAATTTCTCTTTTCCAATATCTCTTTTCCAATTTCTCTTGATAACATCCCTCTATTATAATATAGATAAATTTTATCCAATTTCTCTTTTCCAATATATCTTATCCAATTTCTCTTGATAACATCCATCTTTTATAATATAGATATCTCTTATCCAATTTCTCTTTTCCAATATCTCTCATCCAATTTCTCTTGATAACATCCCTCTTTTATAATATAGATATCTCTTATCTAATTTCTCTTTTCCAATATCTCTTCTCCAATTTCTCTTGATTACATCCCTCTCTTATAATATAGATATCTCTTATCCAATTTCTCTTGTCCAATATCTTTTATCCAATTTCTCTTGATAACATCCCTCTTTTATAATATAGATATCTCTTATCCAATTTCTCATGTCCAATATCTCTTATCCAATTTCTCTTGATAACATCCCTGTTTTATAATATAGATATCTCTTATCCAATTTCCCTTTTCCAATATCTCTTATCCAATTTCTCTTGATAACATCCCTCTTTTATAATATAGATATCTCTTATCCAATTTCTCATGTCCAATATGTCTTATCCAATTTCTCTTGATAACATCCCTCTTTTATAATATAGATATCTCGTATCCAATTTCTCATGTCCAATATCTCTTATCCAATTTCTCTTGATAACATCCCTCTTTTATAATATCGATATCTCTTATCCAATTTCTCTTTTCCAATATCCCTTATCCAATTTCTCTTGATAACATCCCTCTTTTATAATATAGATATCTCCAATTTCTCTTTTCCAATATCTCTTATCCAATTTCTCTTGATAACATCCATCTTTTATAATATAGATATCTCTTTTCCAATTTCTCTTGATAACATCCCTCTATTATAAGATAGATATCTCTTATCCAATTTCTCTTGTCCAATATCTCTTATCCAATTTCTCTTGATAACATCTCTCTTTTATAATATAGATATCTCTTATCCAATTTCTCTTTTCCAATATTTCTTATCCAATTTCTCTTGATAACATCCATCTTTTATAATATAGATATCTCTTATCCAATTTCTCTTTTCCAATACCTCTCATCCAATTTCTCTTGATAACATCCCTCTTTTATAATATAGATATCTCTTATCCAATTTCTCTTGTCCAATATCTCTTATCCAATTTCTCTTGATAACTTCCCTGTTTTATAATATAGATATCTCTTATCCAATTTCTCTTTTCCAATATCTATTATCCAATTTCTCTTGATAACATCCCTCTTTTATAATATAGATATCTCTTATCCAATTTCTCTTTTCCAATATCACTTATCCAATTTCTCTTGATAACATCCATCTTTTATAATATAGATATCCCTTATCCAATTTCTCTTTTCCAATATCTCTTATCCAATTTCTCTAGATAACATACCTCTTTTATAATATTGATATCTCTTATCCAATTTCTCTTGTCCAATATCTCTTATCCAATTTCTCTTGATAACATCCCTCTTATATAATATAGATATCTCTTATCCAATTTCTCTTTTCCAATATCTCTTATCCAATTTCTCTTGATAACATCCCTCTTATATAATATAGATATCTCTTATCCAATTTCTCTTTTCCAATATCTCTTATCCAATTTCTCTTGATAACATCCCTCTTTTATAATATAGATATCTCTTTTCCAATTTCTCTTGATAACATCCCTCTCTTATAATATAGATATCTCTTATCCAATTTCTCTTGTCCAATATCTCTTATCCAATTTCTCTTGATAACTTCCATCTTTTATAATATAGATCTCTTATCCAATTTCTCTTTTCCAATTTCTCTTATCCAATTTCTCTTGATAACATCCATCTTTTATAATATAAATATTTCTTATCCAATTTCTCTTTTCCAATATCTCTTATCCAATTTCTCTTGATAACATCTCTCTTTTATAATATAGATATCTCTTATCCAATTTCTCTTGTCCAATATCTCTTATCCAATTTCTCTTGATAACATCCCTCTTTTAAAATATTGATATCTCTTATCCAATTTCTCTTTTCCAATATCTCTTATCCAATATCTCTTGATAACATCCATCTTTTATAATATAGATATCTCTTATCCAATTTCTCTTGTCCAATATCTCTTATCCAATTTCTCTTGATAACATCCCTCTTTTACAATATAGATATCTCTGATCCAATTTCTCTTTTCCAATATCTCTTTTCCAATTTCTCTTGATAACATCCCTCTTTTACAATATAGATATCTCTTATCTAATTTCTCTTGTCCAATATCTCTTATCCAATTTCTCTTGATAACGTCCCTCTTTTACAATATAGATATCTCTTATCCAATTTCTCTTTTCCAATTTCTCTTATCCAATTTCTATTGATCCCATCCATCTTTTATAATATAGATTTCTCTTATCCAATTTCTCTTTTCCAATTTCTCTTATCCAATTTCTCTTGATTACATCCATCTTTTATAATGTAGATATCTCTTATCCAGTTTCTCTTTTCCAATATCTCTTATCCAATTTCTCTTGATAACATCCCTCTTTTATAATATAGATATCTCTTATCCAATTTCTCTTGTCCAATATCTCTTATCCAATTTCTCTTGATAACTTCTCTGTTTTATAATATAGATATCTCTTATCCAATTTCTCATGTCCAATATCTCTTATCCAATTTCTCTTGATAACATCCCGCTTTTATAATATAGATATCTCTTATCCAATTTCTCTTGATAACATACCTCTCTTATAATAAAGATATCTCTTATCCAATTTCTCTTGTCTAATATCTCTTATCCAATTTCTCTTGATAACATCCCTCTTTTATAATATTGATATCTCTTATCCAATTTCTCTTTTCCAATTTCTCTTTTCCAATTTCTCTTGATAACATCCATCTTTTATAATATAGATATCTCTTATCCAATTTCTCTTTTCCAATATCTCTTATCCAATTTCTCTTGATTACATCCCTCTTTTATAATATAGATATCTCTTATCCAATTTCTCGTGTCCAATATCTCTTATCCAATTTCTCTTGATAACATCCCTCTTTTATAATATAGATATCTCTTATCCAATTTCTCTTTTCCAATATCTCTTATCCAATTTCTCTTGATAACATCCCTCTTTTATAATATAGATATCTCTTATCCAATTTCTCTTTTCCAATATCTCTTATCCAATTTCTCTTGATAACATCCCTCTTTTATAATATAGATATCTCTTATCCAATTTCACTTTTCCAATATCTCTTATCCAATTTCTCTTGATAACATCCATCTTTTATAATATAGACTAGTCATAACCCGTGCCCGCGGGCACGGTTCAGTTAAGATTTTCCCTCACGAAATATTTGTTCCCCAAAAAATTATTTTCGCAGCCAAAATTTAAAAGAACAACAAATTAGCGTAAAAATATTTTGTGGCATGTACGCATTCGGCGTGGGTGCCTTCGGCGCGAAACAACAAATACAGCGCAGGTGCCCCAACAAATTCAGCACGGAACAACAAATTCGGCGTAGAACAATAAATTCAGCATGGGCGCCTTTGACAAATTCGGTATAGAACAACAAATTCAACGCTGGCACCTTCGGTGCTAAACAACAAATTAGTGTAAAAAAATTCGACGCGGGCGCCTTCGACGTGGAATAACAAATTCAATACGAAACAACAAATTCGATGCAGGTGCCTTCGGCACGAAACAACAAATTAGCGCAAAAAAAGTTTAGCCTGTATCGAAGGCGTGGAACAACAAATTCGGTGCAGACCAACGTGCTCGTAAAAGATTTAGCAGACGCTTTCGGTGTGAAACAACAAATTCGGCGTGAAACAACAAACCTCAGGGTATTTTTTGGTGAGGGGTTTAACTTAAATTTCTGACTTCTGACTCCTTTACGGGCACATCAGTCACGTGCACAACAGTTGTGACTTGCACGTGCAATTCCACAATTACCCGGGTTTTATGCTTGGATTTAAGCCCTTCAACACTTTCTCAATATTTTGTATTAGCATATGAAATTTTAATTAGGGCTGCATATGTTGCAGTTGAGTTTCAAAGTTTTACGCATTACATGATTATCATTCAAAAACTACTTTAAAAACAATATGATTCCAAAAAATATCTTACCAGTGCCCTAAGGACATGGTTCAATAAAAATATTCCACCTCAAAATCTTGGATATTCTCATTTTAAACGAACAACAATAATTAAAATATAATGATTATTATTTAGTTCAACAAAAGTTATAGTTCCCTCCAAAATTACCCCCCACCCCATTTTCTAAAAATCTTAGTTCACCCCAGAGAATTTAGCTCCCCAAAACCTTAGTTCCTCACAAAATTTAGTCATTAAACGTACACATATATTATGGAGCATTCAAAATATTCCCCTGAAAAATCCAGCCCATTCAAATTCTCTCTCAAAAAATTTGCAGATTCTTCAAAATCTCCTCAAAAAAATTTGTAGCTACATTCAAAATATTTCATCCCCAACAAAAAGTTTTAACCATGTTCAGAGTAAATTGTAGTTTCCCAGAGAATTTAGTTTCCGCAAAAAAATTTAGCTACCCAAAATTTTTGTTCCCTCCAGATTTAATTCCACCCCAAATTTAAATTTTAGGTCCATATAAATGTAGTTCCTCAAAATTTTAGATTAACAACCACATCCAAAGTTTTAGATTAACAACCATATAAATCTTAGTCAACAACCACATTCAAAAAAATCCCTCAATTGTTTGAGTGCAAACAGTTCACACGTCATTTTGTTCACACACACCCCCCCATCCACTATGTCTCCCCCCTGCTCTCTTTCCCCACATCCTCATCTCTCTTCTTAATCCTAAAGAAAAAAGAGCAGGGGGTGGAATCTTATCTATCTCTCATCTCTATTTGCATTCTATCTCATTCTCCATATCTTCTTCTTTCCTAATATCATCACCAATCTATTCAATTATTAAGTGACTTCCATGTTGATTTTGAAAGTTCATTTCATGGTTTTTGTCATACAGTCTATTCGATTTTGTTTTCTGTTTTAGGTAACCCAATAAATAAATTATCATATATGGTGTACATTAGGCACATGGAATCTATCAAGGCACCCAAGATTTATTCACCACCATTAATACCTACAGATCAAAGGTCACATCATGGTATGCCTAACAAAGCCTCATTGGTCTTTTTTGCAGTGGCTACCAAATGCAGTTCCAATTTTCTAAGTTAGAAACTCAAGAAACACCACAAACTCAACATACATATTAATAAGAATGAATTTTATGCATCCATTAATATAAAAGTTACATACAAAACCTTTCAAGACATTTCTTGCCTATTATCAAAACAAAAGAGCATATGAATAGCATCATAACTAAACTGATACTAACCATTAAAAACAGAAAAAGAAAAGAAGACACAATGTAATCATAAATACATGTCTTCTATACATGATCATCAATCCATACGTGATCATAAATACTTCCGACGTTGATTCTGTTGCTGGCCCCTTTTGCTAGCCCCTTTATCTTCTTTAGGAGTTGAATGTCTTGATAGAAAAGGCAAAGACCAAAGCGAACATCACAGTGAATCCATCCATCGCAAGAGAAATCCATCCCAAGAAGTCGTACCCGAACCCAAAGTGGTGCCCAATTTATTCAGACCCAAGATTTCCTAGCAAAACAGCCAAATACTACTTTCATGAAATATTTCTTAGTAACATATGTGATAAGATCTTTGAAATCAAGAGCAAAAAGATAATGAATTGTATGAGAAATCAATTTAGCAGCACCAACATCTTGAGGATTAAGGATGCTAACAAAAATTAAATTCTGAAACATCACAGTTTTTGATGGCTAATGAAGGCACGCAAACCCCACCATGGTCCTATGAATACCACCCCATCCCCTACTTAGAATCAACAGCTGTCTTAAGCTCAAGCTTGCAACTCCTGTGTATATCCCCTTGCAAAATTCCTTGCAAACGTAGGATGTAAGTTAGTTGGGCAGAAAACATAGTGGAGTTAATATCATGCAAAGTGGACATTTAGAATTGGCCTTAGAAAACATGCATTTTTATTGCTACCATGTCTCAGGGATATCTGAATGTAAATGAGAATGATTGATATTCCATGTGATCTATACTATACCAAGAAACATATGATGATATTGTAAGCACCTTAGCATGCATTTTCGTTGCTCAATATAATATTGTTGTAGATCTTGCTAATGCATCTTAGGGCACTGTCAAAGTTCAGAATAAAAACCAAGATGCATCCGTGCATGAATCCAATGTCAGAAGATCCTTTGATTTCGTTGTTTGCATTCTAGTGCCAGATTCCTTACAAACAGTGTCTGCTCTATAATCAGATAAAACCATGTAGGAAAAAGAATTAACTGATAGTAGATTATTCCCATTTCAAATGAACTAACATCAAATCAAGATCCAGTTAAGAATTTAGCATAACAAAAAACTACAGAATTAATATGTACTAAAAACAAATGAATCATCAAGAACAACATAATAAACTTAACCTTAACTAAAGCATTAACAACGAAGATGACTTGTAAAAGTTTAGGAATGCGATTTTATGATATGCCCAAGGATAAAATCTCTAACTCAATCCATTGAAGCCCTTGGGGAGTGCTCGGGTTCGAGATCTTCTTCTCTATCATCCTCTTCTCTTCTGATGACCAAAATTCATAGGAACATATCATTGTTGAGATACTTTCTGCATCATCAGCAATTTTCATCGTCGATCAAAAATTTCCACCACTGAAACTTTCTGCAATACATCAAGATGATAACTCCACAATGAAACTTTTTGAGGCAGTTGTTGTTCATTGATGCAAATGCCTTAACCGACAATTGTTGTCTTGTTGATGTATTGCATAAACTTAACCTTTGTTTGTTGCTGATGCAATACATCAAAATGAAATTGCAGACTAAAACTTTTTGCATTGGCAACCTTTATATAGTCAAGTTCGTCAAAATGATTGCAGGTGATAAATAAAGAAAGACAAATGCCTCAAAAAAGAAACTAAAGTACCCAACAACTTCAAGTGGCAATGCATGTACAGAACCAATAGAATTTATAGCAGAATCCAAAGCTGGAATAGCACTTAAAATTCTTCATGTTATGCTTTCAAACAAAAATCAGTACAATGCATGAAACACAGGCAACAAAAATGAGACACGTTGGAGGCTTTGATGCTACAGATCATCTTGAGATCTAAAGGGGGTTGCTAGTCAAAAATTCTCAACACCAATGAAATCAAACCGACATGAAAACAATCATTGAGAAGGATTTCTGCAATTGCAGCTCATCTACTTGCTTCCGTGGAAACATTTTATGCATGTTATATGTTGGACTTTCACTTCAAATGCATTATTGATAGGCTAGCCTCAAATGACCTTTCATGTTTATTTTTGTGATGTTGGCCACATAAATGCAGGTTGCTTAACTATGGACTAATTTTGAACAAAGAATTCACAAATAACCCTCTAATACTATCAGATCCAATCAAATTCCATCCAACAACAACAACAAATCAAAAAAAGAACTTACATTTCAGAATGTATGAATCAAAAACAGAACGGCATGCATAAGTACACATACATGTTGCTTCTACCTACATCAGTGTTATTAGTCAATAGTTCACAGTCAAATGCATCAGTACACATACATGTTGCTCTAAGACAGAAAATTATACCTGATACAATACATCCTGAAGCTGCTGAAAACCAGTGACTTTTTCAGATATGTTATTAGAAGAAATGGATGTGATGACAGAGCTCTCCTGTGCTGTTGGATGAACTCTCTCAAGTATTGATAGTTGTAAGCCTGCATCATGCAGTTCAGCATCATCTGAAGCTTTGCCTGAACTGAAGCTTGGATTTGACAACCAGACTAATGTGAGTATTCAGCAGCCATTTTACCACAAAATTGATGTGTTTGATACATTTTATTTAAATCCTCCTTGTCTGCAGTAGCTTGAGGCATATATAATTGATCAGGCAACCTATCTGGGCTTTGGATGGGATGATTCACAACATGATTAGGCAGCCAGATGGATAAAACCTTGTTCCTGCAATTTATTCTGTTTCAACATGTAGCGTCCTTCCATAAGATAACAATAAAGCAGAAAAGAAAGAAAGGGTTTCAATATGAAACTTGACTGGAAGCTTAATTTTTGCCTTCTGGACTAATCAGTTATGGTTGAATGGATATAGTTTAAGCAAAGACCTTTAAATCTTACTTCTAGACTAACCTCTTGGTACACACAAGCTTGACCTTTGATCAAGTCGAAGGGAGCATGATTGATTAAGCCCAGAGAAGACACACAGTAGTAAGGAAATCAAAAGGTAAGACTGAACCAAAAAAACAATATATAAGCTGCAGGCAACCAAATTATGGGTACATTGCCAGATAACAAAGATGGCCATGAGCATATTTTGTGTTGCACGTGGGTAAAGCTCACAATCTCCGTTCATGTTGCCATTAATGTCTCATACCCCCTGGCCAAGTCAAACCAGATGTTTCAATAAATAATTGGATTCGGATTCTTTTTGATGTACTAAGATGTTTTTTCATGAAATTTTGTATTCAAATTATCATGGAACAATTTGTGCTAATTAAAGTAAATTTTTTATTTGATGAGATGGAACATTGAGATGCCCACTATCATAAAATGATCTATATCCATACTGTCTGATGCATGGCTAGGGATGGCCATGTTCAGCTTAGGTATTAACTCCTCGCTACTTTATAAGATGAGGAAGGGTTAGTTCCACGTTCAGTTTCAAAACATCAAGTAATTTGTGTAAACAAAAGTTGATGGGCAGGAAGGCCAAACTCCATCTGGATATGAGGATCTAAATCTGGGTATTATTAACCCTATGGAACATCTTTTTTTGCTGTCTAACTGTCCTCATCAACTTTTCTATTGGAACTGGAATTGAACTGGATATTGATGCTATATGAAATTTTTGTTTGCTATTTGAATCATATTGATGCTGGATTCAATATGACCCATTCAGTTCCAACTCCAATATCAATAAAAAATTTAGCATATTGATATTGAATATTGATGCTAAATTGATGCTAAATCCAATTGATGCCAAATAGAAAAATTCAGTTCCAATTGAAAAGTCATGAAAGTATATGAGCACACATTGAAAAATGAAGGGTTGAAGAAGAGATCTTACCCTTTTTCTTGATATAAACAAAGCAAACAATATTTATATCATTTCCAGTATGTATAATGAGAAGAAGTAAAAGTACTAACCCCCAACTAAATATAAAAAAAGGAGAAAGGTGAAGGGGAAGGGGAAGGGGAAGATATGGGGTAGCTAGCTAGGAAAACCATAAAAAACTATGTTTTAATCTATCGCATGACTATCTTAAAAGCAATGGCATGTGAAGTTTATGTAATATGTTTTAATATGTTTCCATAGCAATTTATGAGACGTATAGGAAAGCAATTTATGAGTAGCAAACAAAAACAGTGGTTATGTATATATGCATACTTCATATGAAGTTTATGTAACTGATGTGATGTTCATTTATCTAGTTTACATACTGATATATGTTCATTTCTTTTGTTTACATACGAATATATACACAATGTTTGTTCATTTCTTTTGTTTACATACTGATGTGAATTGTGATGATAATAAGATGTCCTGCGCAAGAAGAGCCATCGAAGATCAGTTACATATAAGTAGCAAACAAACACAGTGGAGCAAGCATGTTCATCCAAAATCATTTACATATCAGTTATATATATGCATACATTCAAATGAGCAAGCATGTTCAGCCAAAACCTTGAAATATCAATACAAAGTTCATTTGTAGGAAGAAGGGTGTAGCACCAAAATTATGAAAATTGCTTGGTTTGGAACTACAATCTTAATCACCACCATTTATAACCAAAAAAAATCAAATAGAACATCCAAGTTTATAATCAAATTAGCCCACATCATTCAGGCAAATGCATTTCTATAATTAGAGTTCCCATCAAAGACATAAGATACGTGTTTGCATGTAAGATGCTAATTTCCTCACAGATGATCATGCAGCTTAACATGTCAAACTATTTTAGTTTTTAACACTAACCCTTTTCAGTTTAATGGATATATGGTAACAAATAAAAATTTAATTCAGAGAGGATGCATCTTCATTGCCACCAAAGAAATCTAATAGGCTGGTCTAAGAATGCTGTTTTAGTATATATTTTTTTAAACGTATTATTTCATTCTACTATGAGTCTCTGCAGCTTGCATAAAGTTCCCTTAACACATATAACATCACCCCCACCCCAAAAAAAGACCCACACTCCTACCATGCACAAAGTTACCTTAAAATCATCTGAATTATATCCATCAATCTACTGATCAAAAAATAATGTACTATCTGTAGTTATGGAGGGATGTCTACTGATCATACATGAATGCTAGAATATTTCAACCAAATGCTACTCATGATGATATGCATCTCTCCTAAAATAGTTGATGCCAATCTACTGGATATGTTTAGTACTTAGAAGTTCAAATCAGTAGCTTAAACCAAATCACACGTGACAAAGTAGAAAAATAATTAGTAGGACATACAATTTTGGTCAATGATAGTATCCAACCTTATCCAACCTCCTTTCATGTCTTTCCACTGCGCATCTGTTCCATCTCTTACTCTTTGAGCTTTCATTCCCCTTATTCTTGTTTCGTTTATCATCAATTTGACATTGTTGATGCATAAAATTTCTCTAGATCTTTTGACATTGTGACTAACAAATTCTACAGCTCTATTTCCAGCAAAGAGACGGCTTCAAGTTAAAATTTGGTATATCCAACAAAATGCTAGAAACATGAAGAACACAAAAAATGTGAGGTTAGTTGGATATTGGTTCATCTTCAAATTCCATCTTCAAAACATGAAGAACACAAAAAATTAGTCAATACTGCAAATTCTGAGTCATCTTCAAATATCCAATAATGCAATATAGCATATAGACAGAGAAATTAAGATTGAGAAAAAATGACTCCCTAGAATATTCAAATATTCAATGTTGCAAACTATAATTGCATATATAGAGAGAAATTAAGATTGAGAAAAATGCAATTAGAGTTTAAATACTGGAAACAAATAATTATTTGCAAACAGGATTAACATCGCTAATACTTATTCATGTACTTAAAAATATGCATCCAGATTTGAAACAATATACTTCAACTATGTAGAAGAATATAAAATGGAAATTTTTGTGCCAACCTAAGGGCTAGAGAGAATCTATTTACATTAAAGCACACCTAAGCTCCTATACAAGGCATCTCATTCTCTTCTCTAGCACCTGCATGATAAAACCGACACCACCAGTTCGACGAAATTCCACAAAGAGAAGGCTTCAACATTTCAGCAGGCTTCTTTGATTCCTCATGCTTTGCCATTAAATCCTCCATCTCTCTCTCTCTGTCCCTCTCTCTCTAAATGGAGTCAAAAAAATTTCAAAAATATTCCAATGCAATTTCCAAACTTTTCCTAACCGTAGTTACCAAAAAAGCAATTTTTGACATGCATCAAATCAGAAAATTGATCGGATCGGATCCCCCATAACCTTCAAGTTAGAAACCTAACAATCAAAAATGTTTTGCCCGCCTTCAAGTCCCATAGAGGCTGAAATTAATCAGGTCAAAAAAAATTTCAAGCACCACTCTTAAACTTCATCAATGAAATAGTACCATACGATGGAGAAATTGTTCAAAACAGAAACATATGCAATGCGCTAGCAACGGCATATGCATACCTGTTGCTCCTAACGGCATATGCAATGCGCTAGCAACGGCATATGCATACCTATATGCGTACCATCAATGAAATAGTACCACTACTTGTATCATAAAATCTTTGCGAATAATATGTGACACTCCATGCAATGCGCTAGCAACGGCATATGCATAGCTGTTGTTGACATCAAAAGAGACAAATGCAGTAAGTAAAGAGCAACAGGTCTGATGGTATATATTAAAATGGGATATAAGCAAGTATGATTAATGGCACTTACATTTCCAATACCCATCCAAAAAATTCATATGTCTCTCCATCATTTTTCATTTCAGTGAGACATTCATCCTTGTAGGAGCATTTTTTTCCAGTTGGGCCTGTATGTGTCCAATATCTTATGAAATAGGTAACATCTGGAGAAATCTTAAGTGAGAAATCTACAACACAAACCTGCTTGCTTTGTTTTTGTTTTGATCTGCGCTCAACTGCCTTCAACTGTCGCTCTCTTGTGAGCAAAGGCAATGAGAATGGAGCAAGAAAGAAATGGAGAAGATTAATATGAGAACAACGAAAAATTATATATAAAAATTGAGGATGATAAAGATGAAAAGATAAGGAATTTAAGTTGATTACCTGCATGTTTTGGTCTGTGCTCAATAAGAGAGAGATTTCTCACCCCCAATGTTTAGGACGGCCCAGGGTCAGGCAAACCTGCGAAACCCTAGGGTCGAGCGAACTGAGGGGGGCTAGCGAGGGTTCTTTGCGAGAGAGGGGGGTCGTGAGCGAGGGTACGAAGAGAAGGCGAGGACTCCATTGAATTTCTCCTTCCTTCTTGCGAGAGTGAGGAGGTCGCGAGATATTATTCTTCCTTCCTAAGCAGCGTCAAGAACTCCTCCTCCTCTTCGAAATTGCATCTCCAGCCTCCCTGCCTACATACCAAACTCGGTTTCCCCCTAGCTCGGTTTAGTTTTCCCCAACTCGGTTTTCCCCCCAGCTTGAGAAAACTAAGCTGTTGTTTGGGTTTTTTTAAATGGTGTGTGTTTTTTGAAAGGTGTGTGTTTTTGAATTCCCACTGGTTTCCCTCAACTCAAAATTCAAAAGTTTAAAAATACAAATTCCCCCCCCCCCAATTGTTTCACCAAGATCCAATCTCAACCCTTGATTTTTTGTCCTAGTCACCAAGTTCTCTTCTCCCAATTTCTCTTATCCAATTTATCTTGTCTTATCCAATTTCTCTTGTCTTATCCAATTTTTCTCTTAATAACATCCATCATTTATACTCAATTTCTCATCTCTTATCCAAAAACTCTTATCTATCCAATTTTTCTCTTAATAACATCCCTCATTTATACTCAATTTCTCATCTCTTATCCAAAAACTCTTATCCAATAACCAATGATAACATCCCTGTTTTATAATATAGATATCTCTTATCCAATTTCTCTTGTCCAATATCTCTTATCCAATTTCTCTTGATAACATATCTCTTTTATAATATAGATATCTCTTATCCAATTTCTCTTGTCCAATATCTCTTATCCAATTTCTCTTGATAACATCCCTCTTTTATAATATAGATATCTCTTATCAAATTTCTCTTTTCCAATCTCTCTTATCCAATTTCTCTTGATAACATCCCTCTTTTATAATATAGATATCTCTTATCCAATTTCTCCTGTCCAATATCTCTTATCCAATTTCTCTTGATAACTTCCCTCTTTTATAATATAGATATCTCTTATCCAATTTCTCATGTCCAATATCTCTTATCCAATTTCTCTAGATAACATCCCTCTTTTATAATATAGATATTTCTTATCCAATTTCTTTTGATAACATCCCTCTCTTATAATATAGATATCTCTTATCAAATTTCTCTTGTCCAATATCTCTTATCCAATTTCTCTTGATAACATCCCTCTTTTATAATATAGATATCTCTTATCCAATTTCTCTTTTCCAATATCTCTTATCCAATTTCTCTTGATAACATCCATCTTTTATAATATTGATATCTCTTATCCAATTTCTATTTTCCAATATCTTTTGTCCAATTTTTCTTGATAACATCCCTCTTTTATAATATAGATATCTCTTATCCAATTTCTCTTGTCAAATATCTCTTCTCCAATTTCTCTTGATTACATCCATCTTTTATAATATAGATATCTCTTATCCAATTTCTCTTTTCCAATATCTCTTACCCAATTTCTCTTGATTACATCCCTCTTTTATAATATAGATATCACTTATCCAATTTCTCTTGCCCAATATCTCTTATCCAATTTCTCTTGATAACATCCCTCTTTTATAATATAGATATCTCTTATCCAATTTCTCTTTTCCAATATCTCTTATCCAATTTCTCTTGATAACATCCCTCTTTTATAATATAGATATCTCTTATCCAATTTCTCTTGATAACATCCCACTTTTATAATATGGATATCTCTTATCCAATTTCTCTTGTCCAATATCTTTTATCCAATTTCTCTTGATAACATCCCTCTTTTATAATATAGATATCTCTTATCCAATTTCTCTTGTCCAATATCTCTTATCCAATTTCTCTTGATAACATCCCTCTTTTATAATATAGATATCTCTTATCCAATTTCTCTTGTCCAATATCTCTTATCCAATTTCTCTTGATAACATCCCTCTTTTATAATATAGATATCTCTTATCCAATTTCTCATGTCCAATATCTCTTATCCAATTTCTCTTGATAACATCCCTCTTTTATAATATAGATATCTTTTATCCAATTTCTCTTGATAACATCCCTCTCTTATAATATAGATATCTCTTATCCAATTTCTCTTGTCCAATATCTCTTATCCAACTTCTCTTGATAACATCCCTCTTTTATATATAGATATCTCTTATCCAATTTCTCTTTTCCAATATCTCTTATCCAATTTCTCTTGATAACATCCATCTTTTATAATATAGATATCTCTTATCTAATTTCTCTTTTCCAATATCTCTTATCCAATTTCTCTTGATTACATCCCTCTTTTATAATATAGATATCTCTTATCTAATTTCTCTTGTCCAATATCTCTTATCTAATTTCTCTTGATATCATCCATCTTTTATAATATAGATATCTCTTATCCAATTTCTCATGTCCAATATCTCTTATCCAATTTCTCTTGATAACATCCCTCTTTTATAATATAGATATCTCTTATCCAATTTCTCTTGATAACATCCCTCTTTTATAATATAGATATCTCTTATCCAATTTCTCTTTTCCAATATCTCTTATCCAATTTCTTTTGATAACATCCCTCTATTATAATATAGATATCTTTTATCCAATTTCTCTTTTCCAATATCTCTTATCCAATTTCTCTTGATAACATCCATCTTTTATAATATAGATATCTCTTATCCAATTTCTCTTTTCCAATATCTCTTATCCAATATCTCTTGATAACATCCATCTTTTATAATATAGATATCTCTTATCCAATTTCTCTTGTCCAATATCTCTTATCCAATTTCTCTTGATAACATCCCTCTTTTATAATATAGATATCTCTTATCCAATTTCTCATGTCCAATATTTCTTATCCAATTTCTCTTGATAACATCCCTCTTTTATAATATAGATATCTCTTATCCAATTTCTTATGTCCAATATTTCTTATCCAATTTCTCTTGATAACATCCCTCTTTTATAATATCGATCTCTTATCCAATTTCTCTTTTCCAATATCCCTTATCCAATTTCTCCTGATTATAATATAGATATCTCTTATCCAATTTCTCTTTTCCAATATCTCTTATCCAATTTCTCTTGATAACATCCATCATTTATAATATAGATATCTCTTATCCAATTTCTCTTGATAACATCCCTCTATTATAATATAGATATCTCTTATCCAATTTCTCTTGTCCAATATCTCTTATCCAATTTCTCTTGATAACATCTCTCTTTTATAATATAAATATCTCTTATCCAATTTCTCTTTTCCAATATTTCTTATCCAATTTCTCTTGATAACATCCATCTTTTATAATATAGATATCTCTTATCCAATTTCTCTTTTCCAATATCTCTCATCCAATTTCTTTTGATAACATCCCTCTTTTATAATATAGATATCTCCAATTTCACTTTTCCAATATCTCTTATCCAATTTCTCTTGATAACATCCATCTTTTATAATATAGATATCTCTTATCCAATTTCTCTTGATAACATCCCTCTATTATAATATAGATATCTCTTATCCAATTTCTCTTGTCCAATATCTCTTATCCAATTTCTCTTGATAACATCGCTCTTTTATAATATAGATATCTCTTATCCAATTTCTCTTTTCCAATATTTCTTATCCAATTTCTCTTGATAACATCCATCTTTTATAATCTAGATATCTCTTATCCAATTTCTCTTTTCCAATACCTCTCATCCAATTTCTCTTGATAACATCCCTCTTTTATAATATAGATATCCCTTATCCAATTTCTCTTGTCCAATATCTCTTATCCAATATCTCTTGATAACTTCCCTGTTTTATAATATAGATATCTCTTATCCAATTTCTCTTTTCCAATATCTATTATCCAATTTCTCTTGATAACATCCCTCTTTTATAATATAGATATCTCTTATCCAATTTCTCTTTTCCAATATCACTTATCCAATTTCTCTTGATAACATCCATCTTTTATAATATAGATATCCCTTATCCAATTTCTCTTTTCCAATATCTCTTATCCAATTTCTCTTGATAACATACCTCTTTTATAATATTGATATCTCTTATCCAATTTCTCTTGTCCAATATCTCTTATCCAATTTTTCTTGATAACATCCCTCTTATATAATATAGATATCTCTTATCCAATTTCTCTTTTCCAATATCTCTTATCCAATTTCTCTTGATAACATCCCTCTTTTATAATATAGATATCTCTTATCCAATTTCTCTTTTCCAATATCTCTTATCCAATTTCTCTTGATAACATCCCTCTTTTATAATATAGATATCTCTTATCCAATTTCTCTTTTCCAATATCTCTTATCCAATTTCTCTTGATAACATCCCACTTTTATAATATGGATATCTCTTATCCAATTTCTCTTGTCCAATATCTTTTATCCAATTTCTCTTGATAACATCCCTCTTTTATAATATAGATATCTCCTATCCAATTTCTCTTGTCCAATATCTCTTATCCAATTTCTCTTGATAACATCCCTCTTTTATAATATAGATATCTCTTATCCAATTTCTCTTGTCCAATATCTCTTATCCAATTTCTCTTGATAACATCCCTCTTTTATAATATAGATATCTCTTATCCAATTTCTCATGTCCAATATCTCTTATCCAATTTCTCTTGATAACATCCCTCTTTTATAATATAGATATCTTTTATCCAATTTCTCTTGATAACATCCCTCTCTTATAATATAGATATCTCTTATCCAATTTCTCTTGTCCAATATCTCTTATCCAACTTCTCTTGATAACATCCCTCTTTTATATATAGATATCTCTTATCCAATTTCTCTTTTCCAATATCTCTTATCCAATTTCTCTTGATAACATCCATCTTTTATAATATAGATATCTCTTATCTAATTTCTCTTTTCCAATATCTCTTATCCAATTTCTCTTGATTACATCCCTCTTTTATAATATAGATATCTCTTATCCAATTTCTCTTGTCCAATATCTCTTATCCAATTTCTCTTGATAACATCCCTCTTTTATAATATAGATATCTCCTATCCAATTTCTCTTGTCCAATATCTCTGATCCAATTTCTCTTGATAACATCCCTCTTTTATAATATAGATATCTCTTATCCAATTTCTCTTGTCCAATATCTCTTATCCAATTTCTCTTGATAACATCCCTCTTTTATAATATAGATATCTCTTATCCAATTTCTCATGTCCAATATCTCTTATCCAATTTCTCTTGATAACATCCCTCTTTTATAATATAGATATCTTTTATCCAATTTCTCTTGATAACATCCCTCTCTTATAATATAGATATCTCTTATCCAATTTCTCTTGTCCAATATCTCTTATCCAACTTCTCTTGATAACATCCCTCTTTTATATATAGATATCTCTTATCCAATTTCTCTTTTCCAATATCTCTTATCCAATTTCTCTTCATAACATCCATCTTTTATAATATAGATATCTCTTATCTAATTTCTCTTTTCCAATATCTCTTATCCAATTTCTCTTGATTACATCCCTCTTTTATAATATAGATATCTCTTATCTAATTTCTCTTGTCCAATATCTCTTATCTAATTTCTCTTGATATCATCCATCTTTTATAATATAGATATCTCTTATCCAATTTCTCATGTCCAATATCTCTTATCCAATTTCTCTTGATAACATCCCTCTTTTATAATATAGATATCTCTTATCCAATTTCTCTTTTCCAATATCTCTTATCCAATTTCTCTTGATAACATCCCTCTATTATAATATAGATATCTTTTATCCAATTTCTCTTTTCCAATATCTCTTATCCAATTTCTCTTGATAACATCCATCTTTTATAATATAGATATCTCTTATCCAATTTCTCTTTTCCAATATCTCTTATCCAATATCTCTTGATAACATCCATCTTTTATAATATAGATATCTCTTATCCAATTTCTATTGTCCAATATCTATTATCCAATTTCTCTTGATAACATCCCTCTTTTATAATATAGATATCTCTTATCCAATTTCTCATGTCCAATATTTCTTAACCAATTTCTCTTGATAAAATCCCTCTTTTATAATATAGATATCTCTTATCCAATTTCTTATGTCCAATATTTCTTATCCAATTTCTCTTGATAACATCCCTCTTTTATAATATCGATCTCTTATCCAATTTCTCTTTTCCAATATCCCTTATCCAATTTCTCTTGATTATAATATAGATATCTCTTATCCAATTTCTCTTTTCCAATATCTCTTATCCAATTTCTCTTGATAACATCCCTCTTTTATAATATAGATATCTCTTATCCAATTTCTCATGTCCAATATCTCTTATCCAATTTCTCTTGATAACATCCCTCTTTTATAATATAGATATCTTTTATCCAATTTCTCTTGATAACATCCCTCTCTTATAATATAGATATCTCTTATCCAATTTCTCTTGTCCAATATCTCTTATCCAACTTCTCTTGATAACATCCCTCTTTTATATATAGATATCTCTTATCCAATTTCTCTTTTCCAATATCTCTTATCCAATTTCTCTTGATAACATCCATCTTTTATAATATAGATATCTCTTATCTAATTTCTCTTTTCCAATATCTCTTATCCAATTTCTCTTGATTACATCCCTCTTTTATAATATAGATATCTCTTATCTAATTTCTCTTGTCCAATATCTCTTATCTAATTTCTCTTGATATCATCCATCTTTTATAATATAGATATCTCTTATCCAATTTCTCATGTCCAATATCTCTTATCCAATTTCTCTTGATAACATCCCTCTTTTATAATATAGATATCTCTTATCCAATTTCTCTTTTCCAATATCTCTTATCCAATTTCTCTTGATAACATCCCTCTATTATAATATAGATATCTTTTATCCAATTTCTCTTTTCCAATATCTCTTATCCAATTTCTCTTGATAACATCCATCTTTTATAATATAGATATCTCTTATCCAATTTCTCTTTTCCAATATCTCTTATCCAATATCTCTTGATAACATCCATCTTTTATAATATAGATATCTCTTATCCAATTTCTCTTGTCCAATATCTCTTATCCAATTTCTCTTGATAACATCCCTCTTTTATAATATAGATATCTCTTATCCAATTTCTCATGTCCAATATTTCTTATCCAATTTCTCTTGATAACATCCCTCTTTTATAATATAGATATCTCTTATCCAATTTCTTATGTCCAATATTTCTTATCCAATTTCTCTTGATAACATCCCTCTTTTATAATATCGATCTCTTATCCAATTTCTCTTTTCCAATATCCCTTATCCAATTTCTCTTGATTATAATATAGATATCTCTTATCCAATTTCTCTTTTCCAATATCTCTTATCCAATTTCTCTTGATAACATCCCACTTTTATAATATGGATATCTCTTATCCAATTTCTCTTGTCCAATATCTTTTATCCAATTTCTCTTGATAACATCCCTCTTTTATAATATAGATATCTCCTATCCAATTTCTCTTGTCCAATATCTCTTATCCAATTTCTCTTGATAACATCCCTCTTTTATAATATAGATATCTCTTATCCAATTTCTCTTGTCCAATATCTCTTATCCAATTTCTCTTGATAACATCCCTCTTTTATAATATAGATATCTCTTATCCAATTTCTCATGTCCAATATCTCTTATCCAATTTCTCTTGATAACATCCCTCTTTTATAATATAGATATCTTTTATCCAATTTCTCTTGATAACATCCCTCTCTTATAATATAGATATCTCTTATCCAATTTCTCTTGTCCAATATCTCTTATCCAACTTCTCTTGATAACATCCCTCTTTTATATATAGATATCTCTTATCCAATTTCTCTTTTCCAATATCTCTTATCCAATTTCTCTTGATAACATCCATCTTTTATAATATAGATATCTCTTATCTAATTTCTCTTTTCCAATATCTCTTATCCAATTTCTCTTGATTACATCCCTCTTTTATAATATAGATATCTCTTATCCAATTTCTCTTGTCCAATATCTCTTATCCAATTTCTCTTGATAACATCCCTCTTTTATAATATAGATATCTCCTATCCAATTTCTCTTGTCCAATATCTCTTATCCAATTTCTCTTGATAACATCCCTCTTTTATAATATAGATATCTCTTATCCAATTTCTCTTGTCCAATATCTCTTATCCAATTTCTCTTGATAACATCCCTCTTTTATAATATAGATATCTCTTATCCAATTTCTCATGTCCAATATCTCTTATCCAATTTCTCTTGATAACATCCCTCTTTTATAATATAGATATCTTTTATCCAATTTCTCTTGATAACATCCCTCTCTTATAATATAGATATCTCTTATCCAATTTCTCTTGTCCAATATCTCTTATCCAACTTCTCTTGATAACATCCCTCTTTTATATATAGATATCTCTTATCCAATTTCTCTTTTCCAATATCTCTTATCCAATTTCTCTTGATAACATCCATCTTTTATAATATAGATATCTCTTATCTAATTTCTCTTTTCCAATATCTCTTATCCAATTTCTCTTGATTACATCCCTCTTTTATAATATAGATATCTCTTATCTAATTTCTCTTGTCCAATATCTCTTATCTAATTTCTCTTGATATCATCCATCTTTTATAATATAGATATCTCTTATCCAATTTCTCATGTCCAATATCTCTTATCCAATTTCTCTTGATAACATCCCTCTTTTATAATATAGATATCTCTTATCCAATTTCTCTTTTCCAATATCTCTTATCCAATTTCTCTTGATAACATCCCTCTATTATAATATAGATATCTTTTATCCAATTTCTCTTTTCCAATATCTCTTATCCAATTTCTCTTGATAACATCCATCTTTTATAATATAGATATCTCTTATCCAATTTCTCTTTTCCAATATCTCTTATCCAATATCTCTTGATAACATCCATCTTTTATAATATAGATATCTCTTATCCAATTTCTATTGTCCAATATCTCTTATCCAATTTCTCTTGATAACATCCCTCTTTTATAATATAGATATCTCTTATCCAATTTCTCATGTCCAATATTTCTTAACCAATTTCTCTTGATAAAATCCCTCTTTTATAATATAGATATCTCTTATCCAATTTCTTATGTCCAATATTTCTTATCCAATTTCTCTTGATAACATCCCTCTTTTATAATATCGATCTCTTATCCAATTTCTCTTTTCCAATATCCCTTATCCAATTTCTCTTGATTATAATATAGATATCTCTTATCCAATTTCTCTTTTCCAATATCTCTTATCCAATTTCTCTTGATAACATCCCTCTTTTATAATATAGATATCTCTTATCCAATTTCTCATGTCCAATATCTCTTATCCAATTTCTCTTGATAACATCCCTCTTTTATAATATAGATATCTTTTATCCAATTTCTCTTGATAACATCCCTCTCTTATAATATAGATATCTCTTATCCAATTTCTCTTGTCCAATATCTCTTTTCCAACTTCTCTTGATAACATCCCTCTTTTATATATAGATATCTCTTATCCAATTTCTCTTTTCCAATATCTCTTATCCAATTTCTCTTGATAACATCCATCTTTTATAATATAGATATCTCTTATCTAATTTCTCTTTTCCAATATCTCTTATCCAATTTCTCTTGATTACATCCCTCTTTTATAATATAGATATCTCTTATCTAATTTCTCTTGTCCAATATCTCTTATCTAATTTCTCTTGATATCATCCATCTTTTATAATATAGATATCTCTTATCCAATTTCTCATGTCCAATATCTCTTATCCAATTTCTCTTGATAACATCCCTCTTTTATAATATAGATATCTCTTATCCAATTTCTCTTTTCCAATATCTCTTATCCAATTTCTCTTGATAACATCCCTCTATTATAATATAGATATCTTTTATCCAATTTCTCTTTTCCAATATCTCTTATCCAATTTCTCTTGATAACATCCATCTTTTATAATATAGATATCTCTTATCCAATTTCTCTTTTCCAATATCTCTTATCCAATATCTCTTGATAACATCCATCTTTTATAATATAGATATCTCTTATCCAATTTCTCTTGTCCAATATCTCTTATCCAATTTCTCTTGATAACATCCCTCTTTTATAATATAGATATCTCTTATCCAATTTCTCATGTCCAATATTTCTTATCCAATTTCTCTTGATAACATCCCTCTTTTATAATATAGATATCTCTTATCCAATTTCTTATGTCCAATATTTCTTATCCAATTTCTCTTGATAACATCCCTCTTTTATAATATCGATCTCTTATCCAATTTCTCTTTTCCAATATCCCTTATCCAATTTCTCTTGATTATAATATAGATATCTCTTATCCAATTTCTCTTTTCCAATATCTCTTATCCAATTTCTCTTGATAACATCCATCTTTTAAAATATAGATATCTCTTATCCAATTTCTCTTGATAACATCCCTCTATTATAATATAGATATCTCTTATCCAATTTCTCTTGTCCAATATCTCTTATCCAATTTCTCTTGATAACATCTCTCTTTTATAATATAAATATCTCTTATCCAATTTCTCTTTTCCAATATTTCTTATCCAATTTCTCTTGATAAAATCCATCTTTTATAATATAGATATCTCTTATCCAATTTCTCTTTTCCAATATCTCTCATCCAATTTCTTTTGATAACATCCCTCTTTTATAATATAGATATCTCCAATTTCTCTTTTCCAATATCTCTTATCCAATTTCTCTTGATAACATCCATCTTTTATAATATAGATATCTCTTATCCAATTTCTCTTGATAACATCCCTCTATTATAATATAGATATCTCTTATCCAATTTCTCTTGTCCAATATCTCTTATCCAATTTCTCTTGATAACATCGCTCTTTTATAATATAGATATCTCTTATCCAATTTCTCTTTTCCAATACTTCTTATCCAATTTCTCTTGATAACATCCATCTTTTATAATCTAGATATCTCTTATCCAATTTCTCTTTTTCAATACCTCTCATCCAATTTCTCTTGATAACATCCCTCTTTTATAATATAGATATCTTTTATCCAATTTCTCTTGTCCAATATCTCTTATCCAATATCTCTTGATAACTTCCCTGTTTTATAATATAGATATCTCTTATCCAATTTCTATTTTCCAATATCTATTATCCAATTTCTCTTGATAACATCCCTCTTTTATAATATAGATATCTCTTATCCAATTTCTCTTTTCCAATATCACTTATCCAATTTCTCTTGATAACATCCATCTTTTATAATATAGATATCCCTTATCCAATTTCTCTTTTCCAATATCTCTTATCCAATTTCTCTTGATAACATACCTCTTTTATAATATTGATATCTCTTATCCAATTTCTCTTGTCCAATATCTCTTATCCAATTTCTCTTGATAACATCCCTCTTATATAATATAGATATCTCTTATCCAATTTCTCTTTTCCAATATCTCTTATCCAATTTCTCTTGATAACATCCCTCTTTTATAATATAGATATCTCTTTTCCAATTTCTCTTTTCCAATATCTCTTATCCAATTTCTCTTGATAACATCCCTCTTTTATAATATAGATATCTCTTTTCCAATTTCTCTTGATAACATCCCTCTCTTATAATATAGATATCTCTTATCCAATTTCTCTTGTCCAATATCTCTTATCCAATTTCTCTTGATAACTTCCATCTTTTATAATATAGATCTCTTATCCAATTTCTCTTTTCCAATTTCTCTTATCCAATTTCTCTTGATAACATCCATCTTTTATAATATAAATTTTTCTTATCCAATTTCTCGTTTCCAATATCTCTTATCCAATTTCTCTTGATAACTTCCCTCTTTTATAATATAGATATCTCTTATCCAATTTCTCATGTCCAATATCTCTTATCCAATTTCTCTAGATAACATCCCTCTTTTATAATATAGATATTTCTTATCCAATTTCTTTTGATAACATCCCTCTCTTATAATATAGATATCTCTTATCAAATTTCTCTTGTCCAATATCTCTTATCCAATTTCTCTTGATAACATCCCTCTTTTATAATATAGATATCTCTTATCCAATTTCTCTTTTCCAATATCTCTTATCCAATTTCTCTTGATAACATCCATCTTTTATAATATTGATATCTCTTATCCAATTTCTATTTTCCAATATCTTTTGTCCAATTTTTCTTGATAACATCCCTCTTTTATAATATAGATATCTCTTATCCAATTTCTCTTGTCAAATATCTCTTCTCCAATTTCTCTTGATTACATCCATCTTTTATAATATAGATATCTCTTATCCAATTTCTCTTTTCCAATATCTCTTACCCAATTTCTCTTGATTACATCCCTCTTTTATAATATAGATATCACTTATCCAATTTCTCTTGCCCAATATCTCTTATCCAATTTCTCTTGATAACATCCCTCTTTTATAATATAGATATCTCTTATCCAATTTCTCTTTTCCAATATCTCTTATCCAATTTCTCTTGATAACATCCCTCTTTTATAATATAGATATCTCTTATCCAATTTCTCTTGATAACATCCCACTTTTATAATATGGATATCTCTTATCCAATTTCTTTTGTCCAATATCTTTTATCCAATTTCTCTTGATAACATCCCTCTTTTATAATATAGATATCTCTTATCCAATTTCTCTTGTCCAATATCTCTTATCCAATTTCTCTTGATAACATCCCTCTTTTATAATATAGATATCTCTTATCCAATTTCTCTTGTCCAATATCTCTTATCCAATTTCTCTTGATAACATCCCTCTTTTATAATATAGATATCTCTTATCCAATTTCTCATGTCCAATATCTCTTATCCAATTTCTCTTGATAACATCCCTCTTTTATAATATAGATATCTTTTATCCAATTTCTCTTGATAACATCCCTCTCTTATAATATAGATATCTCTTATCCAATTTCTCTTGTCCAATATCTCTTATCCAACTTCTCTTGATAACATCCCTCTTTTATATATAGATATCTCTTATCCAATTTCTCTTTTCCAATATCTCTTATCCAATTTCTCTTGATAACATCCATCTTTTATAATATAGATATCTCTTATCTAATTTCTCTTTTCCAATATCTCTTATCCAATTTCTCTTGATTACATCCCTCTTTTATAATATAGATATCTCTTATCTAATTTCTCTTGTCCAATATCTCTTATCTAATTTCTCTTGATATCATCCATCTTTTATAATATAGATATCTCTTATCCAATTTCTTATGTCCAATATCTCTTATCCAATTTCTCTTGATAACATCCCTCTTTTATAATATAGATATCTCTTATCCAATTTCTCTTTTCCAATATCTCTTATCCAATTTCTCTTGATAACATCCCTCTATTATAATATAGATATCTTTTATCCAATTTCTCTTTTCCAATATCTCTTATCCAATTTCTCTTGATAACATCCATCTTTTATAATATAGATATCTCTTATCCAATTTCTCTTTTCCAATATCTCTTATCCAATATCTCTTGATAACATCCATCTTTTATAATATAGATATCTCTTATCCAATTTCTCTTGTCCAATATCTCTTATCCAATTTCTCTTGATAACATCCCTCTTTTATAATATAGATATCTCTTATCCAATTTCTCATGTCCAATATTTCTTATCCAATTTCTCTTGATAACATCCCTCTTTTATAATATAGATATCTCTTATCCAATTTCTTATGTCCAATATTTCTTATCCAATTTCTCTTGATAACATCCCTCTTTTATAATATCGATCTCTTATCCAATTTCTCTTTTCCAATATCCCTTATCCAATTTCTCCTGATTATAATATAGATATCTCTTATCCAATTTCTCTTTTCCAATATCTCTTATCCAATTTCTCTTGATAACATCCATCATTTATAATATAGATATCTCTTATCCAATTTCTCTTGATAACATCCCTCTATTATAATATAGATATCTCTTATCCAATTTCTCTTGTCCAATATCTCTTATCCAATTTCTCTTGATAACATCTCTCTTTTATAATATAAATATCTCTTATCCAATTTCTCTTTTCCAATATTTCTTATCCAATTTCTCTTGATAACATCCATCTTTTATAATATAGATATCTCTTATCCAATTTCTCTTTTCCAATATCTCTCATCCAATTTCTTTTGATAACATCCCTCTTTTATAATATAGATATCTCCAATTTCACTTTTCCAATATCTCTTATCCAATTTCTCTTGATAACATCCATCTTTTATAATATAGATATCTCTTATCCAATTTCTCTTGATAACATCCCTCTATTATAATATAGATATCTCTTATCCAATTTCTCTTGTCCAATATCTCTTATCCAATTTCTCTTGATAACATCGCTCTTTTATAATATAGATATCTCTTATCCAATTTCTCTTTTCCAATATTTCTTATCCAATTTCTCTTGATAACATCCATCTTTTATAATCTAGATATCTCTTATCCAATTTCTCTTTTCCAATACCTCTCATCCAATTTCTCTTGATAACATCCCTCTTTTATAATATAGATATCTCTTATCCAATTTCTCTTGTCCAATATCTCTTATCCAATATCTCTTGATAACTTCCCTGTTTTATAATATAGATATCTCTTATCCAATTTCGCTTTTCCAATATCTATTATCCAATTTCTCTTGATAACATCCCTCTTTTATAATATAGATATCTCTTATCCAATTTCTCTTTTCCAATATCACTTATCCAATTTCTCTTGATAACATCCATCTTTTATAATATAGATATCCCTTATCCAATTTCTCTTTTCCAATATCTCTTATCCAATTTCTCTTGATAACATACCTCTTTTATAATATTGATATCTCTTATCCAATTTCTCTTGTCCAATATCTCTTATCCAATTTCTCTTGATAACATCCCTCTTATATAATATAGATATCTCTTATCCAATTTCTCTTTTCCAATATCTCTTATCCAATTTCTCTTGATAACATCCCTCTTATATAATATAGATATCTCTTATCCAATTTCTCTTTTCCAATATCTCTTATCCAATTTCTCTTGATAACATCCCTCTTTTATAATATAGATATCTCTTATCCAATTTCTCTTTTCCAATATCTCTTATCCAATTTCTCTTGATAACATCCCACTTTTATAATATGGATATCTCTTATCCAATTTCTCTTGTCCAATATCTTTTATCCAATTTCTCTTGATAACATCCCTCTTTTATAATATAGATATCTCTTATCCAATTTCTCTTGTCCAATATCTCTTATCCAATTTCTCTTGATAACATCCCTCTTTTATATTATAGATATCTCTTATCCAATTTCTCTTGTCCAATATCTCTTATCCAATTTCTCTTGATAACATCCCTCTTTTATAATATAGATATCTCTTATCCAATTTCTCATGTCCAATATCTCTTATCCAATTTCTCTTGATAACATCCGTCTTTTATAATATAGATATCTTTTATCCAATTTCTCTTGATAACATCCCTCTCTTATAATATAGATATCTCTTATCCAATTTCTCTTGTCCAATATCTCTTATCCAACTTCTCTTGATAACATCCCTCTTTTATATATAGATATCTCTTATCCAATTTCTCTTTTCCAATATCTCTTATCCAATATCTCTTGATAACATCCATCTTTTATAATATTGATATCTCTTATCCAATTTCTATTTTCCAATATCTTTTGTCCAATTTTTCTTGATAACATCCCTCTTTTATAATATAGATATCTCTTATCCAATTTCTCTTGTCAAATATCTCTTCTCCAATTTCTCTTGATTACATCCATCTTTTATAATATAGATATCTCTTATCCAATTTCTCTTTTCCAATATCTCTTACCCAATTTCTCTTGATTACATCCCTCTTTTATAATATAGATATCACTTATCCAATTTCTCTTGCCCAATATCTCTTATCCAATTTCTCTTGATAACATCCCTCTTTTATAATATAGATATCTCTTATCCAATTTCTCTTTTCCAATATCTCTTATCCAATTTCTCTTGATAACATCCCTCTTTTATAATATAGATATCTCTTATCCAATTTCTCTTGATAACATCCCACTTTTATAATATGGATATCTCTTATCCAATTTCTCTTGTCCAATATCTTTTATCCAATTTCTCTTGATAACATCCCTCTTTTATAAAATAGATATCTCTTATCCAATTTCTCTTGTCCAATATCTCTTATCCAATTTCTCTTGATAACATCCCGCTTTTATAATATAGATATCTCTTATCCAATTTCTCTTGTCCAATATCTCTTATCCAATTTCTCTTGATAACATCCCTCTTTTATAATATAGATATCTCTTATCCAATTTCTCATGTCCAATATCTCTTATCCAATTTCTCTTGATAACATCCCTCTTTTATAATATAGATATCTTTTATCCAATTTCTCTTGATAACATCCCTCTCTTATAATATAGATATCTCTTATCCAATTTCTCTTGTCCAATATCTCTTATCCAACTTCTCTTGATAATATCCCTCTTTTATATATAGATATCTCTTATCCAATTTCTCTTTTCCAATATCTCTTATCCAATTTCTCTTGATAACATCCATCTTTTATAATATAGATATCTCTTATCTAATTTCTCTTTTCCAATATCTCTTATCCAATTTCTCTTGATTACATCCCTCTTTTATAATATAGATATCTCTTATCTAATTTCTCTTGTCCAATATCTCTTATCTAATTTCTCTTGATATCATCCATCTTTTATAATATAGATATCTCTTATCCAATTTCTCATGTCCAATATCTCTTATCCAATTTCTCTTGATAACATCCCTCTTTTATAATATAGATATCTCTTATCCAATTTCTCTTTTCCAATATCTCTTATCCAATTTCTCTTGATAACATCCCTCTATTATAATATAGATATCTTTTATCCAATTTCTCTTTTCCAATATCTCTTATCCAATTTCTCTTGATAACATCCATCTTTTATAATATAGATATCTCTTATCCAATTTCTCTTTTCCAATATCTCTTATCCAATATCTCTTGATAACATCCATCTTTTATAATATAGATATCTCTTATCCAATTTCTCTTGTCCAATATCTCTTATCCAATTTCTCTTGATAACATCCCTCTTTTATAATATAGATATCTCTTATCCAATTTCTCATGTCCAATATTTCTTATCCAATTTCTCTTGATAACATCCCTCTTTTATAATATAGATATCTCTTATCCAATTTCTTATGTCCAATATTTCTTATCCAATTTCTCTTGATAACATCCCTCTTTTATAATATCGATCTCTTATCCAATTTCTCTTTTCCAATATCCCTTATCCAATTTCTCCTGATTATAATATAGATATCTCTTATCCAATTTCTCTTTTCCAATATCTCTTATCCAATTTCTCTTGATAACATCCATCATTTATAATATAGATATCTCTTATCCAATTTCTCTTGATAACATCCCTCTATTATAATATAGATATCTCTTATCCAATTTCTCTTGTCCAATATCTCTTATCCAATTTCTCTTGATAACATCTCTCTTTTATAATATAAATATCTCTTATCCAATTTCTCTTTTCCAATATTTCTTATCCAATTTCTCTTGATAACATCCATCTTTTATAATATAGATATCTCTTATCCAATTTCTCTTTTCCAATATCTCTCATCCAATTTCTTTTGATAACATCCCTCTTTTATAATATAGATATCTCCAATTTCTCTTTTCCAATATCTCTTATCCAATTTCTCTTGATAACATCCATCTTTTATAATATAGATATCTCTTATCCAATTTCTCTTGATAACATCCCTCTATTATAATATAGATATCTCTTATCCAATTTCTCTTGTCCAATATCTCTTATCCAATTTCTCTTGATAACATCGCTCTTTTATAATATAGATATCTCTTATCCAATTTCTCTTTTCCAATATTTCTTATCCAATTTCTCTTGATAACATCCATCTTTTATAATCTAGATATCTCTTATCCAATTTCTCTTTTCCAATACCTCTCATCCAATTTCTCTTGATAACATCCCTCTTTTATAATATAGATATCTCTTATCCAATTTCTCTTGTCCAATATCTCTTATCCAATATCTCTTGATAACTTCCCTGTTTTATAATATAGATATCTCTTATCCAATTTCTCTTTTCCAATATCTATTATCCAATTTCTCTTGATAACATCCCTCTTTTATAATATAGATATCTCTTATCCAATTTCTCTTTTCCAATATCACTTATCCAATTTCTCTTGATAACATCCATCTTTTATAATATAGATATCCCTTATCCAATTTCTCTTTTCCAATATCTCTTATCCAATTTCTCTTGATAACATACCTCTTTTATAATATTGATATCTCTTATCCAATTTCTCTTGTCCAATATCTCTTATCCAATTTCTCTTGATAACATCCCTCTTATATAATATAGATATCTCTTATCCAATTTCTCTTTTCCAATATCTCTTATCCAATTTCTCTTGATAACATCCCTCTTATATAATATAGATATCTCTTATCCAATTTCTCTTTTCCAATATCTCTTATCCAATTTCTCTTGATAACATCCCTCTTTTATAATATAGATATCTCTTATCCAATTTCTCTTTTCCAATATCTCTTATCCAATTTCTCTTGATAACATCCCACTTTTATAATATGGATATCTCTTATCCAATTTCTCTTGTCCAATATCTTTTATCCAATTTCTCTTGATAACATCCCTCTTTTATAATATAGATATCTCTTATCCAATTTCTCTTGTCCAATATCTCTTATCCAATTTCTCTTGATAACATCCCTCTTTTATAATATAGATATCTCTTATCCAATTTCTCTTGTCCAATATCTCTTATCCAATTTCTCTTGATAACATCCCTCTTTTATAATATAGATATCTCTTATCCAATTTCTCATGTCCAATATCTCTTATCCAATTTCTCTTGATAACATCCCTCTTTTATAATATAGATATCTTTTATCCAATTTCTCTTGATAACATCCCTCTCTTATAATATAGATATCTCTTATCCAATTTCTCTTGTCCAATATCTCTTATCCAACTTCTCTTGATAACATCCCTCTTTTATATATAGATATCTCTTATCCAATTTCTCTTTTCCAATATCTCTTATCCAATTTCTCTTGATAACATCCATCTTTTATAATATAGATATCTCTTATCTAATTTCTCTTTTCCAATATCTCTTATCCAATTTCTCTTGATTACATCCCTCTTTTATAATATAGATATCTCTTATCTAATTTCTCTTGTCCAATATCTCTTATCTAATTTCTCTTGATATCATCCATCTTTTATAATATAGATATCTCTTATCCAATTTCTCATGTCCAATATCTCTTATCCAATTTCTCTTGATAACATCCCTCTTTTATAATATAGATATCTCTTATCCAATTTCTCTTTTCCAATATCTCTTATCCAATTTCTCTTGATAACATCCCTCTATTATAATATAGATATCTTTTATCCAATTTCTCTTTTCCAATATCTCTTATCCAATTTCTCTTGATAACATCCATCTTTTATAATATAGATATCTCTTATCCAATTTCTCTTGTCCAATATCTCTTATCCAATATCTCTTGATAACATCCATCTTTTATAATATAGATATCTCTTATCCAATTTCTCATGTCCAATATCTCTTATCCAATTTCTCTTGATAACATCCCTCTTTTATAATATAGATATCTCTTATCCAATTTCTTATGTCCAATATTTCTTTTCCAATTTCTCTTGATAACATCCCTCTTTTATAATATCGATCTCTTATCCAATTTCTCTTTTCCAATATCCCTTATCCAATTTCTCTTGATTATAATATAGATATCTCTTATCCAATTTCTCTTTTCCAATATCTCTTATCCAATTTCTCTTGATAACATCCCTCTTTTATAATATAGATATCTCTTATCCAATTTCTCATGTCCAATATCTCTTATCCAATTTCTCTTGATAACATCCCTCTTTTATAATATAGATATCTTTTATCCAATTTCTCTTGATAACATCCCTCTCTTATAATATAGATATCTCTTATCCAATTTCTCTTGTCCAATATCTCTTATCCAACTTCTCTTGATAACATCCCTCTTTTATATATAGATATCTCTTATCCAATTTATCTTTTCCAATATCTCTTATCCAATTTCTCTTGATAACATCCATCTTTTATAATATAGATATCTCTTATCTAATTTCTCTTTTCCAATATCTCTTATCCAATTTCTCTTGATTACATCCCTCTTTTATAATATAGATATCTCTTATCTAATTTCTCTTGTCCAATATATCTTATCTAATTTCTCGTGATATCATCCATCTTTTATAATATAGATATCTCTTATCCAATTTCTCATGTCCAATATCTCTTTTCCAATTTCTCTTGATAACATCCCTCTTTTATAATATAGATATCTCTTATCCAATTTCTCTTTTCCAATATCTCTTATCCAATTTCTCTTGATAACATCCCTCTATTATAATATAGATATCTTTTATCCAATTTCTCTTTTCCAATATCTCCTATCCAATTTCTCTTGATAACATCCATCTTTTATAATATAGATATCTCTTATCCAATTTCTCTTTTCCAATATCTCTTATCCAATATCTCTTGATAACATCCATCTTTTATAATATAGATATCTCTTATCCAATTTCTCTTGTCCAATATCTCTTATCCAATTTCTCTTGATAACATCCCTCTTTTATAATATAGATATCTCTTATCCAATTTCTCATGTCCAATATTTCTTATCCAATTTCTCTTGATAACATCCCTCTTTTATAATATAGATATCTCTTATCCAATTTCTTATGTCCAATATTTCTTATCCAATTTCTCTTGATAACATCCCTCTTTTATAATATCGATCTCTTATCCAATTTCTCTTTTCCAATATCCCTTATCCAATTTCTCTTGATTATAATATAGATATCTCTTATCCAATTTCTCTTTTCCAATATCTCTTATCCAATTTCTCTTGATAACATCCATCTTTTATAATATAGATATCTCTTATCCAATTTCTCTTGATAACATCCCTCTATTATAATATAGATATCTCTTATCCAATTTCTCTTGTCCAATATCTCTTATCCAATTTCTCTTGATAACATCTCTCTTTTATAATATAAATATCTCTTATCCAATTTCTCTTTTCCAATATTTCTTATCCAATTTCTCTTGATAACATCCATCTTTTATAATATAGATATCTCTTATCCAATTTCTCTTTTCCAATATCTCTCATCCAATTTCTTTTGATAACATCCCTCTTTTATAATATAGATATCTCCAATTTCTCTTTTCCTATATCTCTTATCCAATTTCTCTTGATAACATCCATCTTTTATAATATAGATATCTCTTATCCAATTTCTCTTGATAACATCCCTCTATTATAATATAGATATCTCTTATCCAATTTCTCTTGTCCAATATCTCTTATCCAATTTCTCTTGATAACATCGCTCTTTTATAATATAGATATCTCTTATCCAATTTCTCTTTTCCAATATTTCTTATCCAATTTCTCTTGATAACATCCATCTTTTATAATCTAGATATCTCTTATCCAATTTCTCTTTTCCAATACCTCTCATCCAATTTCTCTTGATAACATCCCTCTTTTATAATATAGATATCTCTTATCCAATTTCTCTTGTCCAATATCTCTTATCCAATATCTCTTGATAACTTCCCTGTTTTATAATATAGATATCTCTTATCCAATTTCTCTTTTCCAATATCTATTATCCAATTTCTCTTGATAACATCCCTCTTTTATAATATAGATATCCCTTATCCAATTTCTCTTTTCCAATATCACTTATCCAATTTCTCTTGATAACATCCATCTTTTATAATATAGATATCCCTTATCCAATTTCTCTTTTCCAATATCTCTTATCCAATTTCTCTTGATAACATACCTCTTTTATAATATTGATATCTCTTATCCAATTTCTCTTGTCCAATATCTCTTATCCAATTTCTCTTGATAACATCCCTCTTATATAATATAGATATCTCTTATCCAATTTCTCTTTTCCAATATCTCTTATCCAATTTCTCTTGATAACATCCCTCTTTTATAATATAGATATCTCTTTTCCAATTTCTCTTTTCCAATATCTCTTATCCAATTTCTCTTGATAACATCCCTCTTTTATAATATAGATATCTCTTTTCCAATTTCTCTTGATAACATCCCTCTCTTATAATATAGATATCTCTTATCCAATTTCTCTTGTCCAATATCTCTTATCCAATTTCTCTTGATAACTTCCATCTTTTATAATATAGATCTCTTATCCAATTTCTCTTTTCCAATTTCTCTTATCCAATTTCTCTTGATAACATCCATCTTTTATAATATAAATTTTTCTTATCCAATTTCTCGTTTCCAATATCTCTTATCCAATTTCTCTTGATAACCTCTCTCTTTTATAATATAGATATCTCTTATCCAATTTCTCTTGTCCAATATCTCTTATCCAATTTCTCTTGATAACATCCCTCTTTTACAATATAGATATCTCTTATCCAATTTCTCTTTTCCAATATCTTTTATCCAATTTCTCTTGATAACATCCCTCTTTTACAATATAAATATCTCTTATCCAATTTCTCTTTTCCAATATCTCTTATCCAATTTCTCTTGATAACATCCCTCTTTTACAATATAGATATCTCTTATCCAATTTCTCTTGTCCAATATCTCTTATCCAATTTCTCTTGATAACGTCCCTCTTTTACAATATAGATATCTCTTATCCAATTTCTCTTTTCCAATTTCTCTTATCCAATTTCTATTGATCCCATCCATCTTTTATAATATAGATATCTCTTATCCAATTTCTCTTTTCCAATTTCTCTTATCCAATTTCTCTTGATAACATACCTCTTTTATAATATAGATATCTCTTATCCAATTTCTCTTGTCCAATATCTCTTATCCAATTTCTCTTGATAACATCCCTCTTTTATAATATAGTTATCTCTTATCCAATTTCTCTTTTCCATTATCTCTTATCCAATTTCTCTTGATAACATCCCTCTTTTATAATATAGATATATCTTATCCAATTTCTCTTGTCCAATATCTCTTATCCAATTTCTCTTGATAACTTCCCTCTTTTATAATATAGATATCTCATATCCAATTTCTCTTGTCCAATATCTCTTATCCAATTTCTCTTGATAACATCCCTCTTTTATAATATAGATATCTTTTATCCGATTTCTCTTGATAACATCCCTCTCTAATAATATAGATATCTCTTATCCAATTTCTCTTGTCCAATATCTCTTATCCAACATCTCTTGATAACATCCCTCTTTTATAATATAGATTTGTGAGCACATGGATGGACGTGGAATGTTTAATACTATGTATGAGTTGTGATGATTTGTCTTAATACATGTATCCTTGGATAAGAATGGGTATGTATATGTGTGTGATCTATGGTATAGTGTATGTATATATGAATATGTAGTATATCCATATAGCGTGGTATGTATTTCGTGGGTAGGGAGACCCTTGGACTATTTTTAATCTCCGGTCAGATCCTTAGCATATAAAGTCCGAGGGCGGACTTTATTTTTAAGGTGGGTAGAATGTAATACCCCATATCCCTATATACGTATATATGTACATTTATTTGGGAGTAAATACGTACGTACATTTTTCAGGAATATGATTGTATTTTTCCTTTAATTATTTGGTTTAGGAATTATTTTTAAATGGTTTTAAACTCATTAATTGAATTTAGTAAATGAGAGTATTTGGAGGAATACTTGTATTTGGAGTGTATGTAGTATTTCTTCATATATTTCTATTTTCTTAAAAAGACAAAATCCCAATTTTCTTTACCATGACAACACAACACATTAGGTGGCATCTTATGAGCTAATAAGAGTACACATGGCTTAATTTTGACTAAGATTTGTGGAGGAGAGGATTTTAGAGAAATACAATTTTCAAGGCATGAAACAAAAACCAAAATCTCTCTCTCTCCATCTCATTTTCAGCTATGGCTGAAAATTCCCCCCTTTCATCCCCATTTCTCCACCATCCCACCACCTCCCTCCTCCTAAATCAACACCCACTCCTCCACCAAGAAATCATGGCTTTTCTTTATCATTCTAACACCTAAATTCCTCAAAATCCATCTTTTGGAGGCCAAAGTTGGAGAAGGAGACTATGAGCCCAAGATTCATCAAGGATTAAGAAGGGCAAGAGAAAATTTTGGAGTACTTGTTAAGGTAGAAATTCTTATCACCTTAGTAGGGTTTAGTTTTAGAATTAAGGGTTTAATTAATTAGCAAGTTCTTTAGATTTTGTGTAGAAATTAAGTTTTGAACTTCATGCTGAAATTTACACAGAATTGACTGATACTTTGGTATCTTGCTGCACTTAATTGGCTAAATAGAAATATATGATAAAAATATATGTTGCTCATATTGTAGTCCTTACAACTTTTACAAATTCGAACTAAAAAACAGAGTAATAATTCAGTTTCTAAAACTGGTCTTTTTAAGACAGTTTTGACACCTTTCATTAAAATTAGTAGAACTCCATGCACACTTTATAAAATATTATGATCTTGATGCCGTTGGAAAGCTGACTTCAAGATATTCAACCCATAAACTTTTTAGATTTTAATTCTCTCTGTAACTTGTAGCAAAATGGACTTGAACTGAACTCAGTTTCTGGTTCAGAATGCTGAAATTATACCTGTCAGGAGAAAATCCACCATAAATCACATATGTCAACTGAGTTTATGAAACTTTGTCAGTAAAAGGAAAACACCAATATCTACAACTTTCATGAAGGGACCAGAGACCAATTCTGACTGTTGATAGGCTGAAAGTGATGTTCTTTCTGCTGTAACAGTTTAGACAGATTTATATGCTAATTTTGCTTAGTACTTATCATGGTGTAGTTTTGTTTCAAGTTAAGTTTGTGCTAATCATGTTCTCAATGACATGCTCTTGATTCATGTAATTATGCAGATGTTTCATGAAATATTCGTTATGTTAATAATGTTTAAGTTCAATTTGTTTATGGTTTTGTGCTCACATTAGTATGTTCATGACGATGAGTTTGTGACGATATTCCATGCAATTCTTTAATTGAGATGATGATGATGATGATATTTGTTAAAAGTTAGTTAAAAGCGGTAGTCGAGACCGCTAGATGATTTGTTGACAAACGAAGAAATACTTTAAAAACTGAGAGTGAGGATAAGAGTTTGACATCGGGAGCTTAGTCCATTCTAAAATGGGTGAGACTCCGGATGTGGGTTTGGGAGAAACACGGGTAAACTTTAGGAGTTAAGGAGCGGACGTATGAATTATGATTTCTCGCCCGATGTGTTGCCCCCAGAAGGGGAGTTGGAGAGGGCTAGAGAGGCCGCTGGTGTGCTCGTGTCGCACCATGACGGTAAATGATGGTTCACTCTGTTTGTCCGACAGAAAAACCGAGATGAGTCTCGCTCTAGTACCTTGCCCCGTTCGGGTACAGAGTTACGAGAGGCACCTCCTGTGTTCGTGTCGCTGGTTGAGGTACCATTTTTCACCCACCTTGGGTGAAGTCCGACTCCTTAGCGTCCTGCGGTTTACACGAGTTTCCAAATATGTGATTCAACAACTTATGATAATTGCCTGTAAATTATAAATGTTGTTATCTCATGTCTCTTTACTTTTGTTTACTAATAATGCTGCTATCACATGATAACATGTTCTTATGCTTCCTTTTAATATCTACTTTTATGATATGGTTTCATATGCATGTTTTATAAGTTCTCACAACTAAGGTGTCGCATGTTAGAATGTAATTACTTTTATGCACCGTGAACTTTATTTGTTAGACCACCCTCTTCTGCATCATCTATAATGATGTGACACTTGTAGATAGTTGGTTAATTAGGAAGACCAGTTCTAAAACTGGGTTCTACTAGAGTGTTAGGAGTTTCTACTGGGTCACGCATTGACGTGTCCCCGTTAACTTTCAGGTTATGTGAGTTGGAGGTTGGAGTTTGCGGTTGGAGCTTGGAGTTGGTGGTCAGTTGTAGATTGGGTGGTGAGGTTTATGATGAGAGACTTGTACTTTTGGGGTTTCTTTTCCGGGTAGACATTCTGTACTTTTGGGTTGGAGTTTCTTTTATTGTTGTACCCCTTGCACAGACGGTGTTTGTAAAGATGTACCAATGTATTAAATAAATGAAATATTGTACTTTTGCTTATTTTTCTTAGTGTTTTATCTGTGATGGAGCTTTAATTGTACTTCCCAGTACGTGCGTAGTGACCTGCAGAGTTTTCAGTTCCGAGCAATACTTCTCTTCTCTCTCTTCGTTTTTCTTCACACCCGTAGTTTTGGGAATACCTGATACGGATTCGCACTTCCTGGGTATCCCGGGGACCGGGTCGTTATAATGGTCCACATGATGATATCTCTCTAGGCTTTATTAGTTTTTGCGATGCTCATCTCTTTGACATGCTATTAGAGTTAATTTCAGTTTTATTATCTATATGCATGCTCTTCTTTTGATGATCTGTCTGATGCAATACCTGAAATGAATTGAAAATCAATTGCATGAACTAGTATTTAGTATGATTTATGTTGGGAAACGCATCCAGGTTCGCGCATCACTAGAACACTTAGAGCACCTGCTTTCTTATCTTATTCACTTCTGTTTGTATGCCTGCTGATGATGTGATTATTACCTCATGCCATTTTCAGTATTCAATTAGAAAAGCGAAAATATTCATGCTATATATGAGTTTAGTTAGGGTTTTATTTTATCAAACTGGTGTGCACCATCTTATGAGTGAACCGAGAGTCCCATTATCTTCCTTCTCCACATATATATTTTATCTCTACATATCAGTTGGTTACACACCCATAGCTACTTTACCGCATCCCACTTCCCAAATATGAAAAGAAAAAGAATAGCTTCTAAATGAAAATGAAAAAAATGTGTATATATTCATATTTAAAAAGAGAAAAAAGAAAATGAATAAATTCTGTTTTGTATATTCATTAGAAGCCATCTTTCATTCTGGAAAGAAAAATAAAATTCCATATCATTTTCATTGATGTGACGCCTCAAGCTAAGCTGGGGAGGGGGGGGGGGGTAAACCAACTGATCATACGAGTGAGCATGACATTAGAGTGGAGATGGTGCACATTTGGGAGATTTTATAAAACCCAAACTTTACGAATTACTTTAGTTTTGTAGATTTTCCACGTATCGAATTGAATATCTGAATGGCATGATCTTTCTATTCTCTATTACATGTTGCATGAATCTTTTGTGCTTCCTTGTGTATCTGTGATTGAAAAGGGCGTTGCCAACTCATTTATACTAGACTCTAGGGATTGCATGAGATTGATAGGATTTGACGGTGTTATTTCAGTAGATCCCTGTTCTTTGCCTGCACCGCATGTCATATGATAAATAAAGCTAGAAGTTACCAATAGCATGTATGTTTAACACTCAGAGCATCGTAAAATACTATTTAGGCCTGAGATCTGATCGATCATCCTTAGCACTTTCCTCTTTCCTCTATTTTTGTTTTTCATTTCTTTCTATTTTCGTTTTCTTATTTTCATTTTATTTTCCTCCCGACGTACAGATTATTCGACTTCCTTGAGGAAGAATAAGAGGTAAGTTTGGGGGATTTTGATGTGTCCATATTTTATATCATTTCCATACCATTATCCCATAGCATTGCAAAGCATTTCTGCGTCCAAATCCCACTTTTTACTGCGATTTTGGTATTTCTGACGATATTTCGAGTTTCATAGTATATTTTGAGTTTTCAGGGATTTTGGAGCAATTTGGACCCCCGCTTGCGTATGGACACATCCGACGTGCTCATGAGCTTGTTGGCAGGGCTCTGGAGGAGTTCGCCATGTTTTCAGAGCCGTTGGAGGAGAGAAAGGAGAGAGAGAGAGAGCGCAGAGAGAGAAGCCCTTGCTGCAGCATATGTTTTCCTAGAAAATATTCGGCCGGAGTAGCTTGCTACTCGGACCGAGTCATATCATTTTGAAGAAAGGACGGATACGGGCTGACTCGGACCGAGCAGCTCATCTGCTAGGTCGAGCAGCCCCATGCTACACAGCCCGAGTAGGTGCCCGAGCAGCGTCCGAGCACTAGGCCGAGCCGACCCTACTCGGACCGAGCAGAGACTACTCGGTCTGGGTAGGTCGATTTTTAGATCTCCGAGCGGTCGAGCAGCTTGTCTACGCGAACCGAGCCACTTACCGAGCTACGCTACTCGGACTGAGTCACCTGCTCGGTCGGCACTTCCCATTGCATTTTTGGAAAGATTTTGAAACGAGCGATGCGCGTGATTTGGGCAGCAGCTGAAGCTCACAATTGCGGGCTTGGCTCGTGGAATTCATTCTAGGTTTTTTTGGAGAATTTTCGTGAGAGCTCCGTCGATTCTTGTGGGAATTTTTCTGGATTAATTCTTGTAGTGAATTTTGGATCGATAATTGAGGATTATTACTTTTTATTCTTTTCTGGATCTGTTCTTCATTCGTTCTCGCTGTAAGTTATTTTAGCCCTAATTTCTTTATTTCTAAAATGTTTTCCTCTGCGAAACTGATATTTTTGTGCGTTCCTATTGCAATGTCTAAGTAGACCCATTCTAGGGTTGATGGGTTAGCCCTAGGATTTTAGGGGGAAAATGTAGATCTGGATCCCCACGTTGAATTAGGGATTGGGTTGTATTTCGGTAGATCCTACCAAATCCGTAGATAACTCGTACTGAGATCATGCCCACGGTCTGTGGAATTGATGTGCTTAAGGGGTATCTAGGGATTCGAATATGGAAATCGGTGGATCCAACCAAGGCACGTGACCATGCCTGGCTCGCGCCTTGAGGGGATCCATCGATGAACTATACCGCTACGTTGATGGCTACCACCATTGCGTCAATAAGAGCCACTGAAATACCCCGCAATTCTAACCCACGAGAGTGGTACGAATTGGGGGATTAATTCCATAGCCCTAATGCAATGTGAGGATCCGATCCCAACATCAACCCCCAACGATCCTAGCGGCGATCCCTAAAGCCCTAGTTCTTTTTTATTATATTACACAACAACAACAATCAACCTAAATATTTCACTTCGACCACTACCTCACTTCCAAATTTAGAAATAGACTGAGATTATTATAGACACTATCTCCGTCCCTGTGGGATTCGACTATCTTTTATTCTATAACTCGACACCGTAAGCTTGCGGATTGAGCCTGAAATCGTAGCCTAGGGGCCATATTACACCTAGAGATCGTGACACTGCCAGGTGAAACCTAGGTGTAGGTTGCGGGTGCGTCAACCACCACAGCTGCCACTACCACTACCACACCCCCTACCACGGCAGCCACCGGTCCTATCCCCACCACAGATCTCATCCCCACCACAGTACCATCTACCGTCTCCACCTCTTCGCCCCCACACCCCGCACCCTCCGGTGATTCCTGCCCCCCACACTTCCCGACGTATGGGATCCAGTTCCGAGACTCCTCACACCGAGAGCGCTTTTTCAGGCTCTCCACGCGACGCCTAGTGCCTACGGTATTCGTAGACATCCCCACACTTAGGTTCCTGGGAATTCTACAGGGAGTCCACCACATGTACTGTATGATCGGTTTTGATCGATTCCTCGGAGTACACGCCCCCACTTTCACACACATTGCTCTCGAGGGTCTCGGCTCCCTTGCTTTCACCCTGGTAGGTGACGACATTACATTGCGCCTCCTAGATCATAATTGCACTGTCACTTTTGCTATGATCAGTGAGTATTTCCACTTCCCTGCCGTCCCAGAGCCTAGACTGGCCTTCTCCCCTATTTTGATGCATGCTCCTTTTGGGAGCATATTTCTGGACTCCCATAGTATCTTCCTAGCCGGGCGAAGGCATCATGCATTGTGCACCCATGCCTTCGCTACGCTCAGTGGCACCTTGCTTGCATGATTTTCTGCAGACCTGAGGTCGGGACCATGTCCCTCCCTGAGCTTATCCATCTTATGGGTATGACCCGACCTATCCGATTCCACCCTGATGGCTCTCTGCGACCATTCATGCTTTCTGACGCAGCCCACTAGCTGTGTCACAGACTTTACCAGACAGCCATCATCTACCACTACACGGACATTTGCTGCGGTGCCTTCTTCACTATTTTTGCTCAGATGCTGCATATTCCCATTCCAGCTGACCTTTACCGCCCTCCTGGCCCGATACGCCTGACCATTGGCGTGCTCGAGCATATGCACATCATTCATCCACACGGTTCTCGTCACTAGCAGTATCTAGTAGGCATCACCCATACCCCTCACATGATTTTACCCACCCCTCACCTGAGCACATTCCCGCTGTCCAGCTTGTCTGGATGATTCCTCAGGTTTTCCCACTCCCACCCATCCATGTTCTCGAGCCCCCTGGAGCACCGGTCGAGGCACCTGCCGATGACCCGGTCTCTCGCCCCCCAGTTTTTGAGCTCCTTGACATAGCGGCATTAGTTTCCGGCCTACCTGCCCCACCAGCTCACCCATCAATATTTGAAGCTGCCTCGTCCACCACTTCTGTTTCTGCCATATCTGCTTCCGCCGAGTAGTCAGGGACTGTCCTCGCCTCCTGCACCGCAACTCAGATTACTTCTATTTATGCATCGGTGCCGGAGGGCACCGATATACTTTTTGATGACATACCCATAGATCTTGACTCTCCAGTCCACGATCCTGCCCCCACCCTCCCACCTCTGTCAGACCTTATAACATCAGTCCCTTCCTCTTTAGGTCCCCACATTACACTCTTTGGCCCCACTTCGTCCACTTCAGCTGCCATTTTTACCGAGAGCGTGTCGATGTCTGTCTTCACTTCTGTGTCAGCTAGCGCTCTTCCTTCAGCAGTCTCTGACCCACTTACGAGCTCACCCTCTCCTACTTTCCAGGCTCGGCACTGTGCATAAGTTGCACAGGGCCGATTCATGAGAGTGGTATCTCACAGACGTTTTCCTACCTCTCTGCCCGACTCACGTACTACCGACGTTCGCCTAGCGGCTTTAGAGGATTTGACTTCCCGCTTACGGCGGGATTTCGATACCTTTTTACTTGCGACGAAGACACACAGATCCCGAGTCGAGTCGGATCTTTTATCTATCATAGACCTTCTTCGTCAGCGTGGCCCACCTACTGTCATACTTGCACATGCTCCTCCTTCCAGGCCGGACACTGTGACCCACTCAGCACAACTCAGTGCTTCACTTCCTCAGGCTTCTGCAGAGCCTGTTTCTACTACTTTTGAGTCGTCGGTCACAGTTGATCCACTTTCTGCCCTGGTCTTATATACTGCTGCTCCTTCCACCTCCACCGTTGATCTCACCACCAGCCCTCCCCATGAGTTCCACCCAGAATTGCCACCCACCACCCCTGTTCCATAGCAGAGGGACCCATCACCACCCCCAGAGGGTGGTGCCTCTGCTCGATATAGTCCCTACCCACTTTTGCCTCCACACATTCATTTTGTGCACATCTATCTCTTCGGGGCCCTACTTTTACATAGCCTGGGGGAGGATACACCCATGCATCATTTCATATATTGCATTGCATCATATCATACTTTTATTTTTATTTCCTTTTTCTTTTACTACATAGTTTTTACTTTATTTCATTCCTCGCACCCACCCCACCCCTCTAGCATCATCTCCCGCCCACGAGCGATTTCTTAGTAGTGAGGACACTGCTAGGTTTAGCTTGAGGGATGAGCGCTACCGCTTTATCTTTGATTTTTTTATTTTACATTTTCTTCCCTTACTTCAGTTTTTATTTCACTTTTCCACCATTTTTCACGTCGTTTTTTCTTTTTTCTCATTTCGCATCATTTTTTCTATTTTTACCATGCATGCATCTCTTTTTCTACATTTTCCCTTTTTCTCTGCCTCTTTTTCTTTATTTGCTAGGGATGTTTCCGCATGATGATATCTCTCGTGGCCTTATTCATCATTTGCGATGCTCATTTCTGTTGACGTACTATTAGGGTGAATTTCAGCTTTGCTATTTATATGCGTGCATTTCTTTTGATGATCTATCTGATTTAATACTTGAAATGAATTGAAAATCGAATGCTTGAATTAGTATCTAGTATGATTTATGTTGGGAAATGCACCCAGGTTCACGCATCACTAGAACACTTGGAGCATCTGTTTTCTTATCTCAGTCACTTCTGATTGCATGCCTGCTGATATTGTGTTTACTACTGCATGTCTTTTTCAGTATTCATTTAGAGAAGTGAAAATATCCATGCTATATATGAGTTTAGTTAGGGTTTTATTTTATCAAACTGTGTGCACCCTCTTATGAGTGAACCGAGAGTCCCACTAGTTTCCTTTTCCACATATCTATTTTATATCTCTACATATCAGTTGGTTGCACCCCCATAGCTACCTTTACCGCATCCTACTTCCCAAAACCCAAAAAGAACAATATAGCTTCGAAATGAAAAAAGAGAGGAAAAAATGTGTATATATTCATATCTGAAGAAGAAAAGAAAATGAATAAATATTTTTTTATATCATTTCATTAGAAGCTATCATTTATTCTGGGAAGAAAAATAAAAATTCCATATCATTTTCTTTGATGCGACGCCTCAAGCTAAGCTTGGGGGGTAAACCAACTGATTACATGAGTGTGTTTGACATTAGAGTGGAGACAATGCACACGGGGAGAATTTATAAAACCTAAACTTTACGAATTACTTTAGTTTTGGAGATTTTTCACGTATCGAAATGAATATCTGAATGTCATGACTTTTCTATTCTCTACTGCATGTTGTGTGATTCTCTTATGCTCCTTGTGTATCTTTGATTGAAAAGGGAGTTGCCAACTCCTTTATACTAGACTTAGGGATTGCATGAGATTGGTATGATTTGACGGTGTTACTTCAGTAAATCCCTATTCTTTGCCTGCACTGCATGCTAGTCATATGATGTGTAAAGCTAGAAATTTCCAGTAGCATGTATGTCTTTCATTCAGGGTATCGTGATTCACTATGTGGGCCTGAAATCTGACTGATCATCCTTAGCACTCTCCTCTTATTTCTCTTTTTGCTTCTCATTTCTTTCTATTTTCTTTTTCCTATTTTCTTTTTGTTTTTCCTCCCGGCGTACCGATTATTCGTCTTCCTCAAGGACGAGTAAGAGGTAAGCTTGGGGGATTTTGATGTGTCCATATTTTCCATATTTTTATGTCATTATTTCATTGCATCTCATATCATTTTCGCATCCAAATCCCACTTTTTACTACGAATTTGCATTTCTGACGATATTTTCGAGTTTCGTAGTGTTTTGTGAGTTTTCAGGGATTTTGGAGCGATTTAGCCCCCTGCTTAGGTATGGACACATCCGACATGCTCGTGAGCTCGTTGGCAGGGCTCTGGAGGAGTTCGTCACACTTTCAGAGCCATTGGAGGGGAGAAGAGAGGGAGAGAGAGCAGAGAGAAGCCCCAGGAGCATTCTGCAGCATTTCCCAGAAATTGCTCGGGCCGAGTATCTCAGATACTCGGACCGAGTAGCTCCATTTACAGGAGAAACAGATACGGGCTGACTTGGACCGAGCAGCTCATCTGCTCGGTCGAGTAGCCTCAGATTCCACATCCTGCGTAGCGCCCGAGCAGCTGACCGAGTAGAGCCTTACTCGGACCGAGCAGATCCTACTCGGTCTGGGAAGGGCGATTTCAATTTCTCCCATGCAGTCGAGCAGATAGCTACACGGCCCGAGCCACTGAATGAGCAGCTCATTACTCGACCGAGTAGCCTACTCGGTTGGCAACACCAAGGGCATTTTGGAAAGTCTTTGAAAGATCGTGTTGCGCGTGATCTTGGGGGGACTGAAGCTGGCGATCTGCGAGCGACGAGAAGAGACTTCCATTAGGCAATTTTTGGAGCGTTTTGGAGAGAGAGCTCTGTGCGATTTTGGTAGGATTTTCTTAGGGAAATTTTTTTATTTCTTAGGGAAATTTTTTTGTAAGAAGAATTTTGGATCTGATATTGGAGATTATCGCGCTTACTTTGGATTGTGCTTGCATTTTGGAATCTGAGTTTATTTCTGGATTTTTCTCTAGCTATTGTTCATCTATTCTCGCTGTAAGTCTTTGAGCCCTAATCTCTCGATTACTATAATGTTTTCTTCTGTGGAATTGATGGTTTTGTCTGCGCTACTGCAATGTGTGAGTAGATTTATTCTAGGGTTGATGTGTTAGCCCTAGGATTCTAGGGGGAAAATGTAGATCTGGATCCCTACGTTGAATTGGGGATTTAGGGTTGTATTTTGGTAGATCCTACCGAATCCGTAGATAACTCGTACCGAGATCATGCCCACAGTCTGTGGAATTGATGTGCTTAAGGGGTATCTAGGGATTCGAATAGGGAAATCAATGGATACAACCAAGGCACGTGACCATGCCCGGCTCACGTCTTGAGGGGATTCACCGATGAACTATACCGCTACGTTGACGGCTACCGCCATTGCATCAACGAGACCCACCGAAATACCCCGCAATTCTAACCCAAGAGAGTGGTACGAATTGGGGGATTAACTCCCTAGACCTAATGCAATGCAAGGATCCTATCTTAACATCGACCCCCAACGATCCTAGTGGTGATCCCTAAAGCCCTAGTCCATCTTTATTGATATTATCATAACAACAACCAACCCAAATCTATTACCACGACAACTATCTCACTTCTACACTTAGAAATAGACTGAGAACATACTGGCACTATCACCATCCTTGTGGGATCCGACATCTTATATACTATAACTCGACACCGTCCTCTTGCGGATTGAGCCTGAAATCGTAGCCTACATGCCATACCACGCCTGGCGATCGTGACATCGCCAGGTGGAACCTAGGTGTAGGTTACGGGCGACGTCAGTCACATGTTAGGTTCTGTGGCAGAGTTAGTTGCAGAGGGCGAGCAGTTCGTGGACATTGACTTCGAGGTTCCGATAGAGACTGAGTTTGAGGACACTGGTGACCAGTCCTAGACTCACTTGGGTCTCCTTTTAGTTGTTGTTGCTTTCTTTAGTTGGTGTTAGGTTCCGGTGCGTGGCACCTATCTCTCTATTTTATGTTCCGGCCATGCTTTAGGCCTTTTTTTCAGACTTTGTACGTTGTGACTTTTCTGTGATGTTTGAAATATTTGTTGGATGTCTGGTGGATGTTTCTTGTCTGCTTTTATTTATCATTGTTGTTGTTTCGTCGTAATGCAAGGACATGCCATTTGTATCATACACGGATGCTTATCAGTCTGCATCTTCACAGCTCCAAGTCTGAGCGGACCTTCTCACGTCTCGCCTTCTATACTTGGGAAGCGGGGCGTGACACTTAGGAGCACATCTTCCAACATTGTTTCTTCGATCACTTCCTCTAGAAGGTCAATGTGGTCGCAATGATCATCCTCTATAAACCCTCTCATGCTTCTCAGAAGGTCAAACTCTACCTTTTCTTCCTCGACATTGAGGGATAACTTCCCTCCCTTCACATCAATTAGTATTCCCGCGGTGGCCAAGAATGGACGGCCTAAAATTATGGGTATGAGGGCATCCTTAGGCATATCTATGATCAAGAAATCACATGGAACCATGATATCTCAAACTTTCACTGGCACCTCTTCGAGGATCAATACGGGGTACTTTATTGATCTATTGGCAAGCTGTAGAGTCATTCTAATGGGATTTTATAGCTCCCATCTCGAGCCTCTCGCTTATGGCTGTTGGATATGGAAGACGTTTGTACACCCTTGTGGGGGATGTACGAGGGAATACGGACCTCGAACGTCGCGCACACTAAGTCATGTGCAAAGGGAATCTGTTCCCTTGCGGAGAGGATCTCTGTATGAGCGGGAAAGTCGCATTATATATGCATAAGTGCATGCGACATATGGCTAATAAAGGGGGAATATCTTAAGCTTATGTTGTACCATGCATATGGTACAACTTAAGCTTATAATGTGCCATGTATCATGGTACACCTTAATTAAGTTGTTCCAAAGGAACAACTTACCCTAAAATAACTACCTTGGGGGCTATAAATAAGACCCAAGGGTAGCCATTTTCCTTACACATTTTGCATGAAATTCATGCATGCATCTTCTTCATAGCGAAGCTCTGCAGAAATATTTCCTCTCCCTCCATCCAAGTTCTTAATCTAAAATAGAGATTTAGATTGTGGGATTAGTAGCCTTACTCCGTTCGTGAGTAGACTCGATCCGTCGTGGCGAATCCGAAGGCGAAGTTCGTAGACTACCGTGCCGCGTACGCAAGCGTAAGTCTAAACTTCATGTTATCGATCCTAACTCTGTTTTGTACAGGATCCTACATTGGTATCGGAGCCATATGGGTTCGCCCCGGTCAAACCATCGCCCCGTCGAAACTACGAACGAGTCGTTGTCTTTTTTCACGAATGGGTCTCCTACTATTACGGATATAGTAGGAACGCTTCGTGACGGAGAGAACGCAGCGGTTGTTCTTTTCACGTTAGGGTCTCCTATCATTATGGATATGGTAGGAACTCTCCGTGACGGGAAGAACCGACCGTTCACGTAGTAAGTTATTCATTTTTGGCACACGGCCATTAGAAAATAACTAAATTCTCGACGAACGGGTGCTTCATCGACGAACGGGTGCTTCATCGAGGAAGATGATGGAAGTTATTTCCATCGGGTAAGAGGAAAATTTGGCGCATGTGCACCATGGCCAAATGGGCCATGAAGGCCATGCACCCCCTCTCCTCATGCGGAGGGGGTTGGCTACGGCCAATAACCACCGGCGACCACCCCATCAAGGGGGAGGAGAAAGTGCGGCAACCCCATTCAAAGGGGGTGGCCGGCCATGGCCAAAGGGGCCATGGCCGGCCAACGCCGAAAGGCCTTGACCATGGCCGGCCATGGCCAAGCCATGACCGGCCATGGCCAGGCCGGCAGTGGCCGGCCAAGGCCGGGCCGGCAGTGGCCGGCCTTGGCCAAGGGCCTGCCGGCCAGGCCGGCCCTGGCAGTGGCCAGGGCCGGCCCTTGGCCAGCCTGCCGGCCCTGGCAGAGGCCAGGGCCGGAGCCCTGGCCACTGCCAGGGCCAGGCCGGCCCTGGCAGAGGCCAGGTCCGGCCTGCCGGCCCTGGCAGAGGCCAGGGCCGGCGCCCTGGCCTCAGGCCAGGGCCTGGCCGAGGCCAGGGCAGGAGCCCTGGCCCCGGCCAGCGGCCTGCCGGCCCTGGCAGAGGCCAGGGCCGGCGCCCTGGCCTCAGGCCAGGGCCTGGCCGAGGCCAGGGCAGGAGCCCTGGCCCCGGCCAGTGGCCTGGCCGGCAGGCCCTGGCAGTGGCCAGGGCCTGGCCGGCCGGCCCTGGCAGAGGCCAGGGCCTGGCCGGCCCTGGCCGAGGGGGCCAGGCCCCCTGGCCGGCCAGGGCAGAGGCCCTGGCCGAGGGGGCCAGGCCCCCTGGCCGGCCAGGGCAGAGGCCCTGGCCGGCCTTTGGCCAAGCCCGGGTCAGGGCAGAGGCCCTGACCGGGAGAAGTTGCAGTTCGAATATTGGTCGACCAATTTTGTGTTTTTGGTCGACCAATCCGACAGATGGTCTGGGTCGATTGCAAACTTGCCAAATGACCCATACGGGGTGACAAAAGGCATTGGTCAAACTCGAATGTGTCGATTAGCCCATACGGGGCTAACCACAGTGCCGACTAGTTCATACGGGACTAACGTTTTAATGAAGTTTTTCATTGGGCTCTACTCCTTGAAGATTAGCCATAGTGCTCTACTTCATGCGAGATTAGCCAAGTCATTGTGCTCTACTCTTCGGAGATTAGCCAATGTACTTATGAAATTGTGCTCTACTCCTTGAAGATTAGCCGTAATGCTCTACTTCATGCGAGATTAGCCATGTCATTGTGCTCTACTCTACGGAGATTAGCCAATGAACTTATGACGTTGTGCTCTACTCTACGGAGATTAGCCAATGTATTTTATATTCGTTTTGAAAAATACGTTTTCAAAAACGCTTTTCCGCTGCTAAGTACTATAAGAGTACTAACATTTGATAAAGTGAGGGAGAAATATTGAAAGTTACTCTAGATGGTGATTGGAAACATAGTGACCTTTCCGATTCTAGAGTAACATCTTCAATATTTTTCGAAAGTAACTTATCAAATACTTATTTTCCGCTGCTAGTACTATAAGAGTACTATAGTTTGATAAGTGATGGGGGAATATTGAAAGTTGTTCTAGATGGTGATTGGAATCATAGAGACCTTTTCGATTCTAGAACAACACCTTCAATATTTTTCGAAAGTAACTTATCAAATATAATATAATTCCAAGTGGGATTTGAATTTTAGAACTATCCAAATGGGATATTCTATTATCATTTCAAGTGGGAGTTATATTTTAAGAATTTTTTATGCAATGTTTTTGATCGAACCTTCGGTTTTGTGTCTTTTGCAGCATTTTAAAAGTAAAATGTCTTCCGCTTCAAAGAATATCATCGCTGAGTTAAACAAAGGTGAAAAACTCAACGGCGATAATTACAAACTTTGGTCCATTAAGATACAATACGTTTTAGAGGAGCAAGAAGTGCTCGAAACTCTAAAGATCGTAATGATTGAACCCGAGTTGGGCACTACGGCCCAACACCGAAGAGACAAGGAAGCTTTTGATGCTTGGTCTCGGAAGAATAAGATAGCGCGCATTACGTTATTAAGCAGTATGGCTGATGACATAATGCGCATCTTCCGAGAACATGACCTAGCCATGGACATATGGTCCAAGCTAGAGGAGAAGTTCGGTGGCACATCGGTGTCCAAACTTCGCGCCTTAACTATAAAGTTCGATACATATAAGAAACGTCCAGATCATTCCATGGGGAAACATCTGCGACATATGGCGAACCTTATATCAGAGTTAAAGGACGCAGGTCATGTGCTCACGGATGAGCAACAAATCCAAGCAGTCATACGTTCACTACCAAATGGGTGGGATCAGATGAAGATGCATCTCACTCATAATGAGAGCATCAAGACCTTCAACGATGTTTCCAAGCACCTCGAATTAGAGGAAGAGCGGCTTGCGGCTGCCAAGCCAGGTGCAGAAGTGCACATGGTTGCTAGTTCCTCACACGGGGGAAAGAAACGTAAAGATCGTTCGAAGTCTTCTAATGAACGTAATAAGCAACCTGAGTCTACCAAGGAACCCAAATATAAGGGTGGACACAAGAAATGGCACAAGAAGAAAGACTTGAAAAGAATCAAGTGCTTCAAGTGCAACAAGCTCGGTCACTATGCTCGTTCGTGTACGAGTGGAAGTGACGAGGTAACTTGTAATACTAGTTACATATGTGTTTCTAGTTCACTATTTCTTGTGGAATCTAATCCATTTTGGGATAATTGATTCAGGTGCCACCGACCACATAGCAAAGGACAGACGGTCCTTCGTGGAGTATCACCGGATACTCAAGGAATGAAGTGGATCAATGTAGGAAACAACACACGTGTTGAAGTGAAAGGCGTTGGGACTCGCAAGCTTGTCTTGGACAACGGCCGCACTATCCTACTTCATGATGTTCTATTCATTCCATATATTCAAAGGAATATTAAAATTGTGGTCAATTTATTGGGTCTTGGTTAATGGTTGGTTCCTTCATGTTTGTAATATGGACCTATATTTTGTAATAATTCCTTTATTGGTTCTGGGTTATGTATTTAAAGGATTCATTGTAATAAGTACAATGTATGATTTCTCATTTCCTTATGACAAATTCTTTGACTAATGAGTCTAATATAATTTGTTGGCAATCAAGGCTTGGTCATATTGGACCAACGCGTATGGATAGACTTGCCAAACGTGGCCTTCTATCCAAATGTTTCAAAGGTTGAAATGTCGACCTGCGAACATTGCCTTGAAAGGAAATCTTGTCGCAAGCCGTTTGGAACCGGCACAAGGGCCAAGGTTCCATTACCGCTTATCCATTCGGACATATGTGGTCCGATGAATGTCAAGACAAGACGCGGGAAGTCCTATTTCATCACTTTTAATTGATGATTTCACCCGATTCGGTAATATCTATTTGATATCCCACAAAAGTGAAAGCACTAAACCTGCTTTAAAAACTATATGAGTTTAGTGGAGAATCAATTAGATCGCAAGATTAAGGTCATGCGAACCGATAGGGGCGGTGAATATCAATCAACAAGTTTAAAGGAACTTTGTGATGAAAAAGGCATAGTACATCAAGTAACTATGCCTTATACTCCTCAACAAATTGGTGTTGCAGAAAGGAGGTATAGGACTTTAATGAAAAATGGTCTGTTTAATGATGGCGCAAGCTAACTTGCCAATCACCTTCTGGGGTGATGCATTATTGACAACCGTTTTCATTTTAAACCGCGTACCCTCGAAATCAGTTAGCTCCACTCCTTATGAGTTGTGGAACCAAAGGTCTCATAACTTAAACATTTTACCTTGAGTTTGTGCATTCAACGCACATATTTCCTCCCATAAGTATGGCAAACTTGGGCCATGGGGAAGGAAATGTATCTTTAAACGATACGCATTAAACTCCAAAGGTTATGTTTTTGTTAGTCAGGAAGACAATGGTGTGCTAATTGAGTTTGAGTCGAGGGATGTCACTTTCTTGGAAAACGAGTTTCCAAGACAGGGCGAGATAAGTCAGGACTTATCTCTATTTGAGATTTGTGATCAAGAAGGATTACCTCATTCGAGTGGGAGAATTCTTGGTGAAAACGAAAATACTTTTCAACCTTCACCAATGGATTATACGAATGACGATTATCCTATTCCATACGGGAATAATGATCCAAGTGGGAGCAATTCTAACAACAACATTTCAAGTGGGAGTGATATTAGAATTGATCTAAATTCGAGTCAACAAGGACTTGAAGAATCTCAAATATGCCACATCATGCCCTGCAAAAGACAAATGGATGGAAGCGATGAAGAAGGAATTGAAATCCATAAAAGTTAACCAAGTCTGGGACTTAGTTAACTCACCCAGAGGACATAGAGCAATTGGGAACAAATGGGTTCTCGAGATCAAGCATAAGGCTGATGGCTCTATAGATAGATATAAAGCTCGCCTTGTCGCGAAAGGTTTTACGCAACAGGAAGGGATAGACTACAAAGAAAACTTCTCACCTGTTGTGCGTTTTACCTTGATTCGCAATGGTAGCTTGCTTATACCTCGAATTACATCAGATGGATGTAAAGACTGCCTTTCTCAATGGAGAATTGGACGAGGAGATCTATATGGAACAACCAACAGGGTTTGTAAAAGAAGGAAACAAACATAAGGTTTGTAAACTTCGTAAGTCCATATATGGTCTTAAATAATCCTCGAGGCAATGGTATATACGATTTCAAGAAGTTGTCTTATCAAATGGATTTTTTCCATGCTTGATGAAGATAACTGAGTATATATCAAGAGGATTAAAAGCAAGTATATTATCATGTATCTATATGTAGATAACATTTTAATAGCCAGAAATGACAAGGGCTTTGTAATGAGTATCAAGGCTTGGCTTTCATCAGTATTTGAGATGAAAGGCATAGGAAAAGCCGCATATATCCTTGGAATTAAGATTTCAAGGAATCGTTCGAAGAAACTTCTTTCTCTTTCACAGGAGACTTATATAAAGAAGGTCCTAGAACGATTTAATATGCAGGACTGCAAGTCCATTGATATTCATATAAGCATATGCGATAACTTATATCTGGAATCGTGTCCAAAGAACCAAAAGGAAAAGGAAATTATGGAAAAAGTTCCATATTCCAGTGCAGTTGATAGTCTTATGTACACTATGGTGTGTACGAGACCGGACATCTGTTTTGCCGTTGGAAATGGTAAGCTGTTACCAATCCAACCCAGGGCAAGAACACTGGAAAGCGGTTAAGAGGATAATGCAGTATCTTAAAGGAACTGCAGATTTGCAAAAGACTATGATAAAACCAAGAAGGTAGACATAAGGTACATATCTACGCATGAGACGATAGAGGATCAGCTTACGAAAGCGATCCCAGAAATGTGTTTTATAAACACTTATCATCTCAAGGATTGCGTATGGGCTGAGTTGTACCAAATATATATTCCCATGTCTAAGAAATGATCAAAATTAATAAAAGAATAAGTTCTTTTTCCAACATTGCATATGAATTTCTTAAGAAATGTTTGTGTACATTTTTGAAATCTCAGCTGAATTGTGTGTATGTCGGACAGATTAAGGTTGGCTCTCTCACATGAGCAACCGCCTTATCTTATCAGATGGATAAGATAGAGATGAGACTAGTTTAAAGTCAAAATCATTAGACGAATGATTTAGAGTCAAGACTTTAACAAGATAGTCGAATGAAAGATCTGCATCATATGGATGCTTACAAAAGATCTGAGATCTGTATCACAAGGATATAAAGATCTCATTGGATTTTTTAATCCTATCTGTCTTATGCAGGATGAGAGTCCGGGAATATTTCCTGAGTAGTAAGGGGACTCAAAAGATAGGCACTGTGGTGTCTGATCTTTCATCCGTACAACATCATTAAGACATACTCTCCCTGGGAAAGGAGTGATGTTGTAATACGTGTTCATACCACGTATGCATTTCGACCACTGAGTTAGTAGCAATAGTGTTTGCTATTATGTGAGACTCAAAGGCCATACGGGTCTTAACTCTTACCCTCAAGGACTCCAATTGGTTCCTTTAGATTTGACGAGATGATCGCTATCTTAGCGTGTTACTAATGGGCTATGGTAATTCGGCTCGGCGGGGCACGTTAGAAAAGCGAATCAAGTCAAGATCATAAGGTTCTCAAGAAGAGGAAGATTGATTTCATGTTCGCATTTGGACTTTAATGATTCAAAGCTGGCCAGCCAATTGTAATCCAGATGGGATTCAATTGTTGAATATAAAGTATAAGAAATGTGAAGAAATAATCTAGGGTAAAGCATGCGTTGAACTACTCAACTTTGCACCTTCGAGGTCGTTGTGTATCTCTAACAAGTGCACAACAACAGACTCTACGCGCATGACGGTCGCACGGTCTATTTCTCGGTATGATAGATGAAAGAACTAAGGGAAAGACGTTCTCTTACAATCCCCTCAAGTGTGAGTGGGAGATGTTGGATATGGAAGACGTTTGTACACCCTTGTGGGGGATGTACGAGGGAATACGGACCTCGAACGTCGCGCACACTAAGTCATGTGCAAAGGGAATCTGTTCCCTTGCGGAGAGGATCTCTGTATGAGCGGGAAAGTCGCATTATATATGCATAAGTGCATGCGACATATGGCTAATAAAGGGGGAATATCTTAAGCTTATGTTGTACCATGCATATGGTACAACTTAAGCTTATAATGTGCCATGTATCATGGTACACCTTAATTAAGTTGTTCCAAAGGAACAACTTACCCTAAAATAACTACCTTGGGGGCTATAAATAAGACCCAAGGGTAGCCATTTTCCTTACACATTTTGCATGAAATTCATGCATGCATCTTCTTCATAGCGAAGCTCTGCAGAAATATTTCCTCTCCCTCCATCCAAGTTCTTAATCTAAAATAGAGATTTAGATTGTGGGATTAGTAGCCTTACTCCGTTCGTGAGTAGACTCGATCCGTCGTGGCGAATCCGAAGGCGAAGTTCGTAGACTACCGTGCCGCGTACGCAAGCGTAAGTCTAAACTTCATGTTATCGATCCTAACTCTGTTTTGTACAGGATCCTACAATGGCCAACGACATCAAGCTTACGCTTGCCCCAAGATCACATAGCACTCTCTCAATTTTGACGTTCCCTACAGTGCAAGGGATGGTAAAGCTTCCCGGATCTTCATGTTTTTCTACCATCTTTTTCTGGAGGATAGCACTACATTCCATTGACAACACGACCATTTCCATTCTCCCCTAGTGTTTATCAGCTCTTTTAAAAACTTGGCATACGATGGGATCTTCAAGATTGCATCAAGAAACGGGACTGTGATGTGTAATTGGTTAAGCATGTCGAAAAACTTCCCGTATTTCACCTCCAACCATGCCTTTGTCAACCTCGATGGTAATGGCACCATCGAAATGTAGACCCTTGTAGGCTCTTTTAAGATGTCCCCATCAATCTTTTCAGCTTCTTCCTCCTTAGGTGGTGCCATTATTGGTGATGCTACTTCGTCACCCTTCTCAATCTCAATCTCAATGCAGGGATCTACTTTAACTGTAACCTCCCTCTCCTCAGCTACTAGCATGAAGGGTCATCCGTTAACTTACTACTCCTTGTGGTGATAGCATTAACATCTCCTCGTGGATTGGGCTCTGGTTGCCTCGACATTTGCCCTTGTGGCCTATTCAGCTGTGCCACATACTTTGCCAACTGTACAACTTGAGTTTCCATGGACTTTTGGCCCGTGACAAGTTGTTGGATGAATGACTGGAAATAATACTTCTTTTGTCCCTGCATCAGAGTATAATTCTCCATCAGTTTTTCCAAGTTTGATTTAATATGGGGAGGGGTGGTTGTTGGTTAGGAGCTTTGGCGGTGCAAATGGATACTACTGTTGTGGGAACTTCGCTTGTGGTTATAATCATATACTCCTATATGAGAAGTTTGGGTGCTTCTTCCACCCCTGGTTGAACGTGTTCAAGTAGGGATTGTTGGGCTCTCTTGGGTTGTTCCCGTAAAGAGCATTAGCTTGCTTTATGGACATTCCTGATGGCTTTGCTAGAATATATGGGCATTCATCTCCTGGGTGTCCATGCACACCCCACACTTCACAAAATGCCGCTATATGCAGATTAGAAGCACCTAGTCCCAACCTAGATAGTTGTTTCGTTAATGCGTCGAATTTAGCAGAAATCATGGATACTTCGTCTAGTTCATACTTACCTCCCCTCTTGGAGGTAGCTCTCTTATTGCTCCATAAGTAGTTATTGGCGGCCATGTCATCTAACAATTTCTTGGCTTCTTCAGGAGTTTTACTGATGATTTCCTCATTAACGGCGGCATCAATACTCATCTTCACTTCTCGTTGAGAGTACATTGTAGAATGATTGAATGAGGAGCCAGTCTGGTACTCCGTAATGTGGGCATTTTTGTTTCATATCTTTGAACCTTTCATATGCCTCGTCAACGACTCTTGGTCAAGTTGGGTGAATGATGTGATCTTATTACGCATCTTCACGGTCTTCCATGGAGGGAAAAACTTGGTTAGAAACGCACATGAAAAATTATCCCATGTAGCAAAAGTATTAGGATCATGGCTTCTAAGCCAGCCTTTAGCCTTATCCCTAAGTGAAAAGAGAAAGAGTCTTAGCCTAATGGCGTCACTGGTCATGCCATTCATTTTGAGCGTATCCATCATCTCAAGAAAGGTATTCAAGTGGTTGTCACGCCCCGCTTCCCAAAAACATGGAGGCGAAGCATGAGAAGGTCTGCTCAGACTTGAAGCTACAAAGCTGCAAGTCCGATAAGCGTCAAACAACATTATATGGCAGGTCCTTGCAACGCGAAACGAAACAAAGATAATGAATAAGGAAAAGAGACGAAAGAGATATCTCAGAACATCCATAAATAAGTTCCAACATCACAGAAAAGCCACCAGGCTTAAAAAGAAAGAATCTAAAGGCCCAGCATGGCTAACAAAAGTACAACGTACAAGTAAAGGTGCCACGCACCGACAACTAACAGAAGGCCTAAAACAAAAGAAGCTCAGCAAGACTCTAAGAATGATCACCGGTGTCTGCAAAACTCCTCCTGGGCAGACAGGGACTCAGGCTCAACGTCAGCAACAACCACGCACTCAGCTACGGTCTCTGGCTCAGGGTCTAACATGTGACACCCAAAAGAGCAAGGGGCACATGTCAGCAAGTCTACAAGCGACTTGTGCAAGGAAACTGAAAGTACAAGTAAAAACAACCTAGCAGTTCTAGCATGATGCAATGACATGGCAGTTATAACATGAGTGCAACAAGTAAGGTAAGTAAGGTAAGGTACGAGCATGGCATTTGAAACATGGCATGGATGTCACGTTTTGCAAGGACAAACACAAGTACAAGGACAAGTATAGTAAGCACGTCGTGCACAGAGATTCCGCCCTTTGGCTAGAAAGGCTGATCGGGCCAACTCTTATGCTCAAGTGACCGTTTATCCCTACCCCTCCACGTGTATCGGGCATTGGTTTTCAACCAACACATGTGGCCCGCTTCTGGATCACGAGCCAAGAAGTGTTTTTAACAAGTATGGCGTAGGGTTATGCCCGCATAGCATGTGCCTAGCCGGAAACACGGATCGTACAAGGATTTTGTAGCGTGTGCTACGATGCAGCATACAAATCAAATGACATGTAAGAATGCAAATGCATGTCAGTTATTCAATTAAAATGCGTACTGTTAAAGAAAGTAAACGTGACAGGTAAATGCAAGACATGACACGACAGAAAGGCAATTCTAGCTTCGTTGTTAAGCTAGAACTTTGGGAATTGCGCCTAGACCGCTATCATTTCACGGTCTAGTCTCTTTCACGCTAGAAGCAAGGAAATGGCCTAAAGCATAGCCTAAAACAAGGTTGGCAAGTTTCACTTGCCTGAAATACGTGCTGGTATCACAATTCTTAAGTCCAATCACAGATTTACCAAGTCCAGAGCTCCCACGCTCAGTCCAACAATCAGCCTACAGTCCCGTATTATTAACTTGAATTAGTGAGTTACAAAGCAGTAAAAAAATTAATTGTTTTTATCTTGTTAACATGCGGTGTGGGTTCCTACGGGACATGTCTTACCTCAACACGACGCAAGAGCTACTCTGACGTCGGGTAGCGACGTCAGGGGTTGAATTCCTGTATTGCGTACGGTAAAGGAAGATGGATACTGATACGTCTATTTTACGGAGGCCCAACAGCATGGGCCCAAAGGCGCAGCCTACAACGCGAAATCGTGGGTGGTCCGAGCCCACCCAACGAAGCCCATGAGAGGACCCCAAGCATCGATCCGACCCGACCCCGGAAACACGCGAGTCACTCGCCCACTCCAGCGATAACCGTTCCCCCAGGCCCGCTGCCACTTAATGGCCGTTATGGGGAGGTGCTGGCATGGCGTGGGGAGCGGCGATGGGGAGGCGGATTGAGGGGGCACGATTGGGGGCGGCCGAAGGACGTGAGTCATGGGTGGTCATGACGAGAGGCCTATAAAAGGACTAGGAGGACGACTGAACAGGGGACCACATCTCAGGTAACAAAACCTAAGGTACTCCATCAACGACCTGGTTCCCCCACTTCATCTCCTTCCCCCCCCGCTCGCGCCGGAGGACGTCGTTCCGATCTCCTCTCGAGTCGAACCGTCCCCGCCGAGCCTCCTCTTTCAGACTGTCATCTGACTTAGGCATCGGAGGGGATTTGGCCGGAACCAAGGTCCGGCCTCCCTGACGAGTGTTCTCGTCTGTTCAGGAAGACGTTAGATCCAAGGGCCGAGGCTTCCCCTCAACTCCACGCCGGCCGCGCATCAAGCGAGACGACCGAGGCTACCCCTCGTCATTCGACCGACCGAGGCCGAGCGCACCCATCCGAGCCGAGGCTTCCCCTCAGCTCCGCGTCGATCGCGCGTCAAGCCAAGGCGCCGAGGCTTCCCCTCGTCGTCCGACCGTCCGAGGCCGAGCACCTCACACCGGGCCGAGGCTTCCCCTCAGCCACCCAGAGGCTGAGGATCCAGACCCGGCCCCGCTGACGTGCTCCGCGTCGACTACATCTCCGATTCGCGTCGTGTCTACACGTGCTTGAAGCACCCAAGGGACCCTAATCGGCCCCTTGACCACATTGACTGGGCAGCCCACGGTCAACGATACTGTAGTGAGAAAACACTCTGAAACATCTGGCGCCGTCTGTGGGAACGAACTATCCCACGAAAAAACAAACCACACTTGCAATGGCACGCGCCTGCAACGGGAAGAGACGCATGCCCCCCATCCCGGAGGAGGGAAATGGCGCACCCAACAGCAACCTTGAGGGCGCACCCAACGGCAATCACCACACCCGCTCAGCAGAAGAGACTGGCGAGTCCGAGCTGGCCACGCAGGAGCAGCTCCGTGCCCTGGCCCAAGAGACCAACGCGAACATTCAGACGCTGGTCGCGACGGTATAGCAGCTCATCGACGCCGTGCCAGCCAACGGAGACGTGTTGGGCGACGACCATCGTTGGGAGGGGGGCCCCCGCTTCTGCGGTCCGTTGTGGTCGCTGACCATGGAAACCGAAGACCGAACACGGAGCGTCGGTTCACACTACCCGGCTTCTACCAGGCGAGATCGTGCGCCTCCCCCTCTTATCGTGAAAGGAGCAGGAGGGGTACCGAGTACACGGGGGACGAATCGGTGACCGCGTCGTCTCGTCGGCCACGATCGCCCCACCGCAGAAGAAGTGATCGACACCACTCGAGGGACCGATCACGGCTAAGCGGAAGCTCCCACCGGAGGAGCCGGGAACGCCGGACCAGCCCCACCCCTAGTGTGGCGAGGGTCGTTGAGCCAGCCCAGCCAGCGCCTGTGCCACCTCCACAACCGAACGAGCCTGAGGTAGGCGGGTGTCGAACCCCTGGAGGCATCCACGGAGACCGGTGCCCTCTGTCGCGGAGAATAACCGACGCGCGGGTCCCCTCTCGATTCAAGATCCCGACGCTGGGGAAATACGACGGGATAGGAGATCCAGGGAACCATGTGATGGACTACGAGGGGGACATGTCCTTCCAGGGAGCCAATGATACCCTGCTCTGCAGGGGCTTCTATTCGACCCTCAGGGGAGCAGCGAGAACTTGGTACCGCAACCTGCCCAGCCGCTCCATTGACAACTTCGAGGAATTCACCCAGCTGTTCTGCAAACAGTTCATGGCAGGGCGACAGGTAATGCCTGATGCTGAACATTTGTTTAACATAGTGCAGGGCCCGACCGAGCCGCTCCGACAATTTATGCGCCGCTTCTACGCTGAGCGGCTGAACGTAAACAGCCCTCCCGACCTCGTCGTCCAAACGGCCCTAAAGAAAGGGCTGCGTCATAGAGGCTTGAAGAAATCTCTGCACAATGATCCCCCGAAAGATCTCGCTGGGATCATGGAGAGGGCCGAGCGCTTCATGTTGACCGAGGAGACCTTGGCCATCGAGGCAGAAAAGGCCAGACGAGGGACCAAGCGTGGCGATAGCGAGCGCCGCAGCCCCGAAGGGTACCGGACAGAGAAGAGGGCGAGAAACAAGCAGCGGAGGGAGGATACGAAGGACGCCACCCCGGACGTCGTCCTCACTCAAGTGCAGAAGGAAGAGCGCGCTGATCGCCCCCCGCCGAAGACAAAAAGAGGGGGGAAAATGGAGAAAAGTATTGCCAGTACCACAAAGACAACGACCACGACACGGAAGACTGCTGGCACCTAAAGAAGGACATCGAGAAGTTGATGAGCCGAGGGCACGCAAGGAACTTTACCGATGACCCGGCCCACGGAGAAGGAACATCCAAGCAGCCAGACAAAGGAAAGAAGGTCAACGCCGTCCAAGGACCCCTCCGCATCATAGAGTGAGCAGGCGAGGCCCCCCAATCACCGCCTAGTCGGGAGGAGATTATCTAGGTTCACATCCCCCCGTCTTGCTTTATTTCTTTTTTCCTCCAAATGTACTAGTCCAATAGGACCTTTAAGAGTACAAATGCACTCCTTTTTCCTTTTCTTCATCTCCGACGGAGTCAACATTTTGCTAAGGCTGCATAAGAGTGAAGACCGCCACCTCGCCAGATGGGGGGTCAATCAAAACTGGTCCTAAGCCGAGAAGCTTCACCCTCGCTGACCGACTCCGTCGCTCGTAAGTCTGGGGGCAATTCCCCCAGCCAGCGCAGACGCCGACCGGTCCTAAGCCGAGGGACTTCACCCTCGCTGACCTACTCCATCGCTCGTAAGTCTGGGGGAAATTCCCCCAGCCAGCACCACGCCGACCGGTCCTAAGCCGAGGAGCTTCACCCTCGCTGACCTACTCCATCGCTCGTAAGTCTGGGGCAACTCCCCCAGCCAGCGCAGACGCCAACTGGTCCTAAGCCGAGGGACTTCTCCCTCGCTGACCTACTCCATCGCTCATAAGACTGAGAGCGACCCCCGCAGCCAGCGAAGACGGTTAGACCGACTCCATTGTTTATAGGACTGGGGGCAACCCCCCCAGCCAATAAGGACATCAACCGACTTGTCCACTCGAGGGACTAGGGGCGACCTCTCGGAGGAAGGAGGCGAGCGACCATCAGCAGAGGAGCCGAAGTCACAGTAACAAAGCAAAATGCGCGGAAAGTTCTAGTAGGTCAATTTCATTTCCAACAGTTAACCGAGGTACAAAAGTGTGTCTTTTTACAGGAAATCAAAGTGGAGGAACCTCCTTACAAATAATTCACTCTCGGCGAACAACAAGATTCGTCACCCACGAAAACTAGGGTGACGCCGGCAGAGCAAAACTTGTCGACCAAGAACACAAAATTGCTGGCTTAAATGAACATCCTTGCAATCAGCAATTGTTTGCCCTGAAGCAGAGAGCCGGTAAAGATGCCAATGGAGATTGTGAGGTCAGGGATCCATTTCAAGTAGGCTGGGCCAAAGCGAAGCGGATGCCGAAAAATTTGAGGATAAAAGCAAGGATGACAGGCTGTGAAGGACGACCTAGGGGACCCGGGCTCGGGAGGACGCATCCTCGGGTGCCTCGCCCTGCTCGGAGCGAGGGGGATCGGTAGGCGGAAGGGCTTGCAGGACGCGCTCCGCACAATCCCGGAAGGAGGACTGGACGACTTCGACGATCCGGGGGCCGATAAGGTCTTCATACTTACCGAAGGCCTCCCTGAGGACCTCGAAGATCCTCTCCCCCAGAGTCCCGACGACGCCCCTCTCCACCTCATCCGTGAACCGCGCCACCTAACGCCGATCCGACAGTTCCCTCTGGAGCTCCTCCCTCTCCAGGCAGAACGACTCCGCCGCTTCCCTGGCCGACCGCTGAGCGTCCTCCAACTCCCCCTGGAGATCAGCCACTCGTCCCTCTAGCTCGGCCACCAAGAGCTTGAGTTGTCGAGACTCCATCTGGGCCACCACCGCAGTTATCTCCGCCGCCCCAGCCCGCTCGTGGTCCTTTGCAGATGACTCCTCCAGCTCCCTCAAACGGACAGCTCGACGCTGCGACTCGACAGCGAGTGTTGAACCCTGAACGACAAGACATGAGCCAAGAAGAAAGCGAAGGAAAGAAAGGGACAGCGGGATAGCCAGACCTGCTGAAGGATCCAGACCAAGATGTCCGACACCTTGTCGGCGGGGCCCTCTCAAGGAGACAACGGTCCCGGGGGAGGACGGAGCCCTCGGCCAACTGCTGAGCCAAGGCTCGGTCGACAAACACCGAGTCCCCGGGGGTGACCTCGAGGGAGGCCGAGCAGCTCGCCAACAGGGCACCGATTCCCGATAATGGAGGCAGGGCCGCTGCGATGGGGGTGGTCGTCAGGGTCACTGGAAGATCCTCGGCGGCCACCGCCGGGGGCACGGAGCGCACCGGACTGGGAGGATCCACGCCTTCCTTCCTCCTCTTCCCTCCGCGAGGCTCGGCAGGCACCGAAGGGGAGCGCTTCCGCCTCGTGCCACCTCCACCCTCGGAGACAAGAGGGGGCGCGCCAGGTGCAAGAGGAGCTGCACCGGACCCATCATCACCCCCTACCACTTGGGCCGGTGGGACGGATCTGGCTCTTGCAACCCCCTCGGGGAGGGGACTACCAGAAGTAGAGACGGGAGGCGCGGCCGCCACCTTGCCCACGGTGGGCTCAGCTCGGCACACCTCCTCCTCGACGGTCCGCCGAGGCGCCCTTCCCGAGGTGCTGCCTCGGCTCCGAGCGGCTCCATGCCGAATCAGCTCATCGACGTTACGGGTGAACTCGCGACCAGCCATTCCTGCAAGCGAAACCGAAATCAGGGTAAGCCATGGGGTAATCCAGGACTAAAAAAGCGACCTACCCGGAGACCACAAGACGGCCTTCAGGAGTAGGTCGTCCAGCAAAGGCCAGATAGACTTCGCCTCCAAGGGGAGGGCCGACAGCAGCGCGACGGCCGCCTGATCAGCCTCGGAGAGGGTTAGCGTTCGGCGAGACCGACCTGACCCACCCCAACCTGTCAAAATCTGAGCATCCTCAAGGAAGACTACAAAGACATAACCCGAGCTCCAATCCCCCGCCCAGTGGGGTAGCCCGATCAGGCATTCCCTCCCTGTGCGGGCTCGGAGGTGCAGCCATGACCTTAGACCGACCGTCTGGATCTGATAAAAATAGAAGAGGAGGGAGAGAGATGGCTCCAGACCGCGAGTGCAGCAGAGCATCACAAAGCCTGTCAGAACCGCAACCGAACAGGGGGTAAACTGGCAAAGGGACGCCATGAGGTACTCCATGACTTGGATAAAGAAGGGATTGAGCGGGAAACGAAGACCCAAACGGAACATCTCGACGTAAACGCCGACTTCGTTGCTCCCCGGAAGATAGATCCGCTCGTCGATGAAAGGGACTCGAACATCATATGGGTGACAGAGGTACCTTCCCCGAATCTCCACAGCCGCTAGAAAAGGAGTCCTCGACGGCGTTCTGAGGATAACCGGAGGTACATGAAGCCGCGTGGCGACCGACGCCACATCATCGCCAGCATAGTCTAGGAAGAGCTTCCCCTTCCCTTTGTCTCGGAGGGAACGGCTCCACGAGGAGGAACCGGATCCCACAGATCGGGGCCCGCCACGCCTGGACTCAGGAGGATCCCTCGCCCCTTGGCCAGAGCCACCTATCCTAAGAGCAGCCATAATATGAGGATGGGAAAGGAGTTACCTTTTTGTTTATTTGGAGAAGGCAAGAGAACGAAGGCGGCGGAAGACCCCGAGTTTGTGAAAAGCCCGGAACAGAGAGAAGAGCGAGGAAGAAGTTGGGATCAAAGCAGCCGGTGCACTTATATACAAGACCCAGGGGTGAATTCAAAACGCATGACAGGAACGCGTGGCAAGCCTCAAAGAGCCGGCGGTGTTTCGAAATCGGCGCCAAGGGAAGTCCAATCGATCCGCCTCATCATGACCTTCATTTATGACCGCGCCTCGACTGACGCGCCAATCGAAACCCCAGGAGTCACATCGGTCAAACCGAACCGGCCAAGGCCGATCGGCCCCACCGATGGGGGCAATTGATACGTCTATTTTGCGGAGGCTCAACAGTATGGGCCCAAAGGCGCAGCCTACAACGCGAAATCGTGGGTGGTCCGAGCCCACCCAACGAAGCCCATGAGAGGACCCCAAGCATCGATCCGACCCAACCCTGGAAACGCGCGAGTCACTCGCCCACTCCAGTGATAACCGTTCCCCTAGGCCCGCTGCCACTTAAGTGTCGTTATGGGGAGGTGCTGGCATGGCTCGGGGAGCGGTGATGGGGAGGCGGATTGAGGGGGCACGATTGGGGGCAGACGAAGGACGTGAGTCATGGGTGGTCATGACGAGAGGCCTATAAAAGGACTAGGAGGACGACTGAACAGGGGACCGCATCTCAGGTAACAAAACCTAAGGTACTCCATCAACGACCTGGTTCCCCCACTTCATCTCCTCCCCCCCCGCTCGCGCCGGAGGATGTCGTTCTGATCTCCTCTCGAGTCGAACCGTCCCCGCCGAGCCTCCTCTTTCAGACTGTCATCTGACTTAGGCATCGGAGGGGATTTGGCCGGAACCAAGGTCTGGCCTCCCTGACGAGTGTTCTCGTCTGTTCAGGAAGACGTTAGATCCAAGGGCCGAGGCTTCCCCTCAGCTCCACGCCGGCCGTGCATCAAGCGAGACGACCGAGGCTACCCCTCGTCGTTCGACCGACCGAGGCCGAGCGCACCCATTCGAGCCGAGGCTTCCCCTCAGCTCCGCGTCGATCGCATGTCAAGCCAAGGCGCCGAGGCTTCCCCTTGTCGTCCGACCGTCCGAGGCCGAGCACCTCATGCCAGGCCGAGGCTTCCCCTCAGCCACCCAGAGGCTGAGGATCCAGACCCGGCCCCACTGACGTGCTCCGCGTCGACTACATCTCCGATTCGTGTCGCGTCTACACTCGCTCGAAGCACCCAAGGGACCCTAATCGGCCCCTTGACCACGTTGACCGGGCAGCCCACGGTCAACGATACTGTAGTGAGAAAACACTCTGAAACAGATACTCTATGATTAAATCACGAGCACAAATGAGTTCGTTACGAAGGGACAAGAAATTATTAGACAACCTGGGACGTCTATAAATCAATTTTAATTAGGTTCTCTATTCCAGAATTGGTGACACATCAATACTAATGGTCACTAAAATTATTAATATGATAATAACGACACGTTGCTAGCGCAAAAATTATATAAAAAAATAATTAACCTAGGCTAAAAGTTGTCTAAACTAGTTATTACCCTATAATCATCATTTGCAACGAGATAACAAGATTATTAATGGGTCAGGATTAATTTAGTAGTCTACAAAGTAGTAGGCAAGTTAAACTTGGGTAGCTTATAAGTTTGCTTATCTAAGGCCTAAGAATTATAACAATAAGAATTATAACAATACCCCTGTTATACATAGGCCTATGCTGTTATAATCATACACCTCTGATTATAACACTGCACCCAACAAATTAAACCCTATAGCACAAATAAGTTAAGATAACCTATGTACACAATCTCAGTAACCTTTATAACATACACTGTTATCCCTCTAAGCCACATTTATAACATGTAAGCAGAACCCTGAGTAACATTCATAACTTATAAAGTTTTAAACATTAATAATATAAGGTCACAAAGCTAACCGTATTGCTTTTCATCGTTGGTTGCATGTCGGAGACGGATACGGGGGCTTGGGGTGGTGCTGCGACGCTAGCGGGGTCAACGGGGTCGACGGCCGACGGTAGGAGGCGTGGGCGGCGGCGCAGCGACGGCAGCGGCGGCGCTGCTGTAAGCTACGGCTGCTGCAGCAATCTGCGGCTTCTGGAGCCTCTTCTGGCGGGAAACGGCGGCAAGGAGGAGCCCGCAGCGGTGCAGGCGGTGGGGGATAACCGTGAGGGGGAGGGTTTAGCCGAAGATCGCAAGTGCAAAGCTCTCGGAGCTGTGTTGCGAGAAAGAGATGGGCAGCGCAGTTGTAGGGTGTGAAAGCTTGAGGGGCGGCTGTGTGTATATGTTTATCGGGAGAAAAACTTTTTAACCTAGCAATTCGTTTATTTAAATAGGTGAGGGGCAGGTCGACACACGTGAGGGATGGGTCCTCTAGGGTTTGCTATAGGATTTTAAAATTTTTATTATTATTATAAAACCCAATATACACTCCACCCTCTCATCACAACTACTGTGGGTGTGGCAATAGGAAAAGAAAGTGGCCAGGTCAAAAGTGGGCTAGCCTAGCTAGGTTAATAGGTAGGTTTGATTTAAATAAGAATCTGTTACAATATAATATCAAAAACAAGATGTTACTCCATCTCTCCCTCCTCACATGGGTGCATGCGGCCAAGAGTGGGCAAAGGGCTGAGTCAACAATATTTGGATGTATAATATTATAATAATTATATTAGGGGAAGAAACCAATGGAACTTAGGGTTAAACCGATAATAGATTGGTCGAAAAGTGAAAGTAGGTCAAATGAAGCACAAAAATTGTGAAATAAATACTGGGGTGACCGTGTCGACGAGAGAAGGAAAACTAAAGAGACGGATCATAATTCCGACGACGAGAAACAGAACTAAAAATAAAAGAGTCTCACGACAAAAGTGAAAATCGTGACGTCTCTCCAAATTAAGTCAAACCGTGGGAGAACGACCCGTGAAATGTCGTTCCAAATAAATTCCACAATTTAATACTCTCCGAGAGGGTCACAACGACATACCACACCATTGTTGGATCTGGATCGTAGCCTAGAGGGGGGGTGAATAGCCTAATAAAAATCTTCGTGCAACCCACGAACAATCCCACGCAGTTATAGGCACATACAGGACAATAAAATAACAATCACAGAATACACACAGATTTACCCTGGTTCAGTCGTCCCCACGACCTACTCCAGCCCCCGAAAGCAACTACTAGATAGATATGTAATCAAGTACAGCTACAATGAGTCAAGATCCCAAATCTACTCTCACCTAGCTCGTACGCACACCACGTGCTCTACACTATCAATTTAGTCAGATGCTCTCCCTCCGTGACGACTCCCACAGTCGTCAGGTCCCCAGAAAGTAACACAGATGGTAAAGTTTCCCCTACGAGGATCTAACACAACAACTACACAAAATAATGATAAATAGAGTTTAGGAATCTCAGTTTGTGTAGCGGCGATGTCCTCGTCAATCAGCACGGGTCAGATCTCGTCTGACGTAGATGTAGTCTCTGATGTCCCCTCAATAGTTCGGCTCCCCTCTCGATGAGACTTGCGCCTTCGCCAAAGATTGAAACTTGCGGCACCTCACCCAATTAATTTTTCTCCCAACAAATCTTGTGTGCATGTGCCCAGGCTCTCTGAAATATTTCGGGTGCCCTGCAATAGAAAACAACAACCACCAAAAGTTACCACCTTATAATTTTTAATTTAAAAAGAAAACTAACCTTTGTTTCGTACGGTTGTGCACTTGGATGATTAAAGGTTGAAAAGCATATGCATGCATAGAACAAATTGAGTGGTGATTAAAAAATCTAACCAAGAATTAATCACCACAAACCCAAACTTTCGGCTGTCAACAAAAAACACTTCAAAGATTCATACGGTACATGTATTACAACCTGGGATACACGTATTGCAGCCTTGAATCAACTGGATATTGATTTCATGTATGCGTGAGCTTCTCTCTGTTTCTTGCAAGAAAAAAAAACATTAAATCAATTGTTTGCACAAACAAACACCAGCACTTATCTTAACAATTTCGGCAGCACAAAGAGATGTTTCGGCCCTTGGAGTTTTGCATGTGAGAGCCTTGGTTTGCAAACTTCAATTCTCCCTTGATTGCCTGCACACAACCTTTAAAAACTTGCACACAGATTTTTCACACATAGAGATTTCGGCCCCAAAAACTCTTTAAAAAAACTCTGTTCTTGGGATTTGCTCAATTGGAGAGAGCTTTCATCCACGTGACGTGAGTGCCTTCAAAACAAATTAGAAAATGTTAAAGTGAAAGGGTTTATTAAATGAACAAATTTCAATGTCCCTCTCTCAAACCGTGAGTGCCTGCAAAACAAAACATAATTAGTGGAGGATCACAACTTTAAACCATGTGAACATTAACACACTAGAACATTTAAAGGTCCATTGAAATTTTTGATGGAGATCTCTTAAAAATTCGGCAGGGGTGTGATTGGCTCTTGGAGTATTAAATTTTGGCCTATGGAACATGGAGAAAAGAAAAGACCTGAGGCTCTTGGAAAAAATGAATTTGTCCTGCTCTTTTTTCGGCTGAGAGGAGAGGAGGGTCAATTCTTGCGGCTGATGCTTGGAGAAATTGAAGAGGCGCCTCCTTCGATATTTGATTGATGAAGTGCGGCTCCACAAAAAATACTGCGGCTTCCCTTTTCTTTCGGCTCTTTTGTAAAAGATGATGCGCAGAGCTTTTCGGCTCTAGGGTTTTCTTAAAAAATACGGCTGAAGCTAACTTGAAATTTCGGCTCCCCTCACAGTATTAAAATTTCGGCCTCCTCTTTTTGATTTGGGTCTCTCTCTTTGAAAACCTAGGCTTAAGGATTGTTTATATAGGTATGAGCAATGACCCTAATCAACTTAATTACCATGGTGCCATGCACTTCTCAATTTGATAAAGTGTTTCCCTTTTAAATTCAAATGCTGACCCACTTCTCACAATTAGTCTCCCCGTCATAATGGACACGTCTCTTTGTGAATCAGTCACAGGCTCTCCATTCCTAAAACACTTAACACACACGTTAAAAACATTCACACATGTTTGTTATCATCAAACACGAAGTTCACAGATCGTTGCTACCAACAACCATAGGGTCCGGAAGAAAATAAGTCTAATAAGAATACGCGAACTTCAAGGAAGATACGCATACTAGGATACAGGGTCCAAAGGCGACTAGAGTTGGGCACACGTCGGGGTTGGCTTGCTAGGGATGCAACCAAGGTGCTACAACCTATCGACTCAACAACATGACTCACATACAAGGCAACAAAACCAACCAGGTATCCAAAATTGCTATACGCACAGCCGTACAATGAATAGTGGGTACCGGCCGTTACATCCTATCCACCTTAGAATAAAGTCCGTCCTCGGACTTTCTAATTATAAATATAACTCTAGCCAGACTAGTAGCTATCCCAATCACATCACACTATAATTCAACCAGGTATAGTCATTACAAGTGCTTATATATGCACTAGGTAGTCAAACAATAACTCTACTAACATGTATATATTCACGCACATCATACACCTATACCTATCATAGACAGTCAAATTCATACACGTATTTCAATCACACATATATATGCATACATCCCTTATATAACTACTACTTACCTAGCACAAAACAATAGTTCTGATACTCACATAAGAATAGGCTCACACTAGTAAGTACAATCATTGTTCTACGTATAAGTAACTACCTATGCACAACACATACATGGGTATACTACACCCTAATATTTCCTAGTATACATCCAATACCAAGCACATCAACACATGTAGTCACACCATACCATTATTAAATCAAGTTATTATATCCAATATACATTTACCACTACAATAATTTCACAATTTATAGTCATTCAAATGCATGCAAATATTTCACCATAAATTCACATCACATACGGTCCTATAACTATATTCACGACACGCCACACATACCATAGTCACCAATACCTATAACTAAGCACATACTTACCCGTGCATGGTGCACACCCACACACGCTAATATAACATTCCTTCATACCACTATATACTCAGCACTTATACACACTTAGTTTTAGCAAGCACATATATATTCATACAAGCAAGTCCTTAGTAAATAACTATACCACGAGACCAATCCTATAACTACATACTGGTATAGCCACCCGCAATCATGTACGTAACACAACCAGGCACAAACAATCCTATCACTATACATACACCATCCATCGCTATATTCACGGTACTACCCGCAAACCACAGACATATGTAGCAATATACTTAGAGTATACCCACTCAAGCTTGAGTGAGACTCAAACACATATCAGAATATTTTATATACGTAACATGGTATCTATACCTATACCAATACCACTCCAATGCATACACATCTACCAACTTATCCATATACATACCATAATGTCAAACAAACTTAATATTTAGTCAGGTTTCACCACATAGTCCAATCACTTCATATACCATAAGTATATTACAGACATCAGCTCACTTATAATTACAATACTCTCCCTAATAAATGCATTCATCGTATAGTCACTCACATGTAACAGATATATTCACACCATATCCATCTACCTATAATTAGTATATCAACACATCTACTTCATACATAGTTAAGATATGCAATAGTCGGGTATACCTCATGGTATACACGCATACAACATCTCGTAAAAGCAAGTAATATCAATCAAAATTATAATCATACTACCATAATTATATCACACTTATACTCATGCAGTTAATACATAACTACCTACACACAATATACAAATACCAACACACATACAACTTCATATACACCATGTAATTAAACACACTATGACAACATAACAACTTATACTAATGTGCCCACCAAACTATATTAAGGTTGACACAGGCAACGACAAGCTCTATTGGCTAGACAAAAGGAAAGAAACCGAAACCAAAAGTGTAACGAATGGAAAGATCGAAAAGCACGAGTTCAGCTAGGACAAAGATAAGGAGCCAGATTGGTTAGGTGAACCAGGGGTAAAATTGTGAATGTTTAGGTGGGAAGGGAAGATGTAATGGTGCTCTTTTAGGATACATGAGAGTAGTGTGTAAAAGATATAAGTTAAAATACGAAAAGTACAAAACCGGTCGTATATCAGAAATGGGAGTTCTCTTATGCATAGAAAATATTGGTGATCGATAAAAAGAGTTGTTCGAAATAAGTTCGAGTCGTATATACATGATGAGAAAAATGGTTTATTAGTTTATTGAAAATCATTACAAAGGAGAATAAAGCATTCACACGAACATTAAAGACGTAGTTTAGAAAATATTATGCGGCCGTAATTTACATAATTTCGGCAAAAATTTTGAAATTCAAAGAATGAACTTAAATTAACTGAAGTGTAGAAAATTTAAACTCATGTTAAATGCTTTCAAAGTCTCTAAACTGGGAAGAAGTTTAGAATAATTAATATTGAAAATACTTTTAGAGGAATAAGGGTTTGCCAAAAGAAACGGGTTTGTATAAAGACTTTGAAGTACGAGTACGACGAAACTATAATTAGTATATATTCATAAAAAAATTGGAGTTCTATTTATCTTGGAAGAATTATTTTAAAGTATGTATGTTAAGCGGTTAAAACGAATCTCATAGTTTAGAAAAGATGGTATATCGAATTTTTCAAAATAATAATAGAGTTTTAAAATCAAATGCGAAAGATATAGGTTAGAAAATAGTTACAAGATAGAAATTTAAAATTACGACCACATAGACTTCAAAATCTAAGAATGACTTTTAACTCAACTGGAAGTAAGGGAAATATACGAGAAGTGGGTTTAAACGAAATTTAAACTATGTGAAAACCTTTAATAAGGAAAAATTCGAAAATGAGTTTGAAAGAATCAGATTTGCAACGGAGAAGATTTGAAAGATCAACGATGATCGTAATGAGGTGGTCATGTGAATCGAGAGTAAGGAATGTGGTTATATGTTGAATGCGCCTAAATTTCGATTCAAGAAAACTACGATGAAAATCTACGGTCAGTAACACTGAAGTGTAGTGGTCAGGAAGAGATTGAATCAGAGGGTTCTAATTATCGGGTTGACTAAAGGTCGAGAGAAACTTAACACTAGAGCTTCCTAATGAGTTAGAATATATTAGAGACCTCAGGGAAGGTCCTAAAAGAATCAAGATCAGGTTCTGTTGGGCCCGAAGTCGATGAACCCCAAGTGAACGGCTAAAGAAATCCTAGAAGTCTATCATGGTCAGAGCTAGACAGGAACTCCTAAGACGATCATATCAATCACTAGCATGGAGTCTAGCTAACAACCAGTGACCTCTAACTAGCCAGCACAAATGTCTAACTAAGTCTTACTATAGTCCTGATCTAATGGATTCCTTACTAAGCTGAGACAGATGTTCGGGCAACACGTCTACCAACCACCTAAGACATAGGAAACGTTAAAAATTTAGACTCAAGGCTTATGCTTTGGATGTTTGAATTTATTTAATGGACGTTCTATAATTATTATCATTGTTCCGATAATTCACAGTTGCAGTGACCTGCATGGGCCACCAACAAAACCTATCACGCCCCGCTTCTCAAAAACGTGGAGGTGAAGCATGAGAAGGTCCGCTCAGACTTGAAGCTACAAAGCTGCAAGTCCGATAAGCGTCAAACAACATTATATGGCAGGTCCTTGCAACACGAAACGAAACAAAGATAATGAATAAGGAAAAGAGACAAAAGAGATATCTCAGAACATCCATAAATAAGTTCCAACATCACAGAAAAGCCACCAGGCTTAAAAAGAAAGAATCTAAAGGGCCAAGCATGGCAAACAAAAGTACAACGTACAAGTAAAGGTGCCACGCACCGACAACTAACAGAAGGCCTAAAACAAAAGAAGCTCAGCAAGACTCTAAGAATGATCACCGGTGTCTGCAAAACTCCTCCTGGGCAGACAGGGACTCAGGCTCAGCGTCAGCAACAACCACGCACTCAGCTACGGTCTCTGGTTCAGGGTCTAACATGTGACACCCAAAAGAGCAAGGGGCACATGTCAGCAAGTCTACAAGCGACTTGTGCAAGGAAACTGAAAGTACAAGTAAAAACAACCAAGCAGTTCTAGCATGATGCAATGACATGGCAGTTATAACATGAGTGCAACAAGTAAGGTAAGTAAGGTAAGGTACGAGCATGGCATTTGAAACATGGCATGGATGTCACGTTTTGCAAGGACAAACACAAGTACAAGGACAAGTATAGTAAGCACGTCGTGCACAGAGATTCCGCCCTTTGGCTAGAAAGGCTGATCGGGCCAACTCTTACACTCAAGTGACCGTTTATCCCTACCCCTCCACGTGTATCGGGCATTGGTTTTCAACCAACACATGTGGCCCACTTCTGGATCACGAGCCAGGAAGTGTTTATAACAAGTATGGCGTAGGGTTATACCTGCATAGCAGGTGCCTAGCCAGAAACACGGATCGTACAAGGATTTTGTAGCGTGTGCTACGACGCAGCATACAAATTAAATGACATGTAAGAATGCAAATTGATCACTTCTTATTTTACACCTTTTTCCCGCATTTTTGCATGCCATTTAGATCGCCCAAATCATGTTTTTCACGATATATCGACGATATTGCGATGTTTTTCACGATTTGTTGTTTTTGTCGCATTTCAGGTGATTTGGCGCGATTTGGAGTAATCTCGTGATGCGCTTACTCCAGAGGGTCACCGACGACCTCCCCGAGGGGTATTTTGCTGTTGGAGAGGAGCAGAAGAAGAACGGACGTCGCAGGAGCGACGAGGAGGCCAAAATAAGCAGATTGGGCATGTTTAGTGTCCCACTCGGCCGAGTGGAGGACCCACTCGGCCGACCAGCGAGACACCGCTCGGCCGACCAGATCAGACACGATTTACCTGTGCACTCGGCCGAGCGACGGAGACCACATCGGTCGAGTGAAGACATCACGTCCGCCCGAGTGGCGCCCAGACGAAGCCCTTCAAAAATCTCCAAGTTTCTGTTTTTCGGCTGCCTGAGCTTCAGAAGACCCACTCGGCCGAGTGGAGAATCCCGTCCGCCCGAGTACAATGAAGCCATCGGCCGAGTGACGACAACTCACTCGGCCGAGCCGCCCCCGAAGTAGAGACCCCTGAAGGCCCCGACTTACTGGAAAATTACAGGGTTTCTCACTCGGCCGAGCAACTTTTGTCACTCGGCCGAGTGCGATGCGCTGCCTGTAGCGAAAATTGCGGAAAACAGGCTGCGCAGGGGTATTTTGGTCACAATTTTTGGACGATTTTGGGGGCTATTTAACCCCTGTTTTACCCTAGTTTTAGAGAGCTTCTCCTTAGATTTTTTGCAGCTTTTTAGATTAGTTTTTTTAGTTTTATTCTTGAGATTGGAGAGGTGAAAAAGTTTGATTTTTGTTGGATTAATTGAAGAACTCCATTGGTTTGTCTTTCTCTTCCCCAAAAATTCTATTTTTATTGCATATCTCAATATTGTGATGAATTCTATTGCTTATTTCATTGATTATTTTTGTGATCTTGCTATGAATTGTGAGTAGTCGCCACGTCTTGGGGCGTGGGGATGAACCCTACAAGCCCAACTTCATATTTGTGATGAATTAGTAGAAATTTTGCTAGAATTGATATCTAGGGATTAGATTGGGATCAATTTACTACGGTTAGCTAGGAGTTCATACCGATCGGGATTTGCAAGAGATTGGATCCCGATTCGATAGGAAACCCTAGAAATCTGAATTGGGTTGGAATCGAATTTCCGTAGTATCGGTTTGCAAGAGATTGGACCGATACTAGGGTTTCCGGTTGCAATTCCGTGCCAATACCCATTTGCAAGAGATTGGACGGGTAGGAACTATCCCAATCTAGATCGCGAGCCGAGTTTGCAAGAGATTGGGCTCGGTGCACGATTGGACGATGATGTTGATCCTAATGCTAGCTTTCCTAGGCTAGGGTTTGCAAGAGATTGGACCCAAACCTAGGATAGCTATAGACCGGCAACAGCGCGAGAGCGTGAGCTTGGTTCTACATTCAGTTGCAACTAGTCCATCCAAAATCTCAATCTAGCAATTTTGAAACCGACGAACCACATTTATGAGATACGGTGAGTAGCGGGGATTCCCCATTCCCTAGACGTTCTTTATTTGATTTGATATTTCTGCACTTTTTCTGACGATTGTGACAGGATCGCCAAAGGCAAATCTTTCTTCTTGGATAGCCAGGGTGATTGGAACAAGCACGGTCACTCGTCCTCCCTGTGTTCGATATCCCGCTCGCTGCTACACCGTGCACTTGCGGTAAAACTACAACCGTTCTTCCGGGTGTACGCCCGGGGTCGATCAAGTTTTTGGCGCCGTTGCCGGGAGGCGATTGCGTTTGATCTTACCACCCCTAGCTACTTCCTTTTTTTTATTTTTTATTATTATCATTATTATTTCCATTTTTTTATTTTTACCTAACCCTTCCACAGTACTAATCATCTCTTTGAAACTCTGTTTTCCCTGTGCATGTACAAGAGATCTACGGCGGACCCTGAAGCTATATTATTTGATCCTGAGATCGAACGTACCGCGCGGAAACTTAGAGCGGAAAGGAGACAAAATCCGGAAGGGCGATTTATGACCAACCTGGAAACTCCTGAACAATTGGCGGCAAGGATGGCGAGGCTAATTTCTATTCGAGATAGGCTTCGGCCTAAGACCTCTTCTACTACCTCATCCATTGCCATGCCGGGGTTGGCAGCTGACAAGAGCTTCGAGCTAAAGACTGGACTAGTGGTTCTGATGCAGCAGGATCCATTTCATGGGAATGCCCATGAAAATCCCCACTACCACATCCAATCGTTCTTGTCGAAGTGCGCCACATTCCAGATGCCGGGGGTCTCCATCGATGCCATCAGACTGCGTCTCTTCCCTTTCACGCTAAAGGACAAGGCACTATACTGGTTGAGGACGCAAGCTAAGGGTGTCTTCACCACTTGGGACGAGTTGGCGAGTGCATTTATTGACAAGTTCTATCCGCCATCCAAGACGGTGAAGATTCGGAGCGCTCTTATGTCCTTCAAGCAAGGACCCCAAGAGACGCTCTATGAGGCTTGGGAGCGTTTTAAGGATCTGCAGCATCAATGCCCGCACCATAGTATAGAAGATTGGGAGCTAGTTCATAGCTTCTACAACGGTCTCCAACCGGGGACCAAACAAATTATTGATGCCGCGGCGAATGGTGCTATCTTGTCAAAGACTCCCGAGGAAGCTACGGCCCTAATTGAGGAGATGGCCTCAAACAACCAACAATGGGGCGATGAGCGAGGACACTCCACGTCCTCCTTAAAGCCAACTAGCATCTACGAGGCGAAGGCCGTAGCGGAGCTTACAAGCAAGTTTGACTCTCTCCACAAGGTAGTGGAGAGATTGGAGAAGTTTATCACGGAGCCCCAAGGAGCCCCTTCCACCTCCGCTCCAACCAACCAAATGTGTGATTGGCAAGACCAATCTCAGGCCAAGTACTTGGGAGGAGAGCAAGGAGAAGGATCCTTGGAGCAAGTACAATATGTTGCGGGGAACCAATGATATTGGGCCAATCCGGCCACAAGAAATCATCCCGGATTCTCTTACGCCAACAATGAAGGAGCTTTGAACCCGCCACAACAACCACCTCAACAAGCTCGACCACCACCACCCCAACAACAAAACTATCCGCCGAGGGGGCCTCCACAACAAAATTTCCAACCGAAGCAACAAGTTCCACCATATAGGCCGCCCGGATACAATCAAGGGTGGAGGAATCAAAATCAAAACCCTCCGCAAGCTCAACAACGATCCGACTTCGAAGCTAGAGTGGAGGCGTTTATGGTCGAGCAAAATAAGGTCAATGCTAGCTTGAAGGCGGGGCAAGACTCTCTTAATACCGTTGTGGCTCAAATATCGGAGCAATTGGCGTTGCTCAATCGGAACACTCAACGATTGCCGGCGCAACCCGAGCAAAACCCACGGAGCAACACCGGCCACATCAATGCCGTAGTTTCCGTTACTACTAGAGGCGGGAAGGATACCTCCCCCGCTATGATTCCTACCGAGGAACCCGTGGAGGAAAGTTGGGAGCCGATTGAGCCGGTAGTTGAAGTTGATAAGGAGAAGGAGCCACAAGAAAAAGAGAAATCTAGAGCGGAACAATTGATTGAGGAAAGGCGCTTCATGCCACCGGTCCCATTCCCCCAAAGGCTCGCTAGAGCGAAAATGGAGAAAAGGCTAGCGAAGTTTCTCGAGTATCTAAGAGGAGTTAGCCTCAATATTCCCTTCCTCGACGCCATCGTGGAAATCCCCACATATGCTAAATTCTTAAAGAACTTGATTTCGGGGAGAAAGAGGAAGGAGAAGATCATGCTAGCCGAGGAGGGCCCTTGGTTCACCAAGAGAGAGAAGGAGCCGGCAAAATTTAAAGATCCGGGGAGTTTTCGAATTCCTTGCACCTTGAGCGGCGTTCCTCTTCAAAAGGCGTTGGTTGATCTAGGGGCTAGTGTGAGCCTCATGCCTCTCTCCATGTTCTTAAGGCTAAACACCGGGACAAAGTTGAAACCCACCGACATGCACATTCAATTAGCCGATGGACGGATAACAAGGCCGGTGGGGATCGCCGAAGACATCCCGCTACAAGTCCCAGGGGGGATATGCTTGCCATGTGACTTCGTGATCATGGACGTTAAGGAGGAGGGAGATACTTCGTTGATACTTGGACGCCCGTTCCTCGCCACCGCCGGAGTAATTGTTGACGTGCGCGAAGGTACACTAACTTTAAACGTCGGCAACATCGAGGTGGAGCTTCACATTCCTAAGGCTATGAAGCACATGCCTTACCACGAGGAGCTTGATTACTTGGACCTCCTTGATGAGGTAATTGAGGAGGCGATCCCCCACTCTATTGGCGCTCTATTCAATGAAGATTTCGAGGAAGGCCCGGATTTAGGCCAAAATGAGAAGAAAGAAGATTCCCCCGACCTCTCCGCTGAAGATGATGAAGGCGACACTGATGTCGCAAGGATTCGAGAGCTCTGCAAGCTCTCGAAATTAAAGTCTCCAAAGAAAGCTCCTACGGTACGGAAATCGGCATCACCGGTGAAGCCGTTGACCGGAGCAAATGCTAGCTTGGGGGAGCCTCCCCCCAACACTATTCGAGATGGGAGACCACCGAGGGAGAACACGCCGCCACGTCCAAATCCAAGCGCGCTCCCCGGAAAGTTTGATGGGTGCATCTCATATGCACCAAACATCCCGCATCTCATATGCACCAAACATCCCGCATTGATTGAAAATTATAGGGGGTCGAGCTCACGACCTTAAACGAGCGCTTGTCGGGAGGCAACCCGACGGTTTTCGATTTATTTTTACTTTTTCTTTATTTTCGTTTTAGAAATTTTTAGTGTTTTGAGTCGTTCGCCCAAAAATTTTGTGATAACGGGTCCTATTTTTCTTGACAGGAGAGGAGATAGGTAGATCCATCATGAGGAGGATGAACGCGACGCCGAGGAGCGCCCCAAGAAGGCGCTCGACGCTTAGGAGGAAGATGGAATCGACTGGAGGAAGAAAGACGGAGTTTAGAGCCCAAACGAAGACAAACAGCAGAACACAAGGCTCACTCGGCCGAGTATACTAGTCACTCGGCCGAGTACATAAGTTCGTCCGGCCGAGCCGCTCACGAACGAGGGAAGTCTGCTGTACCCAACTCTCTGTTTATTTTCCTGATTTCAATATAACTGCTACTCGGCCGAGTATATATTCCCACTCGGCCGAGTAAAACGGATACACTCCTAGGGCGAGTCTTGCCGAGTAGCTTGAGCCACTCGGCCGAATGGACTTACTCCACTCGGCCGAGTCTGGCAATGCCACTCGGCCGAAGCGTAAGCGAGGAGAAATTTTCATTGATCTCGCTCGGCTGAGTGGCCTAGTCACTCGGCCGAGTCGTAACTTTTATTATATAAGGGGCGAGGGGGGGGGCACATTTTTCGAAACGCGAAAACCCCCAAACAGCCCGACCCTTCAGCTCCCCTCGCCCGATACCCCTCGCTCGCGCCCCTACTCACCCGACCAGCCCGCTCGCACCGCCGCTCGGCCCGCCACCGCCGGCCGAGCACCTCCGGCGCCTCGCCCGAGTCGCCGCCGGCGGCCGCCGCCCCTACCACCTCCGGTATCGCCTTCATTACCTTTTTCTCCTCTTTTTGAGTATTTTTTGAGGATCCATGTGTTAAACGACCCCCAAACCCAAATCAATTCCTATATCTATCAATGATACCCCTAATGCTCCATACGTTTTGATTATTACCCGCTGATATCTCCATTTCACGCGCAGGTTGTTTTTGGGAGCTTAGGGGAGCCCAGGGGAGCTTCTCGGGACTGATTTGAGCTTCGTGGAGGCGCTGACTTCGCACGCTTCCATTGCTTAGCACTCGCGGCGTGTCTGGGTATACTCCTTCCACTCTTTTACACACACCGCACTTTTTACACTTTTCGGAGCGCGCTCGGGGCCGATATGCCGCCCCGGACACGGCCGCGGTCGAAGAGAGCTTCCGCCAAGAGGAAGCGGTCGGATGATGCCGGCCCCTCCCACGAGTTGGAGGACTCTCCTCCACCGTCTCCCACACACCCCGCACACCCAGCACAGCCTGCAGGCCCCGCACACCCCGCACAGCCTGCAGTGCACCCACAGCCCGCACAGCCTCTCCCTGCCGCTGCACAGCCACCACCTCCGGCTCCACTGGTCGGGCCGCTCGGGATTACGTTCCGAGACGACGCACACCGTGCCGTCTTCGACCGTATCTCCCAGCGCTCGATTGTACCCTCCAGGTTTGCACACCTCGCTGACCTAGGACGCCTGGGGGTACTAGAGGGGATGCTCACGTTGTACGACAACGTGAGCTGGCGAGATTTCTTCCAGGTGTCGGCGGACACGTTCACCCGCCCGACACTTGAGGTTCTGAGTTCGATCTCCCGGACCGACGAGGGATGCTCGCTTCGGTTCATGGATCGAGAGTGCCAGGTCACTCTCGATATGATGAGAGCGTTTTTCTCATGGCCCGCTGTCCCCGGTGCCGATCACGGTTACGGCCCCACCCATATCCCCCCACCTTCCTTCGACGCCGGTGCCTTCTGGGCCCGGATTACGGGTCTTCACGCTGCCTTTGACCCTAGTAGGGCCAAGGCCTCGGCCATTGTCCATCCCTGCCTCCGCATTGCTCAGCGCCTTATGGCGACGACCTTTTTGGCCAGATATGAGCCGGGCACGATGTCTACGCCAGAGCTCTATATGCTCTACGCGATGACACGTCCCAGAGCTCTATCTAGGGATGGCGATGAGCTGGTCCCCGCCGTCGTGATTGATGTCGCGGCTTGGTTTTTGGACCGCATCATCGTATCGGTGGGCGCTCGCTCACCGATATGCTGCGGCGGCCTGATCACCTTGCTTGCTCTTATGACCGGCGAGGACTTCCCTGACGACTTGCGACGCGTCCCGGGCCCCACTTCTCTGTCGATAGATGTTATGGCCCGGATGAAGATGCTTCGTCCGCATGGTGAGCGTCACTGGGTCTGGTTGCACGGCCCTTACGGGGCCGATTACATGATTCTTCCGAGCCCAGCTCGGACTCAGATTGCACCAGCCCAGGAAGACTGGCTCCCTGTGATGGATGTTCTCATCCCCGCTGCTTACGTGCTCGAGGCCGAGGAGGCCGAGCAGGCCCACGCTGCCCCTGTAGACCCTGTTGCCCCTGCCGAGCCTGCCACCGAGCCTGTTGACCCTTTGGCCCCTCAGCCCATACCTGATGTTTCCGCTGCTCCTGACACCTCTGTCGGTGTCGAGAGTACCTCAGCAGAGCCCACTTCCACCACCTCCACCACTTCCGAGGCTGTCACCACCACTCCCACCACCACCACTGGCCCTCTGTCCGTCGAGCCTCTTTGCTCCGCACTCCCCGAGCGCCCACCGACCTTTGTTGAGAGTGGAAAGCCCTCGTTTGCCGCGGTCGTGGAGACCATGGCTAGCATGATCTCCGCTGGGGTTGCGCCTTTTGGTCCACACACTTCCACCCCAGCGGTAGTCACCTCTGTCTCCACCCCTGCTGTATTTTCCGAGAGCGTCGTGGCGTCTGTCCACACTTCTGTGCCACCGACCTCTCTGGCCGCCTCGCTGCCACTTTTGCACTCTTCTTTCGTTGCTGCTGCCTCCACTTCTCACCAGTCTGTGCCTCGGCCTCACACTGAGGCCAGGCCCACATTTGCGAGTGCAGCACCTTTCGTACCCTTCCCCGCTGAGCCCGTCACATACGCGACCCGAGTACGCCAGCCAAGCCCTGCCCAGCCCCGACCGGTGCGTCCCTCTGCACCACCTCCCCCCGACACTGTACTTCAGAGCATTCGTGCTCTAGAGGGGGCGGTGAGTGGCCTCAGAGGCGACCTTAGGACCCTGTCCTCCACCGTCTCTGCGATGGCTGGCCGCTTCGAGCTGCTACCGCAGATTCACTAATGTCTCACCCAGGTCCTGGAGCGTCTCCCGCGCGTTCCCCCGCCCACCCAGCAGGTTCCTGCCCACACTTCCACACACACTCGACCTGCTACCACTTCCACACCCACACCCGCTCAGCGGCCTGTCCAGCCACCACCACCACCTCCGCCTCAGGACGGAGACGGTGCAGCACCACCTTCCTAGGCACCCTTGATGCCATCGATTCCTTTTGCCGTTGTGCTGCCCGTTTCTGCTGGGTCCTGATGCCTTTTTGTCCACCCCCCCTCCCCTCACTTATTTTGGGATTCTCATATCGACCATATCTTTATATATCTTTTTTGGGAGAGAGGGAGAGTTTTTGGTGACACTCTTATATATCTATATCACTCCTATCTGTGCATGCAGCATGTCCGCATCATATTTTCATGTCTTTATTTTTCTTTTTATTTTCATTTTTCATGCATGCATCCTCACCATCCCCTCACATTTCTTGTCTCTCCGTGTGCCACATTTTGCACATTGAGGACACTGTGCCATTTAGCTTGGGGGAGTGAGTTCTCACGTTCTTTTTCGATTTGCCACCTTTATTTTTAGTTTTTCACACCATTTTTCGCTTTTGCACTTATTTTTCATCATTTTTCTTTTTATTTTGCTATGCATCACGTTTTTCTTATGTTTTCTGTGTGCCGCATTATAAATAGTTCTTTTTTTCCCTTTATCTTTATTTCTTTTTCATCTCATGCTAGAGATGACTTTTCTGTGATGATGATGACGTTGGATTTAGCTTACTCTGTATGCATGCTATATTTGTCATGTCTTAGACTTTATTTCTGATATCATATGCTATGACTTGCCTTGCATCTAGAGATAGTAACCCACACTTTTGCCACATGAAAATGGATGAAGTTCAATTATTAGCTGAGTCTGAATATTCATATGTATGCTATCACAGAAAACACACCAAGATTCACGCATTGAATGCTTATATCTGGAGTACTGATTTCTTTTTCCTACATCACTTCTATATGCATGAATTGTACACTTCACTTCATGTTAGCTATGAAAAATCTGGATTAGTTAGCTTTTTGTGATCGAAACTGAGTAGATTAGATTACCATGCTGAAGTTGTCGTGCATGTCTTATAGAGTGAACCGAGAGTTATATTTATTTCTTTCTCCACAAATCTTGAACATCATTTCTCTACTTTTAAAATCATTGGTGAATCTCCCTTAGCGATTCTATTTTATGGCATTTCCCCCGCTACTAATTCCTAGCTCCAAATCTCTTATTCTCTAAAAAAATAATAATAATAATAATAAAAGAGAGAAAAACATTCTTGTACATCATTATCTCTCTTCGAGTTGGGATCGTTGTGTATATTTGCTATATTGTGATGAAAAAAAGAGAAAAGAGGAAAAATCCTCAATAAAAGATCCCATCTCACTTTCTTTCTTTCTTCTTTCTTCTTATTACATTTGGAGCTATATAAAAATGGGGATGTGAATATTTTTTATGCCACCACGCTTATAGATAAGCTTGGGGGAGGGGATCCATTGATGTGTGAGAGAGTGACTACTTGACGTTGCACGACAACCTAGGCTAAGTAATATTCTATACTCGGTGAGATTATTTCTAGCTTTACGAAATCCAGAAATCTAAGCCTAGCGTTCATTTCATGAAATCCATGCTTTTCTATTCTCTCTATTCTATTGTGTGATACTCTTATACTCCTGATAGAAAGCATTCAATTGAAAAGTGTGTGATCTGAGATTTGTATACCGCTTTAAATGATTCAGACGATGTTAATTTTAGAATTATTCCGTTTTTCATGATTATATCGTTGTTCGTGGGTTTTCCGTTTCTATTTGCACTATTATACTATGATATCAAAATAAAATCTTTTGACATGAGTTTTTCATTCGGTGCATGCTATATGAGTAAGTGAAACCCCCGTCATGAGAAAATGATCTAGTAGCTTACCTCTTCGCTTCTTTCTCTCTTCTTTATGTTCATTTCGTTTTCCATTCTTCTCCGTTTTTCATTTTTCATTTTTCGCCATTTTCGTTTTCCAATTCCACCGGGTTCGCCATTTACTTATCTTCCTCGAGGACGAGTAAGAGGCAAGCTTGGGGGATTTTGATCACTCCTTATTTTACACCTTTTTCCCGCATTTTTGCATGCCATTTAGATCGCCCAAATCATGTTTTTCACGATATATCGACGATATTGCGATGCTTTTCACGATTTGTTGTTTTTGTCGCATTTCAAGTGATTTGGCGTGATTTGGAGTGATCTCGAGATGCGCTTACTCCAGAGGGTCACCGACGACCTCCCCGAGGGGTATTTTGCTGTTGGAGAGGAGCAGAAGAAGAACGGACGTCGCAGGAGCGACGAGGAGGCCAAAATAAGCAGATTGGGCATGTTTAGTGTCCCACTCGGCCGAGTGGAGGACCCACTCAGCCGACCAGCGAGACACCGCTCGGCCGACCAGATCAGACACGATTTACCTGTGCACTCGGCCGAGCGACGGAGACCACATCGGCCGAGTGAAGACATCACGTCCGCCCGAGTGGCGCCCAGACGAAGCCCTTCAAAAATCTCCAAGTTTCTGTTTTTCGGCTGCCTGAGCTTCAGAAGACCCACTCGGCCGAGTGGAGAATCCCGTCCGCCCGAGTACAATGAAGCCATCGGCCGAGTGACGAAAACTCACTCGGCCGAGCCGCCCTCGAAGTAGAGACCCCTGAAGGCCCCGACTTATTGGAAAATTACAGGGTTTCTCACTCGGCCGAGCAACTTTTGTCACTCGGCCGAGTGCGACGCGCTGCCTGTAGCGAAAATTGCGGAAAACAGGCTGCGCAGGGGTATTTTGGTCACAGTTTTTGGACGATTTTGGGGGCTATTTAACCCCTGTTTTTACCCTAGTTTTAGAGAGCTTCTCCTTAGATTTTTTGCAGCTTTTTAGATTAGTTTTTTTAGTTTTATTCTTGAGATTGGAGAGGAGAAAAAGTTTGATTTTTGTTGGATTAATTGAAGAACTCCATTGGTTTGTCTTTCTCTTCCCCAAAAATTCTATTTTTATTGCATATCTCAATATTGTGATGAATTCTATTGCTTATTTCATTGATTATTTTTGTGATCTTGCTATGAATTATGAGTAGCCGCCACGTCTTGGGGCGTGGGGATGAACCCTACAAGCCCAACTTCATATTTGTGATGAATTAGTAGAAATTTTGCTAGAATTGATATCTAGGGATTAGATTGGGATCAATTTACTACGGTTAGCTAGGAGTTCATACCGATCGGGATTTGCAAGAGATTGGATCCCGATTCGATAGGAAACCCTAGAAATCCGAATTTGGTTGGAATCAAATTTCCGTAGTATCGGTTTGCAAGAGATTGGACCGATACTAGGGTTTTCGGTTGCAATTCCGTGCCAATACCCGTTTGCAAGAGATTGGACGGGTAGGAACTATCCCAATCAAGATCGTGAGCCGAGTTTGCAATAGATTGGGCTCGGTGCGCGATTGGACGATGATGTTGATCCTAATGCTAGCTTTCCTAGGCTAGGGTTTGCAAGAGATTGGACCCAAACCTAGGATAGCTATAGACCGGCAACAGCGCGAGAGCGTGAGCTTGGTTCTACATTCAGTTGCAACTAGTCCATCCAAAATCTCAATCTAGCAATTTTGAAACCGACGAACCACATTTATGAGATACGGTGAGTAGCGGGGATTCCCCATTCCCTAGACGTTCTTTATTTGATTTGATATTTCTGCACTTTGTCTGACGATTGTGACAGGATCGCCAAAGGCAAATCTTTCTTCTTGGATAGCCAGGGTGATTGGAACAAGCACGGTCACTCGTCCTCCCTGTGTTCGATATCCCGCTCGCTGCTACACCGTGCACTTGCGGTAAAACTACAACCGTTCTTCCGGGTGTACGCCCGGGGTCGATCACAAATGCATGGCAGTTATTCAATTAAAATGCGTACCGTTAAAGAAAGTAAAGGTGACAGGCAAATGCATGACATGACACGACAGAAAGGCAATTCTAGCTTTGTTGTCAAGCTATAACTTTGGGAATTACGCCTAGACCGCTATCATTTCACGGTTTAGTCTCTTTCACGCTAGAAGCAAGGAAATGTTCTAAAGCATGGCCTAAAACAAGGTTGGCAAGTTTCACTTGCCTGAAATACGTGCTGGTATCACAATTCTCAAGTCCAATCAAAGATTTACCAAGTCCAGAGCTCCCACGCTCAGTCCAACAATCAGCATACAGTCCCGTATTATTAAGTTGGATTAGTGAGTTACAAAGCAGTAAAAAAATAATTGTTTTTATATTGTTAACATGCGGTGTGGGTTCCTACGGGACAGGTCTTACCTCAACACGACGCGAGAGCTACTCTGACGTCAGGTAGCGACGTCAGGGGTTGAATTCTTGTAGTGCGTAAGGTAAAGGAAGACAGATACTCTGTGATAAAATCACGAGCACAAATGAGTTCGTTACGAAGGGACAAGAAATTATTAGACAACCTGGGACGTCTATAAATCAATTTTAATTAGGTTCTCTATTCCAGAATTGGTGACACATCAATACTAATGGTCATTAAAATTATTAATATGATAATAACGACACGTTGCTAGCGCAACAATTATATAAATAAATAATTAACCTAGGCTAAAAGTTGTCTAAACTAGTTATTACCCTATAATCATCATTTGCAACGAGATAACAAGATTATTAATGGGTCAGGATTAATTTAGTAGTCTACAAAGTAGTAGGCAAGTTAAACTTGGGTAGCTTATAAGTTTGCTTATCTAAGGCCTAAGAATTATAACAATAAGAATTATAACAATACCCCTGTTATACATAGGCCTATGATGTTATAATCATACACCTCTGATTATAACACTGCACCCAACAAATTAAACCCTATAGCACAAATAAGTTAAGATAACCTATGTACACAATCTCAGTAACCTTTATAACATACACTGTTATCACTCTAAGCCACATTTATATCATGCAAGCAGAACCCTGAGTAACATTCATAACTTATAAAGTTTTAAACATTAATAATATAAGGTCACAAAGCTAACCGTATTGCTTTTCATCGTTGGTTGCAGGTCAGAGACGGATACGGGGGCTTGGGGCGGTGCTACGGCGCTAGCGGGGTCCACGGGGTCGACGGCTGGCGGTAGGAGGCGCGGGCGGCGGCGCTGCTGTAAGCTACGGCTGCTACAGCAATCTGCGGCTTCTGGAGCCTCTTCCGGCTGGAAACGGCGACAAGGAGGAGCCCGCGGCGGCGCAGGCGGTGGGGGATAGCCGTGAGGGGGAGGGTTTAGCCGAAGATCGCAAGTGCAAAGCTCTCGGAGCTGTGTTGCGAGAAAGAGATGGGCGGCGCAGTTGTAGGCTGTGAAAGCTTGAGGGGCGGCTACGTGTATAAGTTTGCTGGGAGAAAAACTTTTTAACCTAGCAATTCTTTTATTTAAATAGGTGAGGGGCAGGTCGACACACGTGAGGGATGGGTCCTCTAGGGTTTGCTATAGGATTTTAAAATTGTTATTATTATTATAAAACCCAATATACACTCCACCCTCTCATCACAACTGCTGTGGGTGTGGCAATAGGAAAAGAAAGTGGCCAGGTCAAAAGTGGGCTAGCCTAGCTAGGTTAATAGGTAGGTTTGATTTAAATAAGAATCTGTTACAATATAATATCAAAAACAAGATGTTACTCCATCTCTCCCTCCTCACATAGGTGCATGCGGCCAAGAGTGGGCAAAGGGCTGAGTCAACAATATTTGGATGTATAATATTATAATAATTATATTAGGGGAAGAAACCAATGGAACTTAAGGTTAAACCGATAATAGATTGGTCGAAAAGTGAAAGTAGGTCAAACGAAGCACAAAAATTGTGAAATAAATACTGGGGTGACCGTGTCGACGAGAGAAGGAAAACTAAAGAGACGGATCATAATTCCGACGACGAGAAACGGAACTAAAAATAAAAGAGTCTCACGACAAAAGTGAAAATCGCGACGTCTCTACAAATTAAGTCAAATCGTGGGAGAACGACCCGTGAAATGTCGTTCCAAATAAATTCCACAATTTAATACTCTCCGAGAGGGTCACAACGACATACCACACCATAGGGTCCGGATGAAAATAAGGCTAAGAAGAATACTCGAACTTCAAGGAAGATACGTGTACTAGGATACAGGTTCCAAAGGCGACTCGAGTTGGGCACACGTCGTGGTTGGCTTGCTAGGGCTGCAACAAAGGTGCTACGACCTATCGAATCAACAACATGACTCACATACAAGGCAACAAAACCAACCAGGTATCCGAAATTGCTATACGCACAGCCGTACAATGAATAGTGGGTACCGGCCGTTACAGTGGTCATTGGGATTCTCTATGTGTGTTCCTTCGAATTGATCTTGCTGAATGAAACTTATTAATGACGGCTTCTATTCGAAATTGTTAGGCTCCAACGATGGCCTCAATATGCTCGATGTGCGGTATCCCCCGCAGATGCGTGGAGCATGTTTCATTTGGACTCTTCTTTTGATTCCACTTCTTCGCCATGCTTCGTTCTTTTGATTATTCGGCTCCATTTGGCTCCATTTAGCTCCTCTAATCTTGATTTCAACCTGAAACGAATACGAACATCGAAGGAGTAAAACTGAACAATAATATGATGAAGTGACAATAAAAGTGAGGATTTGTAAGAGATAATGCATGGATAAACCCTACTAAAAATATACAAAATATCTACTCATCAAAATCCCCCAAACTAAACTATTCCTCTTCCTCGAGGAAGCCAAAGAAAGATAAAAGAGTAGGGGTACACATGCATAAAACAAATGATATTAAGAATTTTACAACGACAAGCACATGTACGTGGAAAGTCAGAATTTTCAGATTATTGAAATAATACGTGTCAACCTCTATCGATCTATCAAAACATATCCTGGAGCATTATCTCTAATATAAATCCACATGCAATATACGTTATTGTGGCTATGTTCAAATCTTAGAATATTTCCTCTATCCCGCGTAGGCTATTGAAATGGGAATCGAAATTATGCAATAACCAAGCAAGAGTTACTATCGTATAATGGGTTGTGAAGTGGCATTTACGACATGCTATTTTTTCGTGATTCGTGGAGTTGTTAGCTTCGTTCAAGTTATCATTTTCGTTATTTTTGGGTTCTTAGTTGGTTCGTGTAAGGAACACTGGGTCAATGACTACCAGGTTAGACGACCTTAGGACATTGGGCTAAGAAGGCCACCTCAGACCTACTAGCTCAAACCAAACTAAAAATCTTATTCTTATGAACTCCCCCAAACTAAACACTTCGGTGCAAACCCACAATGCTTCCTGAGGCACGGGAACCCGACTACTTGACATAGTTGGGAGAACGATGCATATTTTTGTTTCCATTTTTATATTCATATTTTTTTCTTTGTCTCTCTGTTTTTCTTTTTTTTCTTTTGAACATGAATAAGCTAGGCAACATCACTCCTCAGTACTAGATAGCTATGCAGTTAATCCAAATCCTATGAGTTCACCAAACTTCATAATCAACTAAAATTCCAAGATGCATGCATAAGATGGATTCTCAATAAAAAATATAAACATACGCATGTTTCAAGTACGTTTATCCTAAAGATAATGAATATAAGCATAATAAGCATATTGTGATAAGATTTAATACTAGAGACATCCTCTAAGCAAATATCACGATAAATGATAAGAGATTGAACAAATGAGGTATAAATCTAAAGAATTTTCACAAAAACATCCATGCATATAGAAACTCAGCGTAATGGAATTCTTGATATGAAATGTGTGCAAATGATGCACGAAGTGCACCACCCCAAGCTTAAATCAAGCATTGTCCTCAATGCTAAAGATGGGAAAATGGGGTGTAAGTGATGCATGCATGGTGTCCCTCCCACAAGCTAGCATCAAGGCATATCCCGAATAAAAGAAGTAAAATGAAAGCATGGGTGCAAACATTGGGAGGGCGGTTGGAGGCATATAAATATGAAATTAAGGCGAAGAATGGACATTGAAGCATATAAAGGGTTTTGGGATCATGAAAATGTGGGTGCGCCACATGGAGGTGAGATTTATTCAAAGAAAAAAATGTCTAATCCTAATACGCTCCCTTGCTGTCGAGAGGAGGTGAGTTTATTCAATATATATATAAAGTATAAAAATTATCTACACTACTGGAGTAGGATGCACATGATCAAAAGGTGGATCGAAGATCTACAGTGGAGCATGAAACTGTTCTCCATGCTCTTTTCGTGGCTCAGCTAGCTGATTGGTGCCACAAACTTGATCAAGCTCCACTAATTCTCCTCCAAGCACCTTCCGAGGGTGTCCACCTACATCCTACAGAAGGCGAGAAACGTCAGCCTGATGTGCAAAATTTCTCCCCTAAATTACTGTATCCCAAAGAGAATCGTTAAAACAAAATGGAAAATGAGAAATAGGATGACAAAAACTCCCTGAGAATAACGTGTTACTCCTTGACGACGATGCGATCAACTCCTCATCAATGCCTTTAATACGCTCTGCAAGTGCAGACATGACCCAGTAAACCTCCGTGTAGTGTGAACCTGTGTCCTACGAGAAGTACGTCATGCCAGAAACATATGAATATAAGAGATTATGAAATAAATTATAAGATTCAAATGTATAGTTTAGAATATCTCATGAGTGAAAGTGTTGAGCTCAGGTGGATGCGGTGCCTCTAGTGGGGTAAGGAAGGGCTGTGGAGGTGATGGTGGAGGCAAGGGTGTGTCAGGCTTACTGAAACGAGTCGTTGTATCTATGGTCTCACATGCATCCTCCTCATCAATGTAGAAATGCTCCATAGCATCCTCAGTGCTCTCTCATGGTACGAAATGGGGGACGAGATCAAGTGGGAAAAATATCTTGGGCTTTTTAGATTTTGAAGCCTTCTTGATGCCCTTGAGTGTTTCCTCCTCGCAAACAACTTCCTTGAGAAAGATTGTTTCCACCCATCGTCCTACACATGGCTCATCATCCTTCTTAGGTATGTCGTCTGATGTATAGTGTCGGATGTGAGCATCGGTTGTATATGTCTCAGATGTGATACCTGCATGGGAAAATAAACTCATATTAAAAATTTTAACTTGTAAATCGTATGCGTTACCTTCTGCGGTGCAGGTTGTCAATGATGCATGAGACACGGCTGTAGCCTCCATGTATTTCCAAGCTTCTTCAGGCGGTTGGTCGAAGAATTGGCCTCCATTCATCCTCATCATGAATTCTTATGAATCAACATGCAGTCCTCCACTGAAGAAGGTGATGAGCCAAGATGTGTCGATGTCATGTTGTGGTAATCCATCCACAAATCTGTTAAATCTCCTCCAAGCATGCCAACGAGTCTATTCATCGAGCTGGGTGAAGCTAGCGATCTGATCCCTTGGTGTTTGGTGTCGCTTCACTGGTGGGCTCCAAAAGGTGCTCTCTCTCAAGTGCAAGAGTCCGTACAAGTAGTAAAATCTGGGAGTCCAGATGTCGAATCCACGGGAAGAAATCTGTTGCAACCAAAATTCAAATCAAATAGAAATCTATCGGAAAGAGACTAACCACTTCAACAATGATGATGGTGATGGTGATATGAACACGTGAACGATATGAACAAAGAAAATGAGTGAGAATAAATATCTATAAAAAGTATGCACATGGTATGGGTTCGTTAGGATCATTGATTCGTATTAATTTGGTTGATAGGTATAACGCAATGAATTCTCCTTTTGGGAGCAATTCACCGGAAAATATCCAATATAACTCAATGAATTCTCCTTTTGGGAGCAACTCATCGGAAGATGCCCTTTTGGGGGTTCAAACACAAAATTCAATGAGATCGTCGCTAAAGTTATAATACGATATGAAACTCTCTTTTGGAGAGATCAAGACTACGGTATGAAACTCCCTTTTGGGGAGATCAAAACTCACCCTTTTGGGGCGATCATCGACTAACTCAATTCTTTTGGAATCTGAAAAAGGCAATTTACGAACAAAGATTACAATTTTAGCGACGTTTAACGATTTAGCACATGGAATACAACCAAACTAACACAAATCATAGCCCCTAACTACGCCATACCATGCACAAATAAGATTTAGCTACTCATCATGCAATAATAAACAACTTTCATGGCAAAATACATCAAGATTATAGCAAAATACGGTAGAAAAGCATCAAATAAGGAGTTTAAGTTAAAGGAAATATCACCAATTCTCCTTGAAAAGATTTCAAACTCTCTGGAAATAATAATACAAGCCTCTGGAATTTTACAGAATTTTTCAGGGGGAAAATACGGCTCCTAGAGCCTCCAATACGCCCAAAATACACACCAATCTGCTTTTTTTACGCTCAAACCCCCTAGAATACGCTTAAATAATAAGATTGCGGGTTTTACTGTGCTTAACGGGTATAAATCCGCTTCAAAACAACCCAAACCCGCTAATCGCCGAGCGGATCAAATCTCAGCCGTCCGATCCATGCGGGATCGGACGTGGGAGCGACGCGTGGCAGCCTTAACGGGTTTGATCTTCGCATCTCGCCCGCATCCGCTTCCATCTCCGAATTCGCGTTGGATTGCATCTTGGCCGTTCGTTTCAACGATGTGCGGCTCAGAGGAAGCCACGTAGCACGTTCTTCGAATACGGGTCGGGGAAAATATCAACCGTCCGATACGAATCGGGCGGTCGGGACGTCGCCACGTCGCCCAAAGCCTACGCTTCTCAGTTCAAAATGCGGGCGTCGTTTCGTCCGTTGGATCACCATCGAACGATCGTCGCGCGTCCACGTCGCCGTTACTCTGGAGCGTCCGATTAAGCGGGAAACCGTTGATATCGTGACACGTGGACCGCCTGTTGGTCACCTCAGACGCGATTTCGCGTTGATCACGACCGTTGGATCGAGATCCAACGGTCTCCGTATTACCACGCAGCCCGCCTTTGTTTGATAACGTTTGGGGCGCTTGGCGCCGTTGGATTGTGCGCGAACGGTCCAGATGATGCCACGTGTCAGCGTCTGATTGGCTGGAGACCGTATTTTCGTATTTCCTTGCGTATTTCCCTATTTAATTGGTATTCTGCATTCAAAAATTCACAGTAATTAGCATAGATCTCAGAAAAATACAAATAAATAGTCGTTGGAATCGTGAGATTGAGACCAAGCTGTGAAAAATATAAAAAGTACAGAAATACTTCGTTAATTGCTGTTTTGTGCTCAAATAGAGTGTTTTCTCTAATAAATAAATGTGTAGAAAATACGTATGAATTAGAGAACAATGTAGCATCACATGAGCACAAAATAGGGCTAAATGAGGGGTTAAATATGTAATATTGAACCCAAATCACACCCCCCAACTAGCGTTTTGCTAGTCTCTAGCAAAAAGAGCGATAAATACGGATGAGTAATAAAACAATAAGTTCTTTCAAATCGCTCATGGCATGGCTCAATAATACGCATTCCAACATGATCTTGACCATCAATATACACATCCAAGAACAAAATCAATCACATGATATTTTCTCTAATTTAGTATGAATAAATAACACGCAAGCATCGTTTTGCGCAAGCGAAAGTATAACATGTCGTTATAAACTAGTATTCGTGTTTCCAAGGAATTGGCCTATCAAAATAATCATTCAAGACATGGGTATTGAAGTTGCTTAATATATTCACCATTTCTTTTCTTTTATTCGTTCCGCGTAACGCGCATCAACAACATTCACAGAGAAATGTATAACTTGGATCGCCCCATCAAATGAGTGAGTTTCCTGTCAATGGCTCCCAAATCAGACGATAATAGGGCATTAGGCCAAAAAGGACCCCTCGGACTGTACTACTCGAGCCAACCAAGTTATTTATTAGTGACATACTTATTCTTTCATTTTTCATTCATTTTTCTTTTCATTTCGTTCTTTCCTTTCTTTTCTTTTCTTTCTTGTAAGCAACTCAACACCCATTCTTTGAATATAAACATTAGTGTCAAAGGCCAAATTCCTCTTCAACTTGAAAACTTTTCTAATAAATCGTGTATACTTAAGCTTTTTCATCACATTAGCAAGCATGAAATAAATTCAAACTATTTCAAGATATAAATCATGGCGATTGAAAATTTTCATGAATAGCATATTAACGGTAATTCCATGGAGGAAAAATAATTAACTCAAGCCATAAACAATTTTCAGAACTCAATCAATGCGTAATCATCCGTATTTGAGGCATATGAAGGAGTTTTAAAATGATGAGATTTGGTGATTTATTCTTATCTTAACCTTATTATTGAAAAAATTGAAAAAAATCCTAAGTCTCGTACACACCCCCCAACTAAAGATGGACATTGTCCTCAATGTCCGAAGAGGTACGAGTTTATTCAAGCAAGCAACCTAGAAAGCATTTAAAAACTACACTACTGGAAAGAACACACCGTGATCAAATGTTGGATCCCGAATCTTTAATTGTGGAGGAAGTTGTTCAATTTGCTCCTTGCACTCCTCGGCGAGTAATCCTCCTCCGACGACTAAACTGGATCCCAGCAACATAACTCCCAGCATCTCTATAAGATGTCCACCTGTATCCTGCAAGAGATGAGTCACGTCAATCCATTTTAGTTTAGGATTCTTATCGATAAAAGAATTCCAAATGTAGTCATCAAAATAAGTGAAAGAAATTAAAATAAGTTGACGACTACTCCCTGAAAGATATGCACTACTCTCTGTACGATGCTCGATCGTTGGGGAGAGGGATAAATGATTTTGGGACAAAACTGGAGGAGGGCATGGTTCTGAATCCATGGCGATAATCTCAAAACCCTTGTCCCTAGCTGTCTCCTCCTCTCGTTCATCCAAAATTGCTAGCTCGTCCTCTCTTTTGCACACACTTTCTGCCATGTGTATATTTATATTCGTGTCCTCAACGTGGCATGGCTTGCTCGATTTTCCTGCAATAGAAGATAAACTCGTATTAGATTCTTTAAATTGAGTTTCAAAAGCATTACCTTCTTCTACGCAAGTGGCAATCAAATTAAGATCTTCAATAGATTTTTGAATCTGCCGGCTCCGAGCAAGGAAATTATCCTGGAATTGAAGGGATGTGGCATCCTGTGTCTGAATAATCAGGTAAGCTTCCTCTTTCAAGGATTGCAAAGGTACGTCTACGCTTTGCTCTTCTTGATCAAGGCACGAAGGCTCCGTTGAATCGCTCTCTGAAGTCTCTTCCATAGCTTCTTCATTTTCTTGCAGAGACTCCATGTATTCCCACGCCTCTGTCGGCGTCATGACTCCCAATAATTCCTGCAGCTGCGGTTGTAGTCCATCTAGGAAGAACGCCATAAGCTCTTCATTTGTGTACCCATGCTGCGGATAGCTCGATATAATGTCTGTGAACCTCCTCCAGAGGCGTGCAAAGGTTTCCTCGGGCCGGACGGAGATTGGCCCTCGAGTGCAAAGGCATAAGGGAGCTTGACTGCAAGACCCACCCGAGACCGTTGGGGGAGGCGTGCTCTTGGTCTTCAAGTTGACCAGGCCTGAAAGAAAGTTTCACAGTCAGTTTGATTAAAATTAACAATTTTGAGCTTCTCCATTCTATGTTTGTGTGCATTAGCATATCGTGCATCATAAAGATTGTTTGTGCAATAGAAGTTCATATATTCCATTTTGAAATAAAATAAAATAAAATAATAATAAAAAGTTTATGTACAGTAAAGTGAAAAGATCTCACCGAAGGTCCTCTAAATGAAATAAACCGTAGTCACAAACCATTCCTCCCCGGCAACGGTGCCAAAAACTTGGTGGGCTCCGAAAGGTGCTCTCTCTCAAGCGCAAGAGTCCGTACAAGTAGTAAAATCTGGGAGTCCAGATGTCGAATCCACGGGAAGAAATCTGTTGCAACCAAAATTCAAATCAAATAGAAATCTATCGGAAAGAGACTAACCACTTCAACAATGATGATGGTGATGGTGATATGAACACGTGAACTATATGAACAAAGAAAATACGTGAGAATAAATATCTATAAAAAGTATGCACATGGTATGGGTTCGTTAGGATCATTGATTCGTATTAATTTGGTTGATAGGTATAACGCAATGAATTCTCCTTTTGGGAGCAATTCACCGGAAAATATCCAATATAACTCAATGAATTCTCCTTTTGGGAGCAACTCATCGGAAGATGCCCTTTTGGGGGTTCAAACACAAAATTCAATGAGATCGTCGCTAAAGTTATAATACGATATGAAACTCTCTTTTGGAGAGATCAAGACTACGGTATGAAACTCCCTTTTGGGGAGATCAAAACTCACCCTTTTGGGGCGATCATCGACTAACTCAATTCTTTTGGAATCTGAAAAAGACGATTTACGAACAAAGATTACAATTTTAGCGACGTTTAACGATTTAGCACATGGAATACAACCAAACTAACACAAATCATAGCCCCTAACTACGCCATACCATGCAAAAATAAGATTTAGCTACTTTAATGGCAAAATACATCAAGATTATAGCAAAATACGGTAGAAAAGCATCAAATAAGGAGTTTAAGTTAAAGGGAATATCACCAATTCTCCTTGAAAAGACTTCAAACTCTCTGGAAATAATAATACAAGCCTCTGGAATTTTACAGAATTTTTCAGGGGGAAAATATGGCTCCTAGAGCCTCCAATACGCCCAAAATACGCCCCAATCTGCTTTTTTACGCTCAAAACCCCTAGAATACGCTTAAATAATAAGATTGCGGGTTTTACTGTGCTTAACGGGTATAAATCCGCTTCAAAACAACCCAAACCCGCTAATCGCCGAGCGGATCAAATCTCAGCCGTTCGATCCATGCGGGATCGGACGTGGGAGCGACGCGTGGCAGCCTTAACGGGTTTGATCTTCACATCTCGCCCGCATCCGCTTCCATCTCCGAATTCGCATTGGATTGCATCTTGGCCGTTCGTTTCAACGATGTGCGGATCAGAGGAAGCCACGTAGCACATTCTTCGAATACGGGTGGGGGAAAATATCAACCGTCCGATACGAATCGGGCGGTCGGGACGTCGCCACGTCGCCCAAAGCCTACGCTTCTCAGTTCAAAACGCGGGCGTCGTTTCGTCCGTTGGATCACCATCGAACGATCGTCGCGCGTCCACGTCGCCGTTACTCTGGAACGTCCGATTAAGTGGGAAACCGTTGTTATCGTGACACGTGGACTGCCTGTTGGTCACCTCAGACGCGATTTCGCATTGATCACGACCGTTGGATCGAGATCCAACGGTCTCCGTATTACCACGCATCCCGCCTTTGTTTGATAACGTTTGGGGCGCTTGGTGCCGTTGGATTGTGCGCGAACGGTCCAGATGACGACACGTGTCAGCGTCTGATTGGCTGGAGACCGTATTTTCGTATTTCCTTGCTTATTTCCCTATTTAATTAGTATTCTGCATTCAAAAATTCACAGTAATTAGCACAGATCTCAGAAAAATACAAATAAATAGTCGTTGGAATCGTGAGATCGAGACCAAGCTGTGAAAAATATAAAAAGTACAGAAATGCTTCGTTAATTGCTGTTTTGTGCTCAAATAGAGTGTTTTCTCTAATAAATAAATGTGTAGAAAATACGTATGAATTAGAGAACAATGTAGCGTCACATGAGCACAAAATAGGGCTAAATGAGGGGTTAAATATGTAATATTGAACCCGAATCATTCACCTTATCCCAGATGGTAAATGTGGCTCCTCCACCAAAATGCGCTCACCCTGACAGTGTATGCACAATGATCGGATCCCTAGCATGTATCTCTGATTGCCCTTGTGATATGGATGTTTGGGATAGATTTTAGGTAATTTCTTGGATGTATGTATCGATCATGGTGGAGAGGGAAGGTGAAGTCTGGCCATGGTTAAAAAGGGTATTTTTCCAAGAGAAGCCTGAAGGTCAGACTTTTATAGAGGTGGAGGCATATAGGTCTTGGAATATGGAGGGGATGGTTCATAGGGCAGGTTATAGGTATATGGGTATGGATTGTAGGGATGGGTAAAATAATGGCATTGGCTGTAAACATGGCCATGTATCCAACATGCTTTTCAAGCTGCTGCAAACTACAAAAAGTTATTGTAAACTCATATCTGAGCACGTTCTTGCTTTGATGCATTAAAATTTTCAGCGTTGAATCTGTTGGGCTTCCACATAGTCTCCAAAATTAACCTGCAATACAAATAAGAAAATATGAGGAGAAAAGTGCGTCAGTGGTGCAAAAGAATATCCCAAATATAAATGTGGTGGGGGGTTGTTTATTTATTTATAGATATTTTAAATACACGTAGGCTAACTAACCTAGAATTAAACTAATATCAATCAAGCGCAACCTCCCTGGCAACGACGCTAGAAACTTGTTTGTTTCTCAAATTATATACCATAAGCACATGGTGAGGTTGTAGCGCTATACAGGTCGTCCACAAGAAGGCATTGGTTGTGTACTAGTTTCTCCCTAAGTTTGTTAGCTACGCGATTAATAAGAGGCTAGAAGGTGAATAATAAGGTAGAGTATCAAATGTGAAAAGCTCTAGGACCTAGGTATCCCCAACATTGGATTAAGATTAAGATTTAGTTGAATTAATCAATTGTTGAATTCATGAGACTTGGGAGATGTCGTCTAACCTAATGGCATTCTCCTACCACCCACGTCCGTGATGCAATGGTAGAATATTCCCTTACGTTATCCCTACCTCACACTCTCATGATGCAATGAAAGGACTAACCTATATCGAAGCCAACTCTTGTTGGTGCATATGTATACAATAGGTGTAATACGTCCGACGAATATCCTCGATCTTCCTACATGCCACTTTCATGGATTAGAATTAGCATCTATGTTAGGATGGCTCTAATCGGTGCCGGACTCTCGTCAGCTGCATCGATAGTATGTATCAATGTAGAGATTAAAACCCCTAGATTAGCCCCGACTCCCGCCATATGCTAATCTAATTATCCATAAGGGGAAAATCAATTTGCATTGATAATAATCATCCTAACATATCCCTCATCATTAATTATAAAACAATTAATCAATAAATCACCAATCCATAGCTACATCCAATGGGGTTCAACCCATGACCCTAGATAAAACTACTCACATTCCATGGAAAGTAACTTGATTAGATTCACAAATAGGATAGCTATGGCAATAGATATTAACAAAAACAATCAATCAACCAATCCAAAATAACAAGGGATTAAGGGAACTAATTTCTATTCAATGATTAGAGTTAGAATCAAAAAAGAACAAAAAGAACAATTAAAGTTATAGAGAATATATAATTAAATACACCTGATTCAACCAAAAAATTTCTTAAAAACTCTGTAAAAAGCATCCTCTTTCGCAGAGGAGGAAGAAAAGTATTTATATCCCCCAAAAGTACCAAAAAGTCCTAGAAATACCACTGGCGGTGCCCAAAAAACCTAAGGGGGCCAATTAGCCACGATCGCATTGTTTACTATGCGGTCATTTCGCAAAGATGATGGCATCGGGCCAAGAAGAACCCCTTGGACCTACTAGCTTAAACCAATCATATCATTATTCATATGCATTCCCTCAAGCTAAACCTTTCGGCAAGAGGCCCAATGCTTCCTGAGGCATGAGGATCTGGCTACTCAGCGTTGCTGGAAGAATGGTGCAAATCTTATTCTTTTATACACAAATTTTTATTTTATTTTCTTCATTTATTCATTTTTTTTTACTTTTTTACTTTTTTGAAGGCATAAATGGGTTAAGCAAAATCAATCCTCAATACTAGGTGTTGTTATCCAAGTCTCGAAGAATTATAAACCATTATACTAAACTATCAATTCTACAGTCTATGCATAAAGTGGATCCCTAAGAAAAATCCAACCTAGGTCGGTTTCGAGTACTACTATCCTAGGGAATATGAATGGCCATAACTAACATATTAAGTGGGATCTGAAACTAAAAACATATCCTAGTCAAATATCCTAATCGACATCGAGAAAATCGAGCGTAAAAGATAGAAAATAAAATTCCATTCAATAACCACGCATATAGAGCCTCGATTTCATAAAATTCTCAAAAGTATGTATGTATAAACATATGAGTGCATGAGAGTGCAGGATGCATGATGCGAATGCAGATATTTTTGGCGGTTTGATTTTTCAAATTTTTTCATCTTTTTTTGATTGCATAACAAGAAAGAAGTATGATGCATGGGAAATAGGAAAAGGGAGAGGGAAAAGAATGAGGAATATATATATATATACATGAATGAAGGGGTGGTGATAAAGAGAAAAAAATAAAAGTGGGCAATGCATGCTTCTCCTCCAAGCTAAATCAAGCATTGTCATCAATGTGATAAAATCCTGAAAATATGAGGACATTTGTGTGAGGTGTAAGAAATGGGTCATCTCATCATTAGGTGCCGTCCTCAAGTGGTGGTTTTGTAGAAAATGTGGGTGGAGATGGTGGCATAGTGGATGAAGCTACAGTTGTGGAAGTGTGAGGGGATGGTGATTCACCAGATGATGGAGGTGGCGAGGGTGGAGGTGTAAGAATATGAGGTGTAGTGGTTGATGGATGTGCAGATGTTGATGGCTGCGATGGTGATGGCATGAGGAGGAGGGTAGGTACAGCTATGGGGTAGTGGCCTTATGAAAAGTGCCAATGATAGTCGGCATTGAACTGTCTGTGTAGACTCTGAAGTGTGGCTAAGACGACATCCATAGTGGACTTAAGATCATGAGTGACCTCCTTCACTTGTGTGATACGCTCGTCGGTGGAACGAGGTGGAGGAGGTGGGCCAGACTGGCTAGTATCCTCGTCATGTAGGCGAGATCTTTGTGAGAAGTGATGTAGTGGTGGTGGCCTAATGGGTCTTATATGTGCACCAGTAGGATCATAAATGAAGGGGGCATGTACAGGGTGGGGCTGTGCCTGTGCAGGTGGAGGAAATGATGTATCAAGTAGGAATCTCCACTGCACGACCCCTTAGTATAGAAGCGATCGGGGTTGAAAAGTGTAGTGTAAGGGGCATGGAGGAGTACATGAAGCCATAGAAATCGCTTGTCTGCTAAATGTTTGATCATGTACATATTAGTAAGGACAGAGATGTCGAGGGAAGTGGGGCCAGGAATGGGGAGTATGTTATTTGGGATCTTAAAGGAGACATGAGGGAGCAGAGAGATGATAGTGATGAACCCTCCTCAACAGATCTTAGCATTTGGGCTGCTAATAGTATGGAAAAATCTCTGGGCCAACGAAGAACTGACATTAATGAGATAGCATGGTGAAGTGGTGCTGTCATTGTGAACATTGCAGGGTTGGGTTATATCCCGTAGGTAAAGAGCTCGTCTTGTGAGACTTGGCCCGACTCCAACCTACAAAAGATGGATCTGGCAATAATACGATATGCCAATCAAATGCATGGATGGATAATGGTAGAGGCATTCACTCTGGTGATAGGGAAAGGAGAGAGGCTAGTGATCTGCTCCCAGAAAACATTTTAATCATATTCATAAGGGAATGGGGTAACATGCATGATAGCATTGGGAGTGAGAGCGGTGGGCCAGCGAAAAAGAGGGCGCAGATAATTGGTGGACATGGTGTAGTCCTTGTTCATCAAGCAGAAGGAGAACACTGAGTGCTGGTGTCTAAGAGAAAGAAACTCTAAGATGAGTGATGCATCCGAAATGCAACCCTAGAGCAACCTAGTTATGGTACGAATTACACGGAGATGAATCCCTGGCAACGACGCAATAAACTTGATCGACCTGGAATTAACTCTAAAACGATGTCGTTTACCGCAAGCGCACGGTATAGTGGCAAGCGGGTATCGAACACGGGGAAGCGGTGCTATACTACATATCTACTCCTAGGTTGAGTTAGACTTGCGGGTTTATTGGTGGATGTGGAATATGGAATGTTGTAATGGTGATGGATGTGAAGGTCGCGTCACTCGATATCACAAACAATGGATTCCACACAACATAAAAGAATAAAATATAAAAAAGACTAAGGCTTTAGGACTCGCTACTAGGACTATCGGATTTCAACGCTAGGCTAGGACTCTTACGTTGCATTGGTTTTATTGGGGATTGTAGCATCTAGGAAGTGAATTCATGAGTCTAGGCATCTTGAATCTAACATAACGTATTCACCCCGCTCGTGCGATAGATGCATACTGTACGTGCATTAAGGATCTACAATAATCTTACCACTCTCGTGGTTCGAATGCTCTTAACTCATACCATTCTTGTGGGTTAAAGCTTCGAGGTATTTTGGTGGCTCTTATTGACGCAATGGCGGTAGCCGTCAATTAGTGGTATAGTTCATCGGTGGATCCCATCAAGGCACGAGCCGGACGTGGTCACGTACCTCGGTTGAATCCACTAACTTCCTAATTAAATCCATAGGATACACCTTAAGCTAATCAATTCAACCGATTTTGGGCACGATCTCAGTACAAGTTCTCCTAGGGATTTTGCTAGATCAACCAAAATACAACCCCTTTTATATTCAACGCATCATAAAAATCATTTCTTTGGATCTAGATCCTAAGATCCAAGGGCTAATCCCTTAGTCCTAGATGGAATTACTCATGCATGAGAGCAATATAAGATTCGATAATAGCAAGTGAATTAATCATAGCATGCATCAAAAAGATATTCAATAAGAAATCACAAAGAAATAACAATGGAATTAAAAAGGACAAAAGTACTTATCTGGAACAAGGGAGGGGCCTAGGGCATATCCTAACTCCCAAAAGATCGTCTCCCAAAACTTGATAGATCTCACTAAAAAACTCTTCGAAGTCCCCCTCCAAATGACGGCTACCAAAACAATATAAATCCTTTTCTAAAACCCTCTCAAAGTCGTGCCCTAAAGAAGATCCGGACGCAACTTATGTTTTGGGCCCACGACGACTTGGTCCGAGTATGTGGCTGCTCGGTCGAGTCGTCAGAAATCTGGACCCTTCACCCAAAACATTGCTCTGTCTGCTCGGATCAAGTAGGGTCTGCTCGGACCGAGTAGGTAGCTGCTCGGTCAAGTAAGTGGCTGCTCGGTCGAGTCGTCAGAAGTCTGAATCCATCGCCTAAAACATCACACTTCCTGCTCAGACTGAGTAGGGTCTGCTCGGACCGAGTAGGTTGTTACTCGGTCGAGTAGGTGGTTGCTCGATCGAGTAGGAGGTTGCTCGGTCGAGTAGGAGGTCAAGAACAGATTTCAGCACTGTAGCATCAGCTTGCAGAAATTCCCCAAGCTCATCTGACCTCCGATTGATGCGTTCCTGTGGCGTTGGAACCGTCTTGAAGTCTACTATCTGGGAAAAATATTAGAAAAATACAGAAAATATCAGTTCATAGCAGATTTGAAAAGGGTGCACGGCTGTCCTGTTTTTAGCACTTCGGGTCACTCGATTCCTTCAACGCATCATAGCTCGATCGAGCGACCTGGAATCCATAAGTCATGGTACTATAGAACCATGCTTTCTTCATTCTCCTCTTATTCAATCCTTCTCTCTTGCCCCTTCCTTGCTCACTGGCAGCTTTAAGTCACCGAACGCGGCACCTCGGGAGTTTCGGTGTCGAAGCACGCGCTCTCCCCTCCAATATACTCCAATTCGCTCGATATTCCCTGTAATATAACCAAATCACTCGATACTCTAAATCTCCTCCAATATACTCCAATTATGAGCGTAAAAGCGTATGAAATATGTAATTGAGCAATCATTTTGACGTGTAATCATATAAATAAAACGTGGAATATAATGACACATCAGTGAGTCTCTTATAGGTTCGGACCTCACACTCTAGAAACTCTTTCCACCTTATGTTATGAAGGAGGGGTTGGACACCCTCGATGCATCCTAGGGAGTTAAAAGCGGGTATGCTCGGAAATTTGGTGGGTACAATGACTTGTCGGAAAAGAGACATGTATGTGTCACGTTGACATTCGTCAACAAAAATGACACATATGGTGTCAATTTGTGGGGATGCTATGGATGGTGCTGCTGGTGTAGCAGTGGATGTGGAAACCACGTCGGTAGATGTGCGTGGATGCGCGTTTTTACCCCGGGATAGCCCCAGTGTAGTACGCTTGGTGCGAGTGCATGGTGGCATGTTGTGGCTGCTAATATGATCTTGAATGCTATGCATGTATGCCAACAAGCATGCAAACAATTGAATCCCATGCAACTTAGCAAAATCAGCGAGCAATTGAGAATACTTGGGTATAAAATTGCAAATTTGAGAAAAAGAAGGAGTATACCGAAGATGGTGATGATTTTTGCTGATTGGTGGTGCACCAAGCCCCGGTCGAAGTCCTTAAGCTCCAGTAATGTTTCACAAGCCCTAGTTATGCCCTCACGTCGATTGGATTCCCAGTAGAGACTCAACTTGGTTATTTTAGGGTTTTGGGGGCCGACCGTTTCAAGGTGGGGGTGATGGAAGTGGGGAAAATGAAGCAATGTGGAGGATTGTGAAATGATTTTGGAGGAAAGGATGAGATTGAGAGGGCTTAGACGGTCAGAGGTGGGAGAATGTGGGAGAGGGGATTTGAAACGACGGAGGAAAAATTGCACAACGCGATCGAGTGAGGGTTAGGAGTCTATATAAGCAAGCGACGTGATCGTGTTGAATGGTCGCGTCGTTTGCAAAGTGGCCGCGTTCTTTGAGGGATTAGGAGTTGTGGGGTTTATGATTGACAGATCAATTTGACACAGTCGCTTAGATTCCGTATCGACCGAGTCATTTGGTAAATTTGGTGCCAAGAAGCTTTATCGACGCGGTCGTTTTGAAAATTACGCGACCGTTTAATAAATTTATGTTAGAAGACACTCGGTCAGTTGACCTTAAATGGTCGCGTCATTTTGAGTCAAACGACCGCTTTGCTGATGTAGAATGGATGTGATAATGACCTTGGATTTTCGATAACGACGTGGTCGCATCAATTTTGTCCTAACGACCATGTAAATGATGGAAAGTGAATGAAGATTTGGCTTTGTAAATTGGATTGACGTAGTTGTTTCAATGAATTCATGCGACCACATGCATGATGATGTTTTGTCTCAAAAATTCAGTTAGTCAACAGATATTAACGCTTCGTTTTGGCTCTTCCTTAGCAAAGTGTTTCCTCACTTTTGCTCCGTTTGACGCGGTTGCGTGTGTCAACTCCACGCGGTCGCGTCAAATTGTTTCTGCTGATTCCTTAGGCTCCTCTTCTGCTCCTTTCCACGTGGCCGCGTGGAGTATCCCACGCGGTTGTAGATCTCTCCTGCATTGAATTTTTTTTGAGATAACTACTTGGGCTTGGGGGCTTTATTCAACTAAGATTGTACTATTCTAACTAATATAAAAATAAAAATGAAGACTAAAACTTGGGTTGCCTCCCGATAAGCGCTCATTTATAGTCTTGAGCTCGACTCCCATTATAATTTTATCATGGTGGTTCCGGGGTGGAGAGCGTTGAAATTGCTCTCTCTCCCTCTCTACATGCTTCTTCTTCTCTTCATTGATCATCGCCTTGCACAGTTCTTGAATCCTCAGCTCCTCAAGATCGGATGGATGTGAATTTGAAACTCCATTATCAAATCCCTTCGGTGGAGCTTCGTTCAAGGTTCTTGCTAGGGTCATCGTCTCTATTTTCCCTTCATGTCTTGGATCTCCAGATAACAGCTTCTCCATTGGGCTTAGGAGTATATCCTCCAAATTAGTCTCCTCAATAACTTCTTCGAGGAGGTCGACTTGATGGCAGTGGTCATCTCCAAGGAATTGTCTCAAGGTCTTCTGAAGGTCGAGCTCTACCTTCTCCTTATCAACGTTGATGGACAGCTTCCAGCCCTTGATGTCTATAAACACTCCCGTAGAGGCCAAAAATAGACGGCCTAATATTATTGGCGTGTGGTCGTCTTCGGGCATGTCTATGATGACGAAGTCACACGGAACTATGATCTTCCCCACTTGCATAGGGACATCTTCAATAATTCCCAGGGGTACTTTACTGTAACGACCGGAAATTTTCAACACTTCACTTCACGTATTTTTACGTATTTTAAAATTTTTACTTTATTAATGTCAATCAAGAATTTTCTAACAAAACTGATTTCAAAAATTCTTATAAAAATATTTTACAACACTAAACTAATGATAAGATATTTCAGTAATTTCAGATTTCCGCAAATGCCCAAAACATTCCTGTTAAAATTCATCTTCCAAAATTACCGTTTTGATTCGACTAATTTATTTTCTATTCAAACGTATTCAAAACGTTTTCAAACTTCTACAGTAACATCCTATTATCATTTAGGGCTTCCCACATTAATTTCATAATTTTCGGATATCATTTCAACATAGAACCCGCAAACCCGCTTTCTAAACGTTTTGGCCTAAAACTTGTACTTCCGTCGCTCAAATCCCAGAACGGATCTTGTATTCGCGATCCTCGCGTCGATACAATCCCGTGGGTATGTTTTCGTAATTCTTCGGAGTTGTTTGCGAAAACGGGTCTGTATTAGTCCGGTTTTACTGATTACATCTATTAATGACTTTTTACATTTACTAATCATCCCTACCTAATTACTTTTACCCCCCTATTAAACCTAGATCTACCCCTAATCAACCAACCTCCTAATAGTAGGTCAGATCCGACATATTTGGATCTCAACCCCCCAAAATTCATCACCCCTATTTATTAGTAGATTATAATATCATTTTAGTCTACTGTTTCTTAAACCTATATAACGACAAACCCATATCCTTCACAACCCAACTCATTTTTCGTTCACCCCTCACCCTCACAGTATCTCTTCCTCTCTCAAACTAACTCTCTCCCTCCCACTTTCGAACCCAACCTCAAGCCCGCGCAAGGCTGAACCCACTTCTCATTAAACACACACAGCCTCACCTCCTCTCTAATCACCCCGACGACCCCGATCTCCTGCCACCAACTTCCCCCCGCCCTCCGAGGGCCTCGAGAGCTCGCATCGCAGCGCCTCCTCTCCCCTGTTTCTCCCCGTCTCCCCTGCTCCTCTCCGACGATGCTACGCCTGAGCCCACTCGAGATCCCGACATCGAAGTCGCCCGACCACCGACCCAACACTCAGCGTCTCAGCCGCCCGACCCCGGATCGCCGCCCCCACCTCCGAGCTGCGACGCCGAACCACGGATCCGCCGCCCCGCCGCCTGGAAGAGCTGATCCGCCGTCACCATCGTCGATCACCCCGCACACCACCTCCGATCCATCGACGTAAGCCCGCGCACCGCCGTCCCGCCCTCGAAACGCCACCGATCCGCCTGTCCGCCGCCACAGATCCCGCCGCCGTCGTGATCCCCGAGCCCCTGATCCGCCCGTGCCCTCCTTGAGTCGCCCCGAAGCCGCCTTGGACCGTCCCCGCCTCCGATCAGCCACCGCCCCCCTCGATTGCCCCTGTGCACGAAGAAACAAAAAGAAAAAAAAGAAAGGAAGAAGAAGCAACAGAGGGGAAACGAAAAGAGAGAGGGGGAGAGTTTCTGAGAGGGGGGGGGGAATTAATTATTAATATTATTAATATAAAGTATATAAGTTAAATTTATACTAGTCTTAGTTTCTTTATGAAGTTTTTGTAAAGTTATTATTAAGAAGGTGCCAGGTTAGTCAGTAAATGATTTTTATAGGTTAGTAAGTAATAAGTTTAATTAATTAAGTTAAGATTATTATAAAAGTAATTAATTTAAACTGATATTAACTTAATATTAGTTCTCTTGTTATATCATGTTAAGTTTGTTAAAAGTAAATTAAGTTATGATTTTATAAGCTATCATTTAAGTATAAGTTTTTATATATAAGTTAATTTTTATACTAAGTTAACCTAAGTTAAAATTATAGTGTTAGTTTACTTAAGATAATAGTTAATGTTAGTGCGCTAGTTCAAATATTTTAAACTGGTTGATAACCATTAACTGATAACTTCTTGTGTTTGCAGGTACCAATCCTCGCGCTTTAACTCCATGCTCGTCTTGCTACGACAATCCCGAAAGTGTAAGTCCTAGTAAATTCTATCCTTAGAAATATAGATAGTGTACTCGTATGAGCATAGGACTTGACATCTAGTCTCGGAACAGTTATTGACCTGAACAGATTATTGACATTGCTTGACAGAAAGATTGTAACTAGAAATGTGAGAATGGTTAATGGCTGGTAAAATTGCAGAGTATGGTATTGCACAGACACTGGGTTTTTGGGGTAACTTATAATTGCGGAAGTGCGGGAGCGACTAGTCCAGACTTTGTTGTCACCGTGCGGGTTCTAGCAACCCATAACAGTGCCGGTGACAACCATCACAGATCACAGATTACTGCACAGTTCTCAGAGATTATTGCACAGTATTCATAGCATAGTTCGCCCGGGTAGCACCCGCGGCAAGAGTTGGCCTCTTGGTTGCTCACTGTACTTCCCGTTATAAGTCACAAACTAGAATAGGCACAAGTACTCTCATTATTGATATTTTCATTGCTATCGTCATTACTAGTTACTTGCTTGGTCACCTTTACTTTACTTGTCACCCTTGCATGCTTGACTAGATGTACTTTACTTATCGCACTTGCATGCTTGTTTGTCTCTACTTTACTTTCCGCACTTGTTTACTATAGACTGCTCCATATTTGTGCACTCCTCTTTTTCTATCGCTAGAATTGTTGTGACTTACCTTCGGTTCCATTTATGGTACCGGTAGACGAAGACTTGATCGAGGAGACTGCCCCAGAGTTTGTGGAGCCTACATTGACCCAGAGGCTGCAGAGTTTTATTTACTTTACTGTTGGTGTGTGGGTTGTACTGTCTATTTACTTTTCCGCTCTTCTTTTCAGCACTTCCTTATGTATTTGTGAGAGAGTGTGCTGGTTGTTGTTGTACTTTAACTTGGACTGTAATAATGTTTGTACGCTGGTTTGAGTATTGTGATACATCTCTGATTTGTGGCTATGCTGATTTCACTGGTAAACTGCGGAACCTACGAATAAACCAAATAAGTAACGGGCCCCCGAGAGCGGGTCGTTACAGTTTTGGTGGCCCACGCAGGTCCGTGCAAAATACCTCGTGAACAGTATAGTGAAACCAGGATGTGTCATATACGATACTCGACTAAGCTGACATTTTTCTTGAATGCAGGTTTGACACTCGAAAGATGGACGGAAACACCTCAGAGAGCCCAATGGAGTTGACCTATCTGTCCTTAATAAAAGCCATTAACAAAACCTAAATTTTGATAGGCTTAATTAGTTATTAATAAAAATCTTTTGTATCGGTGGCACTCGTATGAATGATAATCTTCCTTCAATGGACCATGATACCGGTCAATGTGCTTGGCTAAAGTCTGTGGATCGACCTGGCTAGACTGGGCATAAGTGATCCTAGCTTAGTCACTTCCCTGACCGTGTCCGCTGGACCGCAAGGACGTGAATCATGATTATGTAACGCCATCGATCTTCATCACTATCACCCTTCTTTTAGCTTGATGACCTTCCGATTGACCTTCTTAGAATCTTTCTACGCTTGAACTCTGGCTACGGAGAGTAGCGTTCGAATTTTCGACCACCAGAAGTTCGAGTTCCACAACGGAAGCGACCACCATCATCTGCTCAGCAACGTCAACTACTCCCTCCTCAGCAGCAAGTGTACCAGCAGACTCCACGACAGGCGCCCCAGAGACGCCAAGCTTATACCATGATAGTGGAAGAAGCCGAAGCTACGGGCCAAGTAATCACAGTTATGTGATTTTTCACTAAGCTACATACTCTAATATTTAGAAATCGTAAGCTTAGACTTGATTCTCATCACGGTAGGTACCGTCTTAATAGCCGGTAAACCTGCCCTCACACTGTTCGACTCAGGAGCTACACATTGCTTCTTGGCCAGTCGTTTCGTTCAAACACATGCTATCACTGTTGAACCTCTGACTCCCGTTGGAAGGTCGAGACCGCTGGCGGTTCACTACCGGTAGCTAGCGGATGCCTCCAATGATCTGTTGTGATTTGTAGACGAGATCTCTTTGCCGACTTCTTGGGATGGACTGGTTGAGATCATTTCATGCCACCATTGACTGTCGTCAAAGGAGGGTAGAAATCGATATACCCAATCATCCAAAGTTCGTGTTCCTCAGCAAAAGCCGATCAGAAGGACCAGTGGAGTATCGAGCCAGACCCAACGTGTAGGCTGTTGCGTTTTTGCATCCTTCTTGAGCTCGTGTTTCTCTTCTAGACCCTACTTTCATCTTGTACCCGATTTTTCCACGTGATTGAATTCTTTCCCGCCTACCACCTCCCCTCATTATTGATTTTGTCATCTTCCTCGCCTCGAGCTCCGTTCCCGCCTAACCCTACCCTACCCTATTGCCTACTTTCGGCGCGCCTTTTCAAACCCTCACCCCTTTTTCCCTCTTTTTAAACCCCCTCTCCTTCCTCCCTAAGCCATCCCCCGGCTCCCCCCTTCGCCCCAACATCACCTCCACCTCGCCCCTCTCGCCCAAGCTCCTCCGGCCTCACCCGAAGCTTCACCCCATCCCGGAGGCCCCCGCCACGTCTCGCAGTCGCAGCCGTCGCGCCTCCCCGCCATGGATCGACAACCAGTCGCAGCCCTCGCCACCGCAGATCGACAGCCGCCGATGGCCCATCAACGACTCTGGGGATTGCTTAGCTTAGCGACCGCCTTCACCGTCTCCCTCACTATTTCCATGTGGTCGGGATATTGGGAACCCGCCGCTATTGGTATTATTTGGAGCTCCTTTTTATGGTTCTTCCCCCTTGAGCTGCCCAGCTCCGATTTCCTCTTAGGGCCGCTCCTTCGTGTTTGTGGGTTCGTGACTTTTTGGTCGTTAAATTGCTTAGGGCTGATGATGATGGCAGTAGATATCGACCATTGGTGTTGGCACCTAGTATTATTGTCGACTATTATTGGCTTGCTTTTGGCCTTAGGTTTTGATTTTTGGATGTCCGTATTGTGCTCGGATTTGGGAGACGGCTAGGATGTGGGCTTCTTGTTGGATGTTATGGAAACTGCTGGAAGAAGTGGTAGCAATGATCTTGACCCGCGAGAATTGGCCTTACATTTGCCCTTACGTGTCAATCTGGATATTGACTTGTAATTTGGTAGCGTGGCAGATGAAGTCATTTGTGTTCGGCTGGTTAAGTTGTAGCAGTGCGAATGCATTAGCTTTAGGCCTTACGTTTATGTATGCTATGACGATGATTTGCTTGGCTAGGTACCAGTATTCATTAATGCCATGAGTTGTAATTTTAGACTTTATGATCTTTATGTTATGTTGTTCAATAAGCTTGCTACTGACTTATCACCTCAGGTTCCAAGTTCGAACAGATGTCCTCATCATTATAACTATCATTTTCATGTAATGCCATATTAATCCTTGGCGACTTGAAAAGTCAAAATAATTATTATGATGATACTGGTCGGGACTAGTTACGGAAACTATGGTGATGTTAATAGTATATATTTATTAGTAAAATCTCTTGTTTTCTTGATGCCATGATATCACATTATATTTCATGCTATTAACAACTTATTTTCATTCGCCTAATTTTCCATTTTATCATTTATTCGTTTGAGCTACTTAATAACAGCAATTATTTTATTTTATAAAGTTTTAAGAAATTCCGAGGACGGAATTATTCTAAGGAGGGTAGAATGTAACGACCGGAAATTTTCAACACTTCACTTCACGTATTTTTACGTATTTTAAAATTTTTACTTTATTAATGTCAATCAATAATTTTCTAACAAAACTGATTTCAAAAATTCTTATAAAAATATTTTACAACACTAAACTAATGATAAGATATTTCAGTAATTTCAGATTTCCGCAAATGCCCAAAACATTCCTGTTAAAATTCATCTTCCAAAATTACCGTTTTGATTCGACTAATTTATTTTCTATTCAAACGTATTCAAAACGTTTTCAAACTTCTACAATAACATCCTATTATCATTTAGGGCTTCCCACATTAATTTCATAATTTTCGGATATCATTTCAACATAGAACCCGCAAACCCGCTTTCTAAACGTTTTGGCCTAAAACTTGTACTTCCGTAGCTCAAATCCCAGAACGGATCCTGTATTCGCGATCCTCGCGTCGATACAATCCCATGGGTATGTTTTCGTAATTCTTCGGAGTTGTTTGCGAAAACGGGTCTGTATTAGTCCGGTTTTACTAATTACATCTATTAATGACTTTTTACATTTACTAATCATCCCTACCTAATTACTTTTACCCCCCTATTAAACCTAGATCTACCCCTAATCAACCCACCTCCTAATAGTAGGTCAGATCCGACATATTTGGATCTCAACCCCCCAAAATTCATCACCCCTATTTATTATTAGATTATAATATCATTTTAGTCTACTGTTTCTTAAACCTATATAACGGCAAACCCATATCCTTCACAACCCAACTCATTTTTCGTTCACCCCTCACCCTCACAGTATCTCTTCCTCTCTCAGACTCACTCTCTCCCTCCCACTTTCGAACCCAACCTCAAGCCCGCGCAAGGCTGAACCCACTTCTCATTAAACACACACAGCCTCACCTCCTCTCTAATCACCCCGACGACCCCGATCTCCTGCCACCAACTCCCCCCCCCCCCCTCCGAGGGCCTCGAGAGCTCGCACCACAGCGCCTCCTCTCCCCTGTTTCTCCCCGTCTCCCCTGCTCCTCTCCGACGATGCTACGCCTGAGCCCACTCGAGATCCCGACATCGAAGTCGCCCGACCACCGACCCAACACTCAGCGTCTCAGCCGCCCGACCCCGGATCGCCGCCCCCACCTCCGAGCTGCGACGCCGAGCCACGGATCCGCCGCCCCGCCGCCTGGAAGAGCCGATCCGCTGTCACCATCGTCGATCACCCCGCACACCACCTCCGATCCATCGACGTAAGCCCGCGCACCGCCGTCCCGCCCTCGAAACGCCACCGATCCGCCTGTCCGCCGCCACAGATCCCGCCGCCACCGTGATCCCCGAGCCCCCTGATCCGCCCGTGCCCTCCTTGAGTCGCCCCGAAGCCGCCTTGGACCGTCCCCGCCTCCGATCAGCCACCGCCCCCCCTCGATTGCCCCTGTGCACGAAGAAACAAAAAGAAAAAAAAGAAAGGAAGAAGAAGCAACAGAGGGGAAACGAAAAGAGAGAGGGGGAGAGTTTCTGAGAGGGGGGGGGGGAATTAATTATTAATATTATTAATATAAAGTATATAAGTTAAATTTATACTAGTCTTAGTTTCTTTATGAAGTTTTTGTAAAGTTATTATTAAGAAGGTGCCAGGTTAGTCAGTAAATGATTTTTATAGGTTAGTAAGTAATAAGTTTAATTAATTAAGTTAAGATTATTATAAAAGTAATTAATTTAAACTGATATTAACTTAATATTAGTTCTCTTGTTATATCATGTTAAGTTTGTTAAAAGTAAATTAAGTTATGATTTTATAAGCTATCATTTAAGTATAAGTTTTTATATATAAGTTAATTTTTATACTAAGTTAACCTAAGTTAAAATTATAGTGTTAGTTTACTTAAGATAATAGTTAATGTTAGTGCGCTAGTTCAAATATTTTAAACTGGTTGATAACCATTAACTGATAACTTCTTGTGTTTGCAGGTACCAATCCTCGCGCTTTAACTCCATGCTCGTCTTGCTACGACAATCCCGAAAGTGTAAGTCACAGTAAATTCTATCCTTAGAAATATAGATAGTGTACTCGTATGAACATAGGACTTGACATCTAGTCTCGGAACAGTTATTGACCTGAACAGATTATTGACATTGCTTGACAGAAAGATTGTAACTAGAAATGTGAGAATGGTTAATGGCTGGTAAAATTGCAGAGTATGGTATTGCACAGACACTGGGTTTTTGGGGTAACTTATAATTGCGGAAGTGCGGGAGCGACTAGTCCAGACTTTGTTGTCACCGTACGGGTTCTAGCAACCCATAACAGTGCCGGTGACAACCATCACAGATCACAGATTATTGCACAGTTCTCAGAGATTATTGCACAGTATTCATAGCATAGTTCGCCCGGGTAGCACCCGCGGCAAGAGTTGGCCTCTTGGTTGCTCACTGTACTTCCCGTTATAAGTCACAAACTAGAATAGGCACAAGTACTCTCATTATTGATATTTTCATTGCTATCGTCATTACTAGTTACTTGCTTGGTCACCTTTACTTTACTTGTCACCCTTGCATGCTTGACTAGATGTACTTTACTTATCGCACTTGCATGCTTGTTTGTCTCTACTTTACTTTCCGCACTTGTTTACTATAGACTGCTCCATATTTGTGCACTCCTCTTTTTCTATCGCTAGAATTGTTGTGACTTACCTTCGGTTCCATTTATGGTACCGGTAGACGAAGACTTGATCGAGGAGACTGCCCCAGAGTTTGTGGAGCCTACATTGACCCAGAGGCTGCAGAGTTTTATTTACTTTACTGTTGGTGTGTGGGTTGTACTGTCTATTTACTTTTCCGCTCTTCTTTTCAGCACTTCCTTATGTATTTGTGAGAGAGTGTGCTGGTTGTTGTTGTACTTTAACTTGGACTGTAATAATGTTTGTACGCTGGTTTGAGTATTGTGATACATCTCTGAGTTGTGGCTATGCTGATTTCACTGGTAAACTGCGGAACCTGCGAATAAACCAAATAAGTAACGGGCCCCTGAGAGCGGGTCGTTACATTTACGGATCTATCATCAAGCTGCAAGGGTTCTCCCATCCCAAGCTTCTTGCTGATGGACAATGGCATTAAGCTTACGCTTGTCCCAAGGTCGCACATCACTCTCTTGATCGTAATATTTCTGCAACGCCCCACTCTCCAGGATACCCGGAAAGTACGAATCTGTCTTAAGTATTCACAGAGCAGCGAGTGTTACGAAGAAAGAGAAGAAAGCGAGAGTACTAGAAGAATATACAGGTCATTGAGCACATGCTGGGAAGTACAAGTAATGCTCCAACACAGAAAGTAAAAGTCAATAATGTAAAAATTCCAACATTCTTTATTATTAAAACAAATGTACATCTTTATTTACATCATCTCAACATTGAAACAAAAGTGAAAGACAGAAAAAATTCCAGAAAACCCACCAAAGACAAAAAAGGTCTACAACGGTACAATTCACTCCATAGACTACCCTCAAAACCAACTTAAGAGGCTGCACTCTGAGGACTCCGCGAATTGGGAGCTAACTCCTGAGTCAGGTCTGCTCTCGCTGTACAGCTTGTAAACCGGGAAAAAGTAAATGGGACACGTCAACGCGTGGCCTAATAGGAATCCTAATATCAATAGGTATGGTCTAGTTTTAGAATTGCTATACACTACTAAGGTCTGGCTACAAGTGACAATCATATCTACAGACTAATGCATAAAATAAAGCAGAAACTCACATGCATGTGCCGAAAGAAGGAACTGCATGCGTAAAACAGACAGTAATGCATGGATATCCACATATTTATAGGATCTAAAAATACATTCATCTTCAGGTGTTGCATTTAAAAAATTTAGTATTTGGGAACCCGTGTAAAGCATATGACATCATGGAATGGAACTGGACTTTACCCAGTGTGGATGAAAAGGTGGTACCCGTCAGTGGAACACGAGCACTGATCATTGTAACGGGGCATCTCACAACTCCCGCTGCCAGGAGTGAGATAGTGTGTATCATCAACAAACTTATGGTGCATTACGAGTACGCCAAGGGCATCTCCAACTCTGCCAACTCCCCCTCCTGACATGAGTGATGAGAGTGAGACATAAATTAGAGGGTGGAAACTAATTACTAATTAGGCACGTTTTTATGGTCAAGGAAAAAAAAACGCTGCTCGTGACAGCAGCGTAATTAAGTTTGACGTGGAAGGGTAATATCGTCAATGTAAGACGCTCGACGTCACAGTTGTAACAGCGTGCACGTTTTTTCCTTGAAAATTGAGGCGGAGTGGAGTCCGAATCTGAAATCTCGTGTGGGGTTAAAAATGACCCTCTCGACTCCTCGTGAAGCCTGTGCGCCGTGGAGAGAAAATTCTTTTAGGGGCTTCCCCTGGCCGCAAAATAAATAGTACAGGGAGGGGAAAGCGTGTGGCTCTCGAATGAGACAAGTATGCTGCTCGCGCTCTGAACGTCTTTTGTTTGGACCTTTCGGGGCAGCGAAGTTGTGGTTCCCTTTTGCTCACGCTACTCTCCTTCCCTCCCGTTTGAACAAGGCCAACGTGTCCAGTAAGTCAACCCCACCCGAACGAGAGGTTTCATGATTTGGCTCTTCCAGCGCTCAAGTCAGAAGATGAGGTATAATATTAGTGAGTTATTGATATAATGATTTACCTCTTCCGTTGGCCGAGTGGCATTTTAGCCTTTTCACATGTTCTTTCTTTCTTGCGTAGATCGGAGTCACAAGAGCCTTTTTGCTAAGTTAGATCAGTGTGCCTTAATTTAAGTTATTTTCAAATGGAATTCCATTTGACTCAATCAGATGGCGGAAACCCTCCTGAATCAGTCCACGAATTAAAAAAAATCATTCACAAGTTGTATTGGTATGTACCTAGGATTGAGAAAGAGTGTTCTAATACAAAACCTTTGTTCAAGGAACGAACCGACGATAAAAGTGAATGTGGGTACGTTGTTCTAAACACCTACAGGGGATTTCAACATTTTTGCGAAAAAAATAAAAAAACTGAAGATGCATTCGTAAATTCGTGATAGGTCTGTGTCACGTTCCAGTCTGTACATTAGTTATTTTATTCATGTTATATATACAAGTGACGTGAGAACGGTCGTTAATGGGTAATCTCGACTCGAATGGTACTTCCATACTAATCAAACCCAAATAATCACTGCTTGACAAAGGGTTACACGTAATTTGTTTAAATATATAAATCACTAGAATGGTACTAAGTTCTAAGCTAATGTGCTATAAGCCAAATTATGGTCGAGTCAAGTTTTATATTGGTGAAAAGGCCCACGTGAATTACTAAAATGTCCATTCATTACTAAAATGTCCATTCATTAAATCCACGTAAATTGTGATGACTCAATAGTCATCAAGGCAAAGGTTGCTCACAACTACGTTTGATGCATCCTGATCAATGCTGGTAGCCGATGGACATATTGTTCATGGACTACTTGATAAGTTTAGAATTGACAAAAGGTCGTGATGGCTTGTACCAACCTTGGATTCACATGACACCAAACTCACACATGGAAGAATTAATGTCTCACTTATAATGAAAAATGAACATAACATGAGGATGTCAATGAATCTCAACATCATTATTGTTAGTGCATCATCAGCATACAACATCATCTTTGGATAGCCTTTCCTGGTGGCCTATAAGGTGATAGTGTCACTATATTACCAAGTGGTGAAATTCCTTACCCTGAGGGAACAGGGTGAATGCAAAGTAAGCAGTACATGGTGGAAAAAAATTCTACTTGACCTGGAAAAAGGTAAAGGAAGAAGCCCAGACTGATATGATCGAGTTCTTGGATGTAAGAGCATATCACCAAGAACAACAAGTGGCCCTACAAAGGAAGGTGATAAAGATATCATGAACTTCTAAGTGCCTTTTTGGATGGTCCAAGTTGGAGCGCTTCTCCCATCGCTATCAAAGGAGCAACTCATCTTCCCGAGGAAAAATACAGACATGTTTTCTCTGTCACCTAAAAACATGTCTGTAATTAGCTCCTTCGTTACATTGTATTCTTTAAATGTAGATCATTCGTTTAAGCCGATGAAGCAGAGGTACAAAATTATGAACTTTAAGAAAAGATGCCCTGAATAACGACAAACTAGCCCCTAACTAGGACGACCCGTACCATGTCAAAGCAATCGTGAGGCCTAGCATGTATAAGCTAGAGACAACGTGTGGAAAGGAGATATCTTGCATGTGTGATGTGCTTCAATTAGAGAAGTATATTCATTGACCCATAACTTACTACCTACATGCACACAATGCAACTCATATGAATAAAAAATAGATGTTATTTTTCCCTATTTTAGTAAAGAATTTCATCATCTTCTCTATTAAAAGACGTTCTCTATTAAAAGACGTGTAACACTTTTCGTATAAAATTAAGAAGAATGGATAGCAGTCCCTTATTTCTCTTTACTATGTGATAGAGGGATATGCAATCACTAATGATAGCTTGCTTTCCATAGATGCATCCCAAGGGAATATAAAGGCTAAATTAAGCTACCTCTGTCTCAATTTAAGAATCCCCAAATAGGAAGGGTTAGTCAATTAGTAAATATAGGTATACGCTATTCACTTCAATCCCATCTTGTGCCCCAACATGCTAAGGGAGAGGCGACATTCACTAATATCACGTCCCGCTACCCCAAATAGGGAGGGTCGGCACGACAAGCCACGATATAATATACCAAGCGCTAATGTGTGCACCAACATCTCGTAGGCCATCGCAAACGCCGAGGAAACACATGCAGTAAGAGTACTAATTGAAAAGAAATAGAATAGTACAGCTCCAACACTACAGAGAAAGTACAAGGTACAATAACACAGGCAGTAAGGTAAATCACAACAGTCAGAACATCCCAACGCCACCGAGCACTATATCTACACAACTAGTACGGTACAAGTCTACTGCACAACCCAGAACAGTTAAAGCCCCCACAAAAGTACAACTCAACCCAACGGGGTACAAGGGGAATGTGGGTACAAAACATTGCTCTCATCTCACACCCACCCCCACCCCAAGGCTACACTACAAAGACCCACACTAACTACAGTCTCTACCAACCTTGCTGAGACGAGCTACCCTCTGGGGTCTTTGTCCTGGACCTGTCACCTGAAGACTGGTACCGGTACCTGGGGGAAAGAGGGACACGTCACATCATGCACAGTAGGAACTCCACAACTCTAGTACTCTAATCGTAGTGCACAATCAAAAGAAAAGGCATCACATTCAAGGGTTACTAATTTTCAACCGTTATATGTTAAGTTTTCATGCATGAATTCGAAACCTAAGTAACAGGTTAGACATTGGGGACCGGACCTCGTCCGATAAGGTGGGTGGAATGCTACGACTTCCCAAGACAAGCTCTTACGAAAGAAGCTGTTCACCAACACATCTAACTCAAACATAACCTAACCTACTCCTCGCCTTTGAGGGCTCGTCAGAAGTGGTCCACAACTCAGTGATCGCTCTGGGACGTAACCCAAAAGAATGGTTGTAATTTTACCGCAAGTGCACGGTGTAGCAGCGAGCGGGTTATCGAACACAGGGAGGACGAATGACCGTGCTTGCTCCAATCAACCTGGCTATTCAAGAAGAGAGATTTGCCTTTGGCGATCCTGTCACAATCGTCAGACAAAGTGCGAAAATATCAAATCAAATAAAGAACGTCTAGGGAATGGGGAATTCCCGCTACTCACCGTATTTCATGAATGTGGTTCATCGGTATCAAAATCGCTAGAATAATATTTTGGATGAACTAGTTGCAACTGAATGTAGAACCAAGCTCACGCTCTCGCGCTGTTGCCGGTCTATAGCTATCCTAGGCTCGGGTCCAATCTCTTGCAAACCCTAGCCTAGGGAAGCTAGCATTAGGATCAACATCATCGTCCAATCGCGCACCGAGTCCAATCTCTTGCAAACTCGGCTCACGACCTAGATTGGGATAGTTCCTACCCGTCCAATCTCTTGCAAACGGGTATTGGCGCGGAATTGAAATCGGAAACCCTAGTATCGGTCCAATCTCTTGCAAACCGATACTACGGAAATTCGATTCCAACCCAATTCAGATTTCTAGGGTTTCCTATCGAATTGGGATCCAATCTCTTACAAATCCCAATCGATGTGAATTCCTAGCCATCCGTAGTAAATCAATCACAATCTAATCCCTAGTAACAATTCTAGCAAAATTTCTACTAATTCATCACAAATATGAAATTGGGCTCGTAGGGTTCATCCCCACGTCCCAAGACGTGGCGACTACTCGCAATTCATAGCAAGATCACAAAAATAATCAATGAAATAAGCAATAGAATTCATCACAATATTGAGATATGTAATAAAAATAGAATTTTTAGGGAAAAGAGTTGCAAACCAATGGAGTTCTTCAATTAATCCAACAAAAATCAAACTTTATCTCTTCTCCAATCTCCAAAATAAAGCTAAAAAGTTAATCTAAAAAGCTGCAAAAATTCTAAGAAGAAGCTCTCAAAACTAGGGTAAAAACAGGGGTTAAATAGCACCCAAAATCGTCCAAAAACTGTGACCAAAATACCCCTGCGCAGCCTGTTTTCCGCAATTTTCGCTACAGGCAGCGCGTCGCACTCGGCCGAGTGACAAAAGTCGCTCAGCCGAGTGAAAACCCTGTAATTTTCCAGTAAGTATCGATCTTCGGGGGTCTTCATTTCAGGGGCGGCTCGGCCGAGTGAGTTGTCGTCACTCGGCCGACGGCTTCATGGTACTCGGGCGGACGGGATAAGCCACTCGGCCGAGTGGGTCTTCTGAAGCTCAGGCAGCCGAAAAACAGTAACTTGGGGATTATTGAAGGGCTTCGTCTGGGCGCCACTCGGGCGGACAGGGTCTCGTCACTCGGCCGATGTGGTCTCCGTCGCTCGGCCGAGTGCACATAGAAATCGTGTCTGAACTGGTCGGCCGAGCGGTGTCTCGCTGGTCGGCCGAGTGGCTTCTCCACTCGGCCGAGTGGGACACAAAACATGCCCAATCTGCTTATTTTGGCCTCCTCGTCGCTCCTGCGACGTCCGTTCTTCTTCCGCTCCTCTCCAACAGCAAAATACCCCTCGGGGAGGTCGTCGGTGACCGTCTGGAGCAGGCGTATCTCGAGATCACTCCAAATCGCGCCAAATCACCTGAAATGCGACAAAAACAACAAATCGTGAAAAGCATCGCAATATCGTCGATATATCGTGAAAAACATGATTTGGGCGATCTAAATGGCATGCAAACATGCGGGAAAAAAAGTGTAAAATAAGGAGTGATCAAAATCCCCCAAGCTTGCCTCTTACTCGTCCTCGAGGAAGATAAGCAAAAGGCAAACCCGGTGGATTCGGAAAACGAAAACGGCGGAAAAAATGAAAAATGAAAAACGGAGAAGAAAGAAATGAAAATAAAGAAGAAAGAAAGAAACGAAGAGGTAAGCTGCTAGATCATTTCCTCAGGACGTGGGTTCCGCTTACTCATATAGCATGCACTGAATGAAAAACACATGTCAAAGAATTTTATTTTGATATCATAGTATAATAGTGCAAATAGAAATAGAAGACCCACGAACAACAATATAATCATGAAAAACGGAATAATTTTATAATTAACGTCGTCTGAATTATTTAAAGCGGTATACAAATCACAGATCACACACTTTTCAATTGAACGCTTTCTATCAGGAGTATAAGAGTATCACACTATAGAATAGAGAGAATAGAAAAGTATGGATTTCATGAAATGAATGCTAGGCTTAGATTTCTGGATTTCGTAAAGCTAAAAATAATCTCACCGAGTATAGAATATTACTTAGCCTAGGTTGTCGTGCAACGTCAAGTAGTCACTCTCTCACACATCAATGGATCCCCTCCCCCAAGCTTATCCATAAGCGTGATGGCATAAAAAAATATTTACATCCACATTCCTATAAAGCTCCAAAAGCAATGATAGAAAGAAAGAAAGTGAGATGGGATCTTTTATTGAGGATTTTTCCTCTTTTCTCTTTTTTTTCTTTTTTTCTCTTTTTCACCCTTTTTTTTTGCAAAAGCATATATACACAACGATCCCAACTCAAAGAGAGATAATGATATACAAGAATATTCTCTTTTTTCTTTTCTTTTTTCGAATAAGAAATTTGAAGCTAGGAATTAATAGCGGGGGAAATGCCATATAATAGAATCGCTAAGAGGAGATTCACCAATGATTTTAAAAGTAGAGAAATGATGTTCAGGATTTGTGGAGAAAGAAATAAATATATCACTCGGTTCACTCTATAAGACATGCACGACAACTTCAGCAGGGTAATCTAATCTACTCAGTTTCGATCACAAAAAAGCTAACTAATCCAAATTTATCATAGCTAACATCATTCAATCATCCTGAAGTGAAGTGTACAGTTCATGCATATAGAAGTGATATAGCGAAAGAAATCAGTACTCCAGACATAGGCATTCAATGCGTGAATCTTGGTGTGTTTTCTGTGATAGCATACATATGAATATTCAGACTCAGCTAATAGTAAAATTTCATCCATTTTCATGTGGAAAAAGTGTGGGTTACTATCTCTAGATGCAAGGCAAGTCATAGCATATGATATCAGAAATAAAATCTAAGACATGACAAATATAGCATGCATATAGAATAAGCTAACTCCACGTCATCATCATCACAGAAAAGTCATCTCTAGCATGAGATCAAAAAGAAGGAAATAAAGATAAAGGGAAAATAGAACTATTTACAGTGCGGCACACAGAAAAATAAGAAGAACGTGATGCATGGCAAAATAAAAGGAAAAATGATGAAAAATAAGTGCAAAAGCGAAAAATGGTGTGAAAAACTAAAAATAAAGGTGGCAAATCGAAAAAGAACGTGAGAACTCACTCCCCCAAGCTAAATGGCACAGTGTCCTCAATGTGCAAAGTGGGGCACACCGAGAGACAAGTAAAGTGAGGGGAAGGTGAGGATGCATGCAAGATGAAAAGAAAAATGAAAATAAAAAGAAAGATAAAGAAATGAAAATATGATGCGGACATGATGCATGCACAGATAGGAGTGATACAGATATATAAGAGTGTCACCAAAAACGCTCCCTCTCTCCCAGAAAAGATATATAAATAGATGGTCGTCATGAGAATCCCAAAATAAGTGAGGGGAGGGGGGGTGGCAAAAGTGCAACAGGACCCAGCAGAAACGGGCAGCACAACGGCATGAATAATCGATGGCATCAAGGGTGCCTAGGAAGGTGGTGCTGCACCGTCTCCGTCCTGAGGCGGAAGTGGTGGTGGTGGCTGGACAGGCCGCTGAGCGGGTGTGGGTGTGGAAGTGGTAGCAGGTCGAGTGTGTGTGGATGTGTGGGCGGGAACCTGCTGGGTGGGTGGGGGTGCGCGCGGGAGACGCTCCAGGACCTGAGTAAGACAGTAGTGAATTTGGGGGATCAGGTCAAAGCGGTCAGCCATCGCAGAGACGGTGGAGGACAGGGTCCTAAGGTCGCCTCTGAGGCCACTCACCGCCCCCTCTAGAGCACGAATGCTCTGAAGTACAGTGTCAGTGGGAGGTGGTGCAGAGGGACGCACCGGTCGGGGCTGTGCAGGGCGTGGCTGGCGTACTCGAGTCACGTATGTGACGGGCTCAGCGGGGAAGGGTACAAAAGGTGCTGCGCTCGCAAATGTGGGCCTGGCCTCGGTGTGAGGCCGAGGCACCGGCTGGTGAGAAGTAGAGGCAGCAGCAGCGAAAGAAGAATGCAAAAATGGCAGCGAGGCGGTCAGAGAGGTCAGTGGCACAGAAGTGTGGACAGACGCCACGACACTCTCGGAAAATACAGCAGGGGTGGAGACAGAGGTGACTACCGCTGGGGTGGAAGTGTGTGGACCAAAAGGCGCAACCCCAGCGGAGATCATGCTAGCCATGGTCTCCACGACCGCGGCAAAGGAGGGCTCTCCACTCTCAACAAAGGTCGGTGGGCGCTCGGGGAGTGCGGAGCAAAGAGGCTCGACGGACAGAGGGCCAGTGGTGGTGGTGGGAGTGGTGGTGACAGCCTCGGAAGTGGTGGAGGTGGTGGAAGTGGGCTCAGCTGAGGTACTCCCGACACCGACAGAGGTGTCAGGAGCGGCGAAAACATCGGGGATAGGCTGAGGGGCCACAGGGTCAACAGGGGCGGCAGGCTCGGCAGGTGCGACAGGGTCTGCGGGGGCAGCGTGGGCAGCGTGGGCCTGCTCGGCCTCCTCGGCCTCGAGCACGTAAGCAGCTGGGATGAGGATATCCATCGCAGGGAGCCAGTCGACATGGGCTGGTGCAATCTGAGTCCGAGCTGGGCTCGGAAGAATCATGTAATCGGCCCCGTAGGGGCCGTGCAACCCGACCCAGTGACGCTCACCGTGCGGACGAAGCATCTTCATCCGGGCCATAACATCGATCGACAAAGAAGTGGGGCCCGGTACTCGTTGCAAGTCATCAGGGAATTCCTCGCCGGTCATAAGTTCAAGCAAGGTGATCAGACCGCCGCAGCATATCGGTGAGCGAGCGCCCACCGATACAATGATGCGGTCCAAAAACCAAGCCGTGACATCAATCACGACGGCGGGGACCAGCTCATCGCCATCCCTAGATAGAGCTCTGGGACGTGTCATCGCGTAGAGCATGTAGAGCTCTGGCGTAGACATCGTGCCCGGCTCATATCTGGCCAAAAATGTCGTCGCCATAAGGCGCTGAGCAATGCGGAGGCAGGGATGGACAATGGCCGAGGCCTTGGCCCTACTAGGGTCAAAGGCAGCGTGAAGACCCGTAATCCGGGCCCAGAAGGCACCGGCGTCGAAGGAAGGTGGGGGGATATGGGTGGGGCCGTAACCGCGATCGGCACCGGGGACAGTGGGCCACGAGAAAAACGCTCTCATCATATCGAGAGTGACCTGGCACTCCCGATCCATGAACCGGAACGAGCATCCCTCGTTCGTCCGGGCGATCGAACTAAGAATCTCAAGTGTCGGGCGGGTGAACGTGTCCGCCGACACCTGGAAGAAATCTCGCCAGCCCACGTTGTCGTACAACGTGAGCATCCCCTCTAGTACCCCCATGCGTCCTAGGTCAGCGAGTTGTGCAAACCTGGAGGGTACGATCGAGCGCTGGGAGATACGCTCGAAGACGGCGCGGTGTGCGTCGTCTCGGAACGTAATCCCGAGCGGCCCGACCAGTGGAGCCGGAGTTGGTGGCTGTGCGGCGGGGAGTGGCTGTGCGGGCTGTGCTGGGTGGATGGGGTGTGTGGGAGACGGTGGAGGAGAGTCCTCCAACTCGTGGGAGGGCCGGCATCATCCGACCGCTTCCGCTTGGCGGAAGCTCTCTTCGACCGCGGCCGTGTCCGGGGCGGCATATCGGCCCCGAGCGCGCTCCGAAAAGTGTAAAAAGTGCGGTGTGTGTAAAAGAGTGGAAGGAGTATACCCAGACACGCCGCGAGTGCTCAGCAATGGAAGCGTGCGAAGTCAGCGCCTCCGCGAAGCCCAAATCAGTCCGTAGAAGCTCCCCTGAGCTCCCCTAAGCTCCCAAAATCAACCTGCGCATGAAACAGAGATATCAGCGGGTAATATTCAAAATGTATGGAGTATTAGGGGTATAATAGATAGATATAGAAGTTGATTAGGGTTTGGGGTTCGTTTAATACATGGATCCTCGAAAAACACACAAAAAGAGGAAAAAATAGGCGGAAAAGGCGATACCGGAGGTGGCCGGAGACACGGCCGCCGGCGGCGACTCGGGCAAGGCGCGGCGAGTGGTCGGCCGGCGGTGGCTGGCCGAGCGGCGGTGTGGCAACGGCGGTCAGGCGAGTAGGGGGTACGAGCGGGCGAGGGAAGCTGAAAGGTCGGGGGTGCGAGCGGGCGATTGGATTTTAGCGTTTCGAAAAACGTGCCGCCCTCGACCTCTTATATAGCAAAAGTTACAACTCGGCCGAGTGACTTGGCCACTCGGCCGAGTACGGTCAATAGAAAATTCCTCCCCGCTTACGCATCGGCCGAGTGGCCTTGCCAGCCTCGGCCGAGTGGAGTAAGTCCATTCGGCCGAGTGGCTCAAGCTACTCGGCAAGACTCGCCCTAGGAGTGTATCCGTTTTACTCGGCCGAGTGAAAATATATACTCGGCCGAGTAGCAGTTATACTGAAATCAAGAAAATAAACAGAGAGTTGGGTACAGCAGACTTCCCTCATTCGTGAGCGGCTCGGCCGGACGAACTTGTGTACTCGGCCGAGTGACTAGTATACTCGGCCGAGTGAGCCTTGTTTTCTGCTGTTTGTCTTCGTTTGGGCTCTAAACTCCGTCTTTCTTCATCCAGTCGATTTCATATTACTCCTAAGCATCGAGCGTCTTCCTGGGGCGCTCCTCGTCATCTCGCTCATCTTCCTCATGATGGATTTACCTATCTCCTCTCCTGTCAAGAAAAATAGGACCCGTTATCACAAAGTTTTTGGGCGAACGACTCAAAACACTAAAAATTTCTAAAACAAAAATAAAGAAAAGTAAAAATAAAGCAATAACCGTCGGGTTGCCTCCCGACAAGCGCTCGTTTAAGGTCGTGAGCTCGACCCCCTATGATTTTCAATTAATGCGGGATGTTTGGTGCATATGAGATGCACCCATCAAACTTTCCGGGGAGAACGCTTGGATTCGGAAGTTGCGGTGGCGTGTTCTCCCGCGGTGGTCTCTGGTCTCGAATAGTGTTGGGGGGAGGCTCCCCCAAGCTAGCGTTTGCTCCGGTCAACGGCTTCACCGGTGACACCGATTTCCGTATAGGCGGAGCTTTCTTTGGAGACTTTGATTTCGAGAGCTTGCAGAGCTCTCGAATCCTTGCGACATCAGCGTCGCCTTCGTCATTTTCAGCGGAGAGGTCGGGGGAATCGTCTATCTTCTCTTCTTGGCCTAAATCCGGGCCTTCCTCAAAATCCTCATCGAAAAGAGCGCCAATCGAGTGGGGGATCGCCTCTTCTATCACCTCATCAAGGAGGTCCATGTAGTCAAGTTCCTCGTGGTAAGGCATGTGTTTCATAGCCTTAGGAATGTGAAGCTCCACCTCGATGTTGCCGACATTCAAAGTTAGGGTACCTTCTCGCACGTCGACAATCACTCCGGCGGTGGCGAGGAACGGGCGTCCAAGTATCAATGAAGTATCTCCCTCCTCCTTAACGTCCATGATAACGAAGTCACATGGTAAGCATATTCCTCCCGGGACTTGTAGCGGGATGTCTTCGGCGATCCCTACCGGCCTTGTTATTCGCCCATCGGCCAATTGTATCCGCATGTCGGTAGGTTTCAACTTCGTCCCGGTGTTTAGCCTTAAGAACATGGAGAGAGGCATGAGGCTCACACTAGCCCCAAGATCTACCAACGCCTTTTGAAGAGGGACGCCGCCCAAGGTGCAAGGAATCCGAAAACTCCCCGGGTCTTTAAATTTGGCCGGCTCCTTCTCTCCCTTGGTGAACCAAGAGCCCTCCTCGGCTAGCATGATCTTTTCCTTCCTCTTTCTCCCCGAAATCAAGTCCTTTAAGAATTTAGCATATGTGGGGATCTCCACGATGGCGTCGAGGAAGGGAATGTTGAGGCTAACTCCTCTAAGATACTCGAGAAACTTTGCTAGCCTTTTCTCCATTTTCGCTCTAGCAAGCCTTTGGGGAAATGGGACCGGTGGCATGAAGCGCCTTTCCTCAATCAATTGTTCCGCTCTAGATTTCTCCTTTTCTTGTGGCTCTTTCTCCTTATCATCTTCAACTACCGGCTCAATTGGATCCAAGCTTTCCTCCACGGGCTCCTCGGTAGGAATCATAGCGGGGGAGGTATCCTTCCCGCCTCTAGTAGTAACGACAACTACGGCATTGATGTGGCCGGTGTTGCTCCGTGGGTTTTGCTCGGGTTGCGCCGGCAATCGTTGAGTGTTCCGATTGAGCAACGCCAATTGCTCCGATATTTGAGCCACAACAGTATTAAGGGAGTCTTGCCCCGTCTTCAAGGTAGCATTGACCTTATTTTGCTCGACCATAAACGCCTCCACTCTAGCTTCGAAGTCGGATCGTTGTTGAGCTTGTGGAGGGTTTTGATTTTGATTCCTCCACCCTTGGTTGTATCCGGGCGGCCTATATGGTGGAACTTGTTGCTTCGGTTGGAAATTTTGTTGTGGAGGCCCCCTCGGCGGATAGTTTTGTTGTTGGGGTGGTGGTGGTCGGGCTTGTTGAGGTGGTGCTTGGGGCGGGTTCAAAGCTCCTTCATTGTTGGCGTAGGAGAATCCGGGATGATTTCTTGCGGCCGGATTGGCCCAATATCCTTGGTTCCCCGCGACATATTGTACTTGCTCCAAGGATCCTTCTCCTTGCTCTCCTCCCGAGTACATGGCTTGAGATTGGTCTTGCCAATCACACATTTGGTTCGTTGGAGCGGAGGTAGAAGGGGCTCCTTGGGGCTCCGTGATAAACTTCTCCAATCTCTCCACTACCTTGTGGAGAGAATCAAACTTGCTTGAAAGCTCCGCTACGGCCTTCGCCTCATAGATACTAGTCGGCTTCAAGGAGGACGTGGAGTGTCCTCGCTCATCGCCCCATTGTTGGTTGTTTGAGGCCATCTCCTCAATTAGGGCCGTAGCTTCCTCGGGAGTCTTTGACAAGATAGCACCATTTGCCGCGGCATCAATAATTTGTTTGGTCCCCGGTTGGAGACCGTTGTAGAAGCTATGAACTAGCTCCCAATCTTCTATGCTATGGTGCGGGCATTGATGCTGTAAATCCTTAAAATGCTCCCAAGCCTCATAGAGCGTCTCCTGTGGTCCTTGCTTGAAGGACATGAGAGCGCTCCGGATCTTCACCGTCTTGGATGGCGGATAGAACTTGTCAATAAATGCACTCGCCAACTCGTCCCAAGAGGTGAAAACTCCGTCAGCCTGCGTCCTCAACCAATAGAGTGCCTTGTCCTTTAGCGTGAAGGGGAAGAGACGCAGTCTGATGGCATCGATGGAGACCCCCGGCATCTGAAATGTGGCGCACTTCGACAAGAATTATTGGATGTGGTAGTGAGGGTTTTCATGGGCATTCCCATGAAATGGATCCTGCTGCATCAGAACCACTAGTCCAGTCTTTAGCTCGAAGTTCTTGTCAGCCGCCAACTCCGGCACGGCAATGGATGAGGTCGTAGAAGAGGTCTTAGGCCGAAGCCTATCTCGAATAGAAATTATCCTCACCATCCTTGCCGCTAATTGTTACGCCTATTTGGCCGAGGCCCGAAAGACACGAGCCCGAAAACCCGACCCCCGGTCAAGAGCCCATCTGAGCACTCAGGCCCACTCGATAAGGCCTTATCGGGGACTCCCCCGAATGTAGATCCGACCCGGCCCCGGTAACATACGGGTCACTCACCCACTCCTGCGATAACCGCTCCCTCGACCCCACGACCACTTAATGGCAGTTATGGGGGGAGGCTGGCATGGCGCAGGGAGCGGCGACAGGGGGCGGATTGAGGGGGCACGATTGGGGGCGGACGAGCGACGTGGGTCGGGGGCAATCATGGCGGAGGTCTATAAAGGGGCTAGGAGGACAACATGACAAGGGACCGCATCTCAGGTATCTAGAACCTAAGGTACTCCATCAACGACCTAGTTCCCCCATATCATTTCCTACCTCCCCCGCTCGCGCCGTGAGACGCCGTTCCGATCTCCTTACGAGTCGAACCGTCTCCGCCGGGCCTCCTCTTTCAGATCTCTGTCTGACTTAGGCATCAGAGGGGTTTTGGCCGGAACCAAGGTCCGGCCCCCCTGACGAGTGTTCTCGTCTTCACAGGAGGATACCCAATCAACGGGTCGAGGCTTCCCCTCCGCCCTTCGCCGACCACGCAACAAGCTGGACGATTGAGGCTCCCCCTCGTCGACCGACCGCCGAGGCCGAGTGCAACCGACCGAGGCCGAGCGTCTCAACCCAGGCCGAGGCTACCCCTTGTCCTACCAATGACCGAGGACCCCGAGACGACCCAGTCGACGCGCTCCATGTCATCGGCAGACCCGATTCGAGCCTCTACAGCACCAACTTGACTCGCCCGAGGGACCCAAGCGGGCCCCTTGACCACGTTGACCGGGTTATCCACGGTCAACGCTTTGTAGTGAGAAAACACTCTGAAACATCTGGTGCCGTCTGTGGGAACCGAAAACCGTCCCACGAAGAAGCAAACCACACCAACAATGGCACGAGCCAGCAATGGAAGGAAGCGCATGCCCCCCATCCCAGAGGAGACGAACGGCGCATCCAATGGCAACCTCGGAGACACGCCCGTCGGCGATCACCCCGACCCCTCAACCGAAGAAACCGGCGGCTCAGGACTGGCCACACAGGGACAGCTCCGTGCCCCGGCTCAGGAGACCAACGCGAGCCTCCAGACGTTGGTCACGATGGTACAGCAGCTCGTCGGCCCTGCACCATCCAACGGAGGCACGTTGGGCGATGTCCATCGATGGGCGGGGGGTCCCCCGCTCTTGCGGTCCTCTGTGGTCGACGACCACGGGACCAAAAGGCCGAACGCGGATCGTCGGTTCACGCTGTCTGACTCCCGTCAGGCGAGATCACGCGCCTCCTCCCCTCATCGTGAAAGGAGCCGAAGAGAAACCGAAGGGACGGAGGGCGAGTCGATGACTGCATCATCTCGTCGGTCATGGTCGTCCCGTCGCAGGAGAAGCGAACGACACCACTCAAGAGACCGATCACGGCGGAGCAGGAGCTCCCGCCGGAGGAGCCGGGAGCGTCGGGTCAGCCCGACCCCCAGTGTGGCGAGGGCCGCGGAGCCAGCCCCGCCGGCGCCTGTGCACCCTCCGCCACCGAACGAGCCAGAGGCAGGCGACTATCGAATCCCCGGAGGCATCCACGGAGACCGGTGCCCCCTATCACGGAGAATAACCGACGCACGGGTCCCATCTCGATTCAGGATCCCGGCGTTGGGGAAGTACGACGGGATAGGGGACCCGGGACACCACGTAATGGACTACGAGGGGGACATGTCCTTCCAAGGAGCTGACGATGACCTGCTCTGCCGAGGCTTCTATTCTACTCTCAGGGGAGCGGCGAGGACCTGGTACCACAGCCTGCCTAGCCGCTCCATCGACAGCTTTGAGGAACTCACCCAGTTGTTTTGCAAGCAGTTCATGGCAGGGAGGCAGATCAAGCCTGATGCTGAACATCTGTTCAACATAGTGCAAGGCCCGGCCGAGCCGCTCCGGTAGTTCATGCGCCGCTTCAACGCGGAGAGGCTGAACGTGAACAGCCCTCCCGACCTGGTGGTCCAAATGGCCCTTAAGAAAGGGCTTCGCCACAGAGGCCTCAAGAAGTCCCTACACAACGATCCTCCGAAGGACCACCCCGGGATCATGGCAAGGGCCGAGCGCTTCATGTTGACCGAGGAGGCCTTGGCCGTGGATGCAGGAAAAGCCACTCGAGGGTCCAAGCACGGCGACAATGGACGAGGCAGTCCCGAAGGGTACCGGACCGAGAAGAGGCCGAGAAACAGGCAGCACGGAGAAGGTGCGAGAGACGTCACCCCAGACGCCGTCCTCGCCCAAGTGCAGAAGGAAGAACGGACCGATCGCCCCCCACCGAGGGTAAAAAGAGGTGGGAAGAAGGAGAAATACTGCAAGTACCACAAGGACGATGGCCACGACACTGAAGACTGCTGGCACTTGAAGAAGGACATTGAGAAGCTGATGAGTCGGGGGCATGCCAGGAACTTAGCCGACGAGCCGGCCCATGGGGAAGGGACCTCCATGCAGCCAGACAAGGGGAATAAGATCAACACCGTCCAAGGACCCCTCCGCATCGTAGAGTGAGCGGGCGAGCTCTCTCCCCCAGTCGTAGCCTGGTCCGAGGGGATTATCTAGGTTTACATCCCTCTGTCTAGCTTTATTCCCTATTTCCTTTCCTCTAAATGTACCAGTCCGGCAGGGCTCTTAAGAGTACAATTGCATTCCCTTTTTGTCTTTTCTTAAATCCTCGACGGAATTGACATTTCACTAATAGTGCAAAAGAATGAAGGCCACTGCCTCACTGGAGGAGGAAGGGGGACACTGCCCTCGCCGACCGACTCCTGTGCTTAGAAGCCTGGGGCAATTCTCCCAGCCAGCGCGGACGCCGACCGGTCCTAAGCCGAGGAGCTTTGCCCTCGCCGACCGAATCCCGCGCTCGTAAGCCCGGGGGCAGTTCCCCCAGCAGGCACGGACGCCGACCGGTCCTAAGCCGAGGAGCCTCGCCCTCGCCGACTGACTCCTGCGCTCATAAGTCTGGGGGCAATCCCCCCAGCCAGCGCGAACGCCGACCGGTCCTAAGCCGAGGAGCTTTGCCCTCACCGACCGACTCCTGCGCTCATAAGTCTGGGGGCAATCCCCCCAGCCAGCGCGAACGCCGACCGGTTCTAAGTCGAGGGACTTTGCCCTCGCAGACCGACTCCCACGCTCATAAGCCTGGGGCAGTTCCCCCAGCAGGCACGGACGCCGACCGGTCCTAAGCCGAGGAGCTTTGCCCTCGCCGACCGACTCCTGCGCTCATAAGTCTGGGGGCAATTCCCCCAGCCAGCGCGAACGACGACCGGTTCTAAGTCGAGGGACTTTGCCCTCGCAGACCGACTCCTGCGCTCATAAGTCTGGGGCAGTTCCCGCAGCAGGCACGGACGCCGACCGGTCCTAAGCCGAAGAGCTTTGCCCTTGCCGACCGACTCCTGCGCTCATAAGTCTGAGGGCAGTTCCCCCAGCAGGCACGGACGCCGACCAGACCTAAGCCGAGGAGTTTTTCCCTCGCCGACCGACTCCAGCGCCCATAAGTTTGGGGGCAATTCCCCCAGCCGACGCGAACGTCATCCAATCCTAGGCCAAGAACGAGGCAGCAACGTAAAATACACGAGAAGTCCGAGTAAGTCAATTTCGTTTATAATAGTTAACCAGGGTACAAAAACGTGTCTTATTTACAGGGAATCAAGGCGAAGGAAACACTCTACAAATAATCCACTCACGACGAATGACAGAGTTCTTCACCTACAGAAGCTAGATCGACACCGACAGAGCAAAATTGGTTGACAAAAGACCCAAAGTAGTTAGCCCAAGCTAGCAGCCATGCAACCAGCAATTATTGGCCACGGAGCCGATAACGAAGCCGAAGGAGATAGCGGGGGCCAGGGATCCATTTCAAGTAGACTGGCCCAAAGCGAAGCGGATGCTTAAAAATTTGAGGATAAGGCCGGGAGGGACGGCTTAGGGAGCCCGAGCTCGGGAGGACACATCCTCGGGCACTTCGCCCTGCTCGGAGCGAGGGGGATCGACCGGCGGAGGGGCTTGCCGAACACGCTCCGCACATTCTCGGAAGGAAGACTGGACGACTTCGACGATCCGAGGGGCGATGAGGTCTTCATACTTACCGAAGGCCTCCCTGAGAACCTCGAAGATCCTCTTCCCCAGGGTCTCGACGACGCCCTTCTCCACCTCCTCTGCAAGCCGCATCACCTGGCGCCGATCCGACAGTTCCCTCTGAAGCTTCTCCCTCTCCAGGCGGAACGACTCCGCCGCTTCCTCAGCCGACTGATGAGCATCCTCCAGCTTTCCTTGGAGGTCACCCACTCGTCCCTCCAACTCGGCCACACGGAGGTTGAGACGCCGAGACTCCATCTGGGCCTCCGTCATAGCCACCTCAGCCGCCCCGGCCCGCTCCTGAGCCCTCATGGAGGACTCCTCCAGCTCCCTCAAGCGGACGGCTCGACATTGCAACTCCACAGCGAGCGCTGAACCCTGAAAAGACGAGACATGGGCTAAGAAGAGGATAAAGAGAAAGAGAGGATAGCAAGATAACCGAACCTGTTGAAGGATCCAGACCAAGGAATCCGACATCTTGTCGGCCGGGATCTTCTTGAGGAGGCTGCGGTCCCGGGGAGGGACGGAGACCTCGGCAACCTGCTGGGCCAGGGCTCGGCCAACAAACATCGAACTCCCAGGGACGACGATCGAAGCCAAGTCGCTCGCCAACAAGGCCCCGACCCCCGGTGATACGGGCGAAGACGCTGCGAGGGGGGTGGCTGACAAAGCTACCGAAGGATCCCCGGCGGTCGCCACGGGAAGCGCGGAACCTGCCGGACTGGAGGGATCCACGTCCTCCCTCCTCTTCTTTCCTCCGTGGGGCTCCGAAGGCGACGGAGGGGAACGCTTCCGCCTCGCACCATCCTCACCACCGGGAAGGGGATCGCCAGAAGAAGAGGCGGGAGGCGCGGCCACCACCTTACCCACGGAAGGCTCGGCTCGGCGCACTTCCTGCTCAACGGTCCTCCGAGGCGCCCTTCCAGAGGTACTACCTCGGCTCCGAGCGGCTCCACGACGGATCAGCTCATCGACGTCACGGACGAACTTGTGGCCTGACATCCCTGCAAAGGAGACCGAAATCAGGATGAGTCATAGGGCGATCCGAGGATGAAAAAGCGACCTACCCGGAGACCATAAGACGGCCTTCAGGAGTAGGTCATCCAACAAAGACCAGATGGATTTCGATTCCAAAGGAAGAGCCGACAGCAGCGCGGCGGCTGCCTGATCAGCGTCAGAAAGGGCTAACGACAGGCGAGGCTGGACGGACGCGCCCCAGCTTGTCAGAATCTGAGCATCACCCAAGAAGACCACAAAGACATAATTCGAGCTCCAATCCCCCGACCAGCGGGGTAGCCCGATCAGACATTCCCTCCTCGAACGGGCTCGGAGTTGCAGCCATGACCCCGGCCCGACCGTCTGGACCTGGTAAAAGTGGAAGAGAAGGGGGAGAGACGGCTCCAGACCGCGGGTGCAGCAAAGCGTTATGAAGCCCGTCAGTACCGCGATCGAGCAAGGGGTGAACTGGCAAAGGGGCACCATGAGATACTCCATGACCTGGACAAGGAAGGGATTGAGCAGGAAACGAAGACCCAGGCGAAACATTTCGACGTAGATGCCGACTTCATTGCTCCTCGGAAGGCAAATCCGCTCGTCGACGAATGGAACTCGGACATCGTACGGGAAGCAGAGATACCTTTCCCGGATCTCCGTGACCGCCGAAGGAACGGTCCTCGACGGCGTACGGAGGATAGCCGGGGGCACGTTAAGACGCACGGCAGCCGACGCCACGTCATCACAGGCGAAGTCTGGGAATAGCTTCCCCTTCCCCTTATCTGGGAGGGGACGACTCCCGGAAGAGGAACCTGATCCCACTAGCCGGGGCCTGCCCCGCCTGGACTCTGGAGAATCCCTCGCCCCTCGGCCAGAACCGCCTATCCTAAGAGCAGCCATAATACGAGAGCGAGAAAGAAATTACCTTTTAACTAGTTTGAAGGAGGCGAAGAAGCGAGGGCGACGGGAGACTCCGAGTTATAGAAAGCCTAGAGCAATGGGAAGAGCAAGAAAGGAGAGGAGATCAACGCAGCTGGGGATCTTATATATCGGACACAGGGACGAATTCGAAGCGCCTGACAATAACGCGTGGCAGGACTCGAAGAACCGGCGGCGTTTCGAAGTCGGCGCCAAGGGAAGTCCAATCGACCCGCCTCATCATGACCTACATTTATGACCACGCCTCGATTAAAGCGCCACTCGGAATCCCAGGAGGCACAGCGGCCGAACCGAGCAAGCCAAGGCCGGTCGACCCCACCAAGGGCGGCTCACGAACCCCTCGGCTTCTCGACTTAAGACGACCCCACGAGCGACGGGGATAAGCGTGCAGCTACATGTGACAGCATCAGAGGACCGACGGCGCTTCGGAGCCCGCGCCTTAAAAGTATCGAACGGACCAACTCATGATGACGACTAATAAATGAGTCGACATCGATTGGCGAACCTATCAAAGTCGGCGGAAGTCACATCGGCCGAGCCGAACCGGCCGAGGCCGATCGACCCGACCGATGGGGGCAATTGTTACGCCTATTTGGCCGAGGCCCGAAAGACACGAGCCCGAAAACCCGACCCCCGGTCAAGAGCCCATCTGAGCACTCAGGCCCACTCGATAAGGCCTTATCGGGGACTCCCCCGAATGTAGATCCGACCCGGCCCCGGTAACATACGGGTCACTCACCCACTCCTGCGATAACCGCTCCCACGACCCCACGACCACTTAATGGCAGTTATGGGGGGAGGCTGGCATGGCGCAGGGAGCGGCGGCAGGGGGCGGATTGAGGGGGCATGATTGGGGGCGGACAAGCGACGTGGGTCGGGGGCAATCACGGCGGAGGTCTATAAAGGGGCTAGGAGGACAACATGACAAGGGACCGCATCTCAGGTATCTAGAACCTAAGGTACTCCATCAACGACCTAGTTCCCCCAGATCATTTCCTACCTCCCCCGCTCGCGCCGTGAGACGCCGTTCCGATCTCCTCACGAGTCGAACCGTCTCCGCCGGGCCTCCTCTTTCAGATCTCTGTATGACTTAGGCATCGGAGGGGTTTTGGCCGGAACCAAGGTCCGGCCCCGCTGACGAGTGTTCTTGTCTTCACAGGAGGATACCCAATCAACGGGCCGAGGCTTCCCCTCCGCCCTTCGCCGATGTAACGCCCCGCTTCCCAAAAGACACCGGAAACGAGAACGTTACACGGCCCGCTTGAACTGGAGCGGTGAAGCTCGAGTTCAATAAGCGTCTGTGATAAAAACACAGAAAAAGGTCCTTGCATTTGCGTATCAGAACAATCAGAACATTCAACATGAATGCCACATCCAGATATATAAGGCGTACATGAAATTACAAGACAAGCCACATCAGGGCTAAAGAAATTACAACAGAGCACTATTCCTACTACAAGGTACAGAAACCAAAACTCAAAGTAGTGACGGAAGGGACTCTAGTCTTCCGCAGAAAGTGGCTCGGCATTTACGACGAACTCTGGCTCTCTAAGTCAAGTGTCTCGAGAGAATCCTCCTAGTGCACAAACTCGAGATCTGACATACATCCAAAAACATGAATGTATGTCAGCAAGGGGCCTGCAAGAAAAGATTAGCAAACCAAGACAAGATATACGACAGATATGAATTTAAGAAGCATTTAATATTTTAAAGAAATGACTGCAGCAATTTAACATTTAGCAATTTATAGAAACAAAAAAAAGAACAACCCTAGCATGCAGTTCTAGACGGTTACAAGATTAAAGTTAATATTTCCACTGAGTTCATTAGCATGACAATTTTCCAGGGACCAAAGTTAGCGTTGTAATGTCCATGTCAAGAATTCACATCTAATATAGGGTTCTCGCCTTTAGGTCGTGATGAGAAGGTCGTTCCTCTCACGGGGGCTTACCGTGATTGACACTAACCCACCGCGTCGGGTGGTGTTCTTGAGGAGAGTACCTTTCATACGCCCAGTGGCCGCTCAACCCTAACCCCACCCAAAAGTTTTGCCGGAACACGAGCCAGCCTAGTCGACTCACACGACATCACGATATCACGATACCGCCTTCGAGGCGCACGATTTCACGATGCCCATATTTGTTAAGCATTCAAAATGCCCAGACAAGTTATGTAGCAATTTAACAATGTCATCATTTCTTTTATACACCGTTTTCAATCATTAAGATAGGGTTGTCGACATTTACAATAAATTAATGAGCGTGTTGAACATGTGAGTTTAACGAACAGGTTGCGACAACGAGTTTTCTTTGCCAATGTTTAAAGTTGAACACTATCAAGTTGTATGTCCAAATGTCACATTTTTAGTCCAAAACGTTATGGAAATAATTTCAAGAGTCAATTAACGTGCAGTTTTCAGGATATGCATATTTAATCAAAAGATAGAGCAACAGTCATCAAACTTCAAAAATTCGTATTTAATTGCACACTTGCCTGTTCATGGTGAATTTGGTGACCAGGTGGTGGCAACTGGAGGCGTGGTATATCTGTATCAACGGACATTAAACATTAGGCTAGCCGTATTCAACTCATTTAAATATTATAATGTTATACAGTTTATTAGGCTTAACTGACATGTCAAAACTAGCCTTGTTTATAATATTAATGCTATTATACTAACATATAATGGGTACTAATCTACTGTATAACAGTTCACGTGCATATACGTACGAATATTATAAACTCTTTTATAACTAATAGCATCCAGTCACCAACTTACTGATCTTATACATATAATAATATTATTAACAACACAACTGAAATATGATGCCTCGTTACCTACTCGTGCATCATATAATACATGCTTACATCCAACTCTATATATATAACATGTTCATCATACTGGTACTAAAAGAACTTACATTTTCATTCATTCGCTTGGCACTCGCTTGCAGGAGCCATGGCGGCTTGAATGCATGCATCATGTATATGCACCGGAGAAGGCCCGAGGCGGGGTTGGAAGGGGCGACCTGACAGTAGCGGGCTGATCAGGGTGGCACGGGGAGGAGTTCTTCGGGTCTGAAGAGGAAAGAGGCGGCGTCGACGGGGTTCGCATCACCGGAGGAAGGCACAAGTCGACAGGGCGGAGGCTGGTCGTGCGGGACGTCGGAAGGGTGGAGGGGCTACGGCGGAGGCTTTGGGAGATGGTGGACGGGTTCAGCGGCGATGGGTTCTCTTCATGGGCAAGGGAAGGCCGCGCGTGCGCATGGAGAAGGGAAGAGGCGCGCTGTGCTTTGGATGTGGGAAGGAGGTGCTGCAGCTTCGCCCTTGCATGGAGAAGGAAAACAGTAGGGGGCGGCGGCTTGTAGTAGAGGGAACGAAAAGAGAACAAAGGGTTTTAAAATACTAGTTATTGAGGGAGGCTTGAAATGCTCGGCCTATGAAAGATTTGGCATAGGGTTTTTATTAAAATAGCATAGGGTGTGGTGTGCTGTGGTTTACCCTAGAGTTTCTTATAGGCTAGCCTTAGGTGTGTGGGGTTTGGCAGCACGTGAGCTTGGCCATGGCTTTAGGGTTTATGTTATTATTATTTGTGTGGGTTGAAACATGAACCATAACTAGGTGTCTAGGGGTCTGTTGCGGTTTCCTTTTGTTCTCTTTTTTTTGTGTTAATATATTTCGACCTCTCTCTCTCTCTCAACGTGTGTTGTGTGTGCGTAACATGTTGGGTGCGGCTAAGGGGGTTCCAAAATGGGCTAGGTTATTAAGGAAAGTGATTTGAATTCCTATTAAGAGTATTGAAATTAAACAGGTTTTAATCAAGAGAAATAAGGGCCCATTAATTATGTTTAAATGGGTTTTAAAAAGAAGGTTTTTCAAACATTCAAAAGTTTTAAATTAGAAATTTGAATTCAAAAGTAAAATTGAATTAACTTAAAATAATCATTAGAAAGAATTATCTTAGTAGTTTAATAATAATAATAATAATAAGTATGAAAAGATAATAGAAGTGGATACGTGCACGGATACGGGTACGAGTACAGAAACGTCGAACAATGGATACGAAAGAAATCACACGAGAGAAATACAGATAAACGTAACGATAAAACCGTTCGTTACATCCTACCCACCTTAAAAACGATTCCGTCCTCAGAATCTTATAGGCTAAGACACCGGGAAGACGTAAGGGTAACGATCGCATCTCCTCTCCTAATGTATACACACTATAAATCATCAGCATGCCATATCCAAAAAGTAATTTCTAATATTAACGTCGACACCAATGTATTACCACTGACAAGACTAATCAATGCCAATGCTACTAGTAGTTACTATACACATACACACATTACTACTTACGTATTTACATAACATGTTTAATATCATCTTACAAATATAATCCAACCAATATTATACTTCGATGAATAGTAACACTTTACTACACCACCACATCAATTTACACACTCACATTATTAACAATACACAAGGTAATATCATACATCTTATACACTCACAATCTATACTGATATAGTACCACGAGTCACATAAACATACCGCAAATAAAAATACAATCATTCTTTGTCAATTAACATTCCAATCATACGATCACTTTTACATACCGTATATTTCTATATATACGTAATAATACATATCACTATACGTATATACATGCACGTAATACCTTACACCATACACGGATTTTATAAGTCTTACCAATAGCACTAGTGTCATAGTAATCTACCCACCTTAAGATCAAGTCCGTCCTCAGACTTCCTTGAATAGGCCGACATAGGGGTGAGCAGACTTAGACACTAAGGTCATTCTTTTTCAGTCATACATACATTCTAATGAAACCACATACATCCACATACATATACATACTCATACATCACACACTTTCAAATACAAATACATACGTACATTTTCCTTACATATACATGCTAGCGCTACCACACGCCTATCTCATATCTTTATAAGGCAAATATACACACACCGGTATACACAACCATGGTTATTTACATAAGCAAGTATACTGTTTCATACATTCACATATACATAGTCCCAAACATACGGCCATGCATACCTCCTGATATACACATGCTCACACATCATCCCGTAGGGGTAATATTAAAATCTTACCATGCATACAACACACTTATTTATACAATATATATATTTACATACATACCTATAACTAATCACGTACATATATACGCGTGAGTACACGCCATATATACTAACACACAAATCACACAATAAATCTACACACACAACCATTGTACCTAACATGCACATCGCTGTAATAGTATACAATTTCAAACATTAACAAGTATAACTAAGGTACATATACTCCCAGCAACTAGTCAATACTAAATTTAACACGCACAGATATTACTGTAGTGATATAGCTAATCACTCGTCTAAGTATAAATATAACGCTCACTGCTCTATACTCGACTATATACATATATATCACAGATTACCGTACACGCACATACTATATAGTAGGTAATCACAACATACTAATATACTAAGGATAAGCACACTCATACATGGATGGTATATAGAGATTCGCACAACCGGGTCCACACTCACTATCTATTTACGTGCACCACAACAACACCACAATCAATGCTAAAGGTCTCACTAACCAATGATAAGCCATAAAGTGATAACTCAACAAGTGTAGGATTCAGAGTTGAATGATGCAACGAACTAATGTTGTGATAGATGGTTCCGGATGTGGCATGGATAAGAGGTTTAGGTTGGTTGGGTGACATAAAACATTTATGAATAATTAAATAATTAAGAAGCATATGATATGTGTAAAAATAATAACATCGTTATAACTTACGTAAAATAGCGAGCAGACGGTAGAAGTTAAAACGTAAAATAGGATTAGTCAATAATAGGCGACGAGAAATATGGGTATAGTGTTGTAATGATTGTTTTGTAAATGGAGTAGACTTGTAAAAAGAAAATTTTTCTTTCCTTAAAATATACGAAAACGATGATTATAAACTGACACACAGGATTTTGGAAGTTCTATTTAACTTAGGAAAGTATTTTAAAAGTATGTATCAATGACCGTTCGAAATACATTGAAGGAGGTGACATTGGAACTAGCGACTTAAGAATAAGATTAAAAGTTCATTGTCTGAGGAAAATAGAGTAGTTAGGTGAAATAGAAGAGCGAAAGATGGATGTGAGAAAATCGTCATAAGATAGTAGTTAAAGATCGCATCAAAAGAGTTCATAATCGAGATTGGGTTTAAGTCGACTGAAGTGTAGAGAATCTAAGTAAAAGTTTTCGAAGGAATTTTAAATCTAGCGAAGAATTCAATAAATGAAGTATCGAAATACTTTTTAGAATGAGGGGTTCACAGTTAAAGATGGCGGATCTGGAGAGTTAAAGTGAATCGAGGACAAGGATCAGATTCGACGATTCGAAACGAAAGGACGTCTAGGAAATATCTCCGTGAATACACTACAACGGCTTGTACGATTCATTAACATGGAAGTGTAGTGATTAGGAAATAGTAAAATAAGGGGAAATAATCATTGGATCGACTAAGGTTTAGCACTATGGTTCTACAACGAACTAGACTGCGATAGGGAAACCGAGGTGAGGGTTCGTAGATGATCAAGATCGAGGTCTTATGGATCTGGAATATCTCACGCTTCGAAGTCTACTCTGTGCAGGCATCTCAGGTTCGACTGGCACGACGACAATCGCTACGTTCGGTTGGGCCCTAGATTCGATGAATCTAAGCGAATGACTAACAACACTCAAGAATCTAGTATGGTCAGAGTTAGATGATCAATCGCTAGGGTGACCCTAAGATGATAATACTTAGCCGTGGCAAGGGTGTCTAACTAACGAGCACGAGCGTTCTAACTCTTCTAATTATCTTAGTATTTGGTTTCCTATCGTGCTGAGATGAGGCATTCGAGTAATTTTGTGTACGAACTAGTCTGGATGTTTTGGCTATTGAAAAGTGTTCTCATTGTTCCGAAGTTCGCAGTTGCAAGACCTGCATGTGCCACCACTAAAACCTGTAACGCCCCGCTTCCCAAAAGACACCGGAAATGAGAACGTTACACGGCCCGCTTGAACTGGAGCGGTGAAGCTCGAGTTCAATAAGCGTCTGTGATAAAAACACAGAAAAAGGTCCTTGCATTTGCGTATCAGAACAATCAGAACATTCAACATAAATGCCACATCCAGATATATAAGGCGTACATGAAATTACAAGACAAGCCACAGCAGGGCTAAAGAAATTACAACAGAGCACTATTCCTACTACAAGGTACAGAAACCAAAACTCAAAGTAGTGACGGAAGGGACTCTAGTCTTCCGCAGAAAGTGGCTCGGCATTTACGACGAACTCTGGCTCTCTAAGTCAAGTGTCTCGAGAGAATCCTCCTAGTGCACAAACTCGAGATCTGACATACATCCAAAAACATGAATGTATGTCAGCAAGGGGTCTACAAGAAAAGATTAGCAAACCAAGACAAGATATACGACAGATATGAATTTAAGAAGCATTTAATATTTTAAAGAAATGACTGCAGCAATTTAACATTTAGCAATTTATAGAAACAAAAAAAAGAACAACCCTAGCATGCAGTTCTAGACGGTTACAAGATTAAAGTTAATATTTCCACTGAGTTCATTAGCATGACAATTTTCCAGGGACCAAAGTTAGCGTTGTAATGTCCATGTCAAGAATTCACATCTAATATAGGGTTCTCGCCTTTAGGTCGTGATGAGAAGGTCGTTCCTCTCACGGGGGCTTACCGTGATTGACACTAACCCACCGCGTCGGGTGGTGTTCTTGAGGAGAGTACCTTTCATACGCCCAATGGCCGCTCAACCCTAACCCCACCCAAAAGTTTTACCGGGACACGAGCCAGCCTAGTCGACTCACACGATATCACGATACCGCCTTCGAGGCGCACGATTTCACGATGCCCATATTTGTTAAGCATTCAAAATGCCCAGACAAGTTATGTAGCAATTTAACAATGTCATCATTTCTTTTATACACCGTTTTCAATCATTAAGATAGGGTTGTCGACATTTACAATAAATTAATGAGCGTGTTGAACATGTGAGTTTAACGAACAGGTTGCGACAACGAGTTTTCTTTGCCAATGTTTAAAGTTGAACACTATCAAGTTGTATGTCCAAATGTCACATTTTTAGTCCAAAACGTTATGGAAATAATTTCAAGAGTCAATTAACGTGCAGTTTTCAGGATATGCATATTTAATCAAAAGATAGAGCAACAGTCATCAAACTTCAAAAATTCGTATTTAATTGCACACTTGCCTGTTCATGGTGAATTTGGTGACCAGGTGGTGGCAACGGGAGGCGTGGTATATCTGTATCAACGGACATTAAACATTAGGCTAGCCGTATTCAACTCATTTAAATATTATAATGTTATACAGTTTATTAGGCTTAACTGACATGTCAAAACTAGCCTTGTTTATAATATTAATGCTATTATACTAACATATAATGGGTACTAATCTACTGTATAACAGTTCACGTGCATATACGTACGAATATTATAAACTCTTTTATAACTAATAGCATCCAGTCACCAACTTACTGATCTTATACATATAATAATATTATTAACAACACAACTGAAATATGATGCCTCGTTACCTACTCGTGCATCATATAATACATGCTTACATCCAACTCTATATATATAACATGTTCATCATACTGGTACTAAAAGAACTTACATTTTCATTCATTCGCTTGGCACTCGCTTGCAGGAGCCATGGCGGCTTGAATGCATGCATCATGTATATGCACCGGAGAAGGCCCGAGGCGGGGTTGGAAGGGGCGACCTGACAGTAGCGGGCTGATCAGGGTGGCACGGGGAGGAGTTCTTCGGGTCTGAAGAGGAAAGAGGCGGCGTCGACGGGGTTCGCATCACCGGAGGAAGGCACAAGTCGACAGGGCGGAGGCTGGTCGTGCGGGACGTCGGAAGGGTGGAGGGGCTACGGCGGAGGCTTTGGGAGATGGTGGACGGGTTCAGCGGCGATGGGTTCTCTTCATGGGCAAGGGAAGGCCGCGTGTGCGCATGGAGAAGGGAAGAGGCGCGCTGTGCTTTGGATGTGGGAAGGAGGTGCTGCAGCTTCGCCCTTGCATGGAGAAGGAAAACAGTAGGGGGCGACGGCTTGTAGTAGAGGGAACGAAAAGAGAACAAAGGGTTTTAAAATACTAGTTATTGAGGGAGGCTTGAAATGCTCGGCCTATGAAAGATTTGGCATAGGGTTTTTATTAAAATAGCATAGGGTGTGGTGTGCTGTGGTTTACCCTAGAGTTTCTTATAGGCTAGCCTTAGGTGTGTGGGGTTTGGCAGCACGTGAGCTTGGCCATGGCTTTAGGGTTTATGTTATTATTATTTGTGTGGGTTGAAACATGAACCATAACTAGGTGTCTAGGGGTCTGTTGCGGTTTCCTTTTGTTCTCTTTTTTTGTGTTAATATATTTCGACCTCTCTCTCTCTCTCAACGTGTGTTGTGTGTGCGTAACATGTTGGGTGCGGCTAAGGGGGTTCCAAAATGGGCTAGGTTATTAAGGAAAGTGATTTGAATTCCTATTAAGAGTATTGAAATTAAACAGGTTTTAATCAAGAGAAATAAGGGCCCATTAATTATGTTTAAATGGGTTTTAAAAAGAAGGTTTTTCAAACATTCAAAAGTTTTAAATTAGAAATTTGAATTCAAAAGTAAAATTGAATTAACTTAAAATAATCATTAGAAAGAATTATCTTAGTAGTTTAATAATAATAATAATAATAAGTATGAAAAGATAATAGAAGTGGATACGTGCACGGACACGGGTACGAGTACAGAAACATCGAACAATGGATACGAAAGAAATCACACGAGAGAAATACAGATAAACGTAACGATAAAACCGTTCGTTACAGCCGACCACGCAACAAGCTGGACGATTGAGGCTCCCCCTCGTCGACCGACCGCCGAGGCCGAGCGCAACCGACCGAGGCCGAGCTTCTCAACCCAGGCCGAGGCTACCCCTCGTCCTACCAACGACCGAGGACCCCGAGACGATCCAGTCGACGCGCTCCACGTCGTCGGCAGACCCGATTCGAGCCTCTACAGCACCAACTTGACTCGCCCGAGGGACCCAAGCGGGCCCCTTGACCACGTTGACCGGGTTATCCACGGTCAACGCTTTGTAGCGAGAAAACACTCTGAAACAACCGCCCTTCCGGATTTTGTCTCCTTTCCTCTCTAAGTCTCCGCGCGGTACGTTCGATCTCGGGATCAAATAATATAGCTTCAGGGTCCGCCGTAGATCGTGTGTACATGCACAGGGAAAACAGAGTTTCAAAGAAATGATTAGTACCGTGGAAGGGTTAGGTAAAGATAAAGAAATGGAAATAATAATAAAATAAAAAAAAGAATAGCTAGGGTGGTAAGATCAAACGCAATCGCCTCCCCGGCAACGGCGCCAAAAACTTGATCGCTCCGGGACGTAACCCAAAAGAACGGTTGTAGTTTTACCGCAAGTGCACGGTGTAGCAGCGAGCGGGTTATCGAACACAGGGAGGACGAATGACCGTGCTTGCTCCAATCAACCTGGCTATTCAAGAAGAGAGATTTGCCTTTGGCGATCCTGTCACAATCGTCAGACAAAGTGCGAAAATATCAAATCAAATAAAGAACGTCTAGGGAATGGGGAATTCCCGCTACTCACCGTATTTCATGAATGTGGTTCATCGGTATCAAAATCGCTAGAATAAGATTTTGGATGAACTAGTTGCAACTGAATGTAGAACCAAGCTCACGCTCTCGCACTGTTGCCGGTCTATAGCTATCCTAGGCTCGGGTCCAATCTCTTGCAAACCCTAGCCTAGGGAAGCTAGCATTAGGATCAACATCATCGTCCAATCGCGCATCGAGTCCAATCTCTTGCAAACTCGGCTCACGACCTAGATTGGGATAGTTCCTACCCGTCCAATCTCTTGCAAACGGGTATTGGCGCGGAATTGAAATCGGAAACCCTAGTATCGGTCCAATCTCTTGCAAACCGATACTACGGAAATTCGATTCCAACCCAATTCAGATTTCTAGGGTTTCCTATCGAATTGGGATCCAATCTCTTACAAATCCCAATCGATGTGAATTCCTAGCCATCCGTAGTAAATCAATCACAATCTAATCCCTAGTAACAATTCTAGCAAAATTTCTACTAATTCATCACAAATATGAAATTGGGCTCGTAGGGTTCATCCCCACGCCCCAAGACGTGGCGACTACTCGTAATTCATAGCAAGATCACAAAAATAATCAATGAAATAAGCAATAGAATTCATCACAATATTGAGATATGTAATAAAAATAGAATTTTTAGGGAAAAGAGTTGCAAACCAATGGAGTTCTTCAATTAATCCAACAAAAATCAAACTTTATCTCTTCTCCAATCTCCAAAATAAAGCTAAAAAGTTAATCTAAAAAGCTGCAAAAATTCTAAGAAGAAGCTCTCAAAACTAGGGTAAAAACAGGGGTTAAATAGCCCCCAAAATCGTCCAAAAACTGTGACCAAAATACCCCTGCGCAGCCTGTTTTCCGCAATTTTCGCTACAGGCAGCGCGTCGCACTCGGCCGAGTGACAAAAGTCGCTCGGCCGAGTGAAAACCCTGTAATTTTCCAGTAAGTATCGATCTTCGGGGGTCTTCATTTCGGGGGCGGCTCGGCCGAGTGAGTTGTCGTCATTCGGCCGACGGCTTCATGGTACTCGGGCGGACGGGATAAGCCACTCGGCCGAGTGGGTCTTCTGAAGCTCAGGCAGCCGAAAAACAGTAACTTGGGGATTATTGAAGGGCTTCGTCTGGGCGCCACTCGGGCGGACGGGGTCTCGTCACTCGGCCGATGTGGTCTCCGTCGCTCGGCCGAGTGCACATAGAAATCGTGTCTGAAGTGGTCGGCCGAGCGGTGTCTCGCTGGTCGGCCGAGTGGCTTCTCCACTTGGCCGAGTGGGACACAAAACATGCCCAATCTGCTTATTTTGGCCTCCTCGTCGCTCCTGCGACGTCCGTTCTTCTTCCGCTCCTCTCCAACAGCAAAATACCCCTCGGGGAGGTCGTCGGTGACCGTCTGGAGCAGGCGTATCTCGAGATCACTCCAAATCACGCCAAATCACCTGAAATGCGACAAAAACAACAAATCGTGAAAAGCATCGCAATATCGTCGATATATCGTGAAAAACATGATTTGGGCGATCTAAATGGCATGCAAACATGCGGGAAAAAAAGTGTAAAATAAAGAGTGATCACTCAGCTGTCCATCCCCACGTGTCCACTCGATACCTTGGTTTCCCCTAAACCCTCCTAGGGCACTCACCCACCTCAAGTGGAACGAGTCAATCCCAGGTTTTCTTTTTAACTAGCATTTAATCCTAGTGTATTATGCATGCTTAATGAGTCAAAGGCATTCTTTTCCACCGAAATATCCATAAACAAAATCTTGCATGTTTCATAAGCCATAAACATAAACATTCCACTTGCATAAACTTGCATTTCCAGCATGAAGTAGTATCTCCAACATAAACCTCTCAAAGCAACATAAACTTGCAAATTTGTCCATAAACATAAACACAACATAAACATGCATGTTTCAAATGCATAAGCAACCTAACATCCAACTCAAAACTTGCAATATAAAATAACATTTCCAACTTGCAACCACTTTAACTAATTAATGCATTGAATTAGTAACATTAAGCAATCTTAATTACAGCAAACCATATGTAACAAGAAGCCCATTTAGCAAGGATTTCCATACCCCTAAATGGAAGAAATCTAAGGATTACAACTCGAATTAAAACTTAGATAATTAAGCTTTTTAGAATGAAGCATAAGTGAGTTTGTCCATAAAGGAAAGTTTTAGTGGCTAGGTTTAATATGATTATGTAGGAAATTGCCATTAGGATCCTAATTAAAGAGACTTAAGTTGTAGAAAGAGTTCTCCTAACTTCTTAAGGAAAATTACATTAGGATTTAAAAATGAAAGGATTTAACACTAGAGCTTGAATTTTTTGGGAAAACCATGATAAAACCTTGTAGGATTTCTTATTAAGCCCATTTTAATGAAGTTCTTAGAGTAATGAACTTTGGTGGGAAATTTTAAACTTTTTTTTAACAAAAAACATCTTGGGAAAATGGTCATTTTAATGAAAATGAGAGGTATTTGTGAAGGTATGTTACCCAAATGAGACTTTTGTGAAAATGAGTGAGTGAATTTCCTTTTTACAAAATGAAAACTTGAGTGCAACCATGTGGGTTTGGTGTAGGATTTCATGTGAGGGCTTATCTAGACTAGCTTTTTAAATAAAAATGTGATTTTTTTGCAAAATTAAATCTTTTTGACAAAGGTGGCATTTTTATTAAGCATAGCAACTCGCTTATCCATAAAAATGTAATCTTTAAGCAAAATAAAGACTTGATGTTAAAGGTAGAATTTTTAATAATAATACAAACTAAGAATGACAACATTCATTTAAAGCTACCATCTTTCTTCAAGATTAACGACTAAAAACACTAACTTGGGCCTAATCCCATCATCACTTTAAGAAGACAATCAGGCAATTTGCACTTAAAGTCGTTAAATCAGGCTTCGAACAAGCGCCAGCACAAAATAAGAAACGGTCTCTCCAACGCATAAAAGGTTGTGAGTTCACGTTTTCATCATCCTTGGTAAAATCTGTAGGGATTTTCAAGGTCCCTTAGAGCTAATTTATTGCTATCCGTCCTAAGTCGGACAAACAAAATAAATAAAACAGCAGAAGAAATGATTTATTAAACTATTTAATAAATAAAGCCCTAAGGAAAAATTCCCTAAGCCAGGAAATCTACTGACTCGAGTTGGGTCCGACCAACTCGAGAAAGTTCTAACTACTAATTAAACTAATTGCATATATAATTGACTCACCCAGAATCTTGCCCTGGAGCAGGCAAGATATTCCGCACCGTCTTGCGCTCATTGATCTGAGCCGTCTTCCGAGCCGTGTTGCGTCGCTCCTCGCCGCAGACTGGATCAGCTCCCGTTGCGCACCTTGCCTCCGAAGCCATCACAAGCCGTAGAAGATTTCACTTGAGTAAACCCGCGTCGTTGACTTCCGAATCAGATTCGGACCTCCTCGTTGTCTTGCTAGGACTCGGTTGGAGGACAGGAAAATTTATAGAGGGAGAGAATAAATTTAGTCTAGATTAAGTTTGCTCAAAATATTCGTGAGCTCCTTAATCAGAGACTTGGTGCAAGAAACAAAGAAGGGAGTGCCCACCTATTTATATAGGAGGCCGGCTCCCCTTCTTTTGTCATGAGCAATGTGGGACTAATTGTAGGAAGAGGGATTTGGATTAATTCAATTTGGGTTAGTTTAGCTTACACAAAGCCTTAACCTTCAACCAATTAATCCTCACTCATCGTTGAGCTCTAGAGATGATACAAGTTATCATTTCGAAGAGCTAGTGATGGTGAACGCGTAGGAACAAACGGCGACGAGATCCGAGTTCGTTTGACCCTTCAAACAATTGCTCAAAGTTGAGCAAAAACCCAATTTCGTAGCCGTCAAGGGTTTCCACGAAAAAACCCTAAAATAACTTAAGTGGCGGGCGACCCGCTAAGCTTAGCGGGCGCGCCCGCCTAAGGCTACTGGGCGCGCCCGCTAGGGCACGCCCGCGCGGGCTCAGCCCGCTGTCACCAGCGGGCTGCGCCCGCTGCATGCAGCGGGCGGGCCCGCTGGGACAGCGGGCTGCGCCCGCTGGGGCAGCGGGCGGGCCCGCTGCGACAGCGGGCCGTGCCCGCTGCGCCCAGCGGGCGAGCCCGCTGGGTCAGCGGGCCTTGCCCGTTATGCTAAGTGGGTTTTATCCCACTTCCCCTTTCGCCTTTCTCGCGTTTCTGGGCTCATTCGAGCTCCGATTCCTACACGGTTTGATCCTCTGGATTTCATACGAAATTTCCTCCATTCCCAAATTCTTCAAGTTCACAACCAACTTATGAATTTAGTATTCTCTTTACATCTAATGATATCCTCTATACATTCTATCTGTTACTACGACGTGAATGTTACTCGGTGTGAGACCCTACAGCCTGACCCTTACTACAGGTCGAGACTCGAAGTCTCAAGACGACAGTGACCACTAGCAGTAGGTGTCGTCCCTGTTTCGGGATCATCGATTACGTGATTGGTTCGTTTAGGCAAAAGTGCCGACGAAATCACTCTGACTGTGACTGTGATAATTTCCGCAGTTTTAGTCCCTTCGTCATAACTATGTCACTCGGCTAGTCTAGGGTATGGTATACTATCAACCCCATTGGCTAGTAGTGGTCATTATACATCGGTCTCTGGTACATACAGGTTGTACAAGTTACAACATACCTTGGCCAAGGTTTTACCGAGAGCCGTACCGACCTGTGACACTAACTTCCCATTAACGGAAGAGACGAATCCTCTGTTGATCACTACTTAGCTCATATGTTTCGAGTGTCACCCAGCCTAAGATCTTTCATCAGGCCTGGCCTCGAAGTTAGATCTTTAGACCTAAGTGACACTGTCCACACATAGCTTCATACAATGATCTCAAGTCCTAAGGACCAACTTACCTATTATCACTTGGAGTTATTAATGATAGTTTAGTTAATGTATAACCATTTAATAACTCCCTGTTTTGGTCGTTCAGTGAACTCAGCTTTTACTGAGCACCTGCGTCCTGTTTTCGACTTCACCAAGTCGCTTGGTTATGAGACCAACCAGACAGGGACGCAATGGTCTGTCTGATGTGTTGATATCCCTTATCTCGACACATCTATGACCATGAACACTTTTAAGATTCAAGCTATTAGAGGTCAGACATTTCTCATAATCGTAATCTACATTTCGAAACATGTGTGACCTAACTATGAATCCAAGGGAATAATCCGAGCAATGAACAACTCAGATAATACTTTACCAGAAAGAATACTTTCATTTATTGAACAAGATGTTTCATTATGATAAATAGCCACGAGGGCATACATTCCTCTACATCTCCCACTTGCACTCAGGCCTATTTATTTTGGTATCTCATACCATATTTACACGCTAGTTTTTCTAAACGATCACGTGCCAGCGCCTTCGTGAATGGATCTGCTAAGTTGTCTTCTGAAGAGACTCTAAGGAGTTCTATATCTTTCCTCTGCTCTATCTCCCGAATCAGGTGATACTTGCGAAGAATATGTCTGGATCTCTTGTGGAATCTAGGTTCTTGAACCAGGCTTATGGCTGCATTGTTGTCGCAATACAACGGTATTGGACTTTCAACGGCAGGAACCATCCCGAGCTGGTTAATGAACTTCTTCATCCAGACTGCTTCCTTTGCTGCATCGTTGGCCGCTATGATTCGGCTTCCATTGTGGAGTCTGCTATGGTGACTTGTTTGGAACTCCTCCAACTGACTGCTCCTCCGTTGAGAGTGAAAACATATCCTGAGATCGATTTGCTATCATCCATGTCACTTTGAAAGCTTGAATCTGTGAACCCTTCAACATTCAGGTGTTCACTTCCATAGACCAAGACCAAGTCTTTAGTTCTTCTTAAGTACTTAAGAATTGTCTTGACTGCTTTCCAGTGCTCTTCTCCCGGGTTAGACTGATATCGGCTTACTATACCCAGTGCATAAGCGACATCTGGTCTGGTACAAATCATGGAGTACATGATAGATCCCACAGCAGAAGCATATGGGACCTTGGTCATCTTTGCCCTTTCCAAGTCGGTTTGTGGAGACATCTTCTTGGTGAGGGCTATCCCATGATTGGCTGGTAATGAACCACCCTTACTGTTTTCCATGTTAAAACGTTTTAACACGGTTTCAATGTACCTGGTTTGGGAGAGTCCTAGCATCCGTTTAGATCTATCTCTATGGATCTTCACACCCAGTATGTAGGATGCTTCTCCCAAGTCCTTCATGGAGAAATTTGTTGATAGCCAATTTTTAACAGACTTTAACATCTCTATGTCGTTGCCTATTATCAGAATGTCATCTACGTATAGAACTAGGATGACTAAAGAATTTTTATTACTGGTTCTTTTATAGATGCATGGGTCATCCTCATTTCTGACAAAACCAAATTCTTTGACTGTTTTGTCGAAACGGATGTTCCAACTTCTTGATGCTTGCTTGAGTCCATAAATGGACCTGTGCAGATTGCACGCCTTTCCATTGCTCCCACTGACTTCGAAGCCTTCTGGCTGAGTCATGTAAATCTGCTCTTCCAAATTACCGTTTAGGAATGCAGTCTTCACATCCATCTGCCAGATTTCGTAGTCGTAGTAGGCAGCAATTGCGAGCACTATCCGAATAGACTTGTGCATGGCTACTGGCGAAAAGGTTTCGTCATAATCTATTCCTAGAATTTGACGATATCCTTTTGCAACCAGTCTAGCCTTGTACGTCTCTACCTTTCCATCTGCTCCAATCTTCTTCTTGAAGATCCATTTGCAGCCTATGGGAACATTTCCCTTGTGCACGTTTTCTAAGGTCCATACCTTATTTACGTGCATGGAATCTATTTCGGATTTCATTGCATCTAGCCATTTGTCAGAGTCTATACTCTTTATGGCTTCCTGGAAGTTAACAGGGTCATCATCAATTATGATGCTATCCTCGATTCCCCCGTCTACGAGAAAACCGTAGTACCTTTCGGGTGCTCGAGGAATCCTACTTGACTTCCTACTCACTGGTTGGGAGATGTCAAGTTCTGACTCTCCCACTGGTTCCGACACTTGTTGCTGTGTGGGTACTACCTCCGAGCATTCATTCAAATCAATTACCTTGCCAGTGGATTCCTTCACGAGGAATTCCTTTTCTAGAAAGGTGGCATGTCTAGAGACAACAATCTTTTGTTGTTCTGGATGGTAAAAGACATAACCTAATGAATGTCTTGGGTATCCTATAAATTTACACAGTATAGATCTGTCTTCCAGTTTGTCTGGATTTTGTCTTTTGACATAAGCAGGACAACCCCATACCTTCAAGTGATTGAGGCTGGGTTTCTTCCCTGTCCATATCTGATACGGAGTCAAATGCACAGATCTAGACGGAACTTTATTTAGAATGTATATAGCAGTTTCCAGGGCATAGCCCCAGAGGGAAGTAGTTAACTCAGCTTCACTTAACATAGACCGAACCATGTCTAACAAGGTCCGGTTTCTCCTTTCTGAAACACCATTATGTTGAGGTGTGTAAGGAGGAGTGATCTGAGAGAGAATCCCATTCTCTTTTAAGTAAGTGAGGAATTCATGGCTTAAGTATTCTCCTCCTCGATCAGATCGAAGAATCTTAATACTTTTCCCAGTCTGTTTTTCGACTTCGGCACGATACTCCTTGAATCGCTCAAACGTTTCGGACTTATGTTTCATCAAGAACACATGTCCAAATCTTGAGTGGTCGTCAGTAAACGTGACGAAATATGAAAATCCACCTTTGGCTAATGTAGACATAGGTCCACATACATCGGAATGTATTAGACCCAAGAGTTCGATAACTCTTTCCCCTTGACTGGCAAAAGCAGTTTTGGCCATCTTACCTTTGAGGCAAGACTCGCAAGTGTCGAATGACTCATAATTCGAGAGGCCCAAGAGCCCCTCTTTATGTAACTTGCTGAGTCTTTTCTCTCCGATATGGCCTAGTCTACAATGCCAAAGATAGGTTTCATTAAAACTAGATTCCTTACGTTTTCTAGTATTAACGTTTAATACCACCTCATTGCTTAAAGTGTATATTCCATTGCTCAGTGTCCCAAATCCTAGCAACTTACCATCAAGGGCAATGTTCATGACATTTCCACTGATAGTAAAATTATAACCATCTTTAGCCAAAGCTGAGACAGATATAATATTGCATAGGAAATTTGGGATATAGTAACATTGCTTCAAAAGCAAGTTAGCTCCACCAGCCAATGTGTGTCTAAGATCTCCTATGGCTACAACATCAACATTTGCTGCGTTTCCCACTTGGAGAATTACTTCATTCTTTGCAAGTTTTCTACTGATTCTCAATCCTTGTAACTGGTTACAAATGTGAGAACCTGCACCGGTGTCTAACACCCATGCAGTAGAATTAACTGAAAGAACTACACTTTGTATTTTTGAGGTTAATGCATAGACTTCCCTTAATATTGCCCTTTCTGCTATAGACTTCTCCAACCAGCTATCATTAATATTAGAACCAGTTAATAAAATCTTATCTCGGATATTATTAAACTTACTCATCATGCTGCAAAGATTAGAACTCCTAATTAGCATGTGTTCAAAAATATTTTAAATATAACTAGAATGGATTTTGTCCAATTATACTCTCCCATTAATAAACAGATCGTTTTCGTCCAAAACTTGATTAAAATTAACTTGGGAGCAGGAATCCAACAACCTTGAGTCGCCCGACCTTGAGTGTAGCTCAACAAGTCGTTTGACTCGGCTGTAGGTAGACGAACTCTTTGTCGATCATATCAATATATGACTCCCTATTCGATTTTACCCCTAGTCATTTGTGATCATGAGTGTGCTCAACCGGATCACAATGGCTAGCCTAGTCGGACCCTTGTTTTCGTGTCAAGCCTGACTTGCCCCTTTGCTCGGTGTATGCACGACACGCCGGTTTGGGTCAGAGCTTAAGACTACATTCTTGGTTAGACTTACGCCGAAGCTCTAGGGATGAGCCAACGGTTTCAGTCAGGTTAAGATGTCAATCAAGAAATCGGTTTCTATAAGATTGACCTGTTACGGCTTGAGTGTGCTCAACAACCGAAACACGTTTCTTACAGTTGCCAACTCCTAAAACAAGGAGGGCTACGATTTATCTTGAATAAGATTATTATCGTATTAGACTTAGGTATAGTCGATGGACTTACATAGTTATGAATCGACACCTTGCGGTCCAGCGGACGCGGCCAGGGAGTTGACTAAGCCAGGACCACTTGTTACCCAGTCTAGCTAGGTTGGTCCAAAAACTTTAGTCAAGCACATTGGCCGACATCATGATCCATTGAAGGTGTTGTCATCATTTCCATGTTCGTTCAACAACTAAATGGTTTTTAAATTACAACTAGTTAATCCTTATCAACTAGTGGATCCCTAAAATTCAAAATTTTATGGGTTTGTTAGACGATTTTTATTAAGTCCTTATCATCTATAAGGATTCAAAAGTATATGCTGCTACCCTAATCGTCCAATAGGCAATTTAAACAATTTAAAATTCATAGCAGTGTCTCAAAATTATCACATAAGGTTTGAGGGAATTAATGGCTAACCTAATCATCCATTAGGTAATTTTTTAAACAATTTAAAATTATTAAGCATGGTGTTTAAAATTTATCACATAAAGTTTAAGAGTCATTTAATGGCTAACCTAGCAAGTCTTTCTTGTGACATCAGAATAGAACAAGAATGTGCCATTAAACTAATTATCATATAATAAATACATGCAGTTAAAAAGCAGTATAGAACAGAGTAGATCTGGCTCTGATACCACTGTAGGGATTTTCAAGGTCCCTTAGAGCTAATTTATTGCTATCCGTCCTAAGTCGGACGAACAAAATAAATAAAACAGCGGAAGAAATGATTTATTAAACTATTTAATAAATAAAGCCCTAAGGAAAAATTCCCTAAGCCAGGAAATCTACTGACTCGAGTTGGGTCCGACCAACTCGAGAAAGTTCTAACTACTAATTAAACTAATTGCATATATAATTGACTCACCCGGAATCTTGCCCTGGAGCAGGCAAGATGTTCTGCACCGTCTTGCGCTCATTGATCTGAGCCGTCTTCCGAGCCGTGTTGCGTCGCTCCTCGCCGCAGACTGGATCAGCTCCCGTTGCGCACCTTGCCTCCGATGCCATCACAAGCCGTAGAAGATTTCACTTGAGTAAACCCGCGTCGTTGACTTCCGAATCAGATTCGGACCTCCTCGTTGTCTTGCTAGGACTCGGTTGGAGGACAGGAAAATTTATAGAGGGAGAGAATAAATTTAGTCTAGATTAAGTTTGCTCAAAATATTCGTGAGCTCCTTAATCAGAGACTTGGTGCAAGAAACAAAGAAGGGAGTGCCCACCTATTTATATAGGAGGCCGGCTCCCCTTCTTTTGTCATGAGCAATGTGGGACTAATTGTAGGAACAGGGATTTGGATTAATTCAATTTGGGTTAGTTTAGCTTACACAAAGCCTTAACCTTCAACCAATTAATCCTCACTCATCGTTGAGCTCTAGAGATGATACAAGTTATCATTTCGAAGAGCTAGTGATGGTGAACGCGTAGGAACAAACGGCGACGAGATCCGAGTTCGTTTGACCCTTCAAACAATTGCTCAAAGTTGAGCAAAAACCCAATTTCGTAGCCGTCAAGGGTTTCCACGAAAAAACCCTAAAATAACTTAAGTGGCGGGGGACCCGCTAAGCTTAGCGGGCGCGCCCGCCTAAGGCTACTGGGCGCGCCCGCTAGGGCACGCCCGCGCGGGCTCAGCCCGCTGTCACCAGCGGGCTGCGCCCGCTGCACCCAGCGGGCGGGCCCGCTGGGACAGCGGGCTGCGCCCGCTGGGGCAGCGGGCGGGCCCGCTGGGACAGCGGGCCGCTCCCGCTGGGGCAGCGGGCGGGCCCGCTGCGACAGCGGGCCGCTCCCGCTGGGGCAGCGGGCGGGCCCGCTGCGACAGCGGGCCGCTCCCGCTGGGGCAGCGGGCGGGCCCGCTGCGACAGCGGGCCGCGCCCGCTGGGGCAGCGGGCGGGCCCGCTGCGACAGCGGGCCGTGCCCGCTGCTTGGGTCAGCGGGCCTTGCCCGTTATGCTAAGTGGGTTTTATCCCACTTCCCCTTTCGCCTTTCTCGCGTTTCTGGGCTCATTCGAGCTCCGATTCCTACACGGTTTGATCCTCTGGATTTCATACGAAATTTCCTCCATTCCCAAATTCTTCAAGTTCACAACCAACTTATGAATTTAGTATTCTCTTTACATCTAATGATATCCTCTATACATTCTATCTGTTACTACGACGTGAATGTTACTCGGTGTGAGACCCTACAGCCTGACCCTTACTACAGGTCGAGACTCGAAGTCTCAAGACGACAGTGACCACTAGCAGTAGGTGTCGTCCCTGTTTCGGGATCATCGATTACGTGATTGGTTCGTTTAGGCAAAAGTGCCGATGAAATCACTCTGACTGTGACTGTGATAATTTCCGCAGTTTTAGTCCCTTCGTCATAACTATGTCACTCGGCTAGTCTAGGGTATGGTATACTATCAACCCCATTGGCTAGTAGTGGTCATTATACATCGGTCTCTGGTACATACAGGTTGTACAAGTTACAACATACCTTGGCCAAGGTTTTACCGAGAGCCGTACCGACCTGTGACACTAACTTCCCATTAACGGAAGAGACGAATCCTCTGTTGATCACTACTTAGCTCATATGTTTCGAGTGTCACCCAGCCTAAGATCTTTCATCAGGCCTGGCCTCGAAGTTAGATCTTTAGACCTAAGTGACACTGTCCACACATAGCTTCATACAATGATCTCAAGTCCTAAGGACCAACTTACCTATTATCACTTGGAGTTATTAATGATAGTTTAGTTAATGTATAACCATTTAATAACTCCCTGTTTTGGTCGTTCAGTGAACTCAGCTTTTACTGAGCACCTGCGTCCTGTTTTCGACTTCACCAAGTCGCTTGGTTATGAGACCAACCAGACAGGGACGCAATGGTCTGTCTGATGTGTTGATATCCCTTATCTCGACACATCTATGACCATGAACACTTTTAAGATTCAAGCTATTAGAGGTCAGACATTTCTCATAATCGTAATCTACATTTCGAAACATGTGTGACCTAACTATGAATCCAAGGGAATAATCCGAGCAATGAACAACTCAGATAATACTTTACCAGAAAGAATACTTTCATTTATTGAACAAGATGTTTCATTATGATAAATAGCCACGAGGGCATACATTCCTCTACAAAATCAAGCCCACCGCACAGACACTCATAAATCGCTCTGAAGCGCTTGCCATTCGTTGGTTATTAGGGGCATCCCGAAAACGCCCAGGTCGAAATATGGCTTTCAAATTAAGTTCCGGATCTACCAAATGATAAGAATGCCTCTGAGATTCAATCATAAACCACTTTGCCCCGGTTGTATGTAAACACCCCTTCACCCCACCCCCTAAAGTATAGTAAAGAAAGCTTTTTGGTCTCATTTTCTTTCTATCTGACAGGACAAACAAATAGGAAGTCTGTCTGAGCTACCAGCCCAACCTCCTTGCTCTTATTATCCTATTTCCTACTCCTATGTCGTAACAGCAACATCAGGGGTATTTACTGCTCTTTCTTTCGTAACAACAGCCCCTTATAAGTAGCTCCTTACTTTTCCTTAGCATGCAACATGAAACCTAAATCTACAACACTCTTTCCAATTTTCAAAAGAAGCTTAAACATACAAGCATTTTTCATCATCTACAATTAGAGGTAGGGTTGTAGAGAAGCCTACCTCTTTAGAGTTCCAAGAGAGGTTAATGGCTTGATGGAGTCTCCTCCTTGCTTGGATTCCTCCTCCTCCTCCTCCTCCTCCTCTTCTTCTTCTTCTTCTCTCCTTTCTTTTCTCTCTCTTTATTTGGCACTAGAAAACTTTCGGCCAGCACAATGGGAGAGAGGAAAACAAAAGGAAATTAAAATGAAAAGAAAAAAAGAAGAGGGGTGTAGAATAGTGTAGAAGGTTGGGATTTTTAATTAATTGAGAGTTATCTTCTAAAATTCTCATTATTTATATGTTTGCCATAGCTCACAATCATTTCACATTTGCCCTCAAATTTTGTCCCTTAATTATGTAGTGACCCTGTGCTATGAGGAACAAACACTAGAGGGGGGGGTGAATAGTGTTTTATAGAATTATAAGGAATTTATGCCAAATAAAACCCTAGTTAACCAACAAATACGGAATACAATAAATGAACAACCACACAAGCAATAATTCAATGCAAACAAGCAATCTACCCTGGTTCGGTGCCACCCAAGTCTCCCCGACTTGTTACCGGTGCCCTACTCCAGCAACACCCGGATACCCTCCGGATACTCTAGCAAACATCTAGAGATTTCCTTTAACCCACTTGTGGAAACTGTAACGACCACTTTTCGTTGTACGTTGTTCGTGCACGTGCTTTTGACCGTGCACATGTTTGTTTTAGACTTTGTTTGTTTGTGAACACTTTCGTGTGATATGCCATTGTGAACGTCTCTGAGAGTATTAAATAGTGGCACTAATTTGGAACGACGTTTCTCGAGTCGTTTTCCCACAATTTAATCTTACTCGATGAGACGTGGCGATTCTCACTTTTGACGGGAGACGTTTCTATTTTTAGTTTCGTCGTCCGATGTCGAAATTGAGATCCGTCTTCTTAGTTAGCTCACTTTCGTCATCACGATCACCCCGATATTTATTTTATAATTATTGGAGCTTATTTGACCACTTTTATATTTTTAGCAAGTTTTATAATATTTTTAATAATTTATTTTTAAATTATTTTCAGCCAAATAATATTTATTTGAGTTTAAAACGTTTTAAAGAATTTTTGAGCCAATTTCCAGCTCATTTGGACCAAGTCAAATCCTTGGGTGAGTTGGAGAAGTTGAATTTCAAATTTTAAATTATTTTAAACTTCTAATCCTATTAGATTTAGCCCTAGACCAAGTCAACCCATCTACACTATATAAACAACCCCTAGGAAGACCTATTTTCGCAAGAAAATAACCCTAGCCGCCTCCAAAACCCAAAAAACCACTTGCGACGATTCGTCGCAACGTCGCAGCCGTCGCATGCGCACGACCGATGAATTTCACCCCGTTCCCTCGGTCTGACCGAGGCCACCACCGCACCAAACTCCGCTCCGCACTCGCTGCAGCCACCGCTCGCATCTCCGTGTCCGACCGAGAGAATCTCTCGGTCTGACCGAGAGACTTCGCCCCGCTCCGCACCGCACAGCCCCGCATCCCCGCTCCGCACCAAAGCCCGCTCCGCACCCCGCCTTCCTCCGTGCCTGACCGAAGCGCTCCCCCGCTTACGCTGCATCTCCGCAACGTTGCAACCGTTGCAACGTTGCAGCGCCCGCTCCCCCGCATACGCAGCGCACGACCGGTGCTGTCCCCCGCACCGACCGACAGACCTCTCCACACCAAGGCTCGCGACCGACCAAGCGCTGCACCAAGCCCGTTCCCCCGCAGCGACCGATGGAGCCCCCCGCATTTGGCTGTGTACGACCGAGAGCAAACGTCGCAACCCCGCACCCGTCGCACCACTTACCACCGTGGGCCCCCAAGTTCTCCAGAGGTATTGTGGGTCCCCCAAAGGCCCCTAGGACTGCTGTGGGCCCCACCTAGGTGTGTTCTCTTTGACGACTTGCCGCGTACGACTTCGTCGCACGTCGTAGCCCGTCGTCGCACGTGCTAGCTTTGGAATCTGGAATCGTCGCCCCGGTTGATTGCTCTGAACTTTCCAGCGAGGAAACTATATTGGAATCAGGACTTGGAGCGCGTTCTCTTATTCCAACCCCCGGCGTCGCTACCCGACGCCGGTATAGCTTTCGCGTCGTGTTGAGGTAACGCTTTGCACCCCTAGGACCCCAAACCCAATGCATGCTAATCAAGACTAAAATCAGTATTTTTAAAAGTATTTTAAATGTTTTAAATTCACTAATCAAGATTAATAATATGGACTTTAGGCCGGTGGACTTGTGCACGTAGGATTATTGTGTTTTGGACTCGTTGGACGGTGTTGCTCAGACGTGATACTTGCAGGCAAGTGAAACTTGCCAAATCTTGTGTAGGGCCATGTTTTAGGCCACTTCCTTGTTCCTAGCGTAAAAGAGACTAGTCAGTGAAATGATAGCTGGCAAGACGCCTACTTGATCTAGTTTGACAACGAAACTAGATCCGTCACCTAAATGATCTAGCTTGACAACGAAGGTAGATCCAACTCTTTAAACTTGTTGTTCATGCATACTAAACTGTCACGTTTACTTTCCTTACCTGTACGTTTTACTACTTGCCATGTCATGTCATCCATGCATTGAATGTCGCATTCGTAGCACACGCTACATACTTGTACTTGCTTGTCCCGGGCTAGGTGCACCCCTACGCCATACTTGTTAAAAACACTTCCTGGCTCGTGATCCAGAAGCGAGCATTCCCGTTCGGGGGTAAGGCCCTGGCTCGATACACGTGGAGGGGTAGGGTTGAGCGACCACTCAGCGTAGAAGTGTGCCCGTACAGCCTCTTCAGCTGTAAGGCGTGAACTCTGTGCATGAGGTGCTTACTTTTCTTGTCTTGTACTTGTCTTGTGAATGTCATGCCATGCTCGTACTTTACTTTACTTTACCTTACTTGTTGCACTCATACTTTAACTGCCATGTCATTGCATCATGCTAGAACTGCTAGGTTGCTTTACTTTCAGTTTCCTTGCACAAGTCTCTTGTAGACTTGCTGACATGTGCCCCTTGCTCTTTTGGGTGTCACATGTTAGACCCTGAGCCAGAGACCGTTGCTGAGTACGTGATGTTTTGCTGACGCTGAGTCTGAGTCCATGATTGCCCAGGAGGATTTTGGTGGACACCGGTGACCATTCTTTGAGTCTTTGTTGAGCTTTATTTTGTTTTAGGCCTTCTGTTAGTTGTTGGTGCGTAGCACCGTTGTTTTGTACTTTGTACTTTTGTTGGCCATGTTTGGGCCTTTAGTCTCTTTTCTTTTAGCCTGGTGGCTTTTTCTGTGTTGTTGAAATTTATTTTATGGATATTATGGGATATCCCTTTTGTCTCATTTCATTATTATTATCTTTGTTTCGTTAGCATTGCAAGGACCTGCAGTTTTAAATTTGATTGACGCTTATCGGACTTGCAGCTTTGTAGCTTCAAGTCTGAGCGGACCTTCTCACGCTTCGCCTCCATATTTTTGGGAAGCGGGGCGTGACAGGTTTTGTTGGTGGCCCATGCAGGTCCGTCATGCAATTGCGAATTAACGGAACAACGATAATAACGGAATATCCATTAAATAAATTGCAACATCCGAGTAATAAGCCCTGAGTCTAGTCGTTTTCTTATGACACTAGGTGGTAAGAAGACTTAGCTAGACGTCTGTGTTTGCTAGTTAGAGGCCCTGATTGTAGTTAGACCCCCTTCTAGCAATTGATTTAATCTTCGTAGGAGTTACCTTAGTGGTTATTGCCTAACCCTGACTATATTAGACCTCTAAAATTTCCTTTTATCGTTCGTTTGGGTTCATCGATTTCGGACCAAGCTGAACGCATTTCATTACCGTCTAGCTCCTTAGAAAGTCTTAGCGCTTAGTTCTTAATCTTTAGTTGGTCGACCGTATAAGTTTCCCCGTAGAGTCTCCTGATTCATATCCTAGGCGTATGTATGTTCTGATCACCTGACCAAATTTCCTTGCCTCGATTCACGAGATCGCCTCATGACGATCGTCGTCCATTTTCAAACATCTCCATTGCAAATCTTGAACCTTCTGAAAATATTTTTCAATCTTCCCTACCACTAAGTTTAACTTTGTTCAAAATTTTAATATACTTATACTTCATACTCTTTCATTGATTTAAATTTTAAAACGTTTGTCGGAATTTTTGAATACTAGCTTATAGTATTTTCCCAGCCTATGTTTTTCGTACTTATGCAAATGCGTCGTCCCTTCATATATTAATTTTATTCTGAATCGTACTTTTATTCAACTTGTAATTTTCCCTCCTGATCTATGCCATTCATATACTTTTCATGGCACATGGAGTTTCAGCTTTCAGCAAGTTGGTTTTTTTTTGTTCGCCGTTTTCGCTACTTCAGATTTTTGCAAAATTACTATTTTCATAACCACTTCCTGCTTTAGCCCCTCCCTGATTTGATTTTAAGGATTTGCGATTCGATCTTGAAAATTCTTATACTAAGTCATTATTATTATTTTCCCGAGCACCATACATACTTTCAATTATTTTTATATCCGTACCAGGCTTGTTGTGCTCGTTTATTAAGAACCTTATGTAAACCAGTTTCTCATTTTTGGCAAACCCTGGTTCTCTAAAAAGTAGTTTCAATGTTGATTATTTTAAATTTTCCATAGCCTAAAAGTTTTGAAAGCATTTAACATGAGTTTAAATTCTTCCGATACTTGATTTCATTCTTGACTTTCCAAAACTTTTTGACAACATTATATTAAATTACTGACGTATGAATTTTCTAAACCACGTCTTTAATATTCGTGTAAATGATTTTACTTCCTTTTATAATGATTTTTAAAACCAATAGACCATTTTCTCTTATTATGAATATTCGACTCAAATTTATTTTGAACGACCCAGTTTAACGACCTCCAAATATTTCTTTTCAGTCGAGGATTTCAATTTTTGAAGTACAACAGTTTTCAAAACCCACGTATTTTAGCTTATGCTATTCACCCTATTTCCCTTTCCTGTATCCTATTTAAGCATCACTACATCTCCTTTTCCTTCAACCTAAACATCACCATTGAGTCAATGTTTCGTCTAACCAAGCTGTCTCCTTGTATTCGTCCTATCTGAACTCGTGCTTATCGATCCTTCCCTCGTCACGCTCTCGACCTCTCTTTATTGCTTAGGCCTTAGGGTCCGTCAATGTCTGTGTCAACCCTTAATTGTTAGTAGGCCCTTGGACCTTGTGAGGTGTTGTAGTGCACGTACGTGAGCTTAAATGAGTATACCCCCCATAGTATATTGATGATTGCCTATTGTGTGATATATATATATATATATATATATATATATATATATATATATATACTCGGAGTTATTCGTGATACTATGAAGTTGTCGTGTGTTAAGAGTTATAGATTTTTGTGTGGATAGCTATACTATACTAGGGATGCCGGTGTGTATAAGTGTTAGCGTTGAAATATCTAAGTTGTGTATGTAGTTAGAGATACTTGTAATGGTTGAAATAAAATGATTGGTAAAGCTATGTGTATGTTAGGTGTGATAGTAATAAGTGTACGTATGGTTAATTGAGTAGGCCTATTGAGTGACCTATATACTAGTACGTGTGAGTATGTGCTCGTAGGTAGATATATAAGGTGTTTAGACGTAAGTAGTTATGTTTTGTTGCCTGAGTATATACGTGATATACATATGGTAGTAGAATTATAAATTTGATTGGTATTGTTTGCTTTCGCGGGATGTTGCATGCGTGCATATCGTGAGGTATACATGACCATTGCACATCTTAATTATGTACGTATAGATGTGTTAGTATACTAATTATAGGTAGTAGGCTATGGTGTGAATATATATGTTACATGGGTGTGACTATACGATGAGTACGTATGCATGTATTAGGGAGTATATTATAATTATATGTGGGTGCTGATGTCTGTAATGTTATTATTATGGTATATAGAGTGATTGAACTATGTAAGTATTACCTGACCAAATATTAAGTGTGATTGACCTATAGTATGCATATGGTTGTATTGGTAGATATATATATATATATATATATATATATATATATATATATATATATATATATATATATATATATATATATATATATATATGTTGGAGTGGTATTGGTATATGTATGAATGCCGTGTTACGTATATAGAATATTCTGATATGTGTATTGAGTCTCACTCAAGCTTGAGTGGGTATACTCTAAGTATATTGAATGTATGTTTGTAGTTGAATATAGCAATGTTTGATGTATGTATAGTGATAGGAGTGGTTGTGCCTGGTTGTGTTACACACATGATTGGGGGTCGCTACGCCAGTATATAGTTATAGGCGTTGGCCTTGTGGTATAGTTAATTACTAAGGACTTGCTCGTGTGAACATATGTGTACTAGCTAAACTAGGTGTGTATGTGTGCTAGTTATATAATGGTATGATTGGTGTATGTAAATGAAATGTTAGCGTGTATGGGTGTGCACCATGCACGGGTAAGTATGTGCTTAGTTATAGGTATTGATGACTATGATATATGTGGCGTGTCGTAAATACAGTTATAGGACCGTATATGATGAGAATATATGGTGAACTATTTGCATGCACTGAATGACTATATATCGTGAAATTATAGTAGTGGTGAATGTATATTAGATATAGTGAACTTGATTTAATAATGGTATGGTGTGACTATATGTGCTGAGATGTTTGGTATTGGATGAATATTAGAGGGTAGTATACCCTTGATGTTTGTGCATAGGTAGCTATCTATACATAGAGCAATGATTGTATTTGCTGGTATGCGATCATACCTATATAAGTATCTGAACTATTGTTTTGTGAGTAGCAGTTATATAAGGGATGTATGTTTATATACCTGAATGAAATACATGTATGAAGTTGACTGACTATAATATGTATTAATGTATAACGTACGTGAATGTATATATATACGTGTTGGTAGTGTTAATGTTTGACTACCTAGTGCATATATAAGCACTTGTAATGACTATACCTGGTTGAATTATTATATGACTTGATCGGGGTAGTTACTAAAGCGACTAGCTATATTAGAAAGTCCGAGGACGGACTTTATTCTAAGGTGGGGAGGATGTAACGACCACTTTTCGTTGTACGTTGTTCGTGCACGTGCTTTTGACCGTGCACGTGTTTGTTTTAGACTTTGTTTGTTTGTGAACACTTTCGTGTGATATGCCATTGTGAACGTCTCTGAGAGTATTAAATAGTGGCACTAATTTGGAACGACGTTTCTCGTGTCGTTTTCCCACAATTTAATCTTACTCGATGAGACGTGGCGATTCTCACTTTTGACGGGAGACGTTTCTATTTTTAGTTTCGTCGTCCGATGTCAAAATTGAGATCCGTCTTCTTAGTTAGCTCACTTTCGTCATCATGATCACCCCGATATTTATTTTATAATTATTGGAGCTTATTTGACCACTTTTATATTTTTAGCAAGTTTTATAATATTTTTAATAATTTATTTTTAAATTATTTTCGGCCAAATAATATTTATTTGAGTTTAAAATGTTTTAAAGAATTTTTGAGCCAATTTCCAGCTCATTTGGACCAAGTCAAATCCTTGGGTGAGTTGGAGAAGTTGAATTTCAAATTTTAAATTATTTTAAACTTCTAAGCCTATTAGATTTAGTCCTAGACCAAGTCAACCCATCTACACTATATAAACAACCCCTAGGAAGACCTATTTTCGCAAGAAAATAACCCTAGCCGCCTCCAAAACCCAAAAACCCACTTGCGACGATTCGTCGCAACGTCGCAGCCGTCGCATGCACACGACCGATGAATTTCACCCCGTTCCCTCGGTCTGACCGAGGCCACCACCGCACCAAACTCCGCTCCGCACCCGCTGCAGCCACCGCTCGCATCTCCGTGTCCGACCGAGAGAATCTCTCGGTCTGACTGAGAGACTTCGCCCCGCTCCGCACCGCACAGCCCCGCATCCCCGCTCCGCACCAAAGCCCGCTCCGCACCCCGCCTTCCTCCGTGCCTGACCGAAGCGCTCCCCCGCTCACGCTGCATCTCCACAACGTTGCAACCGTTGCAACGTTGCAGCGCCCGCTCCCCCGCATACGCAGCGCACGACCGGTGTTGTCCCCCGCACCGACCGACAGACCTCTCCGCACCAAGGCTCGCGACCGACCAAGCGCTGCACCAAGCCCGTTCCCCCGCAGCGACCGATGGAGCCCCCCGCATTTGGCTGTGTACGACCGAGAGCAAACATCGCAACCCCGCACCCGTCGCACCACTTGCCACCGTGGGCCCCCCAAGTTCTCCAGAGGTATTGTGGGTCCCCCAAAGGCCCCTAGGACTGCTGTGGGCCCCACCTAGGTGTGTTCTCTTTGACGACTTGCCGCGTACGACTTCGTCGCACGTCGTAGCCCGTCGTCGCACGTGCTAGCTTTGGAATCTGGAATCGTCGCCCCGGTTGATTGCTCTGAACTTTCCAGCGAGGAAACTATATTGGAATCAGGACTTGGAGCGCGTTCTCTTATTCCAACCCCCGGCGTCGCTACCCGACGCTGGTGTAGCTTTCGCGTCGTGTTGAGGTAACGCTTTGCACCCCTAGGACCCCAAACCCAATGCATGCTAATCAAGACTAAAATCAGTATTTTTAAAAGTATTTTAAATGTTTTAAATTCACTAATCAAGATTAATAATATGGACTTTAGGCCGGTGGACTTGTGCACGTAGGATTATTGTGTTTTGGACTCGTTGGACGGTGTTGCTCAGACGTGATACTTGCAGGCAAGTGAAACTTGCCAAATCTTGTGTAGGGCCATGTTTTAGGCCACTTCCTTGTTCCTAGCGTAAAAGAGACTAGTCAGTGAAATGATAGCTGGCTAGACGCCTACTTGATCTAGTTTGACAACGAAACTAGATCCGTCACCTAAATGATCTAGCTTGACAACGAAGGTAGATCCAACTCTTTAAACTTGTTGTTCATGTATACTAAACTGTCACGTTTACTTTCCTTACCTGTACGTTTTACTACTTGCCATGTCATGTCATCCATGCATTGAATGTCGCATTCGTAGCACACGCTACATACTTGTACTTGCTTGTCCCGGGCTAGGTGCACCCCTACGCCATACTTGTTAAAAACACTTCCTGGCTCGTGATCCAGAAGCGAGCATTCCCGTTCGGGGGTAAGGCCCTGGCTCGATACACGTGGAGGGGTAGGGTTGAGCGACCACTCAGCGTAGAAGTGTGCCCGTACAGCCTCTTCAGCTGTAAGGCGTGAACTCTGTGCATGAGGTGCTTACTTTTCTTGTCTTGTACTTGTCTTGTGAATGTCATGCCATGCTCGTACTTTACTTTACTTTACCTTACTTGTTGCACTCATACTTTAACTGCCATGTCATTGCATCATGCTAGAACTGCTAGGTTGCTTTACTTTCAGTTTCCTTGCACAAGTCTCTTGTAGACTTGCTGACATGTGCCCCTTGCTCTTTTGGGTGTCATATGTTAGACCCTGAGCCAGAGACCGTTGCTGAGTACGTGATGTTTTGCTAACGCTGAGTCTGAGTCCATGATTGCCCAGGAGGATTTTGGCGGACACCGGTGACCATTCTTTGAGTCTTTGTTGAGCTTTATTTTGTTTTAGGCCTTCTGTTAGTTGTTGGTGCGTAGCACTGTTGTTTGGTACTTTGTACTTTTGTTGGCCATGTTTGGGCCTTTAGTCTCTTTTCTTTTAGCCTGGTGGCTTTTTCTGTGTTGTTGAAATTTATTTTATGGATATTATGGGATATCTCTTTTGTCTCATTTCATTATTATTATCTTTGTTTCGTTAGCATTGCAAGGACCTGCAGTTTTAAATTTGATTGACGCTTATCGGACTTGCAGCTTTGTAGCTTCAAGTCTGAGCGGACCTTCTCACGCTTCGCCTCCATATTTTTGGAAATCGGGGCGTGACAGAAACCCCACAAGTGCAATCGACCTACAATCGATGTCCGTGTATCCCACAACCCGGGAACACGCAAAGTCCTTAATCCCACAACCTGGGACTAAGCACACTCTCACAAACCGAGAGTAAAACGAAATCTTGACTCCCACAACTTGGGATCAAGCCAATCCTCTCACCACCGTGAGTATAAAACAAATATGAAGTATAAAGAATGAAATATAAAACTTCTTACCACAAAATCCTATGCCTTGAGAAATACTTACCAATATGGGGCAAGAATGGATTTTGAGGAAGATGTGATCACCAAACCCTAGCTCCACCAAGATGAGCAGCAATAGATGGCTAGGGACTAGATGGTGACTTGGATTCAAGCTATTAGCTTGAGAAGCTCACAAGGAATGAGAATCATTCTTGAGAAATTAGTGCTCAAAGAGTAAGAGAGAGATTCTTGTGAGATGAGAGAGCTTAGAAATGAGAATGAATGGCTCTTCTCAAAGGTGTGAAAATGTCTCTAATTTCAGCCTTGGATCCCTGGTTAGAAGCACACAAACTTATATAGGGAAGAGAGAAAACGGTCACAAAATTCGTGGCAATAAATGCCCAACGGATCTATTTCTGAAGCTGCTTAATCGGTCTAAGAAGGGTCATCAACCGACTAGATTGACAACTAGTCGGTCAGTGAACCTTCTTGGACCGACTAGATGGTTAACAGAGAAGATGATGAAATCTGGGTAAGAACTAATCGGTCTAAGAAGGATCATCAACCGACTAGATTGACAACTAGTCAGTCAGTGAACCTTCTTGGACTGACTAGATTTGAAACTAGTCGGTCTAAGAAGGATCATCAACCGACTAGATTGTCATTTAATGCATTAACCATCCTTCTTGAACCAACCAACTGGTCAATAGTGCAAAGGTCGAATTTCACAAGGAAAACTAGTCGGTCTGAGAAGAAACACCAACCGACTAGATCGTCATTTAGTCGGTCGGTGAGCCTTCTTGGACCGACTAATTGGTCAACAAATTGTCTTCAATTGATTAGGATAACTAGTCGGTCTGAGTAGGATTTCCAACCGACTAAATCGTCATCTAGTCGGTCGGTGAACCTTCTCGGACCGACTAATTAACCAACAGTGAATGGGCTGAGTTGAGCTAGGATATCTAGTCGGTTCAAGAAGAATTTCCAACTGATTAGATCGTCATCTAGTCGGTTGGTTCTTCTACTTGAACCAACTAAGATGCATAAGAAGCCAAGAAATGAAGCGATAAGCTACGGGAAAGTTTCTAATGGCTTCTAAGGCAATCCTAGAGATAAGATATGAAAGTTATGAAGATTTCTAGGCAAGTACTACTCAAGGCTTAACATTCCACTAAACCGAAGCTAGAAGACATAAAAGTAAACACGACAAACCGTCTTCAAAGCTTCAACATGGAGAATCCGAATCCCTTGACTTCATGAATACTCCTTGAGCTTCAACGAAGCTCCAGGCACAACGATCACGCGTTCTGAGGAAGTCTTGGGATGTCGCTTGAGATGAACAAATTACTTTGGCGACGATCTCCATAATTCTTCATGGACTTGAGTCTTTTGGTTGAATGACTTGAATATCTTCAACGTCATAGTCTTCGAAGCTTTTGACTCATCCATTCATTTCTTCTCTTTGGATTGAATCTCCATTCATTTGTTGATGCCATTGGCTTGAGGTTTGAAGTTGCCTTTGAGTTCTTCAAGCCAATGCTTCACTTTTGTTGATCTACCAAGTTCTCCACTTGAATCAACACGTGTAGTCACTTTTGATCTTCTTGAATCTAATTGGTGACTTTTTAGCTAACTGCAATCACAAGAGTTAGTTACAATGATTTGTGTTTGATCATCATCAAAATCAAGGTGGAGAGTCCAATACTCAACAAATTACTCCTCATGCCATTGCATTAACTTATTATCAAAATGCCCTCAAATTTTGTGCTTTATTTACAAGTTTGCCATTGCACAGATCCTTTTAGTAAAAGCCCTCTCTTGGTGTTTTTTAATTACACGTTTACGATGACACTAAGCCTATTTCATTATTAGTGGTATTATTATTATCATTATTATTCGGATAAATGAAAACGGGGGGGGGGGGGGGGGGGGGGGGGGGGGGGGTGGGGGGTGGCATAGATGCAAATCTCTCCATTCTAGTGAACTGACATGCACATATACAAAGAGACTAGGGCCAATTTAATGGATACTTAGTATTTACACATGAGGGTTGTTATAACTAACTCCCGCTAGACTTAATCCTCAGATAGGGCGGTCCCATTGCTTGTGAGATACGCATTAGGTAACGACTACACTGTCCATTACCCAATCCTACGAAGAGGCAATGCTCACTAACTCACTGTAAAATCTAACCTCCCCTAAAAGGGGTTTGATGCATAACATATAGGAAAGGTGACATGCGATGATGTCCTATCAAACTATAATGAGAGGCAATTCTTGCTTACTCTATGTGAAATTTAATCCCCATATAAATGGGTGGGATGCATAACTTATAGGATAGGTACCATGCCTTGGCACCCTATCAACTATAAGGAGAGGTAATTCTCATTAATTCCCTTAACAATTTGATACTCCCCTAAAAATGATTAGATGTATAACTCATCGGATAGACACCATGGCCTTACATCCTATTAACTATAAGGAGAGACGATTCTCGATAACTTTCTATAAAATTCAATCTCCTCTTCAAAGGGCTCGGCACATAACTCAACTCATATGATAGGCACCATGCACTGACGACCTAGCACCTATAAAGAAAGATGATTCTCAATAACTCCCTGTAAGCACTCATGTGAGAGGTACCTTGAAGATAAGGATATGTATTTAGTACCAACATGCCATCTTTGCGTTATGAGGCACAAACATTGATGCCTATAGTGATGCAAGCATATAAAATATGTACACACAAATCCTTTGATTAAAGGAACAAGAAAAAGTTTGTTAAAAGAAAGCAACATAAGTATTCTTTAATTATGATCAAAGATTAATCTACATGATCATTAGCATATCAAAAGAAAAGCAAATAAAAATATAAAATTTCCTCTATCTTACGGGACACTCTGCATTTTTAGCTTAATCTTTATTTTCTTGGCATCACCCACTAAATAGAGTGTCATTTGATGTATGGTTAAAGTTAGCTAGCGCATCAACCCCTTCTCCACTGGCTTCATCTCCTGCTAGCCCGCCCTCATAGAGGCTGAGGCATAAATGATGAAAGTCAGGGAAGGATACCCTCAACTCTTACATGCACACATTAGATCCAAGGTTGAATTTCTCACTGCAGTATTCCTAACTATCCTCTATCTTCTACTAGGCATTCAACATACTAAAAATGGATCTAACCCTGTGTAGCTTTACACATGCAGTCATCTCGCTCTTTCCTGAATACCTCAGCAAACCTTTTGAAGCCATGCTGCTTCTTTTCCAGGCTCTTTAGATCTTCCTTTATATTCTCTATATAAGTTAGCTCCATGGACCTCTCGACATTGATTTCCTCTACTCCCCAGTATAACTCCATGGCTTATCTCATGCTCTCCTCCTCCTCTCCTTCCATAACCTTAACTAGTTCTAAAAGCTCCTAACATAAGGTATCGTTATTATGACTTGTTTTCTCCATTTCACTGAATCCCTATCATAACTTAAGCAAAAACTCTCTATCGACATCACCATCTACATTATGCTTCATGACCAAGTAGTTGTTTGGCTCCAAGCACAATGCCTACACCTGCTCCTAAATGTAGATATAGAAGTTCGGTGAATTAAATAAGTAACTAAATGAATAATAACGTATACCACTTGTTCTATTAATTACATGAACAAGGCTCAGCACAGCCATTGAGAATCTACTCTCAACAGTCATATGCAATAACATGCTCACATCATGTAGTCACAGTAACCATCCTACTAAATCATGCCTCATTCCAAGTGTATCAAACACTAAGAAGATCCTATCCATATGGATGTTAAAAGTTACATGAAATCATCAACACTTTGCATGGTTTCTCCCTACAGTGCCTATTCATACACCCTGCAATTCCATGGTACCCAGAATCTAGGAACTATCTCAAATCCTTTTATTGGTTGCATCATACCATTTAGAATGGGAAATCACATTGTATGTAAGGGTAAAGCCAGGTCCTACTCAGTGATAATCTCAATATCTTCTTCCTCATCACTACTAGGAGTGGGTGGCAAGTCACTAGTGCACGCTATAGGTGATGGGATCTTGTTCAAATTCTTCTCTTATCACATAGGCATCAATCCCTCATATTAAGTTGGAACTTCTTGTGATTGCTTTCTTTTCTTTCCACTTGACTTCTTAAAGTGCCCAATGACAATGCTTTTTTAGCTTATCCGTCACTCCTACATAAATGACTCCTTTACATATGTTAAAAAATTTCAAGGTATTACTCTAGTAAATCAATTATTAGCTCATGAATCTACACGTATGCCTTACCAATATTTCTTTACAACCTAACTTTCTCCATCACTTCTTTACTAAGCAAATACGCTAAAGAGAATGGCTCAGGAGTCGATCTTATGAACCCTATAATCATTTGGAAGTCTACTTATTTTCTTGGCATCATCACTTCTCACCGTAGCATCTTTTGCAAATGATGGAACATAAACCAGTGCATAGGTATGTCTCAGGCTCATGTTCCTTTTTTACATTAATAATAATTCAGTCTTCCACCCCTTATCCATGTTCAACTCTAGGAGGCCTTTAGTAAGCTTCACCCCTACTTGGTTCACTATAAAGAAGTCGAAGAAGCATTCAAGAGATATTGACAGTATGTAAAAAGTGTTGAAAAGTTTGGTTAAAAATGGTACCTCATTAACTTGGCATATGATCACGAAACAAAGAATCAAGCCCAGTGAATTTGGGTACCACTTGTACCATAAGCAATGAGAATGCCTTAATAGTACCTCTACCCTTACTGATAAGGGGAATATGAGCCTACTAATGAAGAACTTAGCATGAAGATATATCTCTTCTTTTAGCGCATCATTAGGATATGCCCTTAGCCATAGAAGTCGAAACATAAACTTCTGTCCGTCGTTATTTGAAGGTTATGTCTGGAAAGCATATTTGATGCATATAGAGGGTCAAAGGCTATCGAAATTTTTTGTTGGTGACGGTATGTTCTCTCCACCATAACTTGCCCAACGATACCCTGCTCAATAGCACTTGGCATGCTTTGATCCTTCTTGCTTTGTACCATGCATTCTTTTGTGTCAACCATTCTACTATATCACTCTTGCTTATTGTCATACAACCTAGGAAACTTCATGTTGTCTTCCTTTGTTGCCTCACACTATTTGTTCTCATCATGTCTATATTAATCTCTAGTATGGACTGCTCCTTTATACCTATGAGGGTAGCAAAAAGACGATCCACTTCGTCATATTGATTCTTATTAAGGTGCCGTACTGTCTCCACATTGATTGAATGTGCTCACTCATCCTTGTGCTTTTGCAGCGAGGAACATTCAATCACAGCCCCCAACCCTTAAACATTGGATTACCCTTGCCCCCACTATAGGAGAGCTCGGGTACCCCAATCCCTAGGGGAGGTAGCATACAAGGCCCTCCAAGGAAGCTGGGGTACCCGTCCCCTCCAGGTTGGTAGGAGATTGGGTGCATGCTATTGCCTCCTTTCGCATTCTTTCATGCTACCTTTCAAACTAACTGATGTTGATCCTTTTTCCCTCTCCTGGGTTACGAATGTACCCTTGCCACTAAGCGTGATTGGGCACACCCGTCCCTAAGGGTGTGTTTGGTTTGAAGGAAAATGAAAGAAAAAAAATGAAATGAAAAGGAAAAAGAAAAAGAAAGAAAAGGAAAATGAAATGAGATTCTTTCTCATGTTTGGTTACTAAGGAAAATTGGGAAGAAAGTTGAATGGAAAATATAGAAATTAATATTATTAGGTTGCTCATTGAATATGAATAAAAAATAATTTAACTGGTTACGTTGTGAATTTAAATCATTCTATCATCATAATAAATTAAAATTTTATTTTTAAATTAAACACTTATTGGTTATTTTGAAAAATTATTAATTTAGCAAATAATTTGCGAATTGTAACGAATAGTTCGTTAACACTCTAAATATTATGATTCGTAGATAATATGTTATTTAATAGTATACGAGTAATTTACAAATTTTGTTAAAAAGTTTGAAATAATTCGCAAGCTATTTGAAAAATTCGTGCATAATGTGTGGATTTTTCAAGCAACTCTGAATTTTTTAGGAATTCGTGAATTATTCGCACCATGAAAATAAATTAAAGATCTGGAATTTATTTGGAAAATAGAGAATTATTCGCGAGCTATATAAAAAATTCATGAATAATTCAAGAATTTTTAAAAGATCGCGAATTATTCGTGAATTTTTAAAAATTCATAAATTATTCTCTATTTCGAACATTCACGAGTGAATATATATTGAAGGTGTTTTTTTTGAAAAATTAGTCAATTATTCGCGACTTATTTGAAAATTCGTGAATAATTTGTGAATTTTTCGAGTAATTTGCGAATAATTTTTTGAAAAAGTCACGAATTATCCATGATTTTTTGATACAAACTTATGAATAATTCGTGGATTCATTAAAAATAACAACTAATTATGTTTGCTTAAAAATATATATATACATGAAAGTGTGAGAAATTAGTTTACCTCTCTTTTCCCTCATTTTCCTTGGGTCAAAAAGAGGAAAATCTCAAGGAAAAGTTTTAATAAAAATTTTCCTTTGGTTTCTTTCATTTTCATTTTCCTTTATTTTTTCTTTCCAACCAAACAATGGAAATAGTTTTCCTTCTAACTTTCTTTCCGTTTCTTTCATTTTCATTCAAACCAAACACACCCTAAGGGAGGTAGGTACCCCTATCACTAAGTGGGTAAGAGTATGGGTGCACATCTTCATTTCTTTATGATGCTTTCTGCGCTTCATTACCGTGATGACGCTCTAATGAGGTTCCACCATCAACTCATCATTGCCCTAACACATGCATATGTTAAGGAAAGGCATGACCCTACCACCTAGCCAAGGGAGCCAGGTACCCCACCCCTTGGATGAGTATGAGTAGGGGCAACCCCCTCCCTTATATAAGTGAGTGCCAATGCTTCCCTGTTCAAGGATGAATGTGTTTGACCATGGTCTTTCTCTCACCCTCATTTGTCATCTTCATGTTGCCTTACTGATAATAATTGTCTGTCCTATGATCTATCATATATGGAGCCTCTCATTAATGCTCATGATCTCCTCCTTGCACTTTAGATAAGTTTCCATAACCCCCAATAGTTCTTGCACTTTGATGAGCCAATACTATTGGTTCATGGGTTCATGACCAATTAATGTTGTTTTGATGATTGTTAATTTCAGTACTTAAGCACGAAAAATAAACAATAAAGATAAAACATAAACGCCAAGGTGACACAAGAAACTTGGTAACGCAGTTCGGTGCGCACACCTACATCTGCGGGGCCCCGCCCAGAAAATCAGAATACTACACTAAAATAATCAATGAGTACAATCACTAATTATTGCGATTCTATTAGGAGGAACAACCTCCCCCTCAATACAAACCGTGATGGGTGGTCTCTACCAACCCATGGAGTATTCTCGGCAAGCTCCCCTTGCCAGCAAGCTCCCCTTGCACAACCGACTAGATCAACTCCCTTGATCCTACGTGCGTAGCCGTCGGCCTCCTCCCGGAGTTCTTCAATCGTCTTTTGCCAAAGCCGTCCTCCGCAAAAAGCAATCATCATTTCAAAACAACTTCCAACTTTTTAACATCGCTCTACAAAGTTGTTATATGGTTAGCCAACCATTCTTCTGGTAAAATCACTGAGGATTTTCCGAACAACCCAAGAGCAGCAAGGCGAGATAGATCAGATAAGAAAAGATCTTCAGCAGTCGAAACTAAACTGAACCCGAACAATATCTTTTACCAACCTACAAACTGCTTCAGCAAATATAACTGAGAAAACCACCCGATCCAAACTAAAGGAGAGGATCTGAAACCATTTAACACGATAGCTCCTATCTTCAAATTAACAACGAGCCTTATCCTCAGTCAACCGTTAAAATCAAACAGCAACAAAGAAATCCACGGGAACAGATCTCAGAAGATAGAACATCACGTTCAACATTTCATATGACATTTTGTACAACATTTCATAAACATTCATTTGTTAGTGGATCTTTCATACCTCGGTTGTGGATTGATCCTTTCATTCACCTTCGTCAGCAAATCTTATGCATACCTGCATCCAACAGCGTATCTGGAGAAGATCTAAACAATACTGTAAGATCTGAAACCATTCATTTAAAAAATCTTCAACTGCACATATCTTCAATCGTACATACCATTCAGTTATGAATAAAACCAAATTTAGAAACCATTATATCCAGGTAAATAACTTCCTTTTTAAAGCAGAATATCCGCCAATATTTGTAGGATCACTTCGGGTAAGGAATCACATATTCAAGGAACCACCGAATCTATTTCGGGTAAAAAGATTAAAACAAATCTCATGCGGATATTTTGCCCATAGAATAAGGAACTATTTCTGGTAAATAAAACCAATAAATCTCAGCAGATATTTCCTTCCATCAATTTAGGAACAAACCATATTCCCAAAAATCTCAACAAACCTCCATCAATTAAGGAACTAATACGGGTAATAAGGAGTATAAAAATCTCACCAATATCTGGAATCAATCAAATCAGGAACCTCCGATATTCTAGGCTACAAATCAGATCTGAGATCAACACGACAGATTTGTAGACCAAAGCAGCGTTTCTGTATACGAATAATTATTCCAGATCCCGAATGTTGAACATAATGTTGCAACATAATGTTCAATATTTTGCTCAAACTGCTCAAAAACAAACCAGATTCTACAAACTGAGCTCTCCAGATATAGTGCCACTAATGCCAACAAATATCATCAGAAATTCAACCCTAACAATCTCCCCCTTTGGCATTATGTGGCACAACCCAAAGCAAGCACCAACCAAGCACACATTCTCCCCCTTTGAGCCAGAATAATCCAAAACACATTCTCCCCCTTACTAGAGCAACCCGAGCAGTGATTATCTCAAAAATACAGCCACATTCTCCCCCTTTCAGCTAGCCTCACAACTCCAAGAGAAAATTCAGAAAATCTCAACCGAGGCACATCCAGAGGCTCCTCTGTCTCTCTTAATAGCAAATAAAATCTCAGGCACAACGGAATAAGAGAAGAACACTATACCTCACATCTGACAGTAGGGTGCTGAATGAAATGAAGTCCAGGGTAGAAGTCGAGTTCTGAGAGGCCGAAAAGTAGTTGGAGAATTGAAAACATCGGCGGTGTTGACAGAGGGTACATGCGAAGATCCAATGGCACGGGTGGAGGAAGAGCAGTGAGCAGAGCGACGAGATAGCACTCGGATAATTTTGGAAGAAGATTCATGAGACTTTGGCGCATGTTGCTCACAGTGATTATCGAGGGGAGATGTCGAGTCTGGTGTCATAACATCTGCAGCAACATTGTTTTGTGTTGTATCTAATGTTACAACATTAGTCACAACATGAAGTGCTTTCTCTGAAGCTGTTGTGTTCTTGCTGTATAATTCAGACTTTTTGACCCATTGCTTCTTCATCTTCATATCAGGGTGTCTAACATTTCTTCCTTCTGACCAATGTCGCATGCGGCTGAAACAGTTTCTCTCGGTATGGCCTTTGAACTTGCAGTAACTGCACACAAAACGACCACCTTTTATACCTTTAATTTGCCTCTTCTTTTGATCATGGCCATTGTGTTGACCCATTCTTTCAAGTTCTTTGATAACTTGACTTCTTCTTTCATCAGACACATTATAAAAAGCTCCTCTATTGTATCCCACTCCTGTGCGATCTCCAGAAATCTTACCCATGTTTAAGATATCATCCAGTTTTGCTTTTCCAGAATTCCACTTCTCCAATGTGCATTCAGCTTTCTCTGCCCTGAGAAGAACATTTCTGAAGTTTCTTTCCAATTCTCTACAGTTTCTCTCAGCTTTCAGACATTCGATTTTGACCTCCTCCTTCTCTTTCTTCAGTCTATCATTTTCCTCCTTCAGGACTTTGTTGATATTGCAGATTTGCATCCATTTCTCAAACATCATCTGGTATGCTGTACGGATATCATTGTCACTCACTTCCTCATCGCTGTCAGCTTCAGAATCTGATTCGGTTGTAGATATTGTACATGATGTTGTACATAATGTTGAACATAATGTTGCAACATTCTGTCTGACATTGGCTAATTTGTTGTAATCAGGTCCCTTCTTCTGAGAGGCTGCGAGGGCAATGTAATTACTGATGATGTCCTCATTTTTAACACTCCCATCAGAATCATCTTTACTCCAGGTACTAGTCGAGGATGTCCATTTTTGCTTCTTTAAGGTGTTTGCACATTCAGCTTGTGTGTGCCCAAATCCTTCACATACTCTACACTGCATCCCTTTTCCTTTCTTTTTCCCTTTACTACTAATCTTCTTCATCATTCTACTGATGTTTTTGGACAGCTGTCACGCCCCGCTTACCAAAAATATGGAGGCGAAGCGTGAGAAGGTCCGCTCAGACTTGAAGCTACAAAGCTGCAAGTCCGATAAGCGTCAATCAAGTTTAAAACTGCAGGTCCTTGCAACGCGAGCGAAACAAGATAATAATAAGGAAATGAGACAAAAGAATAATCTCAGAATATCCATAAAATAAGTTTCAACATCACAGAAAAAGCCACCAGGCTGAAAAGAAAAAGAGTTTAAAAGGCCCAAACATGGCCAACAAAAGTACAAAGTACAAAACAACGGTGCTACGCACCAACAACTAGCAAAAAGGCCTAAAACAAAATAAAGCTCAACAAAGACTCAAAGAATGGTCACCGGTGTCCACCAGAATCCTCCAGGGCAATCATGGACTCAGACTCAGCGTCAGCAACACATCACATACTCAGCAACGATCTCTGGCTCAGGTCTAACATGTGACACCCAAAAGAGCAAGGGGCACATGTCAGCAAGTCTACAAGAGACTTGTGCAAGGAAACTGAAAGTAGGTAAAGCAACCTAGCAGTTCTAACATGGATGCAATGACATGGCAGTTTAAAGTAATGAGTGCAACAGGTAAGGTAAAGTAAAGTACGAGCATGGCATTTAAACATGGCATGGATGACAAGTATTGCATGAATCATTCACAAGACAAGTACAAGACAAGAAAAGTAAGCACCTCGTGCACAGAGATTCCGTCTTCTGGTTAGAGGGCAGATCAGGCCACTCCTAAGCTCAGTTGACCGTTTATCCCTACCCCTCCACGTGTGTCGAGCCAGGGCCTTACCCCCGAACGGTAATGCTCGCTTCTGGATCACGAGCCAGGAAGTGTTTTTAACAAGTATGGCATAGTGGTGCACCTAGCCGGTCCAGGGAACCCGGGCATTGGCTTTTGACCAACACATGAGGCCCGTTTCCCCCGGAAGTAGTATTCAAGGAGTACAAGTATTGTAGCGTGTGCTACGAATGCAACAATCAACTTGGATGACATGTAGAATGCAATGCATGGCAGTTAAAAGTGCGTACAGATAAGAAAAGTAAACGTGACAGTTTAGTATGCATGAACAACAAGTTTAAAGGGTTGGTTCTAGCTTCGTTGTCAAGCTAGATCAATTAGGTGACGGATCTAGTTTCGTTGTCAAACTAGATCAAGTAAGCGTCTAGCCAGCTATCATTTCACTGACTAGCCTCTTTTACGCTAGGAACAAGGAAGTGGCATAAAAACATGTCCCTATACACGAGTTGGCAAGTTTCACTTGCCTGCAAGTACGACGTCTGAGCACACCGTCCAATGAGTCCAAAAATCGTAATTATCCTACGTGCACAAGTCCACCGGCCTAAAGTCCATATTATTAATCTTCATTAGTGAATTTAAAACATTTAAAATACTTTGAAAATACTGATTTTAGTCTTGATTAGCATGCAATTGGGTTGGGGTCCTAGGGGTGCAAAGCGTTACCTCAACACGACGCGAAAGCTACACCGGCGTCGGGTAGCGACGCCGGGGGTTGGAATAAGAGAACGCGCTCCAAGTCCTGATTCCAATATATATTCCTCGCTGGAAAATTCAGAGCTTCAACCGGGGCGACGGTTCCAGATTCCAAAGCTAGCACGTGCGATGACGGGCTACGACGTGCGACGACGTCGTACGCGGCAAGTCGCCAAAGAGAACGCACCTAGGTGGGGCCCACAGTAGTCCTAGGGACCTTTGGGGGACCCACAATAACTCTGGAGAACTTGGGGGGCCCACGGTGGCAAGCGATGCGACGGGTGCGGGGTTGCGACGTTTGGCCATCGGTCGTACAGCCTCGGTGCGGGGAGCTCCATCGGTCGCTGCGGGGGAACGGGCTTGTGCGACGCTTGGGGTGTGCAGCAGTGCGGGGGAGCGCTTGGTTCTCTCGGTCGGAGCGGGGGAGGCCATCGGTCGGGCGGGTTGGATGCGGGGAGCGCAGCGCTGCAACGTTGCAACGGTTGCAACGTTGCGGAGATGCAGCGATGCGGGCGAGAGCATCGGTCAAGCGCTAGCGGATGCGGGGCGACAAGGCGGGCGCTGAGCGGGGGCTTGCAGCGGTGCGGAGATGCGAGCGGAGCGGGGAAGCCTCTCGGTCTGACCGAGAGGAATCCTCGGTCGGAGCAGGGAGCGGGGTGGCGACAACAGCGGGTGCGGGCTTGGCTAGGATGCAGAGCGGGCGACCGGTCAGAGCGGGGGAACGGAGGCCGTTCTCTCGGTCTGAGCGGGGGAGGTTCGTCGCAACGTTGCGACGAATCGTCGCAACGTCTAATTTGAGTTTTGGAAGCGGCTAGGGCTAATTTCTTGCGAAAATAGGTCTTCCTAGGGGTTGCTTATATAGTATAGATGGGTTGACTTGGTCTAGGGCTAAATCTAATAGGATTAGAAGTTTAAAATAATTTAAAATTTAAATCTCAACTTCTCCAACTCACCCAAGGATTTGACTCGGTCCAAATGAGCTGGAAATTGGCTCAAAAATTCTTTAAAACATTTTAAACTCAAATAAATTTTATTTGGCCGAAAATAATTTAAGAATTAATTATTAAAAATAATATAAAACTTGTTAAAAATATAAAAGTGGTCAAATAAACTCCAAAAATTATAAAATAAATATCGGGGTGATCGTGATGACGAATGTGAGCTAACTAAGAAGACGGATCTCAAATTCGACATCGGACATCGAAACTAAAAATAGAAACGTCTCCCGTCAAAAGTGAAAATCGTCACGTCTCATCAAGTAAGTTTAAATTGTGGAAAAACGACTCGAGAAGTGTCGTTCCAAGATAGTGCCACTATTTAATACTCTCAGAGACGTTCACAACGGCATATCACACGAAAGTGTTCACAAACAAACAAAGTCTAAAACAAACACGTGCACGGACAAAAGCACGTGCACGAACAACGTACCACGAAAAGTGGTCGTTACATCCTCCCCACCTTAGAATAAAGTCCGTCCTCGGACTTTCTAATATAGCTAGTCGCTCTAGTAACTACCCCAATCAAGTCATATAATAATTCAACCAGGTATAGTCATTACAAGTGCTTATATATGCACTAGGTAGTCAAACATTAACACTACCACCATGTATATATATACATTCACGTACGTTATACATTAATACCTATTATAGGCAGTCAATTTCATACACGTATTTCAATCATATATATAAACATACATCCCTTATATAACTGCTACTCACAAAACAATAGTTCAGGTACTTATATAGGTATGATCTCATACTAGCAAATACAATCATTGCTCTACGTATAGATAGCTACCTATGCACAAACATCAAGGGTATACTACCCTCTAATATTCATCCAATACCAAACATCTCAACACATATAGTCACACCATACCATTATTAAATCAAATTCACTATATCTAATATACATTCACCACTACTATAATTTCACGATATATGGCCATACAGTGCATGCAAATAATTCACCATATATTCTCATCACATATGGTCCTATAACTGTATTTACGACACACCACATATATCGTAGTCATCAATACCTATAACTAAGCACATACTTACCCGTGCATGGTGCACACCCATACACGCTAACATTTCATTTACGTACACCAATCATACCATTATATAACTAGCACACATACACACCTAATTTTAGCTAGTACACATACGTTCACACGAGCAAGTCCTTAGTAATTAACTATACCACAAGACCATCACTTATAACTATATACTGGTATAGCGACCCACAATCATGTGCGTAACACAACCAGGCACAAACACTCCTATCACTATACATACATCAAACATCGCTATATTCAAACTTCAGACATACATATCAGTATACTTAGAGTATACCCACTCAAGCTTGAGTGAGACTCAATACACAGATCAGAATATTCTATATACGTAACACGGTATCTATACCTATACTAATACCACTCTAATATTTATACGTCTACCCATACTACCATATACGTACCATAGGTCAATCACCCTTAATATTTAGTCATGTAATACTCACATAGTTCAATCACTCTATATACCATAATAATAATAATACAGACATCAGCACACGTATAATTATAATGCACTCCCTAATACATACGCATTCATCGTATAGTCACACACATGTAACATATATATTCACACCATAGCCTATTACCTATAATTATTATACTAACACATCTATACATACATAATTAAGATGTGCAATAGTCGTGTATACCTCACGGTATGCACGCACACAACATCTCGTAAAAGCAAGCAATACCAATCAAAATTATAGTCCTACTACCATATGTATATCACATATATACTCATACATCAAAACATAACTGCTTTCGCCTAAGCACAATACATATCTACCTACGACTACATACTCATACGTACTGGTATATAGGTCATATAATGGGCCTACCCTCTTAACCATACGTACACCTATTATTATCACACCTAACACACACATAGTTTCACCAATCATTTTATTTCAACCATTACAAATATCTCTAACTACATACACAACTTAGGTACATGCACCACGACAACCTCACAAAGGTCCAAGGCCTAATTAACAAATTTGGGTTGACACAGTCATTGACGAGCACTAAAACCTAAACAATTTAGAGGGAGGTCGAGGTCGAAAGCGTGACGAGGGAAAGATCGATAAGCACGAGTTCAGATAGGACGAATACAAGGGGACAGCTTGGTTAGACGAAACTTTGACTCAAAGGTGATGTTTAGGTTGAGGGAAAAGGAAGATGTAGTGATGCTTATATAGGAGGGGGAAAAGAAATAGGGTAAATAGCATAAGCTAAAGTACATGGAGTTTGAAAACTGTCGTTCTTTAAAAATTAAAATCCTCGCCTGTAAAGAAATATTTGGAGATCGATAAAACGAGGTGTTCAAATAGGTTTGAGTCGAATATTCAAAATAAGAGAAAAAATGGTCTATTGGTTAAAATTTTTTTTTTAAAGAAAGTAAAATCATTTACACGAATATTAAGGACATGGTTTAGGAAATCCTATCCGTCAGTAATTTAATATAATGTTGTCACAAGTTTTGAAAGTCAAAAATGAAATCAAGTAACATAAGAATTTAAACTCATGCTAAATGTTTTCAAAGTCTTAAAACTGAAGAGAAATTCCGAATAAATAATATTGAAAATACTTTTTAGAGAGACCCAGATTTGCCAAACGACCGATTTATACAAAGATCTTAAAGTACGAGTAGCACTGACCTAGAACTGATATATATAAAAATAATTGAAGGTCTAATTAGCTTGGAAAATATTCTAAAGTATGTATGGTGGGAGGTTAAAATGAATCTCATAGTTTGGAAAAGATGGTATATCGAATTTTCAAAATAGTAATAGAGTTTTTAAACCAAAATGCGAAAAATGTAGATTAGATAATAGTTACGAGTTAGTGATTAAAATTACAGCCAATAGACTTCAAAATCTATAAGGAATTTTGACTCAGTCGATAAGTGAAAAATTTAGATATATACGTAGAGGGTTTAAAATAGAATTTAACTTAGCGGAAACTTTTAATAAGGGAAATCGCAAAATAACTTTTAAAAGAATCAAGCTTTGCGAAGGAGGACATTCGAAAGTTCAACGATTATCGAAATGTGGTGGTCATGCGAATCGAGGCAAGGAATTGGTCGCATGATCGAAACATAAACACGCCTAGGATATGACTCAGGAAAATCTACGGAAAACTCCTACGGTCGACCAACTAAAGATTAGGAAACTTGGCACTAAGAATTCCTAAGGGTCTAGACCGTAATGAACTGCGTCCGGCTTGGCCCGAAATCGATGAACCCAAGCGAACGACTAAGGAATTCTAGAAGTCTAATATGGTCAGAGTTAGGCAAGAACCACTAAGGTAACTCCTAAGACGATTTAATCAATTCCTAATAGGGAGTCTAACTAACAATCAGGGACCTCTAACTAGCAATCTCAGACGTCTAACTAAGTCTTCTTACCACCTAGGAACATAGGAAGACGACTAGGCTCAAGGCTTATGACTCGGATGTTGTAATTTATTTAATGGACATTCCATAGTTATTATCGTTGTTCCAATAATTTGCAGTTGCAAGACGGACCTGCATGGGCCACCAACAAAACCTGTCACGCCCCGCTTCCCAAAAATATGGAGGCGAAGCGTGAGAAGGTCCGCTCAGACTTGAAGCTACAAAGCTGCAAGTCCGATAAGCGTCAATCAAGTTTAAAACTGCAGGTCCTTGCAACGCGAGCGAAACAAGATAATAATAAGGAAATGAGACAAAAGAATAATCTCAGAATATCCATAAAATAAGTTTCAACATCACAGAAAAAGCCACCAGGCTGAAAAGAAAAAGAGTTTAAAAGGCCCAAACATGGCCAACAAAAGTACAAAGTACAAAACAACGGTGCTACGCACCAACAACTAGCAAAAAGGCCTAAAACAAAATAAAGCTCAACAAAGACTCAAAGAATGGTCACCGGTGTCCACCAGAATCCTCCAGGGCAATCATGGACTCAGACTCAGCGTCAGCAACACATCACGTACTCAGCAACGATCTCTAGCTCAGGTCTAACATGTGACACCCAAAAGAGCAAGTGGCACATGTCAGCAAGTCTACAAGAGACTTGTATAAGGAAACTGAAAGTAGGTAAAGCAACCTAGCAGTTCTAACATGGATGCAATGACATGGCAGTTTAAAGTAATGAGTGCAACAGGTAAGGTAAAGTAAAGTACGAGCATGGCATTTAAACATGGCATGGATGACAAGTATTGCATGAATCATTCACAAGACAAGTACAAGACAAGAAAAGTAAGCACCTCGTGCACAGAGATTCCGTCTTCTGGCTAGAGGGCGGATCAGGCCACTCCTAATCTCAGTTGACCGTTTATCCCTACCCCTCCACGTGTGTCGAGCCAGGGCCTTACCCCCGAACGGTAATGCTCGCTTCTGGATCATGAGCCAGGAAGTGTTTTTAACAAGTATGGCATAGGGGTGCACCTAGCCGGTCCAGGGAACCCGGGCATTGGCTTTTGACCAACACATGAGGCCCGTTTCCCCCGGAAGTAGTATTCAAGGAGTACAAGTATTGTAGCGTGTGCTACGAATGCAACAATCAACTTGGATGACATGTAGAATGCAATGCATGGCAGTTAAAAGTGCGTACAGATAAGAAAAGTAAATGTGACAGTTTAGTATGCATGAACAACAAGTTTAAAGGGTTGGTTCTAGCTTCGTTGTCAAGCTAGATCAATTAGGTGACGGATCTAGTTTCGTTGTCAAACTAGATCAAGTAAGCGTCTAGCCAGCTATCATTTCACTGACTAGTCTCTTTTACGCTAGGAACAAGGAAGTGGCCTAAAAACATGGCCCTACACAAGAGTTGGCAAGTTTCACTTGCCTGCAAGTACGACGTCTGAGCACACCGTCCAATGAGTCCAAAAATCGTAATTATCCTACGTGCACAAGTCCACCGGCCTAAAGTCCATATTATTAATCTTCATTAGTGAATTTAAAACATTTAAAATACTTTGAAAATACTGATTTTAGTCTTGATTAGCATGCAATTGGGTTGGGGTCCTAGGGGTGCAAAGCGTTACCTCAACACGACGCGAAAGCTACACCGGCGTCGGGTAGCGACGCCGGGGGTTGGAATAAGAGAACGCGCTCCAAGTCCTGATTCCAATATATATTCCTCGCTGGAAAATTCAGAGCTTCAACCGGGGCGACGGTTCCAGATTCCAAAGCTAGCACGTGCGATGACGGGCTACGACGTGCGACGACGTCGTACGCGGCAAGTCGCCAAAGAGAACGCACCTAGGTGGGGCCCACAGTAGTCCTAGGGACCTTTGGGGGACCCACAATAACTCTGGAGAACTTGGGGGGCCCACGGTGGCAAGCGATGCGACGGGTGCGGGGTTGCGACGTTTGGCCATCGGTCGTACAGCCTCGGTGCGGGGAGCTCCATCGGTCGCTGCGGGGGAACGGGCTTGTGCGACGCTTGGGGTGTGCAGCAGTGCGGGGGAGCGCTTGGTTCTCTCGGTCGGAGCGGGGGAGGCCATCGGTCGGGCGGGTTGGATGCGGGGAGCGCAGCGCTGCAACGTTGCAACGGTTGCAACGTTGCGGAGATGCAGCGATGCGGGCGAGAGCATCGGTCAAGCGCTAGCGGATGCGGGGCGACAAGGCGGGCGCTGAGCGGGGGCTTGCAGCGGTGCGGAGATGCGAGCGGAGCGGGGAAGCCTCTCGGTCTGACCGAGAGGAATCCTCGGTCGGAGCGGGGAGCGGGGTGGCGACAACAGCGGGTGCGGGCTTGGCTAGGATGCAGAGCGGGCGACCGGTCAGAGCGGGGGAACGGAGGCCGTTCTCTCGGTCTGAGCGGGGGAGGTTCGTCGCAACGTTGCGACGAATCGTCGCAACGTCCAATTTGAGTTTTGGAAGCGGCTAGGGCTAATTTCTTGCAAAAATAGGTCTTCCTAGGGGTTGCTTATATAGTATAGATGGGTTGACTTGGTCTAGGGCTAAATCTAATAGGATTAGAAGTTTAAAATAATTTAAAATTTAAATCTCAACTTCTCCAACTCACCCAAGGATTTGACTCGGTCCAAATGAGCTGGAAATTGGCTCAAAAATTCTTTAAAACGTTTTAAACTCAAATAAATTTTATTTGGCCGAAAATAATTTAAGAATTAATTATTAAAAATAATATAAAACTTGTTAAAAATATAAAAGTGGTCAAATAAACTCCAAAAATTATAAAATAAATATCGGGGTGATCGTGATGACGAATGTGAGCTAACTAAGAAGACGGATCTCAAATTCGACGTTGGACATCGAAACTAAAAATAGAAACGTCTCCCGTCAAAAGTGAAAATCGTCACGTCTCATCAAGTAAGTTTAAATTGTGGAAAAACGACTCGAGAAGTGTCGTTCCAAGATAGTGCCACTATTTAATACTCTCAGAGACGTTCACAACGGCATATCACACGAAAGTGTTCACAAACAAACAAAGTCTAAAACAAACACGTGCACGGACAAAAGCACGTGCACGAACAACGTACCACGAAAAGTGGTCGTTACAACAGCGATGCAATGTCGTCATCAAGTTCTGACTCATAATCAGATTTAGATTCTTCACAAGCTTCTACCTTCAGAGCCATCCCTTTGTCCCGTTTGTTTTGCTTCAAGTTCATTTCATAAGTCTGAAGTGATCCCATGAGTTCATCCAATCTCATAATGGATGTGTTCCTCACCTCTTCAATAGTTGCAATCTTTGCCGAAAATTTGTCAGGTAAAGATCTCAGAGTTTTCTCTACTAACTTCTTTTGGGAGTACTTCTTCCCTAATTGAAATGCCTGATTTGCTATATCACGTAATCTTCCATTAAATTCAGCCACAGATTCATCATCATTCATTCTAAGATTTTCAAATTGAGAGGCGAGTATTTGAAGTTTAGAAGCTCTTACAGTACTTGTCCCTTCATGAATATTCTGCAGTATATCCCATGCTTCCTTTGCATACTCACACATAGAGATCAATTTGAATTGCTCTTCGTCGACAGCGGAAAAAATAGCATTAATTGCTTTAGAATTGCACAAGGCCGCATGTTCTTCAATCCGACTCCAGTCTGTTGCCGACTTGAGGTGTTCTTCGCCATCTTCGTTGATTTCGGTTGGCGGTGTCCATCCTTCACTGACAGCGATCTAGGCCTTCTCATCAATGGACTTAATGAATACACGCATTCGAGACTTCCAGTAAGTGTAATTTGTACCAATGAGCAATGGAGGGCGAACAACAGAGGCACCTTCTCGTGTAGCCATGATTCAAGTACTGAAATCCAAGATCACACCTTCTTTGAAAAACAAAGAAACACGGGTGACCTGCTTTGATACCAATTGTTAATTTCAGTACTTAAGCACGGCAAATAAACAATAAAGATAAAACATAAACGCCAAGGTGACACAAGAAACTTGGTAACGCAGTTCGGTGCGCACACCTACATCTGCGGGGCCCCGCCCAGAAAATCAGAATACTCCACTAAAATAATCAATGAGTACAATCACTAATTATTGCGATTCTATTAGGAGGAACAACCTCCCCCTCAATACAAACCGTGATGGGTGGTCTCTACCAACCCATGGAGTATTCTCGACAAGCTCCCCTTGCCAGCAAGCTCCCCTTGCACAACCGACTAGATCAACTCCCTTGATCCTACGTGCGTAGCCGTCGGCCTCCTCCCGGAGTTCTTCAATCGTCTTTTGCCAAAGCCGTCCTCCGCAAAAAGCAATCATCATTTCAAAACAACTTCCAACTTTTTAACATCGCTCTACAAAGTTGTTATATGGTTAGCCAACCATTCTTCTGGTAAAATCACTGAGGATTTTCCGAACAACCCAAGAGCAGCAAGGCGAGATAGATCAGATAAGAAAAGATCTTCAGCAGTCAAAACTAAACTGAACCCGAACAATATCTTTTACCAACCTACAAACTGCTTCAGCAAATATAACTGAGAAAACCACCCGATCCAAACTGAAGGAGAGGATCTGAAACCATTTAACACGATAGCTCCTATCATCAAATTAACAACGAGCCTTATTCTCAATCAACCGTTAAAATCAAACAGCAACAAAGAAATCCACGGGAACAGATCTCAGAAGATAGAATAGCACGTTCAACATTTCATATGACATTTTGTACAACATTTCATAAACATTCATTTGTTAGTGGATCTTTCATACCTCGGTTGTGGATTGATCCTTTCATTCACCTTCGTCTAGGCGTAGTCATCTCTGTCAATCGACACGGGCCAGCTCTTGTCTGGCAAGATGTAGTCGTCTCTCCTCTCGTGTCGACAACTTAGATTGAGGCTTATCCCTTCTTCAGATGTTGCGGCAATTAGATTGAGGCTTATGGGTGAGGAGTGATTTCACGCTCTGAGTGAAAATAAATACAAAGGTATCTTCCTAATTATGGTTGGAGCTGGGGAGGTCGCAAATACGTTTTCTTTTCTTATAAGCGACGATGTGATACCATATCGTGCGTGAGTCAGCTTCTACTTGAAAAAAGTACCTTAAAAGGCGAATAGATGGCTTTATGCATACCTGCATCCAACAGCGTATCTGGAGAAGATCTAAACAATACTGTAAGATCTGAAACCATTCATTTAAAAAATCTTCAACCGCACATATCTTCAATCGCACATACCATTCAGTTATGAATAAAACCAGATTTAGAAACCATTATATCCAGGTAAATAACTTCCTTTTTAATGCAGAATATCCGCCAATATCTGTAGGATCACTTCGGGTAAGGAATCACATATTCAAGGAACCACCGAATCTATTTCGGGTAAAAAGATTAAAACAAATCTCATGCGGATATTTTGCCCATAGAATAAGGAACTATTTCTGGTAAATAAAACCAATAAATCTCAGCAGATATTTCCTTCCATCAATTTAGGAACAAACCATATTCCCAAAAATCTCAACAAACCTCCATCAATTAAGGAACTAATACGGGTAAGAAGGAGTATAAAAATCTCACCAATATCTGGAATCAATCAAATCAGGAACCTCCGATATTCTAGGCTACAAATCAGATCTGAGATCAACACGACAGATTTGTAGACCAAAGCAGCGTTTCTGTATACGAATAATTATTCCAGATCCCGAATGTTGAACATAATGTTGCAACATAATGTTCAACATTTTGCTCAAACTGCTCAAAAACAAACCAGATTCTACAAACTGAGCTCTCCAGATATAGTGCCACTAATGCAAACAAATATCATCAGAAATTCAACCCTAACAATGATGATTAACATTATGTTGTGTGGTAATCATCTCATTTGTTATAGTATCGAATTCACAATTGATTATCTTGATGAGGAGACAAAACGATAGTTGATGGGATGATGGTAGAGATGGCTTCAAGACTGATTCAGGGTAAAAATTGTATATTTATCCCCCCATTCGGTGCTTTTTGTGCATGTATTAATCATATCTTTGCTTTGTTTCATACATATTTTTGATATCTCTTAAATTTGGAGCTTATCGTTTACATATGCATAAAACACAATTTTTACAACTTATTATCATCTTCATCTTAGTCTCTTATTATTTTTCAGTCAAATTTCATGAAGTCCCGATTTCAACGCATATTTTTCCAGAAATTTTGGAGGTCGGAGCAATTTACTGCATTTTTTGGAAGACATGGTGTTGGTGTTGAAAATTTCGGGTCTGGAAATTCAGCTTTTTCCCTCTTGTGCAGAATTCTGCTATCATTCTAGTATATATTCCGGCCTAATGATATTTTTCTGTGATTGTACACTTTGTTACGGTTCCATCGCCGCCTGGAACACGTCATTCCAAGGTCGGATGATTTTTCTAGAATTTTCGCAAGACAGGGTGACGGTGCTGAAAATTTCTGCAACTTTGCCTCTCTTGTGAAGAATTCTGCTATCATTGCAGTGTATATCCTGGCATAATGATATTTTTTTGTGATTATACACTTTGTTACGGTTCCATCGCCGCCTGGAACACGTCATTCCGAGGTCGGATGATTTTTCTAGAATTTTCGCAAGACAGGGTGACGGTGCTGAAATTTTCTGCAGATTTTGGCATTGCTTGCGGGTTTGGGCCAGAATCCGACCCGTTTGACTTAAAAACAGACCCGATAAGCTGTGCTTGGGTTATATTGCGAATTTGGGGGTTTTTTTTCAGCCCTAGTTCTTATTTTTGCTAAATTTTGGAGGGGGAAGAAGAGCTTGGAGGCCATGGGAGAAGCTTGAGGAAGCTTGAAGCTTGGAGGAGCACTTGGGAGAGGGGGATTTTCATCTTGGAGTGACACTTGGGTGAAATTTCTCCAACCTATGGTGTATTTGATTTAGATTTTGTATTGTAATTGGATGATAGAATTTGAGTAAAATCTTCTCCTTTTCATTATGAATTTCTGAAATCTATCTTGTGTGATTGTGTTGTGCTTGTTGTTGTTGGGTTGTGGTTTTCATCTCTAGCACAATTTCATTTTCTAATTTGTGTATGAAACCCTAGAACTTTGTTTATTGGAACCCTAAGGGGGAATCCAAGAAGAGGATAATCCTAGTGGACCCTCTCTAATGTACTTAATTGATTATTACTCATGTGAGTTTCATTCATTACTTATTGCAACCCACACATTCGATGAAATGCCGTATTTTCCGATTGAGCTCCCTTAGCCGGGAGATCAATTGAGTTATATTTGGGATGAATTTCCACGCCCACGACCTCATTCACACACACAGACCACATGAGTCCTCCTTGTTACTTGCCGATTCGGCTCTCCACCCTTAGCCACTTAGGTTAGATTTTTAATTTTCACCACACTTTTTCTCACACTCATCCACCGTTAGTTGAGGTAGTTGTAACACACTTTATTTTTCGTTATCGATCAATTTTGTGAACGTAGAACGACTTGTCCCTGTGATCCGACCCGGTACTCACCGGTTATTTTTATTTTGCATTGACACTCCTACGCTTGGGAGTGAAAGGCGTGCACTTGCGCGTTTTCCGAGTCAACCAATTGGCGCCGTTGCCGGGGACAACGGTTTCTAGTAGTAGCATTTTTTGATTGATTTTGAAACTTTTAGTGTGATACTTCTATCTCTTAGTGTGTGTCTTTCCGCTTATTTATTTTCCTTTTATTGAGTCTTTTGGATGTTATTTTCATTTTCTTGGAAATTTTTTTTACCATGGCATCATCTTCAGATTTTTTGGACGTTGATTTGGAGGATATCCCACTTCCGCCATACTTTCATGGCATGGAGTGGGAGAACCCTCATTTGCATATTAAAAATTTTGAAGAGTGGATGTATTCATGTCTTGGTGGGAACATTAGCGATGATTGCATATACTTCAGATTTTTTTCCCTCTTCTTTACAAGATGATGCTAGATTGTGGTTTGATTCTTTGTCTCTCGACTCACATTTTACTTGGTTGTCGTTTCAGGCTGAATTTCTCCGAGTGTTTTTGCCTATCTTTTTGGAGCAGGTACATGGGTGGTAGGCCATGGAGCAGTACATAGCGAGCTTCGCCCAGGCCGATGGAGAGGCCTACCATCAGGCTTGGCAGAGGTTCACTGATTTGGTGCTTGCGTGCCCACACCAGAGTTTTCACGAGGATCACCTCCTGCAGATATTTTATACTGGATTATCGCCATCTGGGCGATATTTGGTGCAGATGAGCTGTGGTGGAGAGTTCTTTGATTATTCGACCGAGGATTCCTAGTGTTACCTGAGGGACCTTGCAGCGTGGGAGCAGACTGTGCCATCTGGAGAGCCGTCACTTGGATATGAGGATGATGGTCAGTCCCAGTTTCCATTTCAGGATGCGGAGCAGCAGGACCAGTACCAGCCTGAGGAGCCAGCTGAGGGCTCATTCCAATGCGACCCTATAGAATACCAAGAAAAACCTGTGAAGATGGTGCATTGGGGCCAAGTAGAGGAATTTGAGCATATATATTTCGAGGAGTCAGAAGAGATAGATGATGGAGTACGTGTCGACCACGACGGTGACACGATGCATTTTCACTTTGAGGTTGAGGATGAAGCGGATGTGCATGATGGCCACGAGCAGTTTGAGGACACCATGGGGCCTGAGCCACATTCCACTTCAAAGTTAGCCTCACAGGTCGAGGCGGTTGAGTACTTAGGGAGGACGACTGAGATGAACTATTTCTGGGATAACGAGGGTGATGCGTGCTTGGATTTGCCCGAGATGAGTCTACCTCCAGTCCTGTCACATATGTCACTTCCCTCGCCTCAGGATGCGCACTTGCCAGTCATCGAGGAGGTTTGTCAGGAGCAGTTACCCATTGTGGGGAGTGCCGCAGAGATCGTTGATGTTGATATTGATGTCGAGGAAGAGGATAACGACGTGGATTACGAGATGGTATATATTGAGCCCGAGCTCCCTCTTACTCCAGTTTTCTCTCTGCAGCCACTTCCACCTCCTCCTGAGTCCGTGCTTCATCCCGAGCCTAGCATCACATTTCAGGGAAGTTCCCATCTTTCTTTTTCCTCCACCCCCGAATCAAACTTTTTAATTCCATATCATAATGATTCGGATTGTCGTCATTTGATCGTAAATTCATTTATTCATTTTGACGACCCATTTTGGCAAGCTTTTCATTTGGACGGACGCTCTCACCCGATTATTTTTGACACGACCTATCTCCCCCATTTGACAGGAACCTATCACAAGGAGATGCTTGGGGTTGTGTCGCTTGCCATTGATGCCCGCAATGGAGGTAGGGCATCGGACATGGCGATGCTCGCGGAGGAGCGTAAGGATATGATCGAGCAGTTGCCACCGCCGTTATACATACGAGATCCGCCTTTTGCTAAGGTGTATTCTTTCCATGTAGTGTAAACAAATAAAAAGGTAGTTAGTTTGCTTTCGCATGTTTGCTTTCGTATTTTTTTTTCTTTTCTAGGATCTTTTGACGAGATCTACTACTCTCTAAACATTGAGGACAATGCTTATTTTAAGTTGGGGGGAGAGTGTTAGAATCTCTAGGATTGTTAGGATTTTGAGCTAATTTTTTTTGAGATACCTCCATTTTGCCATCACCCATTGATCTTCATCGCATATCATATTTGGCCTCCTTGTCCATACGCCGCTTGCTTGTAGTCCTTACATGCTTTAATTCCATGCAATTTTTCGGATTATCATTTTGGTATCAACTTCTCGATGTTTGATTGGCACGTTTTCATTTCTTTTCCAATTTGGATTCAAATGTTAATATATCATGTATGAAGCTATTTTATATGTTGTGATACTATCTTTGAGATAATTCGGGAAAAGTTTGGTGTAAGTAATTGCATGAGTTGGGATGAATGGTGTAGTTTTTAATTGGATTGGATTTGGCCAATTGTGCATGCTTTGTTTTCCTCTTAGGAGTGGGTCGATGAGTTGCTAATTCATGTTGGAATGAGAAAAAAAAGTTAGTATAAGTGAATGTTTTTTTCTAATCAAATTGAGTAGCCGGTGCCCCACGAAACATTAGGGAGGACGCCAAAAATGAGATTTAGGAGATCATTCCATCCATTTGCATATATAGCGTCATCGCGTGTATGCAAATGTGGGCGTGTTTGCATTTATGGCGTTATCGCGTGAATGCAAAACATAAACATAAAAAAAATAAAAAAAAAGAAAGAAAAATGAATGAAAATATGAAAGAATAAGCTTCATGAATGATGCAATCTCATCTCCCACCACTTAGAAGGAATTTCTTTTGGTTTTGGCCATTTCCATGAAAATTTGAAAATTTGACATTGTGATATTTCCCGATACGTGTGATACGGTGCTTATTACCTTACTTTTCGTTGAATTGGATTGGAGAGAGTGTCATTTGTTATCTACTTTCATACATTGGGTATATTAGTTTTGGAATCATTTGGAAATCCCATTTTGTGTATGCCATGATGACATCGTGAAGTTGGTGCATGCTTTCAATTTTGTCCGAATATATCGCATATTTTGCTAGGGACTAGCAAAAATCTAGTTGGGGGGTGTGATTCAGGGTAAAAATTGTATATTTATCCCCCCATTCGGTGCTTTTTGTGCATGTATTAATCATATCTTAGCTTTGTTTCATACATATTTTTGATATCTCTTAAATTTGGAGCTTATCGTTTACATATGCATAAAACACAATTTTTACAACTTATTATCATCTTCATCTTAGTCTCTTATTATTTTTCAGTCAAATTTTATGAAGTCCCGATTCCAACGCATATTTTTCCAGAAATTTTGGAGGTCGGAGCAATTTACTGCATTTTTTTGGAAGACATGGTGATGGTGTTGAAAATTTCGGGTTTGGAAATTCAGCTTTTTCCCTCTTGTGCAGAATTCTGCTATCATTCTAGTATATATTCCGGCCTAATGATATTTTTCTGTGATTTTACACTTTGTTACGGTTCCATCGCCGCCTGGAACACGTCATTCCGAGGTCGGATTATTTTTCTAGAATTTTCGCAAGACATGGTAACGGTGCTGAAAATTTCTGCAACTTTGCCTCTCTTGTGAAGAATTCTGCTATCATTGTAGTGTATATCCTGGCCTAATGATATTTTTTTGTGATTATACACTTTGTTACGGTTCCATCGCCGCCTGGAACACGTCATTCCGAGGTCGGATGATTTTTCTAGAATTTTCACAAGACAGGGTGACGGTGCTGAAATTTTCTGCAGATTTTGGCATTGCTTGCGGGTTTGGGCCAGAATCCGACCCGTTTGACTTAAAAACAGACCCGATAAGCTGTGCTTGGGTTATAGAGAAAATAGGCTAAATACCATCGGTCAACCCTACGTTTTAATATCTACCACACATTTTAAAAAGTTTGCTAAAATACCATCCCGCTTAAAAAAGAGACTAAAATACCCTCATTCGTTCCCAAACATTAAAACTCAACAAAATTGCAGCGGACGAAGGAAACAATTGCAGCGGACGACGTTCTCCCTCCGGCGATCGAAGCCCAGCACCTCGCACCGCCTCGAACTCCCCTTGTCAGCCTCGACACCGCTCATCACCGCCAACCCACAACCCAACGCCGAAAGCACCCCCATCTACGTCGACGCCGAACACCGACCACCACGCTTCGCCGTACTCCGACCACCCCACAACTACGGCAACGTCTCGCCGTACTCCGACAAAGCCCTATGAGCCAATTTGCGCCAATTTGCGCCAATATATGCCAATATACGCCAATATACATGACGTATATTCCAATATACATGACGTATATTGGCGTATATTGGCGCATATTGGGGCAAATTGGCGCAAATTGGCTTATATTGGCTCATAGGGCTTTGTCGGAGTACGGCGAGGCGTTGCCGTAGTTGTGGGGTGGTCGGAGTACGGCGAAACGGGGTGATCGAACCCAACGCCGAAAGCACCTCGCATCTACTTCGACGCCGAACTCCGACCACCCGCTTCGCCGTACTCCGACCACCCCACAACTACGGCAACGCCTCTCCGTACTCCGACAAAGCCCTATGAGCCAATATAAGCCAATTTGCACCAATTTGCGCCAATATGCGCCAATATACGCCAATATACGTCATGTATATTGGCGTATATTGGCGCAAATTAGCGCAAATTGGCTCATAAGGCTTTGTCGGAATACGGCGAGGCGTTGCCGTAGTTGTGAGATGGTATTTTTGCCACAACAATTAGTACCATCAACAAATTATTCAATACCATAGACATTGGTATTTTTGTGTGTGAAAAATTTGTCATGCTTGGCTAAAAAATGTTAATTCATATGCCCTAACGTTTTTCTAAAAAGATAAAAACCTCATTTAGGATCAAATTATTTTCATTTTGGCCATTCATACTTAAAAAAAATCACAGTACTTCAAATACATAAAAAGCCATAAATCTATAGCCGTTCAATTTCATCTCTAACAAAGATACACGCAGTGCTCAACAACTTAGATGATCGAGAGGTCAGAGACGACGAACGACAACGAACCCCTGTGCATTTATCATTAATCATATAACAAAGCCATCATGCTTATTTGCCCCTCTAGCAAAGTTGTTAAACGATGAATTCATCATTAATCCTCACGAGATAACAGATCCAATCTGCCCACCTTTGATAGGCTTTTGGAATTGAAAACAGGGAGGAATAAATGCTCATGTTGGCCCCAAAGGTCAGATATAGGTCAGATCTTCACATGGCGCCTAATAAATCTTAGGATGCACAGGGCACCGTCTAATTGCAACATAATTAAAGTAATTTGTCAAAGCTAATCCCACGTTAGGTACCAATTTGTCAAAGCTAATCCCACATAATTAAATTAATTTGCAATATAAGCCAATTTGCACCAATTTGCGCCAATATGCGCCAATATACGCCAATATATACGTCATGTATATTGGCGTATATTGGCGTATATTGGCGCAAATTGGCGCAAATTGGCTCATAGGGCTTTGTCGGAGTACGGTGAGGCGTTGCCGTAGTTGTGGGGTGATCGGAGTACGGCGAAGCGGGTGGTCGGAGTTCGACGTCGAAGTCGATGCGAGGTGCTTTTGGCGTTGGGTTCGACCACCCCGTTTCGCCGTACTCCGACCACCCCACAACTACGGCAACGCCTCTCCGTACTCCGACAAAGCCATATGAGCCAATATAAGTCAATTTGCGCCAATTTGCGCCAATTTGCGCCAATATACGCCAATATACGTCATGTATATTGGCGTATATTGGCGCAAATTGGCGCAAATTGGCTCATAGGGCTTTGTCGGAGTACGGCGAGGCGTTGCCGTAGTTGTGGGGTGGTCGGAGTACGGCGAAGCGTGGTGGTCGGTGTTCGGCGTCGACGTAGATGAGGGTGCTTTCGGCGTTGGGTTGTGGGTTGGCGGTGATGAGCGGTGTCGAGGCTGTCAAGGGGAGTTTGAGGCGGTGTGAGGTGCTGGGCTTCGCTCGCCGGAGGGAGAACGTCGTCCGCTGCAATTGTTTCCGTCGTCCGCTGCAATTTTGTTGAGTTTTAATGTTTGAGAACGAATGGGGGTATTTTAGTCTCTTTTTTAAGCGGGATGGTATTTCAACAAACTTTTTACAATGTGTGGTAGATATTAAAACGTAGGGTTGACCGATGGTATTTAGCCTATTTTCTCTGGGTTATATTGCGAATTTGGGGGTTTTTTTCAGCCCTAGTTCTTATTTTTGCTAAATTTTGGAGGGGGAAGAAGAGCTTGGAGGCCATGGGAGGAGCTTGAGGAAGCTTGAAGCTTGGAGGAGCACTTGGGAGAGGGGGATTTTCATCTTGGAGTGACACTTGGGTGAAATTTCTCCAACCTATTGTGTATTTGATTTAGATTTTGTATTGTAATTGGATGATAGAATTTGAGTAAAATCTTCTCCTTTTCATTATGAATTTCTGAAATCTATCTTGTATGATTGTGTTGTGCTTGTTTTTGTTGGGTTGTGGTTTTCATCTCTAGCACAATTTCATTGTCTAATTTGTGTATGAAACCCTAGAACTTTGTTTATTGGAACCCTAAGGGGGAATCCAAGAAGAGGATAATCCTAGTGGACCCTCTCTAATGTGCTTAATTGATTATTACTCATGTGAGTTTCATTCATTACTTATTGCACCCCACACATTCGATGAAATGCCGTATTTTCCGATTTAGCTCCCTTAGCCGGGAGATCAATTGAGTTATATTTGGGATGAATTTCCACGCCCACGACATCATTCACACACACACACCACATGAGTCCTCCTTGTTACTTGCCGATTCGGCTCTCCACCCTTAGCCACTTAGGTTAGATTTTTAATTTTCACCACACTTTTTCTCACACTCATCCACCGTTAGTTGAGGTAGTTGTAACACACTTTATTTTTCGTTATCGATCAATTTTGTGAACGTAGAACGACTTGTCCCTGTGATCCGACCCGGTACTTGTTGAATATTGGACTCCCCGGATTTGGTTTTGATGATGAGCAAACATAAATAATCCATGAACTAACAATTTGTGAGCGCAGTTTTGGAGATCGTCGCCAATTTCACGAGAACATTCAAAGCGACATCTCAACACTTCCCAAAGCTCGTATTCATGCCTAAAGCTTCGTTGAAGCTCATGCGACGTTTTGGAAGTTATGAAGATTCAATCGAAGCTCTCGAAGACCGTTTATTAAGGTTTTATTTATAGTCTTTTAGCTTCGATATATAGAATGTTAAGCCTTGAGTATATCTTACGTTTCTATCTTCATTACGCTCATTTCGTAGCTCTAGGATCCTTGCACAAGTTCATTCTAACTTCCTCGAAGCATCGCGCTTCGATTCGGACTTTATTGTGCATGTTAGTTGGTACAAGAACAAGTACTGACCGACTAGATGGTGATCTAGTCGGTCGGCAACTCTTCTTGGACCGACTAGTTTGATTCCTTAATTTCTTGGACTTTACTGTTTACAGTTAGTCGGTCTATGTTGACTCACCGACCGACTAGTTTGTGAACTAGTCGGTCAGTGATGCTTCTTTGACCGACTAGTTGTGACTTACTGTTCATGCAAAATTTTTCCTAAGCTACTGTTTATCGTTAGTCGGTCTAAGAACGTTTGGTGACCGACTAGTTGACAATCTAGTCGGTCAACTTTTGTTCTTGGATCGACTAAGTCAACTTGTGTTCAGACTATTTCATTTTGCCTCTTAGTCGGTCTACGTTCACTGACTGACCGACTAGTTGTGAAACTAGTCGGTCAGAAAGTCTTCTTGGACCGACTAGATTTCTAGGTCTGAAATTCTATCTCTTCTCAGATCTTCACTTAGTCGGTCCATGCTGTTTGACTGACCGACTAGTTGATGAACTAGTCGGTCAGTGATTGTTCTTTGACCGACTAATTCTCACAGATTTCTATCCGTTGGAGAATGACCTAACTTGTTTTTATGGGACCCTATAAATACGAACCTAGGTCATTTCTATCTAGGTCAGAGCTTCCATTCAGAGATTCATTGAGATCAAAAGAGATAGCCACTCTCACTCAAATCTAAAGCTCTCTTCCTCACAAGAAACCCATTCTCTCTCATTTCTAGATCTAGAATCCATCTAGAGAGAAGGTTGTTCTTGGTGAGCTCTTCAAGCTATTGCTTGATCCAAGTCTCCAAATCATCCCTAGGCACCGATTGCTGGTCATTTCCTTGGTGCTAGGTCTTGGTGACTTCATCTTCCTCAAATCCTTCATTTCATCATTTGGGTAAGAAAAACTCAAGGTATAGGATTTTGTGGTAAGATTGTTTATTTCATATTAAACTCTTTAATATTGCTTTGTGATTCTTTCGGTTGTGAGAGAAGGTTGTGATCCCGGGTTGTGGGATTCACGTTTGCTTTTGCATGTATGATTTGATCTTGTGAAGGTTTTTCACAAGATATTCATAGTGGAAATCTTGAGTTAGGGTTTCTAACTCAAGTATCCGGAGGGGATCCGGGTGGTTAGGACGTAGGATCACCAGGAACAAGTCGGGGAGACTTGGGTGGATCCGAACCCATTAACATCGTTTGTTAGCATTGTTAATTTTGTGTTGTCATTCAATTTAAGCTTCCGCAAATTGATTTGGTAGTTGTTTGCAATTTAATTTGGAATTATACTCCTTATTATTTTAAAGTACTATTCACCCCCCCTCTAGTACTTGTGCAGTAGCTGGTAGGGCATTACATTTGGTATCAGAGCCAGATACTTAGCTATGTCTGCCAACGACAACAAGACCGTGCCTCCACCTTCCAACTATGACACCTTCAGGAATCGTGAAGGAGCGTCATCGGTGATGGAAGGACATTCCTCTACGAGGCCTCCATTCTTCAACGGTACCAACTATGGATATTGGAAATGCCGGATGGAAACCTTCCTCCGGAGTGCATCCTTATGGAGGACTACAATGAAGGAATACATCGAACCCAAAGAAGAAGACTTTGAGAAATGGACTACTGCGGAGGTCGCCGCGGAGGTAAGCAATGCCAAGGCAATGAACGCCTTGCAATGCGCATTGGAGCCCGAGGATTTCAATAAGATATGCACATGTAAGAGTGCATATCAAATTTGGAACTCCCTCCTCATACTTCATGAAGGGACGAGTAGGGTAAGAGACTCTAAACTCGTAGTCGTAAACAAAGATTACGAAATGTTTCATATGCAACAGGGCGAGAAGATGAAAGAATATTACGCTCGCTTTGTTGACATAATAAACGAGTTAGAGGCCCTCGGCAAGTCCTACACTCAAAAGGAGAAGTGCTCAAAGCTTATTGAAGGACTTCCCTCTTCTTGGGAAAAACGTACCTTCGCCATCGAGGAAGGTAATGACATGAACAAATATACCGTAGTTCAACTAATGGGTACTTTGATGTCATACGAGGTACGCAAAGATAGCAAGGTGAAGTTACAAGAAAAGATGAAGTCATATTTGAACCTAGATGCGCCTAAGAAAAAGGCGATTGCATTCAAGGCGGCTTCATCCACCTCTACCGATGATGAGGACTCGGAAGAAGAAATGGACATGGAATCCATTGCACTCATGGCAAAGAAGTTCAATCGCTTCTTCCGAAAGGGTAACTTCAAACAAAAATCTAAGTTTACTTCTACTAACGCCTCTCCACCTTTGTGCTTTAAATGCAATAAGCCGGGAAACATCAAAGCGGATTGTCCTCAAAACAAGCAAAAGGAGAAGTGGAAGGCGCCGAAGTTCGACAAGTCAAAGAAGTACAAAAAGGGGTACAAAAAGGGACTTGTCGGAGCAATATTCACCGACTCCGAGGATTCCTCAAGCGGAGAGTCGGATGATGAGAAAGTGGAGCAAGCGCACATGTGCTTCATGGCAAGAGAGGAGCATGATCAAGGATCTTCCTCCTCCGATGATAGCGACGACGAAGGCGATGAGGTAACTATGGATGATCTTAGGGATGCTAACTCTCATTTATGGTCTAAATACACAAAATTAGTAAATCGATATACTAAAGTAAAAGATGACCTAGCTAGCATTCAAACCTCGCCTAAGACTATCATCACCAACAACGACACCGTTGTTGAAGAGTTAAGAAATGAGATTGTTAATCTCAAATCTAAACTTGAACATGTTAGCATTGATGATCCGGAAGAACATAGGATAGCGGATTTAACTTCTCAAAACTTGTCTTTGAGTATTGAGAATGAGAATCTTAAATCTCGTGTTTATGTGCTCACATCGCAAGTATCCACATTAGATACTTCTATGCGTTCTCTCAAAGAGAAATATGAGAACACATTAGGCCGAATCAATAGATTCAATAAGGGTAAGGACCATTTGGATAAAATCCTAAGTGACTTACTTCCGGCCAATCACCACATTGGCTTGGGGTATACGATGGGATGTCCATCCAAAGCGGCCACTACTTTTGTTAGGCCAACTTCCGGTGACTCAACGAGTGGTAGCAAACACTCTATTGGTAGTTCATCTACCAATGGTGCTTCCACCTCGTCCACACCCTCCTTTGGAAAGAAACCCACTTTGGGTGGACCTCCAAAGAAGGGGCATGCTTATATGTACACCAATAACATGCCACGTAGGAACACACGTCCTACTCCACCATCTCACACATATGATGATTTCTATGCTACACGTTCACAGGCACGTGCACACCATGTGAGACACCCTCACGCACGTGTTCCCACACATGCATATGTTCACCCACCTCATCGTATGAATAATTCTTGTCATGCACCATTCCATCATGTTCCGTATGCCTATCCACGTCATGCATCACGTAGAAACCAACAACGCATGCATGCACCCATTAGGATGATGGCTCCCAAAATTTTCACTATTTGGAGCCCAAAGGACACAAGCATGGATGAAAAACAAGTAAATATGAATGCTTATTTTTTGGATGTTGTGCATAGTAGAGATTATGTGGGGAAGTCAAAGTCCAATTGGACTTGGCTTCCAAAGGTCTAACTTTTGAGGACCCAATGACCTTGGGTACCATGATATGAAAGTTTCTATCTTTAGGTACTCAAGGAAAAGAAAAAGAAGAGGAGCAACAAATTTAAATTTAGCTCCAAAGGGAATTGGATACTCGATAGCGGGTGTTCAAAACACATGACGGGTGACGCTCAATTGCTCTCCGGAGTGGTTCCCATTGCAAATGGAAATCGCGTCGTATTTGGAGGCAACGAGAGCGGAACCATCGTCGGTGTTGGTAAAGTGGGTAACCCTTCTAAACCCTTAATTAGTGATGTCTATCTAGTTAATGGTTTAAATCATAATCTTATTTCAATAAGCCAACTTTGTGACAAAGGTTACAAAGTTAGCTTTGCGAAAGGATTGTGTCATATTTCAAACGATAATAATAAATTATTATTTTCCGGCACACGCCATAAAGATATTTATATTTTGGATCTTCCTAAGTCATATGAACAATGTCTCGTTGCCAACACAAGTGAACAACACTTATGGCATCGACGCTTTGGACATGTGAACTTTGGAACACTTTATAAACTTTCGAAATTAAATTCCATTAAAGGTTTTCCAAAGCTCGTTTTCGAAAAGAAAAGTTTTTGTGATTCTTGTCAACGTGGCAAGCTTCCTAAATCTTCATTTAAACCTAAGAAAAGCATTTCTACGAAACGACCACTAGAGCTATTACATCTAGATTTATTTGGGCCAACTAGAGTTGCTTCCTTATGAAATGCAAGATATGGACTAGTCATCGTTGATGATTATTCAAGATTTACATGGGTATTTTTCTTATGTAATAAAAATGAAGCTTTTGAAAACTTCACAATATTTGTAAAGAAAGTACAAAATCTCATCGGAACCACCATTGTCACTATTCGTAGTGATCATGGGGGTGAATTTGAGAATGAGTCTTTCTCAAATTTTTGTGATGATCTTGGAATTACTCACACGTTTTCTTTCCCTCGCGCACCTCCTCAAAATGGTGTTGTTGAGAGGAAGAATAGAACACTTGTGGAGTGTGCTCGCACTATGCTCGAAGATAGTCAACTTGGTTATCAATTTTGGGCGGAAGCGGTACACACCGCTTGTTATGTGTTTAATAGAATACTTTTGAGGCCCGGCACCAAACAGACTTGCTATGAATTGTTGTTTGGTAGATTGCCTCAAGTTAAACATTTTCGTGTTTTCGGCGCAAAATGTTTCATTAAAAACACATATGATAATTTGGACAAGTTTGATCCGAGATCGGATGAGGGGATATTTGTTGGGTATTCCTCACGTAGCAAAGCCTACTGGATATACAACAAAAGATCCTCTACGATCGAGGAATCACTTCATGTCTCTTTTAATGAGAATTTTACTAATTCTAGAATTTCAAATGATAATGATTCTATGGATGTTTTATGTGATTCATTTGAAAATTCTAAGTCTATTGATTCAATTGATTCTATTGAGACTAACCCGACTAATGAAGTTGTTGAGAATGTGCCTAGTGATCAAGGTATTCCCAAGCGGCTTCATACCGTTCGCGACCATCCTCATGAGCAAGTTATTGGCAATATTAATGATAGTGTCAAGACGAGATCTCAAGTCCACCACTTCGCCAATTGTGCCTTTGCCTCATCGATAGAGCCAAAAAATATCGTTGAAGCGTGCGAAGATAGTGCTTGGATCCTTGCCATGGAGGAGGAACTCATTCAATTCGAGAGGAATGAGGTATGGGAGCTTGTTCCTTTGCCATCGAAGAACCACACCGTCATAGGGACAAAGTGGATCTTCAAGAACAAAACCGACGAAAATCAGGTCGTCGTCCGGAACAAAGCTCGGTTAGTTGCTCAAGGCTATCGCCAAGAGGAAGGTATCGATTTCGAAGAATCCTTCGCTCCGGTAGCTAGATTAGAATCAATTAGACTTTTATTGTCTTATGCATGCCATAAAAATTTTAAGTTATTTCAAATGGATGTTAAAAGTGCATTTTTAAACGGAGATGTTGTTGAGGAAGTTTACGTTTCTCAACCTCCGGGCTTCATAAATGAAAAATTTCCAAATCATGTTTTAAACTAAAGAAAGCTCTTTATGGTTTGAGACAAGCTCCTCGAGCTTGGTATGATCGCCTAAAGAATTTTCTTTTGGATTTGAATTTTAAAATGGGCGAAGCCGATTCTACACTTTTTGTTAAGCATGCGAATAATGATATTTTATTAGTTCAAATTTATGTTGATGATATCATTTTCGGTGCTACTAACTTCACTCTTTGCGAAGAGTTTTCTAATGTTATGAAGGACCAATTTGAGATGAGCCACATGGGCGAACTCAAATATTTCTTAGGACTCCAAATTCGCCAATTGAACGATGCAATCTTCATCCACCAAACGAAGTATACGGTGGAGTTGCTTAAGCGATTTGGAATGGAAAGTGCTTCCGGGAAAAAGACTCCAATGAGCACGACTACGCATCTTGACAAGGATACGGGCGGTAAGGATGTAGACATTCGTCTATATCGAGGTATGATAGGTAGTTTACTTTATCTTACCGCAAGTAGGCCCGATATTATGTTTGCCATATGCGTATGTGCTCGTTATCAGTCTCAACCTAAGGAGTCTCACTTAGTAGCGGTAAAGCGTATTTTCCGTTATCTAAGTTACACTTTAGATTTTGGATTACTTTATCCGAAATCTAGCACGTATGAGTTAGTCTCATACAGTGATGCCGATTATACGGGATGCAAATCCGACAGGAAAAGTACTAGTGGCACTTGCCATTTTCTAGGAAATTCTCTTGTCTCTTGGTTTTCCAAGAAGCAAAATTCCGTATCACTTTCAACCACCGAGGCGGAATATATTACCGCCGGTGCCGCTTGTGCCCAGGTTCTTTGGATGAGACACACTTTGAAGGATTTTGGTATTCACTGTGATACTAGCCCTATCATGGTGGATAACCAAAGTGCTATCTGTCTTTCAAAGAATCCGGTGCACCATTCCCGATCAAAACACATAGATGTCCGACACCATTTCTTAGATGATCATGTTGCTAAAAAGGACATCATTTTAGTGTACGTTGAAACCCAAAAGCAAATCACCGATATTTTCACGAAACCCCTAAAGGAGGACTCCTTTGTGCGGTTGCGTCGAGAATTGGGGATTATGGGTGAATCCGAGATATAGGATTCATATTTAAACTCAATCATCTTGCATGCTAATATATTTCGCGATATTTCATTCATGCTAGATTTATTGAATTTTTTGGGAATTTTATGTGATATGTTTGAATTTATGATCGAATTCGTATTTCAATGTCGTATTTAAGATTTCGACGTTTTATGGGGTAATTTAGATGACTAATGAGAGTGTTAAGATGTTTCATCCAAGTGGTTTGTGAAGAGAAATCAATTATCAATTTTTGGACTCTTCTAGTCGGTTTCAGTTCACTTGTCAACCGACTAGATGCTCATCTAGTCAGTCAGCAAGTGAACTCAGACCGACTAGATCAAGCTTCTATCTCACTCTTATCTTTTTCCTTCTTTAGTCGGTCACAGTACACTTACCGACCGACTAGATTGAAAACTAGTCGGTCAGTGAATATACTGCGACCTACTAAATCTTGCCCTAAAATTCACTGTTTGCCTCTGTTTCGACTTAGTCGGTTCAAGCTCATTGACCGACCGACTAGATCGTAATCTAGTCGGTCAGTACTTGAACTGTGACCGACTAAGTGGGTTAGGGCATTTGTGTCTTTTCGATTTCCAGACCGACTTATCTCTCATTTCGTCTGACTAAAGATCATTTTAGTAGGTCTATTCCTCAGCTCAAGCCCGAAAACCCCAAACCCCCTCCGAGCCTCTTCACCTTCCCGTCGACTCCGGCCATCTCTCCGGCCATCGCCGCCGTCCGCCGCCGTCGCCTCCTCCTCCTAGGTATCTCCCTCCTCCTCCTAGGTCGATTCCTACTCTAGGGTTTGTTTTTCATCTCATCTAGGGTTCTAGCTCCTAGGGTTTCTAGTTTTAACCTAGGGCTTGTGTTTCGGATTCTCTCTCTAGGGTCTGTGCTTTGGTGTTTGATCTTATCATCGTTTGGTTGTGCTCGTCGTGCTATGGCAAAGACAAGAATTCCTATCGCCTCTTCTGGGGCTTCACCTATGTCTATAGGGCCTTCCGACCCTAGGAATCCCCCTAAGCCTAAACGTCGTGCAAAATCAACCCAAGCTTCTCCGTCTTCGCCTCCTCTGAAGAAGCATAGGACGGCGACCGTAAAACCCCGCAAATCTAAGACCAAGAAGGCCATTCTCCACTCACCCTCTACTCCTCCCGATTCCGACACTGAATTTATCCCTGAGGATGAGCATAGCACTAAGGAACCCACTCCTCCACTTCGTCCTAGGACTCACCAGCCAAAGGGAAAGGGCCCAATGCCAGCGGGGGGTGTTGACATATCGTTGTGTCGCGATGACCCTTTGTGTCTCGCGGCCTACAACCGTATTGAACACTGCCCGATGTTATTGGAGCACTACGTCCAGTTTTCTGATTTCCTTGGCTTAGCTGACCTACTCTCCTATAGTGGTCTCCTTGATTATCTCCGATTCGACCCCAAGGCCAATCCCAAACCATATCCTCGCCTAGTGAAATTGTTCTATGCCAATCGCGTTCGAGGCCAGTACGATGTCAGTCACTCCATTGAGACTACTGTCTTGTGAACTCCTATAGTTCTCACGGTAGAAATCTTGGGGGAGATTCTTGGCTGTTCGTCGTGTGGTCTCCTTCCTTCGGACATTTCCGTCGACGATATTTCTTCCTTGGATCAGTCAGTTCTTTCAGATATCTTCCAGGTTATCCCCTCCGCATTCATTGGTGTTCCATCGAAATCTTTCAAGCCAAATGCGTGGGTCCTTAACTTGATCTTGAAGTCTTGTCTACTCCCTAAGTATGGATCATCTTCACTTCCATCCCAGCCGTTCTTGAAATTGATCTACGCTCTTTTCTTGGGGTGCGAGATTAATTGGGCTCGCGTGATACTCGATAAGATGGACTCTTTCGAGTGTATACGCAAGACCAATAAATCTGCGCATATTCCATATCCGTGCCTGTTGACCCTTGTGTTTCGTCATTTCCGAGTCCCTCTCCCTCCTGACGATGAGCGTCCCTTGGGTACTCCTCTAAACACGACGGCCGTTAAGAAATCTCTAGCGGCGCTTCGTCACGTGCAGAGGTCTACCGCATCAGCTTCCCAGTCTACTCCGTCAGCTGCTGCAGCCCTCGCTCCTCCTGCCACTTTAGACGATGTCGTACGCCTACTTCGTCAGCACGACTCCTGTTTGGCTCGTACTGAGGAGGTAGTCTGCCGTATGGCTCGTATGATGGGGATTGATCTTCCTCCTTCAGTTTCTGAGGCCGAGGAGATGGACGATGAGGAACTTGACGAGCTTGTCACTTCCTTAGCCCGTGGCGATGAGGCCACTGCTGCTGCTGCTGCTACTACTTCAGCTCTTGGAGATGGCACCACTTCCGGTGCTCCAGAGACGTCTGCTTCAGCTCTTCAGACTTCTGAGCCTGCTGCTGACCCTGTTGCCGAGCCTGCTGATATCCCTGTTGACACATCTGCCGTTGAGCCCGTCGTTGACGTCTCGACTCCTGCCCCGACGATTCCATCTGTTGAGACACCTCTTCTCCCTGCAGAGCCTGAGTCCACTCCGTCGACTGGACCCACGGACACTGCAGATCCAGCCACTTCCTCGTGATCGCTGTTCCGAGGACTCTCCACTACGCTTTGGATGATATATCTTAGTGAGAGTATTTTGGGTTAGGATAGAGTATGAGAGTTATGATATTTTGATGTATTTTGGATGATGTCGATGATGATATTGTATTTATTTTGATGTGGATGATGATGATGTATTTCTTTTTGATGGGTATGTTGCATTTGATGTATCGATATTTTTGCTGGATGTACTCATGATGTTATCATTTATATATATACATCGTCGTTCTCTTTGTCTTAATTCGTCGTGCACATTTAATATTCGTTCAATGCATGTGATGTGTGAATTCGTCGCTCGACGCATGCAAACTTGGTTAAATAGATTTAAATTCTATAATTGTATAGAATTGTTTTCCATGCACAAATTTAGCCAAGATTATTGAATATTGGAGAGTATGTTTCTTTATTCAAGAAATGAATAATTATTTTGTATTTTTGATGATTTTGATTATTTTTTTTGATAATGGACATTTTGGCACACCTTGATTTGATTTCCACATTTTTCCCTTGGTGTCAATTTGGTCCATCGTCATTGTCTACGACTCCCGATGTTGGATTTTCCATTTCCTAGTTGTTGTCGTTGTATGCCCCCCATTTTTGGGATAATGCCAAAGGGGGAGAGATAATGATAATAAATAGCGCAAATGAAAATTTAACTCAATTTCCAAGAATCTAGTTTGATATGTTAGATTCAGGGGGAGTTAAGATATATATAAGGATTTTCAAAATCCGATATTTCAAAAATCGATTCTCTTTATTTATCTTACTCGTCTGCTTGATGCAATTCATATATATTCATTTTGGAATTAACGTGTCATCAATGCAGGGGGAGTAAGTATTTTACATTTGAATCATTATTTTTGATTATTATTTATGTTGGTTTGTCATCACCAAAAAGGGGGAGAATGTTGAATATTGGACTCCCCGGATTTGGTTTTGATGATGAGCAAACATAAATAATCCATGAACTAACAATTTGTGAGCGCAGTTTTGGAGATCGTCGCCAATTTCACGAGAACATTCAAAGCGACATCTCAACACTTCCCAAAGCTCGTATTCATGCCTAAAGCTTCGTTGAAGCTCATGCGACGTTTTGGAAGTTATGAAGATTCAATCGAAGCTCTCGAAGACCGTTTATTAAGGTTTTATTTATAGTCTTTTAGCTTCGATATATAGAATGTTAAGCCTTGAGTATATCTTACGTTTCTATCTTCATTACGCTCATTTCGTAGCTCTAGGATCCTTGCACAAGTTCATTCTAACTTCCTCGAAGCATCGCGCTTTGATTCGGACTTTATTGTGCATGTTAGTTGGTACAAGAACAAGTACTGACCGACTAGATGGTGATCTAGTCGGTCGGCAACTCTTCTTGGACCGACTAGTTTGATTCCTTAATTTCTTGGACTTTACTGTTTATAGTTAGTCGGTCTATGTTGACTCACCGACCGACTAGTTTGTGAACTATTCGGTCAGTGATGCTTCTTTGACCGACTAGTTGTGACTTACTGTTCATGCTAAATTTCTCCTAAGCTACTGTTTATCGTTAGTCAGTCTAAGAACGTTTGGTGACCGACTAGTTGACAATCTAGTCGGTCAACTTTTGTTCTTGGACCGACTAAGTCAACTTGTGTTCAGACTATTTCATTTTGCCTCTTAGTCGGTCTACGTTCACTGACTGACCGACTAGTTGTGAAACTAGTCGGTCAGAAAGTCTTCTTGGACCGACTAGATTTCTAGGTCTGAAATTCTATCTCTTCTCAGATCTTCACTTAGTCGGTCCATGCTGTTTGACTGACCGACTAGTTGATGAACTAGTCGGTCAGTGATTGTTCTTTGACCGACTAATTCTCACAGATTTCTATCCGTTGGAGAATGACCTAACTTGTTTTTATGGGACCCTATAAATACGAACCTAGGTCATTTCTATCTAGGTCAGAGCTTCCATTCAGAGATTCATTGAGATCAAAAGAGATAGCCACTCTCACTCAAATCTAAAGCTCTCTTCCTCACAAGAAACCCATTCTCTCTCATTTCTAGATCTAGAATCCATCTAGAGAGAAGGTTGTTCTTGGTGAGCTCTTCAAACTATTGCTTGATCCAAGTCTCCAAATCATCCCTAGGCACCGATTGCTGGTCATTTCCTTGGTGCTAGGTCTTGGTGACTTCATCTTCCTCAAATCCTTCATTTCATCATTTGGGTAAGAAAAACTCAAGGTATAGGATTTTGTGGTAAGATTGTTTATTTCATATAAAACTCTTTAATATTGCTTTGTGATTCTCTCGGTTGTGAGAGAAGGTTGTGATCCCGGGTTGTGGGATTCACGTTTGCTATTGCATGTATGATTTGATCTTATGAAGGTTTTTCACAAGATATTCATAGTGGAAATCTTGAGTTAGGGTTTCTAACTCAAGTATCCGGAGGGGATCCGGGTGGTTGGGACGTAGGATCACCGGGAACAAGTCGGGGAGACTTGGGTGGATCCGAACCCATTAACATCGTTTGTTAGCATTGTTAATTTTGTGTTGTCATTCAATTTAAGCTTCCGCAAATTGATTTGGTAGTTGTTTGCAATTTAATTTGGAATTATACTCCTTATTATTTTAAAGTACTATTCACCCCCCTCTAGTACTTGTGCAGTAGCTGGTAGGGCATTACAGTACTCACCGGTTATTTTTATATTGCATTGACACTCCTACGCTTGGGAGTGAAAGGCGTGCACTTGCGCGTTTTCCGAGTCAACCAATTGGCACCGTTGCCGGGGACAGCGGTTTCTAGTAGTAGCATTTTATGATTGATTTTGAAACTTTTAGTGTGATACTTCTATCTCTTAGTGTGTGTCTTTCCGCTTATTTATTTTCCTTTTATTGAGTCTTTTGGATGTTATTTTCATTTTCTTGGAAATTTTTTTACCATGGCATCATCTTCAGATTTTTTGGACGTTGATTTGGAGGATATCCCACTTCCGCCATACTTTCATGGCACGGAGTGGGAGAACCCTCATTTGTATATTAAAAATTTTGAAGAGTGGATGTATTCATGTCTTGGTGGGAACATTAGCGATGATTGCATATAGTTCAGATTTTTTTCCCTCTTCTTTACAAGATGATGCTAGATTGTGGTTTGATTCTTTGTCTCTCGACTCACATTTTACTTGGTTGTCGTTTCAGGCTGAATTTCTCCGAGTGTTTTTGCCTATCTTTTTGGAGCAGGTACATGGGTGGCAGGCCATGAAGCAGTACATAGCGAGCTTCGCCCAGGCCGATGGAGAGGCCTACCATCAGGCTTGGCAGAGGTTCACTGATTTGGTGCTTGCGTGCCCACACCAGAGTTTTCACGAGGATCACCTCCTGCAGATATTTTATACTGGATTATCGCCATCTGGGCGAGATTTGGTGCAGATGAGCTGTGGTGGAGAGTTCTTTGATTATTCGACCGAGGATTCCTGGTGTTACCTGAGGGACCTTGCAGCGTGGGAGCAGACTGTGCCATCTGGAGAGCCGTCACTTGGATATGAGGATGATGGTCAGTCCCAGTTTCCATTTCAGGATGCGGAGCAGCAGGACCAGTACCAGCCTGAGGAGCCAGCTGAGGGCTCATTCCAATGCGACCCTATAGAATACCAAGAAAAACCTGTGAAGAGGGTGCATTGGGGCCAAGTAGAGGAATTTGAGCATATATATTTCGAGGAGTCAGAAGAGATAGATGATGGAGTACGTGTCGACCACGACGGTGACACGATGCATTTTCACTTTGAGGTTGAGGATGAAGCGGATGTGCATGATGGCCACGAGCAGTTTGAGGACACCATGGGGCCTGAGCCACATTCCACTTCAGAGTTAGCCTCACAGGTCGAGGCGGTTGAGTACTTAGGGAGGACGACTGAGATGAACTATTTCTGGGATGACGAGGGTGATGCGTGCTTGGATTTGCCTGAGATGAGTCTACCTCCAGTCCTGTCACATATGTCACTTCCCTCGCCTCAGGATGCGCACTTGCCAGTTATCGAGGAGGTTTGTCAGGAGCAGTTACCCATTGTGGGGAGTGCCGCAGAGATCGTTGATGTTGATATTGATGTCGAGGAAGAGGATAGCGACGGGGATTGCGAGATGGTATATATTGAGCCCGAGCTCCCTCTTACTCCAGTTTTCTCTCGGCAGCCACTTCCACCTCCTCCTGAGGCCGTGCTTCATCCCGAGCCTAGCATCACATTTCAGGGAAGTTCCCATCTTTCTTTTTCCTCCAACCCCGAATCAAACTTTTTAATTCCATATCATAATGATTCGGATTGTCGTCATTTGATCGTAAATTCATTTATTCATTTCGACGACCCATTTTGGCAAGCTTTTCATTTGGACGGACGCTCTCACCCGATTATTTTTGACACGACCTATCTCCCCCATTTGACAGGAACCTATCACAAGGAGATGCTTGGGGTTGTGTCGCTTGCCATTGATGCCCGCAATGGAGGTAGGGCATCGGACATGGCGATGCTCACGGAGGAGCGTAAGGATATGATCGAGCAGTTGCCACCGCCGTTATACATACGAGATCCGCCTTTTGCTAAGGTGTATTCTTTCCATGTAGTGTAAATAAATAAAAAGGTAGTTAGTTTGCTTTCGCCGAGTGCATCCAAGCTCATCATCATCTAGAACTTGGTCATTTCAATCTTCCATGCCTTCACATACATAGGGGTAAGATATATTCAACGCATAGGTAAGATTGTTCTTTTTCGGTTCTTTTGTTACGAAACCTAGTGCTCGGGTTGTGAGTACATTGTGGGGGGTTTAATCCACTTGAGATCTTTCTCCATACCCCGGTTTAGGGATTGTCCCGGTGTAGGGATTGTAGCTCGTGAAGAGAATGTTTATGTATCCCGGTTTAGGGAGCATAAGTGAAAAGCCATCGCACCAGTTTTGGACGATGGGACAGGAGTAGGATCGCTGGTGTAGGATCTGAACTAGGATACGTCTCTATGTTTGCATTTGCATCGGCGTATCTCTTTTATGGTTGTGTTGTTGAGCACTTTATTTTAATTTCTGCGGCATATTGTGCGTTCAATTACTAGGAACTTTTTAATTACGCATAGTACTTGCCATTACATTATGTACGCTTGGTATAGTGTATGTTGTGTAGCCAAAGGTCCCAACAAATACCACTTGCCCAACTGATGTTACTCGTCTTGCTTGAAGGAGTCATATTCGTCATATCTACTCACATTAACACTTATTGGTGTAGACCCTAAACATTTAGAACCATAAGTAGGACCTCCGAGATGATCATGTAAAAGTGCATGTACATCCTCTTGCGACACACATCATGTCCACTATATTCTCTCCAAAGCTCAAACTTCTTCAAAGATACAAAGGAAAAGTGAAGCCGAGAGATCATATTTACAATCAATAAAGGCCCCCTCCCAGCAGAATACTCCTTTTGTTAGGAGACATTTGGAAGATTCGTTGGTATATACATACTAATATCATGTAATAAAAATTAGGTAAAATTTCCTTTCAAAAATACATGGTCAAAAGATGTATTTCTATAACAATCCTAACCAATAAGGATTCCTCCTTGTATATGAATCCTAACCAATAAGGATTCCTCCTTACAAATGAAGACGCTAAGGTTAATTATTACCTTTAGTCCTGCTAACATGAGTCAATATCCTATCATGAAAGGTGACAAAAAGTAAAACATAAAGGTGGAACATGGTGCCCACACAAACTCTCTTTAATCCAATTCTATGCAAATTAGGATTAGACTACATGGGACAAGTGATGATATACCACCTAATAAGATGGTCTCAAGCTCATCATTGGAGAAGGCTTATAAGCAAAGAAGCTAAAGCAAGCCTAGTAAAGGCCTAGCCTAGATGGAAGACCCACTCTCAAAGTTGAAGTACCGAAATAACCCTGTATAAACTCTTTATATAACCTCCCATGTAGGAAGGCCCCCCTCTTTCAATTTCATATATTATATATTTTATATATCAGGTTTTAACTTAATCATCGAAGGAGGAGAAGCCAGGACCCCACCCAAGGTTCGACTCACTAATGCTTTTGGCTATTGTGGTGCATGTAAATTAGCATGAAAACCCTAAGCAGATGAAAGGAAACCATCTAGAATCATTTACACACATGATAGTGGAAAGAAAGTTGTCTAAGACCCACTGACACATGTGACGATAGAAAGGTGTCGTTTGGATCTACTAGTGCACTACAACATCATATACATACCAAAATATTTACAAAAAAGTATCTCATAATTATTACCAAACATAACAAAATAGACATTGTAGGAAGATATATGCCCATAAGGCAATTTATCTTGATTATACGTCTTGTTCATACCGTATATGGTACGTATTATTCTAAGTATAAAATGATTTGTATTAATATACTTAGATAATATCCATAGACTTATAGTTAGGTCCTTACATGTCTAGATGAGATCTCGATTATGAGTAAGTAAGAGACCGAATAGAAACTTAAGTCTAAAACGGTTCGTGATCGTAGATGTGTCGAGAACTGGATATCGACACATCGGATAGATCACTGTGTCTTCGTCTTACCTTCGGGTAATGATGATCTCATAGTCATTCGACTTGGTGAAGTCGGAGACGAGACACAGGTGCTCATTGGAGAATGAGTTCACTGAACGACCAAGTTAGAGTTATTAAATGGTTAACTTTAATGATATGTCTTTAATAACTCTAAGGTGATGATAGGTTAGTTGATCCTTAAGACCTGAAGTCATCTGTACAAACCTGTGAGCGGACGGTATAGCTTAGACCCATGATCTAGCTTCGAGGATCAGTCCTGCTGAAAGATCTTAGGTTGGGTTGCACCTGAAACTCCCAAGGTGAGTAAGTGACTAAGATGGGATTCGTCACTTCCATTAAAGGGAAGTTAGTGTTATAGGCTCAGTACGGTCTTTATGTTAATCCTCGGCCGGGGTACGTTGCAAGTATTACAACGTGTATACAATAAAGACCGCCGTATACTGACCAATGTTGTCTAATAGGGTTGACAGTAAACCATACCCTAGGCCAACAATAACACAGTCTTGACGAAGGGATTTTAGCGAACGGAATTCATCACTGACACAGCCAATGCAAACCCTATGATACTTTTGTCAAAGGGTCGATCACGTTATGATGACTCTGAAACAGGGACGACAGCTACTGCTCGTAGTGACCGTCGTCTAGGGGTATCGAGCCCCAACCTGTAGTAAGGTCAGGCTGTAGGGTCTCACACCGAGTAGTGCTTGTGTCTTAGTAATAGGAATATAGAATAGAGAGAAATATCATTTGATGATATTCACAAGTTAAGTTGTGAAAGTTAGTCGCATTAGCAATGGGGACACAACGTTGCATTAGATGCTAATTTTGACTAAACGTGTTGTAAATTAGTTACGACGAATTTAGTAGGAACAAACTTGTTGGAAAGCGTTACCTGGATGACGGGAACGTTCCGGTCTAAACACAGGTTCAAACCGCGTCCAAATCAAAGCTCAAACGAGCCCAGAAACGCAGAAAGAGTTCAAGGGGAAGTGGGTTAGACCCACTGGGCCAAAAGGCCCATGTACAAAGGCAAAACGGGCGACGCCCGCTGGCTGCAATGGGCGCACGCCCGTTGCACAGCGGGCGCGGCCCGCTGCAGCAGCGGGCGTGGCCCGCTGTGTGCAGCTGGCGGGCACCCGCTGCATCAGCTGGCGTGGCCCGCTGCACAGTGGGCCCGCGCCCGCTGATGCAGGGGGCACGGCCCGCTGCACGCAGCGGGCCCGGCCCGCTGCAGCAGCGGGCGCACGCCCGCTGCAGCCGCGGGCGGGCGGCCCGCCCTTGCTCCCTTGGGCGGGCGCGCCCGCAACTTAAGTCAAATTAGGTTTTTTTTGAAACCCTAATGACGGCTACGAATTTTGAGAAATTGCTAAACTTTGAGCAATCGTTTGAGGGGTCAAACGAAGTCGAAATTCGTCACCGTCAGTTCCTACGCATTCACCATTCCAAGCTTTTCCGATTGATAGCTTGTTTGGTATCTGAAGTTTAGTATGTGAGGAGAATTAATTCGTTAAAGTTTGACTTTGTGAAAGGCTAACTTTAAGTTGAAATTAAGCCAAATGGCTTAATTGAATTTTCTCTTCATAGGGATTGTCCCACATTGCCCGCAACGAGAAGTTGAGTGCTCACTCCCTATATAAATAGGGGTGCACTCTCCTCATTGAAACACACACCAGTCAACGATCGAGTAGCTCCAGATTTTTAGAGCAAGCTCGATCGGCGACTAAATCTCTCTCTCTATTTTCCTATTCTCCGGAGTAGTCCTAGCACGACTACGAAGGGGGTTTGGATCTGATCCGGACGTCTAAGACGCAGGTTTCTTCTCAAGTGAAACTTTCTACCGCATGTGATCGGCTCGAAGGGGAAAGTAGCTCGGGCGGATCGGTGCGAGGGTGCTATGCGGCTCGGGCAGATCGGGTCAACGCGGCTCGGCTACGAGGAGCTTCTCAAGACGGTGCGGTACATCTTGCCTGCTCCAGGGCCAAGATTCCGGGTATGTGGTTAAGCGTTTTCTAGTGTAGTTTTAATTAGTCGCTTTAATGTAGATCCTTCTTGGGGTGGTCAGACTCACTCCAAGTTGGCATAGATCGGGCTAGGTTCTGGCTCCCCAGAGCCTAGCTAAATAGTTTAGCTAGTGTAGAAATTTTGATTTCTGGTTTTTCCGCTGCGCTTTTGTGCCTCCGTGGTCCGTCCGACTCAGGACGGATACGGATCCGAGCTCTGGGGGTCCGCCAAAACCCCAACAGTGGTATCAGAGCCACGGTTATGCTATAGATCTACTATAGCGACTTTTTAATCGTTAAAAATGCTTAGCTTTCATGTGCAAAACCTTTTAGCTTTATGTTAAATTAGTTTTGAAAATATTTTTGTGTTTCAAAAATTAATTTTGCAACACGGAAATTTATTTTACTTATGGAGCAAATTATTTTTATGCGATAAATCTAAAAGTAGTCTCCTTTGTTTTAAATACTTTATAAAATTTTTATGAAACATTAAAAATTTTAAAAGAGTGTTTAAAGTTTATGTAAATTTTAGAAAAATTTTATTTTTGAAATTTAAGAATTTTTCGTTAGTTACATAAAGTTAGAGATCTTTAAAAACTTTATTTGAAAGCTTCTAAATGATTTCTAAAAGTTTTAAAAGAGTTTTAAAATTATTTTAAAATATGTAAGAAATAGAAATGTTTTATTTCATAAGATGAAACATAAATTAGTTTCTTTTTATTACATAAATGTTTCTAAAATTTTTATGTGATATTTTAATTTTAGAAATAAGGTTAAAATTTTTAAAGGCCTAAGTTTAAAAATTATTAGATAATTTTGTTCGACCTAGTTTTATGCGATAAAATTATTATGGAGGCTTTAAATTTTTTAATCTTTAATTTTAAGTGTTAAAATTTAGATTTGCATGTTTTAATTATGTAGACAATGTTAAACTTGCAAATACACTTCATATGTCACTAAAATGAAACTTTATTATATGCGGATAAATTAGCTGTTTCATTTCATGTTGAATAATGTATTCACAAACCTTATTAGGTTAGCCATTAAAATTTTATAAGATGAAATTTTAATATGACAGTGACATGCTATGTTTGATAAAACAAAACAACATCGAACCTAATACCAGATTAGGGTAGTCCCTTTGTTTTGTAAATCATTTCATTAAAACGTTCAATTAAATGATTTTCATAAAAAGACAAATTTGAATTGTTTTATTAAAATCCTAATTAGATTGGGGTAGTAAGTTGAACGAAGAACCTTATAGTTGATAAGGACTTAATAAAAGATGTTCAACCAATCTGAAAAATTTTGAATTTTTAGGACCAACTAGTTGATAAGGATTAACTAGTTCTCTAAATTAAAAGCCATTTAGTTGTTTGGAAAACATAAGATTGATGACAACTCCTTCAATGGATCATGATATCGGTCAATGTGCTTGGCTAAAGTTTTTGGACCAACCTAGCTAGACTGGGTAACACGTGGTCCTGGCTTAGTCAATTCACTGGCCGCATCCGCTGAACCGCAAGGAGTCGATTCATGACTATGTAAGTCCATCGACTATACCTAAGTCAATACGATAATAATCTTGTTCAAGATAAATCGTAGCCCTCTTTGTTTTAGGAGTTGGCAACTGTAAGAAACATGTTCCGGTTGTTGAGCTACACTCAAGCCGTGACATGTCAATCTTATAGAAACCGATTTCTTGATTGACATCTTAACCTGACTGAAACCGTTGTCTCATCCCTCGAGCTTCGGCGCAAGTCTAACCAAGAATGTAGTCTAAGACCTGACCCAAACCGGCGCGTCGTGCATACACCGAGCAAAGGGGCAAGTCAGGCTAGACACGAAAACAAGGGTCCGACTAGGCTAGCCATTGTGATCCGGTTGAGCACACTCATGATCACAAATGACTAGGGGTAAAATCGATAGGGAATCATAGTAAATATGATTGACGACGAGTTCGTCTACTGCAGAGTCGGACAACTTGTTGAGATACACTCAAGTTTGTCAGACTCAGGATAGTCGGATCCCTCTCTCACAAATGTTATTTTATAATAAATTGTTTGTTATTATGGATTTAAATAAATTTAGTGGGAGAATATAGTTTTATTAAAACCATTAAAACTATACTACGAACTTATACTAACTAAAGTATCTATAAAATGCAGAATGGACTCAGGTCTAAAATACATGGTAGAAAAGAACGTGCTGGATGGAACCAACTACAAAGACTGGCTTAGGAACATTAAGTTGGTCCTTTCCCTAGCTGGGATTGGATACATATTGTTCGAGGACGCTCCGGATAAGCCCGATGAGGATTCGACCCACGAAGAGAAAGAAGCCTTCAAGTTGTACCAGAGGGATGCAGAGAAGGCAAGATGCCTTACTCTAGCTTCGATGACCAACGAACTGCAAAGGAAGCATGAACATATGGATGTTCAGAGCATACTCCTTAATGCACAAGAGTTGTATGGCAAGCGATCCAGAGCTGCCAAGTTCGAAGCTACTAGCAACCTCTGGGGCACGAAGATGACGACATGACCCGTACAAGATCATGTCATCAAGATGATCGGGTACGTAGAGGACGCCGCCCAGTTAGGATTTGTCCTGGACAATGAGATGTCCACTGACATTATCCTAAAGTCTTTAACTCCTGAGTTCAAGCCCTTTATAACTGGCTTTATAATGAACAGCCTTGAGACAGATCTTCCCGGTCTCCTCAATATGCTCCGGCAATTTGAGGAGATTGAGAAGAAGCCGACTGCACTGGTTGTTGGCTCTGCCACTTCCGACCAGCCGAAAGGCAAAGGGAAGAAGAGGCAGGTCCCACAACATGCGAAGGCTAAGAATGGGAAGAAGAAGAACAAAGGGGCCCCGTCGAAATCTGAGTGCTTCCATTGCCACAAGATTGACCAATGGAAGAGGAACTGCAAGATCTATCTTGCAGAGAAGAAGAAGGGGCATACTGATGCCTCTACATTAGGTACAAATTAAAATTCAATTAAATGCAATTATTTCCATTCATATAGTATGGGACACTTATAGACATCTGTGTACTGTATACAGGTGGCTGATAAGAACTGGAGATTGAAGAAGTATGGAGATCGGTCGGTAATCAAAGCAACAGTTGCTGCTGGGACCGCTCAGAGACTTCTGGAGACGATGATCGTGATGGAGATGATATTTTTCTTATTTGAATAAAATGTATCATCTTTAAGGATCGAAAACAATGAATGAGTGCTTTGCACTCAAAGTTTATTTTTGATAAACAAATTAAGGTTCTTTTAATGAACCCGTTGTTTTGAAATGGATGTCTCGTTTGTTGCAATTGAAGTTGAATTGGCTTAAATTCTGTGGATGTGGTTTTCCTGTGATGGTTGCGTATATTTTCGAATAATGGTGTATAGCTTCGATAATATTGATTTTGAAGCTGACTAAATGTTAGAAGTCAATCAGTAGTTAAGTGTAGGTTCCAGAGGGCGTATAAATTGTGTGCGATCACAATAATACGCATATCAAGATTAACTCTTGATTACCTGCATTTAGTTATTAAAAGAGTTAATACTAAATGTGGTTAAAGGAATAAGTACAGTGTAGGACGTTTTGATTGAACGAGTCAATGTCAAGTTTCCTTAAAACGATCTTGACTTGACTCATTCGTCAAACTGAATCTGACACTTGTACATTCCATCTAAGGCACTTACCAAATGGTTATTTTTGCACATAAATCTAAATATGATTTAGATATTATGTTGAAGAAATTTGACCAGGTAATTCTTAAAGTCAGTGGGAGCAAGTTAATATACTTAGTTCCGTTTTCGGACTAAGTAAAAAGGATTTTTCACTTTAATGAATCTTCTATATAAACCATTAAGTCAAAATTGTTTTGATTTAATCGTATATATATAGAGACTTAGGGTGTCAAATATGTACTTGACATATTGACACAATAAAGTGGAGTGAGCTAGAACTGACTTACGGAAATGTTAGACCCCACATCTAGATCGTATAAGCTAACTGTTAGCTATACGAAGTTAGGAAAATTGATCCAGATCATTTTTTCCAAAGGATCAACCCTGTGTGATCAAGAGATGTAATTTCAATCCATTAAAATTCGTTGTAGATACTTATTAGTAGAACCATTCTTAGGTTTGCCATATCAAATGTCAAAGTGACTGATATGCTATAACGGTATGAGATACCGAGATAAATAGCCTAAGTGCAAGTGGGAGATGTAGGAAGATATATGCCCATAAGGCAATTTATCTTGATTATACGTCTTGTTCATACCGTATATGGTACGTATTATTCTAAGTATAAAATGATTTGTATTAATATACTTAGATAATATCCATAGACTTATAGTTAGGTCCTTACATGTCTAGATGAGATCTCGATTATGAGTAAGTAAGCGACCGAATAGAAACGTAAGTCTAAAACGGTTCGTGATCGTAGATGTGTCGAGAACTGGATATCGACACATCGGATAGATCACTGTGTCTTCGTCTTACCTTTGGGTAATGATGATCTCATAGTCATTCGACTTGGTGAAGTCGGAGACGAGACACATGTGCTCATTGGAGAATGAGTTCACTGAACGACCAAGTTAGAGTTATTAAATGGTTAACTTTAATGATCTGTCTTTAATAACTCTAGGGTGATGATAGGTTAGTTGATCCTTAAGACCTGAAGTCATCTGTACAAACCTGTGAGCAGACGGTATAGCTTAGACCCATGATCTAGCTTCGAGGATCAGTCCTGCTGAAAGATCTTAGGTTGGGTTGCACCTGAAACTCCCAAGGTGAGTAAGTGACTAAGATGGGATTCGTCACTTCCATTAAAGGGAAGTTAGTGTTATAGGCTCAATACGGTCTTTATGTTAATCCTCGGCCGGGGTACGTTGCAAGTAGTACAACGTGTATACAATAAAGACCGCCGTATACTGACCAATGTTGTCTAATAGGGTTGACAGTAAACCATACCCTAGGCCAACAATAACACAGTCTTGATGAAGGGATTTTAGCTAACGGAATTCATCACTGACACAGCCAATGCAAACCCTATGATACTTTTGTCAAAGGGTCGATCACGTTATGATGACTCTGAAACAGGGACGACAGCTACTGCTCGTAGTGACCGTCGTCTAGGGGTTTCGAGCCCCAACATGTAGTAAGGTCAGGCTGTAGGGTCTCACACCGAGTAGTGCTCGTGTCTTAGTAATAGGAATATAGAATAGAGAGAAATATCATTTGATGATATTCACAAGTTAAGTTGTGAAAGTTAGTCGCATTAGCAATAGGGACACAACGTTGCATTAGATGCTAATTTTGACTAAACGTGTTGTAAATTAGTTACGAAGAATTTAGTAGGAACAAACTTGTTGGAAAGGGTTACCTGGATGACGGGATCGTCCCGGTCTAAACACAAGTTCAAACCGCGTCCAAATCGGAGCTCAAACGAGCCCAGAAACGCAGAAAGAGTTCAAGGGGAAGTGGGTTAGACCCACTGGGCCAAAAGGCCCATGTGCAAAGGCAAAACGGGCGACGCCCACTGGCTGCAACGGGCGCACGCCCGTTGCACAGCGGGCGCGGCCCGCAGCAGCAGCGGGCGCGGCCCGCTGTGTGCAGCGGGCAGGCGCCCGCTGCATCAGCGGGCGTGGACCGCTGCACAGCGGGCCAGCGCCCGCTGATGCAGCGGGCACGGCCCGCTGCACGCAGCAGGCCAGCGCCCGCTGCTTGCAGCGGGCACGGCCCGCTGCAGCAGCGGGCGGGCGGCACGCCCTTGCTCCCTTGGGCGGGCGCGCCCGCAACTTAAGTCAAATTAGGTTTTTTTTGAAACCCTAATGACGGCTACGAATTTTGAGAAATTGCTAAACTTTGAGCAATCTTTTGAGGGGTCAAACGAAGTCGAAATTCGTCACCGTCAGTTCCTACGCGTTCACCATTCCAAGCTTTTCTGATTGATAGCTTGTTTGGTATCTGAAGTTTAGTATGTGAGGAGAATTAATTCGTTAAAGTTTGACTTTGTGAAAGGCTAACTTTAAGTTGAAATTAAGCCAAATGGCTTAATTGAATTTTCTCTTCATAGGGATTGTCCCACATTGCCCGCAACGAGAAGTTGAGTGCTCACTCCCTATATAAATAGGGGTGCACTCTCCTCGTTGAAACACACACCAGTCAACGATCGAGTAGCTCCAGATTTTTAGAGCAAGCTCGATCGATGACTAAATCTCTCTCTCTATTTTCCTATTCTCCGGAGTAGTCCTAGCATGACTACGAAGGGGGTTTGGATCTGATCCGGACGTCTAAGACGCGGGTTTCTTCTCAAGTGAAACTTTCTACCGCGTGTGATCGGCTCGAAGGCGAAAGCAGCTCGGGCGGATCGGTGCGAGGGTGCGAGGCGGCTCAGGCAGATCGGGTCAACGCAGCTCGGCTACGAGGAGCTTCTCAAGACGGTGCGGTACATCTTGCCTGCTCCAGGGCCAAGATTTCGGGTATGTGGTTAAGCGTTTTCTAGTGTAGTTTTAATTAGTCGCTTTAGTGTAGATCCTTCTTGGGGTGGTCAGACCCACTCCAAGTTGGCATAGATCGGGCTAGGTTCTGGCTCCCCAGAGCCTAGCTAAATAGTTTAGCTAGTGTAGAAATTTTGATTTCTGGTTTTTCCGCTGCGCTTTTGTGCCTCCGTGGTCCGTCCGACTCAGGACGGATACGGATCCGAGCTCTGGGGGTCCGCCAAAACCCCAACAGACATATCATAGATATAAATGGAAAGAGGTGATCCCAGTACTAAGTACTAACCCACTTACCAAGCTCAGTACCAAACCGCCTATTGTTTGACATGCCTTCTGTCTCATTTTATTCTTTTATTAATCATTCAAGTAATTAGTATTAAATAGTTGTAGCTCATGGGTCTAAGTGATAACATCAGCATTAATTATTCTTCTTCCAGATATAAAAGCGATGGGCTTATCAAATGAAACTAGACTCTCAAAATGAGATGAACATGACTAACATGATTGAAATCCCTATCGATTTAAAAGAATTGATCTTTTTCGAGTCTTAACATTTTTAGATACACATTCAAATATTATATTAACTCATGTGATACTATATTGCTCTTTAATTCTTTATCGTACCATCATGTTAATCACACAAAAGGATATAAGTCAAAACCTAACACTATGTGTTTCGGGGTGTTTTCTTACCGCTGAATCGTTGACCGGAGGGTGGGAGGTCAGCGTGGTCCAAAGGGATACGTGGAACCTCCGGGACCGGTTGAAGGTGCGTTCGCTCGGTGAGGAACACGGAGGTCCTCGCGTCGGTTTACCGAAGGGTAGCCTCGGCAAAACGACGACCTTCCAGTGGTGGAGACGAGGGGGCTCGGGGACGAGGGCGCTCACCTCCGGCTGGGAAGACACTGAGGGGTAGCCTCGGCGTCACTGGATCTACTGGGCATGAATAGATAAGAGAGCTCGTCTGGGGGTTGGACCTTGGTTCCGACCAATTCCCCTCCGATGCCAAAGTCAGATCTGGTCTGATAGGTGTTCGGTGGGATGATGCTTGGTTCGCGGAGAGACCAAGCACCGATCCTCGGGCCGAGATATGGAGGAGAAATATGTAAAGGTGTAAGAAGGTGTAAGAGTTTGTATGAGATACCTCCATTGTAGATCTCGAAGATCCGCCCTTTTCATATGACACATCCCTCTCCTCATATACCTGAGCCCCAGTGATAATGGGCCATGATGAGACATTATTGCTGTCATTCATGTGGACGTGCAAATGAGGAAATGTTGACCTCCACTAATTGCTCCCGTTTGATGAGGGGATGAATGCCAGGAAGGTGGCCATGAATGGCGAGTGATGATTGGTGAGTGATGGCCATGAATTCGGGCCATGATTGGCGAGTTATTGTCATGAAGGTGGCCGCCATAATTGGTGAGTGATGGCCATGAAGTCGGGCCATGATTGACAAGTCATGGCCATGAATGTGGCTGCCCTATTTGGCTAGTGCTCCCTCAATTTAGGGAGCGATTTCCTCCACTACAGATAGTGGACGGTCTTTGGGCATTCGTCTTGGGTAGAGAAGCACGACCCGTCCGTGAGATCCTTGGGCCAGAGTCTAAGGCTGTAGTAGGCTGGTTGACTGGTCGTGGTTGACTTGGCTCCTCCGGGCCCGGTCAAAATGGTCGTATCAATTGCCCCCTTCTTCCAAGCTATATCGTCGCTGAGGTTGAGGTCGGGAGATGTAGTATAAGGGGGAGAAGTGGCTCCTTTTGTAAATTTGATCCAACTTGCAGAGTCGGCTAGTGACAATAATTTGTCGGTCCGAGATTCGTTCGGTGACAAGGGGAGTTGTCCCTCGACTTATGGTCGACGAAGGAGTGGGTCGGCCAGCTGTGGGAGTTGCCCCAGCCTTACGACCGATCTTATTCGTTCGGTGGGGAGGGGAGTTGCCCCTTGACTTACGGCCGATGAAGGAGTGGGTCGGCTAGCTGGTAGAGTTGCCCCTAGCTTTACGATCGATCTTGTTCGTTCAGTGGAAAGGGGAGTTGTCCCTCGGCTTGCGGCCGACGAAGGTGTGGGTCGACCAGCTGGGAGAGTTTTTCCTAGCCTTACGGTCGATATGGTTGGTCTGCTAGTGGAGTTGTCCCCAGCCTTACGATCAATGGGTCGATTGGCCTGCTGGGGAAGCTATCCCTAGTCTTACAGTCGATCGAGTGATCGACCAACTGGGGTAGTTGCCCCAGCCTTAAAGTCGATGTGGTCGATCTGCTGGAGAAGTTGCCCCCAGCCTTATGATCGACGTGTCGATTGGCCTGCTAGGGGGGCGACCCCCAGCCTTATAATCGATCGAGTGATCGGCCTACTGGGGGAGTTGCCCCCAGCCTTACGGTCGATGTGGACGGTCCGCTGGGGGAGTTGCCCACAGCCTTACGATCGACGGGTCGATTGCCCTACTGAAGGAGCTACCCCTAGTCTTACAGTCGATCGAGTGAACGGCCTACTAGGGGAGTTGCCCACAGCCTTACGGTCGATGTGGTCGGTCCACTGGGGGAGTTGCCCCCAGCCTTATGATCGACGAGTCGATTGGCCTGCTGGGGCAGCTACCCCTAGTCTTACAGTCGATCAAGTGATCAGCCTGCTGGGGGAGTTGCCCTCAGCCTTACAGTCAATCTGTTCGTTTGGTTGCAAGGGGAGTTGTCCCGCGGCTTACGACCAACGAATGAGTGGGTCAGCCAGCTGGGAGAGTTGCCCCTAGCCTTACAATTGATCTGTTCGTTCGGTTGCGATGTGAGTTGCCCCCCCGACTTACAGCCGACGAAGGAGTGATGACCTTGTGAAGACTTTCGAAGGTTCCATGATGGCACTCTGTGACCATTTCGACCGACTTGGGTGGAGGCAGGAGCAGTTCGGTAGCCTGGTAGGGGCAGTCCGTCCAGTGGTTGCTCGACGACCCATCGGAAGGGCTGTTCTGATGCCCGAACGAAGTTTGGATGATGGCAGCTTGGCCGGATCGGTTGGCTGGGCTGACAGCTTGGCAAGCGATGGCCTAGTAGCACGGTCGGAGGAGCTGCCTGGATGCTCAGACTCAGACAACCATGGTTTGGTCAGACCGGTTGGTTGGGCCGACAGCTTGGCAAGCGGTGGCCCAGTAGCACGGTTGGAGGAGCTGCCTAGATGCTTGAACTCGGACGACCATGGTTTGGTCAGACCAGTTGGTTGGGCCGACAGCTCGACAAGCGGTGGCCCAGTAGCACGGTTGGAGGAGCTGCGTGGATGTTCAGACTCGGACGACCATGGTTTAGTCAGACCGGTTGGTTGGGCCGACAGCTCGACAAGCAGTGGCCTAGTCGCACGGTCGATGAAGCTGCTTAGATGCTCGAACTCAGACGATCGTGGTTCAGTTAGATCGGTTTGGCCCGGCTCGCGGAGAGAGCTCAGCATGGCCGACAACTCGACATTGAGCTCGGACTATGCTGGATCGGACAAGTGCTTTGACTCGAAAACTGCCCTCAGATCTTGTTGTTTTGATCTGATCACGCTTCTGATTCTGTTGAAGAAAGATGTGCTGGGGGATTTTCTTCGAGGCCACAGAGATTTGCTGGGAGTAGAGAGATCAGGAAGTGAACTCTTCCAGCACTAGAGGCGTCCTGGGTGGGTCGTCTCAGATCAGAGGGCTCGGGTCGAGCTGGTCAGAGGTCCGGTATCGATGATGTGGTCACCAGCATGGCCCTCGAGCCACTGTTGAGATAAACGGCGAGCTCAAATTACGGCAAGGGTCCTTAGCATGTCTCGGTTGGCAGCTCTGCTCTCTCCTCGGAAGCAGAGTCAGCGGAGGTTTTGTGTTGCCACCTCAATTTTTGCATCATTGCCATTTGGTGAGTTCGAAAGGCAGAGGCAGTTCGGGTCCCACCATGTACGTTATCTTTGCCCCCTCTATGATGCAGGTTTACCCTGGAAAATAGGAAACCTGGGTCGTTGGAAGTTTCATTATATTGGCGCTAGTCAGTCGGATGGGTTGGCCCAGTCTCGACCGTCCCCGTCTGGTTGGCCTCGTCCTGGATGGGTCAGTGTGAGATTTGAACCCGGTCAAGCCGCGGTCTTGTCCTCGAAGGAGGAGGATAATAGTTCGGTCTCAGCACAGAATCGCTCTTCCTATCCATCAACAGCTCACCGAGCATGCTGAACTTTCAAACGTCAGCGTCAGATCCGCTCCTACCAGTTTATTCATTGTTGCCACATTCTCAACTAAAGCAGAGCAGCATGAAGTTGAGAGTGTAGATATGCGCTTGGTCATTTGGGATGAATCCCAGGCTCAACTTTGACCGATCTCAGCGGATGAGCAAGCGGAGACATGGTGAGCTTGACAATGTGCCCGCCCAGCGTGATTCCAAGGTGTTGGGGCTTGAAGTCATATCGGTCTTGACAATGAACATGCAGAGCTCATTCAACAGCAGGGCTCTGTTTTCAAAACTACTGTTAGCAAAGGGGAAAGTGTCACTTTCGTAAGTGAAAGGAGTGCGAGCCAAAAAATCTTTCAAGAAAAGAAAGCTAGGAAGAGGAAGCCTAAAGGCAGTCAACTTATTTTTGACTTATCTGAAAGTGGACCGAAGAAAAGTGTGCTCAGGTTAATTGTGTTGTCATCCTTGGTAGTTAGCATCCTCGGGCGGTTGGCACATACGGCGGCTCAGTATGGGTAGTCAAATGTCTGTCATGCTTGGCACGTTTGAATGTTCAGTGTGCTCGGTAAGCTAAGCTCGGTGCCAGATGTTTGGCCTGGCACGGCATGCTCGCCATTCTCCGCTCCGTTCGGCACGCTTAGCTTGGCGCCAATGTCCATCTCGGGAAGAGGAGCCCGGCAAGGGGTAGCTTCAGTAGGGGGAGCTTTGCAGGAGGAGTTCCGACGAAGGGCCCAGGCTCGGATGGCAGGAATGGAAAGTGTTGTCGGGATTTGGTCCGGGGTTCACGGCAGGGATTGTTGTTCTCCACGGCATGATGGTTTGTTAGAGCTTGCCACTACTTGGCCCCAGTTTGTTTTCAGCTCCTGAGACCACCTGAGCAGACGATGTTTGGGGTACGTGGGGCGTGGGCTTGGCAGATCTGTAGCTTGCCGTCGAAAGTGGCGGATGGTGGGCAAACGAAAGTAGCGATCTGTGGATGATGTGTCTATATTTTCTATATTTTTATAGCATCATTTCATTTAATTTCACGTCACATCTACATCCAAATCCCGCATTTTCTTACGATACTGCACTTCTAATGCTGTATTCGAGTTTCGTAGAGCTTTGTGGATTTTTAGGGATTTTGGAGCGATTTGGAGCCATTTTTGGATATGGACACATCCAGCGCGTCCGTGAGTCTGGTGACGAGGCTCTACAGGAGTTTGCCGAGATTCGGAAGCATATGGGAGGAGAAGAGAAGAAGCTAGCAAGAGAAAGGAGTCAGGGCCCAAGCATATGGATCTTTCCCAGGCGTCTCGACCGAGCAGCTCAAGCTCCTCGGTCGAGCTGATACACGAGCCCAGCAGAATGCGCATCCTACTCGACCAAGCAGAGTGGCGACTCGGCCCGAGTCGACCCATTTTCGAGCTCCATCCCACCAGCATCCTGCTCGACCGAGCCAGCAGACGACTCGACCAAGCAAGGCCTACTCGGGTCGAGTAGACAGAGTGACACTTTGGAAGGAGAGCCCCGATCTACTGACAGCTCGATTGAGTAGGTGGGCTACTCGACTGAGTAGCCCGGACCCCTTCGCCTAGCCAGGAGCAGCTAAGGCGCATGCTCGACCGAGCAGGCGTCTACTCGACCGAGCAGCCGGCTCGGTCGGCGACAAGTGGGCCCCCGAACTTCAGATTTTCGGATTATTCGTGGGGGCCCCATACTGATGTATTAGAGCTAATTTTTACTAACGTTTTAGAGGGTTGATGGTTATGTTTTGAATTGAGCTTAAGTGTGGAGATCTAAAAAACTATTGTAGATCTAGATCTAGGTTTTGGAATTGAGCTGTTCTTGGCTAAAGGTTACATTTTTATTATCTCTTGCGTCTTGGAATTTGCGGAAGTTCTTTGGATCTCTATTGGCTATCGTTCTTTCTCATTTTTGGTACGTAAGATCTTTATTTCTTGCTATTTAATTGCTACGATTTTTTCTACGGTAAAAACTATGTTTTCATTTGTCGTAGTCGCTATGTGTGAGTAGTTTTTCTTAAGGCTGATGGGTTAGCCCTAAGACTCTAGGAAAGAGATGTAGATCTGGATTTCTAGGTTGTGTTGGTGTCATGCCCCGCTTCCCTAAAATGGAGGCGAGACGTGAGAAGGTCCGCACGAGAGTGGAGCTGCGAAGCCCCAAACCCGATAAGCGTCAATTTAGTATAAGCAGGTCCCTGTAATCGCAAAAGGAACAACAACAATAATAATAATAATGAGACGGATATAAAATACCAATCCCAAAGTTCGTCCACAAAATATTCAACATCACAGAAAAGCCACCAGGCTAACAGAAAAAGAGTCTAAGGCCCAGAACAAGGCCAACAAAACAACACAAACATAACAGAGTATCGAACTAGGTGCCACGCACCGACAACTAAGCAGTCCAACAAAAGTAGCTAAACGACGACACTAAGACTGATCCCCAGTGTCAACGTAGTCCTCGATCAACGCGGGTCCTAACTCAGCGTCAGCGAACACCACGTCCTCAGCAAGTAACTCAGGCTCGGGCTCTAACATGTGTCACCCAAAAGAGAAAAGGGGCACATGTCAGAAAGTCGAAAGACTTGTGCAAGGAAACAGGAATAAAGGTAAACTAGCAACCTAGCAGTTAAAACATGGTGCATGGCAAGTAAAGTAAGGTGGTAGCAAGTAAAGTAAAGGAGAGTACAAGTGGCAAGTGGTTGCTGTGACAAGTAGTGGCAAGTAACAAGTACAAGTACAAGGGATCACTCAACGAGTGCCCTATGCCCTCAGGCTGTGTTCAAGTGTCAAGTACAAGGGATCACTCAACGAGTGCCCTATGCCCTCAGGCTGTGATGCGCTCGTCTTCTGGAACACGAGCCAGAAAGTGTATTTAACAAGCATGGCGTAGGGGTGCACCTAGCCAGAACAAGTAGCACTAGTATGTAGCGATGCTACGCAATCACGATGAGTATTCAAGTATGCAATGACATGAGCAGATATTCGTGTACCGTTAATAGAAATTAAACGTGACAGGCAGAATGCAATGACATGAACATATTCGCATACCGTTAATTAAATTAAACATGGCAGTTAAAATGCAATAGCAGGTAAGGATGCATGGATGACATGAACAGTTAATACGCGTATCGTTTAGGGAAATTAAACGTGACATACAGGCATGATGAGGGTGACGAACCAAGCTTCGTTGTCAAGCTAGGTCAATGGCGTCTAGACGGCTATCCTTTCACCGTCTAGTCTCTTTTACGCTAAAGCAAGGTAAATGGCCTAAAACATGGCCTAAATCAAGAGATGCAAGTTTCACTTGCCTGATACCGGGATTGACGAGCAATGAAGATCGTCACACAAGCTAACTACGGAATGGATCACTGTTATGGCAAAACAATTATTAGCACAATGATCCTAAATAAGTTTCTTATTAGAACCCTAATCATCTAATCAATCCATTTTATTAGGGTTTCACAATGTCAATGTGGGTTATGCTAAAATTAAAGGAATCGAGTATTACCGCGTAGGGAACGGAAGAATAACGCCGAGCAACCACGGCGACGGAAGAAACGCTCCGGGGAACCTAGGGTTCAGATCTGGAAATGATTGGAGAAGTTTGGAGAAATAGGGTTTTGGGGGATTTTGGAGATTTGATGGAGATTTGGGGAAGATGAGAGGTGGAAAGAGTGTAGGGAGGGTTTGGATGATGGAGGATGAGCTTGGATGAAGGAAATAGGGTTTTGGGGAAGATGGGGGCTCAAAGGGGAAGAAATTAGGGTTTTGGGTCGTGAGGGAGGAGAAGAAAACGTTTGGAGGAGTATTTATAGAGTTTGGTGGCGGCTAGGGTAAAACTAGGGTTTCTTGCACTGCTTAGTCGGTCAAAGACCAACTGCTGACCGACTAGTTTGAGAACTAGTCGGTCGGTTGACCAACGCAGACCGACTAAGTGTAAACAGTAGCTCCAGTCGAAAACCTGAACTAAGAGTTAGTCGGTCCAAGAACAACTACTGACCGACTAGTTTGCAACCTAGTCGGTCAACCAACGTTCTTAGACCGACTAACGATAAACAGTAACTCCTGAATAATTTAGGAAGCCAACTAGTCGGTCCAAGAAGGATTGCCGACCGACTGGATCATCATCTAGTCGGTCGGTGGCCCTTCTTACACCGGCTAATTAGCACAAAAAGTTCCGATACGGGGCGCGGAGCTCTGGGATCGATTCCTAAGACTCCTAGGCTTGATCTAATAGTAAGATACGACCGTTATGAAGCCCGTCATGAATGACTTACTCCGAAATCGACGATCCTAAGGAAGAAATGAGAAAACACGACGAAACGATCGAAAATGAAAGTTACGGAGACGAATGTAATGCCCTACAATCTACTGCACAAGTACTAGAGGGGGGTGAATAGTACTTTAAAATAACAAGGAGTATAATTCCAAATTAAATTGCAAACAACTACCAAATCAATTTGCGGAAGCTTAAATTGAATGACAACAACAAAATTAACAATGCAAACAAATGATGTTAATGGGTTCGGATCCACCCAAGTCTCCCCGACTTGTTCCCGTTGATCCTACGTCCCAACCACCCGGATCCCCTCCGGATACTTAGGTTAGAAACCATAACCCAAGATTTCCACTATGAATATCTTGTGAAAAACCTTCACAAGATCAAATAATACAACAACGGCAATAGTGAATCCCACAACCCGGGATCACAACCTTCTCTCACAACCGAGAGAATCAACAAGCAATATAAAAGAGTTTATATTGAAATAAGCAAACTTACCACAAAATCCTATACCTTGAGTTTTTCTTACCCAATAGGTGAAATGAAGGATTTGAGGAAGATGAAGTCACCAAGTCCTAGCACCAAGGAAATGACCAGCAATAGGTGCCTAGGGATGATTTGGAGACTTGGATCAAGCTATAGCTTGAAGAGCTCACCAAGAACAAACTTATCTCAATATGGATTCTAGATCTAGAATAGTGAGAGAATGGGTTTCTTGTGAGGAAGAGAGATTTAGATTTGAGTGAGAATGGCTATCTCTTTTGATCTCAATGAATCTCTGAATGGAAGCTCTAACCTAGATAGAAATGACCTAGGTTCGTATTTATAGGGTCCCATACAAACAAGTTAGGTCATTCTCCAACGGATAGAAATCTGGGAGAATTAGTCGGTCAAAGAACAATCACTGACCGACTAGTTCATCAACTAGTCGGTCAGTCAAACAGCATGGACCGACTAAGAGAGGAACTGGGAAGAGATAGAATTTCAGACCTAGAAATCTAGTCGGTCCAAGAAGACTTTCTGACCGACTAGTTTCACAACTAGTCGGTCAGTCAGTGAACGTAGACCGACTAAGAGGCAAAATGAAATAGTCTGAATACAAATTGACTTAGTCGGTCCAAGAACAAAAGTTGACCGACTAGATTGTCAACTAGTCGGTCACCAAACGTTCTTAGACCGACTAACGATAAACAGTAGCTTAGGAGAAATTTAGCATGAACAGTAAGTCACAACTAGTCGGTCAAAGAAGCATCACTGACCGACTAGTTCACAAACTAGTCGGTCGGTGAGTCAACGTAGACCGACTAACTGTAAACAGTAAAGTCCAAGAAATTAAGGAATCAAACTAGTCGGTCCAAGAAGAGTTGCTGACCGACTAGATCACCATCTAGTCGGTCAGTACTTCTTCTTGTACCAACTAACATGCACAAACAAGTCCGAATCGAAGCGCGACGCTTCGAGGAAGTTAGAATGAACTTGTACAAGGATCCTAGAGCTACGATATGAGCGTTATGAAGATAAAAACGTAAGATATACTCAAGGCTTAACATTCTATCAATCGAAGCTAAAAGACTATAAATAAAACCTTAAAGAACGGTCTTCGAGAGCTTCGATTGAATCTTCATAACTTCCAAAACGGCGCAAGAGCTTCAACGAAGCTTTAGGCATGAATACGAGTTTTGTGAAGTGTTGAGATGTCGCTTTGAATGTTCTCGTGAATTTGGCGACGATCTCCAATACTGCGCTCACAAATTGTTAGTTCATGAATTATTTATGTTTGCTCATCATCAAAACCAAATCTGGGGAGTCCAATATTCAACATTCTCCCCCTTTTTGGTGATGACAAACCAACATAAATAATAATCAAAAATAATGATTCAAATGTAAATTACTTACTCCCCCTGCATTGATGACACGTTAATTCCAAAATGAATATATATGAATTGCATCAATCAGACGAGTAAGATAAATAAAGAGAATCGATTTTCGAAATATCGGATTTTGAAAATCCTTATATATATCTTAACTCCCCCTGAATCTAACATATCAAACTAGATTCTTGGAAATTGAGTTAAATTTTCATTTGCCCTATTTATTATCATTATCTCTCCCCCTTTGGCATTATCCCAAAAATGGGGGGCATACAACGACAACAACTAGGAAATGGAAAATCCAACATCGGGAGTCGTAGACAATGACGATGGACGTAATTGACACCAAGGGAAAAATGATGAAATCAAATCAAGGTGTGCCAAATTGTCCATTATCAAAAAGCGATAATCAAAATCATCAAAAATACCAAATAATTGTTTATTTCTTGAATAAAGAAACATACTCTCCAATATTCAACATTCTTGGTTAAATTTGTGCATGGAAAACAATTCTATACAATTATAGAATATCAATCTATTTAACCAAGTTTTTCAATCGTCGAGCGACGATTTTACATAGCATGGACATTGAATGAGAATTAATGTGCACGACGAAGTTAATATCACAACATGAACACCGATGTATATATAGAAATGATAACATCATGAGTACATCGAATATAAAAAAATACATCATATCAAGTGTGACACATCATCTATATAAACATCAAAAAGTACAACATCATCATCCACATCAAAATATAACACCATCATCAACATCATCCAAAGTACATCAAAATATCCAACACCGACATCCAGAAAACTCAAAAATACATCAAAACAACCCTCAATCTCCATCCTAACCCAAAATACTCTCAAAAAGATATATCATCCAAAGAGTAGTGGAGAGTCCTCGGAACAGACGATCACGAGGAAGTGGCTGGATCTGCAGTGTCCGTGGGTCCAGTCGACGGAGTGGACTCAGGCTCTGCAGGGAGAAGAGGCGTCTTAACAGACGGGATCGTCGGGGCAGGAGTGGAAACGATGGGCTCAACAGCTGGGGTCACAACAGCAGGGGTCTCAACAGCAGCAGGTGAGACAGGAGCAGGCTCGTCAGTAGGAGTAACAACAGCCACAGAAGTCTGGATTACTGCTGCAGAAGTCTCTGGAACACCGGAAGAGGTGCCAACTCCAGGAGCAGAAGTGGTAGCAGCAGCAGCAGCAGTGGCCTCATCGCCACGGGCTAAGGAAGTGACAAGCTCGTCAATCTCCTCATCGTCCATCTCCTCGGCCTCAGAAACTGAAGGAGGAAGATCAACCCCCATCATCTGAGCCATACGGCAGACGACCTCCTCGGTACGAGCCAAACGCGACTCGTGCCGACGAAGAAGGCGTACGACATCATCTAATGTAGCAGGAGGAGTGGAGGCTGCAGCAGCTGAGGGGGTAGCCTGGGAAGCAGATGTGGTCGACCTCTGCATGTGACGAAGCGCCGCTAGAGATTTCTTAACGGCCGTCGCGTTCAGAGGGGGACCCAAGGGACGCTCATCGTCAGGAGGGAGAGGGACTCGGAAATGACGAAAGACAAGGGTCAGCAGACACGGATATGGAATATGCGCAGATTTATTGGTCTTGCGTATACACTCGAAAGAGTCCATCTTATCGAGTATAACACGAGCCCAATTAATCTCGCAACCCAAGAAAAGAGCGTAGATAAGCTTCAAAAATGGCTGGGATGGAAGTGAAGATGAGCCGTACTTGGGAAGCAAGCACGACTTCAGAATAAGATTCAACACCCATGCATTTGGCTTGAACGACTTCGAAGGAACTCCAATGAGGGCAGGAGGGATCACATGGAAAATATCAGCAAGAACGGACTGATCCAAGGAAGTGATATCATCGATGGAAATGTCAGAAGGAAGGAGACCGGACGACGAACAACAAAGTATCTCCCCCAAGATTTCTGCCGTGAGAACTATAGGAGTTCCCAAGACAGTAGTCTCGATGGAGTGACTCGCATCGTACTGGCCTCGGACACGATTGGCATAGAACAATTTCACAAGGCGAGGATAAGGTTTAGGGTTGGCCTTAAGATCATAGCGAAGATAATCAAGGAGCCCACTATAGGAGAGGAGGTCAGCTAAGCCAAGGAAATCTGAAAACTCAACGTAGTGCTCCAATAGCATCGGGCAGTGTTCAATACGGTTGTAGGCCGCGAGACACATAGGGTCGTTGTGACACAACGATATGTCAACACCACCCGCTGGCATTGGGCCTTTTCCTTTAGGCTGGCGAGTCCTAGGACGAAGTGGAGGAGTGGGTTCCCTATGGCTAGGCTCATCCTCAGGCACAAACTCAGTGTCGGAATCAGGAGGAGTCGAGGGTGAGTGGAGTATGGGCTTTTTGGTCTTAGATTTTCTGGGTTTGACCGTCGCCGTCCTCTGCTTCTTCAGAGGAGGTGAAGACGGAGAAGCTTGGGAAGATTTAGCACGACGCTTGGGCTTAGATGGATTCCTAGGCTCAGAAGGCTCTACAGATATTGGGGAAGCCCCAGATGAAGTGATAGGGATCCTCGTCTTTGCCATGATCGTGGCACGACGAGTACAAGCAACCGAAGATGGTTGAAGAATCCTAAGCACACAGCCCTAAGATAGGAAATCCGAAATTAATCAAGCCCTAGTTGAAATTTGAAACCCTAGAACCTAGATACGATCTAAAACAAACCCTAGAGTATGAATCGAGACCTAGGAGAGGGGAGATATACCTAGGAGCAGGAGTCGACGGCGGCGGACGGCGGGGATGGCCGGAGAGATGGCCGGAAGTCGACGGAAGTTGAAGGGGCTCGAGGGGGGTTTGGGAGTTATCGGGCTGGAGCTTTGAAAGAGACCGACTAAAATGAGCTTTAGTCGAATAAAAGAGATTTAAGTCGGTCGGGAAAGCTAAAAGACACATTTGCCCTAACACACTTAGTCGGTCACAGTTCAAGCACTGACCGACTAGATTACGATCTAGTCGGTCGGTCAATGAGCTTGAACCGACTAACTCGAAACAGAGGCAAACAGGGAAGTTTTAGGGCTAGAATTAGTCGGTCGCAGTATACTCACTGACCGACTGGTTTTCAATCTAGTCGGTCGGTAAGTGTACTATGACCGACTAAAAGAAGTCAATGACACAAGAGAGCTAAAAGATTGAACTAGTCGGTCTGAGTTCACTTGCTGACCGACTAGATGAGCATCTAGTCGGTTGACAAATGAACTGAAACCGACTAGAAGAGTCCAAATATTGAAAAATGATTTCTCTTCACAAACCACTTGGATGAAACATCTTAACACTCTCATTAGTCATCTAAATTACCCCATAAAACGTCGAAATCTTAAATACGACATTCAAATACGAATTCGATCATAAATTCAAACATATCACATAAAATTCCCAAAAATTCAATAAATCTAGCATGAACGAAATATCACGAAATATAATAGCATGCAAGATAATTGAATGAAATATGAATCCTATATCTTGGATTCACCCATAATCCCCAATTCTCGACGCAACCGCACAAAGGAGTCCTCCTTTAGGGGTTTCGTGAAAATATCGGTGATTTGCTTTTGGGTTTCAACGTACACTAAAATGATGTCCTTTTTAGCAACATGATCATCTAAAAAATGGTGTCGGACATCTATGTGTTTTGATCGGGAATGGTGCACCGGATTCTTTGAAAGACAGATAGCACTTTGGTTATCCACCATGATAGGGCTAGTATCAAAGTGAATACCAAAATCCTTCAAAGTGTGTCTCATCCAAAGAACCTGGGCACAAGCGGCACCGGCGGCAATATATTCCGCCTCGGTGGTTGAAAGTGATACGGAATTTTGCTTCTTGGAAAACCAAGAGACAAGAGAATTTCCTAGAAAATGGCAAGTGCCACTAGTACTTTTCCTGTCGGATTTGCATCCCGCATAATCGGCATCACTGTATGAGACTAACTCATACGTGCTAGATTTTGGATAAAGTAATCCAAAATCAATTGTATAACTTAGATAACGGAAAATACGCTTTACCGCTACTAAGTGAGACTCCTTAGGTTGAGACTGATAACGAGCACATATGCATACGGCAAACATAATATCGGGCCTACTTGTGGTAAGATAAAGTAAGCTACCTATCATACCTCGATATAGACGAATGTCTACATCCTTACCGCCTATATCCTTGTCAAGATGCGTAGTCGTGCTCATTGGAGTCTTTTTCCCGGAAGCACTTTCCATTCCAAATCGCTTAAGCAACTCCACCGTATACTTCGTTTGGTGGATGAAGATTGCATCGTTCAATTGGCGAATTTGGAGACCTAAGAAATATTTGAGTTCGCCCATGTGGCTCATCTCAAATTGTTCCTTCATAACATTAGAAAACTCTTCGCAAAGAGTGAAGTTAGTAGCATCGAAAAGATATCATCAACATAAATTTGAACTAATAAAATATCATTATTCGCATGCTTAACAAAAAGTGTAGAATCGGCTTCGCCCATTTTAAAATTCAAATCTAAAAGAAAATTCTTTAGGCGATCATACCAAGCTCGAGGAGCTTGTCTCAAACCATAAAGAGCTTTCTTTAGTTTAAAAACATGATTTGGAAATTTTTCATTTATGAAGCCCGGAGGTTGAGAAACGTAAACTTCCTCAACAACATCTCCGTTTAAAAATGCACTTTTAACATCCATTTGAAATAACTTAAAATTTTTATGGCATGCATAAGACAATAAAAGTCTAATTGATTCTAATCTAGCTACCGGAGCGAAGGATTCTTCGAAATCAATCCTTCCTCTTGGCGATAGCCTTGAGCAACTAACCGAGCCTTGTTCCAGACGACGACTTGATTTTCGTCGGTTTTGTTCTTGAAGATCCACTTTGTCCCTATGACTGTGTGGTTCTTCGATGGCAAAGGAACAAGCTCCCATACCTCATTCCTCTCGAATTGAATGAGTTCCTCCTCCATGGCAAGGATCCAAGCACTATCTTCGCACGCTTCAACTATATTCTTTGGCTCTATTGTTGAGGCAAAGGCACAATTGGCGAAGAGGTGGACTTGAGATCTCGTCTTGACAATATCATTAATATTGCCAATGACTTGCTCATGGGGATGGTCACGAACGGTATGAAGCCGCTTGGGAATACCTTGATCACTAGGCACATTCTCAACAACTTCATTAGTCGGGTTAGTATCAATAGAATCAATTGAATCAATAGACTTAGAATTTTCAAACGAATCACATAAAACATCCATAGAATCATTATCATTTGAAATTCTAGAAGTAGTAAAATTCTCATTAAAAGAGACATGAAGTGATTCCTTGATCGTAGAGGATCTTTTGTTGTATATCCGGTAGGCTTTGCTACGTGAGGAATACCCAACAAATATCCCCTCATCCGATCTCGGATCAAACTTGTCCAAATTATCATATGTGTTTTTAATAAAACATTTTGCGCCGAAAACACGAAAATGTTTAACTTGAGGCAATCTACCAAACAACAATTCATAGCAAGTTTGTTTGGTGCCGGGCCTCAAAAGTATTCTATTAAACACATAACAAGCGGTGTGTACCGCTTCCGCCCAAAATTGATAACCAAGTTGACTATCTTCGAGCATAGTGCGAGCACACTCCACAAGCGTTCTATTCTTCCTCTCAACAACACCATTTTGAGGAGGTGCGCGAGGGAAAGAAAACGTGTGAGTAATTCCAAGATCATCACAAAAATTTGAGAAAGACTCATTCTCAAATTCACCCCCATGATCACTACGAATAGTGACAATGGTGGTTCCGATGAGATTTTGTACTTTCTTCACAAATATTGTGAAGTTTTCAAAAGCTTCATTTTTATTACATAAGAAAAATACCCATGTAAATCTTGAATAATCATCAACGATGACTAGTCCATATCTTGCATTTCCTAAGGAAGCAACTCTAGTTGGCCCAAATAAATCTAGATGTAATAGCTCTAGTGGCCGTTTCGTAGAAATGCTTTTCTTAGGTTTAAATGAAGATTTAGGAAGCTTGCCACGTTGACAAGAGTCACAAAAACTTTTCTTTTCAAAAAACGAGCTTCGGAAAACCTTTAATGGAATTTAATTTCGAAAGCTTATAAAGTGTTCCAAAGTTCACATGTCCAAAGCGTCGATGCCATAAGTGTTGTTCACTTGTGTTGGCAACGAGACATTGTTCATATGACTTAGGAAGATCCAAAATATAAATATCTTTATGGCGTGTGCCGGAAAATAATAATTTATTATTATCATTTGAAATATGACACAATCCTTTCGCAAAGCTAACTTTGTAACCTTTGTCACAAAGTTGGCTTATTGAAATAAGATTATGATTTAAACCATTAACTAGATAGACATCACTAATTAAGGGTTTAGAAGGGTTACCCACTTTACCAACACCGACGATGGTTCCGCTCTCATTGCCTCCAAATACGACGCGATTTCCATTTGCAATGGGAACCACTCCGGAGAGCAATTGAGCGTCACCCGTCATGTGTTTTGAACACCCGCTATCGAGTATCCAATTCCTTTTGGAGCTAAATTTAAATTTGTTGCTCCTCTTCTTTTTCTTTTCCTTGAGTACCTAAAGATAGAAACATTCATATCATGGTACCCAAGGTCATTGGGTCCTCAAAGGTTAGACCTTTGGAAGCCAAGTCCAATTGGACTTAGACTTCCCCACATAATTTCTACTATGCACAACATCCGAAAAATAAGCATTCATATACACTTGTTTTTCATCCATGCTTGTGTCCTTTGGGCTCCAAATAGTGAAAATTTTGGGAGCCATCATCCTATTGGGTGCATGCATGCGACGTTGATTTCTACGTGATGCATGTCGTGGATAGGCATAAGGAACATGATGGAATGGTGCACGACGAGAATTATTCATATGATGAGGTGGGTGAACATATGCATGTGTGGGAACATGTGCGTGAGGGTGTCTCACAAGTTGTGCACGTGCCCGTGAACGTGTAGCATAGAAATCATCGTATGTGTGAGACGGTGGAGTAGGACGTGTGTTCCTACGTGGCATGGTATTGGTGTACATATAGGCATGCCCCTTCTTTGGAGGTCCACCCAAAGTGGGTTTCTTTCCAAAAGAGGGTGTGGACGAGGTGGAAGCACCATTGGTAGATGAACTACCAATAGAGTGTTTGCTACCACTCGTAGAGTCACCGGAAGTTGGCCTAACAAAAGTAGTGGCCACTTTGGATGGACATCCCATCGTATACCCCAAACCAATGTGGTGATTGGCCGGAAGTAAGTCACTTAGGATTTTATCCAAATGGTCCTTACCCTTATTGAATCTATTGATTCGGCCTAATGTGTTCTCATATTTCTCTTTGAGAGAACGCATAGAAGTATCCAAAGTAGATACTTGCGATGTGAGCACATAAACACGAGATTTAAGACTTTCATTCTTATTACTCAAAGTCGAGTTTTGAGAAGTCAAATCCGCTATCCTATGTTCTTCCGGATCATCAATGCTAACATGTTCAAGTTTAGATTTGAGATTAACAATCTCATTTCTTAACTCTTCAACAACGGTGTCGTTGTTGGTGATGATAGTCTTAGGCGAGGTTTGAATGCTAGCTAGGTCATCTTTTACTTTAGTATATCTATTTACTAATTTAGTGTATTTAGACCATAAATGAGAGTTAGCATCCCTAAGATCATCCATAGTTACCTCATTGCCTTCGTCGTCGCTATCATCGGAGGAGGAAGATCCTTGATCATGCTCCTCTCTTGCCATGAAGCACATGTGCGCTTGCTCCACTTTCTCATCGTCCGACTCTCCGCTTGAGGAATCCTCGGAGTCGGTGAATGTTGTTCCGACAAGTCCCTTTTTGTACCCCTTTTTGTACTTCTTCGACTTGTCGAACTTCGGCGCCTTCCACTTCTCCTTTTGCTTGTTTTGAGGACAATCCGCTTTGATGTGTCCTGGCTTATTACATTTAAAGCACAAAGGTGGAGAGGCGTTAGTAGAAGTAAACTTAGATTTTTGTTTGAAGTTACCCTTTCGGAAGAAGCGATTGAACTTCTTTGCCATGAGTGCAACGGATTCCATGTCCATTTCTTCTTCCGAGTCCTCATCATCGGTAGAGGTGGATGAAGCCGCCTTGAATGCAATTGCCTTTTTCTTAGGCACGTCTTGGTTCAAATAGGACTTCATCTTTTCTTGTAGATTCACCTTGCTATCTTTGCGTACCTCGTATGACATCAAAGTACCCATTAATTGAACTACGGTATATTTATTCATGTCATTACCTTCCTCGATGGCGAAGGTACGTTTCTCCCAAGAAGAAGGAAGTCCTTCGATAAGCTTTGAGCACTTCTCCTTTTGAGTGTAGGACTTGCCGAGGGCCTCTAACTCGTTTATTATGTCAACGAAGCGAGCGTAATATTCCTTCATCTTCTCGCCCTGTTGCATATGAAACATTTCGTAATCTTTGTTTACGACTACGAGTTTAGAGTCTCTTACCCTACTCGTCCCTTCATGAAGTATGAGGAGGGAGTTCTAAATTTGATATGCACTCTTACATGTGCATATCTTATTGAAGTCCTCGGGCTCCAATGCGCATTGCAAGGCGTTCATTGCCTTGGCATTGCTTACCTCCGCGGCGACCTCCGCGGTTGTCCATTTCTCAAAATCTTCTTCTTCGGGCTCGATGTATTCCTTCATTGTAGTCCTCCATAAAGATGCACTCCGGAGGAAGGTTTCCATCCGGCATTTCCAGTACCCGTAGTTGGTACCGTTGAAGAATGGAGGCCTCGTAGAGGAATGTCCTTCCATAACCGAAGATGCTCCTTCTCGGTTCCTGAAGGTGTCATAGTTGGAAGGTGGACGCACGGTCTTGTTGTCGTTGGCAGACATAGCTAAGTATCTGGCTCTGATACCAAATGTAATGCCCTACAAGCTACTGCACAAGTACTAGAGGGGGGTGAATAGTACTTTAAAATAACAAGGAGTATAATTCCAAATTAAATTGCAAACAACTACCAAATCAATTTGTGGAAGCTTAAATTGAATGACAACAACAAAATTAACAATGCAAACAAATGATGTTAATGGGTTCGGATCCACCCAAGTCTCCCCGACTTGTTCCCGGTGATCCTACGTCCCAACCACCCGGATCCCCTCAGGATACTTAGGTTAGAAACCCTAACCCAAGATTTCCACTATGAATATCTTGTGAAAAACCTTCACAAGATCAAATCATACAACAACGGCAATAGTGAATCCCACAACCCGGGATCACAACCTTCTCTCACAACTGAGAGAATCAACAAGCAATATAAAAGAGTTTATATTGAAATAAGCAAACTTACCACAAAATCCTATACCTTGAGTTTTTCTTACCCAATAGGTGAAATGAAGGATTTGAGGAAGATGAAGTCACCAAGTCCTAGCACCAAGGAAATGACCAGCAATAGGTGCCTAGGGATGATTTGGAGACTTGGATCAAGCTATAGCTTGAAGAGCTCACCAAGAACAAACTTCTCTCAATATGGATTCTAGATCTAGAATAGTGAGAGAATGGGTTTCTTGTGAGGAAGAGAGCTTTAGATTTGAGTGAGAATGGCTATCTCTTTTGATCTCAATGAATCTCTGAATGGAAGCTCTAACCTAGATAGAAATGACCTAGGTTCGTATTTATAGGGTCCCATACAAACAAGTTAGGTCATTCTCCAACGGATAGAAATCTGGGAGAATTAGTCGGTCAAAGAACAATCACTGACCGACTAGTTCATCAACTAGTCGGTCAGTCAAACAGCATGGACCGACTAAGAGAGGAACTGAGAAGAGATAGAATTTCAGACCTAGAAATCTAGTCGGTCCAAGAAGACTTTCTGACCGACTAGTTTCACAACTAGTCGGTCAGTCAGTGAACGTAGACCGACTAAGAGGCAAAATGAAATAGTCTGAATACAAATTGACTTAGTCGGTCCAAGAACAAAAGTTGACCGACTAGATTGTCAACTAGTCGGTCACCAAACGTTCTTAGACCGACTAACGATAAACAGTAGCTTAGGAGAAATTTAGCATGAACAGTAAGTCACAACTAGTCGGTCAAAGAAGCATCACTGACCGACTAGTTCACAAACTAGTCGGTCGGTGAGTCAACGTAGACCGACTAACTGTAAACAGTAAAGTCCAAGAAATTAAGGAATCAAACTAGTCGGTCCAAGAAGAGTTGCTGACCGACTAGATCACCATCTAGTCGGTCAGTACTTCTTCTTGTACCAACTAACATGCACAAACAAGTCCGAATCGAAGCGCGACACTTCGAGGAAGTTAGAATGAACTTGTACAAGGATCCTAGAGCTACGATATGAGCGTTATGAAGATAGAAACGTAAGATATACTCAAGTCTTAACATTCTATCAATCGAAGCTAAAAGACTATAAATAAAACCTTAAAGAACGGTCTTCGAGAGCTTCGATTGAATCTTCATAACATCCAAAATGGCGCAAGAGCTTCAACGAAGCTTTAGGCATGAATACGAGTTTTGTGAAGTGTTGAGATGTCGCTTTGAATGTTCTCGTGAATTTGGCGACGATCTCCAATACTACGCTCACAAATTGTTAGTTCATGAATTATTTATGTTTGCTCATCATCAAAACCAAATCCGGGGAGTCCAATATTCAACAACGAAAACCACACATGAGGAGGAAATCCACCAAAACATATATTATATTATAATAATTCCAGATACATGAAAAGCAGTCGTTACATCCTCCCCAACTTAAGAAAAATTCCGTCCTCGAAATTTCCAAACACTTACGAGTCCGGAAACAAAAGTGGGAAACGCTCTCGCATCTCATCTTCATTCTCCCAAGTAGACTCTCCAGGTGAGCCATGTCGCCACATCACCCTCACAAGATTGACAATCTTGTTCCGAAGCGATTTCTGACGCCTGTCCAGAATCTGCACTGGATGCTGGTCATACGTCAAATCTGGGCGAACGGTAAACTCCGAAAAATCCACAGCATGAGATGGATCGCTAATGTATCGACGAAGCTGCGACACATGGAAAACATTGTGAACTCCTTCCAAAGAAGGCGGCAAGGCCAAGCGATAAGCTACCTCGCCAACTTTCTCCAGAATGTCAAACGGTCCAATGTATCACGGGCTCAACTTCCCTCGCTTCCCAAAACGAATCACACCACGATTCGGGGAAATCTTCAAGAACACATGGTCGCCCGGCTGAAACTCCAAAGGACGACGTTTAGCATCCGCCCAATGCTTAAAACGGTCCTGAGCAATCCTCAACCTCTCCCGAATATTCCTGACGATATCCACGGCCTCCACGATCATCTCAGGTCCCAACAACTCCCGATCACCAACGTCATCCCAACTCAATGGCGATCGACATTTCCTCCCATAAAGAGCGGCGAAAGGCGCCATGCCAATACTCGCCTGGAAGCTGTTGTTGTAAGAGAACTCCACCAAATGTAGATGGTCCTCCCACGAACCCTTGAAATCCGACATGCACGCCCTCAGCATGTCTTCCAAAATCTGAATCGTCCTCTCGGACTGGCCATCCGTCTGCGGATGGTACGCCGTGCTGAAACTCAGACGCGTACCCAAGCTCTTCTGCAAACTCTGCCAGAACTGAGATGTGAACCTCGTGCCTCTGTCAGACACGATACTCACGGGGACTCCATGAAGTCGCACGACCTCCTGCACGATTCACGTTACATCACTATCCAAAATAGGAAAAGGAAATAAAAACGGAGAGTAAAAGAATTTTACCTCCATATATCTCCTCGCTAGCGCCTCAGTGGGCTGTCCCACTCGGAACGGAATAAAGTGCGCAGATTTGGTCAATCGATCTACGATCACCCAAATCGCGTCATTCTGCTTCGGACTCCGAGGTAGTCCAGTCACGAAATCCATAGTGATGTGTTGCCATTTCCACTCCGGAATCGGAAGCGGTTGTAGCAACCCGGCCGTACGCTGATGCTCCGCCTTCACTTGCTGGCAAACCAAGCACTTGGCTACACTCCGAGCCACACTCCTCTTCATACCATGCCACCAATAATTCAGACGAAGATCCTGGTACATCTTGGTGCCACCAGGATGCACAGAATACGGCGAACGGTGTGCCTCCACCATTAACTCCTCTCTGATATCCCCAGCTGGCACACACAACCTGGCTCCGAACCTCAGCGAGCCATTCTCATGAATCAAAAAGTCAGTCCGCAGACCGGCTTCCACCTGCTCCCGAATCTTCACCAGCTTCGGATCCTCAGCCTGGCCAGCCTTAATCCGATCCACGATCGTCGACTGTACCTGCATGTACATCAACGAAAAAGCCTCCCCAGGAAGAACAATCTCCACGCCAGACTCGCAAAAATCCTGCTGCAATCTCCACTGCGAGGTCAAGACCATCACCGCTGGAAGCCTACTCAGCGCATCAGGGACCACATTCACCTTGCCAGGGTGAAACTGCAAATCAATATCATAATCCGCCATAAGCTCCAACCATCGACGCTGTCGCATGTTGAGCTCCTTCTGAGTGAAAATATACTTCAAGCTTTTGTGATCGGTGAAGATCTTCACTTTCTCACTCAGCAGGAAGTGCCTCCAAATCTTAAGAGCAAACACAACGGCAGCCAACTCCAAATCATGCGTCGGGTAATTCTTCTCATGAACCTTAAGCTGACGAGACGCATACGCCACAACATGCCCATGCTGATGCAACACACAACCGAGACCCTTGCCAGAAGCATCACAAAAGATCTCAAATCCACCGCTACGATCAGGCACAACCAGAATAGGGGCAGTCGTCAACCTCTCCTTCAGAATACCAAAAGCACTCTCACAATCACCCGACCAAACAAAAGCAACATCCTTCCGCGTCAACCTGGTCATCGGCTCAGCAATACGAGAAAAGTCCTTAATGAATCGCCGATAATAACCAGCAAGTCCAAGGAAACTCCGAATCTCAGACGCAGACGACGGAACAGGCCACTCCCTGATGGCCCTAATCTTCTCGGGATCCACTGAAATACCATCTCCAGTCACCACATGCCCCAGAAAAGCAACTCTGTCCAGCCAAAACTCGCATTTCGAAAACTTAGCATACAACCGATGCTTCCTCAAAATCTCCAACACCGTCCTTAAGTGCGAGGCATGCTCTTCATCCGACTTCGAATAGATCAGAATGTCGTCAATGAAGATAACGACAAACTTATCCAAAAAGTCGTAGAATATCAGGTTCATCAGATTCATGAAAACTGCGGGCGCGTTAGTTACGCCGAAAGGCATAACCACGAACTCATAGTGTCCATACTTCGTCCTGAACGCTGTCTTCGGAACATCTCCCTTCTTCACCTTCAACTGATGGTAACCACTCCTCAAATCCAATTTAGAAAACACCCTCGAACCTCCAAGCTGATCAAAAATATCATCGATGCGAGGTAACATGTATTTATTCTTAATGGTCACCGCATTCAACTCCCGATAGTCCACGCACATGCGACGCGAACCATCCTTCTTCTTTACCAGTAACACCGGTGCTCCCCACGGAGACACACTAGGATTAATATAACCCTTCTGCAAGAGCTCATCCAACTGCTTCTTTAACTCTTCCAATTCAGCGGGTGCCATACGATACGGCGCCTTCGAAATCGGCTGCGCACCTGGAACAAGATCAATAGAAAATTCTAGAGCTCGATCAGGTGGCAAACCAGACATCTCCTCGGGGAAGACGTCGCCAAAATCACGCACCACAGCTGGCCACTCCAACTCCATCTGCATAGCCACGACATCCACTGGTCTGGCCCAAAATCTGACCGGACCCAGCGAACTGCTACTACGACTGAACTCAAATACTGGATGTCTGGGAATCTCGAACACCACCTTCTTTCTCCGATAGTCGATCGTAGCATAGAAGCTCGCAAGCCAGTCCATCCCAAGGACCGCATCGTAATTGATGATGTCGTGGACAATGAAATCAGCACAAATCTCACGCCCACAAACCACCAACGTGCAAGAATTGCACCCACGATGCACCGAGACTACACCGTTCCCTGTGACGATATTCCAACTCTTAGGAAGAGGGGACGTCGACAAGGAATGCTTCTCCACGAAGCTCCGGGCTAGAATGCACATTGTTGCACCAGAGTCAAAGAGGACTCGTGCAGGAAATGTGCAAACCAAAACCACACCTAACAAGCAATTAACAATCAAATCCTAGTCTAGCAGCGATCATGAGCAAGCAACCAACATAATCAAAGATCAAACTACTAAGGAAGATAAATAGCTAGAATGAGCGTTACCTGCAATAACTTCATCCATGGCCATGCTCTCCTCCTCAGTCATCAGAAAGGCCTGCCCTCTCGGTGGAACAGCCTGCCGAAAGGCCTGTCTCTGTGGAACAAGGGGCGCTCCACGTCCAACGGGCACAGGAGCTCGCTGCTGCAACGGCTGTGCTGCAATAGGAGCCCGCCAAGGCTGCCTCGACTTCGGACACTCTCGGATGGTGTGGGCAGGATCTCCGCAGACAATGCACTGCCCCAGAAACCTCCTACACTGATCCCTGAGGTGTCCAGTCTTGCCACAGAAATGGCAAGTCTTCAGAATAGGCCCTCCTGGCCTCTGGAACTGCACCGGATGATTAGGCTTGAAACCAGGCCTAACCACCGCCCTGGCATGCTCCATAGGCCTCTTCCCAGCTCCGGAAACATGTCCCTTCCTCTGATTCAAATTCAACTCTTGCTGCCTCGCAGCAATCAGAACCTTCTGATATGTCTCCAAGTCAGAAGAGGTCACAAAGCTCTGAAACTCCAAGGCAAGTCCCTGAAGAAATCGCTGAGCTTTCTCATCGGCATCTTGCACCATCTTAGGTGCAAACCGACTGAGACTCGTGAACTCTTGGTGGTACTGATCCACCGACAAACTCCCCTGCTTCAGATCTATAAAGCGTTGCAGCATCACCTGCCTAGGGGCCTTCTGGAAAAACTCTCCATCAAATCTGGACTCGAAGGTAGCCCAGACGATAGGCTCCACCAGCATCTTCTCTTCAGCATCCCACCAATTCCTGGCGTTGTCCTTCAGCTGCCTCTTAGCCAAATCAAACCATCCAGCCGGGTTAATCTTCGCCATCGCCAGGTTATCCTCAATGTTCCTTATCCACTCGTCAGTCGCCAGAGGACCCTCAGATCCATCAAAATATGCGGGAGCCAGCTCCCGAAATTGCTTCGCTCCCGGCTCAGAGCGAGGGGCATCCGGAAAGGCCCGGGCAGCTCGAGCAAGTGGAGCATTCTGGACGTGCAGGAGCACGCCCTGCTGCACTTGCATCATCTGGATCATCATCCGCATCATCTCACCATTGGTGGGTTCCCGCTCAGGCTCCTCATCATGAGGAGGCGCACCACTACCTCCACCACGGGTGAATCGCCTTCCTGTCATCTAGTGACACAGAAAACGAAGCAGATTAGACTCATAGCTTATGACTCGGATATCGAATTTATTTGTTGGACAATCTTATATTATTATTGTTATCCCTGATAATTGCAGTTACAGAGGGACCTGCATGGGCCACCACTTAAACCTGTCACGCCCCGCTTCCCTAAAATGGAGGCGAGACGTGAGAAGGTCCGCACGAGAGTGGAGCTGCGACGCCCCAAACCCGATAAGCGTCAATTTAGTATAAGCAGGTCCCTGTAATCGCAAAAGGAACAACAACAATAATAATAATAATGAGACGGATATAAAATACCAATCCCAAAGTTCGTCCACAAAATATTCAACATCACAGAAAAGCCACCAGGCTAACAGAAAAAGAGTCTAAGGCCCAGAACAAGGCCAACAAAACAACACAAACATAACAGAGTATCGAACTAGGTGCCACGCACCGACAACTAAGCAGTCCAACAAAAGTAGCTAAACGACGACACTAAGACTGATCCCCAGTGTCAACGTAGTCCTCGATCAACGCGGGTCCTGACTCAGCGTCAGCGAACACCACGTCCTCAGCAAGTAACTCAGGCTCGGGCTCTAACATGTGTCACCCAAAAGAGAAAAGGGGCACATGTCAGCAAGTCGAAAGACTTGTGCAAGGAAACGGGAATAAAGGTAAACTAGCAACCTAGCAGTTAAAACATGGTGCATGGCAAGTAAAGTAAGGTGGTAGCAAGTAAAGTAAAGGAGAGTACAAGTGGCAAGTGGTTGCTGTGACAAGTAGTGGCAAGTAACAAGTACATGTACAAGGGATCACTCAACGAGTGCCCTATGCCCTCAGGCTGTGTTCAAGTGTCAAGTACAAGGGATCACTCAACGAGTGCCCTATGCCCTAAGGCTGTGATGCGCTCGTCTTCTGGAATACGAGCCAGAAAGTGTATTTAACAAGTATGGCGTAGGGGTGCACCTAGCCGGAACAAGTAGCACTAGTATGTAGCGATGCTACGCAATCACGATGAGTATTCAAGTATGCAATGACATGAGCAGATATTCGCGTACCGTTAATAGAAATTAAACGTGACAGGCAGAATGCAATGACATGAACATATTCGCGTATCGTTAATTAAATTAAACATGGCAGTTAAAATGCAATAGCAGGTAAGGATGCATGGATGACATGAACAGTTAATACGCGTACCGTTTAGGGAAATTAAACGTGACATACAAGCATGATGAGAGTGACGGACCAAGCTTCGTTGTCAAGCTAGGTCAATGGCGTCTAGACGGCTATCCTTTCACCGTCTAGTCTCTTTTACGCTAAAGCAAGGTAAATGGCCTAAAACATGGCCTAAATCAAGAGATGCAAGTTTCACTTGCCTGATACCGGGATTGACGAGCAATGAAGATCGTCACACAAGCTAACTACGGAATGGATCACTGTTATGGCAAAACAATTATTAGCACACTGATCCTAAATAAGTTTCTTATTAGAACCCTAATCATCTAATCAATCCATTTTATTAGGGTTTCACAATGTCAATGTGGGTTATGCTAAAATTAAAGGAATCGAGTATTACCGCGTAGGGAACGGAAGAATAACACCGAGCAACCACGGCGACGGAAGAAACGCTCCGGGGAACCTAGGGTTCAGATCTGGAAATGATTGGAGAAGTTTGGAGAAATAGGGTTTTGGGGGATTTTGGAGATTTGATGGAGATTTGGGTAAGATGAGAGGTGGAAAGAGTGGAGGGAGGGTTTGGATGATGGAGGATGAGCTTGGATGAAGGAAATAGGGTTTTGGGGAAGATGGGGGCTCAAAGGGGAAGAAATTAGGGTTTTGGGTCGTGAGGGAGGAGAAGAAAACGTTTGGAGGGGTATTTATAGAGTTTGGTGGCGGCTAGGGCAAAACTAGGGTTTCCTGCACTGCTTAGTCGGTCAAAGACCAACTGCTGACCGACTAGTTTGAGAACTAGTCGGTCGATTGACCAACGCAGACCGACTAAGTGTAAACAGTAGCTCCAGTCGAAAACCTGAACTAAGAGTTAGTCGGTCCAAGAACAACTACTGACCGACTAGTTTGCAACCTAGTCGGTCAACCAACGTTCTTAGACCGACTAACGATAAACAGTAACTCCTGAATAATTTAGGAAGCCAACTAGTCGGTCCAAGAAGGATTGCCGACCGACTGGATCGTCATCTAGTCGGTCGGTGGCCCTTCTTACACCGGCTAATTAGCACAAAAAGTTCCGATACGGAGCGCGGAGCTCCGGGATCGATTCCTAAGACTCCTAGGCTTGATCTAATAGTAAGATACGACCGTTATGAAGCCCGTCATGAATGACTTACTCCGAAATCGACGATCCTAAGGAAGAAATGAGAAAACACGACGAAACGATCGAAAATGAAAGTTACGGAGACGAAAACCACACATGAGGATGAAATCCACCAAAACATATATTATATTATAATAATTCCAGATACATGAAAAGCAGTCGTTACAGTTGGGAATAAAGGGGGAGTATTTCGGTCGATCCATCCAAATCCCTAGGAGAACTCGTACTGAGATCATGCCCACGGTCGGTGGAATTGATGAGCTTAAGGAGTATCTTTGGAATTTAAATAGGGAGTTAGTGGATCCAACCAAGGCTCGTGACCATGCCTGGCTCGTGCCTCGAGGGGATCCACCGACGAACTATATCACTACATTGACGGCTATTGCCATTGCGTCACTGAGAGCCACCGAAATACCTCGAAGTTCTAGCCCACGAGAGTGGTATGAGCTGAGTGATCAACCCCCTAATCCAATGCAACGTAAGAATCCCATTCTAACGTCAACCTCCGACGGTCTTAGCGGTGATCCCTAAGGCCCTAGCTCCTCTTTATATCGAACCAACAACACCATCACGACCCATCTTCCTAAACCGACTGATATCTCACTCTGAGATCTAAAGATAATCTAAGACCCCAATACACTATCACTATCCCTGTGAGATTCGACATTCTTATATACTATAATTTGACACCATCTGCTTGGGAATTGGGCCCAGAGTCAACACCTAGGAACCATATTGCGCCTAGCGACTGTTACACCGCTAGGTGGATTTTAGGTGTGAGTTCGGGGTGCGTCAAGGTTTTGGCACCGTTGTTGGGGACAGTTACTGTTGTATCTAAGTTTATTTTTGTTTCAAGGAGTATGCTAGCAACTCTCACCATTTCCTTTCTTTCCATCCTTCTCATTTTTTATTACTATCTTGCTACTCATGGTATTTTTCTGAGTTGTCTTGTGCTAAACACTCGCTTTGGAGCTTTTGATAAAGAATAGCTATTTGATCCTGAAATCGAGAAAACAGCTAGAGCTCTCAGGGCCATGAATAGGAGTCAGACACCCTCTGATCAAATGGCAGAAAATACCGCCACTCCACCTCACACCGGGTCCATCCGGGACAACATGAAACCGAGCTTTGGAAACAATTCCTCCATCTTGAGACCACAACTGGCGGCAGCTAGCTTCGAGTTAAAGACCGGGATCATAAATCTGATGCAGCAGGATCCCTTCCATGGGCATCCTCACGAGAACCCAAACCATCAGATCGACACTTTCCTGGCGAAATGCAATACATTTAAAGCCAAAGATGTGAGCGATAACGCCATAAAGCTAAGGCTCTTTCCCTTCACTCTGAGGGATAAAGCTTCATATTGGCTACGAGCCCACCTGTCCAACCACTTCACTACATGGGAGAAACTGGCACTCGCCTTCGTTGACAAATTCTACCCACCCTCCAAGACGGTTCGGATCAGAGGAGCTATCTCTAATTTTAAGCAGCTTCCACAAGAATCTCTCTACGAGGCATGGGAAAGGTTCAAGGACCTTCAGCATCAGTGTCCTCATCATGGGATCCAATCCTAGGATCTGGTGCAAAGCTTCTACAACAAGCTGCAGCTGAGTACGAAGAAGATAATTGATGCCGCCGCACAAGGCGCCCTATTGGACAAATCGCCTGAGGAAGCCATCGATGTACTTGAGCATATGGTAACGAATAACCAACAGTGGAGAGAGGAGCGCAACATTGTCACCAGGACCCCTGAGGTAAAAGTTGTTAGCCACCTCGATTCTCACATTGAAACTTTGTGCAAGCAGGTGGCTAGGATCGAGCAACGGTTGGACTCCATCCCAACAACTACCAGCACCCTAACCTGTCATCCTTCGGAGGAATACGGCGAGCAAAGCTACGTTCCCAATGAGTGTCATTATGATGGAGCTGAATCATCTGAGTCGGTACAGTATGTGCAAGGAGATGGGCGAAATCAGTGGCAACATCCGACTACAAGGAATCACCCCGGAATGTCTTACTGGAACCCAAGTGGAGGGTTGCAACCTGTCACGACCCGCTTCCCTAAAATGGAGGCGAGACGTGAAAAGGTCCGCACGGGAGTGGAGCTGTGAAGCCCCAAACCCGATAAGCGTCAATAATACATAAGCAGGTCCCTGTAACCACAACGGAATAACAATAATGACACAAGGAGAGACTGAAATAAGATCTCACATCTCATGAATTGTCCAACAAGAAAATAAGTCCAACATCCAGAAAAGCCACCAGGCTAAAAGAAAAGAGTCTAAAGGCCCAGAACAAGGCCAACAAAAGAAATGACATAACAAAGTATGGGTGCAACGCACCGATAACAAAACAACTGTCTAACAAAAGTAAAACACAACGAAGACACTAGGATTGGTCCCCAGTGTCCACGTACTCCCCGTCAAACACAAGCTCGGGCTCGGCGTCAGCAAACACCTCGTCCTCAACAAGGTACTCAGGCTCGGGATCTAACATGTGTCACCCAAAAGAGTAAAAGGGGCACATGTCAGCAAGTCTAAAAGACTTGGGCAAGGAAACTGAAGTAAGGCAACTAGCAACCTAGCAGTTTAGTATGCATGACATGGCAGTTATAACATGAGTGTGCAATTAAAACATGGCAAGACAATTTGTACAAGGGAACAATTATCGGGACAAGACAAGAGTAGCCAAGCTACTGACATTCTCAATCAATTCACATTGTTGTAGGGGTTTACGCCCTTCAGCTGAATGGTACATCATTCACACCGATCGGCACTAAACCCAATTCACGTTTCACGTTATTTTGTAGATGTTTACGCCCTTCAGCTGAATGGTACATCATTCACACCGATCGGCACTAAACACTACCCCACCCCAGGGTTTACGCCTTACAACTGCAGTTGTTGACCAAACAGACCCCCAGTTGAATGGCCGCTTAACCCTTACCCCATCCCACATGAAACAAGCCAGGGTCCCTGCACATGAGCCCAGCAAGTGAGCCAGGGTTGCCCCGCACGAGAGCTTGTTTCTTAGTTCACAATTCAATATATCGAGCGTTGGGGTTAGCAACTCATTATGCTCGCTTCTGGTCACGAGCCAGGAAACACAAGTATTGTAGCGATGCTACGCAATCACGGGATCACCAAAAGAATGCAATGACATGACATTTAATTTGCGTACCGTTAATGGAAAGTAAACATGACATGGTAATTGTGCAACATGCTAAATGTCGGAACTAGCTTCGTTGTCAAGCTAGTTCCCCAATTTACGCCTAGGCGAGTATCATTTCGTCGCCTAGCCTCTTTTACGCCTACACCAAGCAAATGGCCTAAAACATGGCCTAAACCCTAAGTGGCAAGTTTCACTTGCCTAGCACCGGGGATGACGACCACTTCGTCACACGGATGCCAATCTACGGGGAAATCGCTGTTTTGGGGGAACAATCAACAAACAACATGAAATTTATTAGGGTTTCATAAATAATATAAATAGGTTATGAAAACAACGGTAGATCGATTTCTTACCGAGAGGAAGCGGAAGAAACACTCCGGGGAACCCTAGGATCAGATCTGGAAAAGATTGGAGAAGTTTGGGGAAACTAGGGTTTTGGGGGATTTGGGGATTTTGATGGATTTGGTGAGATTTTGGGGAAGATGAGAGGTAGAAAAAGTGGATGGATGGTTTGGATGATGATTCTAGGGCTTGGAATGAAGGATTGAAGCGTGGGGGAAGATGTGGGCTCAAGGGGGAAGATTTTAGGGTTTTGGGTCGTGTTGGAGAAGATGAAATCGTTTGGGTTGGGTTTAAATAGGATGGGCTGGCGGCTGCCCAGAAATTAGGGTTTTAACACAGGTTAGTCGGTCAAAGAGCAACCACTGACCGACTAGTTTGGCAACTAGTCGGTCGGTCGACCAACGCAGACCGACTAAGTGTAAACAGTAACTTCTGAACGAAAATATGATTTTAGAGTTAGTCGGTCCATGAACAAATACTGACCGACTAGTTTAGTATCTAGTCGGTCGATGAACGTTCTTAGACCGACTAAGAGTAAACAGTAACTCAACCAAAATTAAGATGATGTGTTAGTCGGTTAAAGAAGCATTGCTGACCGACTAGTTTGCAACCTAGTCGGTCAACCAACGTTCTTAGACCGACTAACGATAAACAGTAACTCCTGGGAAATTTAGAGAGCTAACTAGTCGGTCCAAGAAGGATTGCCGACCGACTGGATCGTCATCTAGTCGGTCGGTGCCCCTTCTTATTCCGGCTAATGAGCACAAAAAGTTCCGATACGGAGCGCGGGGCCCCGGGATCGATTCCTAAGACTCCTAGGCTTGATCTAATAGTAAGATACAACCGTTATGAAGTCCGTCACGAATGACATACTTCGAAATCGACAATCCTAAGGAAGAAACGAGAAAATACGACGAATCGATCGAAAATGAAAGCTACGGAGACGAAAACCACACAAGAGGAGAAAATCCACCAAAACTTATATTATATTATAATAAATCCAGATACATGAAAAGCAGTCGTTACATCCTCCCCAACTTAAGAAAAATTCCGTCCTCGGAATTTCCAAATACTCACGAGTCCGGAAACAAAAGTGGGAAACGCTCTCGCATCTCATCCTCATTCTCCCAAGTAGACTCTCCAGGTGAGCCGTGTCGCCACATCACCCTCACAAGATTGACAATCTTGTTCCGAAGCGATTTCTGACGCCTGTCCAGAATCTGCACTGGATGCTGGTCATACGTCATATCGGGGCGAACGATAATCTCTGAAAAATCTACCGCATGAGACGGATCGCTAATGTATCGACGAAGCTGCGACACATGGAAAACATTGTGAACTCCTTCCAAAGACGGCGGCAAGGCCAAGCGATAAGCTACCTCGCCAACCCTCTCCAAAATGTCAAACGGTCCAATGTATCGTGGGCTCAACTTTCCACGCTTCCCGAAACGGATCACACCACGATTCGGGGAAATCGTCAAGAACACATGGTCGCCCGGCTGAAACTCCAAAGGACGACGTTTAGCATCCGCCCAATGCTTAAAACGGTCCTGAGCAATCCTCAACCTCTCCCGAATATTCCTGACGATATCCACGGCGTCCACGATCATCTCAGGTCCCAACAACTCCCGATCACCAATGTCATCCCAACTCAATGGCGATCGACATTTCCTCCCATAAAGAGCGGCGAAAGGCGCCATGCCAATACTCGCCTGGAAGCTGTTGTTGTAAGAGAACTCCACCAAATGTAGATGGTCCTCCCACGAACCCTTGAAATCTAATATGCACGCCCTCAGCATGTCTTCCAAAATATGAATCGTCCTCTCGGACTGGCCATCCGTCTGCGGATGGTACGCCGTGCTGAAACTCAGACGCGTACCCAAACTCTTCTGCAAACTCTGCCAGAACTGAGATGTGAACCTCGTGTTTCTATCAGACACGATACTCACGGGGACTCCATGAAGTCGCACAACCTCCTGTACGATTCACGTTACATCACTATCCAACTAGGAAAAGGAAATAAAACGGAGAGTAAAAGAATTTTACCTCCATATATCTCCTCGCTAGCGCCTCAGTGGACTGTCCCACTCGGAATGGAATAAAGTGCGCAGATTTGGTCAATCGATCTACGATCACCCAAATCGCGTCATTCTGCTTCGGACTCCGAGGTAGTCCAGTCACGAAATCCATAGTGATGTGTTGCCATTTCCACTCCGGAATCGGAAGCGGTTGTAGCAACCCGGCCATACGCTGATGCTCCGCCTTCACTTGCTGGCTAACCAAGCACTTGGCTACACTCCGAGCCACACTCCTCTTCATACCATGCCACGAATAATTCAGATGAAGATCCTGGTACATCTTGGTGCCACCAGGATGCACAGAATACGGCGAACTGTGTGCCTCCACAATCAATTCCTCTCTGATATCCCCAGCTGGCACACACAACCTGGCTCCGAAACTCAGCGAGCCATCCTCATGAATCAAAAGGTCAGTCCGCAGACCGGCTTCCACCTGCTCCCGAATCCTCATCAGCTTCGGATCCTCAGCCTGGCCATCCTTAATCCGATCCACGATCGTCGACTGTACCTGCATGTACATCAACGAAGAAGCCTCCCCAGGAAGAACAATCTCCACGCCAGACTCGCAAAAATCCTGCTGCAGTCTCCACTGCGAGGTCAAAATCATCACCGCTGGAAGCCTACTCAAAGCATCTGGAACCACATTCACCTTGCCAGGGTGAAACTGCAAATCAATCTCATAATCCGCCATAAGCTCCAACCATCGACGCTGTCGCATGTTGAGCTCCTTCTGAGTGAAAATGTACTTCAAGCTTTTGTGATCGGTGAAAATCTTCACATTCTCACTCAGCAAGAAGTGCCTCCAAATCTTAAGAGCGAACACAACGGCAGCCAACTCCAAATCATGCGTCGGGTAATTCTTCTCATGAACCTTAAGCTGACGAGACGCATACGCCACAACGTGCCCATGCTGATGCAACACACAACCGAGACCCTTGCCAGAAGCATCGCAAAAGATCTCAAATCCACCGCTGCGATCAGGCACAACAAGAATAGGGGCAGTCGTCAACCTCTCCTTCAGAACGCCAAAAGCACTCTCACAATCACTCGACCAAACAAAAGCAACATCCTTCCGCGTCAACCTGGTCATCGGCTCAGCAATACGAGAAAAGTCCTTAATGAATCGCCGATAATAACCAGCACGTCAAAGGAAACTCCGAATCTCAGACGCAGACGAGGGAACAGGCCACTCCCTGATGGCCCTAATCTTCTCAGGATCCACTGAAATACCATCTCCAGTCACCACATGCCCGAGAAAAGCAATTCTATCCAGCCAAAACTCGCACTTCGAAAACTTAGCATACAAACGATGCTTCCTCAAAATCTCCAACACCGTCCTTAAGTGCGAGGCATGCTCTTCCTCCGACTTCGAATAGATCAGAATGTCGTCAATAAAGATAACGACAAACTTATCCAAAAAGTCGTAGAAAATCAGGTTCATCAGATTCATGAAAACTACGGGTGCGTTAGTTACGCCGAAAGGCATAACCACAAACTCATAGTGTCCATACTTCGTCCTGAACGCTGTCTTCGGAACATCTCCCTTCTTCACCTTCAACTGATGGTAACCACTCCTCAAATCCAATTTAGAAAACACCCTCGAACCTCCAAGCTGATCAAAAATATCATCGATGCGAGGCAACGGGTATTTATTCTTAATGGTCACCGCATTCAACACCCGATAGTCCACGCACATGCGACGCGAACCATCCTTCTTCTTCACCAGCAACACCGGTGCTCCCCACGGAGACACGCTAGGATTAATATAACCCTTCTGCAAAAGCTCATCCAACTGCTTCCGCAACTCTTCCAACTCTGCAGGTGCCATACGATACGGCGCCTTCGAAATCAGCTGCGCACCTGGAACAAGATCAATAGAAAATTCCAAAGCCCGATCAGGCGGCAAACCAGACATCTCCTCGAGGAAGACGTCGCCAAAATCTCGCACCACAGCTGGCCACTCCAGCTCCATCTGCATAGCCACAGCCTCCATCGGCCTGGCCCGAAATCTGACAGGACCAAGCGAACTGCTACCACGACTGAACTCAAATACTGGATGTCCAGGAATCTCGAACACCACCTTCTTCCTCCTGCAGTCAATCGTAGCATAGAAACTCGCAAGCCAGTCCATCCCAAGAACTGCATCATAGTTGATGCTGTCGTGGACAATGAAATCAGCGAAAAGCTCATGTCCACAGACCACCAACGGGCAAGAATTGCAACCACGATGCACCGAGACCACACCATTCCCTGTAACGATATTCCAACTCCTTGGAAGAGGGGACGTCGACAAGGAATGCCTCTCCACGAAGCTCCGAGAAATAATGCACATCGATGCACCAGAGTCAAAGAGGACTCGTGCAGGAAATGTGCAAACCAAAACCACACCTAATAATCAATTAACAATCAAACCCTAGTCTAGCAAACAACCATATTCAAGCAAACAACGCAATCTAACAATCAAAACCAGCTAGGAAAGTAACAGCTAGATTGAGGATTACCTGCGATAACCTCATCCACAGCCTCGCTCTCCGCAGCGGTCATCAGAAAAGTCTGCCTCCTCGGCGGAACAGCCTGCTGAAAAGCATGCCTCTGCGGAACAAGAGCTGCTCCACGACCAGCAGGAACAGACGCTCGCTGCTGCAACGGCTGAGCTGCAACAGGAGCCCTCCGCATCGGACCCGCATGCCGACAATCCTTCGCGACATGAGAAGCATCCCCGCAAACCAGACACTGGCCCAAAAAATTCCGACACTGATCCTTGACGTGGCCAGGCTTGCCGCAGAAATGGCAAAACTTCAGAATAGGCCCTCCTGGCCTCTTAAACTGAGCAGACTGATTAGGCCTGAATCCAGGTCTAACAACAGCTCTCGCCTGTTCCACAGGCCTCTTCCCAGCACCAACAACAGACCCCCTCCTCTGGTTCACGAGCAGCTCCTGCCTCTTGGCAGCGACCAGAACCTTCTGATAAGACTCCCGGTCAGAGGAGGTCACAAAACTCTGGAGCTCCGAAGCAAGCCCCTGCAGGAACCTCTAAGCCTTCTCCTCAGCGTCCTGCACCATCTTCGGTGCAAACCGACTCAGCCTCATGAACTCTTGGTGATACCGGCCCACCGACGAGTTCCCATGCTTCAAATCGATAAAACGCTGCAGCATCTCCTCCCTGGCAGCCTTCGGGAAGAACTCACCATCAAATCTGGCCTTGAAGGTAGCCCAGACGATCGGCTCCACCAACATCTTCTCTTCCGCATCCCACCAATTCCGAGCATTATCCTTGAGTTGCCTCTTCGCCAAATCAACCCATCCAGCCGGGGTGATCTTGGCCATCTTCAGATTGTCCTCGATGTTCCGAATCCACTCATCGGTAGCCAGAGGACCCTCAGAACCATCAAAATATGCGGGGACCAGCTCCCGAAATTTCTTCGCTCCTGGCTCAGAGCGAGGGGCATCCGGAAGAGCCCGGGCAGCTCGAGCAAGTGGAGCATTCTGGACTTGCAAAAGCACGCCCTGCTACACTTGCATCATCTGGAGCATCATCCGCATCATCTCACCGCTGGTGGGTTCCCGCTCAGGCTCCTCATCATGAGGGACCGCGCCACTACCCCCACCACGGGTGAAACGTCTTCATGCCATCTAGTGACACAGAAAACGAATCAGATTAGACTCATAGCTTATGACTCGGACGTCGAACTTAATTTATTGGACATTCTAATATTATTATCGCTATTCCAAAAATCGCAGTTACAGAAGGACCTGCATGGGCCACCACTAAAACCTGTCACTACCCGCTTCCCTAAAATGGAGGCGAGACGTGAAAAGGTCCGCACGGGAGTGGAGCTGTGAAGCCCCAAACCCGATAAGCGTCAATAATACATAAGCAGGTCCCTGTAACCACAACGGAATAACAATAATGACACAAGGAGAGACTGAAATAAGATCTCACATCTCATGAATTGTCCAACAAGAAAATAAGTCCAACATCCAGAAAAGCCACCAGGCTAAAAGAAAAGAGTCTAAAGGCCCAGAACAAGGCCAACAAAATAAACGACATAACAAAGTATGGGTGCCACGCACCGATAACAAAACAACTGTCTAACAAAAGTAAAACACAACGAAGACACTAGGACTGGTCCCCAGTGTCCACGTACTCCCCGTCAAACACAAGCTCGGGCTCGGCGTCAGCAAACACCTCGTCCTCAACAAGGTACTCAGGCTCGGGATCTAACATGTGTCACCCAAAAGAGTAAAAGGGGCACATGTCAGCAAGTCTAAAAGACTTGGGCAAGGAAACTGAAGTAAGGCAACTAGCAACCTAGCAGTTTAGTATGCATGACATGGCAGTTATAACATGAGTGCGCAATTAAAACATGGCAAGACAATTTGTACAAGGGAACAATTATCGGGACAAGACAAGAGTAGCCAAGCTACTGACATTCTCAATCAATTCACATTGTTGTAGGGGTTTACGCCCTTCAGCTGAATGGTACATCATTCACACCGATCGGCACTAAACCCAATTCACGTTTCACGTTATTTTGTAGATGTTTATGCCCTTCAGCTGAATGGTACATCATTCACACCGATCGGCACTAAACACTACCCCACCTCAGAGTTTACGCCTTACAACTGCAGTTGTTGATCAAACAGACCCCCAGTTGAATGGCCGCTTAACCCTTACCCCATCCCACATGAAACAAGCCAGGGTCCCTGCACATGAGCCCAGCAAGTGAGCCAGGGTTGCCCCGCACGGGAGCTTGTTTCTTAGTTCACAATTCAATATATCGAGCGTTGGGGTTAGCAACTCATTATGCTCGCTTCTGGTCACGAGCCAGGAAACACAAGTATTGTAGCGATGCTACGTAATCACGGGATCACCAAAAGAATGCAATGACATGACATTTAATTTGCGTACCGTTAATGGAAAGTAAACATGACATGGTAATTGTGCAACATGCTAAATGTCGGAACTAGCTTCGTTGTCAAGCTAGTTCCCCAATTTGCGCCTAGGCGAGTATCATTTCGTCGCCTAGCCTCTTTTACGCCTACACCAAGCAAATGGCCTAAAACATGGCCTAAACCCTAAGTGGCAAGTTTCACTTGCCTAGCACCGGGGATGACGACCACTTCGTCACACGGATGCCAATCTACGGGGAAATCGCTGTTTTGGGGGAACAATCAACAAACAACATGAAATTTATTAGGGTTTCATAAATAATATAAATAGGTTATGAAAACAACGGTAGATCGATTTCTTACCGAGAGGAAGCGGAAGAAACACTCCGGGGAACCCTAGGATCAGATCTGGAAAAGATTGGAGAAGTTTGGGGAAACTAGGATTTTGGGGGATTTGGGGATTTTGATGGATTTGGTGAGATTTTGGGGAAGATGAGAGGTAGAAAGAGTGGATGGATGGTTTGGATGATGATTCTAGGGCTTGGAATGAAGGATTGAAGCTTGGAGGAAGATGGGGGCTCAAGGGGGAAGATTTTAGGATTTTGGGTCGTGTTGGAGAAGATGAAATCGTTTGGGTTGGGTTTAAATAGGATGGGCTGGTGGCTACCCAGAAATTAGGGTTTTAACACAGGTTAGTCGGTCAAAGAGCAACCACTGACCGACTAGTTTGGCAACTAGTCGGTCGGTCGAGCAACGCAGACCGACTAAGTGTAAACAGTAACTTCTGAACGAAAATAGGATTTTAGAGTTAGTCGGTCCATGAACAAATACTGACCGACTAGTTTAGTATCTAGTCGGTCGATGAACGTTCTTAGACCGACTAAGAGTAAACAGTAACTCAACCAAAATTAAGATGATGTGTTAGTCGGTTAAAGAAGCATTGCTGACTGACTAGTTTGCAACCTAGTCGGTCAACCAACGTTCTTAGACCGACTAACGATAAACAGTAACTCCTGGGAAATTTAGAGAGCTAACTAGTCGGTCCAAGAAGGATTGCCGACCGACTGGATCGTCATCTAGTCGGTCGGTGCCCCTTCTTATTCCGGCTAATGAGCACAAAAAGTTCCGATACGGAGTGCGGGGCCCCGGGATCGATTCCTAAGACTCCTAGGCTTGATCTAATAGTAAGATACGACCGTTATGAAGTCCGTCACGAATGACATACTTCGAAATCGACAATCCTAAGGAAGAAACGAGAAAATATGACGAATCGATCGAAAATAAAAGCTACGGAGACGAAAACCACATAAGAGGAGAAAATCCACCAAAACTTATATTATATTATAATAAATCCAGATACATGAAAAGCAGTCGTTACACAACCTCCATAGTTTTAGAGGCCCCCACCCCCTCCTCAACAACAACAAGGACAGCCGCCACACTAACAGCAGAGCAGATTTAGGCCATTTGGGATGTATCGACCACCGGGCTACCAATTTAATCGCCCACCCCAGCAAGTCTATGCACCAACACAGATGCATTCCACCTTAGATACGTTCATGAGCGGACAAGTCTGGTTCAACCAAGACACGTCTACTCAATTCAAGAACATAAACACGTTGCATGATGAGCTGAGGGGTCAGATGTCCCAATTACTTAAGAATCAAGGGAGGTTGCCTTCACAACCGGAGCCGAATCCGAGGGCTCAAGCTAATGTCGTGGTCTCTATTACCACGCATGGAGGACAGACAACCAACGCTGTGATGGTGCCGGTCACAAACAAAGAACAAGTTACAATCGAGGATGCCACTATTGGCAGTGATGAGGAAGAGGCTACGGATGAGCCTACCATGAATGGAGAGAGGGCGGATTCACCTTCCACCCTACCCACCGTCACACCGGCACCAAGGGATGATGCAACTAGTTCCAGTAAGCTATCTCCTAAGAATGCCGCAAAGGATAAGGGAAGCCGACCCCCTCTGCTGTATCCACAGAGGCTAGCTTTAGCGAAAATGGAGAAGAAGTATTCAAAGTTCACGGAACTTCTGAAGGGCATTCAGCTCAACATCCCCTTTATGGACGCCATTACGAAAATTCCTATCTATGCTCAGTTTCTGAAGGACCCCATCACCGGGAAGCGGAAGCATGAGGAAATAAAGCTTTTGGAGGACTCTACCTCCATCATAAAGAACCATCTCCCGAGGAAACTACCGGATCCAGGAAGCTTCACAGTCCAATGCTTTATAGGAGGTACGCCTATCAACCGTATTTTGATCGACTCGGGAGCGAGCATCAGCTTGATGCCACTCTCCATATTCGAAAGACTACAGACCGAAAGTGAATTGGAGCCCACAAACATGTTCATACAGCTGGCGGATCACTCGATCACGTATCCGGTAGGCATTGCCAGAGACATTATTCTGCAAATACCTCCCGGATTGTGTGTGCCGGTGGATTTTGTTATAATGAATATGCCGGAGGGAGAGAGTTCCCAGCTTATACTTGGCCGTCCTTTCATGGCGACGGCCGGCATCCTATAGATGTTCATGAAGGGACTCTCTCAATGAATGTGGGTAATATTGAAGCCCAATTCCGGTTGCAAAAGTCTAAGAGGGAGCATGTACGAGAAGAAGGAGCTAGTTATCTGGAGATCTTAGAAGATGATGCCATAGGGGAGTATACCGCTAAAGGGGTCATGAAGGACTCGATGAGAACAAGTGTTGATGACGATGGCGACCCCATTTACAACAAGGTGGTTGCCGCCTATCTTCGTGTGCTTGATAAGGAGCCCACAGACGACACTTTGCACCACAAGAAGCCGGAAGACATCAGTCACGTAGCCCAGGAAAACCATAGAGAGGGACCATGCCAAATACCGCCGCACGGTATCGTTGGCAAGTATGATGAGCACATCTCTTACGCACAAAACAACAATTGAAGAACTTGAGGGAGTCGAGCTCAAGACTCAAAACGAGCGCTTATCGGGAGGCAACCCGATCTTTTATATCTTAAATTTTCTTTTTCAATTTTTTTTTTCTTTATTTATCCCAGAAAACCAAATAAAAATGATTTCTATTTCATAAAAATGTGAAATTATAAAAATCTGACATGTTCTTCCTTTCTACAGGTTGAACGTTGAGGGGAGCATGAAAATCGATGTATTTTATAGAAAGGAGCTGGAAGGAGAGCGCTGATAGAAGAACAACTTAAGGGAAAAGAGTCACAGGTGACTCGACCGAGCAGTCACCTGCTCGGTCGAGTAGAGGAGAGCACAGGAAAAGCAAGGAGAACATCGTTCTGCTTACTCAGCCTGAGTGGCCCCTACTCGGTCAAGTGACCATCTACTTGGTCTAGTAGACACTTACTTGGTCGAGCGCAGAAAAATTGATGAAAACGACGCTCTGACTACTCGGCCTGAGTAGCCTCTACTCGGTCCGAGTAGACGCCTACTCGACCGAGTACCCATTTACTCGACCGAGCAAAGGAGAAGATGGGAAACAACGACAAAATGGTCTTCTCACTCGACCGAGTAGACCCTACTCTGTCGAGTAGACAAGGGAGTGTTCTAAAACTCGTATATATTTTTATCTAACTCGACCGAGCAGTTACGCTGCTCGGTCGAGTCGCTTTACCCTTCATCATACAGGGCCCACATTTCGATCGAGCCAGGTTATCAAAACCCAACTCGATTTCACTTTACCCTAATCCTCCTCCCAAGCAAACTATTAGTACAATAGTTCTTCATGTTTCGAATAATGTGAAATGTTGTATATATTGCAGCTAATAATTATTTGCTATCTTGTTCACTTTTCACTAGGCACCAACAAACAATGAATGTGAAAGACAGAATACTGAGAGTTTCAATCACTTGAGAACACATACTAGCTACCATTTGGTGCTATAACATGATCCTTTTTTTGTACAAATCTCAATATTCATGTAGCTAAGTTGGAGAGATCAAGGAATTTTATGCTCCATTTCTAGTAGAATTTGGTTACACTCCTGTTATCTTTGATTAATTGCAATTTGGGAGGTTCAAATTTAGTTCATTTACATTTGATTATGCAAGGGTTAAGGTCTTTACATCTCCATGAATATCAATCCAAAGGCATAGATTATCAATACAAAATAACATGAAGCAACAAGACGGTACTAAAATTCAAAAAAATAGTAACAATGCTAAAAACATGAAAGAAACTGAAATATATTAGGAAGCTTTATTAGACCATCAATACACAAATTAATTGGGACTAACACATTAATTGTGCTCGCAATGTTATATAACAAGTGAGATGTGTTCCTGATCTATTCTAGAGGGAACACTAGTTTTACCAGTATCTTCATACCAAAGCCTTGTTCATTCCTGTTGCGAAGATTTTTCCTACAGAAAATATCATGCATTGAAGTTAACATAATTTACTATAGTACATGCAACATTTAGAATGGTGCAAAAATATATTATTTCCACACGTTCTCATGTCATGACCTTTTTCCCCACAAACGCTACAAGTTCTTTTTCTTGATTGAGTTCGATCCTGCGATGTTTGTATTCCTGATTGAATCCTTGACGCTTCTCTTGGTCGGCCTTTAGTCTTTGCTTTTACAGGATCATGGATGATAACATCACTTAATACCATTTCTTATGTGATAGGTGCATTGGACCCCACTTGAGTGCTTAGATCCTCAAAGTCATGTTGTGCCAGATCATTCGACCTATGTTGCTCCCAAAAACTGTTTGCACACCTAACGACGACATCATAACAACATGGATCTCTTGTAACCTCCTCCATAATTTTATCAAATGATGCCCGAAGGCTCCATGCTTGAAGTGGAGTAATCTGATTTGAATGCACATCGTTGACTGTGCTAGTCGAATAGCACCCAAGACTCGCAATGATATGTCTTGCATTAAGTGTCCACCTTGGCAAAATATATCTCTCGGGGATGACTTGCATATCAAACTTTTGCTTCATGATGTATAGAATTTGTGTGCAGAGCATCCCTTAATTTTCAAACCTTGCATAAGTACATGTGAACTTTCCCGTAGATATAGTGCATTGGACGGAATGAATGTAACTCTTTCCATCAATCTGCATTGTTACATTATAGGTAGTCTTATCCCCTTCAGTGCACACCCTTTCTTGCCGACAATATAATATATCTTTGAAACGCCTTTGAAAGATGATGAACATGTTTCGAGTATAAACCTTTGCGGCATGAACTTCTAACTCATGCATGCCATGAAAATAAGGTTTGTTCTACAAACAAAACATATCTTCTTTTTCCTCCTTCCGTTAAAATTGTACGGCTTTATCATATTGATCAATAAACTCATATAACGGAGTCATATAATTCACATATCCATCAAAATATGAGTTCATGCTTTCACTCCTTTGACTTGATGACATGCCTACACACAAGAAGGAATGAATACGATATGATCAGTTTACTTTGATCAAATAATTTTACTTCTACAAGCATCGAATTAAAATTTTCATACCTGCAAAAAAAGTGTCTTTTAAGTATGGCTTAATCCAATGGTGTGCTTTGTTATGCATCGTCGGTAGCCACTTCCATGCTTTCATTTCATTCTTCTGTTTATCTGTGAAAGGATCTGTAAATTCTTTTTGGTACTTTTCCTTCAAGATATCCCAACAACTCTCGGATTCTTCAACACTTTGACTTTTTAGCCCATCTTGTATAGTCTTCATCAAATTCAGGGTTATAAGAAGAACACAACGACCTTAGATGCTCATTTTCATGAAGGCTGATGTGCCATGCAATACTTGTGATATGTATTTGGAAAAACTCTTTTGATTGCATTGTATATTGCTGGGTCTTGTGATGATAGCTGCTGGTGCTTTATCCCATATACAAGTTAACCAATTTTCAAATAACCATACAAATGTATCTTCCTTCTCAACAGCAAGGAGAGCACATCCGAATAAAGTGGACTGCCTATGATGATTTACTCCAGTAAAAGGTGCAAAAGGCAACATGAAACTATTTGTCTTATATGTAACATCAAACACGACAACATCTCCAAACTGGATATATGATGTCCTAGCCCATTCATCAGCCCAAAATATACTTCTACAGACATTGTCATCAGCATACTCAATAGCATAATAAAACTGATCGTCTGTAGCTTGCCTTGTAAGAAACCTTTTAAGTACACTCATGCACTCATGCCCAATGTTGTTCTTCCTGTTTGTAACGGCCGCTTTCCGACCGTTTGTAATTTTCTACGCGCACGTGTTTTATCGTGCACGTATTGTATTTGGCTATTTCCGAGCTCCGGCATATGCGATGCGATATGCCATTGCGATCGTTTCAGGGTGTTGGATTTTATTGTAATTTTTGGGGAACGTCGTTTCACGGCTCGTTTTCTCGTAAAACGATTCTGAAAGATAGGGGCGTTTTAGTCATTTGACTCGAAGCGCAGTTTCCAATTTTACGTAAATTCTTGGTAGGCGTTACGCACAATCGGGCTCAGTAGATCTGTGCGTCTCGTCTCCACGATCACCCCGGTATTTAGTTCACAATTTTTGGGCTCCGTTCGACCCACTTGCACTTTTGGTCAACCTATTACTTTTAACCCTAAGTTTTGCGATGTTTTACCCGCGATAATTTTATTAAAGTGCATACTTTTTCTCTAACTTAGGCTAGCCCACGTTTCCTATAGGGCCCAATTCCTTGTGCTTGCACTCACCAACAAGAGTAGGGATCTGAGACTTTTATAATGGATGAAAACAACTTTTTCTAATAAACTAACCCATAGCCCAACTAGCCCCCACGTGACTTAGGTCTTATCCAACTCCTATAATAATAAACCTAGGTTCTTTTCACTGCTCCAAGCCACCCGAAGTCATCTGCTACTCCCTTCATTTTTTTTATATAATAAACCTAGGCCTAGGTATAACAGCAACCCAAACCCCATTCTATTCCATCCCTCAGTACTCTCTTGCCTCCCTATTAAATTCTAAACCTAGGGCTATACTCTTCACAGCCTCCACCCTCACGTTATTTTTAAACAAACCCTAGAGGCCCTCCCCCTCTCTTCTCCAGTAGCCTGTGCGCGCTGCTACCGAACCCTGTATCCACGATCCTCTCGGAGACGCGATCATCCCGGTACCTCCTTTGTATTTTGCGGAGTTCGGAGGACAAATCTGTATAATCACATTAATATTATTTCTAACATGTTAAGGCTATATTATAACCTATTCTTATAAGGTTAAATTTCTGTAACCTGTTAACTTTCTAATGTTGTAGTTTAAAACATTTTGGTTTAAGTTTTTCTTTTAAATCCTAATGGTTTGGTCTTTACCCTCTTAAATAACTTAATATCTCCTATAGCCCCAGGTTGCTTCAAAACAAAAAGGAGAGAATCATTTAATTATTAACCTTAAATCAAATCCTAACCTAACCCTAGTTTTTTTTACCCATGTGAACCAGCCCCCACTTCCACACCTATATTATACTATATTATAACCTAGGTCTTATACTATTTCCCAGCAAAACAAACGAGCGCCGCCTCTGTTCTTTTTCTCCCAGCCAACGAAGCCGCTGCCAACTTCTTCCGATCCCCTCGTCAGCTCGCATCCCCTACCTCTGGCACCACCTCGCTCAGACCCCCCTTCGCCGGAGTGCACTGCCAAGCAGCAGTAGCGGCCTCCGTCCGGCCAGGCGCCCTCGCCCTCCCCCGCGGCCTGTGCGACCTCCTTCCTCCGGTGTCCCCGATCGCCCCGATCCCTCGCCCTCGACCGCCGGCGTCTAGCATCCAAGGCGCCGTCGCGGATCTCCTCCCCGTGCCGCCCATCCGCGTCTCCTCTCAGCCGCCCTCGCTCCCCGCGGCCGCCTGAGCACACCCGCATCTTCCCCTCTCCCTCACGCTCAAATCGCCTCGCCGCCGTGACAGCCCGACGGCCGCTCGCCTGCGCCGTGACCCGATCGCCCGGTCCCCCGTCAACGTCTCTTCTCCGCATCACTTTGCGCCGCCCTGAGGTGAAGTGCCGCCCAGCACTTGGATCTACGGCCAAGACCCATGAACGGAGACTCCCTTGCGAGCAAGGGATCAACGTGAATCAACAGGCAAGTGCATCACATTCATGTTACTAGTTAGTGGGTACTAGGGTACACAGAAGGGGGGAGCCACGTGAATAATTTGAGGGATATAATTATTATATAGGTATAGTTATTAAAGATTACTATATTGTGGTATGTTGTAATTGGTCATAGTTTAATTTTATAAGCTATCATATTGGCACTGTATGATAACATTGCATCTAATAAGAAAGACCTTAATGATATTAGTCTAGATTGTTTTGATGATGTTATAATTGGCAACTGAACTTAATTAGCATGTTAATAACTTAATGATACTGCGATATCACGCTAGTAACATTAATATTGATGTTAACCTGATTACTCGTAGGATTGATAACTTATGTACGCTTCATTGTTACCGACTGGATGATCCTTACTGCGCTACCCGCAGTTGAGGAACCGACGAGGCCGTGCCGTTTCAGATTCGTCACCGTTCAGAACGACACCAGGCCCCCCCGCTCAGTGGTCGTTTCAGGTTAGTCCCCTAACATGTAGAAAAAACCCACACCGTAGCAAATTGAAAACCTAATCTAAAATCTGTCAACGTGAACTAAATTTACTTTCTGCATCTGTAAAATGTTGCCCACCGTAGAAATCGACCATCGGACAAATTTTCTGTGCATATAGGATAGTGGTCGATTTAGGCTGAACAAGAACACCAAATTGTGACGTTGACAATTAGGGTAGTCCCGACAACCTAGAAATGAACCTAAATGGGATTTACTGAAAACGCGACCTGACATCGTCGCCGTGACACTATTTCAGACGGACTACCGCTGACGCGACGACTGGACGAGACGCTCCGACGGACGACGCACTCGCTATTCCAGGCAAGTGTACCCACTTGCGATTTGACTGTGCTTTAGTTCCAGTTTGTAGAACTGTTAGATTGTGTGTGATGAGAATCGGACGTGAAATGATAGCGTCCGGGACGCCCCTGACGACTCAGACTTGACGACGAAGTCTGAGCCTGACAACAACAACTTTGATGCTGTAGGGCTATCATGTGTGTGCGTGTGTGTGGACACCCTAGAATAACTCTCCCGTACACTGGTCGTGTCTTGTCACTGTTATCCACACTGGTCGTGTCTTGTCACTGTGTTACAAAAAGCCTTCGGGCGTTTCAGATGCTCTCCTTGCGGGAGTGATCTCCGTGCTACAAAAAGCCTTCGGGCGTTTCAGATGCTCTCCTTGCGGGAGTGATCTCCGTGCTACAAAAATCCTTCGGGCGTTTCAGATGCTCTCCTTGCGGGAGTGATCTCCGTGTTACAAAAAGCCTACGGGCGTTTCAGATGCTTCCCGAGCGGAAGTGATCTCCGTGTTACAAAAAGCCTACGGGCGTTTCAGATGCTTCCCGAGCGGAAGTGATCTCCGTGATACAAAAAAGCCTACGGGCGTTTCAGGTGCTTTCCTTGCGAAAGTGATCTCCGTGCTTCCTGTCCTGAGTTCTGGGGTTTTGGGGTAGGGTTGAGCGTGCGCACGGTGAGAGGGTCTGATCCCCCTCGAACCGTAAGGCGTGAACCCTTCGTGTCGTGTCGTGTCGTGCCGTGTCGTGTCGTGTCCTACATGTCTTGTCTGTCTTCGTCTTGTCCTGACACCTTTAGGTTAGTCCCGTAGTCGGTAGCACACGCTACGACTACTGCCTGCTACGCTTTACTTTCCTGCTACGTTACTTCTCTTGTACTTGTTGTAACCTCAGCATGCTAATCAACCAGTAAACCGTTGTTTAAAGTTCGGTGCACTTGCAGTAAAGTCTAACCCTTCTTGTAGACTTTACCTGACGTATAGTTCCTTTTTCTTGGGTGTTGTACGTCAGGTATTCAGCCAGAGATCGTGGACGAGACAGACTCGCTGGAGTACGAGGAGCCGAGGATGCTGATCCAGAGTCCGTGCCTGACGAGGACCAGACCTTGAGGTCTTTTAGTCGCCACTTTCAGAGGTTACTACTTTCCGTTTTCTTTTAGATAGTTTGTTGCCATGCTTAGGCTTCTTTTAGACTTTGCACCAGTTGGATATTATTTCTCCATGTAAATGAATGCAAATTTCCTTTCCGTACTTTTGTTGTTTCGAACTATAATAATGCAAGAACCTGAAATTCTTTTAAAATGGTACCTCTACAGACGCTTATTGGGTCTGAGCTTCTAAAGCTCTGGCCTAAGCGGGCCTCGTCACGTTTCGCTTCCGTCCATTTTGGGAAGCGGGGCGTGACACTGTTAACCCTCAAATGATCTATACATTGTTGTGAAGTAATATTTACATTACTACAACTCGTGGCATTTAGTATCCGTGCAATCTTTGAAGGTCCAACACCACAACCACTAAACTGATTAACTAAGCTCTTACAAGTTACATTCAGATGTCATTTATTATGTGACCTTAATAATTAGATCTTTGAAGGGGTTCTTAGCATCTCATGATTATGGTTGTCATCAAAGTTTTTGATGACCCATACTCCATTAGAGCTTCTACAAACATACATTCGAGCCATACAACCTTCTCGCTCATTTTTCCACGGCTTGATTTCCCTCCTGAGCTCCCTCTTATCATTATAGCTTTTTTATCTTTCTTTGTTGCAAAAATAAATCCTCTTCATGGTAATACCATCTTTTCCTTTCATAGCAGTAAACTTACGAATAGAAAAACCCTTTTTTCTGCATATACATTATAAAAATCCCAAGCTTCTTCTGATGTAGGAAATTGCATACCAATATATGGTATGCCTTCTTTAATTTCAGTGACACTTTGAGTTTCCATTTCAGCTTCATTTGATTGATTTGGAATCTACTCTGCCTGCATAACAGCTGCACTCTCGTCCATTTTCTAATATAGAAGCATAATGCAATTGCATTAATCAATAAACTTACAAATATAAACATAAATAGAACCCAAAATATATTATTAAATTACTTTGCATTTATTAAAACTTAAATGAATATCATATTATTTAGTAAAAAAATTAAATTGTTATTTTGAATGTATGAGGTGAATGGCTTTCACCATCTTCCATGCATTGTAAATAGATTTGTGCACCATGAACATTTAACTAATCATATCATAGGAAAAGAACATATTTCAAATCCCAAGGAAAAAAAATCAGCCATTGCAAATACAAGGAAGCTAATAACAAATTGTTGTGTTGCTGATTACACTCAAAAAATCAACATTGGTCTAACACAATGAATCCAAGCTAACATGGAATGATGCAAAGCTACATAAAAACGATAATAAGCCAACAATTCCACAAAAAGTTCTTAGTTTACAACCTCCATCTTAAGCATACTTGGTTGATGGAGTAGCTCTACCTAGCATCATTAGCAAAAGACCAAACAAAATACGCAAGTTCAGACGTAAATTACTTTTAGAATTAAAAAAGTAAGGGTCGATTAAACATCGAAAATATGTTCTCAATTGCCACTATCCATGCTTATGTGACAAATTGGTGAGATATGTTCTCAATTTAGTGGCAGTGATTTGTGGATGATTATGACATTTGCCAAAGATTATATAGCATTCAAATGTATTAGTTGCTAAAAATTTGTGGCAGTAGATTCCAATCAAAATAACCAAAAGTGTAATATTTTCAGTATCGAATATGGTTATACATTTGGTTTAGTTGAACATCGAAAATATAGCGACATATATCATCTTAGCATATACTTAAACAATACACATTTTGAAACATGAGCAAAACCTTCAAACAGGCTAATGTGAGATACATGTAAAAATATGGTGATATAAAAAACAATCTTCTGATTCTTTGATGCTCACAAAGTAAACATTATCAATCAAAGAGGGAAAGGATAAGACTTTTAAGTCATGTAAGATCACCATAACAAAAGTGTGAAGATGCAAAGGTTATGTCTGGTTACACATATATATGAATGTAATATCAAGGCAATCACAAAAGAAAAACAAATTTCAAAGTAGACCTTATCCAATTTTTCGAAGGAATCAGCTCTCCGAGGACGCCACCCCTTGATTGCCTCGGCAGCAACTGATGTCAGCCAAGTAGGCCAGCCTGCAATCACATGATCGACAAATGGAGGAGCTCCTTGGGCTTTGGTGTTTTCTCGATTGCGAAGGGGCTGCACAGGTAAGGGCCTCCCTCTCCTCCTTCTCCGTCTTCTGGATTCTTCTTCTTGTTTTTTTTCCAATGGCCATTGGAGATGGCGCTGGAGATGGCCGTTGGAGGGTTGCCGTGGGGTTGATGGAGGAGAGAGGGGAAGAGAGGGGTTGATGGAGGAGAGAGGTGGATGAAGGATGAAATTTTTTTTGAGCCTGCTGTTCTCTCCCTCTCGAGTCTCTAGTGAAGTTGATGGAGGCTGAGAACGGAATGACCCGTAATTATTGCGGGCGCAGTTTCCAAGCCGCTGAATTCAGCTGGTTCCGCTTGTAAATAAACCAAAATTTCTGATTTCAATATGGTGCGTTGGATTAGATCCCATGGCTGATGGCAATTTGTGCGCAGGGTTGATCCCTGAGATCATTCTCAGGGACATTTAACCCATATATATATATATATATATATATATATATATATATATATATATATATATATATATATATATAGGAAAATTTTCAAATGCAAACATTTCGCACCGTGCGAAAATGTTTTTAGTTTTTTTTTGAAATTTTTTTTTTCAAAAATTCTTTTTTCCACTCTCATTATATGTTGTTATACCCCCCTCAAAAAATAATGGTTGAGAAATAATGCCATTTGGCCTTCGATCAAGGCATTTCATCAAATTCGCACGTTTTGAGACCGTTAAATTTGTAACGGGTGGATGGGTGCTCTAATGCCCAACGGGTTCACCCATTATTTTTCCTGGGGTATATAATTGTATGGATTAAACATCAAAAAAAGAATTTTTGAAAAAAAAAATTTCAAAAAAATAAAAAAATTGTTTTCGCACGGTGCGAAAAGCCCTTTTTTCGCATTTGAAGATCCCTATATATATATATATATATATATATATATATATATATATATATATATATATTGAAAGGTTAGTGTGTATCTTTATTAAATAGCTTAAAAATACAGAGAATCAGATTGCTTATAAAAGGTAGGAGATTACAGAGAGGGGATAGGGCACATGCGCCGTCACCCTCTACTGTAAGTCCAACCTTCTCAAAACAATCTACAAGTACACAAGTTGATATACAGGTATAAAACTAAGAAGTAACTCTAAAATCCCATCTCTCCATTGCAAGACTGGCAAGTGAAGAGTCCGGTTCTTGATTCCTCAGGATGATTCTGATGTCAGATGCCATTTCTTCAAATAGAATTGTCTTCTGCTTTTTATTGCCTTCAAAAATTCTGCTATTTCTTTCTTTCTAGATGTGCCAGACCATAGCTGCAAGGACAGTCCTCGCCAATAGACTTAGGGTATCATTTCTGGCAAAATTCAACATGAAGCAATCTCCCACCATTGGAAGCTTGGGTTCAATGGGGTCAGAAACACCCAGCTTTAGGAGGCTCCTGGCGAGAATATAATTGGTATAGTCACATTCGAAGAAGAGGTGGTCGATATTTTCAGAATGATCCGAATCACATAGCACACAGCTCGCATCCGTGCTAACCCCCTATTGTAATAACCTATCCTTAGTAAGAAGTTTACCAAGGAAAGATCTGAGAAGGGTTATAGACATCTTAGGAACATTACCGCTGAACCAAACTAGCTTAGTGTAGCGAAATAGTGGCCCACGATGCCTAGTTCCCTCCCAAGCCTCCGCAAATTTGAAGCAAGAACTGGGCGTCCAGCGCCACTCATCTAGACCGCTGGTAGGCCACACGTCCTGTAGCAAATGCGTGAGTGGTTGTAAAGTCGGGTCATTTTTCCATTCAGCCGAAACCCAATAGTCTGACACCTTCTTGTAGTATGCTTTACTTGGGACATCATAGGAATCACTTAAAGGGCACCCCCGGAAGCCAATAATCATGCCAAAAAAGGTAGTTGAGCCATCTCCAATATGCCGCTTTATCAAATGCTTGGAGAATCGTCTACAATGCAACATAAATTTCCATGTGCTAGATTTAGGAGGCCTAACCTTGGCCGCAAAGAAATTATTAGAATCCCCGTAAGTATTTCTCATGTAAGTCACCCAAAGTCCATTAGTAGATAACGTGCACTATGTTAGCCTCACATCAACGGCCATATTCTGATCATAGAGTGATCTCAACCCCACTCCCCCTTCCTCCTTAGGAGTGCAAGTATCTTTCCAAGCCCATATATGAGAAGAACCCCATATAAATTTCCTGCATGCAGAAGTAATAGAACACAATATAGTTTTTGGTATACGGTAGGCTTGCATCCAGAAATTTAGCATACCAAAAATTACGGATCTAACGAGCTCAATCCGGCCTGCAATGGATAACATGGAAGACGTCCAGCCCAAAAGTCTCTTCCTGCATTTGTCAATCAGCCTACTGTACATGGAAGGCTTCGGGTAATTTGCAGATAGCGGCAATCCAAGATAAGTATTGATTGAAGTACCCAGTTTGATCCCTAGAGAATTAGCCAAGCTCGAAGGATTCTTGGTTCCTTTGCTAAAAATAGAGATACTCTTACCCCAATTAACTTCCAGCCCTGTGAGATTAGAGAAGTCTTTCAACAAGGATTTAACACCACAAAAAGTACGCTTATTAGCTCTACAAAAGAGGAATAGGTCGTCTGCAAAGAGTACGTGAGAGATGGAACCAGACCGTCTCATTGGTTGAATAATGCGTTGTGAAATAGATTTTTCAGCCAATAATGAAAATGCTTCCATAGTAATGACAAAGAGAAAAGGGGATAGGGGGTCTCCTTGCCTGATGCCCATATTTCCCTCAAAATACCCAACGGGGGATCCACTAATCATCACCGAAAAGGTAGGGGAAGAGATACATTCTTTAATCCAGCATATGAATCTCCTGCCAAATCCCATACCCTGCAGGATGTAATAGATGAATTCACGGTTGATACTGTCAAAAGCCTTTTTAAAATCCAATTTCAGACAAGCTCTGGATCCCATAAGATTGCTAAAATCACGGATCTGTTCGTGGGCTAGAAGAGCACTATCAGAAAGCAACCTGCCTTTAAGAAATGCGGACTGGTTTGGAGGGATAAGTTCATGAATTACCAGTTTCAATCTATTGCAAATAATTTTATTGATCACCTTGTAAGTAACATTGCAGCAAGCAATGGGTCTATAATCTCCCAAACCAGAGGCCGTAGCACTTTTTGGCACTAATGTAAGGTTGGTGTGATTTAATGGATGCATAAGTGAACCAGAGCGGAAAAAAGATTGAATGGCATCAGTTAAGTCATTACCTATAATGCCCCATCCTTGCTGGAAAAAATATCCATTAAATCCATCTGGCCCAGGGGATTTATCCACCCCTATTTGGAAAACCGCCTCCTTGATCTCTTCATTTGAAACTCTACGTTCAATCCATGTTGCCGCATTAGGGGTCAAAATGCGTCTGGTGACCAACTTAGGAAACACATTCCAGTAGGTCGACTGAGTATATAGGTCCTTGTAGAAGTCCGGCGACTTAATTCTAAGGTCCTCATTAGAGTTATAAGGATTCCCATCCGCATCCACCAAATGCCCCAAGTTGTTCTGGTTTTGCCTTGCCTTCATTGCAGAATAGAAGAATTTAGAGTTGATATCCCCCAGACTAAGCCAATCCTGTCTGCTCTTCTGCCTCAGCATATCCTCCTCTAGCTCAATTAAATTTGCAAGGTTCAAAGCTAGATCCCGCTCGAGGTTTTGCAAATTCACATCAGAATGCAAGTTTGAAAGTCCACACACCTCCTGAAGCTTAACTTTGCAAACTGAGATGGCATTGTCAATCTTCAGGTTATGCGCCCAGCTCCTAAGAATAGGCTTAGTGTCTCGAAGCTTGATATAGAATCTGTGCATAGCCAACCCTTCCACATGAATGTTCCACGACGATTCCAACAAATCATTGTAGCCTGGCTGCTTAGCCCATGCATTAAAAAATCTGAAGGGCTTAGAATGAGAAGGTAACTTAGAGTGCAACTTGATGAGCATTGGAGAATGGTCACTGGTAAGAGGGTCCAGGTACTCTACAAAGGTTCCAGGCAATAAGTCGAGCCACCTCTGATTACATAAAGCTCTATCCAGTTTAGCAGCAATCCGCTCAGCGCCAATTCTACGGTTGCACCAACTCATCAAATTTCCCACACACTTGATATCAGACAATTCACAGTTGCAAATGCATTCATTAAACTCATCCAATACTCTGAAGTCGCACTTTCGTCCTCCTTCCTTCTCCGTCGAGTATCTAATGGAGTTAAAGTCCCCTCCTATAAGCCATCCCGTCCCAGCAATAAGTCCTGCATCCGCTTCAAGGAGTTCCCATAGTTGGTGACGTTCACTCCTTAAATTAGACCCGTAAACTCCAGTAATAACCACTGCTAGGCCCCCTCTATTGCTGCACTTTAAGGTGATATGTTGGTTTGAAATAGATTGGACACCAGCTTGCCAGACTAAGTTGTCCAAACCCATTAAAATCTGACCTCTTGAGTGCAAGGAGAAGTTATCAAACCATAGCCAATCCTTTGGCAAATACAATCTCCATTTATCCCTGCAAGATTTCAGTTTGGTTTCAAGCAAAATTACGACAGAAGGCCGAATCAACTTTAGCCTGTCACGTAGGTCTCTCCTTCTAATGGAGTTGTTGAGACCCTGCGTATTCCAAATGAAGATAATCCTAAATTAATTGGTTGGTCTGGCTTCCCAGAGGCCCCATTATGTAGGCGCACACTTCTCCTGGTTCCTCTCACTGTCGCCTGCTGATTTAGAGTATTACTTGCCAACTTATTCTTCGCAGTGCCAATTGCATCTCCATTATCAACTTCCTCCTCCCATTCGGGATTCACAACAGTCAAGGGATCGGGGGTTGCCATGCTCTCCGGGCCTTGTACTGGGCAGTCCCCAAAGTTTCTAGCCTGGTGACATTCAAGATTAGGCCTAGGAATTGGAGCTACCACTGTAGAATGCAAGGCCGGCTGAGATGTCGTATGCTTCCTCTGTACATTACAAGCACCAGTCACTGAAGTCCCGAAAGGATTTCCAGATAATATATTTCCAGGAGCTTCATTAATCCACAGCAAACCCTGGAGATTTAAATGACCCCCTTCAATAGGCACACCCTTTTTATTAGCTGAGGTTGGGCTCTCAACCGAAGTAGTCAAACTCTCTAATAATGGAGTCAGTCCCTGTACATTAGGAGGATGGCCCAAAGCAGTTTGCCTCATATCCGTAGCATTAAGATGATTCTGAGATTCGGGTAGGCTACATTTACCTGGGCTTGGTGCTACACAATGCCCCTCCTGTTGAACAGGAAAGACAACATCAGTCACTTCAGCATTTCAATCCGAGCACGAACCCTTCTCCAGCACCCCAACATCCTCAGGAATCACATTCACTCCTTCCGAAGTATCAACAGTAGTCCCTTTTCCCTTGTTAAGAGTAGCAATGATCTCAGCAGGTTCCTTTTGAATTGAAGGGGGCTTTGCCATATCTGGGCATTGTTTTTCGGTATGGCCAAAACAAATACAATTTCCACATCTTGGGGGTTCACCTTCCACATGAACCCAAATAGTAATAGTTGCGCCCCCTTCAGGTTCAACAACCACTTGGTGCGGGATTGGCTTCTTGGCGCTGACATCTACCAGGCATCTGGTGTAAGAGATGCGTTCCTTTTTTGCAATAAGCTTGTCCAAACATATCCGGTTACCTAATAAAGAGGCAATAACATTCAGAATATCGAGCATCCACATTCCAAGGGGAACTCCATGAAGTTGCACCCACACCGGTACCGAAGATAGAATATCCCTTTCGTGTTTGAGTGTGGGTGTCCATTGCTGAAGAACCACTAGCCTCCCATCAAACATCCACGCCCCCCCCGTGCAGAATTCTTTGACATTCTTCCCCATCCTCAAATTTGAATTAAAAAAACTGTTTTCACGACTATAAATATGAAGCCTGCGTTTAATGTTCCATAATCTATCCACCCACGCATGAATCTGTCCATAATATGGGACATCGCCCAATACATACCCCACAATAGTATTCTTCCATTGTTCAGCCCCTTTTGACATTAGTTCAGTAGTCACCCAGCCTGTTTCCGAACCATCTTCTTTCACAATTGGAGGAACAAACGTCATTGCCATGTCAGAGTCATACTTCCGCCTATTAGCATAGATGTCCGACCACGATTGCTTCACCAACTTGGTATCAATTTTGATATCAGTTTTTGGTCTCACAGGAATTCTAGCAGGAACTTGGCGTACGCCATCAAAATTCTCAGAACGGCGAAACGAGTTCGCAGGATTACCTCTTCCTCGAACAGGTCTGCCATAATTCTCAGATCGAGACTTAGTCGTAAGCTGATCTCCTTTCCTAAGGAAGCCACCACCATGGTAATTCCCGATGCCACCTCCTCCAGATCTGCTGAAATTCTTCCGCCGAGAGACGACCTGCCAACCTCCAAAGCCATCCGATGCCTTAGCATCAGGACCTATCCCATGGTTGAGCCCTCCATGGTCAGATCCACCGGACCTCCCTCTGTCGAAGATCTGATTACCCCCCTCAAAGAATCGATTCCCAAATCCAGGGGGAGCCGCGACAGACGCCCTAGGATCCTTTCCAATATGCCCTCCGCCACCAGTCCCATTGCCTGAGCCGCCGCCTGTCCCATTGCCTGAGCAACCGCCGGGAAGATCCAAGCTGCCGATGCGAGATCCCCCCTGGGTCGCCCAAATCGCCCGCTCCTGATTTTTCGGTTATTATTTTCACACACACACACATATAAAAGAAAATCATTGAAGCTCATGCGCTGAGACGTCGATTTGGAGCCAAGGGGAAGACGACCCCCGGGGTAGGCTCTCCTTGATGGTCTTCTCTACGATGGTTTGGCACATTTGGAGAGAGCGAAAAAGCCGCATCTTCAGATCCCTCAGGTCCCCTGCGACAGCCCTTCTGGCTAGGATCTCTTTGGACATCTCGGACGCCCTGGTTGGTTGCATCCCGGATGATTTAGACCCTGTGGATACTACCCTTTTTGAGAGTTGGGGTATCTTGTAGGCCGTCATTTTGTGTGCCCTCCCCAGCATAGGTTTTCCCCTTTTGTTTCTCGGCTTTCGCCTGGTAGGCCTTGCGCGAGGTGACAGCTCCCCAGACTCTCCCTCGCCTGGCCTGCGTGTTGGCTCCACCTTGATGTAGAAAAGAAAATCCCCCTCCACCTTTTTACTACTCATTTGTTATACTGGCTATCTCTTTCTAGTTCTTATATTTGTGCAACCAGGTGAACTTGGAGCTAAGATGTGGATGCCAGATGAGATGTATGTTTAGGATTTAGATATCTTGACATATCAAGATGATCAGATGGGCGTATACAATTACTTTCCACAGATTGTGGAGAATTGTGAGATTTGCGGTTTGTCGGGACATGTATCTATTGACAGCTAATACAATACCTATCCCTACGACCCAAATCCATATATCTACAACCCCTACCCAGACTACTCCCATCAACAACACCAACCATGTATGCCTCCTTTATCCTCCGAAGAAGAAAGCCTTGAGTTATTGATGGCAAATTTTGTTTCACATCAAGACTAGCCGACCGATTCCTCACCTCCTCCACCAGAAGAAGAAGCATGCCTTGAAATCATGATGGGAAATTTTATTGTGAATCAAGGCCTACCGATTGATGTCTCCCCCACCATTTCGATCCACACTCATCCCTACCTAATAGCCCAACAATTTTCCCAATCAAAAGGGCAGTCAAAACAAAATCCATGGGATTAGATCCCAGAAGCCACAACGAAGAGGGGAGAACATCTAGAAGGACAATTTAGCGTGATGTCTACTTATACCGTTCTTCCCCGATAGGGTAGAGGAGAGTTTACATCTATAATGGAAGATGCCACCGAGTTTAATGCATCGCTGGCCACTTGCATCACGAGAGGTAATTTGATAAAGATTCCTCCCCTTATGTAGGTGATGTTGAAAGACGTGTGCCCTTGAGGCAATTTATCTATATGTATATATAAAAACATCTTGTTTGAAATAACAGTAAGCTGTTTGGTAGAATTTTACCTACGTACACAATAATATAGTCTTGATTAGAAATTTTGTAAAGTCATGAGACTTAATACACGGTCAAACATGTATCGAGATGGAGATCTCGATCACGGAGAAGTGCTTGAGCGTTTGTAGCATATGCCTACATTGTTCGTGGTCGTAGATATTACAAGAAAAGGATATCGACACATCGGATAGATCATTCTGTCTTTGTCTTCACCATTGATTGGTGACGATGATCTCATCGTCGTTCGACTTAGCAAAATCAGAGACGAGACACAGATGCTCCTTAGAGAATGAGTTGATTAAACGATCCAATGAGAGCCACTACATGGTTAGCATACACCAATCTGTCAATAGTGAGCTCTCAGTGATGATATGTAAGTTGGTCCTTATACTTGAGGTCATTGTACGAACCTATGCGTGAACGGTGCACTTTGATTTCTGACCTAGCCATAGGACAAGCCCTATTGAAAGGTCCTTGGTTGGGTGACACTTGAGGCGTAAGAGAAAAGTAGTGGCCATGAAAGAATCTGTCTCTTTCGGCATGGGGAGTTAGTGTCGCATGAGTCGGTACGGTCTTTAGCAGAAAAACCATGGCCATGGTAAGTTGGATTAGATCCAACAAAGACTAGCTAAGACCGAACGATACCGACCAGACGCGAAGCTATTATGGGTTGACAGTTAACCATACCCTAGGCTTCGAGCGACATAGTTATGATGAAGGGCCTAAAATTGTGGCATTCATTACAGATATAGTCATGGTGGTCCTAACAATACGCATGTCAATGGAGTAACCACATAATGATGATACCAAAACAGGGATGTCACCTGCTGCTCGTGATCACTACCGTCTAGGATTTCGAGCCCCACCCGTAGTAGGGTCAGGATGTAGTGTCTCACACAGAGTGGGACCTTCGTCAAATAATAATAAGGATAAGGGAGGTAATGCATATGATGTATGAGAATGTATTATGTCGCAAATGGTTTGTGATATAGGCCTTAGACAAATTTATTATGTGGGATTAATAGGATTTAAATATGTCGAAAAATGTTTGCAAGCATATTTTATATAATAAATACATAGAAAATGGTTACAAGTGTTTCAGAAATGTCTGGTTGAAACATGTGTTCAAACAGCTCCAAAACAGCTCAAAATATGAGCCAAAACAACCCAGTTAGCCCATAAAAGGCATTGCAGGTGGGGCGTGCCCATTGTGGGTCGGGCATTCCCGACCCGCGAGCTGCGCCCATGCCCGCTAGGTGGGCGCATGCGCTGCACGGGCCCGTCGGGTGGGTGGGACCCGCAAATAGAGGTTTTGAACCCTAATTCCTTTTAGTGGCTGGTTTTGGCGAAGTACAGTTTTTTGGACTAACTTTGATGCGATGTTTGAGGGGTCAAACAAAGTCGGTATTGAGTGCCGTTTGTTTATATGCATTCCGTGTTGAATATTGGACTCCCCGGATTTGGTTTTGATGATGAGCAAACATAAATAATTCATGAACTAACAATTTGTGAGCGCAGTATTGGAGATCGTCGCCAATTTCACGAGAATATTCAAAGCGACATCTCAACACTTCCAAAAGCTCGTATTCAAGCCTAAAGCTTCGTTGAAGCTCCTGCAGCGCTTTGGAAGTTATGAAGATTCAATCGAAGCTCTCTAAGACCGTTTATTAAGGTTTTATTTATAGTCTTTTAGTTTCGATTGATAGAATGTTAAGCCTTGAGTATATCTTACGTTTCTATCTTCATTACGCTCATTTCGTAGCTCTAGGATTCTTGCACAAGTTCATTCTAACTTCCTCGAAGCGTCGCGCTTCGATTCGGACTTTGTTGTGCATGTTAGTTGGTACAAGAACAAGTACTGACCGACTAGATGGTGATCTAGTCGGTCGGCAACTGTTCTTGGACCGACTAGTTTGATTCCTTAATTTCTTGGACTTTACTGTTTACAGTTAGTCGGTCTACGTTGACTCACCGACCGACTAATTTGTGAACTAGTCGGTCAGTGATGCTTCTTTGACCGACTAGTTGTGACTTACTGTTCACTCTAAATTTCTCCTAAGCTACTGTTTACCTTTAGTCGGTCTAAGAACGTTTGATGACCGACTAGTTGACAATCTAGTCGGTCAACTTTTGTTCTTGGACCGACTAAGTCAACTTGCCTTCAGACTAAGTTGTTTTGCCTCTTAGTCGGTCTACGTTCATTGGATGACCGACTAGTTGTGAAACTAGTCGGTCAGATAGTCTTCTTGGACCGACTAGTTTTCTAGGTCTGAAATTCTATCTCTTCTCAGATCTGCTCTTAGTCGGTCCATGCTTTGTGACTGACCGACTAGTTGTTGATCTAGTCGGTCAGTGACTGTTCTTTGACCGACTAAGTCTCACAGATTTCTATCCGTTGGTGAATGACCTAACTTGTTTTTATGGGACCCTATAAATACGAACCTAGGTCATTTCTATCTTCAATAGAGCTGCCATTAAGAGATTCATTGAGTTCAAAAGAGATAGCTATTCTCCCTCAAATCTAAAGCTCTCTTCCTCACAAGAAACCCATTCTCTCTCATTTCTAGATCTAGAGAGAAGGTTGTTCTTGGTGAGCTCTTCAAGCTATTGCTTGATCCAAGTCTCCAACTCTTCCCTAGGCACCCATTGCTGCTCATTTCCTTGGTGCTAGGGCTTGGTGACTTCATCTTCCTCAAATCCTTCATTCCACCTATTGGGTAAGAAAAACTCAAGGTATAGGATTTTGTGGTAAGCTTGTTTATTTCATATAAACTCTTTTATATTGCTTATTGGTTCTCTCGGTTGTGAGAGAAGTTTGTGATCCCGGGTTGTGGGATTCACTTTGCCATTGCATGTATGATTTGATCTTGTGAAGGTTTTTCACAAGATATTCATAGTGGAAATCTTGAGTTAGGGTTTCTAACTCAAGTATCCGGAGGGGATCCGGGTGGTTGGGACGTAGGATCACCGGGAACAAGTCGGGGAGACTTGGGTGGATCCGAACCCATTAACATCGTTTGTTAGCATTGTCAATTTCGTTGTCGTCGTTCAATTTAAGCTTCCGCAAATTGATTTGGTAGTTGATTGCAATTTAATTTGGAATTATACTCCTTATTATTTTAAAGTACTATTCACCCCCCCTCTAGTACTTGTGCAGTAGCTGGTAGGGCATTACATTTGGTATCAGAGCCAGATTCACAGCTATGTCTGCCAACGACAACAAGACCGTGCCTCCACCTTCCAACTATGACACCTTCAGGAACCGTGAAGGAGCGTCATCGGTGATGGAAGGACATTCCTCTACGAGGCCTCCATTCTTCAACGGTACCAACTACGGGTACTGGAAGTGTCGGATGGAGACTTTCCTTCGGAGTGCATCTTTATGGAGGACTACAATGAAGGAGTACATCGAGCCCGAAGAAGAAGATTTTGAGAAATGGACTACCGCGGAGGTCGCTGCGGAGGTAAGCAATGCCAAGGCAATGAACGCCTTGCAATGCGCATTGGAGCCCGAGGACTTCAATAAGATATGCACATGTAACAGTGCATATCAAATTTGGAACTCTCTCCTCATACTACATGAAGGGACGAGTCGGGTAAGAGACTCTAAACTCGTAGTCGTAACCAAATATTACGAAATGTTTCATATGCAACAGGGCGAGAAGATGAAAGAATATTACGCTCGCTTCGTTGACATAATAAACGAGTTAGAGGCCCTCGGCAAGATCTACACTCAAAAGGAGAAGTGCTTAAAGCTTATTGAAGGACTTCCCTCTTCTTGGGAAAAACGTACCTTCGCCATCGAGGAAGGTAATGACATGAACAAATATACCGTATTTCAACTAATGGGTACTTTGATGTCATACGAGGTACGCAAAGATAGCAAGGTGAAGCTACAAGAAAAGATGAAGTCATATTTGAACCTAGATGCGCCTAAGAAAAAGGCGATTGCATTCAAGGCGGCTTCATCCACATCTTCCGATGATGAAGACTCGGAAAACGAGTTGGACTTGGAGTCCATGGCACTCATGGCCAAGAAGTTCAACCGCTTCGTCCGAAAAGGTAACTTCAAGAACAAAGCTAAATTTGGTTCTACTAACGCCTCTTCCTCTCCTTTGTGTTTCAAGTGTAATAAGCCGAGACACATGAAAGCGGAGTGTCCCCTCAATAAGCACAAGGAGAAGTGGAAGGCGCCAAAATTCGATAAGTCCAAGAAATACAAAAAGGGGTACAAGAAAGGACTTGTCGGAGCAACATTCACCGACTCCGAGGATTCCTCAAGCGGAAGTCGGATGATGAGAAAGTGGAGCAAGCACATATGTGCTCATGGCAAGAGAGGAGAACGATCAAGGATCCTCCTCTTCCGATGATAGTAATGACGAAAGCGATGATGTAACGATGGATGATCTTAGAAATGCTAACTCTCAACTTTGGTCAAAATACACTAAGTTAGTAAATAGATATACTAAGGTAAAAGATGACCTAGCTAGCATTCAAACATCGCCTAAGAATATCATCACCAACAACGACACCGTTGTTGAAGAGTTAAGAAATGAGATTGTTAATCTCAAATCTAAACTTGAACATGTTAGCATCGAGGATGCGGAAGAACATGAGATAGCGGATTTAACTTCTCAAAACTCGACTTTGAGTATTGAGAACGAGAATCTTAAATCTCGTGTTTATGTGCTCACTTCGCAAATATCCACTTTGGATACTTCTTTGCGTTCTCTCAAAGAGAAATATGAGAACACATTGGGCCGAATTAACAAATTCAACAAAGGTAAGGACCATTTGGATAAAATCCTAAGTGACTTACTTCCGTCCAATCACCACATTGGTTTGGGGTATACGATGGGATGTCCATCCAAAGCGGCCACTACTTTTGTTAGGCCAACTTCCGGTGACTCTACGAGTGGTAGCAAACACTCTATTGGTAGTTCATCTACCAATGGTGCTTCCACCTCGTCCACGCCCTCTTTTGGAAAGAAACCCACTTTGGGTGGACCTCCAAAGAAGGGGCATGCCTACATGTACACCGATAACATGCCACGTAGGAACACACGTCCTACTCCACCATCTCACACATATGATGATTTTTATGCAACACATTCTCGGGCACGTGCACACCAAGTGAGACACCCTCACGCACGTGTTTCCACACATGCATATGTACACCCACCTCATCATATGAATAATTCTTTTCGTGCACCATTCCATCATGTCCCGTATGCCTATCCACAACATGCATCACGTAGAAATCAACGTAGCATGCATGCACCCAATAGGATGATGGCTCCCAAAATATTCACTATTTGGAGCCCAAAGGACACAAGCATGGACGAAAAACAAATGTACATGAATGCTTATTTTTCGGATGTTGTACATAGTAAGAATTATGTGGGGAAGTCTAAGTCCACTTGGACTTGGCTTCCAAAGGTCTAATCCCTTGGACCCAATGACCTTGGGTACCATGATATGAAAGTTTCTATCTTTAGGTACTCAAGGAAAAGAAAAAGAAAAGGAGCAACAAATTTAAATTTAGCTCCAAAGGGAATTGGATACTCGATAGAGGGTGTTCAAAACACATGACGGGTGACGCTCGATTGCTCTCTGGAGTGGTTCCCATTGCGAATGGAAACCGCGTCGTATTTGGAGGCAACGAGAGCGGAACCATCATAGGTGTTGGTAAATTCGGTAACCCCTCTAAACCATTAATTAGTGATGTTTATCTTGTTAGTGGTTTAAATCATAATCTTATTTCAATAAGCCAACTTTGTGACAAAGGTTACAAAGTTAGCTTTGCGAAAGGATTGTGTCACATTTTAAGAAAGGATAATGAAAAATTATTATTTTCCGGAACTCGTCGTAAAGACATCTATATTTTGGATCTTCCGAAGTCATATGAACAATGTCTCGTTGCCAACACAAGTGAACAACACTTATGGCATCAACGCTTTGGACATGTGAACTTTGGAACACTATATAAGCTTTCAAAATTGAATTCTATTAAAGGTTTTCCGAAGCTTGTTTTTGAAAAGAAAAGTTTTTGTGATTGTTGTCAACGCGGCAAGCTTCCTAAATCTTCATTTAAACCTAAGAAAAGCATCTCTACTAAAAGGCCACTAGAGCTATTACATCTAGATTTATTTGGGCCAACTAGAGTAGCTTCCTTAGGAAATGCAAGGTATGGACTTTTCATTGTAGATGACTATTCAAGATTTACTTGGGTATTTTCATTGTGCAATAAAAATGAAGCTTTTGAAAACTTCACAATTTTTGTTAAGAAAGTACAAAATCTCTTAGGAACCACCATTGTCACTATTCGTAGTGATCATGGAGGTGAATTTGAGAATGAGTCTTTTGAGACATTTTGTGATGAAGTTGGTATTACTCACACCTTCTCTTTCCCTCGTGCACCTCCTCAAAATGGTGTAGTTGAGAGAAAGAATAGGACGCTAGTGGAGTGTGCTCGCACTATGCTTGATGATAGCCAACTTGGCCATCAATTTTGGGCGGAAGCGGTACACACCGCTTGCTATGTGTTTAATAGAATACTTTTGAGGCCCGGTACTAAACAAACTTGTTATGAATTGTTGTTTGGTAGGTTGCCTCAAGTTAAACATTTTCGTGTTTTCGGTTCAAAATGTTTTATTAAGAACACATATGGTAGTTTGGACAAATTCGATCCAAGATCCGATGAGGGGATCTTTGTTGGATACTCTACGCGTAGCAAAGCCTACCGGATATTCAACAAACGAACCTCAACGATCGAGGAGTCGCTTCATGTCTCATTTAATGAAGGATTTGTTCCAACTAGAATTTCAAATGATAATGATTCTATGGATGTTTTATGTGATTCGTTTGATAATTCTAAGTCTAATGATTCTATTGATTCTATTGAGACTAACCCAACTAATGAAGTTGTTGAGAATGTTCCAAGTGATCAAGGTATTCCCAAACTGCTTCATTCGGTTCGTGACCATCCCCATGAGCAAGTCATTGGCAATATCTATGATAGTGTCAAGACGAGATCGCAAGTTCACCACTTCGCAAATTGTGCCTTTGCCTCATCGATAGAGCCAAAGAATATTAATGAAGCATGCGAAGATAGCGCTTGGATCTTAGCCATGGAGGAGGAGCTCATTCAATTCGAGAGGAATGAAGTTTGGGAGCTTGTTCCATTGCCATCGAAGAACCACACCGTCATAGGGACAAAGTGGATCTTCAAGAACAAAACCGACGAAAACCAAGTCGTCGTCCGGAACAAAGCCCGGTTAGTAGCTCAAGGCTATCGTCAAGAGGAAGGTATCGATTTCGAAGAATCTTTCGCTCCGGTAGCTAGATTAGAATCAATTAGATTACTTTTGTCTTTTGCATGCCATAAGAATTTTAAATTATTTCAAATGGATGTTAAAAGTGCATTTTTAAACGGAGATGTCGTTGAGGAAGTTTACGTTTCTCAACCTCCGGGCTTCATAAATGAAAAATTTCCAAATCACGTTTTTAAACTAAAGAAAGCTCTTTATGGTTTGAGACAAGCTCCTCGAGCTTGGTATGATCGCCTAAAGAATTTTCTTTTGGATTTGAATTTTAAAATGGGCGAAGCCGATTCAACACTTTTTATTAAGCATGCGAATAATGATATTTTATTAGTTCAAATTTATGTTGATGATATCATTTTCGGTGCTACTAACTTCGCTCTTTGCGAAGAGTTTTCTAATGTGATGAAGGAACAATTTGAGATGAGCCACATGGGCGAACTCAAATATTTCTTAGGTCTCCAAATTCGCCAAATGAACGATGCAATCTTCATCCACCAAACGAAGTACACGGTGGAGTTGCTAAAGCGATTTGGAATGGAGAATGCCTCCGGGAAAAAGACTCCGATGAGCACGACTACGCATCTTGACAAGGATACGGGCGGTAAGGATGTAGACATTCGTCTATATCGAGGTATGATAGGTAGTTTGCTTTATCTTACCGCAAGTAGGCCCGATATTATGTTTGCCGTATGTATATGTGCTCGTTATCAGTCTCAACCTAAGGAGTCTCACTTAGTAGCGGTAAAGCGTATTTTTCGCTATCTAAGTTACACTTTAGATTTTGGATTACTTTATCCGAAATCTAGCACGTATGAGTTAGTCTCATACAGTGACGCTGATTATGCGGGATGCAAATCCGACAGGAAAAGTACTAGTGGCACTTGCCATTTTCTAGGAAATTCTCTTGTCTCTTGGTTTTCCAAGAAGCAAAATTCGGTTTCACTTTCAACCACCGAGGCGGAATATATTGCCGCCGGTGCCGCTTGTGCCCAGGTTCTTTGGATGAGACACACATTGAAGGATTTTGGTATTCATTGTGATACTAGCCCTATCATGGTGGATAACCAAAGTGCTATCTGTCTTTCAAAGAATCCGGTGCACCATTCCCGATCGAAACACATAGATGTCCGACACCATTTCTTAGATGATCATGTTGCTAAAAAGGACATCATTTTAGTGTACGTTGAAACCCAAAAGCAAATCGCCGATATTTTCACGAAACCCCTGAAGGAGGACTCCTTTGTGCGGTTGCGTCGAGAATTGGGGATTATGGGTGAATCCGAGATATAGGATTCATATTTTAATTCAATCATCTTGCATGCTAATATATTTCGCGATATTTCATTCATGCTAGATTAGTTGAATTTTTGGGAATTTTATGTGATTTATTTGAATTTATTGCTCGAATTCGTATTTCAATGTCGTATTTAAGATTTCGACGTTTTATGGGGTAATTTAGATGATTAATGAGTGAGTTAGGATGTTTCATCCAAGTGGTTTGTGAAGAGAAATCAACTTTCTACTTTTGGACTCTTCTTGTCGGTTTCAGTTCACTTATCAACCGACTAGATGCTCATCTAGTCGGTCAGCTAATGAACTCAGACCGACTAGATCATGCAAATATCCATCTCCTATCTTTTTCTTTCGTTAGTCGGTCATAGTATACTTTCCGACCGACTAGATTGAAAACTAGTCGGTCAGTAAATATACTGCGACCGACTAATTCTTGCCCTAGAAATTCTTCTGAGCTACTGTTTCGACTTAGTCGGTTCAAGCTCATTGACCGACCGACTAGATCGTAATCTAGTCGGTCAGTACTTGAACTGTGACCGACTAAGTGTGTTAGGGCATCTGTGTCTTTTCGCATCCCGACCGACTTATACTCGATTTCATCCGACTAAACTCTCATTTAGTCGGTCTTCTCTCTTGCTCCAGCCCGAAAACCCAAAACCCTCAACTCGAAACCCTTCGTCTTCCGGTCGTTTCTCCGTCGATCGCCGCCATCCGCCGCCGTCGACTCCACCTCCTAGGTATCTCCCTCCCTCTCCTAGGTCGATTTCCTTTTCTAGGGTTGTCTCTCCTTGATTTCAAGCTCTAGATCCTAGGGTTTCAATTTCTAACCTAGGGCTTGTGATTTTCGAATTTTCTTGATCTCTAGGGTTGTTAGCTTGTGATCTCTAGGTTGTACTTGATCTTATTATCAGTTGCTTGTGCTCTTAGAACTATGGCTAAGACTCGCATTCCGATCGCCTCTTCCGGGGCCTCTCCTATGACCGTAGGGCCTTCCGACCCTGGGAATCCCCCGAAGCCTAAGCGTCGTGCCAAGTCTACCCTAGCCTCTCCATCATCGCCTCCTCTTAAGAAGCCTAGGACTGCCACCGTCAAGCCCCGCAAATCCAAGACCAAAAAGCCTATTCTTCATACTCCGGCTACTCCTCCCGATTCCGATTCCGATACTGATTTTATCCCTGAGGATGAGCCTACTAGGGAACCTACCCCACCTTCGAAGACCCGTAAGGCCAAGGGTAAAGCTCCTATGCCAGTTGGCGGTGTAGACATATCGTTGTGCCGCGATGAACCTCAGTGTCTCGCCGCGTACAACCATATAGAGCACTGTCCACTGTTGTTAGAGCATTACGTTCAGTTCTCTGATTTCCTCGGCCTTGCTGATCTTCTGTCTTATAGTGGCCTTCTAGATTATCTCCGATACGACCCCAAGGCCAATCCCAAACCGTACCCTCGCCTCATGAAATTGTTCTATGCCAATCGTATTCGAGGCCAGTACGACGCCAGCCACTCCATTGAGACGACTGTCTTGGGAACTCCTATAGTTCTCACTGCAGAAATCTTGGGGGAGATCCTTGGTTGTGCGTCGTGTGGTCTCCTCCCCTCGGACATTTCTGTAGACGACATTTCTTCCTTGGATCAGTCTATTCTTGCAGATATTTTCCAGGTTATCCCCTCCGCATTCATTGGTGTTCCTTCGAAATCCTTTAAGCCGAATGCATGGGTTCTTAACCTGATTTTGAAGTCTTGTCTTCTTCCGAAATATGGATCCTCTTCACTTCCCTCTCAGCCGTTTTTGAAGCTCATATACGCTCTTTTCTTGGGGTGCGAGATAAATTGGGCTCGCGTGATACTCGATAAGATGGATTCTTTCGAGTGTATACGCAAGACCAATAAGTCTGCGCACATTCCATACCCCTGCTTGTTGACTCTCGTATTCTGTCATTTTCGAGTTCCTCTCCCTCCTGACGATGAGCGTCCTTTGGGTACGCCTCTGAACGCGACGGCCGTGAAGAAATCTTTAGCGGCACTTCGTCACGTGCAGAGGTCTACCGCATCTGCTTCTCAGTCTACTCCGTCAGCCGCTGCAGCCTCCTCTTCCCCTGCTACTTTGGACGATGTCGTACGTCTACTTCGTCAGCACGACTCCCGTTTGGCTCGTACTGAGGAGGTCGTATGTCGTATGGCTCGTATGATGGGGATTGAGCTTGCTCCTTCGGTGTCTGAGGCCGAGGAGATGGACGATGAGGAGCTTGACGAGCTTGTCACTTCTTTTGCCCGTGGCGATGAGGCCACTGCTGCTGCTGCTGGTGTTTCCACTTCTGCTCCTGGAGTTGGCACCTCTTCCGGTGCTCCAGAGCCTTCTGCTTCAGCACTTCAGTCTTCAGAGCCTGCTGTTGACCCTGTTGCTGAGCCTGCTGATATTCTTGTTGACAATTCTGCTGTCGAGACCCTTGCTGCTGTAGAGCCTGTTCCTGAGATCTCGACTCCTGCCCCGACGATTCCATCTGTTGAGACGCCTCTTCTCCCTGCAGAGCCTGAGTCCACTCCGTCGACTGGACCCACGGACGCTGCAGATCCTGCCTCCTCCTCGTGATCGTTGTTCCGAGGACTCTCCATATACGCTTTGGATGATATATCTTAGCGAGAGTATTATGGGTTAGGATAGGGTATGAGGGTTATTATGTTTTGATGTATTTTGGATGTCGTCGCTGCTGCTGTATTTATTTTGATGAGAATGATGATGATGATGGTGTATTTCATTTTGATGGGTATATTGTATCGATGATGTTGATGTATTTCTTTTTGATGATATGTAGCGCTTGATATGATGTATCTCATATATTCGATGTGATATCTTTTTGGATATACTCATGTTGTCTCTGCATATATATATGTTCATCGTCATTCGCTTTGTCTTTTATTCGTCGTGCAAATTTTAATATTCGTTGAATGTATTTGAAATGAGATTTCGTCGCTCGACGCATAAAAACTTGGTTAAATAGATTTAAATTCTATAATTGTATAGAATTGTTTTCCATGCACAAAATTAACCAAGTATATTGAATATTGAAGAGTATGTTTCTTTATTCAATTAATGAATAATTATTTGGTATTTTTGATGATTTTGATTTTCACTTTGTGATAATGGACAATTGGCACACTTTGAATTGATTTAATCGTTTTTCCTTTGGTGTCAATTAGCTCCATCGTCATTGTCTACAACTCCCGATGTTGGATTTTACATTTCCTAATTGTTGTCGTTGTATGCCCCCCATTTTTGGGATAATGCCAAAGGGGGAGAGATAATGATAATAAATAGTGCAAATGAAAAATTTAACTCAATTTCCAAGAATCTAGTTTGATATGTTAGATTCAGGGGGAGTTAAGATACATATAAGGATTTTCAAAATCCGATATTTCAAAAATCAATTCTCATTATATATCTTACTCGTCTGATTGATGCAATTCATATATATTCATTTGGGAATTAACGTGTCATCAATGCAGGGGGAGTAAGTATTTTACATTTGAATTATTATTTTTGATTATTATTTATGTTGGTTTGTCATCACCAAAAAGGGGGAGAATGTTGAATATTGGACTCCCCGGATTTGGTTTTGATGATGAGCAAACATAAATAATTCATGAACTAACAATTTGTGAGCGCAGTATTGGAGATCGTCGCCAATTTCACGAGAATATTCAAAGCGACATCTCAACACTTCCAAAAGCTCGTATTCAAGCCTAAAGCTTCGTTGAAGCTCCTGCAGCGCTTTGGAAGTTATGAAGATTCAATCGAAGCTCTCTAAGACCGTTTATTAAGGTTTTATTTATAGTCTTTTAGTTTCGATTGATAGAATGTTAAGCCTTGAGTATATCTTACGTTTCTATCTTCATTACGCTCATTTCGTAGCTCTAGGATTCTTGCACAAGTTCATTCTAACTTCCTCGAAGCGTCGCGCTTCGATTCGGACTTTGTTGTGCATGTTAGTTGGTACAAGAACAAGTACTGACCGACTAGATGGTGATCTAGTCGGTCGGCAACTGTTCTTGGACCGACTAGTTTGATTCCTTAATTTCTTGGACTTTACTGTTTACAGTTAGTCGGTCTACGTTGACTCACCGACCGACTAATTTGTGAACTAGTCGGTCAGTGATGCTTCTTTGACCGACTAGTTGTGACTTACTGTTCACTCTAAATTTCTCCTAAGCTACTGTTTACCTTTAGTCGGTCTAAGAACGTTTGATGACCGACTAGTTGACAATCTAGTCGGTCAACTTTTGTTCTTGGACCGACTAAGTCAACTTGCCTTCAGACTAAGTTGTTTTGCCTCTTAGTCGGTCTACGTTCATTGGATGACCGACTAGTTGTGAAACTAGTCGGTCAGATAGTCTTCTTGGACCGACTAGTTTTCTAGGTCTGAAATTCTATCTCTTCTCAGATCTGCTCTTAGTCGGTCCATGCTTTGTGACTGACCGACTAGTTGTTGATCTAGTCGGTCAGTGACTGTTCTTTGACCGACTAAGTCTCACAGATTTCTATCCGTTGGTGAATGACCTAACTTGTTTTTATGGGACCCTATAAATACGAACCTAGGTCATTTCTATCTTCAATAGAGCTGCCATTAAGAGATTCATTGAGTTCAAAAGAGATAGCTATTCTCCCTCAAATCTAAAGCTCTCTTCCTCACAAGAAACCCATTCTCTCTCATTTCTAGATCTAGAGAGAAGGTTGTTCTTGGTGAGCTCTTCAAGCTATTGCTTGATCCAAGTCTCCAACTCTTCCCTAGGCACCCATTGCTGCTCATTTCCTTGGTGCTAGGGCTTGGTGACTTCATCTTCCTCAAATCCTTCATTCCACCTATTGGGTAAGAAAAACTCAAGGTATAGGATTTTGTGGTAAGCTTGTTTATTTCATATAAACTCTTTTATATTGCTTATTGGTTCTCTCGGTTGTGAGAGAAGTTTGTGATCCCGGGTTGTGGGATTCACTTTGCCATTGCATGTATGATTTGATCTTGTGAAGGTTTTTCACAAGATATTCATAGTGGAAATCTTGAGTTAGGGTTTCTAACTCAAGTATCCGGAGGGGATCCGGGTGGTTGGGACGTAGGATCACCGGGAACAAGTCGGGGAGACTTGGGTGGATCCGAACCCATTAACATCGTTTGTTAGCATTGTCAATTTCGTTGTCGTCGTTCAATTTAAGCTTCCGCAAATTGATTTGGTAGTTGATTGCAATTTAATTTGGAATTATACTCCTTATTATTTTAAAGTACTATTCACCCCCCCCTCTAGTACTTGTGCAGTAGCTGGTAGGGCATTACATTCCGTTCAATGTTCTTCGATTTGATATAAAATCGCTTCCGAAGTTCAGCAGTGAAAGAGGAATAATTCATTAAAGTTTGACCTTTATTGAAGGTACACTTGTAATTTATTATTCCTCCTAATTGATTAGTCCATCATCGGTTATTTTGAGAACAGGAGGGGGGTCATCTCCCTATATAAATATGGAATTACTCCCCTCCTTGAAACTCGCACTAAGACTTAGATCAAGAGAGCTCTAAAAATTTAAGAGCAAACCTAGATCGAATAGGCCAAAATAAAATTCCCTTTTTCTCCCTTTTCTTCTTTCTCCTGCTTGGGTCCTAGCAAGGCTGCGAAGGAGTTCGGATCTGACCCCGAATTTTGACGGAGGATCCACTTAAAGTGAAACTTTCTGGAGTGTGTGGTTGACTCGGCGACAACGAAATTTCTCACCTTGGGACGCGATCCAGCTCGAGGGAAGCGATTCAGCCCTAACACAGGGCATTAGTTCGTGAGGATCGATGTTTTGCTAACGTGCATAACAAAGGAATTTCATTTATTTTCTTCGCATTTAACTTTTGCAGTAGTTATATAGATCTATCCTTCGGGGTTGGTCAGACCCACTTAGGGAAAATAGAGATTCTGGTTTACGATTTTAATTTCTTAGGGCTTTCTTAAAATTGTTTTAAGACTTGTTTTTATACTTCTATATTATGTTTTGTCGTCCACCCGACTTAGGTCGGACGTCGATTTTAGCCCTTTGATCCTGAAAAATCCCTATAGTGGTACCAGAGCCAGGTTTACATGATCTATATTTTACTACATGTTTAAATGTGTTAATTGTTGCATGTTATTTTCTCCATTAGATGGATGTTTATATATGCATAAATAAAATAAATAAAAATTTAAAATTTTCCCATGCGATGGTTTTATTAAAAGTTTTCGAAAATTAGATCTTCTTTAATTATATGACAATTTAGAGTAGATCTCGATAATTATGTGATAATTATGTTTGATTAATGTTGCTATGATCTGAATGTTTATGGTATAATTATTTAGATTCCTAATACCTCATTAGGATAGCCATTAATAAATAAAATTATTGTGAAACATAATTGTTATGAGATAATAATTTTAATTTCGTAATACCTGATTAGGATAGCCATTAATAAATAAATTATTATGAAACATAATTATTATGTGATAATAATTATAATTTCCTAATGGTTGATTAGGGTTGTAAAAAAAAGTTATTAATCCTAAAATGTTAGTATTAGGATGCGTCTAGTTAATTAGGATTAACTAGGAAAGGGTAACCCAAATTAAATCGAGATGGACGCAGTTTAATAATGGCCATTCTTAAGTCGTCCACGAAATGGTTTCTAGAATCATTTGCGCTAGGGCTCTGGATCACCCCAGCCCTGACTGTGGATAGTAGTCCTAACCCACCAAACCTACATGGCCATATTCGACCGGACCAAACTAGAATGACTATTATCATAATGTGACGTTGTCGATTATATCTAGTTAATTACGTTAATAATCCTTTTCAGGATTAGATGTAGCCCTCCTTGTTTTTGGATTAGGAGACTAAAAGACGCATGTCATGGTTGTTGAGTCTCCTCAAGCTATGACATGGTCTCTTTTAGAAACCGACTCCATCATATATATGATGTAGTCTGGTCTTAACCCAAACCGCCGAGTCGGGTCTCCTCGAGTGTCGGTGTAAGTTAAGATTAGACATGAAAACAAGGGTTCGACTAGACTAGTCATTATGGTTTGTTGATTCTTCTCAAGATCATAAGTGACAAGGGGTAAAAACTAATAGGGAGTCATATATGATGTGATTGATGAAGAGTTCATTTACCAACTGCAGAGCTGATTAGCTTGTTGAACCTCATCAATGTTGTGAAGCTTAGGGTAGTAGGATCACTCTTAAACTAATGTCAAAATTCGTCCATCTATATGGGTTAAGATGATATCTAAAATAGTGGGAGGATATATTAAAGCCATTCTATCTATAGTAAATTTGGACATATGCTTAACTAGGGTAGTTCTATGTTTTAACGCATGGAATCCAAATTATAATATCCTAAAGGAATAGGATAACTGGTCATAATGATTGGTTAAGGAATACCAACTCAAAATCTAATCTGATATGCTAAAATATGTTCTCACTGACCCTTCCCTTGAAGTGTCCTTCTTAGCACTGACTTAAAGGACAATGATTTCCGTTAGCTCTATGGTCTAGCATAATAAGAGCACACTACTTAACACTCGCCTTAATGAGCTATATGCTTATGGTCAGCTTGAACATACTGATGTTCAAAGCATGTTTTTCCGTACAACTTGTTGACTCTCCTCAAGATTGTATGGAAAACAGTTTCAATCTACAAGGTTTAAAACTTCGATTAAACTGTTTGACTTGAAGATGAGTGTAAGAGCGATGCAACACCGTGTATCCAAATCAGATCTTGAGATGAACAACTTGTTGAGCCTCCTTAAAGTTGTAAAGCTCAAGTGTTTGGATGCATGAGATACTTGCACAACTAATATTCGTGTTGGGACTTGCATTCTCTAAATGTGATTTAGAAAAAGAGAAGGTTGAGAAAGAATGTTTTGTCTATCATGAGAAAAAGTCACAGTAGGAGGAACTGAAAATGGGACATATTTGATGCCTCAGTTTTTAGAATAATTGTTATATAAAGGAAAGATTGTCCTACATATTGGCTAAGGAGCAAGTGTTGTTTTTGGGCCATAGGGGACGTATATCACACTTTGGCAAACGTCGTCATCTTTCTTCTGAAGCAACGTTTTGGGGGTGAGTAGTTTGTATAATGATATTGTATTAGGTGTTAATACATGAATGCACAAGTTATTAGTAAAACTTATCAATGGAAAAATAGACTAGGCCAGACCAGAGAGAATAGACTTGATAGCTGACTTAAAGAGAGGTCTCTTGACCTCTCGTATTATGAGTCGAAAGACAATTATGAGTCTTGTCTCAAAGGTATGATGGTCAAAACTCTCTATGTAAGACAGTGGAAGAATGAGTTGGAGAACTCGTGGTCTATTACATACGGATGTATTCGGACCCAAGGCTACATTAGCCAGCATAAGTTATTCTTATTTTTTACTTAGACTCACTCAAGGCATAAACACGTGTTCTTGATGAAACACTAGTCTAATGCATTTGAGCAATTCATGAAGCATAGTCGTGGAATAAAGAACATAATGGCAGAAGTATTTGAACAACTTTGATCAGATCAAAGAAGCGAATACTTAGCCATGTAATTCTTGCGTAATTAAAAGAAAATGAGACTTTCTCTCAAGTCTAGTCTCCCAACACATCGATGTTTTGGAGATCATGAATTGCACTCTGTTAGATATGGTGCAATACATATCAAGTGACTCTGAGTTATAATCCTTCATCTGGGGTTAAGCCCCCGATAATAATGCATAGGCTATTGATAAGGTCCGGACAAGGTTCATGCCAATGACTTCATATATGATATGTAACAGTGGGAAACCCAACCTTAAAATAAATTAAGGTGTGTGGTTTTCCTGCTTATGTCAAGTGGCTTAATCCAGACTAACTGGAAGACACATCTGTCTGAACCAGTAAAATTGATATTCCTCAAATTAATCGTTAGGTAGTCAAAGGATACTCGAGCCCCTGATTTTTTGCTAAGACAATGAGTCGAGTAAAACATCATAGTTGATGATGGCCTAGTAAACTTCCAAGATGTCATTCGGAGCAGGGACTCTGAGAAATGGCTTGATGCAATCCGAAAAGGTCCTTGCACGTAAATAAGTTATGGACCTTAGAAGACGTGCCCAAGGAAAGACTTCCCATTGGCTGCAAACAAATCTTCAAGGCAGAAGATTAGTGCAGATGTAAAATAGAGAAGTGTAGGTTATGCTGGTTGAGAAATGTTATCATCAGAACTTATATTAATGGATTATGATGAAACTTTCTTGCCAACAGCCGTGTACAGATCTATTCGGATCAGACTCGCTGCCACTGCTCATGATGACCATGAAATATGGAATATACATGTAAAGTTCGCTTTCTAAATATGATTTAGAAAAATGAATTTACATGAATCAGCCAAAAAGTTTTTATGGTCAGTTGGAGTGAAGGCATGTGAGGCATCAAGGAGTCGAAACATATATTTTGACAAAGTAATCAAACAGTTTGACATTTTGTCAGAAATGAATATGAACTGTGCAGATGACCAATGAATATTTTTTGGTTCATTCTTGTAAGGTACATGGATGACATTCTTCTGATAGGTGAAAAACATACAGATATTTAAATCTATCAAAGAATAGCTATCAAGGATATTGTTTTAGTCCTTAGTAGGGACTATGAGCAGGATGAGATCCAGGCAAGAAAAATATTACAGATTCCAAGAGAACTAGGAAACCATTTAGATGAGTTTCAAATGCGTGATTTGGCAGGAACATAGAACCCCTTAAGTGTACACAAAAGACAATTTAGCAGATTCACTACAAAGGCTCTACTACATGAAGTTTGGAGAGACTTATTGTAAATGCGGTATTAGATACCGGGATAAATGGGCCTAAGTGCCAGTGAGAGATGTTGAGAGATGTGTTCCCTTGAAGCAATTTATCTATATATATATGTACAAACATCTTGTTCGAAATAACTATAAGATGTTTGGTAGAAATTTACCTAAGTAAACAATAATGTGGTCTTCATTAGAACTTAGGTAAAGTCATGAGACTTAATGCGAGATCAAACATGTATCGAGATGGAGATCTAGATCATGGATAAGTGCTTGACCGGTTGTAGCATAAGTCTAAAATCGTTTGTAGTCATAGATGTCTCGAGAAAAGGATATCGACACATCGAATAAACCATTGTTTCTTTGTCTTCACCATGGATTAATGACGATGATCACATGGTCGTTCGACTTGGCGAAGTCAGAGATGAGACACATGTGCTCATTAGAGAATGAGTTCATTAAACGACCCAATGAAATCCACTACATGGTTAGCATACACCAATCTGTCAATAGTGAGCTCTCAGTGATGATAGGCAAGTTGGTCATTAGACTTAAGGTCATTGTATGAACTTGTGCGTGAACTGTGTCACTTTGATTTTTGAGCTAGCCTCAAGGCAAGACCTGTTGCAAGGTCCTTGGTTGGGTGACACTTGAAGCATACGAGAAAAGTAGTGGCCAAGAAATAATTCGTCTCTCCCGGTATTGGGAGTAGGTGTCGCAGGAGTCGGTATTGTCTTTAGTATAAAAACCATGGCCATGGTATGTTGGATTGGATCCAACAAAGACTTACTAAGAATGTTGAGCATTGGACTTCTCCCTACTTGGTGTTAATGATGAGCAAACATAAATACTTGTGACTAATCCCCTATTTTGCAGTTAATCCATTGCCTAAGCTATTTATGAAGATCTATTAGCAATGGATGACTCACAAACTTCATTGAAGGCAAATGACATGAATTGGATGATCGTAGATTATGATTGAAGCTCTGTGAAGACTTCAAGCTAATCTGAAGGAAAGAAGAGATTATTCGTCAATGTAATTTTTCTTTTATCTCTTCTAGTATGTAGCTTAGAAGTAGAACTTTGATGGAGCAGTCACACACATCTACATTCTGTCATAGGACTTCATTAGATCATTTGTCCTTTGATCCCAATTCATTTCTTTAGTGATTGTGCTAGGATTGTTTATAACAGTCGACTGCTGAACAGTTTACAGTCGCCTGCCTCAAAAACGGTCGACTGTGTTTTGTTCTACAGTCGCCTGTTATGCACAGACTATTACAATATAGTTTTGGACCCTCTCTGATTATCTCTCATAGGCTACTGATGAACTATACACAGGCGCCTGTCCAAGTGACAGTCGACTGTGTTTTGTAAATCAGTCGTGCCTAAACTCTGTTTGATCTGACTTGTACGGCCAGTCGACTAATGCTGTACATACAGTCGACTGTCTCTTGGATTAGTCGACTGTCTATGCTGCAACAGTCGTCTGCCTGTGAGTCATTTCTTTGACTCAGCTCTCTGAAAATTTCTCAGGCTTTTGACAGTCATCTGTTTAAGGATTTACAGTCGCCTGTTCTGATTTAAAGTCGACTGTATTCCTTGCATCAGTCCTCTGTCCTGTTACTTGTGAGATTTCCAGTATTTGTCTAACTTACCCATCTCTCGGCCAGTCGCCTGTCGAAGAAATTACAGTCGCATGTTGGTTTAACAGTCGACTGTCTTTGCTTCATCAGTCGACTGTCCACGTGGTAAGTTACCGTTATGAATTCTCACCTACCCTTGCTGACTGTGCAACAGTCGACTGTGGATTGTTCAACAGTCGACTGTCGCGAGTTCAGATTCTATCCGTTGAGATTTTTCTCACGGATTCCAATTGGGTTTTTGCCTAAACTGTTTTGTGGATTTGAGAAAACTATATATATAGCTTTTACTGTTCCATTGGAAGGTTACTCATTCATTGCAAAATCTCTCAAGCTTTCATTTCCAAAGATCAAAGCTCTCAAATCCAAAGCCCTAAGTATTTCCAAATCTTGTTCTCCTGCTCTCCAACCTAGAACCAAAGAGTGATCTTCTAGGCAATTGGTGCAGTCAAGAGAAATGGCTTCTCCTCTCTTCCAAGAGAGTTCTTCAATACACATCACACTCCACCTTCAAGTTCTACTTCAAGGCATAGGTGATTGTAAGTGTTGTTTTCATTATTTCATAACATTCGTTATTTGAGTTGTGCTCTCGGTTGTGAGAGTGGTTTTGCTTGCTCTCTGGTTATGGGAGTCAAGGACATCGATTGTATTCGATTGCACTTGTAGGGTTGCTACAAGTGGGCTTTAAGGAGTCCTCAAGTTAGGGTTCTTACTTGAGTATCCGGTTGTATCCGGGTGGTAGGGACGTAGGATTACCGGGAACAAGTCGGGAGTTGACTTGGGTAATCCGAACGCTTGAAACATCTCTGCGTTTGCATGTGTTTCTTTTTGGGTTGTTTTTCTATTCCGCACTATTTGTTGGATTGCATTTTATTTGGCGTAAATTCCTTTTAAATTTGCATAAACACTATTCAACTTCCCATCTAGTGTTTTTCCCATAGACAGGGTCCTTACAATTGGTATCAGAGCGCAAGGTTATAATTATGGCATCCAACAACAACAACGTACCTCCGCCTCCTTCGTACAACAATCACGATCGTGATGGAGCGTCCACATTTTTCGAAGGTCAATCTACGGTACGTCCTCCACGTTTCTATGGTACTAATTTTGGCTATTGGAAGTGTAGGATGGAGACATTCCTTAGGAGTTCTTCACTTTGGAGAACTCTCCACAAGGAGTACGTCGAGCCCACCACAGAGGATTTTGAGAAATGGACGACTTCCGAGAAGTCCGCCGAAGTCAACAACGCTAAAGTAATGAACGCTCTTCATTGTGTGTTGGACCCGAATGAGTTCAACAAGATATGCACATGTAAGAGTGCATATCAAATTTGGAACCATCTCATCGTTACCTACGAGAGAATGAACAAGGTAAAGCTTTCAAAGTTATATGTTGCCGTACAAAACTTCGATTTTTTTTCATATGCAGGATAATGAGACCATTGCATCGATGTACGGACGCTTTACCGACATCACGAATGAATTGGAAGCCCTTGGCCAAATCTACACCGAACCTGAAAAGGTAAGGAAGATCATCATGGGGATGACCTTCAAATGGGAAAGAAGGGAAATCGCCATCGAGGAGGTCAATAACTTGAAGAACTACACCGTGGTGAATCTGATCGGGACTCTCATGTCTTATAAGGTAAGACGAGAGAGCCGATTAAAGATTAGAGCAATGATGAATCCTTCAGAGGCTAAGAAGTAAGCCTTGGCATTCAATGCCAATTCATCATCCTCCGATAGTGAGGAATCCGAGAACGAGATGGATTTAGGTGAAATGGCCCAAATGGCGAAGAAGTTCCAATGCTTCTTCCGCAAAGGTAAATTTCCCTCAAACAAACGTTTTGAGTCTAATAATAATACTTCCTCTCTTTGCTATAAGTGTAATAAGCCAGGGCACATCAAGAGGGATTTCCCAATGCTAAACAACAAAGAGAAGTGGAAGACACCGAAGTACCACAAGTCCGATAAGAACAAGAGAGACAAGAAGAAAGGACTCGTATGCACCTTCGACGATTCAAGTGATGACTCATCAAGCGATTCCGATGATGAGAAGGGTGAGAGCACCCACATGTGTTTCATGGCCCTAGAAGACCCACTCTCTGATGAGAGTGATTCCGACATGGATGACACCGAGGTAATAATGGATGAACTTTGCATTGCTAATGAAGAACTATTTGCTAAATACCAATCTTTAATGCTTAAGTATACTAGCTTAAAGAAATTGAATATTAGCAAGTCATCCATTCCATGCATTATCAACAATGACACCATTGTTGATACTTTAACTCTTGAGAAAGCAAACTTAGCTTCTCAAAATGTCACATTGAGAGGTGAGGTGAATTCCATCAAATCTCAACTAGATCAAACACATCCTAAGGATAATAGTGATCTAGTTACACGTCACACACAATTGAGTTTAGAGAATGATTCTCTTAAAACTCAAGTGCACGAGCTCAAAGCACGGGTGTCCACCTTGGATACCCACATTTCTTCTTTAAAGGAGAAATATGAGCTCATGTCCTCCCGTATTGTGAGATTCAATAAGGAAAAAGGACAATTGGATGATTTGCTTGCAAACTAATTTCCAGCCACACATCGTGTTGGTCTTGGATTTGTAAAAGCGAATGCATCAAATGATCGCACCTCCTATAGTGGTGTCACTATAGATTTTGTGAGCCCTTCCTCTGGTGCATCCACAAGTGGTGTCAAAGACACTATAGGTAGCAAACCTACCAAGAAAGTCACCACTTCACATTCTCTTTCTTTTGGCAAGAAACCCACTAAGGGTGGAAACCAAAAGCAAGGCCATGCTTATATGTACACTAACACTCATCCACGTAGGAAATCTCCTACTTCACAAGTGGATAATCATGACACATTTTATGCTCCACACACACGGACACGTACACAACCACACATGAGAAATACTCATGTACGTGCTTCTATACACCCATATGCTCATACGCATCATTCTTTCATGTATGCTCATCCTCCACATGTCATGCATGATTCATATGCTTCATATAATATGCATGTTCCCAAGCATACATATCATCCTAGAATGTACAATGCATATCCTCCACCACATCTCTATGCTAGAAATCATGTTCCTAAGAAGCATGCACCACATAGAAATCCAACACATATGCATGCAACTAGGAAGAGGACTCCCAAGATTTACACTATTTGGGGTCCTAAGAACACTAGTCTTAATGATAGGAATGCTTATGTTGATTCCTATTTTCATGATGTGATTAGAAATAGTAATTATGTTGGGAAGCGGAAGTCCACTTGGACTTGGATTCTAAAGGGCTAATCCCCTTGGACCCAACAAATATTGGGTACCATAAGCTTTTGTTATATTATATATGTACCCAAGAGTAAGAAGAAGAGCAATAAAGGTCAAACTTGCTCTAAAGGGAAAGGATGGATTCTCGATAGTGGTTGCTCCAAACATATGACAGGAGATCCCTCATTGCTCTCCGAAGTGATTAGCATCAAGGATGGTGCAACGGTCACTTTTGGAGGTAATCAAAAGGGAACCATCATAGGAGTAGGTATCGTTGGTAATCTTTCCAAACCCTTAATTACTAACGTTTATCTTGTTAGTGGTTTGTGTCACAATCTCATTTCCATTAGTCAACTTTGTGACAAAGGTTACAAGGTTAACTTTGGAGAAGGATTGTGTACTATTGTTGATTGTGATTCAAATGTTTTATTTTCCGGTATTAGGCATAAAAATATTTATTATTTGAGCTTGCCTAAAACCGTAGAACATTGATTAGTTGCTAACACAAGTGAACAACTATTATGGATCGCCGTTTTGGTCATGTTCACTTCAAGCACTTATATAAGTTAGCTAAGCATGATCTAGTCAAAGGTTTTCCTAAGATTGCTTCTAAGAAGAAAAACTTTTGTGATTCATGTCAAAGAGGTAAACTAAGTAAATCTTCATTTAAGCTTAAATAAGGGATTTCTTCTAAGAGGCCCCTAGAACTTCTTCATCTAAATTTATTTGGGCCAACTAGAACCGCTTCTTTAGGTAATGCTCATTATGGATTAGTTGTCGTCGACGACTTTTCTAGATTTACTTGAGTTTCATTCTTAACTAATAAGAATGAAGCTTATGAAGAGTTTACCAAATTTGAAAAGAAGATTCAAAATTTCTTAGGATCAACCATTATCACTATCCGTAGTGATCATGGAGGAGAATTTGAGAATGAATCTTTTACTAAGTTTTGTGATGACACCGGGATAACTCATAATTTTTTCTTCCCTCGGGCACCACCACAAAATGGTGTTGTAGAGAGAAAAAATAGGACTCTTATTGAGTGTGCATGCTCTATGCTCCATAATAGTCAGCTTGGACTACAATTTTGGGCAGAGACAATGCACATAGCATGTTATGTGCTCAATAGGATCCTAGTGAGACCCCGAACGAACAAAACTTGTTTTGAGGTGTTTTATGAGAAAAATCCTCAAGTAAAATATTTTCGTGTTTTTGGTTCAAAATGTTTTATAAAGAACACAGTTGGTAATTTAGACAAATTTGAGCCAAGATCCGATGAAGGAATTTTTGTTGGATATTCCACACGTCGCAAAGCCTGCCGGATATACAACAAAACTTCTTCAACGATTGCGGAATCTCTTCACGTATCTTTTTATGAAGATTTTGATTTTCCTCATGTTGATGATGATAATGTAGATACTCTTTGTGATTCACTTAATAATGTTAAGATTAATGATTCTATTGTTGAGACTAACACTTCTAACGAAATTGTTGAAGTTGTTCATAGTGATACAGGTTTACCCAAAGCTTACCCGGCCGTTCGCAATCATCCCCATAACCAAATTATTGGAGATATTGGTGTGGGTTTTCGAACGAGATCGAGAATTGAAGAATTCTCTCATTGCGCATTTGCCTCTACCATTAAGCCAACGAACATCCAAGAAGCTTGTGAGGATAGCTCTTGGATAGTGGCAATGGAAGAAGAACTAATGCAATTCGAGAGAAACGAAGTTTGGGAACTCGTACCTCTTCCAAGTGGTCACCAAGTCATTGGGACCAAATGGATCTTCAAGAACAAGACGGATGAAAACGAGGTAATCACACGGAACAAAGCAAGGTTAGTAGCTCAAGGCTACCAACAAGAGGAAGGTATTGATTTCGAAGAATCTTTTGCCCCCGTAGCTAGATTAGAAGCTATTAGGTTGCTTTTATCTTTTGCATCCCATAAGAATTTTAAACTATTTCAAATGGAGGTTAAAAGTGCATTTTTAAATGGGTTTGTCGATGAAGAAGTTTATGTTTCTCAACCTCCCGGTTTCATTCATGAAAAATTTCCATACCATGTTTTCAAACTTAAGAAAGCGTTGTATGGGTTGAGACAAGCTCCTAGAGCTTGGTATGATCGACTTAAGACCTTTCTTTTGAATTTAGGTTTTAAAATGGGAGAAGTTTATTCTACGCTCTTCATTAAAGATTATGAAAATGACATTCTTTTGATTTAAGTTTATGTAGATGATATTATTTTCGGTTTTACTAACTTTAATCTTTGTCAAGAATTTTCCAAGTTTATGAAGGATGAGTTTGAAATGAGACACATGGAAGAGCTCACCTACTTCCTTGGATTGCAAATTCGACAAATGGAGAATGACACATTCATACATCAGACAAAGTACACATGGGAGCTTATTAAGCGATTCGGGATGGAATCGTCTTCGAGCAAAAGGACTCCCATGAGTACTACTACTCATCTACACGAGGATGAAAGCGGAAAAGATGTAGATGTTCGTCTATATCAAGGTATGATCGGTAGCTTACTTTACTTAACCACTAGTAGGACCGATATCATATTTTCTGTTTGCCTTTGTGCTAGATATCAAGCTAGACCTAAGGAGTCACACTTGATTGCGGTTATACGAACATTTCGTTATCTCAATCAATCTTTAGACTATGGGTTACTTTACACTAAATCTAGAACATATGAGTTAATCTCATATAGTGATGTCGACTTTGTCGGATGCAAGTCCGACTGGAAAAGTACTAGTGGCACTTGCCATTTCTTAAGAAATTTCTTAGTTTCTTGGTTTTTTAAGAAACAGAATTCGGTGTCATTGTCCACGACTGAAGCGGAATATATTGACGCGGGTCTTACATGTGCACAAGTTCTTTGGATGAGACACACTCTTATAGACTATGGTATCAACTGTGATACTTGCTCGATCGTGGTTGATATCCAAAGTGCCATATGTCTTTCCAAGAATCTGGTACACAACTCCCGTACCAAACACATAGACGTGAGACACCATTTTATAAATGATCTTATAGCTAAGAAGGACATCATCTTAGAGTACATTGAAACCTAAAAACAAATTGCCGACATCTTCACAAACCTCTTAAAGAAGATTCATTTGTGAGGTTGCGTGGAGAATTGGGAATTATGGGCGAATCTGAAATCTAGAAGCTCAAACATTCATGTTATTACTCTTTTTGAGCTCATATCATTTTGTTGCCTATCTTCATGTGCTTTATTATATATATGTGTTTAAGAAAGGAAATTGTGATTTAATTGATTTCATGAGTTTTTGAGATTGACAGTAGTGATTTGTGTTTCAATGGATTTATTGTTTTTATATTATTTTTTACTATGTATTGTGATTAGAGTATAGGTCCTAGGGTGAGTGTTCTTATTCTCTGGAATTCTATCTCACTGTGCATTTTTGGACCAGGACAGACGATTGTCTTTCCTTCGACAGTCGACTGCCCTACTCTAACTCCTCAGTCTGAGAATTTGTATCTTTCGCACAGCCGACTGATGACTGTTTTCCAGTTGACTGTTATTTTAACAGGCGACTGTACTATAGTCATCAGGCGACTGTTCTTTCTGTCGAATTTTTTACAGGGCTCTCTGTCTTATTGATGAACTGTATGCTTTCTCGGCCAGTCGACTGATGCGTAACTTACAGTCGACTGTCCAACGGACAAGCGATTGCATGTTACTTGCCAGTCGACTGCTCCTCTTTCTGAGTTTTATTTTTTTCACCTCAACCAGTCGACTGACTTCTGTTCATCAGTCGACTGTATGCGGTTGAGACGGTTCAAATGCTTTGATCTGAGCCATCGATTCATTGATCCAACGGCCCAGATTATTTCCCCAACTTTTATATTCGACGAATCTATTCATTTCCCTACGTCGACTCTCTCTCCTCTGATTGAACCGCTTCATCTTCCTGCTCGATTTCTCAGCCGTTACCGTCGATCTCCGCGTCCCCGCTTGTTGATTGCTTCGTCGTTGAGTCTTTGCATCTTCTCTTTTTTGGTTAGACTCTCTCTCTCTCTAGTCCTTCGTTCGATTTGTGTCTTTCGATTACTTCGACTATCGTCTCTCTCTCTCTCTCTCTCTCTCTCTCTCTCTCTCTCTCTCTCTCTCTCTCTCTCGATTCCATGGCACCCAAGGGTAAGGGAAAAGAGAAAATTGTTGCTCCTAAACAACCTAGGGCACCCACGAAACCTATATCCAAGAAGAAAAAACCCTATAAAGCCCAAACCAAGCATGCCGAGTCTCCCGTGCTTTCTTCTTCGCAGGGATATTCTCCTTCTGCTTCTTCTTCCGACGCTCAGCCACTGATTCACCGTCAGCGAAAGCCCATTGGTGTTAACATCAATGAGCCTATTGCTGTCGCTTCCCATCAGTCTACTTCGAGCTCTGGAGAAGAGCCTCCTGTTGTACCCCCTTCTGATCCCCTGGTTCCTCTTTGTCGAGATGATCTTTGTTTGGCAAAGTTCTACTCTCTCTTAGGGATCAAGTTTCTTAGGGAGCAATACATCGTCTTTCCAGCCTTTACTGCTGAGAGACTCTCTGACATCTTATCTGCTACTCACCTTGCCGATCTTTTACGCTTCTCTTAGAGCGAATCTCCCAGAGCTTACCCATTTTTGGTGAAACTCTTCTATGCGAACCACGTTCGCGGTGAGTATTCCCTACCGACATCCTCGATACCGTTGTCCAGGGAACCCACATTCAGATCACTCCCTCACTCTTAGGGACTATTCTTAGGATTCCCTCTGTTGGTTCCCTTCCCTCTGATATTTGCATCTCCTATATTGACGACCTTGACCAGTCTGTCCTCTGGGACATGTTTCGAGAGGTACCTTTAGCTCTTGATTTGGGGGTCAGATCATCTATGTTTTCTGCGAGAGGTTGGGCGGTTCACCTAGTGGTGAATTCCAACATCCTGCCGAGGTATGGATCATCTGACCAGCCTTCTTAGGATATCCTGAAGTGTATGTATGCTATCTTCTCTGGCATTCCCGTGAACTGGGCCGGTGTCCTCCTTAATAGGATGGACAAGGTTGAGTTCACGACCTCCTCGTCTCACATTCCTTACGGTGGTCTTCTGACTCTTGTCTTCGGTCATTTTGGTGTTGATTTGACTCGATACGAGCCCATGCCCTTTGGTCCTCTCCTCGACGCATCTGCAAAGTCAAAATCTTCTTCGGCTCTGCAGACTGCCTCGAAGAAGAGGAAATCTACTTCTGCTCCGTCCTCCTCTACTGTTCCTCCAGCTGACCTGCCTTCCACCTCTGCTCCACCATCTCGTGATATTCTTTTCGAGATGGTTTCTGGACTTTACAGATTTGTAACGACTGGTTTTCATGTATTTGGATTATTTATATTATATATATGTTTTGGTGGATTTTCTCCTCATGTGTGGTTTTCGTCTCCGTAGCTTTCATTTTCGATCGTTTCGTCGTGATTTTCTAGCTTCTTCCTTGGAATCATCGATTTTGGAGTAAGTCATTCGTGACGGGCTTCATATCGGTCATGTCTTATTGTTAGATCAAGCCTAGGAGTCTTAGGAATCGATCCCGGAGCTTCGTGCTCCATTTCGGAACTTTTTGTGCACGTTAGCCGGTACAAGAAGGGGAAACGACCGACTAGATGACGATTTAGTCGGTCGACAAACCTTCATGGACCGACTAGTGGGCTTTGTAAATTACTCAGGAGTTACTGTTTATCGTTAGTCGGTCTAAGAACATTGGTCGACCGACTATGTTGCAAACTAGTCGGTCAGCAATCCTTCTTTAACCGACTAGCTCTATGATCGTTTTGATACCAAGTACTATTCATTCTTAGTCGGTCTAAGAACGTTCATCGACCGACTAGATGAGAAACTAGTCGGTCAATAGTTGTTCTTTGACCGAATAAATCTAAATCCTATTTTTGTACAGGAGTTACTGTTTGGACTTAGTCGGTCTGCGTTGGTCAACCGACCGACTAGTTCCCAAACTAGTCGGTCAGTGGTTGCTCTTTGACCGACTAATCAGTGTTGAAACCCGAATTTCTGGGCAGCCGCCAGCACTTCCTATTTAAACCCCTCAAACGTTTTCTTTTCTTCTTTCATTTCTCCTGATCCTCCTCCTTCCCCAAATCATCATCCATCTTCCCCTAGCCTTCCTCCTTCATCAAGAGCCTCTCCCCCTCTCCATTTTGGCCGGCCACCACCTCTAGGTCGCCAGAAAACCCCGAAAATCCCCAAAACCCCATTTCTCCAGATTTTCCTCATCCATTCCAGATCTGAACCCTAGGTTCCCTGGATCGTTTCTTCTGTTTCCGTGCTTGCTCGGCATCATTCTTCCGCTCCGATACGGTAATAAATCGATCTCTTGATATCCTCATAAGCCCATTTGTGTTTTTGTGAAACCCTAATAAAACTAGGTTGGATGTTGTTCTAATAATGTTTTGCCATGGCAGCGATCTCATCTCCGTAGTTAGCATTTGTGTGACGGCCTTGTTGATCGTCATCCTCAGTGCTAGGCAAGTGAAACTTACCACTTAGGGTTTTAGGCCATGTCTTAGGCCATTTGCTTGTTGTAGGCGTAAAAGAGACTAGGCGACGAAATGATACTCGCCTAGGCGCACTTTTATGAACTAGCTTGACAACGTAGCTAGATCCGACATTTATCATGTTGCACAACTACCATGTCATGTTTAATGTCCATTTACGGTACACAAATTAATTGTCATGTCATTGCATCCTTTAAGTGTTTCCGTGATTGCGTAGCTCCGCTACACCTTGTGAAATGATTGAGGCTAGGTGCACCCCTATGCTAAATGAAATACGCTCATGGTTTGTGATCCAGGAAACGAGCTCTTGTGCGGGGCAACCCTGGCTCATTTACTGAGCTCATGTACAGGGACTTTGGCTCGTTTACACGTGGGTTTTGGGGTAAGAGTTAAGCGGCCATTCAACTGGGAGTCTGCCCGATCAGCATTTGCAGTTGTAAGGCGTAAACTCTGGGTTCTGGGGTAGTGTTAAGCGGCCAATCAGTGTGAACGTCCAACAGTTCAACTGTAAGGCGTAAACATCTACAAATAACTTGAAACGTGACTAGTGAAATGATTGAGATTGTTAGTAGCTTGGCTACTCTTGTCATGCCCTGATAAATTGTTCTCTTGTACTTATTGTTTCACCATGTCGTACTTGTGCACTCATACCATAACTGCCATGTCATGCATACTATAACTGCTAGGTTGTTAGTTTGCCTTCCATTTCAGTTTCCTTGCCCAAGTCTTTTAGACTTGCTGACATGTGCCCCTTTACTCTTTTGGGTGACACATGTTAGATCCTGAGCCTGAGTTCATTGTTGAGGACGAGGTGTTTGCTGACGCCGAGCCCGAGCCTGTGTTTGGCGAGGAGTACGTGGACACTGGGGACCAGTCCTAGTGTCTTCGTTGAGCTTTCCCCTTTTGTTTTAGACTGCTGTTTAGTTGTCGATGCGTGGCACCTATACTTTGTTATGTTGTCCCTTTCGTTGGCCTTGTTCTGGGCCTTTAGACTCTTTCTTTTAGCCTGGTGGCTTTTCTGGATGTTGAACTTAATTTCATGTTGGACAAATGCTGAGATTTGAGATTTTATTTCTGTCTCTCCTTGTGTTATTATTGTTGTTCCGTTTGTGGTTACAGGGAACTGCTTATGTTTTATTGACGCTTATCGGGTTTGGGGCTTCACAGCTCTACTCTCGTACGGACCTTTTCACGTCTCGCCTCCATTTTAGGGAAGCGAGGCGTGACATGTTTTGTTGGTGGCCCATGCAGGTCTCTTCTGTAACTGCGATTATCGAAATGACGATAATAATATTAGAATGTCCAATAAACTAAGTTCGACATCCGAGTCATAAGCTATGAGTCTATTCTGCTTCGTTTTCTGTGTCATTAGATGGCAGGAAGGCGATTCACCCGAGGTGGAGGTAGTGGTGCGCCCCTTCATGACGAGGAGCCTGAGCGGGAACCCACAAATGGAGAGATGATGCGGATGATGCTTCAGATGATGCAGGTGCCGCAGGGCGTGCTCCTGCAAGTCCAGAATGCTCCAGTTGTTCGAGCTGGTCGGGCAATCCAGGATGCCCCTCGCTCCGAGCCGGGAGCGAAGCAATTTCGGGAGCTGGGTCCCGCATATTTTGATGGGTCTGAGGGTCCTCTGGCTGCCGATGAGTGGATTCGAAACATCGAGGATAACTTGAAGATGGCCAAGTTCACCCCGGCTGGATGGGTTGATTTGGTGAAGAGGCAACTCAAGGATAATGCTCGGAATTTGTGAGATGCGGAAGAGAAGATGCTAGTGGAGCTGATAGCTTGGGCTACCTTTAAGTCCAGATTTGATGAGGAGTTCTTTCCGAAGGCTGCTAGGAAGGAGATGCTGCAGCGCTTTATTGATCTGAAGCAAGGGAGCTTGACGGTGGACCTGTACCACCAAGAGTTCACTAGGCTGAGTCGGTTCGCACCGAAGATGGTGCATGATGCTGATGAGAGGGCTCAGAGGTTCCTGTAGGGACTTGCTTTGGAGCTTCAGAATTTTGTGTCTTCCTCTGATCTGGACTCTTATCAGAAGGTTCTGGTCACTGCGAGGAGGCAGGAGCTGAACCTGAGTCAGAGGAGAGGACATGTTTCTGGTGCTGGGAAGAGGCCTATGGAGCAGGCCAGGGCGGTGGTTAGGCCTGGTTTCAAGCCTAATCAGCCAGCTCAGTTCAAGAGGCCAGGAGGGCCTATTCAGAAGACTTGCCATTTCTGCGGCAAGCCTGGCCACATCAGGGATCAGTGTAGGAAGTTTCTGGGCCAGTGTTTGGTTTGTGGTGATGCTTCTCATGTTGCGAAGGATTGTCAGCATGCGAATCAGCTGCGGAGGGCACATGTTGCAGCACAGCCGTTGCAGCAGAGAGTGCCTGTTCCTGCTGGACGTGGAGCAGCTCTTGTCCCTCAGAGGCAGACCTTTCAGCAGGCTTTTCCACCGAGGAGGCAGGCTTTTCTGATGACCGCTGTGGAGAGCGAGGCTGTGGATGAGGTTATCACAGGTAACTCTCCTTCCAGCTGTTCCTTTCTTATTTGGATTTGTTTGTTAGATTATGTTGTTTTCTTGAACATGATTGTTTACTAGACTAGGGTTTGATTGTTAAATTGCTTGTTAGGTGTGGTTTAGGTGTGCACATTTCCTGCACGAGTTCTCTTTGACTCTGGTGCATCGATGTGCATTATTTCTCGGAGCTTCGTGGAGAAGCATTCCTTGTCGACGTCCCCTCTTTCCAAGAGTTGGAATATTGTTATAGGGAATGGCGTGGTCTCGGTGCATCGTGGTTGCAATTCTTGCCCGTTGGTGGTTTGTGGACATGAGCTTTACGCTGATTTCATTGTCCACGACATCATCAACTATGATGCGGTCCTTGGGATGGATTGGCTTGCGAGCTTCTATGCTACGATCGACTGTCAGAGGAAGAAGGTGGTGTTCGAGATTCCCGGACATCCAGTGTTTGAGTTCAGCCGAGGTAGCAGCTCGCTTGGTCCTGTCAGATTTCGGGCCAGGCCGGTGGAGATTGTGGCTATGCAGATGGAGCTGGAGAGGCCAGCGGTTGTGCGGGACTTTGATGACGTCTTCCCCGAGGAGATGTCTGGTTTGCCACCTGATCGAGCTTTAGAATTTTCTATTGATCTTATTCCGGGAGCGCAGCTGATTTCGAAGGCGCCATATCGTATGGCACCCGCTGAGTTCGAGGAATTGCGGAAGCAGCTGGATGAGCTTTTGCAGAAGGGTTATATCAATCCTAGTGTGTCTCCGTGGGGAGCACCGGTCTTGCTGGTGAAGAAGAAGGATGGTTCGCGTCGCATGTGCGTGGACTATCGGGAGCTGAATGCGGTGACCATCAAGAATAAATACATGTTGCCTCGCATCGATGATATTTTTGATCAGCTTGAAGGTTCGAGGGTGTTTTCCAAGTTGGATCTGAGGAGTGGTTATCATCAGTTGAAGGTGAAGAAGGGAGATGTTCCGAAGACAGTGTTCAGGACGAAGTATGGACACTACGAGTTTGTGGTTATGCCTTTCGGTGTAACCAATGCACCCACACTTTTCATGAATCTGATGAATCTGATCTTCTATGACTTTTTAGATAAGTTTGTCGTTATCTTCATTGACGACATTCTGATCTATTCTAAGTCTGAGGAGGAGCATGCATCGCATTTGAGGACGGTGTTGGAGATTTTGAGGAAGCATCGGTTGTATGCTAAGTTTTCAAAGTGCGAGTTTTGGCTGGACAGAGTTGCTTTTCTCGGGCATGTGGTGACTGGAGATGGTATTTCAGTGGATCCCGAGAAGATCAAGGCCATCAGAGAGTGGCCTGTTCCGTGGTCAGCGTCTGAGATTCGGAGTTTCCTTGGACTGGCTGGTTACTATCGGCGCTTCATTAAGGACTTTTCCCGTATTGCTGAGCCGATGACTAGATTGACACGGAAGGATGTACCTTTTGTTTGGTCGGGTGATTGTGAGAATGCCTTTGGTGTTCTGAGGGAGAGATTGACGACTGCCCCTATTCTTGTTGTGCCTGATCGCAGCGGTGGATTTGAGATCTTTTGTGATGCTTCTGGCAAGGGTCTCGGTTGTGTGTTGCATCAGCACGGGCATGTTGTGGCGTATGCATCTCGTCAGCTCAAGGTTCATGAGAAGAATTACCCGACGCATGATTTGGAGTTGGCTGTTGTTGTGTTTGCTCTTAAGATTTGGAGGCACTTCTTGCTGAGTGAGAAAGTGAAGATCTTCACTGATCATAAAAGCTTGAAGTATATTTTTACTCAGAAGGAGCTCAACATGCGACAGTGTCGATGGTTGGAGCTCATGGCGGATTATGAGATTGATTTGCAGTATCACCCTGGCAAGGTGAATGTGTTTCCTGATGTGCTGAGTAGGCTTCCAGCGGTGATGATTTTGACCTCGTAGTGGAGATTGCAGCAGGATTTTTGTGAGTCTGGTGTGGAGATTGTCTTCCTGGAGGGGCTTCTTCGTTGATGAGTATGCAGATCCAGTCGACGATCGTGGATCGGATCAAGGCTGGCCAGGCCGAGGATCCAAAGCTGGTGAAGATTCGGGAGCAGGTGGAAGCCGGTCTGCGGACTGACTTTTTGATTCATGAGGATGGCTCGCTGAGGTTTGGAGCCAGGTTGTGTGTGCCAGCTGGGGATATTAGAGAGGAGTTGATGGTGGAGGCACACAGTTCGTCGTATTCTGTGCATCCTGGTGGGACCAAGATGTACAAGGATCTTCGTCTGAACTATTGGTGGCATGGTATGAAGAGGAGCATGGCTCGGAGTGTAGCCAAGTGCTTGGTTTGCTAGCAGGTGAAGGCGGAGCATCAGCGTACGGCCGGGTTGCTACAACCGCTTCCGATTCCGGAGTGGAAATGGCAACACATCACTATAGATTTCGTGTCTGGACTACCTCGGAGTCCAAAGCAGAATGACGCGATTTGGGTGATCGTAGATCGATTGACCAAATCTGTGCACTTTATTCCATTCCGAGTGGGATAGTCCACTGAGGCGCTAGCAAGGAGATATATGGAGGTAAATTCTTTTGCTCTCCGTTTTATTTCCTTTTCCTAGTTTAGATAGTGATGTAACGTGAATCGTGCAGGAGGTCTTGCAACTTCACGGAGTCCCTGTGAGTATCGTGTCGGACAGAGACACGAGGTTCACATCTCAGTTCTGGCAGAGTTTGCAGAAGAGTTTGGGTACGCGTCTGAGTTTCAGCACGGCGTACCATCCGCAGACGGATGGCCAGTCCGAGAGGACGATTCAGATCCTGGAGGACATGCTGAGGGCGTGCATGTTGGATTTCAAGGGTTCGTGGGAGGACCATCTACATCTGGTAGAGTTCTCTTACAACAACAGCTTCCAGGCGAGTATTGGCATAGCACATTTTGCCGCTCTTTATGGGAAGAAATGTCGATCGCCATTGATTGGGATGACGTTGGTGATCGGGAGCTGTTGGGACCTGAGATGATTGTGGAGGCCGTGGATGTTGTCAGGAACATTCGGGAGAGGTTGAGGATTGCTCAAGACCGTTTTAAGCATTGGGTGGATGCTAAGCGCCGTCCTTTGGAGTTTCAGCCGGGCGACCATGTGTTCTTGAAGATTTCTCTGAATCATGGTGTGATTCGCTTTGGGAAGCGAGGGAAGTTGAGCCCGCAATACATTGGACCGTTTGACATTCTGGAGAGAGTTGTCGAGGTAGCCTACCGCTTGGCCTTGCCGCCATCTTTGGAAGGAGTTCACAATGTTTTTCATGTGTCGCAGCTTCGTCGATACATTAGCGACCCATCTCATGCTGTGGATTTCTTGGAGATTACCGTTCGGCCTAATATGACGTATGACCAGCAGCCAGTGCAGATTCTGGACATGCGTCAGAAGTCACTTCGGAACAAGGTTGTCAATCTTGTGAGGGTGATGTGGCGACACGGCTCGCTAGGAGAGTCTACTTGGGAGAATGAGGATGAGATGCGAGAGCGTTTCCCACTTTTGTTTCCGGACACGTGAGTGTTGGGAAATTCCGAGGACTTAATTTTTCTTAAGTTGGGGAGGATGTAACGACTGGTTTTCATGTATTTGGATTATTTATAATATATATATATGTTTTGGTGGATTTTCTCCTCATGTGTGGTTTTCGTCTCCGTAGTTTTCATTTTCGATCGTTTCGTCGTGATATTCTAGCTTCTTCCTTGGAATCGTCGATTTTGGAGTAAGTCATTCGTGACGGGCTTCATATCGGTCATATCTTATTGTTAGATCAAGCCTAGGAGTCTTAGGAATCGATCCCAGAGCTTCGTGCTCCATTTCGGAACTTTTTGTGCACGTTAGCCGGTACAAGAAGGGGAAACGACCGACTAGATGACGATTTAGTCGGTCGGCAAACCTTCATGGACCGACTAGTGGGCTTTGTAAATTACTCAGGAGTTACTGTTTATCGTTAGTCGGTCTAAGAACATTGGTCGATCAACTAGGTTGCAAACTAGTCGGTCAGCAATCGTTCTTTAACCGACTAGCTCTATGATCGTTTTGCTACCAAGTACTATTCATTCTTAGTCGGTCTAAGAACGTTCATCGGCCGACTAGATGAGAAACTAGTCGGTCAATAGTTGTTCTTTGACTGACTAAATCTAAATCCTATTTTTGTACAGGAGTTACTGTTTGGACTTAGTCGGTCTGCGTTGGTCAACCGACCGACTAGTTCCCAAACTAGTCGGTCAGTGGTTGCTCTTTGACCGACTAATCAGTGTCGAAACCCTAATTTCTGGGCAGCCGCCAGCACTTCCTATTTAAACCCCTCAAACGTTTTCTTTTCTTCTTTCATTTCTCCTGAGCCTCCTCCTTCCCCAAATCATCATCCATCTTCCCCTAGCCTTCCTCCTTCATCAAGAGCCTCTCCCCCTCTCCATTTTGGCCGGCCACCACCTCTAGGTCGCCGAAAAACCCCCAAAATTCCCAAAACCCCATTTCTCCAGATTTTCCCCATCCATTCCAGATCTGAACCCTAGGTTCCCCGGATCGTTTCTTCCGTTTCCGTGCTTGCTCGACATCATTCTTCCGCTCCGATACGGTAATAAATCGATCTCTTGATATCCTCATAAGCCCATTTGTGTTTTTGTGAAACCCTAATAAAACTAGGTTGGATGTTGTTCTAATATTGTTTTGCCATGGCAGCGATCTCATCTCCGTAGTTAGCATTTGTGTGACGGCCTCGTTGATCGTCATCCTCGGTGCTAGGCAAGTGAAACTTGCCACTTAGGGTTTTAGGCCATGTCTTAGGCCATTTGCTTGTTGTAGGCGTAAAAGAGATTAGGCGACGAAATGATACTCTCCTAGGCGCAATTTTAGGAACTAGCTTGACAACGAAGCTAGATCCGACATTTATCATGTTGCACAACTACCATGTCATGTTTAATGTCCATTTACGGTACGCAAATTAATTGTCATGTCATTCCATCCTTTAAGTGTTCCCGTGATTGCGTAGCTCCGCTACACCTTGTGAAATGATTGAGGCTAGGTGCACCCCTATGCCAAATGAAATACGCTCCTGGTTTGTGGTCCAGGAAACGAGCTCTTGTGCGGGGCAACCCCGGCTCATTTATTGAGCTCATGTACAGGGACCTTGGCTCGTTTACACGTGGGTTTTGGGGTAAGAGTTAAGCGTCCATTCAACTGGGAGTCTGTCTGATCAGCAGCTGCAGTTGTAAGGCATAAACTCTGGGTTCTGGGGTAGTGTTAAGCGGCCAATCAGTGTGAACATCCAACAGTTCAGCTGTAAGGCGTAAACATCTACAAACAACTTGAAACGTGACTAGTGAAAAGATTGAGATTGTAAGTAGCTTGGCTACTCTTGTCATGCCCTGATAAATTGTTCTCTTGTACTTATTGTTTCACCATGTCTTACTTGTGCACTCATACCATAACTGCCATGTCATGCATACTATAACTGCTAGGTTGTTAGTTTGCCTTCCATTTCAGTTTCCTTGCCCAAGTCTTTTAGACTTGCTGACATGTGCCTCTTTACTCTTTTGGGTGACACATGTTAGATCCTGAGCCTGAGTTCATTGTTGAGGACGAGGTGTTTGCTGACGCCGAGCCCGAGCCTGTGTTTGGCGAGGAATACGTGGATACTGGGGACCAGTCCTAGTGTCTTCGTTGAGCTTTCCCCATTTGTTTTAGACTGCTGTTTAGTTGTCGGTGCGTGGCACCTATACTTTGTTATGTTGTCCCTTTCGTTGGCCTTGTTCTGGGCCTTTAGACTCTTTCTTTTAGCCTGGTGGCTTTTCTGGATGTTGAACTTAATTTTCATGTTGGACAAATGGTGAGATTTGAGATTTTATTTCTGTCTCTCCTTGTGTTATTATTGTTATTCCGTTTGTGGTTACAGGGAACTGCTTATGTTTTATTGACGCTTATCGGGTTTGGAGCTTCACAGCTCCACTCTCGTGCGGACCTTTTCACGTCTCGCCTCCATTTTAGGGAAGCGGGACGTGACAAGATTGATGTCTCTTTCTTTCCTCCATCAGGGAATACCCTTCCCTGAGGATCTGAGACAGTTTGTTCCCCAGCTTTATGTGCCTCCTTAGCCCACTGATGTCATTGAGCATCCTGGTGTAGCTTCTACTCAGGATGTTGCTGCTGCTGCTATTGCTCCTTGACCCTCCTCCAGAGGATACACCTGCTATCACAGAGCCTGCTTCTTCTTCTGCAGCCCCTGGAGACGCTCACTCTTAGATAGGTGTTTGTGTGGTGTTAGTTTGGTGATGGTTGTATTTTGATGTATGATGGATTTGTTGATGTTATCTTCATTTTTGTATGGTGATGTACTTCGATGTTTTCATGATGATGTATTTTTTGTCTTGATCATGATGTTTTTTATGGACATGTAGATGTCCATCCGTTGATGTACTCATCGTTTATATATATCAATATATGATGATGTTGTTTATCTTGTGTCACACTTTGCTATACCGCTTATCTTATCTGTGTGATGTATTTTATGTTGTCTCCATGTATGCTATACTCTCTCTGATGTGCTTTTGAGACAATATATGAATTTGATATTCGATTTTCCATGCTAACTCTGGTATGATGCATTTGTGAAATCACTTTTAAAACTATTTTTGTGTGTACATCTAAAATGTTGATATTGGACTTCAATTCCATTACTCACATGTGTTTATGATGTGATTTTATGAGTTTTGATTCTATATATCTTTATACTCCTTGATTATTGTTAGTTCGTATTTAGCACTGTTATTGTTGTTGTTATTTTCTCCCACCTTTTTGGATAATGTCATAGGGGGAGAGAAATAAACATACAAGATTCATAATGAATGTGCTAAGTATGTTCTAACACTTGAATCTAAGATTGAAGTTGCCTTAGATTCAGGGGGAGTAAGATTACAATGAATAGGGATTGTAATTCCTAGATTTTTTGAATCTATATTCATGCATTTCTGACTCATTTGCTTCAATTGATACGTAGATGCCCAAATATTTGTTGACTAACTTGATTGACATCTATGTAGGGGGTGTAAGTTTTCATTGCGTATAATTATTTATCTTTTTGTTTATGTTTGTTTGTCATCATCAAAAAGGGGGAGAATGTTGAGTATTGGACTTCTCCCTTCTTGGTGTTAATGATGAGCAAACATAAATACTTATGACTAATCCCCTATTTTGCAGTTAATCCATTGCCTAAGCTATTTATGAAGATCTACTAGCAATGGATGACTCACAAGCTTCATTGAAGGCAAATGACATGAATTGGATGATCGTAGATTATGATTGAAGCTCCGTGAAGACTTCAAGCTCATCTGATGGAAAGAAAAGATTATTCGTCAATGTAATTTTTCTTTTATCTCTTCTAGTATGTAGCTTAGAAGTAGAACTTTGATGGAGCACTCACACACATCTACATTCTGTCATAGGACTTCATTAGATAATTTGTCCTTTGATCCCAATTCATTTCTTTAGTGATTGTGCTAGGATTGTTTATAACAGTCGACTGCTGAACAGTTTACAGTCGCCTGCCTCAAAAACAGTCGACTGTGTTTTGTTCTACAGTCGCCTGTTATGCATAGACTATTACAATACATTTTTGGGCCCTCTCTGATTATCTCGCACAGGCTACTGATGAACTATACACAGACGCCTGTCCAAGTGATAGTCGACTGTGTTTTGTAAATCAGTCGCCTGTCTATCCTTTGCCTAAACTCTGTTTGATCTGACTTTTACGGCCAGTCGACTAATGCTGTATATACAGTCGACTGTCTCTTGGATCAGTCGACTATCTATGTTTCAACAGTCGTCTGTCTGTGAGTCATTTCTTTGACTCAGCTCTCTGGAAATTTATCAGGCTTTTGACAGTCATCTGTTTAAGGATTTACAGTCGCCTGTTTTGATTTACAGTCGACTATATTCCTTGCATCAGTCGTCTGTCCTGTTACTTGTGAGATTTCCAGTATTTGTCTAACTTACCCATCTCTCGGCCAGTCGCTTGTCGAAGAAATTACAGTCGCCTATTGGTTGAACAGTCGACTGTCTTTGCTTCATCAGTCGAATTTCCACGTGGTAAGTGATAGTCAACTGTGTTTTGTAAATCAGTCGCCTGTCTATCCTTTGCCTAAACTCTGTTTGATCTGACTTTTACGGCCAGTCGACTAATGCTGTATATACAGTCGACTGTCTCTTGGATCAGTCGACTATCTATGCTTCAACAGTCGTCTGTCTGTGAGTCATTTCTTTGACTCAGCTCTCTGGAAATTTATCAGGCTTTTGATAGTCATCTGTTTAAGGATTTACAGTCGCCTGTTTTGATTTACAGTCGACTGTATTCCTTGCATCAGTCGCCTGTCCTGTTACTTGTGAGATTTCCAGTATTTGTCTAACTTACCCATCTCTCGGCCAGTCGCTTGTCGAAGAAATTACAGTCGCATATTGGTTGAACAGTCGACTGTCTTTGCTTCATCAGTCGACTGTCCACGTGGTAAGTTACCGTTATGAATTCTCACCTACCCTTGCTGACTGTGCAACAATCGACTGTGGATTGTTCAACATTCGACTGTCGCGAGTTCAGATTCTATCCGTTGAGATTTTTCTCACGGATTCCAATTGGGTTTTTGCCTAAAATGTTTTGTGGATTTGAGAAAACTATATATATATAGCTTTTACTATTCTATTGGAAGGTTACTCATTCATTGTAAAATCTCTCAGGCTTTCTTTTCCAAAGATCAAAGCTCTCAAATCCAAAGCCCTAAGTATTTCCAAATCTTGTTCTCTTGCTCTCCAACCTAGAACCAAAGAGTGATCCTCTATGCAATTGGTGCAGTCAAGAGAAAGAGATTCTCCTCTCTTCCAAGAGAGCTTCAACACACATCACACTCCACCTTCAAGTTCTACTTCAAGGCATAGGTGATTGTAAGTGTTGTTTTCATTATTTCATAACTTTCGTTATTTGAGTTGTGCTCTCTGTTGTGAGAGTGGTTTTCCTTGCTCCCTGGTTGTGGGAGTCAAGGACATCGATTGTATTCGATTGCACTTGTAGGGTTGCTACAAGTGGGCTTTAAGGAAACCTCAAGTTAGGGTTCTAACTTGAGTATCCTGTGGTATCCGGGTGGTAGGGACGTAGGATTATTGGGAACAAGTCGGGAGTTGACTTGGGTAATCCAAACCTTTGAAATATCTCTGCGTTTGTGTGTGTTTCTTTTTGGGTTGTTTTTCTATTCCACACTATTTGTTGGATTGCATTTTATTTGGCGTAAATTCCTTTTAAATTTGCATAAACACTATTCAACCCCCTTCTAGTGTTTTCCTCATAGACAGGGTCCTTACAAAGACCGTACAATGTCGACCAGGCGTGAAGCTATTAGGGGTTGACCGTTAACCATACCCTAGGGATCGAGCGGCATAGTTATGATGACTGGATTAAAACTGCAGCATTCAAAATGGACACAGCCAGGGTGCTCTCGACAATACTCATGTCAATGGAGAAACCACATAATGATGATACCGAAATAGGGACGGAAACTATGCGTTTTTGGGATCTCCGCGCTCCCTGGTTAGAACCTCTAAGGGGTCCCAATGGTTTGGACTTGAGCAGGCCGAAAAAAGATATACAACCTTGGCAAGAACGACGTTCAGTAGAATATATGACTCATGCCCCTTTAGGTTCTTTTAATTTTGTAGGTGGCGTAGCTACCGAGATCAATGCAGTCAATTATGTCTCTCCTAGAAGTTGGTTAGCTACTTCTCATTTTGCTCTTGTTGCTCGTTGTCACTGACATCTGGGGCTTTGGGCCCCACCTGTAGTAGGACTAGGCTATAGGGTTTCTAACATAGCGGGATCTTCGTCAACTAATAGGAAGGATAAGGGAGATAATGCATACAATGTATGAGAATTTATTATGTCATAAATGGTTTGCAAAATAGGCCTTAGAGTAATTTATTTTGTGGGATTAATAGGATTTAAATATGTCGTAAAATGTTTGCAAGCATATTTTATATAATAAACGCATAGAAATGGTTACATGTGTTTCAGGAATGTCCCGATCAATACCCATGTTCGAACGCTCAAAATAGCTCAAAATATGAGTTAAAACAACCCAATTAGCCCATAAAGGGCATTCTGGGTCGGGCGTTCCCGACTCGGGGTTGTGCCCACGCCCTTTGTACTGCACGCTCTCTGTTGGGCGGGTGGTGCCCATAAATATGGTTTTGAACCCTAATTCCTTTTAGTGGCTGGTTTAGGTGAAGAACAGTTTTTTGGACCAAATTTGCGGTGACGTTTGATAGGTCAAACGATGTCAGAATTGAGCGTCCTTTGTTTCTATGTGTTCACTGTTCAATGCTCTTCGATTTGATATAAGATATCGCTTCAAAAGTTCATCAATGAAAGAGGAATAATTCGTTAAAGTTTGACCTTTATTGAAGGCAAACTTTTAATTAATTATTCCTCCTAATTGATTAGTCCATCATCAGTTATTTTGAGAAGAGGAGTGGTCAGCTTCCTATATAAATAGGGGCTTACTCCCCTCCTTGAAACTCACACCAACCCTTGGATCTAGGGAGCTCTCAAAAGTTAAGAGTAAACCTAGATCGAATAGGTGAAAATAATATTCCATCTTTCTCACTTTTCTTCTTTGCTCCTGATCGGGTCATAGTAAGGTTACGAAGGAGTTCGGATCTCATCCAGAATATTGACGGAGGATCCACTCAAGTGAAAATTTCTGGAGCACGTGGTTGGCTCGGTGACAATGGGATTGCTCGTCTCAGGATGCAATCCAGCTAGAGGGAAGTGGTTCAGCCCCAACGCGGGTCATTGGTTCTTGAGGATCGACGTTATGCTAATGTGCAAAAGAAAGGTATGTCTTTTATTTTCTTCACATTTAATTTTTGCAAGAGTTATATAGATCTATCCGTAGGGGTTGGTCAGACCCACCCTGGGATACCAGAGATTCTGGTTAAGATTTTAATTCCTTATGGCTTTCTTAAAATTTTTTAAAGATTTTTTTCTGCTACTTTATTCGGTTTCCCATCCGTCCGACTTAGGTCGGACCTGGATTTTAGCCCTATGGACGCCCGTAAATTTCCTACAGGTGATACCACCGAGACACATCATGCCGACGCCCCCATCCAATACTATAGCTCAGAAGATGATGAAATGGATGATGGGATATTCGTTTGGCTTGAGGGAAACATGATCCGATTTTCCACAAACGAATGCAATATCAGGATCTGCGTAGGTGAGAGCATAATTTCTAAAATAGAAGAGCCCATGGCGACCTTTTCTTTTGATCAGTTCCCTCAGTTTGATCCATGCAAGAGCACCGAGAAGACTGTGACACATTTACATATCAGTGAGGAAGATATGTATGAGGGCATGGACACGATGATTGATTTCAACGGGCCCAAACCATGTCCACCTCCATTTTCACTACCGCAGTCACTCTCCATTCCACCAGAGTCTGAGCACCACCGTGATACCATTCAGGGAGATTTCTTGAACCCTACACACTCCTTTTTTTGAATCTCAAACTTTACATCATTTTCATTTAGATTCAGCTATTTCAGACACAATGTATCTTCCACAAGACATAGGTACATAAGCACCAGATGTATGCTTAGTTGTGCCAGCACCTGTCCATTCTGGAAATGAGAAGAACAAGGATCTAGTCATACCATATCCTCAGAGTAGTGAAGTTTCTCCAGGACTATTTGTCAACCCGCTTTAAAATTTCCTACACCTTTTAAATATTATCTCTGGATTAATTTTCTTATGGGTTATAAATTTTCTTAATGGACCGACACAGATCGTCTCCTTGCAGGTTACATGTGGACAAATCTAAGAGATGCGTGTAGCTATATACTGGGGGCTAGTGATGTTTGTGTAGTAAAGCAGCCAGCTGAGCCACGAAAGCATCAGATAGAGAAGCTTCCTGCTCCATTGAAGATCCTCGATCCACCTTTTGACCAGGTGCATACTACCCAGTAGTGTCAATATTTTATATGCTTTCTAGAATAGTGCTTGAATAAACTTGTCCTCCTCTCGACAGCAAAGGGAGTGTATTAGGATTTAGAAATTAATAATAAATTTCTCACCTCTTATTCACTTCACAAATGATATCATCCTGACCCAAGGACCATCTACATATAAATTTTTCCCATCCTAGCCTCGATCCTCAAAATACCATCCTAGTCTCACCCAAAACACCACACCGTAGATCCCTCCCCCCAACACACACCTGAGCCCATGCTATCTTATTATTTTTAGGGCGACGCTTCATTCTGACTTGGGGGAGGCTCTCCTATGCATTTCATCATTTTTCATGTACTTAGTGCATTCACATAAATCCCACATTTCATCCTTCTCTACCCCCCACACATATTTCCCACATATTCTATATTCCTTGCGCATTGAGAGCAATATGTCGTTTAAGCTTAGGGGAGATGCTTCGCTCCTAACTTGGGGGAGGAGTCCACCACATATTGCACCATCATCACCATCATGCATCATCATTTTGCATATTGCATTTGCATCATCACGTTTTCGTTTATTTTCCTATCCATGCATTCATGCATCACATCATTTCAAAAAAAATGTGAAAAATGAAAAAAATTTAAATTTTTTTGAACAAATGACCCATAGATGAAAATCCCTCTAGTATTAAATTTTATATATGCGCTTAATTAGATTGACATTCTTTATGCATGTTCTATATATCTTTATGGAGTGACTGACCGGTCGCCCGTTTGACATGCAAACCAGAACGGGGATACTAGAATTAGCATTTATAAACTGCAAGCGCACGGTGTCGAAGTGTGGCTTGGGGGTCAATCACGGGGAGGCATGTGTTGTACTTGTAAACATTCAGGGACCGGATCACTTGGTGGATGAGCTAGCCTATTCTCTGGTTGGTCGTCATGATAGTAAACTAATGGAAAAGATGTAAGAGGTAAAAAGGTAACCTAGGACATTGGCTTCTGCCTTAATCATGGGTTCTCACTATTACGATCTAAGGATAGGAATTCGATCGAATGCTAGGGCTTGGCGGTGAGACGTTGCCTCTAAAAGTGGTACATATCGTCCCATGGACCCGATATTCCTGTCGATGCACAAGATGATACACTAGGTCTACCCAGCTTCGAACGGGGGGCATTCTTGTTGAGTATTGGACTTCTCCCTACTTGGTGTTAATGATGAGCAAACATAAATACTTGTGACTAATCCCTTATTTTGAAGTTAATCCATTGCCTAAGATTATTATGAAGATCAACTTGCAATGGATGACACTCAAAGATCATTGAAGGCAAATGAAATGGATTGGATGATCGTAGATGGTGATTGAAGCTCCATGAAGACTTCAAGCTCTTGCATTGATAAAAGAGAGAGTTCGTCAAATGTAACTTTCTTATATCTCTTCTAGTATGTAGCTTAGGAGTAGAACATTGCTGTAGCACACACACATCTTCATTTCAGTCTTAGGACATCATTAGATCAATCGTCCTTAGACTCTCATTTCTATATTGATTGCACATGTTTTGTTTATAACAGTCGACTCGTGAACGTTTTACAGTCGCCTGTTTCAAAAATAGCCGACTGTGTTTTGTTCTACAGTCGCCTGTTATGCACAAACTTTTACAGTTTAGTTTTGGGCTTCTCTGCTTTTAATTCCCACTAGCGACTCATGAACGATTCACAGGCGCCTGTCTAAGGGACAGTCGACTGGGTTTTGTTAATCTGTCCATGTCTATCTTTAGCCTAAAGTCTATTTCTCTGATTACTCTGGCCAGTCGACTTATGTTGGATTTACAGTCGACTGTCAAATGGAACAGTCGACTGTCAATGTTGCAACAGTCGTCTGTCTGCGAGCCAATTTGTTGACTCAACTCTCTGAAAAATCTCAGGGTTTTGACAGTCGTCTGTAGAAGGAATTACAGTCGCCTGTTCAGATTAACAGTCGACTGTCTTCTCTTCATCAGTCGTCTGTCTAGTTCTCCCAGACGTTTTTCAGATTTCTGCAACTTACCCAACTTACGGCCAGTTGCCTGTAGTAGGATTTACAGTCGCATGTTGATTCAACAGTCGACTGTCTATGCCTTATCAATCGACTGTCCACGTGGTAAGTTACAGTTATGAATTCTCACATACCCTATCTGACTGTGCAGCAGTCGACTGTGATTTCCTCAACAGTCGACTATCACAGGCTCAAGATTCTATCCGTTGAGATTTTTCTCACAGATTTCAAAGCGGTTTTTCCGAATTCTTTTGTAGGGTTTTGAGAAACCTTTATAAGGAGATGTACTGTTCCATTGAGAGACTACTCATTCTTCCAAGTTTCATTTTGCTAAATCTCTCAAGATCAAAGCTCTCAAAAACCCTAAAGCCCTAAGAATTCCAATCTTCAATCTCTTGCTCTCCAACCTAGAACCAAAGAGATATCTTCTAGGCATTTGGTGCAGTCAAGAGAAAGGGCTTTCCTCTCTTCCAAGAGAGTCTTTCAACACAAAACATACTTCTCCTTCAAGTTCTACTTCAAGGCATAGGTGATTGTAAGTGTTGCTTTCATATTTCATAACTTTTGTTATTTGAATTTACTCTCGGGTTGTGAGAGTGGTTTGCTTGCTCCCAAGTTGTGGGAGTCAAGGTCAATCGATTGTATTTTGATTTCACTTGTAGGGTTGCTATAAGTTGTTTTAAGGAAACCTCAAGTTAGGGTTCTAACTTGAGTATCCGGTTGTTAACCGGCTGGAAGGGACGTAGGATTACCGGGAACAAGTCGGGAAGTGACTTGGGTAATCCGAACCCTTGAAACATCCTTGCATTTGCATTTGTTTCATTTTGGTTTTATTTCTATTACACACTATTTTGTTGGTTAGGAATTTAAATTGGGGTAACTATCTTTTTAAATTGCTTAAACAATATTCAACCCCCCTTCTAGTGTTTTCTCCATAGCAGAGTCCTTACAATTGGTATCAGAGCGCAAGGTTATAGCTATGGCATCCAACAACAATAACGTTCCTCCACCGATTTCGTACAACAATCACGATCGTCATGGAGCTTCCACTCTTTTCGAAGGTCAATCAATGGTGCGTCCTCCGTGTTTCAATGGCATGAACTTTGGCTGTTGGAAATGTCGGATGGAGATGTTCCTAAGGAGTGCTTCACTTTGGAGAACCCTCCACAAGGAATACGTTGAGCCCACCGAAGAGGATTTCGAAAAATGGACAGCTTCCGAGAAATCCGCCGAAGTCAACAACTCAAAAGCAATGAACGCTCTTCATTATGCGTTGGACCCGAATGAGTTCAACAAGATATGCACATGTAAGAGTACATATCAATTTGGAATCATCTCGTCATTATCCATGAGGGAACGAACAAGATAAAACTTTCTAAACTATATGTTGCCGTGCAAAACATCGACATGTTTCATATGCAGGAAAATGAAAGGATAGCATCGATGTACAGACATTTTACCAAAATCATAAATGAACTGGAAGCTCTTGTACAAACATACACCGAACCAGAAAAGGTGAGAAAGATCATAATGGGAATGACCTCCAAATGGGAAAGAAGAGCTATCGCCATCGAGGATGTCAACGACTTGAAGACTTACACAGTTGTGAATCTTATCGGGACTCTCATGTCTTATGAAGTAAGACGGGAGAACCGATTAAAGATTCGAGCTATGATGAATCCTTCAGAGGCCAAGAAGAAAGATTTGACATTCAACACCAATTCTTCATCCTCCGATAGTGAAGAATCAGAAGATGAGATGGACTTGGGTGAAATGGCCCAAATGGCGAAGAAGTTCCAATGCTTCTTTGTAAAGGGAAATTTTCCTCTAACAAAAGATTTGAGTCTACTAATAATCCTGCCTCTATTTACTTTAAGTGTAACAAGCCATGGCACATCAAGAAGGATTGCCTAATGCTAAGAAACAAAGAGAAGTGGAAGGCTCCGAAGTACAGCAAGTCCGACAAAAATAAGAGAAATAAGAAGAAAGGACTCGTCGGTACATTCGATGACTAAAGTGGAGACTCATCAAGTGATTCCGATGATGAGAAGGGTGAGAGTGCACACATGTGTTTCATGGCACGAGAAGATTCACTCTCCGATGAGAGTGATTCCGACATGGATGAAACCGAGGTAACTATGGATGAATTACGTATTGCTAATGAAGAATTATTTCCTAGATATCAATCTTTAATGCTTAGATATACTAGCTTAAAGAAATTGAATGTTAGCAATCCATTCATTCCATGCAATATCAACAATGACACCATTGTTGATACTTTAACCCTTGAGAAAGCGAATTTAGCTTCTCAAAATGTCACTTTGAGAAATGAGGTGAATACCCTCAAATCTCAACTAGATCAAACACATCCTAAGGATAATAGTGATCTAGTTTCACGACACACACAATTGGGTTTAGAGAATGATTCTCTTAAAACCCAAGTGCACGAGCTTAAAGCACGTGTGTCCACCTTGGATACCAATATTTCTTCTCTTAAGGAGAAATATGAGCTCATATCCTCTCGTATTGTGAGATTCAATAAGGGAAAAGGAAAATTGGACGACTTGCTTGCAAACCAATTTCCGGCTACACATCGTCTTGGTCTTGGTTTTGTGGAAGCAAATGCATCTAATGCATGCACTTCCTATAGTGGTGTCACTATAGACTTTGTAAGGCCTTCTTCTGGTGCATCCACAAGTGGTGTCAAAGACACTATAGGTAGCAAACCTACCAAGAAAGTCACCACTTCACCGTCTCCTCTTTTTGGCAAGAAACCCACTAAGGGTGGAAACCAAAAGAGAAGCCATGCTTACATATACACAAACCTTCATCCACGTAGGAAATCTTCTACTTCACAAGTGGATACTCATGACACTTTCTATGCTCCACACCCACGGACATGTAACAATCCACACATGAGAAATCCTCATGTACATGCTCCTATACACCCATATGCTCATACGAATCATTCTTACATGTATGCACATCCTCCGCATGTCATGCATGACCCATATGTTTCATACAACATGCATGTTCCCAAGCATATATATAATCCTCGTATGACCAATGCATATCCACCACCTCATTTATATGCTAGAAGCCATGTTCCTAAGAGCATGCACCACATAGAAATCTAACAAGTATGCATGCAACTAGGAAAAGGACTCCGAAAACATACACCATTTGGGGTCCTAAGAACACTAGCTTAAATGATAGGAATGTATATGTTGATTCCTATTTTCATGATGTTATTAATAATGATAATTATTTTAGGAAGCAGAAGTCCACTTGGACTTGGCTTCCAAAGGGCTAATCCCATTGGACCCAACAAAAATTGGATACCATGAGCTTATGGTATATTATGTAGGTACCCAAGAGAAAGAAAAAGCGCAAGAAAGATCAAACTAGCTCTAAAAGGAAAGGATGGATTCTCGACAGTGGTTGCTCCAAACACATGACGGAAGATCCTTCATTACTCCCCGAAGTGATTAGCATTAAGAACGGTGCAACGGTCACTTTTGAAGATAACCAAAAGGGAACCATCATTGGAGTAGGTATAGTCGGAAACCCCTCCAAACCTTTAATTACTAATGTATATCTTGTTAGTGGTTTATGTCACAACCTTATCTCAATTAGTCAACTTTGTGACAAAGCTTACAAGGTTAACTTTGTAGAGGGTATGTGTGAAATTGTTGAATCTAATTCGCATGTTTTATTTACTGGTATTAGGCGTAAAAATATTTATTATTTGAGCTTGCCTAAATTTGTAGAACATTGCTTAGTTGCTAACACAAATGAACAACTATTATGACATCGTCGCTTTCGTCATGTTCATTTCAAGCACTTATATAAGTTAGCTAAGCATGATCTAGTCCAAGGTTTTCCAAAAATTGCTTTAAGTAAGAAAAACTTTTGTGATTCATGTTGAGTATTGACTCCCCGGATTTGGTTTTGGATGATGAACAAACATAAATATATCGTGAACTAACTCTTTGTGAGCGCAGTTATGGAGATCGTCACCAAACTTCTATGAACATCAAAAAAGACGTCTCGAGACTTCTCAAAGCACGTGATCGTATGCCTAAAGCTTCGTTGAAGCTCAAGGACCATTATTGAATTCATGAATATTCGATCGAAGCATTTGAAGACGGTTCGTCAAGTTTTATTTATAGTCTTCTAGCTTCGTTTAGTAGAATGTTAAGCCTTAAGTAGGTCTTACGTTTTTATCTTCATAACGCTCATATCTTAGAACTAGGATCTTAGTAGAAGTCCATACAAACTTTCCCGAAGCTTCGCGCTTCGATTCGCGACTTCTTGTGCATGTTAGTTGGTTCAAGAAGAAGAGCCAACCGACTAGATGGTGATCTAGTCGGTCGGCAAAGCTTCTTGAACCGACTAGTTTGCCTCCTTTAATTCTAGCTCAGTTACTGTTTACAGTTAGTCGGTCAAAGAAGGTTCACCGACCGATTAGTTATGAAACTAGTCGGTTAGGAATCCTTCTTAGACCGACTAGTTGAGCTTCTACTGTACAGCCCAAGTTACTGTTTATCGTTAGTCAGTCAAAGAACATTTGTCGACCGACTAGTTGATGAACTAGTCGGTTAGACTTTGTTCTTGGACCGACTAATTCAATTTGTACTCAGACTATTTGTTTTATCTCTTTGTCGGTCTAAGTTCACTCACCGACCGACTAGTTGTGAAACTAGTCGGTTGGCAAGTCTTCTTGGACCGACTAGTTCTTTAAGTCTGAACTTCATCTATTCACTGTTCACCTCTTAGTCGGTTCATGTTGTTTCACCGACCGACTAGTTGATGAACTAGTCGGTCAGTGATCCTTCTTTGACCGACTAGTCTGCTTTAGAATAGAGCCGTTGGAGCATTAAATGCCACGATTTTTGCTCTCTCTTTCCTCTATCCTATATATACTTGGAGTGCTGCATTCAAAGCATTCAAGGCTGATATTAAGTGAAGTTTAGAGATCAAAAGAGAAGCATTAAATCTCATTCAAAGCTCATTCATTTCTCATCTTGAATCTCTCCCTCACTCTTATTTCAAAAGAGAGATTCATTGATTGTGAGCCTTCCAAGCCAAGTGCTTGATTCTAGGTCACCAACATCCACCTAGGACTCCATTGCTTATCATCTACTTGGAGCTAGGGTTTGGTGCCCTTTCATCTTCCCCAAAATCTGTTTTGCCCTAAATCGTAAGTTTACTCAAGGCATAGGATTTTGTCTGTAAGAATTTCTATTTCAATTTACTTTGATATTGCAAGTGATTCACTCTCGGTTGTGAGAGTTTGTTTGTGATCCCGGGTTGTGGGAGTCACAATTTCATTTGTGTATGATTTGACTTTGTAGAGGTTTTCTACAAGTATTTCATAGTGCAAATTTGAGTTAGAAGTTTCTAACTCAAGTATCCGGAGAGGATCCGGGTGTTTGGGACGTTGGATCACCGGGAACAAGTGGGGGAGACTTGGGTGGATCCGAACCCGTTAAATTGCTTGTTTGCGATTGTTTTCCTTGTTGTCATATATTTACATTTCTGCATTTCCGCATTGATTGGTAGAGTTTGCAAGGTAATTAGGAATTATCCTCTTAATTACTTTAAAGTACTATTCACCCCCCTCTAGTACTTGTGCAATAGCTTCGTAGGGCATTACAATTCATGTCAAAGAGGTAAACTTAGTAAATCATCTTTTAAGCTTAAAGAAGGCATTACTTCTAAGAGGCCCCTATAACTACTTCATCTAGATTTGTTTGGGCTAACTAGAACCGCTTCTTTAGACAATGCTCATTATGAATTAGTTGTCGTTGACGACTTCTCTAGATTTACTTTGGTTTCATTCTTAACTAATAAGAATGAAGCTTTTGAAGAGTTTACCATATTTGCAAAGAAGATTCAGAATCTCTTAGGATCCACCATTATCACTATCCGTAGTGATCATGGAGGGAAATTTGAGAATGAGTCTTTTACAAAGTTTTGTGATGACACCAGGATAACGCACAATTTTTCTTTTCCTCGGGCTCCACCACAAAATAGTATTGTAGATAGAAAGAATATGACTCTTATTGAGTGTGCTCGTACTATGCTCCATGGTAGTCATCTTGGACTACAATTTTGGGCAGAGGCGGTGCACACGACATGTTATGTGCCCAATAGGATCCTAGTGAGACCCCGAACGAACAAAACTTGTTTTGAGTTATTTTATGACAAAAAGCCTCAAGTTAAATAATTTCGAGTTTTTGGTTCAAAATGTTGTATCAAGAACACCTTTTGTAATTTAGATAAATTTGAGCCAAGATCTGACGAAGGAATCTTGTTGGATATTCCACACGTAGCAAGGCCTACCGGATATACAACAAAACTTCTTCAACGATCGGGGAATCACTACACGTATCATTTTATGAAGATTTTGATTTTCCTCATGTTGTAGATGATAGTGCAGAAGCTATATATGATTCTCTTAGTAATGTAAAGATTAATGATTCGATTATTGAGACTAATACTACTAATGAGATTGTTGAAGATATTCCAAGTGATGCAGGAATACCCAAAGCTTATCCAACCATTCGCAACCATCCACACGACCAAATTATTGGATATATCGGTGTGGGTGTTCGAACGTGGTCAAGAATTGAAGAATTCTCTCATTGCGCTTTTGTCTCTACCATTGAGCCAAAGAACATCCAAGAAGCTTGTGAGGATAGCTCGTGGATAATGGCAATGGAAGAAGAACTCATACAATTTGAGAGAAATGAAGTTTGGGAGCTCGTTCCTCTTCTAAGTAGTCATCAAGTTATTGGGACCAAATGGATCTTCAAGAACAAGACCGATGAGAACGAGGTCATCACAAGGAACAAAGCAAGGTTAGTAGCTCAAGGCTACCAGCAAGAGGAAGGTATCGATTTCGAAGAATCCTTTGCCCCCGTAGCTAGATTAGAAGCTATTAGATTACTTTTATCTTTTGCATCTCATAAGAATTTCAAACTATTTCAAATGGATGTTAAAAGTGCATTTTTAAATGGGATTGTCAATGAAGAAGTGTATGTTTCTCAAGCTCCCGGTTTCATTCATGAAAAATTTCCAAACCATGTTTTCAAACTTAAGAAAGTGTTGTATGGGTTGAGACAAGCTCCTAGAGCTTGGTATGATCGACTCAAGACGTTTCTTTTGGATTTAGGTTTTAAAATGGGAGAAATTGATTCAACACTTTTCATTAAAGATTATGAAAATGACATCCTCTTGATTCAAGTTTATGTAGACGATATAATATTTGGTTCTACTAACTTTAATCTTTGTCAAGAAGTTTCTAAGTCTATGAAGGATGAATTCGAGATGAGCCACATTGGAGAGCTCAATTACTTCCTTGGACTACAAATTCGACAAATGAAGGATGTGACTTTCATACATCAAACAAAGTACACATGGGAGCTTATCAAGCGATTCGGGATGGAGTCGTCTACAAGCAAAAGGACTCCCATAAGTACGACAACTCATCAACACAAGGATGAGAACGGAAAAGATGTAGACGTTTGTCTATATCGATGTATGATCGGTAGCTTCCTTTATTTAATTGCTAGTAGGCCTGTTATCATGTTTTCTGTATGCTTGTGCTGTAGATATCAAGCTAGACATAAAGAGTCACACTTGATTGCGGTTAAATGAATATTTTGTTATCTCAATCATTCACTAGATTATGGGTTACTTTATCCTAAATCTAGCACATATGAGTTAATCTCATATAGTGATGCCGACTTTGTCGGATGCAAATCCGATAGGAAAAGTACTAGTGGCACTTGCCATTTCCTAGGAAATTCCTTAGTCTCTTGATTTTCCTAGAAACAAAACTCAGTATCATTATCCACGACTGAAGCGGAATATATTACCGTGGGTCTTGCATGTGAACAAGTTCTTTGGATGAGACACACTGTTAGAGACTATGGTGTCAATTGTGATACTTGCCCTATCATGATTGATAACCAAAGTGCTATATGTCTTTCCAAAAATCCGGTACATCACTCCCATACCAAACACATAGATGTGAGACACCACTTTATCAATGATCATGTAGCTAAGAAGGACATCAACTTAGAGTACATTGAAACCCAAAAACAAATCGCCGACATCTTCACAAAACCTCTTAAAGAAGATTCATTTGCAAGGTTGCGTGGAGAAGTAGGGATTATAGGTAACTCTGAAATTTAGGAGCTCAGCTTACTTGTTTTAACACTTTTTGAGCTCATATCATCATGTTGCCTCTCTTTATTTGATATATCATGTATTTGTTTTAAGAAAGGCAAATGAGATTTCTTTGATTATATGAGTTTTCAGATTGTTTTAAGAGATTTATGTTATAAACGATTTATCGTTTGATATTGATTTTATAATGGGTTTATGATTAGAGTATAGGTCCTAGGGTGAGTTGTGCATATCCTCTGGATTTTAACCTCACTGTGCATTTTTGGACCAGGACAGACGACTCTCTTTCCTTCGACAGTCGACTGCCCTACTATCTATTCTGTCTGGAGACGGTATCTTTCACTTAGGTGACTGATGACAAATTTACAGTCGACTGTTGGATCAACAGGCGACTGCATTTTAGTCATCAGGCGCCTGTCAATTTCGTCAGTAGTCTCTATCTTTTCATCAATTTTATTGATTCTCAGTCAGTCGATTGAAGGGTATAATACAGTCGACTGTCCCACGGAGAGGCGACTGTATGTTACTCAACAGTTGATTGTCTTTCATCCTAAGCCTATTTCTTATCACTTCATCCTGTCGACTGACCTTTGTTCATCAGTCGACTGTCTCCTATTGTGGCGGTTCGCTCAATTGATCTGAGCCATCAATTCTTTGATCCAACGGCCCAGAATCTTTTACCCCTTCGATATATGATCGAGAGAATTCAGTTCGACCGAAAGTTTTCTCTCTCCTTCGATTGAAAACCCTTCGTCTTCCCGCTTCAAACTGTCAGTCGATCGTCCCTCCAGTGTTTTTCCATCGTCTCTCCTGTCGTTTCTCGGATTTCATTGTCTTGTCTGTGCCCTTCGACTAGGTTTGATTCTCTCTTGATTCTCTCTCTCATGTGATTTTTGTTCATATCTCGTGTCGATCTTCCCTCTGTTCGATTGACAGTGCAATGGCTTCCAAGACCAAGAACAAGGGAAAGACCATTGTTTCTAAGCACCCTAAGGTTCCCAAGCCTACTTCTGCCAAAAACAAGAAATCCTATAAGGCTCGAACTAAGAAAACTGATTCTCTGTCTCTCTCTTCTTCGCGGGGTTATTCTCCTTTTGGGTCTTCTTCATCCGACGCTGAGCCCCTCATCAAGCGTCTCACAAGCCCATTGGTGTTCGCATCAATGAGCATTGTGCTGAGGGTCCTCCTTCACCTTCGGTGTCGAGTTCTGCAGAAGAAACCCCTGTCATGCCATCTGCTGATCCCCTCATTCCCATTTGCCGAGATGATCTGTGCTTGGCAAAGTTTCACTCTCTCATAGGGATCAAACTTCATAGAGAGCGGTTCATTGTTTTTCCCTCTTTCACTGTTGAGAGACTTTCTGACATCCTTTCTGCTACCCGTTTGGCTGACCTCTTTCGCTTCTCTCAGATCGAATCTCCTCGGGCTTAACCATTTTTGGTTAAGCTTTTCTATGCCAACCGCGTTCACGGTGAGTATGCTACCACATGAGTTATTGATACTGTTGTCCAGGGGACCCCCCATCCGCATTGATCCCACTCTTTTAGGGACCATTCTTAGGATTTCCTCCACTAGATCCCTTCCTTCAGACATTTCCATTTCTGATGTCGATGAGCTAGATTAGTCTATCCTTCGCGACATGTTTCGTGTGATACCCTCTGCTCTATCGTCTGGTGTTAGGTCGTCCATGTTCTCGGCTAGGGGTTGGGCTGTTCACCTCGTGGTGAAGTCCAACATCCTGCCGAAGTACGGATCTTCTGACCAGCCTTCACAGGGATACTGAGGTGTATGTACGCGATATTTTCCGTGATGTCCATGAACTGGGCTGGTGTCCTCCTTCATAGGATGGACAAGGTCGAGTTTACTTCTTCCTCCTCTCACATCCCCTATGGTGGTCTTCTTCCTCTCGTCTTTTGTCATTTTGGGATTGACTTGACTCCCTACGAGCCCGTGTCTTTTGGTCCTCTTCTTGATGCTTCTGCAAAGTCGAAGTCCTCTTCGGCTCTGCATTCTACATCTAAGAAGAGGAAATCGACTTCTGCTCCATCTTCCTCCATGGTTCCTCCTGCAGACCAGCCATCTACCTCTGCTCCATCCTGTCTTGACATCCTCTTTGAGATGGTTTCTGGTCTATATGAGTTGGCATTCCTGTCATTCCAGCATTAGGGTATGACTTTCCCTGAGCATCTGAGACATTTTGTTCCTCCCCAGCCTCGTGAGCCTCCTCCTTCCATCATCACTTATCTCGTTGTGCATCCTGGCGTAGCTACTATTCAGGGTGTTACTGCTGCTGCTCCTCCTCCAGAGGATACCACCGGTGACCTAGAGCCTGCATCTTCATCTGCTGCTCCTGGAGACACTCACCAATAGATTTTGTTATTACTTTTTGAGTGGTGTTTGTATGATGGATATTTGGTGATGATTCCTAAGTATCATGATGTATTTTGTTTTTTTTTGAGTCACATGTATGATGTATTTGATGGACATGTTGATGTTCATATGACCATGTACTCATGTAGTTTTGAGATATATATATATATATATATATATATATATATATATATATATATATATATATATATATATATATATATATATATATCTCTCTCTCTCTCTCTCTCTCTCTCTCTCTCTCTCTCTCTCTCTCTCTCTCCACCAATACCACATCCGACTTGGTCGCCTGGATTCCCCCCTCCCTCGACTACTTTGGAGCCGCCGCTACCGGTTGGAACCCTCCCTTCCGTCTTCTTTTTTCCCTCGCCCGTATCGCCTGTGTTCCACTCTCCGTAAGTTACGGGTGCCATCGGATTATTATACCCCATTATATATATATGTATATATATATGTAAAAGGTGAGATGAGAGATCCAGCAGCAGGTGATTTTCCGCGGCTACAAAGCCTAAAGAGGACTACATCAATGGAGGCAACGTCGGAGCAACAAATGGCCTCTATCCCTCTGGTGATGAGGCTTGGCGTCTCGTCTCAAACCGCAAAAAAGGAAAAGATCTCATGGCTAGCAGATCTGGATCCAACGCAGGTGGTGGTGAATGATTCCTCAAGCACAACTTTCAAATTCGCAATAGGGGAGGTCAGATCTTCCAAGAACGAGGAGATATCAATAGGGGCGGCAGGAACTTCTCTCGTCCACGCCCAGAGCTATCGCCCAGCAATCGGTTACCATTGCTCAGCATCCGGGGAGAATTCCTATTAGGCCACAAACTCAGTTCCAGGTTATCCCTTCTGACGACAAGAGGTCCTGGGTTGATATCTATGCTTCCCGTAGGAAGTATGCAGATCCATTGGTGATGAGTTTTGTTCCCCCTATTATCAGCGTGGATGGCGTGGAGAAAGCGAAAGTATCGGGTACTGACATTTTGGAAGGAACTGCACGTTGGCATAATCCCCTGGTGGGTTATGTCCTAGGAGATGTGCCTTATTATGGTCAGATTAAGGCCTGGACTGAACGGCTTTGACGTATAAAAGGGGGGGTTCGTATCTTCTCGCGGGAAAATGGCTATTTCTATTTCAGATTTGAGAATGAGGAAGATCGGGACTCTATTCTGCATGGCGGACCATTGCTCTTTGATGGTCGTCTCGTGGTACTCCAAAGTTGGACTCCGTCTATCAAGCACAACCGGGACATTCTGTCACGCCCCGCTTCCCATTATACTTAGGAGCGAGGACGTGAGCGGGCCCGCTTGGGCTGGAGCGGTGAGGCCCCAACCCAATAAGCATCTGTGTATGACTACTGTGACAGGTTCTTGCTTGCGAATATTCGGAACAACAAAATAATGTCATCATTATACTTTAACTTTTCCAGATTACATGTACACAAAAATTAAAAGGCCTAGCATGGCCATTACAGCAGTTACAAGAAATTAAAAATACACCTGAAAGAAAGTACAACAACAATTAAAAATTTCAGCAAGCTGCGCAGTGTCCGTCGTCTTCAGTAGTGGATCTCGTGCTCTTGGTTCTCTTGGTCACCCTCTTCAATCTCCAAGTGATCTTCGCTGTGAACTCTGCTCAAAACCTAAAGTATATTTCACAGACAAGGAAATATACGTCAGCGAGGGTCGCTCGGCAAGATTTAAAAACGTTAGTAATAAATGACCCTCGGCAAGGTGATAATATGGTTTTCAAAGCTTAAGGAGATGAGAAACACAATATCCTTTCAACGAGTTGAAACATAGCATCAGAAGGGCACATAAGAGCGTAAGCAATGTGTAATGTGCAAAGTGGTGAGCAGGCGAAGTGTAGTGTGCAAGTAGCAAACACGGCAAGGTGTAGTGTGTAAAGTAAACTGGCATGGCAAGTGTAGTGTGTACAGCAAAAGTAGTGAAAAGTGTAGTGTGTACAGCAATAGTCAATCGTGACAATAATTTTAGCAGTTTACACTGTAGCATCAGCTGAGGTAAAGGAAAGGGTGCATCAATCAATCAATCAATCTCCTATCTAGTGACATGCTCAGTGTCTGAGGGGGAGGTGACCAGCATCACACCCAAGTCAACGGGAGCTACCCGTGACTGTATACTCACCGACCCGGCCAGGTGTCGGTCAAGTTCACCACTAGAGTGTAATCCAGCTTTCCAGCCTCTACTACACTAGACTACCCCACCCAAGTGTCCATAAGTTAACCGTAGTTTAATGTTTGCCGAATGACAAACATTCCGTAAATGCCCCGCGGGCCCATATCTGTATTGCCCGAAGGCCCATTAGTCCGTAAATTGCCCAAAGGCACAATAGTCCGTCATTGCCCGAAGGCCCAATATTCCGTAAGATGCCCGAAGGCCCATTATCACTCTCCATTAGAGTGTACATCACATAATAAATGGAAAACGAAAGAAGATAGCTTTTCATGTGCAATATTTAAAAGACCAAAACAACCAACATATCAATAGGATCCATTAAGCTATTTGATTATAAAAGTTGTTACTAGTCAGTACCAGAGGCGTACGTTACTTCTCAGTTTAGTACACGATGAAATACTTGCATGTAGGGCGAGTTGAGTGTCCCGGCAGTCGTAACACGAGTAGCGGTTATCTGCGTTAACGGATTTATAATGATAAGCTAACCGTTATTCATAGCAAAGTAACATTAATAGTTATGTGACCATTATACTTAGGTACAAAAGTATAGAATGTTAATATTAACATTAATGGTTATTCTTAGTTACAGAATGTATAAGATTTATAAGGCTATAAGGAAATAGAGCATGTACTTATTACACCCGGATCCCAACAACTTATACCATGAAAATGCTAATATATATAATAACTGGTATATACTGTAAAAGTTAATAAAACTAACTTACTGTAATTAACATCAAATAATTTACATTATAAGTATTCAACCTATAACCACTAATATGTATTAAAACATTACTGTGCGTATACCAACCAATCTTAACAACATGCATCATTTTGGGTTATTATTAGTTCATGCATTAACGAATCAATTCACAGTTTACCTTTCAAAATGTCTCTGCTCACGTTTTGCTTGCAGGCATCGACGCGGCATAGAGTGGCGAGGGCGCGGTGGTTGAGACGGCTGGTGGTCGGACGGCGACGCGGCGGTGACGTCGCAGGCGGTGCCTACGGTGGCTTGCGGGGAAAGGATTCAGAGCTGAGGTGATCGCTTGGCAGTCGGGGGCTTCACCGGAGGCGCTGGGCGGTGGATGCTAGCGAGGGTGGTGGAGATGAGGCCTCGAGGAGGCGGACGTTGCCTTGGGGGTTGCGGGGAGCGGGGCGCCTGCGGGGTACTGCTGGGTGAAGGCCACTGCGGCGCCGGACGGCATTGGCCGGAGGAAGGCGCGGCGAAGCTGCTCCGGGCTGTGTTGCTGCTGGAGGTCGAGGTGGAGGCGCGGGTCGGTGCAAGGAGGAGGGCGAACGGCGTGGGTGACGGCGCCGTGCAGATGAGGGAGGAGGCGTGCGCTGCGTTCTGGGCGGAGGGTCGGAGAGTGCGCCGGCGGGATCTCGGGAGAGGGAGGTGGCGACGGCGATGTTGGACGTGTAGAGGAGGGCGGCGCGTTGCAGCGGGTTCTTGGTGGCGGGGTCGAAGATGGCGAGCGGGCGGAGGAGACTGGGTCGTGCAGCTCTTGCTCGCGGGGCTCGACGGGAGGAAGGCTGGTGGGCACAGCGGAAGGGTGCTGCGGCGGCTCCGTTCGGTGGCGCCCTCGGCGCTAGGTGGCGGAAGGGAGAAGGCGGGAGTCGTGGTCCGGCGTCGGGTCAAGAGGGAGGGCGACAGGGCATCGGGGAGGATGGGATGCCGGAGACGAGCTCGTCGATGTCGGACGATGGCCGGTGCGGGGCTGGGTTCGGGTTGTCCGGAGGGAGGGGGCGAGGTCGTCGGAGAACGGGCGGGTGAGGTGAGGATCGAAGGTGGCGTTGCGGAGAAGGAGATGGTAAAAGGGAAGGGTGCTGTGTTGTAGGGTGAAGCAAAAGAATGACCCATGTTCATTTTATAAAGGAGGAATGATTCTAGGAGTACGTGAGGTGTACAGGGTGGTCTTGGGTATAGGTTAAAGGAGAAGAAGGCTCTGTTTTTCTCAAAAGGAACGATAAGCTGAATGAATTGAAAGCAGAGTGATGAGTGCCTAGGTTTTCGAAGAGGAGAAGAAATGGAACGTGGGTGACGTGGGTCCCAGCGGAGTGCGGGATTTCCTGCGGAGATCAGAGGGATGCGATTTTCTCGGCAACGTTAAAATAAGGTAGGATTTATTTTGAATGGAATCGGTTACGAAACTTAAGGTGGGACCGTAGATTTGATGGAGGCAGAAAAGGACGAATATAATTGCAATTATAATTAGAGGGATTAATAGACATTAGTGTAGGGTAAAGTCTCCTAAAGCTTATAAGGAAAACATTCAAAATTTTGAATTCAAAACTAATACATAACTACACCCATACGATAATAATTAAAATGTTTAATTAGGGGAAATAAGGGCTAATCAATCTTAGTTGTTAGGTTTTATTAAGAGAATAAAAGTCAATCAATAGGTTTTAATAGGATATATATAATAAAGAAAGTTTTTCAAACGTTTAAAGGTTTAAATTCGAATTTGATTTGAAAATCAAAAAAATACAGATTTTAAGAAAAGGCATTAAAAATAATAATAATAATAAAGGGTTATAATAATAGGGATAATAAAAAGTGTGAAAAGTGGAAATGGATACGGGGCAAAAACGTCTTACAACGGATACGGGAAAAATACATGAGAGAAATATAGATAAAAGTAATGATAAAAACCGGTCGTTACATCCTACCCACCTTAAAGAAAATTCCGTCCTCGGAATTTCTTAAACTGGGTACGATCGAGGAAAAACTGGATAGACGAAGGGTCAGGGTATCAAGGAAGGAAGACACATATAGAGGAAAAGAAATTTCTGAATTGAAAAGGGTCTAAGATCGAAGCAATGAAACAACACCTAGAATATAGCAAACGTGATAGACAAAAATGGTAACGGTAGAAGCGAAGGGTACGTCTAAGAAGCGACAAAAGGATGAGCACATGATATAAATCACTAATTACGATGATAGGTCAGGGTTCAAACGTTACCGTTCACCACTGGCTCGTCGTTCTCTCCGCTTCCTGCAGCTCCAGATCCTTGTCGAGTATTACGTCTTCTTGTCATGCTGCAACAAACAAAGTAAACATTTGCGTACGCGAATTATCCAGACAGTCAAGTTAATAATGACATCTATATTGTTCCGAGTATTTCGCAGAAAGCGTGACCTGCATGGGCCACCACTAAAACCTGTCACGCCCCGCTTCCCATTATACTTGGGAGCGAGGACGTGAGCGGGCCCGCTTGGGCTGGAGCGGTGAGGCCCCAACCCAATAAGCGTCTGTGTATGACTACTGTGACAGGTTCTTTCTTGCGAATACTCGGAACAACAAAATAATGTCATCATTATACTTTAACTTTTCCAGATTACATGTACACAAAAATTAAAAGGCCTAGCATGGCCATTACAGCAGTTACAAGAAATTAAAAATACACCTGAAAGAAAATACAACAACAATTAAAAATTTCAGCAAGCTGCGCAGTGTCCGCCGTCTTCAGTAGTGGATCTCGTGCTCTTGGTTCTCTTGGTCACCTTCTTCAATCTCCAAGTGATCTTCGCTGTGAACTCTGCTCAAAACCTAACGTATATTTCACAGACAAGGAAATATACGTAATCGAGGGTCGCTCGGCAAGATTTAAAAACGTTAGTAATAAATGACCCTCGGCAAGGTGATAATATGGTTTTCAAAGCTTAAGGAGATGAGAAACACAATATCCTTTCAACGAGTTGAAACATAGCATCAGAAGGGCACATAAGAGCGTAAGCAATGTGTAATGTGCAAAGTGGTGAGCAGGCGAAGTGTAGTGTGCAAGTAGCAAACACGGCAAGGTGTAGTGTGTAAAGTAAACTGGCATGGCAAGTGTAGTGTGTACAGCAAAAGTAGTGAAAAGTGTAGTGTGTACAGCAATAGTCAATCGTGACAATAATTTTAGCAGTTTACACTGTAGCATCAGCTGAGGTAAAGAAAGGGTGCATCAATCAATCAATCAATCTCCTATCTAGTGACAAGCCCAGTGTCTGAGGGGGAGGTGACCAGCATCACACCCAAGTCAACGGGAGCTACCCGTGACTCTATACTCACCGACCCGGCCAGGTGTCGGTCAAGTTCACCACTAGAGTGTAATCCAGCTTTCCAGCCTCTACTACACTAGACTACCCCACCCAAGTGTCCATAAGTCAACCGTAGTTTAATGTTTGCCGAGTGACAAACATTCCGTAAATGCCCCGCGGGCCCATATCTGTATTGCCCGAAGGCCCATTAGTCCGTAAATTGCCCAAAGGCACAATAGTCCGTCATTGCCCGAAGGCCCAATATTCCGTAAGATGCCCGAAGGCCCATTATCACTCTCCATTAGAGTGTACATCACATAATAAATGGAAAACGAAAGAAGATAGCTTTTCATGTGCAATATTTAAAAGACCAAAACAACCAACATATCAATAGGATCCATTAATCTATTTGATTATAAAAGTTGTTACTAGTCAGTACCAGAGGCGTACGTTACTTCTCAGTTTAGTACACGATGAAATACTTGCATGTAGGGCGAGTTGAGTGTCCCGGCAGTCGTAACACGAGTAGCGGTTATCTGCGTTAACGGATTTATAATGATAAGCTAACAGTTATTCATAGCAAAGTAACATTAATAGTTATGTGACCATTATACTTAGGTACAAAAGTATAGAATGTTAATATTAACATTAATGGTTATTCTTAGTTACATAATGTGTAAGATTTATAAGGCTATAAGGAAATAGAGCATGTACTTATTACACTCGGATCCCAACAACTTATACCATGAAAATGCTAATATATATAATAACTGGTATATACTGTAAAAGTTAATAAAACTAACTTACTGTAATTAACATCAAATAATTTACATTATAAGTATTCAACCTATAACCACTAATATGTATTAAAACATTACTGTGCGTATACCAACCAATCTTAACAACATGCATCATTTTGGGTTATTATTAGTTCATGCATTAACGAATCAATTCACAGTTTACCTTTCAAAATGTCTCTGCTCACGTTTTGCTTGCAGGCATCGACGCGGCATAGAGTGGCGAGGGCGCGGTGGTTGAGACGGCGGGTGGTCGGACGGCGACGCGGCGGTGACGTCGCAGGCGGTGCCTGCGGTGGCTTGCGGGGCAAGGATTCAGAGCTGAGGTGATCGCTTGGCAGTCGGGGGCTTCACCGGAGGCGCTGGGCGGTGGATGCTAGCGAGGGTGGTGGAGATGAGGCCTCGAGGAGGCGGACGTTGCCTTGGGGGTTGCGGGGAGCGGGGCGCCTGCGGGGTACTGCTGGGTGAAGGCCACTGCGGCGCCGGACGGCATTGGCCGGAGGAAGGCGCGGCGAAGCTGCTCCGGGCTGTGTTGCTGCTGGAGGTCGAGGTGGAGGCGCGGGTCGGTGCAAGGAGGAGGGCGAACGGCGTGGGTGACGGCGCCGTGCAGATGAGGGAGGAGGCGTGCGCTGCGTTCTGGGCGGAGGGTCGGAGAGTGCGCCGGCGGGATCTCGGTAGAGGGAGGTGGCGACGTCGATGTTGGACGTGTAGAGGAGGGCGGCGCGTTGCAGCGGGTTCTTGGTGGCGGGGTCGAAGATGGCGAGCGGGCGGAGGAGACTGGGTCGTGCAGCTCTTGCTCGCGGGGCTCGACGGGAGGAAGGCTGGTGGGCACAGCGGAAGGGTGCTGCGGCGGCTCCGTTCGGTGGCGCCCTCGGCGCTAGGTGGCGGAAGGGAGAAGGCGGGAGTCGTGGTCCGGCGTCGGGTCAAGAGGGAGGGCGACAGGGCATCGGGGAGGATGGGATGCCGGAGACGAGCTCGTCGATGTCGGACGATGGCCGGTGCGGGGCTGGGTTCGGGTTGTCCGGAGGGAGGGGGCGAGGTCGTCGGAGAACGGGCGGGTGAGGTGAGGATCGAAGGTGGCGTTGCGGAGAAGGAGATGGTAAAAGGGAAGGGTGCTGTGTTGTAGGGTGAAGCAAAAGAATGACCCATGTTCATTTTATAAAGGAGGAATGATTCTAGGAGTACGTGAGGTGTACAGGGTGGTCTTGGGTATAGGTTAAAGGAGAAGAAGGCTCTGTTTTTCTCAAAAGGAACGATAAGCTGAATGAATTGAAAGCAGAGTGATGAGTGCCTAGGTTTTCGAAGAGGAGAAGAAATGGAACGTGGGTGACGTGGGTCCCAGCGGAGTGCGGGATTTCGTGCGGAGATCAGAGGGATGCGATTTTCTCGGCAACGTTAAAATAAGGTAGGATTTATTTTGAATGGAATCGGTTACGAAACTTAAGGTGGGACCGTAGATTTGATGGAGGCAGAAAAGGCAGGAAAACACGAATATAATTGCAATTATAATTAGAGGGATTAATAGACATTAGTGTAGGGTAAAGTCTCCTAAAGCTTATAAGGAAAACATTCAAAATTTTGAATTCAAAACTAATACATAACTACACCCATACGATAATAATTAAAATGTTTAATTAGGGGAAATAAGGGCTAATCAATCTTAGTTGTTAGGTTTTATTAAGAGAATAAAAGTCAATCAATAGGTTTTAATAGGATATATATAATAAAGAAAGTTTTTCAAACGTTTAAAGGTTTAAATTCGAATTTGATTTGAAAATCAAAAAAATACAGATTTTAAGAAAAGGCATTAAAAATAATAATAATAATAAAGGGTTATAATAATAGGGATAATAAAAAGTGTGAAAAGTGGAAATGGATACGGGGCAAAAACGTCTTACAACGGATACGGGAAAAATACATGAGAGAAATATAGATAAAAGTAATGATAAAAACCGGTCGTTACATCCTACCCACCTTAAAGAAAATTCCGTCCTTGGAATTTCTTAAACTGGGTACGATCGAGGAAAAACTGGATAGACGAAGGGTCAGGGTATCAAGGAAGGAAGACACATATAGAGGAAAAGAAATTTCTGAATTGAAAAGGGTCTAAGATCGAAGCAATGAAACAACACCTAGAATATAGCAAACGTGATAGACGAAAATGGTAACGGTAGAAGCGAAGGGTACGTCTAAGAAGCGACAAAAGGATGAGCACATGATATAAATCACTAATTACGATGATAGGTCAGGGTTCAAACGTTACCGTTCACCACTGGCTCGTCGTTCTCTCCGCTTCCTGCAGCTCCAGATCCTTGTCGAGTATTACGTCTTCTTGTCATGCTGCAACAAACAAAGTAAACATTTGCGTACGCGAATTATCCAGACAGTCAAGTTAATAATGACATCTATATTGTTCCGAGTATTTCGCAGAAAGCGTGACCTGCATGGGCCACCACTAAAACCTGTCACGCCCCGCTTCCCATTATACTTGGGAGCGAGGACGTGAGCGGGCCCGCTTGGGCTGGAGCGGTGAGGCCCCAACCCAATAAGCGTCTGTGTATGACTACTGTGACAGGTTCTTTCTTGCGAATACTCGGAACAACAAAATAATGTCATCATTATACTTTAACTTTTCCAGATTACATGTACACAAAAATTAAAAGGCCTAGCATGGCCATTACAGCAGTTACAAGAAATTAAAAATACACCTGAAAGAAAATACAACAACAATTAAAAATTTCAGCAAGCTGCGCAGTGTCCGCCGTCTTCAGTAGTGGATCTCGTGCTCTTGGTTCTCTTGGTCACCTTCTTCAATCTCCAAGTGATCTTCGCTGTGAACTCTGCTCAAAACCTAACGTATATTTCACAGACAAGGAAATATACGTAATCGAGGGTCGCTCGGCAAGATTTAAAAACGTTAGTAATAAATGACCCTCGGCAAGGTGATAATATGGTTTTCAAAGCTTAAGGAGATGAGAAACACAATATCCTTTCAACGAGTTGAAACATAGCATCAGAAGGGCACATAAGAGCGTAAGCAATGTGTAATGTGCAAAGTGGTGAGCAGGCGAAGTGTAGTGTGCAAGTAGCAAACATGGCAAGGTGTAGTGTGTAAAGTAAACTGGCATGGCAAGTGTAGTGTGTACAGCAAAAGTAGTGAAAAGTGTAGTGTGTATAGCAATAGTCAATCGTGACAATAATTTTAGCAGTTTACACTGTAGCATCAGCTGAGGTAAAGAAAGGGTGCATCAATCAATCAATCAATCTCAAATCTAGTGACAAGCCCAGTGTCTGAGGGGGAGGTGACCAGCATCACACCCAAGTCAACGGGAGCTACCCGTGACTCTATACTCACCGACCCGGCCAGGTGTCGGTCAAGTTCACCACTAGAGTGTAATCCAGCTTTCCAGCCTCTACTACACTAGACTACCCCACCCAAGTGTCCATAAGTCAACGGTAGTTTAATGTTTGCCGAGTGACAAACATTCCGTAAATGCCCCGCGGGCCCATATCTGTATTGCCCGAAGGCCCATTAGTCCGTAAATTGCCCAAAGGCACAATAGTCCGTCATTGCCCGAAGGCCCAATATTCTGTAAGATGCCCGAAGGCCCATTATCACTCTCCATTAGAGTGTACATCACATAATAAATGGAAAACGAAAGAAGATAGCTTTTCATGTGCAATATTTAAAAGACCAAAACAACCAACATATCAATAGGATCCATTAAGCTATTTGATTATAAAAGTTGTTACTAGTCAGTACCAGAGGCGTACGTTACTTCTCAGTTTAGTACACGATGAAATACTTGCATGTAGGGCGAGTTGAGTGTCCCGGCAGTCGTAACACGAATAGCGGTTATCTGCGTTAACGGATTTATAATGATAAGCTAACAGTTATTCATAGCAAAGTAACATTAATAGTTATGTGACCATTATACTTAGGTACAAAAGTATAGAATGTTAATATTAACATTAATGGTTATTCTTAGTTACATAATGTATAAGATTTATAAGGCTATAAGGAAATAGAGCATGTACTTATTACACTCGGATCCCAACAACTTATACCATGAAAATGCTAATATATATAATAACTGGTATATACTGTAAAAGTTAATAAAACTAACTTACTGTAATTAACATCAAATAATTTACATTATAAGTATTCAACCTATAACCACTAATATGTATTAAAACATTACTGTGCGTATATCAACCAATCTTAACAACATGCATCATTTTGGGTTATTATTAGTTCATGCATTAACGAATCAATTCACAGTTTACCTTTCAAAATGTCTCTGCTCACGTTTTGCTTGCAGGCATCGACGCGGCATCGAGTGGCGAGGGCGCGGTGGTTGAGGCGGCGGGTGGTCGGACGGCGACGCGGCGGTGACGTCGCAGGCGGTGCCTGCGGTGGCTTGCGGGGCAAGGATTCAGAGCTGAGGTGATCGCTTGGCAGTCGGGGGCTTCACCGGAGGCGCTGGGCGGTGGATGCTAGCGAGGGTGGTGGAGATGAGGCCTCGAGGAGGCGGACGTTGCCTTGGGGGTTGCGGGGAGCGGGGCGCCTGCGGGGTACTGCTGGGTGAAGGCCACTGCGGCGCCGGACGGCATTGGCCGGAGGAAGGCGCGGCGAAGCTGCTCCGGGCTGTGTTGCTGCTGGAGGTCGAGGTGGAGGCGCGGGTCGGTGCAAGGAGGAGGGCGAACGGCGTGGGTGACGGCGCCGTGCAGATGAGGGAGGAGGCGTGCGCTGCGTTCTGGGCGGAGGGTCGGAGAGTGCGCCGGCGGGATCTCGGGAGAGGGAGGTGGCGACGTCGATGTTGGACGTGTAGAGGAGGGCGGCGCGTTGCAGCGGGTTCTTGGTGGCGGGGTCGAAGATGGCGAGCGGGCGGAGGAGACTGGGTCGTGCAGCTCTTGCTCGCGGGGCTCGACGGGAGGAAGGCTGGTGGGCACAGCGGAAGGGTGCTGCGGCGGCTCCGTTCGGTGGCGCCCTCGGCGCTAGGTGGCGGAAGGGAGAAGGCGGGAGTCGTGGTCCGGCGTCGGGTCAAGAGGGAGGGCGACAGGGCATCGGGGAGGATGGGATGCCGGAGACGAGCTCGTCGATGTCGGACGATGGCCGGTGCGGGGCTGGGTTCGGGTTGTCCGGAGGGAGGGGTGAGGTCGTCGGAGAACGGGCGGGTGAGGTGAGGATCGAAGGTGGCGTTGCGGAGAAGGAGATGGTAAAAGGGAAGGGTGCTGTGTTGTAGGGTGAAGCAAAAGAATGACCCATGTTCATTTTATAAAGGAGGAATGATTCTAGGAGTACGTGAGGTGTACAGGGTGGTCTTGGGTATAGGTTAAAGGAGAAGAAGGCTCTGTTTTTCTCAAAAGGAACGATAAGCTGAATGAATTGAAAGCAGAGTGATGAGCGCCTAGGTTTTCGAAGAGGAGAAGAAATGGAACGTGGGTGACGTGGGTCCCAGCGGAGTGCGGGATTTCGTGCGGAGATCAGAGGGATGCGATTTTCTCGGCAACGTTAAAATAAGGTAGGATTTATTTTGAATGGAATCGGTTACGAAACTTAAGGTGGGACCGTAGATTTGATGGAGGCAGAAAAGGCAGGAAAACACGAATATAATTGCAATTATAATTAGAGGGATTAATAGACATTAGTGTAGGGTAAAGTCTCCTAAAGCTTATAAGGAAAACATTCAAAATTTTGAATTCAAAACTAATACATAACTACACCCATACGATAATAATTAAAATGTTTAATTAGGGGAAATAAGGGCTAATCAATCTTAGTTGTTAGGTTTTATTAAGAGAATAAAAGTCAATCAATAGGTTTTAATAGGATATATATAATAAAGAAAGTTTTTCAAACGTTTAAAGGTTTAAATTCGAATTTGATTTGAAAATCAAAAAAATACAGATTTTAAGAAAAGGCATTAAAAATAATAATAATAATAAAGGGTTATAATAATAGGGATAATAAAAAGTGTGAAAAGTGGAAATGGATACGGGGCAAAAACGTCTTACAACGTGTTTCAGAGTGTTTTCTCACTACGAAGCGTTGATCGTGGGGAGCCCGGTCAACGTGGTCAAGGGGCCCGCTTTGGGTCCCTCGGGGGTTTCGAATCGGTGCAGAAGGGGCGAGGGGAAGCCTCGGCCCAGGTTGAGACGCTCGGCCTCGGACAGGTGTGCTCGGCCTCAGCTGGAAGGGGGACGAGGGGTAGCCTCAGTCGCCCGGGTAGACGCACGGCCGACGGGTGGCGAGGTAGAGTCTCGGACCCGATTAGGACGCTCGGCCTCGGTAGGACGAGCTCGGCCACGGCAGGCTGACGGTGAGGGGAAGCCTCACTATCCGGTTGATCGAGTGGTCGGAGAGGGGCGAGGGGTAGCCTCGGCCCGTTGATCTGTTGTCCACCTGCGCAGACGAGAACGCTCGTCAGGGGGCCGGACCTTGGTTCCGACCAAATCCCCTCCGATGCCTAAGTCAGATAGAGATCTGAGAAAGGAGGCCCGGCGGAGACGGTCCGACTCGTGAGGAGATCGTAACGGCGTCTCTCGGCGCGAGCGGGGGAGGAAGGAGATGAATTGGGGGAACAAGGTCGTTGATGGAGTACCTTAGCTTTTGGTACCTCAGATGCGGTCCCCTTTCTTCGTCGTCTTCCTGGCCCTTTTGTAGAGCCCCGGCGTGATCGCCTCTGACCCACGTCCCACGTCCGCCATTGATCGTGCCCCATCAGTCCCCCCTCGCCGTCGCTCTCTCCGCCCTGCCAGCACCTCCCCATTATCGCTATTTAGTGGTCGCGCGTCCGGGGGAGTGGTTTTCGCAGGAGTGGGCGAGCGACCAACGGGTTATTGGGGCCGGGTCGGATCGTCGTTCGAGAAGGTCCCTTGTAGGGCCTTTGTCGAACGGGCTTTGAGGACGCAGATGGGCTTTTGACCAGTAGTCGGGCTCCTGGGCTCGTGCTTTACGGGTCTCGGCCAAATAGGCGTAACAATTGCCCCCATCGGTCTGGTTGATCGGCCTCAGCCGGTTCGGCTCGGCCGATGTGACCTCTGCCGATTGTGACGAGCTCGCCAGTCGATGCCGACTCATTTATTAGTCGTCATCATGAGTTGGCCCGTTCGATGTTTTTAAGGCGCGGGTTCCGAAGCGCCGTCGGCCTTCAGATGCTGCCACGTGTAGCGGCAAGCTTATCCCCGCCGCTCGCGGAGTCGCCTTAAGTTCGAGAAGCCGAAGGGTTTGTGAGCCGCCATTGGTGGGGTCGATCAGCCTCGGCTCGCTCAGATCACCCGTTATGTCTCCTGGGATTCCGAGCGGCGCTTTAATCGAGGTGAGGCCATAAATGCAGGTCATGATGAGGCGGATCGATTGGTCTTCAACTGGCGCCAATTTCGGAACGCCGCCGACTCTTCGAGCCTCGCCACGCATTCTCGTCAGGGGCTTCGAATTCTCCCCTGGCATATAAGATCCTCAGTTGTTTTGATCTCCACTTCTTCTTCGCTCCTCCCAGTATTCAGAGCCTTCAGCAACTCGGAGTTCCCCGTCGCCTTCGCTTCTTTCTCCTCTCCAAACTAGTTGAAAATAGGTAATTCCTATCTTGCTTTCATCCTATGGCTGCTCTTAGGATAGGCGGTTCTGGCCAGAGGACGAGGGGTCCTCCGGAGTCCGGGCGGGGCGAACCCCTGCTAGGGGAGTCTGGTTCCCCCGCCTAGAGTCGTTCTCTTCAAGATAAGGGGAAGGAGAAACTTTTTCCAGATTACACCCATGATGACGTGGCGTTGGCTGCCGTACGGCTTAATGTGCCCCCGGTTGTCCTCCGTACGCCGTCGAGGACCCCTCCTTCGGTGGCCGCGGAGATCCGGGAAAGATATCTCTGCTTCCCATACGAGGTTCGGGTTCCATTTGTCGACGAGCGGATTTGCCTTCCGAGGAGCAATGAGGTCGGCGTCTACGTCGAGATGTTCCGCCTGGGTCTTCGCTTCCCGCTCCATCCCTTCTTCATCCAGGTCATGGAACATTTCACAGTGTCCCTGTGTCAGTTTGCCCCGTGTTCGATCGCGGTACTGACGGGTTTCGTAACGCTCTGCTGTACCCGTGGTCTGGAGCCGACTCTCCCCCTTCTTTTCTACTTTTACCAGGCCCAGACGGTCGGTCCAGGGTCATGGCTGCTACTCTGAGCTCGTTCGAGGAGGGAATGCCTGATCGAGTTACCCCGCTGGTCAGGGGATTGGAACTTGGATCATGTCTTCGTGGTCTTCTTGGGCGAGGCCCATATTCTGACAAGCTGGGGCAGTTCTGTCCATTCTCGCCCGTCGTTAGTTCTCTCAGACGCCGACCGGGCAGCCGCTGCGCTTCTGTTGGCTCTTCCTTTGGAAACGAAGTCCATTTGGTCTTTGCTGGACGACCTACTCCTGAAGGCCGTCTTGTGGTCTCCGGGTAGGTCGCTTTTTCATCCCCGGATCGCCCTATGACTCATCCTGATTTCGGTCTCCTTTGCAGGGATGGCTGGCCGTGAATTCGTCCGTGACGTTGACGAGCTGATTCGTCGTGGAGCCGCTCGGAGCTGAGGTAGTACCTCTGGAAGGGCGCCTCGGAGGACCGTTGAGGAGGAGCTGCGCCGAGCCGAGCCTGCCGTGGGTAAGGTGGCGGCCGCGCCTCCCGCCTCTTCTTCTGGCGATCCCCTTTCGGGGGGTGAGGATGGTGCGAGGCGGAAGCGTTCTCCTCCGGCGCCTTCGGAGCTCCACGGTGGAAAGAAGAGGAAGGAGGACGTGGATCACTCCGGCCCGGCAGGTTCCGCGCTTCCCGTGGCGATCGCCGGGGATCCTTCGATAGCTTTGCCAGCCACCCCCCTCGCAGCGTCTTCGCCCGTATCACCGGGGGTCGGGGCCTTGTTGGTGAGAGACTTGGCTTCGATTGTCGTCCCTGGGAGTTCGATGTTTGCTGACCGAGCCGTGGCCCAGCAGGTTGCCGAGGTCTCCGTCCCTCCCCGGGACCGCAGCCTCCTCAAGAAGATCCCGGCCGACAAGATGTCGGATTCCTTGGTCTGGATCCTCCAACAGGTTCGGTTATCTCGCTATCCTCTCTGTCTCTTTATCCTCTTCTTAGCCCATGTCTCGTCTTCTCAGGGTTCAGCGCTCGCTGTGGAGTTGCAGTGTCGAGCCGTCCGCTTGCGGGAGCTGGAGGAGTCCTCCATGAGGGCTCAGGAGCGGGCCGGGGCGGCCGAGGTGGCCATGATGGAGGCCCAGATGGAGTCTCGGCGCCTAGCCCTCCGTGTGGCTGCGTTGGAGGGGCAAGTGGGTGACCTCGAGGGAAAGCTAGGGGATGCTCATCAGTCGGCTGAGGAAGTGGCGGAGTCGTTCCGTCTGGAGAGGGAGGAGCTTCAGAGGGAACTGTCGGACCGGCGTCAGGTAATGCGGCTGGCGGAGGAGGTGGAGAAGGGCGTCGTCGAGACCCTGGGGAAGGAGATCTTCGAGGTTCTCAGGGGGGCCTTCGGTAAGTATATAGACATCATCGCCACCCGGATCGTCGAAGTCGTCCAGTCTTCCTTCCGGGAATGTGCGGAACGTGTCCGGCAAGCCCCTCCGCCAGTCGAGTCCCCTCGCTCCGAGCAGGGCGAAGTTCCCGAGGATGTGTCCTCCCGAGCTCGGGCTCCTTAAGCAGTCCCTCCCAGCCTTATCCTCAAATTTTTAAGCATCCGCTTCGCTTTGGGCCAGTCTACTTGAAATGGATCCCCGGCCCCCGCCATCTCCTTCAGCCCCGCGGCCAACAATTGCTGGTTGCATGGTCGTTAGCTTGGGTCACCTACTCTGGGTCTTTTGTCAACCAATTTTGCTTTGTCGATGTCGATCTGAACTCTGTCATTTGTCGTAAGTAGACTGTTTGTAGGGTGTTCCCCTCGCCTTGATCCCCTGTAAATAAGAAGCATTTTTGTACTCGGGTTAACTATTATAAATGAAATCGACTTACTTGGAATTCTTGTGTAATTTGCGTTGTCGCCTTGTTCTTGGCTTGGGAATGGACGGAAACTGGCGTTGGGGATTCTCCCCAGACCTATGGGCGCAGGGGTCGGTCAGCGAGGGCAGAACTCCTCGGCCGGCGTCCGTGCCTGCTGGGGGAATTGCCCCCTGACTCATGAGCGCTGGTGTCGGTCGGTGAGGGGAAAGCTCCTCGGCTTAGGACCGGTCGGCGTCGGTGTCTGCTGGGGGAATTGCCCCCAGACTTATGAGCTCTGGAGTCGGTCGGCGAGGGCAAAGCTCGTCGGCTTAGGACCGGTCCGCGCCCGTGCCTGCTGGGGGAATTGCCCCAGACTTATGAGCACTGGAGTCGGTCGGCGAGGGCAAAGCTCGTCGGCTTAGGACCGGTCCGCGCCCGTGCCTACTGGGGGAATTGCCCCCAGACTTATGAGCACTGGAGTCGGTCGGCGAGGGCAAAGCTCCTCGGCTTAGGACCGGTCAGCGCCCGTGCCTGCTGGGGGAATTGCCCCCAGACTTATGAGCACTGGAGTCGGTCGGCGAGGGCAAAGCTCCTCGGCTTAGGACCGGTTAGCGTCCGCGTCTGCTGGGGGAATTGCCCCCAGACTTATGAGTGCCGGAGACGGTCGGCGAGGGCAAAGCTCCTCTTCCTCCTCCAGTGAGGCGGCGGTCCCCGGCCTTTTGCGTTATTGGCGACACGTCAACTCCGTCGGGATTTTAAGTACAGACAATAAAAAGATTGCGTTTGTACTCTCATGAGTCCTGTCGGACCGGTACATTTGGAGGAAAAGGAAATGAAGCTAAACAGAGGGATGTAAAACTGGATAACTCCCTCATACTAGGCTGCCGCCAGGGGAAGAGTCGTTGCCTGCTCACTCTATGATGCGGAGGGGGCCCTGGATGGCGTTGATCTTCTTCCCCTTGTCTGGCTGCGTGGAGGTCCCTTCTCCATAGGCCGGTTCGTCGGCCTGATTCCTGGCGTGCCCTCGGCTCATCAGCTTCTCAATGTCTTTCTTCAGATGCCAGCAATCTTCTGTGTCATGGCCATCGTCCTTATGGTACTTACAGTACTTCTCCCGGTTCTTCCCGCCTCTTTTAGCCTTCGGTGGAGGGCGATCAGCTCGCTCTTCCTTCTGTACTTGGGCGAGAATGGCGTCTGGGGTGGTATCCCTCGTGCTTTCTCCCCGCTGCCTGTTCCTCTGCCTCTTCTCGGTCCGGTACCCTTCGGGGCTAGCTCGTCCGCCGTCGCCACGCTTGGTCCCTCGAGCGGTTTTTCCTGCATCCTCGGCCAAGGCCTCCTCAGTCAGCATGAAGCGTTCGGCCCTTGCCATGATCCCGGGGAGGTCCTTTGGGGGGTCGGTGTGTATGGACTTCTTGAGGCCCCTGTGGCAAAGCCCTTTCTTAAGAGCCGTCTGGACCACCAGGTCGGGTGGGTTGTTCACGTTCAGCCTTTCCGCATTGAAGCGGTGCATGAACTGTCGGAGTGGCTCGGCCGGGCCTTGCACTATGTTGAACAGATGTTCAGCACCAGGTTTGATCAGCCTCCCCGCCATGAATTGTTTACAGAACAACTGGGCGAGTTGCTCGAAACTGTCGATGGAGCGGCCGGGCAGGCTGTGGTACCAGATCCTTGCTGCTCCCCTTAGAGTTGAATAGAAGCCCCGGCAGAGCAGGTCATCGTCAGCTCCCTGGAAGGCCATATCCCCCTCGTAATCCATCACGTGGTGTGTCGGGTCTCCTATTCCGTCGTACTTTCCCAGCACCGGGATCCTGAATCGAGAAGGGACTCGGGCGTCGGTTATTCTCCGCGATAAGGGACACCGGTCCCCGTGGATGCCTCCAGGGATGCGGTATTCGCCTGTCTCCGGCTCGAGCGGGGGTGGAGGTAGCACCGGCGCCGGTGGGGCTGGCTCCGCAGCCTTCGCCACGCTGGGGGTCGGGCTGACCCGACGCTCCCGACTCCTCCTGCGGGAGCTCCTGCTCCGTCGTGATCGGTCTCTTGAGTGGTGTCGTTCGCTTCTCCTGCGGTGGGACGACCGTGATCGACGAGACGATGCCGTCATCGATTCGCCGTTCGTCCCCTCGGTCTCTCTCCGGCTCCTTTCACGATAGGGCGAGGAGGCACGTGACCTCGCCTGACGGGAGCCGGACCGCGTGAACCGACGCTCTGTGTTCGGTTTCCGGGTCCCGTGGTCGTCGACCACCACGGACCGTAAGTGCGGGGGACCCCCCGCCCATCGGTGGCTATCGTTCAGCGCGCCCCCGTCGGACGGCGCGGGGCTGACAAGCTGTTGTACTGTCGCGACCAACGTCTGGAGGCTCACGTTGGTCTCCTGAGCCAGGGCACGGAGCTGTCCCTGTGTGGCTAGTTCTGAGCCGCCGGTCTCTTCGATTGAGTGGGCGGGGTGGCCGTCGACGTGCGTGTCCTCGGGGTTGCCATTAGATGCGCCATTCCCCTCCTCCGGGATGGGGGTCATGCGCTTCCTTCCATTGCTGGCTCGTGCCATTGTTGGTGTGGTTTTCTGCTTCGTGGGATGATCTTCGGTTCCCACAGACGGCGCCAGATGTTTCAGAGTGTTTTCTCACTACGAAGCGTTGATCGTGGAGAGCCCGGTCAACGTGGTCAAGGGGCCCGCTTTGGGTCCCTCGGGGGTTTCGAATCGGTGCAGAAGGGGCGAGGGGAAGCCTCGGCCCAGGTTGAGACGCTCGGCCTCGGACAGGTGTGCTCGGCCTCGGCTGGAAGGGGGACGAGGGGTAGCCTCAGTCGCCCGGGTAGACGCACGGCCGACGGGTGGCGAGGGAGAGTCTCGGACCCGATTAGGACGCTCGGCCTCGGTAGGACGAGCTCGGCCACGGCAGGCTGACGGTGAGGGGAAGCCTCACTATCCGGTTGATCGAGTGGTCGGAGAGGGGCGAGGGGTAGCCTCGGCCCGTTGATCTGTTGTCCACCTGCGCAGACGAGAACGCTCGTCAGGGGGCCGGACCTTGGTTCCGGCCAAATCCCCTCCGATGCCTAAGTCAGATAGAGATCTGAGAAAGGAGGCCCGGCGGAGACGGTCCGACTCGTGAGGAGATCGTAACGGCGTCTCTCGGCGCGAGCGGGGGAGGAAGGAGATGAATTGGGGGAACGAGGTCGTTGATGGAGTACCTTAGCTTTTGTTACCTCAGATGCGGTCCCCTTTCTTCGTCGTCTTCCTGGCCCTTTTGTAGAGCCCCGGCGTGATCGCCTCTGACCCACGTCCCACGTCCGCCATTGATCGTGCCCCATCAGTCCCCCCTCGCCGCCGCTCTCTCCGCCCTGCCAGCACCTCCCCATTATCGCTATTTAGTGGTCGCGCGTCCGGGGGAGTGGTTTTCGCAGGAGTTGGCGAGCGACCAACGGGTTATTGGGGCCGGGTCGGATCGTCGTTCGAGAAGGTCCCTTGTAGGGCCTTTGTCGAACGGGCTTTGAGGACGCAGATGGGCTTTTGACCAGTAGTCGGGCTCCTGGGCTCGTGCTTTACGGGTCTCGGCCAAATAGGCGTAACACAACGGATACGGGAAAAATACATGAGAGAAATATAGATAAAAGTAATGATAAAAACCGGTCGTTACATCCTACCCACCTTAAAGAAAATTCCGTCCTTGGAATTTCTTAAAGTGGGTACGATCGAGGAAAAACTGGATAGACGAAGGGTCAGGGTATCAAGGAAGGAAGACACATATAGAGGAAAAGAAATTTCTGAATTGAAAAGGGTCTAAGATCGAAGCAATGAAACAACACCTAGAATATAGCAAACGTGATAGACGAAAATGGTAACGGTAGAAGCGAAGGGTACGTCTAAGCAGCGACGAAAGGATGAGCACATGATATAAATCACTAATTACGATGATAGGTCAGGGTTCAAACGTTACCGTTCACCACTGGCTCGTCGTTCTCTCCGCTTCCTGCAGCTCCAGATCCTTGTCGAGTATTACGTCTTCTTGTCATGCTGCAACAAACAAAGTAAACATTTGCGTACGCGAATTATCCAGACAGTCAAGTTAATAATGACATCTATATTGTTCCGAGTATTTCGCAGAAAGCGTGACCTGCATGGGCCACCACTAAAACCTGTCACGCCCCGCTTCCCATTATACTTGGGAGCGAGGACGTGAGCGGGCCCGCTTGGGCTGGAGCGGTGAGGCCCCAACCCAATAAGCGTCTGTGTATGACTACTGTGACAGGTTCTTGCTTGCGAATATTCGGAACAACAAAATAATGTCATCATTATACTTTAACTTTTCCAGATTACATGTACACAAAAATTAAAAGGCCTAGCATGGCCATTACAGCAGTTACAAGAAATTAAAAATACACCTGAAAGAAAATACAACAACAATTAAAAATTTCAGCAAGCTGCGCAGTGTCCGCCGTCTTCAGTAGTGGATCTCGTGCTCTTGGTTCTCTTGGTCACCTTCTTCAATCTCCAAGTGATCTTCGCTGTGAACTCTGCTCAAAACCTAACGTATATTTCACAGACAAGGAAATATACGTAATCGAGGGTCGCTCGGCAAGATTTAAAAACGTTAGTAATAAATGACCCTCGGCAAGGTGATAATATGGTTTTCAAAGCTTAAGGAGATGAGAAACACAATATCCTTTCAACGAGTTGAAACATAGCATCAGAAGGGCACATAAGAGCGTAAGCAATGTGTAATGTGCAAAGTGGTGAGCAGGCGAAGTGTAGTGTGCAAGTACCAAACACGGCAAGGTGTAGTGTGTAAAGTAAACTGGCATGGCAAGTGTAGTGTGTACAGCAAAAGTAGTGAAAAGTGTAGTGTGTACAGCAATAGTCAATCGTGACAATAATTTTAGCAGTTTACACTGTAGCATCAGCTGAGGTAAAGAAAGGGTGCATCAATCAATCAATCAATCTCCTATCTAGTGACAAGCCCAGTGTCTGAGGGGGGAGGTGACCAGCATCACACCCAAGTCAACGGGAGCTACCCGTGACTCTATACTCACCGACCCGGCCAGGTGTCGGTCAAGTTCACCACTAGAGTGTAATCCAGCTTTCCAGCCTCTACTACACTAGACTACCCCACCCAAGTGTCCATAAGTCAACCGTAGTTTATTGTTTGCCGAGTGACAAACATTCCGTAAATGCCCCGCGGGCCCATATCTATATTGCCCGAAGGCCCATTAGTCCGTAAATTGCCCAAAGGCACAATAGTCCGTCATTGCCCGAAGGCCCAATATTCCGTAAGATGCCCGAAGGCCCATTATCACTCTCCATTAGAGTGTACATCACATAATAAATGGAAAACGAAAGAAGATAGCTTTTCATGTGCAATATTTAAAAGACCAAAACAACCAACATATCAATAGGATCCATTAAGCTATTTGATTATAAAAGTTGTTACTAGTCAGTACCAGAGGCGTACGTTACTTCTCAGTTTAGTACACGATGAAATACTTGCCTGTAGGGCGAGTTGAGTGTCCCGGCAGTCGTAACACGAGTAGCGGTTATCTGCGTTAACGGATTTATAATGATAAGCTAACAGTTATTCATAGCAAAGTAACATTAATAGTTATGTGACCCTTATACTTAGGTACAAAAGTATAGAATGTTAATATTAACATTAATGGTTATTCTTAGTTACAGAATGTATAAGATTTATAAGGCTATAAGGAAATAGAGCATGTACTTATTACACTCGGATCCCAACAACTTATACCATGAAAATGCTAATATATATAATAACTGGTATATACTGTAAAAGTTAATAAAACTAACTTACTGTAATTAACATCAAATAATTTACATTATAAGTATTCAACCTATAACCACTAATATGTATTAAAACATTACTGTGCGTATACCAACCAATCTTAACAACATGCATCATTTTGGGTTATTATTAGTTCATGCATTAACGAATCAATTCACAGTTTACCTTTCAAAATGTCTCTGCTCACGTTTTGCTTGCAGGCATCGACGCGGCATCGAGTGGCGAGGGCGCGGTGGTTGAGGCGGCGGGTGGTCGGACGGCGACGCGGCGGTGACGTCGCAGGCGGTGCCTGCGATGGCTTGCGGGGCAAGGATTCGGAGCTGAGGTGATCGCTTGGCAGTCGGGGGCTTCATCGGAGGCACTGGGCGGTGGATGCTAGCGAGGGTGGCGGAGATGAGGCCTCGAGGAGGCGGACGTTGCCTTGGGGGTTGCGGGGAGCGGGGCGCCTGCGGGGTACTGCTGGGCGAAGGCCACTGCGGCGCCGGACGGCACTGGCCGGAGGAAGGCGCGGCGAAGCTGCTCCAGGCTGTGTTGCTGCTGGAGGTCGAGGTGGAGGCGCGGGTCGGTGCAAGGAGGAGGGCGAACGGAGTGGGTGACGGCGCCGTGCAGATGAGGGAGGAGGCGTGCGCTGGGTTCTGGGTGGAGGGTCGGAGAGTGCGCCGACGGGATCTCGGGAGAGGGAGGTGGCGCCGGGGATGCTGGACGTGTAGAGGAGGGCGGCGTGTTGCAGCGGGTTCTTGGTGGCGGGGTCGAAGATGGCGAGCGGGCGGAGGAGACTGGGTCGTGCAGCTCTTGCTCGCGGGGCTCGACGGGAGGAAGGCTGGTGGGCGCAGCGGAAGGGTGCTGCGGCGGCTCCGTTCGGTGGCGCCCTCGGCGCTAGGTGGCGGAAGGGAGAAGGCGGGAGTCGTGGTCCGGCGTCGGGTCAAGAGGGAGGGCGACAGGGCGTCGGGGAGGATGGGATGCCGGAGACGAGCTCGTCGATGTCGGACGATGGCCGGTACGGGGCTGGGTTCGGGTTGTCCGGAGGGAGGGGGCGAGGTCGTCGGAGAACGGGCGTGTGAGGTGAGGATCGAAGGTGGCGTTGCGAAGAAGGAGATGGTAAAAGGGAAGGGTGCTGTGTTGTAGGGTGAAGCAAAAGAATGACCCATGTTCATTTTATAAAGGAGGAATGATTCTAGGAGTACGTGAGGTGTACAGGGTGGTCTTGGGTATAGGTTAACGGAGAAGAAGGCTCTGTTTTTCTCAAAAGGAACGATAAGCTGAATGAATTGAAAGCAGAGTGATGAGCGACTAGGTTTTCGAAGAGGAGAAGAAATGGAACGTGGGTGACGTGGGTCCCAGCGGAGTGCGGGATTTCGTGCGGAGATCAGAGGGATGCGATTTTCTCGGCAACGTTAAAATAAGGTAGGATTTATTTTGAATGGAATCGGTTACGAAACTTAAGGTGGGACCATAGATTTGATGGAGGCAGAAAAGGCAGGAAAACACGAATATAATTGCAATTATAATTAGAGGGATTAATAGACATTAGTGTAGGGTAAAGTCTCCTAAAGCTTATAAGGAAAACATTCAAAATTTTGAATTCAAAACTAATACATAACTACACCCATACGATAATAATTAAAATGTTTAATTAGGGGAAATAAGGGCTAATCAATCTTAGTTGTTAGGTTTTATTAAGAGAATAAAAGTCAATCAATAGGTTTTAATAGGATATATATAATAAAGAAAGTTTTTCAAACGTTTAAAGGTTTAAATTCGAATTTGATTTGAAAATAAAAAAAATACAGATTTTAAGAAAAGGCATTAAAAATAATAATAATAATAAAGGGTTATAATAATAGGGATAATAATAAGTGTGAAAAGTGGAAATGGATACGGGGCAAAAACGTCTTACAACGGATACGGGAAAAATACACTAGAGAAATCTAGATAAAAGTAATGATAAAAACCGGTCGTTACACATTCTAACTGCAGTTCCAGTTTGGGTCCAATTCCATAATCTCCCCCTTCCAATGTGGACCCTGGGTATTCTGAAATCTATTGCTAGTGTTGTAAGCAACCCAATTTGTCTTGATAAAGCAACGGCTAATTTGGATAGAATTTCCTATGCACGTTGCTTAGTGGAGGTCAATCCAAAACATAAACTCAAGAGATTTGTGCCTGTTGAGTTGGATGATTTATCCACTATTTTGATTGATGTTAAGTATGAGGGGGAACCACCAAGATGTGGCGCCTGCGCCTGTTTCGGCCACCTGGACGCTCAGTGTCCCTTGAAGGATGATGCCACTCAGTCCACTGGATTCTTAAATGATGCTACTCAGGACCATTCTTGTGAGGGGAAGGAAGTTTTGCAAGAGGCTGGAACTGTTGATAATTTGAACGACAGTTCTGGTGCCCATGAGCCCACCAAGGAGAGCATTTTATATCATACGGCTGTTGAAAGCACTGATCCTGTGGGTGTTAAGGATCCTAATCCACCTCCCATTTCTAATCTTGAAGCAGGAGAATGTAGCAACTCTTCCACTTTGTGTACTGAGAGTCCAGCACGCACTTGGAAGCTAAATTCTTTTTTGATGAATGTGGTTCAACTGCAAAAATTGACACATATTTTGACGAAGAAGCAATCAGGCCAACCAATCTCACTGGTTGCTGATATTTCCCCTGAGCTGAGTACACCACCCCCCACATTAACTGAAGAGCCTGCTCCCCCTAAAGTCCCGATTGTTCCAAACCCAGATTGGGATGATGAGCACTCCTGCCTCCATAAAGCTAGGTCCCAGACTAAATCCAAAACTGCTCAGGTACCTCCCTCCCCCGCCACTGTACGACGTAGTATACGCCTTTCCTCCTAATCGGGTGACCGTCCCATCTCTTTATTTATAATGTCTATTTTTTTGGAATACTCGAGGGCTGAATAATGCATCGTGTCGTGCTGATCTTAAGCATTCTATGCGTAAGCTTAAACCATCTATTGTATGCTTATTAGAAACCAAAGTGGAATCTCGTAATTCTGATCGAATTACAAGATGTTTTGCTAAAGATTGGGGAAATCTGGATAATAGGCTCTGCCACAAAGGTGGGCGTATTGTTATCTACTACAAATTGACATCCTGGAGTTGTTCTACTATTTCTTCCTCTGCTCAACATATCACTACTATGTTCACTAATTCAGCGGGTTTTGTTATGGGGCTTACCGCTGTTTACGGGTTCAATATTATGAGCTCCAGAACTTCTCTTTGGAAAGAGCTTGTTTCCAGTTCTAGAACCCTATTAAATATTCCTTGGCTAGTTGGTGGAGACTTTAACTGTGTTTGGAACTCCAATGAGAAGTTGGGTGGGCGCGCTGTGGATGTTATATCTATGGATGATTTCAACTCTTGTATTGGAAGATGTCAGCTTATTGAATTGAAAAGCATTGGTCACAGCCATAGATGGAATAACATGCGAGTCGGGGGATCGCGTATATCAGCCCGCCCGGATCGTGTTCTTTGCAATGCTCTCTAGATTAGCCTTTTGCCTTATTCATACTACGAATATCTTCTGGCTAGTACAAGTGATCACTCCCCTTTGATGGTCTTTCTCCTTCCCTAGGTAACCTCTTTTCCAAAGCCCTTCAAGTTTTTTAACTCATGGGTTACCGTACTTGGCTATAAAGATGTTGTGCGCAATTTTTGGGAGAACTATAAGCATAAAGATTTGCCCCTTATGAGGCGCCTATTACATATGCTCAAATCCCTCAAGACAGTATTGAAAGCATGGTCAGCAGGCCATAGGAGTGATCTGGAGGTATCTAAGTGCCGGGCTAATTTGGAGTCTATTCATTCAAATCCACTATTACATTCAGATCCGGGTCTTTAAAGCATGGAGATTTCGGCCACTCAGCAGCTTGTTAAAGCTCTGGACATGGAGGAAGAAGATCTGAGGCAAAAAAAGTCGTCAAAATTGGTTAACGCTAGGGGATAGAAACTCTAATTTCTTTTACACGGCCATGAAATCTAGGCAATGTCATAATTCCCTTAGTCACTTTATTTCTGCTGAAAGCAATATGAGTGTTACTACGGAAATACTTCGAGCTGAGGCCTCTCTTTACTACATGACGCTTTATCATCAAGATGACTACTGGAATGTATTTCCTAATTTGATCCCAAAGCGCAAGATCACATTGGAGGCTACAAATTAGTTAGATAGAACAGTTTCCTACACTGAAATCAAGAATGCCGCTTTCCAAATAGGCAAAGACAAAGCACCTGGCCCAGATGGCTTCAATGCATATTTTTTCCAACAAGAATGGGAGGTAATTAGTAAAGATGTTGTTGCTGGTGTCTCCTCCTTTTTCACTACCGGAAGACTTCCTCCCTTTGTCAACCACACTTTTCTCACTCTTGTTCCTAAGAATGCTAATGCCTCAGGATTAGGTGACTACAGGCCGATTGCTTGTTGTAATGTTATCTACAAAATTATTAGTAAGATCTTATGTAACAGATTGCAGCCTATTATTTCTGACCTTATCTCTCCTAATCAGGCTGCTTTCTTGAAAGATAGGCTGTTGGCATATTGCACTCTTATTGCTCATGAGCAGATTCGTGGTTTTAGCAACCCGATGGAGTCCAGAACGTGTATCAAATTGGACCTCCGCAAGGAGTTTGAGAGTGTAACCAGAGAGTTCATCTACTACCTTCTACATCAAATGGGATTCACCCACAAATTTATAAGTTGGGTTGTTGAATGTATCGCCTCTCCAGAGTTCTCTGTTTTAGTAGATGGATCACCAGTAGGTTACTTCAATTCCAATAGGGTGCTGCGCCAAGGGGACCCACTATCGCCATATCTGTTTGTGCTAGTAATGGAAGGTTTTTCGCGACTTATGGCTAAAGCTGAATCCTCTGGAGATATCCATCCCATGCGTAGATTAGGAGCAATTTCTCACCTTCTCTTTGCTGACAACCTCCTGGTCTTCTACCGGGCTAATTCTCATTCCTTCAATGGTCTTAAAGATTTGTTAAATTTATTCAAGCTTTTTTCAGGACTGCAGATTAATTGGGATAAAAGCGCGGCTATTTTTAGCAAGGGAGTGCGCAATGCTGGTAACCTTTCTGAAATTCTTGGTATTAAAATGGTTACCTCTTTCAATATCTATTTGGGTCTTCCTCTCTCCTCAAAATACCCAAAAGCTGCTTTGTTCAGTAGGCTTGTGGATAAATGTAAAAAACAGCTGTTGGGGTGGTCTTCCTCGCTCCTTTCTATTGCTGGGAAGATTGAGTTGGTACGCTCGGTAATAACTGCATGGTGGCTTTCTGGATGCAAGCTTATTGCCTTCCTCCATCTGTCATACATGCAATTAACTCTGCTTGTAGGATGTTCATCTGCGGTAAGCTCAATATTTGGTCTTGGAAAGACATGTGTTCTCCTAAAAAAGAAGGAGGAATTGGATTAAGACTACTTGATGATCTGAATATTGCTTTCGGAATTCGTCTTACCTGGAGAGTGATGTCTGCTAAAGGTATTTGGGCACAATACATGAGGAATCACTATGGGGCCATAAACTACGGGTTTTATTCTGCAAATGCTAGGCCTACTGATTCGGGCTCATGGAAATTCATACTAAAAACCCAAATTTTTTCCCAAAAACTTATTAAGCGCATTGTGAAGGATGGCACCTCTACATCTTTCTGGTATGACAATTGGCACCCGCATGGACCTCTCCATCTGCTGCAACAACCAACTCCAGGAGAAGAATTGGCACGGGTTAGTGATTATTGGGCATGAGCTGAGTGGAGCAATGAACCTGGACTTGCTGGAAGTCGGTCCTTGCTCCAATCTATATCACTTTGTGAAGGAGCTGATGAATGGCGTTGGACCACTGGGCCGGACTGTTCACTCACGGCAGCTTGGAACACTGTGCAAAATATTTCACCAACTTTCCCCAACTATGATGCGGTCTAGTATCCACCCAGTGTGCCAAAAATGTCTCATACATTGCTTAAGGCAATTCGAAACAAACTGCCTACGTGTGATAGGCTCTTCAGCTGGGGAATAGCAAGTGATGCGGCCTGTGTTTTATGTGAAGGTAATTCAAATTCAAATTCACCTGAGAGTATTTCACATATATTCTTTGATTGTGAATACTCCAATTACATTCTAACCAGAAGCCTACTTAAGATGGGATACTCTGGTCCCGTTCCAAGTACAATCCAAGGGGTCTGTGACCATATTCAAGCTAAATACAGTAAGAAGGATCCTTTGGGTGTGTTGGCCAAAACTGCCCTATCCTCCATGGTATGGCATATATGGAAGGAGCGTAATAAGCGAATATTTGAGAGTAAAATTACGGGGAGGACAATATTGTTTGAAGAAATGGTGGCAGATGTGAGAGTCTCTCTCCGTCAATTGGATATTGAGGAGGCTTCAAATACCACATCGTTCTCAAATTGGAGCTTCTTGGATGCATGATAGCTTTCAGGCTTTTGAGATTTTTCATTTCACTTAAATTCTCATGTTGTTCTATGTACATACCATTTTAGACATGCTAAGTAATAGCAGTAGATAGTATTCTGTAGAGGGTGACGGCGCTTGTGCCCTATCCCCTCTCTTTTTATTGTCTACTTGTTCTTACTTGCGAGGCAACTTTGTAACCTTCTTACCTTTATTAATATAGACTAACTATTAATCGTCATATATATATATATATATATATATATATATATATATATAAAGATGCTAATATGAGATGGTGAGATGGTGAGATGAGATATTCATATCTCGAACTAGCCAAAACTATTTGCCATATCATCAATCGGAACCGTCCATCTTCTTCTATCTATCAAGTGATCTTTATGTATAATTTTTTGTGTCATTTGGACATTTCTATCAGATCCATCAAGTGTTTGCAAGATGAACGGTTTACAAGCTGCCTGTAAATGTAACAAAATTGGAACGGGTTGATCCATACGATTTTGGGGTTTATAATCTCTAATTTTTTAGGGTATAGATCTATCGACATGCTCTTGAAAATGAACGGTGCCGATCGTTAATTGGTGTTGCCGATTGTGCTAGCTCACGATAAGGATTTGAGCTCACCATCTCATACTAGCATTACTATATATATATATATATAAAATAAAACATGGATGTTATCATGGGTTATTAGATAAGAGTTTTTGTATAAGAGATGAGAACTTAGATAAGATAAGAGAAATTGGATAAGTTAAGAGAAATTGAATTTGAAATTTTAATTTTGAAACAATTTTTTTGGAGGGAAATTAAAATTTTGGGGGGAAAGAAACTCCATCGATAAGAGAAATTCTATCTCGAATATAGAATCCAGACAGAATAACCCCCTCGCAAAAGCAACAGCTCGTGGCCTCTTCAATTCTCTCTCCATCTCCCTCCCCCCAAAAGCATCAGCCCACATCATCACCCTTATCTCTCACGGTGGAGCATCGGCCAGCTGAATCACAAAGAATCGTTACAGGAAAGCAGATCGAGATGATGGGTCTTTTTCAGATATTGTTTGCCCTAAATCTCCAGGTACGATGAAACCTTTATCCTCTCTCTCTCCATACTCTCAATTCTGCAGCAAAAATAGTGTTTTCTGCTCTGAATCTGACCTTGAAACCCTCAATCCATCTCATATCTCACGAATCTTCTCGGCTGCTCGGATCATCAAAATCTCTTCAAATTTGTTGTAGATCTGTCTTCGTTTTTTCCCGCTTTACAAATCTTCTCGGCTTTGTAGATCTGTCATCAGAATCATCAGAATAGAGGTATCCACCTGGGATCGACAAAAAATTATGAATCATCAGAAGCAGTACAGGCAGAAATTCGATACAAAAGCAGTTACATTGGTTGAGAAGGAATCAAAATTTGAATGAATCTGGTGTTGATGAATCGAATAAAGTAGTTCAGACTTCATAATGGGCATTATTATCTGACTGTTTGGTGCATTTTTGGGCATAACGTAGTTTGAAATCCCTAAACAGAAATGCATTTTTGGTGCATTATTATCTGACTTCATAATGGGTTGGTTGCTTTCATTTTTGGTGAAATCCCTAAACGGACTGTTTGGTGCATTTTTTGTTTAGTTGAGTTGGTTGCTTTCATTTGATTGGAATTGACCAGGAATTATGGGCATTATTATCTTAATAATCCTATTAGAGGAATTTCTGATTATATTTATGAAATTGTTATACTCTTTATATGACAACCTAAGATGTAAGCTGCACTTGGCTGCCAGACGCCTTATTAAAAATAACTTGATCTATTTTCATTCATTGGCACCCTTATTAATATCTTTGTTGGTTAAATGTTTGGCATTATTACTTCCGTTTCATAAGATAAACACATGTTGTTGTGCTGTTCTTTGTTGATAGTTTGTTTTCTCAGGGGTAAGTAAAATTTGATTCATTAGTAATATAGACCGACAAGATTAAGATGAAGTTGGTAACGATAAGTGCTTTCCAATCCTCTGTCGACCCCAAAGCCGCCTTCGAGAAGTATTTTATCGATAAGTGCTTTTACGATTCTATCGATAAGTATTCTTCGAGAAGTACTCTATGTTAATATCAATGGATTTTTATGTATTCTTTTGATAAAATTGTAAAATAAATATTTTTATTGAAGGCAAGATTGAGACAGTAAATGATTTGATTGGACATTGAGAATGAATGCCGAGGATTTGGTACATGATGCTTAGCAGCATAGTGAGTAGACTTTAACTGGATTTTTTTTGAGAAATTAGATAGATTTGTGTAATTTTAATATACTGCTGGGTTTTGAAATTTAGTTTCTGCATTCTATATCTTTAGCATTTGGGCTTAAATTAGTAAATTATTGGTAATTTGGATGCTTGCAGGGGTTGGATGAACAAAGCATACTTTGAATATGAGACGAATTGTTAAACATCCATTGGATACAATGTAGGCTACGCAAACACTACCTTGGAAGCCATTACATCCATTTTGAGGTAGAAGGACATTTTGCGTACCTATACTTTTCCTTACATTTGATGATATGCAACTAGAATTTTCTAAACTTCAAAATGAAAGCCACACACGTCTCATTTTCGTTTTGAAGAAAATGAATGTTTAATAACTTAATTCCAATATCAGAAAAGGGTTTATATTTAACTTTAGATAGTAAATATCATTATGAAGGGGGACTACATAAATTTAGAAAAGGGGACCCTATAAATTTAGCAAACAATTACTCATTAATGAACTTATCTTATAATCATGAAGACAGACAAATATGTCCAATTTGATTAGAAATCACTTGATGCGCTTCTTTTACTACTCTAGGTTAGCATATTTGTAAATTGTGTCCCACGAGAAAAAAATAGAGCAATTAGTTACAAACAATACATGCTTTTTTGTTATGTTTTATATAGTTACAATTTACCAATGTGCTGACAGGGAATAAATGGATAGAGAAGCTCGCATAGAACCCATGGACCAAAAGCTCATTGAGAGGCTGCTTAAGACCTCATCTTTTGAAGGTATTTTGATTGATGAAGCAAATTGAGATTACACATCTTTTGTTTTTTGATTATTTTCATTGTTTTGAAGCTTTTTTGTCTTATACTTGCCACATTTGATTATGGGAGCAAGGCTCTAGAGTTGTTTTTGGTGTTAATTTTCATACTTGATTTGTTTTGTAAAAATAGGATGCTAATGGTTTTGATTTTGTTTTGCTGGATCTTTACAGACTACGGTATGCATGGGATGACAGTATATGATTTGTTTAAGAAAATTAAGGTATGGTCTTATATTAGGTTGTTGTGTTTTTTCTCTGTCAAATTGAAAGGTTGGAATTCTGATGGGTATTGTTTTGATTGAGTGTGAATTCAGGAGTCATCATATTTGAATGATATTCATGTTGTGTTTTTTCTGATTTTTTTGTCTATTACTTTTTAGGGATTATACCTGAAGAGTTGAGTAATTTCTTGAGTGTGAACCTTTCGAAAGTGAATGACGGGAAGAAGGCAAAGTTCATCCTTGGGGTCTCTGAACCAACGGTTGGGTCACAGATTTTTGAGGTTACAATGATCCCTTGCAAGTGCAATAAGTTTGTGTTGTAGTTGCTAAGAGGGATCAGATTGCATTTCGATTGGTTTATTAATGATCAAGGCTGGGATTTTATCTCTTTGGAGTGATCTAACTGAATACATATGACTTTTCAGGCCAATTATTTGTTGATTTGTGTGCGATTGTAGCCAACAGAGTTCGAGTTAGTGCGATTAAGGTTGGGGTACAGTTATAGGCAGGCGAAGGTGAAGTTCAATATGTATTAGGTGGATAACATGGTGATTGAGGCTGTTTTTGCTTGATACTCTGGATATTGATATTAACTCATTTTCAATGAGAGTCAGGTCTGTTTTTACTTCTTTTTATTTGGTAAAACTATTTTTAGTTCTTTAAGCCTTATTCTCTTACATGAATCATTTACGATATGTATTATGCCTATATTTGTTATACTGATAATATGTAAGCATCTTCCATCATGCATATATTTGTTATACCGATCATTTATGTTTAACGTAGTTTAAGCATCTTCCAATTATGATAATTTGTTATACGGATCATCAGTATATGATCAGTATAAATATGAGCTTTATACTCTTACATGAACATCAAATTCTCTTACATGAATCATTTATTTTTATGCATCATGCTTACATGACGTTTGAAGAGCACAAAGATCTATTTATTCTATGTTTATGCATCATGCATATATTTGTTATACTGTTTTTAGTTATTTGAGTTTCAAACGTCATGCTTAAATCAAAACAACTTATATGTTGTGTGTTCCAATAAGACACATCAAGCAGGACAACAACATGAACATCATATTTTATGATAGATCTTTATGCTCTTACATCCGACTCTGACATGCTGCAAGGTTAGAATCTCAATGTAGTAGAATTGGTTGTTGTTTAAGATACACAAGCCATCACACAAGCATTTCACCAGTAGAAAAGACAGAAATGAATGTGGTAACTTAAGTCTTTAAGATAACCAACCCATTCCACATGCCCCAGGCATCATACAAATTTTTTTAGACAAAAGCAGTAATCTAAGTCAGTTCTTTAAACATACATTGGGAGATTTATCTCTGAATACACAGAGCTCAATTCTAAGAGTGCCAAGAACTAAGAGTGTCATCTGAGCTCTTCAATGTCTTTTGACCCAATTTAATTTTTTGTTTTAATTTCTTCTATTCTTGGCAAGGGTGCTTCAAAGACAATGTAAAAATTGATGATTCCAACCATCCTCAGAATTTTAATCGAATTGTTTGTAAATTTGAAGGGTTCTTTTCTAATTTTTCTTTTTTTTGTTGTGAAATTCAGTTACAGGGCATTTGATGAGTCTGAATGGCATTTGAGGTGGCATGGAACCAAGTGAATGTCTATAAGTTTCTTAAGAGCCCAGATGATTTGGAGAGTCTCTATTGTGAGATCCATCTCCTAAAAACCTTAAATCACAGAAACATCTCAAAGAGGAACATCATTTTTGATGCCCATGTTGTTTTTGTACAGCTTCTAAAAATTGTAGCTTTTTTTGTAGGAAGCAGCTGCAGGGAGAAATGATTGAATTTTTTGGGTGCACTACTCCCACTAGGCTGGATTCTAGAGACCCATATGATTTGCAACAACTGGATATGATTTTTTGATTCTGTTTTTCTCTTTTTTCCCCAGCTTTAGTTTGTTGAAAAGTGAACTTTTTGGTTTACATGAAGCGAGTGCAAGAATGCTGTACAACAATCAGCAGGATGTAATACTGAGGAGGAAGATGGAAGAGCAGTGGGCGATCGAGCTGCAGTAGGCAATTAAGGTGCAATGGAGGAGATTCAAGGGCCTGCATCTTCTCGAAATCAAGAGCCAAAACTTTGGCACACAACTGCTCCCATTCTTTCTCCACTAGCAGCAACCACTCCAACTTGAACACCTAATTTTTGTACTCCAGTTCTATCTGATGGAAGAAGCAGCAGCAGCAGTGCGAGCCAGGATGAAGCAGTATCAGTTCAAGGTTAGTATAGTAGTAGATTGTGCATTAATTTCAGCATGGGTTAGTTTTTAGTAGCATCTTGATTACTTTAGTGGCATCTTGATTGATGTTTGTAGATAAGAGCCTGAGCCCAGCAGCAGCATCTGGCACTGCTGATGCTTCTGCTTCTGTTCTGATCATTAAAAGTTATTTTCAAGTAAAATTTTATGGAAATGGTTGATAATAAAGCAAGTTCATGCGAGTTATGAATAGAATGTTCATTGTAGCTTCCTATTACAACCTTAAAAACTCATATCCGTTTAATGTAATTTAGCATAACAAGTCATGGGATGTTTGAGAAATAAAATGCGTGCAAGCCAATTTACAAAAGTTTGGTTGTTGACAGCGTATACATTGTTTTATTATTGTTGTTGTTGTATGACTGCTAGCATGAAATACTACTTCCTTCGTTTCAAAAATCTTTTTTTCCTTAAGACATGAATTTTTTTTCATCCTAAGTGAGTTTCTATTAGTTGCGTTGCAAGTCCAAGGCCAGATTATTCTGTTGGCTGGCACAGTGATGGCTTTTGGCATTTTCCATTATCCTTTCTTAGAATTTGAGCTAATGGCAAAAGAACGTTTAATGAGCAATTTAGTGATCAAGGTGATCGATGTTTCTGGCAACTTTTCTATTTTGTTCATGTATTGCACTTAAGCACCACGATTACAAGGCGGCCTCATTTATTTCATTGCATGCACTGATATCTGCTATCTATTTATCATTTATGGTTTCTGAAATAAATTGTTGCATCCTACCTATATGTGATTTGATGTGCTTATTCCATTTCGTTCTTGGAACTTTGTAAGAGAAAGATATTGGTTCTCATTTGCTACTGCTCTTGGAAGTATGTAAAAGTAATCATTAAATTCTATGGTACATATTAATGAATTTTTAATGCAGGGAGCTATTTTCTTTTATTTTTTATTTTAATGAAATGTGACATGTCACGACCGCTTGGATTTTCATTATCTTTAAGGAATACTTGACTACATGGTTAGATGGTATATATATTGATGTGAAATCTGAGCTTCATGTTATTTTTGTAATACCCATTTGGGAAATTCTTGAAGTTCAGTTCTTGGTTAAAATCATGTGATTGTTTATAATATACCAATAAAATCTGAAAATATGTCACAAATAATACCATAAAATCTGAAAATCTGAAAATCTGAAAACAAACCAATAAAATCTAATATTAATACCAATAAAATCTGAAAATATTTAATAATACCTTAAAATCTGAAAATGATGTTTTAATGCTTTTGTCACTAATGCCCAAATGTCAGCCAGGCTTAAGTAGGTGAAATTAAAAGGATAAGAGTTCCCCCTTTTCTATTGCACCCCAACCAATCAGATCCTCATGTGTCTATAGGCCTTGGATGTGATCGTCTGTAGTCAAATGTGTGCCATACTGCAAGTTTGAGAATTGATATGAGGTGATGTGTGCAGTGTGCACGTGTGTGTTCTATGTATGAACGGATACATGTGTTAACAGAAGGAAGTAGGCAATACAAATATGGATGAATGCATGTGTGCACATCTAGATAGTATGAATTGGTATGTCGCCCAAGTATTATCTTACTTCATGGTTGAATAAATATTTGATTATTTGCCAAAAACAAAGCCATTGATTTTTCTCCCTTCTGTCTTACTACATGGGGAACAATTAGTAAGGTTACATAAAAGATAACAATTCTCTAACATACATACATCAATCATAGGCTTCTTTGAGCGATAAGATTGTAATTGTTTTCGGTGTTGTATGCAGGTGAAAGAGCTCAAGACCATAATATAAATCTTGGAAAAAAGTTAAGCAGAAGCCAATCGGCTGTATTCTGATGAATATACATGTCCATGGCATTTTCATTTAAAACAAAAACATTATATATTGTTTTTGAAACAGCTCATCGAACATGAGAAAGCAAGGGGCTTTGGCACAATATGCATAAATGTTGCAGCAAGGGCATCCTTATACATGCTCCATATCAACGCCCTCCTTTGGAATGCAACTTAGCTGAAAAATCCAACTTAGCTTGGTGCACACTTCGGATTTTAGTTTGCTTTTTGTTTGCTGAGTAACACCCATTTGCCATGTAATTTGCAATGTAATTTGGTGGATGTTATGCCTATTTGGCCGAAGCCCGAAAGACACGAGCCCAGAAACCCGACCGCCAGTCAAGAGCCCATCTGCGCACTCAGGCCCACTCGATAAGGCCCTATGGGGGACCCCCCAAATGTCGATCCGACCCGGCCCCGGTAACACACTGGTCACTCACCCACTCCTGCGATAACCGCTCCCTCGATCCCGCTACCACTTAATGGTAGTTATGGGGAGATGCTGGCATGGCGCAGGGAGCGGCGACGGGGGGGGCGGATTGAGGGGGCACAATTGAGGGCAGACGAGCGACGTGGGTCGGGGGCAATCACGGCAGAGGTCTATAAAGGGGCTAGGAGGACGACAGGACAAGGGACCACATCTCAGGTATTCAAAACCTAAGGTACTCCATCAACGACCTAGTTCACACATTTCTCCTCCTTCCTCCCCCGCTCGCGCCGTGAGACACCGTACCGATCTCCTCTCGAGTCGTACCGTCTCCGTCGGGCCTCCTCTTTCAGATCACTGTCTGACTTAGGCATCGGAGGGGTTTTGGCCGGAACCAAGGTCCGGCCCCCCTGACGAGTGTTCTCGTCTACGCAGGAGGATATCCAATCCACGGGCCGAGGCTTCCCCTCCGCCCCTCGCCTACCACGCAACCAGCTGGACGATTAAGGCTTCCCCTCGTCGTCCGACCGCCGAGGCCGAGCGCAACCGACCGAGGCCGAGCGTCTCAACCCAGGCCGAGGCTTCCCCTCGTCCTACCAACGGCCGAGGACCCCGATTCGACCCATCCGACACGCTCCACGTCGTCTGCAGATCCGACTCGAGCCTCGTCTGCACCAACTCGACTCACCCGAGGGACCCAAGCGGGCCCCTTGACCACGTTGACCGGGTTGTCCACGGTCAACGCTTTGTAGTGAGAAAACACTCTGAAACATCTGGCGCCGTCTGTGGGAACGAACTGTCCCACGAAGAAGCAAACCACACCTGTAATGGCACGAGCCAGCAACGGAAGGAAACGCATGCCCCCCATCCCGGAGGAGGGGAATGGCGCATCCAACGGCAACCTCGAAGGCACGCCCGTCAACAACCACCCCGCCCCCACAACTGAAGAGATTGGAGGGTCGGAATTGGCCACACAGGGGCAACTCCGTGCCCTGGCCCAGGAGACCAACACGAATCTCCAGACGCTGGTCGCGGCAGTACAGCAACTCGTCAGCACTGCGCCAGTTAACGGAGGCGCATTGGGCGATGACCATCGTTGGGCGGGGGGTCCCCCGCTCTTACGATCCGCTGTGGTCGACGACCATGGGAACCAAAGACCGAACGCGGAGCGTCAGTTCACGTTGTCCGGCTCCCGCCAGGCGAGATCACGCGCCTCCTCCCCTCATCGTGAAAGGAGCCGAAGAGAAACTGAGGGCACGGGGGACGAATCGGTGATCGCGTCGTCTCGTCGACCATGGTCACCCCACCACAGGAGAAGCAGCCGACACCACTCGAGAGACCGATCGCGGCGGAGCAGGAGCTCCCGTCGGAGGAGCCAGGAGCACCAGGTCAGCCCGACCCCCAGTGTGGCGAGGGCCGTGGAGCCAGCCCCACCGGCGCCGGTGCACCCTCCACCACCGAACGAACCGGAGGCAGACGGGTGTCGAACCCCCGGAGGCATCCACGGGGACCGGTGCCCCCTATCACGGAGGATAACCGACGCGCGGGTCCTCTCTCGATTCAAGATCCTGACGCTGGGGAAGTACGACGGGATAGGGGACCCGGGCAACCACGTGATGGATTACGAGGGGGACATGTCCTTCCAAGGAGCCGACGATGACCTGCTCTGCCGAGGCTTCTATTCTACTCTCAGGGGAGCGGCGAGGACCTGGTACCACAGCCTGCCCAGCCGATCCATTGACAGCTTCGAGGAACTCACCCAGCTGTTCTGCAAACAGTTCATGGCGGGGAGGCAGATAAAGCCTGATGTTGAACATCTATTCAACATAGTGCAGGGCCCAGCCGAGCCGCTCCGACAGTTCATGCGCCGCTTCAACGCGGAGAGGCTGAACGTGAACAGCCCTCCCGACCTCGTGGTCCAAACGGCCCTTAAGAAAGGGCTGTGCCATAGAGGCCTTAAGAAATCTCTGCACAACGATCCCCCGAAGGACCTCCCCGGGATCATGGAGAGGGCCGAGCGCTTCATGCTGACCGAAGAGGCCTTGGCCGTTGATGCGGGGAAAGCCGCTCGAGGGACCAAGCGCGGTGACAACGGACGGGGCAGCCCCGAAGGGTACCGGACCGAGAAGAGGCCGAGAAACAGGCAACGCGGAGAAGGTACGAGGGACGCCACCCCAGACGCCGTCCTCGCTCAAGTACAGAAGGAAGAGCGCGCCGATCGCCCCCCACCAAAGGCAAAAAGAAGTGGGAAGAGTGGGGAGAAGTACTGCAAGTACCACAAAGACAATGGCCACGACACTGAAGACTGCTGGCACTTGAAGAAGGACATAGAGAAGCTGATGAGCCGGGGCACGCCAGGAACTTAGCCGACGAGCCGACTCACAGGGAAGGGACCTCTATGCAGCCGGACAAGGGGAAGAAGATCAACACCGTCCAAGGACCCCTCCGCATCATAGAGTGAGCGGGCGAGCTCTCCCCCCCCAGTCGTAGCCTAGTCCGAGGGGATTATCTAGGTTTACATCCCTCTGTCTAGCTTTATTCCCTGTTTCCTTTCCTCCAAATGTACTAGTCCGACAAGACTCTTAAGAGTACAATTGCATTCCCTTTTGTCTTTTCTTAATCTTCGACGGAATCGACGTTTCACTAAGGGTGCAGAAGGATGAAGACCGCCGCCTCACTGGAGGGGGAGCTTTGCCCTCGCCGACCGACTCCTGTGCTCAGAAGTCTGGGGCAATTCTCCCAGCCGGCGTGGACGCCGACCGGTCCTAAGCCAAGGAGCTGGGCCCTCACCGACCGACTCATGTGCTCATAAGTCTGGGGACAATTCCCCCAGCCAGCGCGGACGCCGACCGGTCCTAAGCCGAGGAGCTTTACCCTCGCCGACCGACTCCTGCGCTCATAAGTCTGGGGGTAATTCCCCCAGCCAGTGCGGACGCCGACCGGTCCTAAGCCGAGGGGCTTTGCCCTCACCGACCGACTCCTGCGCTCATAAGTCTGGGGGCAGTTCCACCAGCCATCGCGGACGCCGACCGGTCCTAAGCCGAGGAGCTTTGCCCTCGCCGACCGACTCCTGCGCTCATAAGTCTGGGGGCAATTCCCCCAGCCAACGCGGACACCGACCGGTCCTAAGCCGAGGAGCTTTGCCCTCGCCGACCGACTCCTGCGCTCATAAGTCTGGGGGCAATTCCCCCAGCAGGCACGGACGTCATCCAGTCCTAGGCCAAGAACAAGGCAGCAACGCAAAATACGCGAGAAGTCCGAGTAAGTCAATTTCGTTTATAACAGTTAACCAGGGTACAAAAATGTGTCTTATTTACAGGGAATCGAAGCGAAGAAATCTCTCTACAAATAATCCACTCACGACGAATGACAAAGTTCATCACATACAGAAGCTAGGTCGACACCGACAGAGCAAAATTTGTTGACAAAAGACCCAAAGTAGTCGGCCCAAGCGATCAGCCATGCAACCAGCAATTATTGGCCCCGGAGCCGGTAGCGAAGCTGAAGGAGATAGCAGGGGCAGGGATCCATTTCAAGTAGACTGGCCCAAAGCGAAGCGGATGCTAAAAAATTTGAGGATAAGGCCAGGAGGGACGGCTTAGGGAGCCCAGGCTCGGGAGGACACATCCTCGGGCACTTCGCCCTGCTCGGAGAGAGGGGGATCGACAAGCGGGGGAGCCTGCCGAACGCGCTCCGCACAATCCCGAAAGGAAGACTGGACGACTTCGACAATCCGAGGGGCGATGAGGTCTTCATACGTACCGAAGGCCTCCCTGAGAACCTCGAAGATCTTCTCCCCCAGGGTCCCGACGACACCCCTCTCCACCTCCTCCGCAAGCCGCGCCACCTGACACCGATCCGATAGTTCCCTCTGAAGCTCCTCCCTCTCCAGGCGGAACGACTCAGCCGCATCCTCGGCCGACTGCCGAGCGTCCTCCAACTTTCCCTGGAGGTCACCCACTCGCCCCTCCAGCTCGGCCACACGGAGCTTGAGATGACGAGACTCCATCTGAGCCTCCGTCATAGCTACCTCCGCCGCCCCGGCCCGCTCGTGGGCCTTCATGGAGGACTCCTCCAGCTCCCTCAAGAGGACGGCTCGGCACTGCAACTCCACGGCGAGCGCTGAACCCTGGAAGACGAGACATGGGCTAAGAAGAGGATAAAGGGAAGGAGAGGATAGCAAGATAACCGAACCTGTTGAAGGATCCAGACCAAGGAATCCGACATCTTGTCGGCAGGGATCTTCTTGAGGAGGGTGTGGTCCCGGGGAGGGACGGAGACCTCAGCAACCTGATGGGCCAAGGCTCGGTCGACAAACATCGAACTCCCAGGGACGACATCGAGGGAAGCCAAATTGCTCGCCAACAGGGCTCCGATCCCCGATGATATGGGCGAGGACGCTGCGAGGGGGCTGGTTGTCAAGGCTACCGGAAGATCCCCGGTGGTCGCTGCAGGGAGCACGGAACCCGCCGGACTGGAGGGATCCACGTCCTCCCTCCTCTTCTTTCCTCTGTGAGGCTCCGAGGGCGCCGGAGGGGAGCGCTTCTGCCTCGCACCATCCCCACCCTCGGGAACCAGAGGGGGGCGCCAAGGGCAGAAAGGACTGCACCAGACCTGTCGTTACCCCCCACCTCTTGGGCTGGCGGGGTGGGTCCAGCCCTTGTGACCCCCCTGGGAAGGGGATCGCCAGAAGAAGAGGCGGGAGGCGCGGCCACCACCTTACCCACGGAAGGCTCGGCAAGGCGCACTTCCTCCTCAACGGTCCGCCGAGGCGCCCTTCCAGAGGTACTACCTCGGCTCCGAGCGGCTCCACGACGGATCAGCTCATCGACGTCACGGACGAACTCGCGGCCAGCCATCCCTGCAAGGGAAACCAAAATCAGGATGAGTCACAGGGCGATTCGAGACTGAAAAAGCGACCTACCCGGAGACCACAAGACGGCCTTCAGGAGTAGGTCGTCCAACAAAGACCAGATGGACTTCGATTCCAAGGGGAGGGTCGACAGCAGCGCGGTAGCTGCCTGGTCAACATCAGAGAGGGCTAGCAACGGGCGAGGCTGGACAGACCCGCCCCAACTTGTCAAAATCTGGGCGTCCTCCAAGAAGATCACAAAGACATAATCCGAACTCTAATCCCCCGACCAGCGGGGTAGCCCGATCAGGCACTCCCTCCTCGAGCGAGCTCGGAGTTGCAGCCATGACCCCGGGCCGACCGTCTGGATCTGATAAAAGTGGAAGAGAAGGGGGAGAGACGGCTCCAGACCGCGGGTACAGCAGAGCGTCGCAAAGCCCGTCAGTACCGCAATCGAACAAGGGGTGAACTGGCAAAGGGGCACCATGAGATATTCCATGACCTGGATGAAGTAGGGATTGAGCGGGAAACGAAGACCCAGGCGGAACATTTCGACGTAGACGCCGACCTCATTGCTCCTCGGAAGGCAAATCCGCTCGTCGACGAATGGAACTCGGACATCGTACGGGAAGCAGAGATACCTTTCCCGGATCTCCGTGGCCACTGAAGGAGGGGTCTCCGACGGCGTTCGGAGGACAACCGGGGGCACGTTAAGCCGCACGGCAGCCGACGCCACGTCATCACAGGCATAGTCTGGGAACAGCTTCCCCTTCCCCTTATCTCGGAGGGGACGACTCCCAGCGGAGGAACCTGATCCCACTAGCCGGGGCCCGCCCCGCCTGCTCTCCGGAGAATCCCTCACCCCTTGGCCAGAACTGCCTATCCTAAGAGCAGCCATAATACGTAAGCGAGAAAGGAATTACCTTTTAACTAGTTTGGAGGAGACAAGGAAGCGAAGGCGACGGGAAACTCCAAGTTGTGGAAAACCTAGAACAATGGGAAGAGCAAGAGAGAAGTGGAGATCAACGCAGCTGGGGATCTTATATACCTGACACAGGGGCGAATTCGAAGTGCCTGACAAGAACGCGTGGCAGGCCTCGAAGAACTGGCGGTGTTTCGAAATCGGCGCCAAGGGAAGTCCAATCGATCCGCCTCATCATGACCTACATTTATGACCACGCCTCGACTGAAGCGCCACTCAGAACCCCAGGAGGCATAGCGGTCGAACCGAGCTAGCCAAGGCCGATCGACCCCACCGAGGGCGGCTCACGAACCCCTCGGCTTCTCAACTTAAGACGACCCCGCGAGCGGTGGGGATAAGCTTGCAGCTACACGTGGCAGCATCAGAGGACCGACGGCGCTTCGGAGCCTGCGCCTTAAAAGTATCGAACGGGCCAACTCATGATGACGACTAATAAATGAGTCGGCATCGACTGGCGAGCCTGTCAAATTCGGCGGAAGTCACATCGGTCGAGCCGAACCGGCCGAAGCCGATCGACCCGACCGATGGGGGCAATTGTTACGCCTATTTGGCCGAAGCCCGAAAGACACGAGCCCAGAAACCCGACCGCCGGTCAAGAGCCCATCTGCGCACTCAGGCCCACTCGATAAGGCCCTATGGGGGACCCCCCCAAATGTCGATCCGACCCGGCCCCGGTAACACACTGGTCACTCACCCACTCCTGCGATAACCGCTCCCTCGATCCCGCTACCACTTAATGGCAGTTATGGGGAGATGCTGGCATGGCGCAGGGAGCGGCGACGGGGGGCGGATTGAGGGGGCACGATTGAGGGCGGACGAGCGACGTGGGTCGGGGGCAATCACGGCGGAGGTCTATAAAGGGGCTAGGAGGACGACAGGACAAGGGACCGCATCTCAGGTATTCAAAACCTAAGGTACTCCATCAACGACCTAGTTCCCCCATTTCTCCTCCTTCCTCCCCCGCTCGTGCCGTGAGACGCCGTACTGATCTCCTCTCGAGTCGTACCGTCTCCGCCGGGCCTCCTCTTTCAGATCACTGTCTGACTTAGGCATCGGTGGGGTTTTGGCCGGAACCAAGGTCCGGCCCCCCTGACGAGTGTTCTCGTCTACGCAGGAGGATATCCAATCCACGGGCCGAGGCTTCCCCTCTGCCCCTCGCCGACCACGTAACCAGCTGGACGATTGAGGCTTCCCCTCGTCGTCCGACCGCCGAGGCCGAGCGCAACCGACCGAGGCCGAGCATCTCAACCCAGGCCGAGGCTTCCCCTCGTCCTACCAACGACCGAGGACCCCGATTCGACCCATCCGACGCGCTCCACGTCGTCTGCAGATCCGACTCGAGCCTCGTCTGCACCAACTCGACTCACCCGAGGGACCCAAGCGGGCCCCTTGACCACGTTGACCGGGTTGTCCACGGTCAACGCTTTGTAGTGAGAAAACACTCTGAAACAGTGGACATCAGCAAAACTATCATTTTTCTTCATTATTTTGATTGATGATATAGTGTGTAAAGTGCAATACTTGGAATTTTAGACCATATGTCCTCAATGTTCTTCTGTAGTCCATTATCACATAGGACTCAGTCTGTATTGTTGTGGGTAAGTGGGTTCTGGTGTGAAGGTATGCATACAATCAAGGGTTCAAATGTTGAGATATATGGATGATCATACACATTGCACAAATTAGAGAGATAGCAAATGCAGATAATTGAATATAGGTGAATGAAATGGATAGCTTGACACACTGACGCAAAAGTGATTTTTTAAAATTGTGAAAAGGCCGAAACATTATATGGTTCCAAAAGTTTATGAATAAATTGGATTCAAAAACCAGATGAACAGAAGAACATCAAAATGAATGTACATTAATATAGCTAAGAAATGAAAATGCAAGAAGGTTGCGGCCACAATCGCTGAAGACAAAACAAGAGCCCTCCATTCCAATTTGTTGAATTCGGAATTACCAAATGTTGTTCTGCTGCTTTTATTCCTTTTGTCATCAGCTGAACAATAAAGGGTAGGAAGATGGTGTACAAACTTCATGAGCATGTGAAGCAAAGGACCGAGAACTGGCACGAGAATTTGCAGCAAGAAGAGATGATGCTCATGTCTATCATAAGTGATCACAAGGAGTGTCTGAGGAACATGAATTAGAGATATGAGAAAGGATTCAAACCCCAGTTTTAAATAGTAGGAAAAGTCTATTGACAGTTATATGCCCTACCCATCAATTAATTCTTTGATCTAATTCTTTGAGAAAAGAAAAAAGAAAGACGATAATTTTTAATAGAAGAACACAATGTGCACCAGTTATAATATTGATGCAAAATTGGCGCACACAAGCGTGCTTATCCAGATAATAATCGAATATTTAAGTTAATACTGTTACCTCAAAATACCCAGAGGTATGTTGTTCTGCGGGCTCGACTGTCCTTCGGCGCCAGCACCGAAGGCGCCCGCTAAATGTTTTTACGCTAATTTGTTGTTTCGGGCCAAAGGCGTCCGCGCTGAATTTGTTGTTCCATGCCAAATGTGCGCGCACGTTGTTTCGCACTGAATTTGTTGTTCCGCTAAATTTCTTATGCTAATTTGTTGTTCCACGCCGAATGTGCCTATGCCGAATTTGTTGTTCCGTGAAGGCGCCCATGCAGAATTTGTTGTTCCGCATCGAAGGCGCTCCCGTGTTGTTCCGTGCCAAAAGTGCCCGCGTCTAATTTTTTGTTTCACGCCGAAGGTACCCGTGCCGAATTTGTTGTGTGTTTGGGGTCTGTGCTTTGTTGTGTGTTGTGTGGGCTTCTTTTGGCCCTAATTATCATGATCATATGAGACTGTGATATGAATAATGAAGTTGTTGTTTTATATTATTTGAAGGGATTTGCTCAGAGGATATATGGTGGTCAACTAGGGTATAGTGTGCAGGCTTTGTCTCCCATGGATTATTATGACTTGAATAGAACCTGGCAACAATCCCATTTGACAAGCTTATGTTTAGTCCTTTTTTGAGAGAGTGGAGGTATGGTTTCTTGATCATTGTGGACAGGGGCCTTCTAAGCTTATGAAAACTACTTTATATTTGGCATGTTTTCAAAGAAAAAACCAGATAGTTGCGCATGTTTTCAAAAAGCCAGAGCAATGATTTTCAGACTATGTGTTTGCTAACCTGAACTATGATGTTGATGAATGGGATCTGGAAGCATTGCAATTTTGGATTGATGGCCACTAATTTACCTCACAATTACATCAATGAGCTCCCGTATTCTTGCATAACACATCCTATAAATAACAATGTGAACCACTTAGCAGAATGAAGAAACTACTCAATGAGCTGGATTTCCTGTAGGAGACACTCCACCAATTAGGAACTCTGGGAATAATGCCTATAATCATGTGAAGTGCAAGGTATATAAGGGAGGTGATGTCCAGAATTTCCAGGATTGAAGCTGGTTATAGGCAATGTCTCAATAGAACCTACCCACTTAAGACTATTTTGTGTTTTGGCTGGAGAAGTGATTCAAATTACAAGCATGGAGAATCATATGAAATCAACTCCAGATTTTTTTGTAGGGAATGAAACCTCAAGACCAAGATATAATAAAACAAGTAATAATGTGACAACCGAGCTGAGTAGCATATTGATACAAAAGCAGTCGAGTAGCAATGGGTGACTTCCAGGTTTACAATCTTGGGCAATTTATTGAAATCAGAATTTGGTCTGAGAAATATCTGATAAATTTTTCTCAGAAGAACTCAGCCACTGGTTCTTATGGAGAATAAGCATGAAGATGATCAATAAATTAATCATATCAAATTAAACATATCTTTTTATGGAAAAATTGTCATTGATGTTTTGTTATGTATGAAGATCATATTTTTTATCGTCACCCTTTTTTATCGTTTTGTTTAATTGTAAAAACAATCTTCATTGCATTGCAAGAGCGAAAATTGTTGGAACGGATGATCTCTTCATATGACATGTTTCTTTCATGGGACTACAAATTTAAAATTGGACAAATATAATATTTTGCCCATTTAGCTTGAGCTTGATTGAACCGTAATGAATATACACTTTGGGTTTGTATATATCAAAATAAATTCCTTTCTATGTATCTTTCTCGATTGTGCTCTCATCATGTATACTTATCAAATGGCATCAATCAATGATGACATGTTGTTCTCAGTGTATCTCATTTAACAAAAGTTGGAACTGCCATATTTATAATTCAATTGCATAGAAGCACATCAGGATGAAGCAGGAGAGTACAAAAGTTTTGATTTTTGGTTGATTCGTGTCATGAAATCTTGTAGTGAAATTTGGAATTTTGTGAAATCTTGCAAGTAGGTGGAGCGATGTTAGAGGTCAAGATCAGGGGCAAGCAATAGCACGTTTGTTAGTACATATGAATCTGGCAAACAAATTATAAATTTGTTTTCAAGTTTGTTTAGTAGCTTTTGGTGTGCGCATTTGAATCGAACTAAATTTTGGGGGGGGACTAAAAATTTTGGCCTTGGCTAACATTTTTATTTAGAATTAAATAAACAATGTCGGAACTAAATTCTCTGGTGGGGACCTAAAATTTGGTGAACTAAGATTTTGAGGGGGTCATAATAATTATTGTGCTTTAATTATTTCTGTTCGCTTAAAATTAGGGTGTCTAATATTTTGATGGGGTGATATTTAAATGATCCGTGCCCTTGGGCATGTGTATATACTAGTATATATATATGATGTTGCAGTTTCTTCTTCTGTTTCACACATTGTATGATTGATTATCGTATCTGTGTGAATTTTGAGATATTGTCTCCATATATGCTGTATTCCTCATGTGATGTGATCTGAGACAATATGTTTTCTTCGTATATCTAAAATGTTGATATTGGACTTCCTTTCCTCTATTCACATAAGTTTATGATGTGGTCTTATGAGTTTTAGTTTTATATATCTTTAAACTCTCTGATTGTTGATAGTTTTTATTTAGCACGATTGTTGTTGTTATTTTACTTCTGCCTTTTGGATAATGCCATTGGGGGAGAGAAATAAACATATAGATTCATAATGAATGTGCTAAGTAAATACTAATAAAACTTGAATCTAAGGTTGAAGTTGCCTTAGATTCAGGGGGAGTAAGATACAATTTCCTAGATTTCATGAATTCATTTCATTCATGCATATCTTACTCATTTGCTTCAATATATATATATACTAGTCATAACCCGTGCCCGCGGGCACGGTTCACTTAAGATTTCACCCCGCGAAATCTTTGTTTCCCAAAAAATTATTTCCACAGCCAAAATTTAAAAGAACAACAAATTATCGTAAAAAATTTTAGTGGCACGGGCACCTTCAGCGTGGGCACCTTCGGCGCGAAATAGCAAATTCGACGTAGAACAAAAAATTTGGCGCGGGTGCCCTTCGGCGTGGAACAACAAATTCGACACAGAACAACACGCGATCGCCTTCGACGCAGAACAACAAATTCGGCGTAGAACAAAAAATTTGGCGCGGGCGCCTTTGGTGCGGAACAACAAATTAGCGTAAAAAAATTTAGCGGGCACTGCATTCGGTGCGAAACAACAAATTTTATGGTATTTTTCGGTGAGGGTATTAACTTACGCTATTTTGTTGTTCCGCTAAATTTTTTACGCTAATTTTTTACTTTGTTTAATTTAATGGATCATGATTCTCCACAATCTTTGCCAAGACACTTTTAATTTCAAAGTTTATGTTTCCAAGACACTTTTCACCCAAAATTTAATCTCCACAATCTTTCCCAAGACACTTAATTTCAAAATTTTGGTTCCCACGACACTTTTCCCCCCAAAATTTAAGTTTTCCCACAAAATATTTCACAAAATCTAATATCAACCATTGATTTACCAAGATCAAATCTCAGCCACTCTTTAACTTGTCCTAGTCAGCCCTAGAATTCAAAAAACGTTGTCATATGTATAATAGATATCCAGACTTCGAATGAATTTATAAAGATTTGAGCAAGGTGTAACTTGCAATTAGAATGGGTAACCCTATTCTGCAAAAGTCCATTTGATGTTCTCGATGTTAACGTCATCAATACATATGCAAATTTTAGAACTAATCTTATTTGAAATAAATCTCCATACTTAAGGTTATGTCATTCCATCTAAAGTACGTCATTAAATTTCGTACTTATTTACCTTTAAAAAATCTTAACTTCTATATATTTGATTTATTCAAAATCACACTTAAAAAAATCAAAGAATATGCAACATATTTTTTCCATTTATGAATGATTACAGGCACACAGTCATAACATTGAACAATAAATTATCAAAGACCAGCTCTAGTATGTAGGATCATTATTTTAAAGAACCTACCTATATTAAAATAATGAAATAGTACGACAAAGCAGTCTTTAGTTGAAAGTTGATGCTTCAAGTGCAACTCAATGTCATTGTTCTGTTTAAATGTGTACCAACTAAAAACAGAGTTAATTTCCTATAACAAACTGAGGTATTCAATCTTCATGCAAGCCAGACAATTAAAATCACCTTGATCGAGGATGACGCTTTCACACTTACAGAAAACAGAAAAGAGAAACTCAATTTAAAATTTATTCATCATTAATTCTTTGATTGTTTAAGCGGAAGCTTATTTTAAAAATATGTTCGATTAATCTTCTTGCAGGCTCCAATTGATTACAAAATTGGCCAAATTAAAACACCCTAGGCTTTGGTGGAGGGAATGCAAAAAAAAGAAATGAAATGAAATGGTTAAATCACTTTGAAATCTCTAGCCATAAATTTTAAAAAGATCCATTCATACACTTGCTCCGTTATCAAACTTAATAAATAAACCGTAAAAAATTTAAAAAGTTCAATTCATCCACTTAATGAGCAAAACAATGGCAGACAAAAATCACACCACTTTACAAATACAAAGATCAAAAACACATAATACATGTAATATGGCCACAAAACATTCCCAAAAATCAAACCACTTTTTCAGATTGGCAGTGGCTAATGAGCATTAGCGATGGCTAGTCAGTGGCTAATGTTTAAATTTTTTTTAAGAATAGAAAATCAAACAATTTAGGTATACCATATTTACAAATACGCGCATTTAAATGAATCAAATTTAGCCCACCAGATTCAATCAGATTACAATTTTCTGAACTACAATACTTGAAGAGAAAACTTTGTTTGTCTTGTATACAAACAATACTCATAACATCACCAACTTCATTGAAAGCTAAGAGTCAGAGGTTAGGAAACTACAATTTGCAAACATCTAACCACAACATATAACAAACTACGAAATATTCATCAGCACAAGGTACATCCATTCTACAACCATCCCTAATACAAAATTTTCTTGTAAGTTACTAGAATTGGTACAAATGGGTGACCCATCCAAACTTTGTGAAATGCTGTAACTTCAAGGCCGTTTTAAATTACATAAATCCACATGGCCATCAAACCGTGAGCATTCCATGCACCATAACCGTCCATGAAAGTTGGACTGATCACCTTGAAATCCCAAATTTCTTCCAGTGAATCACTAAGCGGGATCGCTGGTGAGGCCCAAGAAATCATCTTTTATGGTTCCAATGCAGAACTGAATAGAAATAAAGAAAGTTACACAGGATGCAAATCAGCAATATTTCAAGAAGTTTGGGGAGAAAATATGAATCAATATGTTGCACAACATGCAAATCAGCAATATTTCACATGGCAACTTTGATTAAGAAAGTTACACAGGAGTTTCTTTTGCTTCATGCAATAAAGGTAATATTTCTGGCTCCATCTTGTATGATTATTGTGAATGACTGACTGGAGACGGTTCATAACATTTTTGTTTCCTTTTTGGGTCTATCTGGTTCTAGGAAAGCACAAGTTATTATTTTCAATCCATGGACCTGATTGAAACCTACATTTATTTGTTTGTATGCATCTCGCACTAATAGCGTTTCAATTACTAACTGAATTGCTACGGCAGTGTTAAAATGGCTTATTTAGCCCAAACAAACTTCAGAATTTTATCAAGGGATTAAGGTGAACAATGGATACAAAAATATTGGATTCTTTGCTACACTTTTTGATACATTTGACAAATTTGTATCTACCATATACTCAAAAAAGAAAAAATTAAAAATTAAACTGAGAAGGATAAAAAGGCATTTCTGACCAATTTAAAATTGTGTCACGCATGCACCATGCATAGCAAAAAAATTAGTATTATTAATGTATTACTTGATTGGAAATTCATCAAGTGTCAGGAAGTGGTCATTTGATGTAACATGCTAAACATCTAACCTTACCCTTTTCTTTTAAAGAAAAAAATTCTGTAATATGTTAATATTCCATCATTATTATTTATGACATAGAAAACAATATATAAATCGTAAAAGCTTCTGAAATGGTTTCTCTCAATTAGATAGATCAGTGTCAACTTAGTCACCAAATAGTAGTCAGAAAGACTGCAAGGAAACTCATAAACATGTAGCATATGGACAGATTTCATTTTCGAATGGCTAAATTTACCATGGGATTTTAAAATGAGCATCAGTAACAATGTCCTTTTCATGTAGTTCTATTCACAAGTTGGCATATCAACTGTAACGATATTACCTGCATTCCACACTATATGGAAATTGTACGTGAAGTAGATTCACCAAATGTTGAAAATTTTGAAATCCAATAGCCAAGAGCAAATGCAACTGCATGGAGAAGAGCCATGGGAATTATAAGTTGCCCCTTTTGTGCCTTCAGAACTTCTGACACTAATCTAAAATCACAATGTGACAACTTAAAATTATTGGTGAGACTTAAGCCAGCATTCAAGTGCACTGATGCTTATTGAGCAAATAGGTAATGCCAATGCCAGAACTTGTTGTCCTAACTAAAGCTCTATCTCAAATAATGACCAGCATACTTAATAGGTCCTTATTTTATATTAACAAAACAATTAAAATTAAAACTTCATCTGACATTCCAGATCCAAAAGATAAGTGTAGTACAGTTAGGCACACTTACTGAGCTTGCACAAAGAAGAGTATCAAGGATAACCCTAATCAGTGGTGTAAACGTGATAATTCATTCTGTGAACTTAGGGAAGTACTCATGTAATAGCACTGGCAAAAACACAAACTTCAGTTAGCGACCGTCAATAGTAAAAAGGATGTATATCTTGAAGCACAACTTTGGTGATAATGTCTAATTACCTCCAACAATAGTTGGGACCAAGATGAGCTGGAAAGTGCTGATGGCCAAACCCTGAAGGAAAAATGACTTCACATATTAAAACATGAGAATTATTCCCAATTTCAGGTGGGATTGGTCCAGATATTATATGCAATAGACTAAAAAAGAACCTATTTTTTCAGAGCTAGCTAATGAAGAATATAATATTCAGAGAAAGCCAAAAGGAATTTTGTGTTAATCAGGAGCTTACACAATCTCAACGTTTGTCAAGTTGCTTACGCTAGGAGACAGTGTATTGGACAGATTTTGGCTTGCAGTTGCCCTTCATCAACACACCATTAAACAGAATTAAACAAAAGAAGTTTTTAAGAAGAACTTGATGGTACTGTTTACTTCAATCTCTATGAAAGTAAGACTTACAGCTCAATGACCAAGTTTTTTGAAGAGCAAGTGACCATAGCCCAACTGCAAGGATCAACCGAGTCATGATCCCAATTTTCAAGCACACCATGATGGCATGACGGTCATTCAATAAAAAACAAATCATGAGCCTTCTGCCTAGGTTGCTGCATTTGCATGTATAAATGCATCAAACAACCTCTTTATCAAACCCACCTCATGAATAGAACAGTAACTCGTAGCATTAAATAGCCCCCAAAACAATCAAAACTACATTTACCCAAGCAATACATGCTGGAGTATTCAAAAGTTTCGATTATAATACCGGTTATGTTGGAAAAAGGCTTTTACTTAACAACTTTCTTGACACAAACTTAAATGACTAAGGGAACATAAATCTGAATTGAATTAAAGTAAATAATGACTTCTGATGTAAGTTAAAGCCATAATTCTAACATAATCCAGAACAAAGCTTTATTCTAAATCCTCAACAAAACTGTCTAAATAAACATCAACTGCCAACTCCAAAAAGTAACATACACCCAACTTGAGAAAGAGATTAAAGAAACAACCCTTTCACGATCTGCTCCTTATGAAAAATTTGGATTTTGGGGGGATCTCACTGCTTCATTTTCAAAGAGTATGAGTGTTAAAGTTAAATGACCCCATACAATATCCCCGTTTTTAGTTGAATTTGTATGCTTAAAAAATTATTTGTTGGAAGTTTGATTCAAATTAGTTTGAAAATCTTTCGTAGGGTGTTTCTTTTGAATAATGAGGATGATGACAGTCATTGCATGCCCAAAAATACCAAACAGAATGATTATTTAGACATACAGTCGATCAGATCACCACATACTGAAAACAATTTCAACACAGAAGTAATAACCGTAGTAAAAACTGATTTTTCCACGCCTAACTTACAATTTTTCAATTAAAATTTAAAATTTTGGTCACATGTAGCTACTTTCATATAGAAGATCAGAACTGTCGGTTACATATAGAAATAGCCATAATGAAATTAAGTATTCTTACACCAAAAATATAATGAACTGTCAGTTACATATTGGTAGATAGATATTGGGGGGAAGAATGAAAATTAAAAATATAATGACGCCCTCCCAGCGGGAAGTAACAATTTTTTTGCAGGTATGTTACTTCTTAGTTTTTGCAGTGGGAAGAACATTGATCACTCCCAGCAGGAAGAAGACAATGAGCATGCAAAAAAATTATCCCCTTCTGTAACCTCTTAAAAAAATTTTGCTGCTCCCCAAGAAGAGAAGTGAGTGATGTGGCTTCTTTTTGTTTTCCCCCAAAGTTTTCCCCCCTAAAATTTTCACAAAACATTATCCTAACTATTGATTCCTCATGATTCAAAACATAATGTGTAGAAATTATTCATTAAATTATATCTTTCAGAAAAAATCTACTACATTATCAAGGTAATATAAAACCCATGCGTATACTAAAAAATGCACTGATTAATCCAAATAAACCCAATAAAACTTAAAAGGAGATGGTTTGCGCTTATATTTGAGTTATACTTGCATCTTCGACTTATACTTATACTCAAAAATGCACTGATTAATCCAAATAAACCCAATAAAACTTAAAAGGAGATGGTTTGACCTTATATTTGAGTTATACTTGCATCATCGACTTTAGCTTTTGAAATGATGCATGCATGTTAAAGACAGAAATTAATATTAATATCATATAAAGTAATGTGAACATGCAAGTATATGACATTGAAGCAAATCAAAGTAGCATTGTGCAAAATTGGTAAAAAAATTCTGTGCACAATTTTTATGGGAATTGCAAGGTTGTTTCAAGTATAAGAGAGACCGAATTCTAGGGAATTAAAATGACCTTTCTTAAGGCAACGGTAGGTCTCCTCAAGACCTCAGCTGCAACAATCGAAGCTGCAACCTGCAAGGAAAATCAAAAACATCGAATTAGGCGCAAAATCAAACAATACCCAAAAATTCGTTGTCTTGTTGAGAAAAAGATTCCTCATGTCGATGCTGACCTTGACCACTGGTGAACTGATGAGACCTGACAATTTATTGTTCGATGTCTCACCGCCTGCTTCACAACGGTATGATGTGAGATCATATTTCTTGAGGCCGAAAAACCTAATTCACCATTATCTAAGAAATGAAAAATAGAGAGTAAGAAAGCGAGAGACAGTGAGATCACTTTTGCTTTTGTTTAGCATCTTGCATGTTAGTCAAATTGAGTTGTAACAAAGTAGGGGGATCAGGGTAACCAACCCAATTTGATGGGTTTTTGCTAACTCAATAAGCAAATCACCAAGAAGAACAGCGAAAAGTATGGACTAATATTCATACAGATAACAAAGCCGTAAACATAATTTCTTCATAGGAATGCAAATAGAGTTAACAAAACTCATAAAACATAAACATAAATTCTGTTTCAATAGCCATCAACTATTATTCTAACACTCATTATTAACCAATACAACGAACAAATCATGATCATGTAGACCCGATACATAATTAGATCTCGTTCACTCCGAAAGATAATTTAAAAACATACATATACAGTAATCATATATGAACTATTCAAAAAAACAAAAAAAACATCATGATCAGAACAGGTGCATCACATCGACTCGTACAAAGATCGATCATTTAATCACTAATAGATGGAGTACTCTCAAATGATCCATCAAAAATTGGGTCACCCAAATAGATTGGATCCTGGATTTTTGAAAATTTATTGAATCCTTGCTATGGGAAGCATGCAGTAATTGAGGTAGAACTTGCTCTACGACGATGGTAGGATTTCACCTTCGGAGATGAAGGAAAAAAGTTGTTTCAAAGCTAAATAGATTGTTCTTAGAATCAACAAAGAGGACGAAATCATATCATTCCTTTTAAAGATGAAAGGCAGATGTGAAACTCTATCTACAATGAAGGTGATGAAGCCATGGAAGATAATAGAGACATTGTTGATGCTATTGTTTGAGGAGACCTCCCAGAGCTGGTGTAATGCAGCCACAAAATACATTGTTAATTGGGATTGACCATTACTACTACCTCCTAATACGTCGAAAAATTAATCAAGAAGAAATTCTTCAAAAAAAGGTTCAAAAGTAGGTTCAAATTCTTTATGCTATATGCATGTACCCTTTACATGTAAAACAATATGCAATTCACCGTTTTGTGAGCAAAAAATAGAAAAGAGAACTATGTAATAATTCATTCCATTCCTATTATTAAGCCAAGAATTGAAAATTCTTGGTACTAATTCTTTATAAAACCACATCACATCTTATTTCCACATATTATATATCAAAATCCACTTAGATGATAGATTTTTAATTAACAAATGATAAAATCAACATCATTTTTTCCTCTAAATCCACAATCAGATTTTTAAAAAAAAAATGCCATAATTGAACAGAAAAAGTAGAGAATCAATGCGAGTGATCGCAGATCTGATGATACCTGTGACGCACGATGTGGATGGATCTTTCTGCAGATCTTTCGATTCCTTCAAGATCTGCGTCGACGCCATCAACCAACTGATCAAATAACGAAAAAAATAAATAACAAAAAAAATCTCCGAAAAAATGGAATCAGATAGAGAAAGAGAAGAATAACCTTTGAATTTAATCAAGACGCAATTCGTCAAAGTTATGTTTAGTTCTTTATATGCATGTACCCTTTACATAGCTAACAATATACAATTCACATTTTTGCGTGGGAAAAATAGAGAACTATGTTCCATTCATATGATCATAACAAAGATTTGAAAAGTCGAGGTACTAATTCTTTCTAAAGCCACATCATATCAAATCCACAAAATCCACCAAGGTGATAAATTTTCAGTTAACAAATGATAAAAATCAACATCCTTTTTCTTCCTCTAGATCTAAAATCAGACTTTTAAAAATGACATGATAAACATAAATTCCACTTTGTATTTAATTTGTTTCAAATATATATATCTTAGTTTCATTTTAGAGTTGATCTAACAGCTTGTATAGTTATATACAACCTGATTATCATTTTTCCCCTAAAAACTGATCCAAACTGCAGCACATATTAGACTCTGACAGTTTTTGACATTCTTTCAGCATATGTCTGATGGATAATAGGTTGTAATCAACGTATATTAATAGATTATCAGGAATATGTAACTGAACTTTTGGATGCACATACATGGTAAGAGTATGGAAAAGAGACAAAAACACTTATGTTTCAATGTTTGGCTTATAATTTTGATAGCAGTTTAGCTTACATTAATAAACCAAAGCAATTGTCACATCTGCTACACTAACATTGTCGATCACTGAAATTTTTACCAAAGGAGCGACCAGTACGCAAATGAAAAAAAAGGGAAGTGTGTAATCTGACTTTTGCCTTGGTCAGCAAAGCAAAAAAAAGAGTTCATATATGGGTGCTATGATTGCAGTGTAAGTTTATCGCATCTTAATTTTTTTCCCTTTGAAATTATCGCTTTTCACTTCACCTTCTTGCTATATTTTCAGTCTAATTTAATTTAATTAATTAATTAATTTTAGTTGATGGACTTATGATCATTGGATTAGAGCTTTTCTCATATTGTGATGATAGGTGTCATATAGCATGGTTTCATTTTGATATGTCTCCAAACATCACACATGTTGTTTCATGTTTAGCATTTCAATTAAGATAAATTGGTTTACATGATTGCAGCTCACGTCTACAATTATTTTAGCAATTCTATGTGTTTAAATTTGGCCATATTTCTTTGATTAAAATTTGTACACTTAATTGCATAATCATTTACAAATAGAACAATTTAGGGAAAACTGATGAACGAATTTTATCCCAATTAAACAAATTTACTTCATGTTCATCATTTTCCCTTCCCATTTATTTTAATTAAACATCCATGCATTTCATAACAAATTCAACAAAATCTGGAAACTAAAAAAATCCTAAAAATTGGTACCTCAAACTCACGAATGAGGCTATGATTTTTTTGCAATCTGCTTCAACAATCTGAGCCACGTCCTAATCCTCGGGCTTGGCAGCCCTGCCTACCCCGGCCTTCCCCCTTGCGGTGGAACATCAAGCCCTGCCTACCCTGGCCTTTCACCTTATGGCGGAACCTAATTTCCTCTCTGGAAACCTTCACAGATTAAAACAATTACATATTTCCATGCTTCAGAACATTGCAATTTATTTACAATATCGATCAGCGAAAAAGGAAGGGTTCACAAAAGAGAGAGAGCTGCATAAAAGCCATACACAACAATAGTTTTATCTGCATCACATCCTACGACCATCATCTAACTCTCTTAGCATAAGGAAAATACAATGACATTTTATTTACCGATGAAAGGCTTAAACAATTATACATGATATATCTGATGTATCTTTAAATAAATTTGCAGCCGACATAAATATTTTGATTTTGAAACTTGAGAGCTTATAGAATAATACAGTACTTACCGATGAAAGGCTTAACAATTATACACGATATATCTGATGCAAATTAAGGTGGTTGCATCTGTAAGTACTTTATCATTCTAAAGGCACTCATCTGCAAAATAATTTTATAGATTTATCAATAATCTTTCTATTCTTGTGGTTGCAATATAATTTTACAGATATATCAAGAACCAGATGCAACCACCAGCCTACACTATGACACAACCAACATAAAATTTTACAGATGCAACCACCTTGAAGTTGAACAAAGTAATACAGTACTTACAGACAATGCGTGCCTTTAGAATCAAATCACACCAACCCACACACAAAAAGAACAAAAAATTGACCAACACAATTCAAAACTGCAACATTTCTATGGACTTATTCAGAACTCTAGCAGGCTACTCAGTAATCAACAGCAACATATTCACAACAATACATTATGTATCATTTTTGTTTCTTCATGCTTAAAACCTTTTGAATAATTACAATGTCCCTACACCCAAAATCAAGTTGGTTTTTTATTTTTATTTTTGATATATAAAGATAATAGTGATTGTTGCAAGTAGAGGGCATTGGGGCAGTATAATCTGTCCAAACTGTCACTGTCTCATTGATCAGAATTTGAAGTAACTCATTTGTCCTCTGGTATTTCTAATGTTTATGAGATTCCATCTGAACAACTTAATCTCTCAATTTTCTTATGCTAACATATATAGAGAAAGTTAAGGAACATAATTTTTCTTGAAACTAAAAAGAAAAATATATACCACATAAGCTAGCTAAAGTATCATATATCCTAACAACATTAGAAAACATCATCTCAGATCTAGCATCAAATCTAACTTTTCTACTTGAAAGATAAAAACACAACAATACCCATCAACAATGCCAGTTGGTGTTAAACTCAGATGGGAGTGGAAAAACAATGTATTAATAATTATACATCAAAAAATTCAAGAATTTAAAACTGTAATTTGTTTAGCTCTTATGCATTACATTCAACTAAGAATGCTGCCTTCAAATTTAGTAACACAAAGGATACCACAAAAAAATTAAAAACTATAGGAATGTGGTTACGTATTTCGAAATTAGAACATTTCATTGAACCAAATAAAAAAGAATAGCAGAGCTCCCGAGTTCACAGTTTAAAAATTGGGATGTAAACATACTTATGCCATGATCCAGTAGAACCAGAAGAATATCCTAGGATGTTGCCAAAAGCCATCCAAATGTTGCCAATATCCTAAGAATATCCTATTACGAAAAAGGAACAATGCATTGATTTTAGCATTGTGCAGCAAATTTGAAGAGAGCAAAAAATCGTTTGTTTTGTCATCCAATGATGGAATAATTTTTTAAAAAAAATACCTTAGAGATCAGCCATCAAAGCTCGAGCTGGGCCCTGTAAACCTTTAGGAATTAGAGATATACAAAACATTTATGAATGAAAGGCAAAACATTTATGAAGGAAGCTTACACCCTCCTCCTCAGATCAGTCATGGCCATCGACCTCCCCAAAAGCCCCAACGGAACTCCGACTCGGTGGTTGCAGATCTGGATGCTGATGTTGCAGATCTGGGCTTTGATCTTCTCCATGAGCTCAATCGTGGCGCCAGTTCTGCGATGCTTTGGGAAGCTCCGTGATCTCCTTCCTGATCCCCGAACGATGAGCTGCGATCTCCTTCCGTGATCTCCTTCCGTGATCTGCGATGCTTTGCGATGCTTTTGGTTGAGGTTTTTGGGAGAGAGAAGAGAGAGAGAGAGAGAGAGAGAGAGAGAGAGAGAGAGAGAGAGAGAGAGAGAGAGAGAGAGAGAAGAAGAAGAACGATGAGCTTTTTGGCTTTGCGATCTGGGCTTTGCGATGCTTCAGTGTTTTTGTGACGGGGGAGTTGGGGTTTAGATGCGGCTGAGGTTCCCCCCAATAAATTTTGTTTCCCCCCCAATTAAAAAGCTCTTCCTCCAAAACTTTCAAAATTTAAAAACCCTGATTTGAATTTGATGTGATGTGATTTGATTTCTTATATCCAATATCTCATAACTCAATTTCTCATACCCTATATACAATCTATATAAACATCACACCCAATTACACATAACCAAAACCAAATTCTCTTATCCATTATCTCTTATCCATTATCTCTTAACCAAAATCTCTTATACAACAATACACATATCCACATACAACAATACACATAACCAATATCTCTTATCCAATTTCTCTTATCCAAAAACCCATGATAACATCCCTGTTTTATAATATATATATATATATATATATATATATATATATATATATATATATATATATATATATATATATATATATATATATATATTATAAAACAGGGATGTTATCATGGGTTATTGGATAAGATTTTTTGTATAAGAGAAATTGGATAATGGTTTGAATTGTATTTGAGGTATAAAAATGAGGGTGTTATGATGAGTTTTTGGATAAGAGATATTGGATAAGAGATATGGGATAAGAGAAATTTGATAAGGGGTTGAATTGTATTTAGGGTTTAAAAATGAGGGATGTTATATGAGTTTTTGGGATAAGAGAAATGAGATAATAGAAATTGGATAAGTGTTTATATGATGACTAGGACATTTGGTAGGAATGGGGGGAGTTTTGAAATTTAAAATTTGAAGTTTGAAATTAAAGTTTAAATTTCCCTTCCCTACCCAGACTCTCTCTCCCCAAAAAATATCTTCCACGAGCAGCTCCCATCCTGTTTCGGAGCACCTCGCTGCCACCCCGCAAACCCCAAAAAATTCTCTTCCCTACCCATACTCTCTCTCCCCAAAAAATCTCTTTCACGAGCAGCTCCCATCCAGTTTCGGAGAGCCTCCCCTCATACCCTCAAAACCCTCAACCTCTCTTCATAGCCGGAGGGCGCTTGCAAGCCTTCCAGCCGGCAGACCACCATCATCGACCCCGCAGCCGCCTCTCACGTTGCTAGCAAGTGGGCCCTGTCTTCGTCGCAGCTGTTGGTTTTCGGTTTTGATGGGTTTCATTGGCTTTATTGCCTAATTCTTACGATTTGGTGGTGCATTTGTGTTGCATGTTGCTGAGGTTGGGAGTGGAAATGGATTGTTGACGACTGGGTGAAAATCGACTGCAATTATCAGTAGGTTGCCTACTCAAAGATGGAAAGAAAGTTGAAGGCTGAAAAATAAGCTCTTTTGGTGTAAATATCTCTAACATGTCCCCAAAAATGGCATTGCAGTTGACGGGGACTCGCCCCAGCAGATCCTGACAAAGGGCAATCAGAATGGGCATCAGGTATTGTATAATTTGAATTTTCTCCTTCCTGATTTCTCTCTTGGATTAATTTGGGTGTTCATCCTTTGTGAAAATTCTAATCGTTTTTTCAGGTTCCTGAATTCGGTTACTCCCCAAATACTCACAGTGAGTAATTAAAGAAATTTAATAGAACATGTTACATATTTCATTAGTAGTAATCAAGTAATTAATTACCTCTTTTTTTCAATTAGAAGCAGCTTGGATACGACAGAACCGAAAGCAAAGCCCATTCCAAAAAGGGAAGCTCCACCCAGGCCTATTCATTCTGCTCCCTCTTCTGCACCTACTGCTGTGAGTAGAGAGAGGGGATAAAATATATACTATCAATTTATTTTTTACTAAATTTTGTCTAAATTGTAAATTTGAATGTCAATTTACATCACAATAGATAACAATGGAAAGAGGCTGAAATTAATTTATTAACACTTTGACGCATGCCTTTCTTTGCTTTGTTGTGCAAATGTTATATTTACATTTCAATTGTAACCATAAGAATTTCTTTCTGCAATTTGGGTCCAGTAATCTCATCTCGCATGAATTAGCATTATTGTTATTGTACATTAGCCTTTGTGCATTACTTGCCCTTTTGGGCAAGAAGATTTTTCTCACATGAATCAGTAATATTATTACTGTAAATTAGCCTTTATGCATACAAAAACATTGTTTTATTGAGGCAGTGATGTTATTACATTCTGATTGTAATGTACATTGGATGGTAATGACTCTGATATGTTTACTAGGCTGTTCAAATTTATAGAAGCAAATAAAGATCCTTAGGGGATAAGATGGTCTTGAGTGATGTAGCATTGAAAAAGCTAATGGACATAATGAGTATCACAGGAATATCCTGACATATAAATGAATCCAACCCCAAATGTCAAGATGTCGTTTGTTGTTCATGCTACATTTCTCGTAGCTGGGCACTCTCTCATCACTAGGAGCCAAAGCTTTCACTGATAATCCCCCAACTGGAGCGTTACTTTCTTTTATGAAAGACTAGAAAACTGAGGTATGTCTCCTTTAAATCCTTGCAGCATAGTTGCTTTGAAGACTCCAGATATAGTGATATGATCCATTTGGGGATTTTTGGCAGAGAAGTGGATTCTTTGGGAATTTCATTGATTTTTTTTCAAACCCCGAGGAATATCATGTGCTAACCAATTTGTATTTGGATCCTGATGTCTGATATCAGTAATAGTCTTTTGAGTTAGGTTTGGACTATGCTGTGAAAACAAAACTGAAGTTAGGTTCTTTGCATGTTTTGAAAGGGAAATCTGCTATTTGTGCTCTTGACGGTAGCATCACCGTGTTGTGGTTATTAGTTTCCGAGTATAGCGTTTGAATCCGAGCTTTATGTCAGTTCTTTTTAGTCCCCCATTGGGTAACAGGTAGTGATGTAAACAGTTCAAGATTTTTTTACTACATTTTTTCTTTTCAGATGCAAATACGATTACAGATTTTCTTTTCAGATGTAAACAGTTCAAGTTTGTACTAGGATTTGATCGGATCATTATTTTAATAGGTTATTGGTGATTATGATTGGTTTTTTAAAAGAAAAATGAGTTAAGCTTTCATTTGTAATTTAATATTAAAATAGATTTTGATATGTGTACAATCATATGTATGTCTACATATTCGGACAATATTTGGATAATTTTTTGCTAACAAGGTCTTTGTTTCTTGCAGGTCTTATATTTGTTTGAAAGAAAGGAGATATCGAACCCGACCAAAGGCAACCTGTAAATTCCATGTTGATCGCAGGGTTTTCAACTCATTAGGGCCAAACGAGGTAAAATTAAGCAATGATAAAGTATTAAAAGATACAATACTTGCCGATTGTGGAACTGATCAAGAATGTGTATCTGGTAAGTAAATTTCACATTCAAACATTTGGAATATGCTTAAGTTCTTCTCACAATATTTTCTTTTTGATCTTCGGTAGATAGGTTGTCATATCCTATTTTTTTAAAACTATGTAGGGAATTGATCTTATAATATCTAGATTTTATAATTCTAAGTTTTGGAGATTTTACACTTTCTAAGTTTTGAATTTTAGGGGGAAACCTCTACATTTTTTAAAAAAATTCAATTGGTCGATGAAAACCAAATGGTTGGGGGAAACCCAATGCATTTTTAAAAATTCAAAAACCAAATCAGTTTCAATCTCGGTTTCATAGCTCATATGCTTAGTCTGGGGTTTCATAAAATTAGGCATTTTCATCTATTTGGGACTTTAATAACAAGTGCAACTACTTGAAATATATTTGCAGAGTCAAACCACAGACACGGATAAATCAGGAAATGTGATTGTAGACATTGATAGCCATACGCAAGCATCGGATAAATGCAATGGGAGTCCCAAAGTCTCGGTGAGCGACAGTCTTCTTAAATTTTTCTATGGTTTCCTTCCAATTGTGAGTTTTTAACGATCTTTTTATGATAAAAACAGAAAGCTCTATCTCGCAAGGGCCCATGCCAAATGGAGAGAAGGAACAATGATGAGCAAGATGCCGACGATGCATACAAAAAGCTTAAAGGTATGAAGAACATGTGATCAGCTAACAACTATGCATGCACATTTCTTTTATCCAACACAATTAGTATCCTTAGTGTTACAGAAATCAAGCAAATTTGAATCATCAACTATATTCTTTTCCAAATTCTATTGCATGTGCTCTCTAACCTACCATTCTGCTAACTTTCATTAACAGCCATTAGTAAGCCATGAGCTGTCTTAATATTTATCAAATTACTACTGTGCTAATGTAACTTATTATTATTCAATAGTGTGTTCACAGTTGGATCATCTGTAACTTATTATTATTCAATTGGCAAGTCACCTGGAAATCGAATGCAATATTTATTCTTTCATTCTCATTGATAGGATTGCTCTATCTGCATTGACCTTTATGGTTTAGCAAACGAATACTACATTATAATACTCTATTTTCATCTTTGTGTGGTATTTCACCTTTATGGTTTGTCTTCTCTAAAATATTTCATCTTTGTGTGGTATTTATATTATTTATGAATTTTTTGATTGCATTATAATACTCTATTTTCAAAAGAGGCTTAGGATATAAAGATATTGTTTGCATGACAGAATTTTTGGATCTTTTCAACTGCTTCCTTGGGACACTATTATATATGCAGTTAGAATGCAGATCGTAAACCGCCAAACCAAAATCAGCTTTTGATATCGTGGCTTTTAACATCTCTCAATTTTCCGATTTGCTTCCATTATTTTCTGAAAAGATTAATCATTTTTATTTCATCCGAATCATGCAAGGTTTGGCAAATGTATATTTCATGAGTTCTTTTAATGCTTAATTTGTCGTCAGCAGGCATTAATACGTGTTTCTCCTAGCAGTTTCTACCTTGCACTGGCATATTTTGTGATTGTTATGTAATTATGATCTCTTTATTGCATATTTTAATCGATAATTTGCAATTTAAAATAAGAAAGGTATAATGATTTTCACTGCATGGAAGAATTTTTTAGGTTGATTAAGTTGCCTCATTGGGCTATATTGCAGGCCGAGGGTAATACTTCTGAAATTGAAAAGCGTTAAAGAGCCATGCTTAGAGAGCTGAGCTGGAGAGGCTAAAGAAGCAAAAAATCCAAGAAATACTAGATGCACAAAATGCTGCTATTGATGCCGACATGGTTGAAAATCTCAAAGTTCATTTGAAAATCTCAAAGTTCATTTATACTCATTAGTACATTCAATAGATGCCTTTAATTCTAACCATTAACTAAGTGCCAATGTATCATCAGAACAACAAAGGCATGAGACGATTGAAGTACCTACTGCAGCAGACTGAGATAGTTGCTCATTTTGCAAAGGGTGCCCAATCTGTAACAGAGAAGAGGCCAAGAGGAAGGTAATATTTCCCTTGCCTTCAACTTCAGCACTTTTATGCATACATAAGATATCTTAGATGAAGTGTTTTTTAAAGATTTTTCGTAGATAAACATGTAAAGTTGTGTCAACTTTGTTAATTTGTTGTTACTGTCTGATTCTAGCTATATTTCTGCCGAAGAAAACTGGTCTCACCACTGCTTACAAGTTTGAACTCGCTAATTATGGCAGCTTTGAATGTTTTAGAAATTTAGGGAACATAAATTGAATCTTATTAAGCAATTTGAATAGAACATAAACCGATTCCCATAACCCCCTAAAGTTGAGTTCTTCACACAAAACTGTGATTTATTGATTCCCATGATCGAAAATCTTTCGTTTTTGGGTGTCTTCTTTGCTTTTTTGCCCTGCTAAATTGATGAGTTTAAATTGTAGAGTTGATTAAATCAGTTACCTAGGAGTATGAATTTTATACTTCTTTGAAATGAATCATGTTTGATTTGTTAAGTTATATTTGTACTTGGGTTTACTATGTTAATTGATTAATTATGTTATTTTTCTCTGTTTTCCTCCCGTCCGTTTCTATAATTATTAGTTTGTGCATGCCTATGGTGGTCATCCCATTCACTCTGCGTCTCAACACATGTTCATACACCAAAATAAGCTAAACCTCTTTGCAATGCTTAGCCTTTGAATTCCCCTATGGTACAAGTTAGAGACTTTACATGTACAAAAATACCCATAATAGTTAGCAGCAGGAGAGTATTGCCATTGGTTATATATAACCTCATGAGCGAGTTCATTGCGCATATAATCAACCCCCTCTGAAGGTTGTTGTAATGTTATTTGAGGGTTTGGACCAATACCAGGCATCTGCCATGTTATCTGAAGGTTTGGACCAATATAATCAACCCCCTCTGAAGGTTGTTGTAATGTTATCTGAAGGTTGTTGTAATGCTGTTGTAATTTTTTGCATTTACGTGTAAGAACATGCTTTATATGCTTTTTGATATTTTGCAATCATGTTCTTGCTAATAACACTTAGCTTGGTTGTCACTGCCATGATGAAATACTGACATGAATCAATTGTTATGGAATACATGTTCTGTCATTGAAGTTAGCTTGGAATTGGATCTGTTAGATCCCCTCATCAAAATATATCAGTTTTTGTGTTTTGCTTCTTGGTTCAGAACATCAATATTTGGATGCCAATAAATTGCAGAATCTTATTTTAGTTCTTACAAATGTTTCTACAGATCCAATTCACCCTCTAGCCATGTCAAGATAATAGTCCACTTCATTTGTAGATGTATTGCTTCATTTTGAATAATTGTTATGGATATATCCACAATTTCTTTAAACTATATCCATAATTTGAATAATTGGTATCGATGTAAAACAAAATCCATAAATAACTGAAGCATTAGAAGAAACTAAAGCACAAACAATTGGAGATCTGGGAATGATCCTATGGCAAGTCCACATTTGCATCATCTGATTTTTTTGCAGATTTGGGAATGATCCTATGGCTGTTCCTAGCACTAGGGGAAAGGAATATGTAAGTATTTCGTTGAATTAACTGGCCGTAATACCATGAAATGTTATAGTTGGACACTTCCATGATATTTTCATTTCAGATCCTACATCATGGGCAAGGACAAATCTATTAAGTGGCCAATGACAAATCTTCCATGATATACGCAATTCTGTTGTCTCTGTTAAGTGGCCAAGGACAAAATGGTTTTGTTTTCTGAAATAATAACTCCCTTTGTAAACTTAAGATGGTGTGTTTGCCTTCTATTTATATTTGATTTCTTATATATATGTTGCAGGTGAACTTGAGAAAGTGTTGCAGGTTTCTTGATCTTGCTGGTCAGAAGAGCTCAACGCTTTACATCTACAATGGTGTAGCCATGTGGTTGGCTGGCTGGTAAGACATAAAATCTTCATAATTCTTTTCATGCAAATAAACATTTGTGGTTGGATGATCACATGCGTGTTTAATGCCCCAAAATTGTACGAGTTTGTCATTAGCATATTTGGTTTTGGATCACATGAATATTATTACTTTGATAAAAGTGTTACTCATGCTGAAGCTTAAGTAGGGATTGATAAAATTTGTATTGCATGTGTTTTTTAGTCTTCATCTATTTCTGTGCGGGTGTGTAATATATGCATGAAAATTGCAACACATTATCTCCTAAAGATGAGGACACTGCATGTGAATGCATCACAAAATTTTTTAAAATTTGTCCTGGCCATAAAAACATTAAATTAGTTTTGACTAAAATATGGTTCCAGGATATACATTAGATTTAATACATATAATTGATATTATATGGGAAGTAGAGCTTGCCTTTCATCATCATATATGATGTTAGTATTTTTTTCGAAGTTGAAACATATCTTAATTCTTAAGTTTATTAGTATTGTAAACTATTAGCTTGATATCTTTTCATAAAATTAGGCAATTCACAAAAGAGTGATTGCATGTATAATATGCATACCAGAGAAGCGTTAAGCGTCTCGAACCAAGTAGATATTTTAAACTCGAGGCACATTGGACAAGTGTCTGATATGCGCGTGTGAAGCATCAAACATGTGCCCATGTCTATATGCATAGCACATATACACACATGCAGCTTCATGGTAGAAGTCTCCATTTCAAGATTAAGTTATACAGAAAATAGTGTCATCCGAAAATAGTTAATGTTATATGCATATCTTTTGACTTGTGGGCTATCTGATTTTAGGTTGCAAGGATTCTTTTCTTCATCTACTTATTCTACCATTGTAGCAATATAATAATAGTCTTCATTCGCTATTATTATGTAGTATTCTCTGATTCTTTCTGAAATTTGTGTTTATCAGATTCTCTTGGAACATAGCTGTCATAGTGAATATTTTGTCTCTTTCCATTATGCTTCATCCCTTATTTTCAACAGCTAAAAGATTATAAGAAACAAGTCGTTAGCAAAGCATTCGCCTTGGTGAGTCATTAAAGTAAGTCCGTAATCTATCATAATCTCTTTCACTGGGAACATATATTCCATATATCCTATCATGGACTGGTTAAATCAATTTCTGAGAATAAAGTTGAGAATAAATCTGGAAAGAACTGTCCATTATATGCATGAAGCCCAAATGGGCACAATTAAGAGATTGAAACAACCCACCAAGAATCGAGGAAAATGAACGGGTCATTAGCTTTAGCAGTAGCGGCAGAAGCTGGTTGTTTCAATCTCTTTAGCAGAAGCTGATTGAAACAACCCACCAAGAATCGAGGAAAATAATCGAGGAAAACAACCCACCAGAACCTGGTTGCAGGCACTATTGCTGTTACTGCGATAGTCCATTCCTTCAGTTCTGATTTTATTTGTTTTGGTGAGGAATGATTTCAATTTGTTCATCCATTTTTCATCATGACCCAACTCAAGATATTACAATGATGCCGTCTTCCATTTGTGGTTTTTCGTTTTGGTGATTATTTATGATTTTTTTTGTTTGGGTGAGGAATTCTTCTTGAGCTTAAAAAAGCTGAATTGTTCTAATATTGTTGCTTGGTTAGTTACAGGTAGTGGTTGTGGATGCATGCTTGGGTGCCCATTTCAGAGGTGGTCACTGTGCCCATTAGCCAGACTGCAAATTACCGTCTCGATCTCAAGATATCCCAATTTTGAGGTCTGTTTCTGTGCAAAGCCACTAGCTTTGTTCATTTATTTGATAACTCTGTTTCCCTCCCAAGAAATATATGATAATGATGGTGCAGATGTTTAATATTGCCTGGGAGAAGTTTACCCATTATATATAATTCCAGTCTAAGGATAATGATATTTTTCTTGCCAAGGCAGATTGAAAATTCATTTTTAACATGAATATCAATTTCGTCTATTTAAATATCATTGTTCTTATTTTTAAAGATTCATGCTTGATGCCAATAAACCAAAAATTTTGGGTTGTGCTGATTTTTTCGTGTTTAAATGGGTGTTACATAATCGTATTAGTGCTTCGTTTCTGTGATCAATAATATGGATTTATTTCACATGACCAACCTAATTTTGGTAAAAGTCCCATTTTTTAGATAGCAACTATGAAATCTATAGGCCAAATTAATTCGATTGGTAAAAGTCCCAACTCTTTTTGGGCTTCAAGACTAACATACTGTAAATTCTTTGGAATAGAAAGAGACTGATTACCAAAAAATAAGATATCAAAAAATAGGCAGTACTTAGTGATAAACTATAATGGAAGAATCAATGCTACAAATAGAAACTAGAAACTAGCTAGATATGATTAAAACAAAAACCTTAAGCTATCACAACAAAAAGAAATTTAATGGCCATAGTAACAGAATACTGGATAAAAGTATGAATAGACCAAAAAACTTTTGGAGTTATTTTACACAACTTATATGGCACACAGTTATTTTACAAAACTTTTGGTTGTTTCAATCAGCTTCTGCCGTTATTGCCTAAATGGACAATTGCAGTCATTCATTGCATCAGTTAATGCATGGTAGGATTACGTTCCATCTTTGTTTTACAAGTTTGCTGATATATGTGATTTATGAGGTTTCCTACCATAATAGGAAATAAATGTCAACATATACCGTTGCACATTTTTAGTATTATCCTTTGTGGATTTATTTACCTTTAACGTAATCAATGGACTACAAATGCGCCTCTTCAAAACATGTTTCAACCGCCCTACTACTGCAGTTTGATATTCTATTTGTTTGTGTCCTTATAGTAGTATGTATTATGATTTGTTTTACCACTGCATTTTACTATTCTATTTCCTTTTTCACTGCAATAGAAGTATTAAACTCCATCAATCATAATTGTGACATGTATGTTAGCATATTGCTCAAGTGCAGGATTCTATGGAGGATTTTGTGCTGATTGGAGATTTTTGTATGGAAGCATTTGTGTAGGGATTATTTGTTCTAGAAATCTTCTGTAGGAATTATTTTTTCAGCCATAACATCAAAAGCCAACATCTTTTTTTAGTTGTTTGTTTAGTTTGGCTTTTTGGCAGATGCTTCTTTGTTGTTTGTTGGGCATTTAATTTTTATGTGTGTTTCTCTGAAATTTATTTTTATGTAAAGATTGCCAGCAAACAATGTTTTTGAGCGCACATAATGATTGCCTGCAAACAAAGATTGCCTTTGTTTTACATAAACATTCACTTCGACTTTGACTTACAAACAAAGATTGCCTGCAAACAAATTTTTTGAGAGCACTTGAGAGCACATAAACATTCACAAAACCTACATTGTTTTTAGTGAATTGTTTTTGATTGGATGATTTGTTTTTGTTCATTATTATATAGAAACTGATGTGCATTGTTTTATCATCAGTTAAAAAATCATCATATAAGATTCCATTAGTTTGCATGGAGTTGAATGTTATCAGTAGCATGTTATCTCTTCTAGGCATGTAAATTGAATCCATGTATTGATTATGCAACAAGAATATGTCTACTTACACAGAAAGTTTGTCATATGCAACACATATATTCATAATTGCACTTAGACCCCTTGCAGACCAGAAATAAAATTGTATGACAGGTTCAAATACTGTATACTGATTGAAAGAAAGAATGCTTTGATTCAAATTCTGAATCAGTTGTTTTAATTGTTAAATATATGAAATCAGGAATCTGACCTTCGAATGAGTTATTAGAAAGATCATGGTATGCAAACATTTGGAGTTCCCCAAAAGAAGATGAAATATTTCCATATAAATGATTCATGCGCAAGACCAATGTGCTTATTTTTGTATTTTGAAGGTTATATACATCCCATGTATGCCTATATGCCCAAAGAACCTGGATTGCTAGAAATAAGATAGAGAAGTTCATGTTATTAAGGTACATAAATTTGATATCAATATAGAAATTTACAACATATATGAATTTGATGGGATTTCATATGAAATGGGCATTCTTTCTTTGTGTTTGATTTTTTCCCTAAGCTCATTGCAGAATTTCTGTGTGTTGTTTTGATTGTTAAAGATATGAAACTGTCTGAATTCTGAAGAATATTGATAACATTGATTTCTATTGCTTCCAAGTTGCAGTTCTTGCAACTGTATTCCTTGAAATTTCAATTTCAATAACAAGTTGGAAATTTTATCGACAATGCTGGGTAGAACATATGGGGGTCCCAAACTTTTTTGCGGCAGATCATTGGGTCCCAAACTTTTTATTGAAATTGCATCAAATCATTAAAATATTGTCCAGAATTTGTCTAATTGAAGATATGAAACTGTCTAATTGAATTGATAGTATAATGGTCAGTTTAAAGATTTCTATTGTTGTTAGGATGTGATAGGAGTGTGATCAAAGTCTAGACTAATGAAATCGGATTATTTTATAGTTTTTATAGTTTTTTTCGTTATGAGAATGATTGTTATGTCATCTTCATATCTGTTTGGATTTTAGATGCCTTTGTGAGGCCTTCATACTGTTGAAATATATGTTAAAAGGTCAAGGGAGGACAGAGTAAGGGATTGAAAGAAAAAATTAAATGGGAAGCCAAAGGAAAGTGAAGGGATATAATGAAAGAAGAAACAATCCATTTTCTTATCATTTTACTTTGGTCTATCCTAATGAAGGTATACAGTTCTTTAAAAAGCTTAACCATATACCAAAATGGTTCCAAGTGCATTGGCAATAGTGACTGATGGCATGTTTTTTGAATAATGCCTTCCTGCATGAACTCCTAAGTGTTACAATTGTAGCAAGGAAACCAAAAAAAAGCTTTTGGAAATTCTTGGTAGCATGCCTTTTTTTTGAACTTCTCAGAATTCCAATAAACTTCTCATGGAAATTTCTTGAAAGAAAATCAGAAAAAAGCTAACATATTACAATTGTGAAGTAAATGTTATCCAGCAATAATGCACGAGGCATCAATACATAACATCACTGATATAGAATTGATTAATATGAAAGATCAGATAAATAATAATACTAATGCATCATTGAAGACATCACCCAACCATCCATCATTCATGCAAGAAGCTCAATCTCTTACGATTTTGCTATAGATAAAAAGAATTGATAACCAAAAGGCGATTTTGATATAGATAAAGAGAATTGATAACCAAAAGGCGCCAGTGCGATTTTACTACAACAAAAAAGAATTGATAACCCGAAGGCTCAAATACCAACCACGTAAGAAGCTCAATCTCTTACGATTTTACTATAGATAAAAAGAATTTATAATCCAAACGCGCCCGCGCCGAATTTGTTGTTCTGCGCTGAAGGTGCCCGCGCCGATTTGTTATTCCGCGCCGAAGGCGCGGGCACCAAATTTATTGTTCAACGTCGAATTTGTTGTTTTGCGCCAAAAGCGCGGGTGCCAAATTTGTTGTTCGACGCCGAATTTGTTGTTCTGCACCGACGGCGCCCGCTAATTTGATGTTCCGCACCAAAGACGCGAAGGCCAAATTTGTTGTTCGACGCCGAAGGCACAGCACCAAATTTGTTGTTCCACGTCGAATTTGTTGTTCCGCGCCAAAGGCGCGTGCGCCAAATTAGTTATTCGACGCTGAATTTGTTGTTTCGTGCTGATTATGCATGCACCGAATTTGTTGTTCCGCGTCGAAGGCACGACGCCGCTAAAATTTTTTACGCTAATTTGTTGTTCTTTTAAATTTTGGCTGTGGAAATAATTTTTTGGGGAACAGAGATTTCGCGGGGGGAAATGTTAAATAAACCGTGCCCGCGGGCACGAGGTATGACTAGTATATATATATATACTAGTCATAACCCGTGCCCGCGGGCACGGTTCACTTAAGATTTCACCCCGCGAAATCTTTGTTTCCCAAAAAATTATTTCCACAGCCAAAATTTAAAAGAACAACAAATTATCGTAAAAAATTTTAGTGGCACGGGCACCTTCAGCGTGGGCGCCTTCGGCGCGAAATAGCAAATTCGACGTAGAACAAAAAATTTGGCGCGGGTGCCCTTCGGCGTGGAACAACAAATTCGACACAGAACAACACGCGATCGCCTTCGACGCAGAACAACAAATTCGGCGTAGAACAAAAAATTTGGCGCGGGCGCCTTTGGTGCGGAACAACAAATTAGCGTAAAAAAATTTAGCGGGCACTGCATTCGGTGCGAAACAACAAATTTTATGGTATTTTTCGGTGAGGGTATTAACTTACGCTATTTTGTTGTTCCGCTAAATTTTTTACGCTAATTTTTTACTTTGTTTAATTTAATGGATCATGATTCTCCACAATCTTTGCCAAGACACTTTTAATTTCAAAGTTTATGTTTCCAAGACACTTTTCACCCAAAATTTAATCTCCACAATCTTTCCCAAGACACTTAATTTCAAAATTTTGGTTCCCACGACACTTTTCCCCCCAAAATTTAAGTTTTCCCACAAAATATTTCACAAAATCTAATATCAACCATTGATTTATCAAGATCAAATCTCAGCCACTCTTTAACTTGTCCTAGTCAGCCCTAGAATTCAAAAAACGTTGTCATATGTATAATAGATATCCAGACTTCGAATGAATTTATAAAGATTTGAGCAAGGTGTAACTTGCAATTAGAATGGGTAACCCTATTCTGCAAAAGTCCATTTGATGTTCTCGATGTTAACGTCATCAATACATATGCAAATTTTAGAACTAATCTTATTTGAAATAAATCTCCATACTTAAGGTTATGTCATTCCATCTAAAGTACGTCATTAAATTTCGTACTTATTTACCTTTAAAAAATCTTAACTTCTATATATTTGATTTATTCAAAATCACACTTAAAAAAATCAAAGAATATGCAACATATTTTTTTCCATTTATGAATGATTACAGGCACACAGTCATAACATTGAACAATAAATTATCAAAGACCGGCTCTAGTATGTAGGATCATTATTTTAAAGAACCTACCTATATTAAAATAATGAAATAGTACGACAAAGCAGTCTTTAGTTGAAAGTTGATGCTTCAAGTGCAACTCAATGTCATTGTTCTGTTTAAATGTGTACCAACTAAAAACAGAGTTAATTTCCTATAACAAACTGAGGTATTCAATCTTCATGCAAGCCAGACAATTAAAATCACCCTGATCGAGGATGACGCTTTCACACTTACAGAAAACAGAAAAGAGAAACTCAATTTAAAATTTATTCATCATTAATTCTTTGATTGTTTAAGCGGAAGCTTATTTTAAAAATATGTTCGATTAATCTTCTTGCAGGCTCCAATTGATTACAAAATTGGCCAAATTAAAACACCCTAGGCTTTGGTGGAGGGAATGCAAGAAAAAGAAAAGAAATGAAATGGTTAAATCACTTTGAAATCTCTAGCCATAAATTTTAAAAAGATCCATTCATACACTTGCTCCGTTATCAAACTTAATAAATAAACCGTAAAAAATTTAAAAAGTTCAATTCATCCACTTAATGAGCAAAACAATGGCAGACAAAAATCACACCACTTTACAAATACAACGATCAAAAAACACATAATACACGTAATATGGCCACAAAACATTCCCAAAAATCAAACCACTTTTTCAGATTGGCAGTGGCTAATGAGCATTAGCGATGGCTAGTAAGTGGCTAATGTTTAAATTTTTTTTAAGAATAGAAAATCAAACAATTTAGGTATACCATATTTACAAATACGCGCATTTATATGAATCAAATTCAGCCCACCAGATTCAATCAGATTACAATTTTCTGAACTACAATACTTGAAGAGAAAACTTTGTTTGTCGTGTATTCAAACAATACTCATAACATCACCAACTTCATTGAAAGCTAAGAGTCAGAGGTTAGGAAACTACAATTTGCAAACATCTAACCACAACATATAACAAACTACGAAATATTCATCAGCACAAGGTACATCCATTCTACAACCATCCCTAATACAAAATTTTCTTGTAAGTTACTCGAATTGGTACAAATGGGTGACCCATCCAAACTTTGTGAAATGCTGTAACTTCAAGGCCGTTTTAAATTACATAAATCCACATGGCCATCAAACTGTGAGCATTCCATGCACCATAACCGTCCATGAAAGTTGGACTGATCACCTTGAAATCCCAAATTTCTTCCAGTGAATCACTAAGCGGGATCGCTGGTGAGGCCCAAGAAATCATCTTTTATGGTTCCAATGCAGAACTGAATAGAAATAAAGAAAGTTACACAGGATGCAAATCAGCAATATTTCAAGAAGTTTGGGGAGAAAATATGAATCAATATGTTGCACAACATGCAAATCAGCAATATTTCACATGGCAACTTTGATTAAGAAAGTTACACAGGAGTTTCTTTTGCTTCATGCAATAAAGGTAATATTTCTGGCTCCATCTTGTATGATTATTGTGAATGACTGACTGGAGACGGTTCATAACATTTTTGTTTCCTTTTTGGGTCTATCTGGTTCTAGGAAAGCACAAGTTATTATTTTCAATCCATGGACCTGATTGAAACCTACATTTATTTGTTTGTATGCATCTCGCACTAATAGCGTTTCAATTACTAACTGAATTGCTACGGCAGTGTTAAAATGGCTTATTTAGCCCAAACAAACTTCAGAATTTTATCAAGGGATTAAGGTGAACAATGGATACAAAAATATTGGATTCTTTGCTACACTTTTTGATACATTTGACAAATTTGTATCTACCATATACTCAAAAAAGTAAAAAGTAAAAATTAAACTGAGAAGGATAAAAAGGCATTTCTGACCAATTTAAAATTGTGTCACGCATGCACCGTGCATAGCAAAAAAATTAGTATTATTAGTGTATTACTTGATTGGAAATTCGTCAAGTGTCAGGAAGTGGTCATTTGATGTAACATGCTAAACATCTCACCTTACCCTTTTCTTTTAAAGAAAAAAATTCTGTAATATGTTAATATTCCATCATTATTATTTATGACATAGAAAACAATATATAAATCGTAAAAGCTTCTGAAATGGTTTCTCTCAATTAGATAGATCAGTGTCAACTTAGTCACCAAATAGCAGTCAGAAAGACTGCAAGGAAACTCATAAACATGTAGCATATGGACAGATTTCATTTTCGAATGGCTAAATTTACCATGGGATTTTAAAATGAGCATCAGTAACAATGTCCTTGTCATGTAGTTCTATTCACAAGTTGGCATATCAACTGTAACGATATTACCTGCATTCCACACTAAAATGCAACTGCATGGAGAAGAGCCATGGGAATTATAAGTTGCCCCTTTTGTGCCTTCAGAACTTCTGACACTAATCTAAAATCACAATGTGACAACTTAAAATTATTGGTGAGACTTAAGCCAGCATTCAAGTGCACTGATGCTTATTGAGCAAATAGGTAATGCCAATGCCAGAACTTGTTGTCCTAACTAAAGCTCTATCTCAAATAATGACCAGCATACTTAATAGGTCCTTATTTTATATTAACAAAACAATTAAAATTAAAACTTCATCTGACATTTCAGATCCAAAAGATAAGTGTAGTACAGTTAGGCACACTTACTGAGCTTGCACAAAGAAGAGTATCAAGGATAACCCTAATCAGTGGTGTAAACGTGATAATTCATTCTGTGAACTTAGGGAAGTACTCATGTAATAGCACTGGCAAAAACACAAACTTCAGTTAGCGACCGTCAATAGTAAAAAGGATGTATATCTTGAAGCACAACTTTGGTGATAATGTCTAATTACCTCCAACAATAGTTGGGACCAAGATGAGCTGGAAAGTGCTGATGGCCAAACCCTGAAGGAAAAATGACTTCACATATTAAAACATGAGAATTATTCCCAATTTCAGGTGGGATTGGTCCAGATATTATATGCAATAGACTAAAAAAAGAACCTATTTTTTCAGAGCTAGCTAAATGAAGAATATAATATTCAGAGAAAGCCAAAAGGAATTTTGTGTTAATCAGGAGCTTACACAATCTCAACGTTTGTCAAGTTGCTTACGCTAGGAGACAGTGTATTGGACAGATTTTGGCTTGCAGTTGCCCTTCATCAACACACCATTAAACAGAATTAAACAAAAGAAGTTTTTAAGAAGAACTTGATGGTACTGTTTACTTCAATCTCTATGAAAGTAAGACTTACAGCTCAATGACCAAGTTTTTTGAAGAGCAAGTGACCATAGCCCAACTGCAAGGATCAACCGAGTCATGATCCCAATTTTCAAGCACACCATGATGGCATGACGGTCATTCAATAAAAAACAAATCATGAGCCTTCTGCCTAGGTTGCTGCATTTGCATGTATAAATGCATCAAACAACCTCTTTATCAAACCCACCTCATGAATAGAACAGTAACTCGTAGCATTAAATAGCCCCCAAAACAATCAAAACTACATTTACCCAAGCAATACATGCTGGAGTATTCAAAAGTTTCGATTATAATACCGGTTATGGTGGAAAAAGGCTTTTACTTAACAACTTGCTTGACACAAACTTAAATGACTAAGGGAACATAAATCTGAATTGAATTAAAGTAAATAATGACCTCTGATGTAAGTTAAAGCCATAATTCTAACATAATCCAGAACAAAGCTTTATTCTAAATCCTCAACAAAACTGTTGAAATAAACATCAACTGCCAACTCCAAAAAGTAACATACACCCAACTTGAGAAAGAGATTAAAGAAACAACCCTTTCACGATCTGCTCCTTATGAAAAATTTGGATTTTGGGGGGATCTCACTGCTTCATTTTCAAAGAGTATGAGTGTTAAAGTTAAATGACCCCATACAATATCCCCGTTTTTAGTTGAATTTGTATGCATAAACAATTATTTGTTGGAAGTTTGATTCAAATTAGTTTGAAAATCTTTCGTAGGGTGTTTCTTTTGAATAATGAGGATGATGACAGTCATTGCATGCCCAAAAATACCAAACAGAATGATTATTTAGACATACAGTCGATCAGATCACCACATACTGAAAACAATTTCAACACAGAAGTAATAACCGTAGTAAAAACTGATTTTTCCACGCCTAACTTACAATTTTTCAATTAAAATTTAAAATTTTGGTCACATGTAGCTACTTTCATATAGAAGATCAGAACTGTCGGTTACATATAGAAATAGCCATAATGAAATTAAGTATTCTTACACCAAAAATATAATGAACTGTCAGTTACATATTGGTAGATAGATATTGGGGGGAAGAATGAAAATTAAAAATATAATGACGCCCTCCCAGCGGGAAGTAACAATTTTTTTGCAGGTATGTTACTTCTTACTTTTTGTAGTGGGAAGAACATTGATCACTCCCAGCAGGAAGAAGACAATGAGCATGCAAAAAAATTCACCCCTTCTGTAACCTCTTAAAAAAATTTTGCAGCTCCCCAAGAAGAGAAGTGAGTGATGTGGCTTCTTTTTGTTTTCCCCCAAAGTTTTCCCCCCTAAAATTTTCACAAAACATTATCCTAACTATTGATTCCTCATGATTCAAAACATAATGTGTAGAAATTATTCATTAAATTATATCTTTCAGAAAAAATCTACTACATTATCAAGGTAATATAAAACCCATGCTGATTAATCCAAATAAACCAAATAAAACTTAAAAGGAGATGGTTTGCGCTTATATTTGAGTTATACTTGCATCTTCGACTTATACTTATACTAAAAAATGCACTGATTAATCCAAATAAACCCAATAAAACTTAAAAGGAGATGGTTTGACCTTATATTTGAGTTATACTTGCATCATCGACTTTAGCTTTTGAAATGATGCATGCATGTTAAAGACAAAAATTAATATTAATATCATATAAAGTAATGTGAACATGCAAGTATATGACATTGAAGCAAATCAAAGTAGCATTGTGCAAAATTGGTAAAAAAATTCTGTGCACAATTTTTATGGGAATTGCAAGGTTGTTTCAAGTATAAGAGAGACCGAATTCTAGGGAATTAAAATGACCTTTCTTAAGGCAACGGTAGGTCTCCTCAGGACCTCAGCTGCAACAATCGAAGCTGCAACCTGCAAGGAAAATCAAAAACATCGAATTAGGCGCAAAATCAAACAATACCCAAAAATTCGTTGTCTTGTTGAGAAAAAGATTCCTCATGTCGATGTTGACCTTGACCACTGGTGAACTGATGAGACCTGACAATTTATTGTTCGATGTCTCACCGCCTACTTCACAACGGTATGATGTGAGATCATATTTCTTGAGGCCGAAAAACCTAATTCACCATTATCTAAGAAATGAAAAATAGAGAGTAAGAAAGCGAGAGACAGTGAGATCACTTTTGCTTTTGTTTAGCATCTTGCATGTTAGTCAAATTGAGTTGTAACAAAGTAGGGGGATCAGGGTAACCAACCCAATTTGATGGGTTTTTGCTAACTCAATAAGCAAATCACCAAGAAGAACAGCGAAAAGTATGGACTAATATTCATACAGATAACAAAGACGTAAACATAATTTCTTCATAGGAATGCAAATAGAGTTAACAAAACTCATAAAACATAAACATAAATTCTGTTTCAATAGCCATCAACTATTATTCTAACACTCATTATTAACCAATACAACGAACAAATCATGATCATGTAGACCCGATACATAATTAGATCTCGTTCACTCCGAAAGATAATTTAAAAACATACATATACAGTAATCATATATGAACTATTCAAAAAAACAAAAAAAAACATCATGATCAGAACAGGTGCATCACATCGACTCGTACAAAGATCGATCATTTAATCACTAATAGATGGAGTACTCTCAAATGATCCATCAAAAATTGGGTCACCCAACTAGATTGGATCCTGGATTTTTGAAAATTTATTGAATCCTTGCTATGGGAAGCATGCAGTAATTGAGGTAGAACTTGCTCTACGACGATGGTAGGATTTCACCTTCGGAGATGAAGGAAAAAAGTTGTTTCAAAGCTAAATAGATTGTTCTTAGAATCAACAAAGAGGACGAAATCATATCATTCCTTTTAAAGATGAAAGGCAGATGTGAAACTCTATCTACAATGAAGGTGATGAAGCCATGGAAGATAATAGAGACATTGTTGATGCTATTGTTTGAGGAGACCTCCCAGAGCTGGTGTAATGCAGCCACAAAATACATTGTTAATTGGGATTGACCATTACTACTACCTCCTAATACGTCGAAAAATTAATCAAGAAGAAATTCTTCAAAAAAAGGTTCAAAAGTAGGTTCAAATTCTTTATGCTATATGCATGTACCCTTTACATGTAAAACAATATGCAATTCACCGTTTTGTGAGCAAAAAATAGAAAAGAGAACTATGTAATAATTCATTCCATTCCTATTATTAAGCCCAGAATTGAAAATTCTTGGTACTAATTCTTTATAAAACCACATCACATCTTATTTCCACATATTATATATCAAAATCCACTTAGATGATAGATTTTTAATTAACAAATGATAAAATCAACATCATTTTTTCCTCTAAATCCACAATCAGTTTTTTTTTTAAAAATGCCATAATTGAACAGAAAAAGTAGAGAATCAATGCGAGTGATCGCAGATCTGATGATACCTGTGATGCACGATGTGGATGGATCTTTCTGCAGATCTTTCGATTCCTTCAAGATCTGCGTCGATGCCATCAACCAACTGATCAAATAACGAAAAAAATAAATAACAAAAAAAATCTCCGAAAAAATGGAATCAGATAGAGAAAGAGAAGAATAACCTTTGAATTTAATCAAGACGCAATTCGTCAAAGTTATGTTCAGTTCTTTATATGCATGTACCCTTTACATAGCTAACAATATACAATTCACATTTTTGCGTGGGAAAAATAGAGAACTATGTTCCATTCATATGATCATAACAAAGATTTGAAAAGTCGAGGTACTAATTCTTTCTAAAGCCACATCATATCAAAATCCACAAAATCCACCAAGGTGATAAATTTTCAGTTAACAAATGATAAAAATCAACATCCTTTTTCTTCCTCTAGATCCAAAATCAGACTTTTAAAAATGCCATGATAAACATAAATTCCACTTTGTATTTAATTTGTTTCAAATATATATATCTTAGTTTCATTTTAGAGTTGATCTAACAGCTTGTATAGTTATATACAACCTGATTATCATTTTTCCCCTAAAAACTGATCCAAACTGCAGCACATATTAGACTCTGACAGTTTTTGACATTCTTTCAGCATATGTCTGATGGATAATAGGTTGTAATCAACGTATGTTAATAGATTATCAGGAATATGTAACTGAACTTTTGGATGCACATACATGGTAAGAGTATGGAAAAGAGACAAAAACACTTAAGTTTCAATGTTTGGCTTATAATTTTGATAGCAGTTTAGCTTACATTAATAAACCAAAGCAATTGTCACATCTGCTACACTAACATTGTCGATCACTGAAATTTTTACCAAAGGAGCGAACAGTATGCAAATGAAAAAAAAGGGAAGTGTGTAATCTGACTTTTGCCTTGGTCAGCAAAGCAAAAAAAAGAGTTCATATATGGGTGCTATGATTGCAGTGTAAGTTTATCGCATCTTAATTTTTTTCCCTTTGAAATTATCGCTTTTCACTTCACCTTCTTGCTATATTTTCAGTCTAATTTAATTTAATTAATTAATTAATTTTAGTTGATGGACTTATGATCATTGGATTAGAGCTTTTCTCATATTGTGATGATAGGTGTCATATAGCATGGTTTCATTTTGATATGTCTCCAAACATCACAGCAGTTGTTTCATGTTTAGCATTTCAATTAAGATAAATTGGTTTACATGATTGCAGCTCACGTCTACAATTATTTTAGCAATTCTATGTGTTTAAATTTGGCCATATTTCTTTGATTAAAATTTGTACACTTAATTGCATAATCATTTACAAATAGAACAATTTAGGGAAAACTGATGAACGAATTTTATCCCAATTAAACAAATTTACTTCATGTTCATCATTTTCCCTTCCCATTTATTTTAATTAAACATCCATGCATTTCATAACAAATTCAACAAAATCTGGAAACTAAAAAAATCCTAAAAATTGGTACCTCAAACTCACGAATGAGGCTATGATTTTTTGCAATCTGCTTCAACAATCTGAGCCACGTCCTAATCCTCGGGCTTGGCAGCCATGCCTACCCCGGCCTTCCCCCTTGCGGTGGAACATCAAGCCCTGCCTACCCTGGCCTTTTGCCTTATGGCGGAACCTAATTTCCTCTCTGGAAACCTTCACAGATTAAAACAATTACATATTTCCATGCTTCAGAACATTGCAATTTATTTACAATATCGATCAGCGAAAAAGGAAGGGTTCACAAAAGAGAGAGAGCTACATAAAAGCCATACACAACAATAGTTTTATCTGCATCACATCCTACGACCATCATCTAACTCTCTTAGCATAAGGAAAATACAATGACATTTTATTTACCGATGAAAGGCTTAAACAATTATACATGATATATCTGATGTATCTTTAAATAAATTTGCAGCCGACATAAATATTTTGATTTTGAAACTTGAGAGCTTATAGAATAATACAGTACTTACCGATGAAAGGCTTAACAATTATACACGATATATCTGATGCAAATTATGGTGGTTGCATCTGTAAGTACTTTATCATTCTAAATGCACTCATCTGCAGAATAATTTTATAGATTTATCAATAATCTTTCTATTCTGGTGGTTGCAATATAATTTTACAGATATATCAAGAACCAGATGCAACCACCAGCCTACACTATGACACAACCAACATAAAATTTTACAGATGCAACCACCTTGAAGTTGAACAAAGTAATACAGTACTTACAGACAATGCGTGCCTTTAGAATCAAATCACACCAACCCACACACAAAAAGAACAAAAAATTGACCAACACAATTCAAAACTGCAACATTTCTATGGACTTATTCAGAACTCTAGCAGGCTACTCAGTAATCAACAGCAACATATTCACAACAATACATTATGTATCATTTTTGTTTCTTCATGCTTAAAACCTTTTGAATAATTACAATGTCCCTACACCCAAAATCAAGTTGGTTTTTTATTTTTATTTTTATTTTTGATATATAAAGATAATAGTGATTGTTGCAAGTAGAGGGCATTGGGGCAGTATAATCTGTCCAAACTGTCACTGTCTCATTGATCAGAATTTGAAGTAACTCATTTGTCCTCTGGTATTTCTAATGTTTATGAGATTCCATCTGAACAACTTAATCTCTCAATTTTCCTATGCTAACATATATAGAGAAAGTTAAGGAACATAATTTTTCTTGAAACTAAAAAGAAAAATATATACCACATAAGCTAGCTAAAGTATCATATATCCTAACAACATTAGAAAACATCATCTCAGATCTAGCATCAAATCTAACTTTTCTACTTGAAAGATAAAAACACAACAATACCCATCAACAATGCCAGTTGGTGTTAAACTCAGATGGGAGTGGAAAAACAATGTATTAATAATTATACATCAAAAAATTCAAGAATTTAAAACTGCAATTTGTTTAGCTCTTATGCATTACATTCAACTAAGAATGATGCCTTCAAATTTAGTAACACAAAGGATACCACAAAAAAATTAAAAACTATAGGAATGTGGTTACATATTTCGAAATTAGAACATTTCATTGAACCAAATAAAAAAGAATAGCAGAGCTCCCGAGTTCACAGTTTAAAAATTGGGATGTAAACATATTTATGCCATGATCCAGTAGAACCAGAAGAATATCCTAGGATGTTGCCAAAAGCCATCCAAATGTTGCCAATATCCTAAGAATATCCTATTACGAAAAAGGAACAATGCATTGATTTTAGCATTGTGCAGCAAATTTGAAGAGAGCAAAAAATCGTTTGTTTTGTCATCCAATGATGGAATAATTTTTTTAAAAAAATACCTTAGAGATCAGCCATCAAAGCTCGAGCTGGGCCCTGTAAACCTTTAGGAATTAGAGATATACAAAACATTTATGAATGAAAGGCAAAACATTTATGAAGGAAGCTTACACCCTCCTCCTCAGATCAGTCATGGCCATCGACCTCCCCAAAAGCCCCAACGGAACTCTGACTCGGTGGTTGCAGATCTGGATGCTGATCTTGCAGATCTGGGCTTTGATCTTCTCCATGAGCTCAATCGTGGCGCCAGTTCTGCGATGCTTTGGGAAGCTCCGTGATCTCCTTCCTGATCCCCGAACGATGAGCTGCGATCTCCTTCCGTGATCTCCTTCCGTGATCTGCGATGCTTTGCGATGCTTTTGGTTGAGGTTTTTGGGAGAGAGAAGAGAGAGAGAGAGAGAGAGAGAGAGAGAGAGAGAGAGAGAGAGAGAGAGAGAGAGAGAGAGAGAGAGAGAAGAAGAAGAACGATGAGCTTTTTGGCTTTGCGATCTGGGCTTTGCGATGCTTCAGTGTTTTTGTGACGGGGGAGTTGGGGTTTAGATGCGGCTGAGGTTCCCCCCAATAAATTTTGTTTCCCCCCCAATTAAAAAGCTCTTCCTCCAAAACTTTCAAAATTTAAAAACCCTGATTTGAATTTGATGTGATGTGATTTGATTTCTTATATCCAATATCTCATAACTCAATTTCTCATACCCTATATACAATCTATATAAACATCACACCCAATTACACATAACCAAAACCAAATTCTCTTATCCATTATCTCTTATCCATTATCTCTTAACCAAAATCTCTTATACAACAATACACATATCCACATACAACAATACACATAACCAATATCTCTTATCCAATTTCTCTTATCCAAAAACCCATGATAACATCTCTGTTTTATAATATAGATATATATATATATATATATATATATATATATCTCTATATTATAAAAGAGGGATGTTATCAAGAGAAATTGGATAAGAGATATTGGACAAGAAAAATTGGATAAGAGATATCTATATTATAAAATAGGGATGTTATCATGGGTTTTTGGATAAGAGTTTTTGGATAAGAGAAATTGGATAAGGGGTTGAATTGTATTTGGGTTATAAAAATGAGGGATCTTATCATGAGTTTTTGGATAAGAGAAATTGGATAAGGGGTTGAATTGTATTTAGGTTATAAAAATGAGGGATGTTATATGAGTTTTTGGATAAGAGAAATTGGATAAGATAAAGTTGGAATGGTGTTTTAATTTGGGGGGAAACCATTAATTAGGGTCTTTGAAATTTTGGGGGGCTTTTGAAAAATTACAGCCATCTCATCACGCACTCCCCAGTCACGGCCCCTCTCCACCCCCACTCTCGCGTTCATTCCTATCTCGCGTTCATCCCAAAGTCGAAAAAGTCCTCCAACCTCACAACGCTCCCAGAGCTCCATTGTTTGCGCACCTCCCTCTCCAAGCTCAACGTCGTCCTCGGCCTCTGTCTCCATCATCTAACCACGCCAACCCATAAAAACCCTAAATCGGGCTCCCTCTGACCCGCGACAGCCCCCCTCCCCCTTGCGATCCCATCCCCCCTCCTCTAAAACTTTCCAATCAACTCCTTAGATCGCAGCAACCTTTTCGATCAACGGCCTTCGATTTCGAAGCAAGGTGAGATTTTGGGTCGGTGTTAAGTAATTTTGTTTCAATATTGCTTAATTTAGGGTTTTAGTGCTGATTGCTTGCAGAAAGTTTGCTCATTTTTATCGGTATAGAAAATTTTAGGGTTGGGCGTCTCAGAAGAGGATGATGAAGTCGATGATCCTGAATCCTAGAGGCAGAGCTTTCGTCCTTGGGCATATCGTACCATCGCCTCTCTGAAATTTTCTAAGGGCAGCTTCGTTGTCAATGCTTCAGTTGAGGTTAAGTTTATTCTATTGTTCTTGATGTATTCTTTAGTTTTAAATCTGCTATTTTAAATCTGCAGTTGTAGGTTACGCTAAATTCTTAATTGCTTATTGATTTGAAGTCAGTTCATTTGAAATGGGAGCAATCTACTTTCAGTCAATTTTTTTCAGAATTTTTTTTAGAAATGCTAAATTCTTAATTTGGTTGGTTTCTGATAAGAGGTGTTGGATGATGTTTCAGAATTTTGTGGCATGGAGTGGGAGTATTAGGGGGAACTGATGGTTCTAAGATGAGCAATAGAATGAAGGCTTTGAGATTCTTGTTTTATACTGTTGTGATTATGTTGCTCTCGCAGGTGAGCGATTATCTTTATTCTCTTTTAGGGGTTTTTGTATATTGCTGATTGTTTGTTCCTTTCATTAACCATTTGGAAGTTTTGTTGCTATCAAATTTTAACAAGTTTATAAACACTTTAATGTTTTTGAGGAAGCAGATGCTAATAAAGCCGCCGGGATATATGACAATGCCTCCATAGACTATCAAATAGAGTTCTATAAAATGGAAGGTTTGCCACATTTTTCTCCAGTGAAATATCCTATTACCAGTGGTGAGTACAGAATCATATTTAATTTCTTCCCAGTCATAGTCAGATATGAAAATTTATCTTCTTTCTGTTGTTCTGTAGATGTGCATGAAGGCTGTGTGATCATCAACGAGCACACTCCCCTTACCAACCTTTTCACATGTCCTTGGTTCAATGACATTGATCGCTTTACTTGCAGGGATCAACTGAGTTACAACACTGTGAGGGACAAAATAAGTGCTAAGACAAACTGGGCACCCGACATGTTTATGGATTGAGAAAGGCGGAACTTTGTCGTTCAGGTATTTTAAATGTCTATTTATGAAACATACATGTTCAACGTTAAGGTAGGATACATTTGGATGTATCCATGATGTGCAAATTTGTGGGGGAATTATAGCAAAAGATGAGGATATGAAATATCATGGTGCTGAAAAATAAGAGTAGTAGTAATAATAATAAAGGAGAGTAGAAGGGGAAAAAGATTATTTATGCTGGTGCAGGGAAAAAGAATGATTCAAACGAAAATTTGCATTCAGAAAAGGAAAAAGTAAAAATGAAGATGAAGATGAAGTTTTGTCGGTGTTCCGGGCTATTCTACCTTCATATTTGATGCCTATTCTTTTCTAAAATTTCCATATTTATATTTCTACTCTTTTGTTTGTTTATTTATTGACATTTTCTTTTTTAGTCCAACTTTTTCAAACTGCTTTACTTACTGCTATTGACTTTATGCGTATTCTTTTGTTTGTTTATTTATTGACATTTTCTTTTTTAGTCCAACCTTTTCAAACTGCTTTACTTCTAGCGTTTGACTTAATTTAGGCAATGTTTTTTGATTTACTTAATTTATTTTTTGAAGTAATGAATTGCACTTTATGTTAATTTATTTGCTGAAAAGTCCCTATCTGTGATTATGTCTTCATGGCCTTCACAAGGATCAGATTGGGTTTTATCCATGGATGTAAACTGTTTTAAATTGTCCCCATCCTCAAGTTCTGATTGCCACTATTCTCTTCATATGGGAATGTTTCCTGTCATTCTTTATTTCAACCAAGCTATTAGTGGTGTGAATTCATTAACTATTACTGTGAATTGTATGTTTTCTAAGAATGATGATCTGATCTGGAATCCACTCTCAACTACTAATTCAAGAGAATCCCATGCTTGGGTGACACGTCTTAAAATGTCCAATGGAATACTTAGCAACTCTAATTCTACCACTGTTGAAGTTAACGTTAGTCATTCACGTGGTATTATATCAACAAGTGGCCCTGGATACCATCCTATTTTTCAGTTCAAGTTCATGATCACTATGAAAACTACTGATAAAGAGTATCCTAGAGAAACTAAGGGGGTAGTTACATGGAATGATGGTCACAGATAATTTGATCATGGTGAAAGTGCTAATGAGATTTCTTTTGACAAACTGGAAATTAACAAGGAGCATTAATCACAAGCGTCGAAATGGAATCTGAGAACTTTGTCTAATGAAATTGCGCTTTTTAAGGAGTTATCCGAAGAAAATTGGTTAGCATTCTCTCACTTTAATATCATTGCCCTGCTTGAATTTTCAGTTGTTATTTATCCGAAATTTGTCTACCATTATATAATCTTGGCATATTTATTCCCTGCAGCAAATTTGTGAAGTTAACACTAGCACTACTCATTGCTTAGGATGCAAAGACATCACAAGCAAATATTCTCATGAAAAAAGGAACCATTGTATGTAGGTCTTTGGAACTCTTTGATGACTTAGTAAAGCTGGACCCATCTCATGCTAGATACTACAAAAATGCACGGAGTTTGTATATAATGAATCAAGTACGTCTCCCATATTCCTCTTTTTATTGACTTCATCATATCTGTGTGTGTGTATGAAAAGATTGCTTATGTTTGTTATACAATTAACAAAGTTTTTAGCACATTTTACCTTTCAGAAATATTGCTAAGGTTTGGAGGAAAAAGTTAGAAATTTGATGTGTTTCTTTGCTTACTCATACATGCAAATTTGTAATATTTTAGACACAGCAAATTTTGAATTCAAATAAGACATTCTGAATCAAAATTCCGTTGCCAAAGTTTTTAGACACATACAAATTTACTCATAATATTTTAGACACATTCTGAATCATAATATTCTAGACACATATTATGAGTAAATAATATTATTCAGAATTTACTCATAATATTTTAGACACATGCAACTTTACTCATAATATTTTAGACAAATTTACTCATAATATTTTAGACACATTCTGAAAAATATTACTCAAATTTACTCAAAATTCTGAATCAAAATTTGTAATATTTTAGACATTCTGAATTCAGAACAAATAAGATGTTGGTGTCAAAATGTTTTCTCACCATTAAAGCACAACAGTAGGATGCAAACAGTTAAATCCAGCATGTTTTTTTGATTCCTTTAATTTAACAATGCATATAACTTTCGGTTTCTGTAATTTAACAATCCAAACGGTTTCTGTTTTTCCCCTCAGCCAAGAAAAAATCTGGGCAAAATTCCCTCAGCTGCCAAAACTCAGCTGCCAAAAATTCGGGCAAAAATCCAATCGCAAAATTCCCTTAGCTGCCAAAAATCTGGGCAAAAGTCCAACAGCTGCCAAAAAATCTGGGTAAAAAATCTTGCCAAAACTCGGCTTGGCAAAACTCAGCCGTCGGGTTTGTTTTGTTAGAAAAAGATTCAAGATGGTGAAATTTGATGATTGGTTTCTGATTGGGGCATGTCGTCTCTCTGGTGGGTTTCTACTAATGTTTTTTAGTTTTCTCATTTACTAAATGTTATATTTTAAGATTGATTATTTGAAATTTGGTTTATGTGGTCCAAATGCTTGGGTAATCTGTTATGTTCAAGAGGTATTAACTTTTGAGTCACAAGTAGTATGGAAAATGATTTTGAGTAGTATGTTCATTTCATTTTTTAACCCATACACCCAATCCCTGCTGCTTGAACTTGCAGATCTAAGTATCTCTAAACTGATTTTAGTGCAGATCAAACTGTCGGTGCGAGAGTTCTGATTTCTGTTGTTCAGTTGAAGTTTCAAGAGTTCGTGGAAGTGGAGGATCTGTTAACTGTTACAACTGGCTCTCAAGTAAGGTAATTTGTAATTTGTACTGTTTTATAACTGTGAACACAATGTGATAATTTTGAGCATAGCACATTAGCCATTCAAAATCCTGGATTTCATTAGCCATTCATTGTATTCAAACATTAGCCATTCAAAAAATTTCATTAGCCATTCAAAATTTTGATGTAGGCTGGATTCAAAATTTTGTAGCCTCGATTTTTTGAATGGATTAGCCTGGATTCAAACATATAGCCTGGATTCGAACATGTAGCCTGGATTAACCTGGATTTTAATTCCATGCTGGAATAATTCTAACAGTTTCAAAAATTTCACATTATCCTGGATTTCAAACATTTTTTGAATATGGACTGTACTATGCTCAACTTAGTAGTATATGGAATTTTGAAACTTGAATGTACATGATGTGGAATGTGAATGTGAATGTGTTATGGAATTATGGACTACATGTTTGAATATCCAGGATAATGGGTTATAATTCCATATCATGTATATGCTCAAACTTGAATTATGGACTGTACTATGCTCAAACTTGAATGTACAGGGTATTGAATTATGGACTATACTATGCTCAACTTGAATGTGAATGGATTATAAGACACCCATTATCCTGTATATGGAATTTTGAAAGTTGATTGGATTTCAAACATTATCCTGTAATCAATTATACTGGAAAAATTTGCAAGTATATCCAGTTTTGAACTTAATGCTACAATTATATCCAAGTTTGAACAAAATGCTTGCATTAATTTTGTCTGATACCTTTTTCCTTTCTCATTTTGTTCAAACTTGGATATGGACTGTAAAAATGCTTGGATATAACATGCCTGCATTAACCATGTAGGTAATTTAATATGCCTACAGGTCCAGTTATCAACCTGGCATTTTGTTCCTGTAGGTATAAATTGTAGGACCTGTAGGCACTTATCCAAGTATATCCAAGTATATCCAAGTAGGACATGTAACCATGTAACCATAATTTTTTGTTCCTGTTGGTATTAATTTGTTCATGTAGGCATGTTAACTAAGTTTGATAAGTGGACCTGTAACCATGTAACCAAATGCCAGTTTGCTATCTGGATATACTTGGTGAAATTTGTTTCAGTAATGCCATTAATTTTGATATCTGTTGGTATTAATTTTGATATCTGTTTGTATTAATTTTGATATCTGTTGCCATTAATTTTTTGTTCATGTCGGTATTAATTTGTTTTCAGTAATGCCTGCATTGAGTTTGATATCTGGATATATCTGCAAAAATAACCAAAATGCTATTAATTTTGTTTGCAGTCATGTGATCAAAATATCAAATTCAGTAATGTGAAAAAATTTTGAGTTCAAAAATGTGGGTCAAAAATTGAGAGCTTAGTGAAATTGAACTCAAAAATTGGTACTGGATGAACTTTTGAGCTCTCAAATTTTTTTGAGAACTTTTGACAGTTGAACTTTTGAGAGGTGAACTTTTGAATTCTCAACAATTTTTGAGAAATTTTGCTAGGTGAGCCTGTAACAGCACCAATTTTTAAGAGCTTGATGAAATTGCACTCAAAATTTTTGAGAACTGGATGAAATTGAACTCAAAAAATTGACATTACTGCATTGTTTGTGTTGTAGTAGTAGCGGATGTTTTGAAGTAGTAGATGAGCATGTAACATTACTCTTTTTGGTAATCCTGCATTTGTTTTGAAGTAGTAGCTGATGCATTGTTTGTGTTGTTATTTTTGTAGGGTGTTGTTAGTTGTCCTTTTTGCTTCGTTGGATCTGCTTAGAACATTGGGAATGCTTGCCGATTACAACATGGGAGTCCTATCATGGGGAATACTGAATTGGGAAACGTTACATCATACAAAATTAATCTTGAAAAATATGAGAACAACACAATCATCATGTTAAAATGGGTTCAAGGATTCAAGACTGAGCCTGAGGAGCTAAAGCTTGCAGTTTGCGGAAGAACTTGGTATTCCCAACTGAGCTTGCACGAGGAGCTGAAGCTTACAGCTTATATATGAGCCCTTACGTTCTTTGCATCAAAGCCTTTTGTTGCATCCATCTTAACTAAAGGGCAAGAAGCTAAAGAAGACATTTCTTGGAAGTACAACTTACTAGAAGAATGTGCATCAATGAGACAATTTTGACGGACTGTTTTGGAGCAAATATTTTACTCTACAAACCAATTTATGTGCTTAAAAACTTATGGCAAAGGACTGTATGATTTGTATGATTTCTATGTTAAACTACATTGCGTACATGTAATTCTTCATCTAATTAATACCTTCAATGTCAATTGATACATGTAATTGTGGTTTATCATTAAAGTTGCAGATTGTGTTTATCACCGAGACAGTAGTATGATGTAGGAGATTGTTGATTTTGTGTTGTTGTAGGAGACTATGGAGATTGTAATGGTTGTTTGAAATATGTAAAATTTTGAACTTTAACGTTGATTCACAGAATTTTTTGTCAGTGTGTCCAAATGTTGAGGAAATATTTATGTACAATATGAAGGCAATTGACTTGAAGTTGCTGCAAAAAAATTCTAATGTTGAAATTTCATTTGTTAGGGGGTGTGTTTTGGTTTGATATGGTTTGATATTCACAGTTTGAATGGTTTCATATGTTGGTTTGATATTCACAATTTTGAATGCATATCAATACTGGAAAGAACTGCATATTTCATTCAATTGTGAAAATCCTATCAATTTCATTTCAAACTTGAATGAAATATCAAACCATATTTCATTTCCAATATTGATATGCTACAAAAAACTGTGAAAATCATATTTCATTCAAGTTTTATATGGTTTGATATTCACTGATTGAATATAATATACATTTTGAATGAACCTGGCAATTCTGGAAGTAAATGTCCAAAGCTCATCAAAACCATATACCCCAGGCAGTATGGATTTTCATCAAAACCAATTTTAGATGGATTGATATTATGAAATTATGAAATTTAAGAGTTTGATATGGCAGTAAGTACATCAGGCAGTATGTATTTTCAATGATGTAGAGATTTGATCAAAACCAGTTTGATATGCTTAACATATACCCCAGTTAGTATGGATTTTTTGTCAAAACCATATACTCATCAAAACCAGTATGATATGGATTTTCACAGTTTGATATTTTAGGCCTTTCCCTATCAAACCAATTGCCATTCATTAGAAAAGCAAATTTCATATCAAACCATATCACATTTCATACAATTAACAGTTGAAAATATTATTAGAGCTCTGGCCATTTGGTTTTGTATCAAACCAATCTGGATAATAACAAACCAATTGCCATTCCAGAATAATATCAAACCAAATCAACCTGTTAATTGAATTTGGTGTACAATGGAATTTGGAATAAACTGAAATGAAACCAAATGAAACATATGTGAATAAACTGAAACACAATGAAACCAAATGAAGGATTTCACAGTTTAAATGGGATTTCACAGATATGAATGAAACCAACAATTTGAATGGGATTTCACAGATATGAATGAAACAATGAAGGATTTTCGCTGTTTAAATTTGCATGAAACCAAATGAACACCAAAATATGATTTTCACAGTTTGATATGTCAAAAATGAAAACAAAATTTGAATGAAATATTCTGTTTGCCAATTGGATTTTCACAGTTGCCAATTGGATTTTGGTGTACATTTTGCTGTTATTTTCACAGTTTGATAAGTTAAAATTTCAATGAAATGCAGTATTGCCAATTTCAATGAAAGTTTTTGTGCCACTACATTCTTTTGTATTTTTACGCTAATTTGTTGTTCTTTTAAATTTTGGCTGCAGAAATAATTTTTTTGGGGAATATAGATTTCGCTGGGGAAAATCTTAACTGAACCGTGCCCGCGGGCACGGGGTATGACTAGTATATATATATATATATGCCCTAATATTTGTTGACTAACTTGATTGGCATCTGATCGCTCAATATTTTACACCTTATTTCTGCATGTTTTCACGCCATTTCGATTGCTCATATTGCGATTTTCACGAGTATTCGACGATATTGCGTTACTTTTCACTATTTCTTGTTTTTGTCGGATTTCAGGAAATATAGAGCAATCAGGAGCAAAAATGAGCTTATAGGACTTGCACTGTACTGGAGCGTCGCCCATGGCTCTATCGAGGAGCTAACGGCGATGGAAGATGAGTGGAAGAAGAAGGAAATCGATAGAATCGATGAAGAGGCGAGGAGAAGAAGAGTTGACTCCAGAAACAGGCCACTAGGTCGAGTAACACAGCCCACTCGGCCGAGTGAAGAAGCGCATTCGGCCGACTACAACTGATACGAAGGGATCTTGAGCCACAATGCACTCGGCCGAGTGGTAAATTACACTCGGCCGAGTAAAGAACTCCACTCGCCTGAGAGAGTCAGAATTTCTGAAGAAAATCAAGACAAACTCTCTGGAATTTTGGGAGAACATTAGAAGACCCTACTCGGCTTAGTTGAGAAGTCCACTCGCCCGAGTGAAGAATCCCACTCGGCCGAGTGAAGCCGATGACACGAGCGCCTATATTTTCAGACAACCTCTCATTCTTTTGAAATCTGCTATCATTCCAGAGGTCAAAGTATTTTTCTCATATTTTTTATTGATAGTAGACTTCATGACGGTTCCAACGCTGATAAGAACGTGTCAATCAGAGGACGGATGAAATCTGGAGAATTTCTGCAAGTCGATGCTGCAGTGCTGGAATTCTCATGTCAGTGTCACTCGGCCGAGTGACATTTCCACTCGGCCGAGTGAGATTCCCACTCGGCCGAGTGACCAGTTTTTGACAGTTTTTGACAGAGTGTTGTTTTCTGGAATTTCTGTAGGAATTCTCACTTGGTCGAGTGAGCTTTTCACTCGGCCGAGTGAGCCGCTCCGCCTGCTGCGTAAAGTACGATTTCTGGGCTGCGCAGGGGCAGTTTGGTCACGATTTTTAGGCGATTTTAGGGGCTTTTTCTAGGGTTTTTTGGGGGCTATTTAAGGGATTTGTAGCCATCATTAGAGGGGGTTCCCATATGTTTTCTTAGGGATTATTTTAGAGGTTAGGCCATGACCTAGGCCCCCTCTTGGATCAAAAAGCTTGTATTTGGATTGAAGTTCTTCATCAAAGCTAAGTATCTTTGTTCTTATTATTCGAATCTTTGATTTGATATCTTTATATATGCAAGCAATGTTTTTTATCGATTTCTCTATCGTTATTGCTATGTTTGAGTAGATTTGATGTTCTAGGGCATGGGGATGAACCCTATGGATCTAATTTCAGATTTGTGATGAATGAATTGAAATGTTGCTAGAATTTTTAAAGGGGTTAGGTTGTGATTGATTTATTATGGATAGCTAGGAATTTCCATCGATTGGGGTTTGTAAGAGATTGGGTCCCAATTGATAGGAAGCCCTAGAAATTCGATTTAGATTTACGATTGGACTTTTCTAGAATTGGTTTGCAAGAGATTGGACCAAGGCTAGGGTTTTAATTCGTAATTCTATACCAATACCCGTTTGCAAGAGATTGGACGGGTAGGAACTATCTCAATCTAGGTCGTAGCTCGAGTTTGCACGAGAGTGGGCTCGAGATACGATTGAACGATGATGTCGATCCTAATGCTAGTGGCTTAGGTTAGGGTTTGCAAGAGATTGGGCCCTATCCTAGGTTGCTATAGACCGGCAATAGTGCGAGAGCGTGAGCTTGGTTCTACATTTAGTTACGACTAGTTCACCTCAACGCAAGTCTAGTAATATTGAGATTCACTATTTATAATGATGTATGACGATCCGTAGTGGGAATTCCCTAGCCCTAGACACTTTTATTATATTGTATTTGAATCGATATTTGACCAACTTCTTTATCACCGACACCGACATCCACCACCATTTCCATTACATCATTCCATAACCATCTCCACCAATAAGACATTCGTAGTCGAGCCAACCTAGGATAGATTGGAACCAACACCACCTCCTCGTATTCGATACCCGCTCGCCACTTGACCGTGCGACTGCGGTAAGACTACAATCGTTCTCCGGGTGTATATCCGGGGTCGATCAAGTTTTTGGCACCATTGCCGGGGAGGTGTTTCCCGTTGGGTGCCAATTTGTCACAATTAGGTTGATTAGACTACGAAAAAAAAATTTAACGAACGGGAATTTTCACCCCCACCACCATTATTATCATTTCTATATTCTTTTGTGCCACTGATATTTTTCTCCAGGTATTTATCTTTGTTGATCAGGTGTTATGGATTATACTACGTGGACCACAGACTTTGATCAGAGTGATCAGATGGGAGAATACCACTATAATTAGAGTGCTCAGATGGAAGAATACTATTTTGATCAGAGTGCTCAGACGAGAAAAAGCGTTTTTGATGAGATGCATGCACACCAGATTGAAATACAAGACAGGCTTGATAAGAGAAACCTTCAATTGGAATGGGCGAAGAGTGTACTTATAATGAATGCGCTCATGCTTAAGGTTGCAGAGATTTCCAAAGATATCGGTTCTGCTTCTTCATATTATGGGCAAGAAGCATCACCGGTCATATTGCCAGAGCCAGAATGTGCCGTCATCGATCCCACATCCTACGATATAGCTATTGCATATGAACAGTGGATGGACGAAGAGGCAGTAGAGGAAGCATAAATTGAGTCATGTGTGCATCCAGAGGAGGACACATTTCAGAGATTATTGGAGGGCCTCTTGGAGTCAATGAGGTCTGCCGGTTCAGAGAGCATTACAGCAGGTGATGCATTTGAGCGACGATTTGCAGATTTTGTTATGAACCGTGTTTCAGCTGCAGGAACAATTGAGGAGGACATCCATGTCAGTCTTGAGGGGGATAGACTATATTTTCAGATTGCTTGCGGGCATTTCCCTCCACATGATACATCCCCACAAGTTGACATACCTGAGCAGCCAGCATCACCATTCCAGAGAGAGCCAACATTGATAGTTGATGAGAAGGCAAATGAGCACACTGTCGAGCCAGAGCATGCTTTTGAGGAGGCCTTACACACAGAGCCAGAGCTAATCACCAAGGAGGTCATGCATCAGGACGAGGACACAGCCATTCATGAGGATCCCGAGCACTATCCTCTTCCATTAGAGCTCCCACAGCCACCTCATCCTTCCACTGACGTCGAGGACTATTCCATAGAGCTTACTGCTCCCACTCAGGGAGATATTTTTACACATCCCATTTCTGAATCATGTATTCCATTTGATATTTACTTTGATTCAGATATTTTTGACACGGTATACCTTTTGCAGTGCACGTAGAATTATGGATCAGAGGTATGCTTGGACGTGTCACAGTTTGACCAGCCTCTCGAGGAAGTCCACACATATGATCTAGATTTACCTGAGTAGCTTAGAGAGGACATCATGGAGACAGCTATCACAGCAAGGGAGGATATTGGATTATTTCCAAGGAAGTATCGTCTACCGTTATTTATTTCATATATTTCTATAGACGATCCTCTTTGGGATACTTTTATTATGAGGGTGAATTTTTTGCAGCAAACTGATGCATCCTATTCTCTGTAGGGTACAGGTGGAGTCCTTGTGGGAATGCTGGAGGATGCATTGCTGGAGTTCGTTGGAGTCCGTGGACACACGCATCTGGCAGAGCCACGGAAGGAGCAGTTGGAGCAATTGCATGCACCGGCAAAGATACTGGATCCGCCTTTTTCTATAGGTGATATCAATCCAGTAATGTAGAAATTTTTATTCTTTAAATAAACACGAATCCTCTCGACAGCGAGAGGACCGTATAGATTTGCTTGAATAAATATCACCTCATATGACGACAACAAAAAATTTTACACAGCAAACCCATTATATATATTAATTGCCCTCTTTATATTTTGATGTGTCACATCCTTTTTGCTCACCACCCATCGAGCATTTCTTTCAAGTGAATACTCACATTCTTATTCGTTTGACTCAATCTCGCTTAGCAAAGCCATGCCATTTTTGATCGAGTCATTTGAATAGGATTGTTTAGCATAAGCTTGGGGAAAAGCGTTCTCATGCATCATTGCATGTGCATGTAGTTGCATTAGGATTTCATGTCATTCATTTCATCATTTTTCATTCACCTCCCTCATATTTATCGTTGTTCCTCATATTTTTTCTTTTATGATCACATTGAGGACAATGTGAAGTTTAAGCTTGGGGGAGTGCATTTCCATGCCATCTAGTTGCACTTTTACTTTATTTTAGGGTTTTTTAGAATTTTTCAAAAATTTGGCATCATCTTTTTGATTTTTCCATCTTATTTTCCTTTTATGTGTGTTCATGCATCACATTGTGTGCTTGATTTTCTTTTCTTTCCTCTCTTTTATTTTCTATTTCTTTATTTTCTTTTCCTCCTTTTGCTAGATGTGTTCCTTATGATGATATCTCTTATTGCTTTAGCAACCATCGCGATGCTTATTATTACATGCCATGCTACTTAGAGTATTCCATAGTCTTGCTATTCACATGTGCTTGCAAATTTATTTCTCTTGATGATTCCTCTATATGAATGCATGATATTAATTGAAGCTGAATGTACGGATTAGTGTTTAGTATGCTTTTGTTGGAAGTGCACCAAGATTCACACATCAATTGTATAACAGAAGCATCTACTCTATTATCTTATTCACCTTCTGTTGCATGCTGATATTATTGTACTCTTACTGCTTGACTTCACTATTTTTTGAAATGATTGAGATTATCCATGCTTACATATGAGTTTTAGTTGATGTATTATCTTATTAAACCGTTTGTGCACATCTTAGAGTGAACCGAGTGCTACATCATTTCTTTCTCCACATATATCTTTTTATTCTTTACATGTCGCTTGAGTTCACCACCTAAAGCTACTTATATCGCATCTATTTCCTGAAAATTCCCACAAAAGAAAAAGGTTGCTCCAAAAAGTCCAAAAAGCCAAAAAGGAGCCAAAAATCAAAAATACAAATCAAATTGCTGCTACAAAAATCCAGAAAGAAAAATGAGAAACAAAAAGGTCAAAAAGAAAATGCAAGATATTTATCTATCTCATTATTGGAGCCACAAAATACTTGGAAAACCCAAGGCAAAAATCCCATTTTCCACTATCATATTCCTTTAGATGTGATGCCTCAAGCTAAGCTTGGAGGAGTGAATTCATTTGACGATATGAGTGAGTATGACATTAGAGTGGAGACGTGCATGAACGGGAATATTCGATAATGCTTAGACTTTGCAAAATATATTAGATATGGAGATTTTTCATGATTTGAAATAAATATGTGAATGACATGACTCTTATTCTATTCTCTATTGCATGCTTGGTGTGTATCTTATATGCTTCATTTATAACTTTTGATTGAAAAGTGCATCGCCAACATTCGTATATTAAATTTTATGAAATGCATGATGTGGATATGATTTGATTGAATGAATTTAGGGAGTCCCTTCCTTTGTTCTTAAATGCTTGCAAGTTCCATGTTTAAATAAGATATGAAATCTTTATAGCATGTGATTCGTACTTTCTGAGTTATCGTGATGTGTAGCTTATGGCTTGAGATCGGAGGGAATAATCTAGCGACCACTTTCACTTCGTATTCTTTTTCTTTCATTTCATTTTCTTTGTTTTCATCTCTCGAGTTCGTCTCTCTACTTATCTTCCTCGAGGACGAGTAAGAGGTAAGCTTGGGGGATTTTGATCGCTCCATATTTTACACTTTTTTTCTGCATGTTTTCACGCCATTTCGATTGCTCATATTGCGATTTTCACGAGTATTCGACGATATTGCGTTACTTTTCACTATTTCTTGTTTTTGTCAGATTTCAGGAAATATAGAGCAATCAGGAGCAAAAATGAGCTTAAAGGACTTGCACAGTACCGGAGCGTCGCCCATGGCTCTATCGAGGAGCTAACGGCGCTGGAAGATGAGTGGAAGAAGAAGGAAATCGATAGAATCGATGAAGAGGCGAGGAGAAGAAGAGTTGACTCTAGAAACAGGCCACTCGGTCGAGTAACACAGCCCACTCGGCCGAGTGAAGAAGCGCATTCGGCCGACTACAACTGATACGAAGGGATCTTGAGCCACAATGCACTCGGCCGAGTGGTGAATTTCACTCGGCCGAGTAAAGAACTCCACTCGCTCGAGAGAGTCAGAATTTCTGAAGAAAATCAAGACGAACTCTCTGGAACTTTGGGAGAACAGTGGAAGACCCGACTCGGTCGAGTTGAGAAGTCCACTCGCCCGAGTGAAGAATCCCACTCGGCCGAGTGAAGCCGATGACACGAGCGCCCAGATTTTCAGACAACCTCTCATTCTTTTGAAATCTGCTATCATTCCACAGGTCAAAGTATTTTTCTCATATTTTTTGTTGATCGTAGACTTCATGACGGTTCCAACGCCGCCAAAAATACATCAATCAGAGGTCGGATGTAATCTGGGGAATTTCTACAAGTCGATGCTACAGTGCTGGAATTCGCATGTCAGTGTCACTCGGCCGAGTGACATTTCCACTCGGCCGAGTGCGATTCCCACACGGCGGAGTGACCAGTTTTTGACAGTTTTTGACATAGTGCTGTTTTCTGGAATTTCTGCAGGAATTCTCACTCGGCCAAATGAGCTTTTCACTCGGTCGAGTGAGCCGCTCCGCCTGCTGCGTAAAGTGCGATTTCTAGGCTGCGCAGGGGCAGTTTGGTCACGATTTTTTGGGCGATTTTAGGGGCTTTTGCTAGGGGTTTTTGGGGGCTATTTAAGGGATTTGTAGCCATCATTAGAGGGGGTTCCCATATATTTTCTTAGGGATTATTTTAGAGGATAGGCCATGCCCTAGGCCCCCCTCTTGGATCAAAAAGCTTGTATTTGGATTGAATTTCTTCATCAAAGCTATGTATCTTTGTTCTTATTATTCGAAGCTTTGATTTGATATCTTTATATATGCAAGCAATGTTTTTTATCGATTTCTCTATCGTTATTGCTATGCTTGAGTAGATTTGATGTTCTAGGGCATGAGGATGAACCCTATGGATCTAATTTCAGATTTGTGATGAATGAATTGAAATATTGCTAGAATTTCTAAAGGGGTTAGGTTGTGATTGATTTATTACGGATAGCTAGGAATTCATATCGATTGGGATTTGCAAGAGATTGGGTCTCAATTGATAGGAAGCCCTAGAAATTTGATTTATATTTACGATTGGACTTTTCTAGAATTGGTTTGCAAGAGATTGGACCAAGGCTAGGGGTTTTAATCGTATTTCTATACCAATATCCGTTTACAAGAGATTGGACGGGTAGGAACTATCTCAATCTAGGTCGTAGCTCGAGTTTGCAGGAGAGTGGGCTCGAGATACGATTGAACGATGATATCGATCCTAATGCTAGCGGCTTAGTTTAGGGTTTGCAAGAGATTGGGACCTAACCTAGGTTTGCTATAGACCGGCAATAGCGCGAGAGCGTGAGCTTGGTTCTACATTTAGTTGTGACTAGTTCACCTAGAATTCAAGTCTTGCATTGATCTAGCCTACAAATCACAACGATGAGATACGGTTCGTAGCGGGGATTCCCTATCCCTAGGCGCTTTATTTCATTGATATTTATATCGATATACGATTGTGAAAATTTTACCACAGACTATTCTTGACCATTTCTATAACTAGGTGATTAGAAGAAGACACTGTCATTGTTCCTCCCCGAGTTCGATACCCGCTCGCCACTATGCCGTGCGCTTGCGGTAAGAATACGAGTCGCTTGTCCCGGGTGCGTGTGCATACCGGGGCGCGATCAAGTTTTTGGCACCGTTGCCGGGGAGGGGCATTTGACGGTTTTTGATTTTGATCACCCGGTTATCTCTCACCATCTATCCATCTTTCTTTCTTTATTTTTCCTTTTTGACTCTGTTTGCTGCCCAATTTACTTGCTTTCCCAGATTTCTCCATAAGATCTTAACAGGAACATGGTGGAGGCAATGTTAATGACTGAGTCAAGCCTGGGAGATGATGACTCCTTTGCGAGCCTTCTTAAAGAACTTGTTGATGAGGTCCATGCCACAGGGGCATTCGCCGTTGATATCGAGGACCCCATTGAGCAACAATTTGCCATTTTTTTGATGGATCAAATCTCCCCGGAAGGGACTATAGAGGGCAACATCAGAGTTGATGTGAGGGACGACAAGTTATATTTTGAAAAGGGCGGAACATGCATTGAAGAGTACTACTCTTCCGAGGAATCCATTGATCAAGCCGAGATTCAGGGAAGTACACTCTACGACCCTTACTCTTATATTTGTGAACTCACTAACGCATCTCTTGATCTCAGGCTTGGACTGGAGCACAATGGCGATCCCATCGATGCCCACACAGAATCGTGCATCGTCTATTCCGATGCACCATCCTCACCGATAAGTGAATCCGAGTCGGCTTGGAGGAGCCCACTCAAGGAGAAAGAACTAAACCCAGATGTTGCAAGGGAAATCAAGCTTACACAAGGAGAGGAAGTAGATGGCACAACGCCACCTGAGGTAGAGCTTAAACAATTACCACCAAATCTAAGGTACACTTTCTTGGGTAATAAATTGACCTACCCGGTTATTGTTAATGCCCACCTCAACCATGATCAACTAGAAAGACTCTTAGATGTTCTTAGGAATCACAAAGATGTGCTTGGCTACACCATCTCTGACCTTAAAGGAATAAGCACTAGGCTTTGCACGCATAGAATCGACTTGGAAAACACCGAAGCCACCTCGATAGAGCCTCAAAGGCGGTTGAACCCTAATATGAAGGAGGTGGTTAAGAAAGAGATTCTTAAGTTACTCGAAGATGGCATTATTTACCCTATCTCAGATAGTCGGTGGGTTAGCCCCATTCACGTCGTTCCCAAAAAAGGGGGAATGACCGTTGTAAAAAACGATAAGGGAGAACCCATTTCTACACGCACCGTCACGGGATGACGAATGTGCATTGACTATAGGAAGTTAAATAAAGCCACGAGGAAAGACCATTACCCATTACCCTTCATTGATCAAATGCTTGAAGGAATTGCTACACATAAATACTTTTGTTATTTGGATGGGTATTCGGGGTTCTTTCAAATTCCCTTGCATGAAGACGACCAAGAAAAGACCACTTTCACATGTCCTTATGGTACATATGCCTATCGTAGGATGCCCTTTGGACTTTGTAATGCTCTCGCCACTTTTCAAAGGTGCATGACATCAATCTTTTCTGATTACATTGAAAATATTATGGAAGTCTTCATGGATGATTTTTCTGTGTATGGAAGTGAGTTTGATTCTTGTTTGGCTAATCTCACAAAAGTCCTCAAACGATGCCAACAAAACAATCTCACCCTTAATTGGGAAAAATGTCATTTTATGGTCACCGAGGGGATAGTGCTTGGGCATCTTCTGTCCTCTAGAGGGATTGAGGTTGATAAGGCGAAAGTTGTGGTAATCGAAAAACTCCCTCATCCTATTAATGTAAAGGGCATTAGAGGCTTCCTTGGTCATGCGGGGTTTTATCGCCGCTTTATCAAAGACTTTGCCCTAATTGCCCGACCACTCACTTCCTTACTTGCTAAAGATGCCCCCTTTGTCTTTTCAGGAGAGTGCTTACAAGTATTTAATACGTTGAAGGAAGCACTCATCTCCGCCCCCATCATACAACCGCCGGATTGGAGCCTTCCCTTCGAGCTCATGTGTGATGCAAGTGACCAAGCCATCGGAGCGGTGCTAGGACAAAGGAAAGACAAGAAGCTTCATGCTATATTCTATGCTAGCAAGACATTGGACGACGCGCAGAAAAATTATACTACCACCGAGAAAGAGCTTTTAGCGGTTGTCTACTCCATCGAGAAGTTCGTTCCTACCTCCTTGGATCCAAGGTTATTGTCCACACCGACCATGCGGCATTGAAGTATCTTCTAAGCAAGAAAGAGGTAAAACCAAGATTGATAAGATGGATACTTTTGTTGCAAGAATTTGACTTGGAGATTAGATACAAGAAGGGAACGGACAACGTTGTGGCGGACCACTTATCTAGGCTTGTTCGCGGCGAGGAGGATGGGAGCTTGCCAATTGATGACACCTTTGTCGGCGAAAGGCTATTCGGCATAACACCCAGAGAGGTGCCTTGGTATGCGGATTTCGTCAATTATTTGGCTTGTGGGATAAAACCATGCGGAATGCCCACGCAACAAAAGAGGATGTTTATGCACGAAGTCCGAAATTATTTTTGGGAAGATCCGTATCTCTTCAAGATTTGCAAGGACGATGTTATTCGGAGATGTGTTTCCAAGGAGGAGGCCACGTCAATCATCTTGCATTGCCATGGTATGCCATGCAGTGGACATCATGCCTCATCTAAGACCACCGCTAAGATATTGCAATGCGGATTCTTTTGGCCGACCATGTTCAAGGATATGCATGACTTCGTCAAGGGATGCGATCGATGCCAAAGGACCGGGAATATATCGAGGAGAAACGAGATGCCGATGAGGCCCATTCTAGAAATTGAGCTATTCGATTATTGGGGAGTGGACTTCATGGGACCTTTTCCGTCAAGCAAAGGAAACAAGTATATCTTACTAGCCGTGGACTATGTCTCTAAATGGGTGGAAGCCATTGCGACCCCTACTAAAGATGCGAGGGTGGTATCCAAGTTTTTCAAGAAAAACATCTTCCCACGCTTTGGAATGCCTCGTACTTTGATAAGCGATGGGGGAAGCCACTTTATAGAGAACAAATTTGAAGCTATGTTGAAAAGATATGGGGGTGAATCATAGAGTTGACATGGCATACCATCCCCAAACGAGTGGCCAAGTGGAGGTGTCGAACCGAGAAATCAAGCAAATTCTAGAAAAGACCGTAGATAGATCTAGAAAAGATTGGTCAATGAAATTGAACGATGCACTATGGTCTTATCGTACTGCCTTTCACACTCCTATTGGCACCACACCGTACCGACTCGTTTATGGGAAAGCTTGCCACTTGCCGGTATAGTTGGAGCACTGCGCATATTGGGCTATTAAGACATTCAACTATGACTACAAGAGTGCGGCGGTAAGGCGACTCTTAGACATTAATGAGCTTGATGAGATTAGACGTGATGCTTATGAGAGCTCAAGAATTTATAAGGAAAGGACTAAAATCCTCCACGACGCACGCATCACAGTCACGGATTTCAAGGTCGGAGATAAAGTCCTCCTATTCAATTCCCGGCTCCGCCTCTTTCCCGGAAAATTGAGATCGCGATGGTCCGGACCATTCACCATCAAGCACATACAACCGGGAGGAGCTTTTGAATTGGAAGGGAAAGATGGAGCCACATTCAAGGTGAATGGACAACGGCTCAAGGCTTATTCCGAAGGAGTCCCTTCCGGTGAAGTGAATTGCGTATATCTACTCAAGGGATGCCCCCACGATCTTTCGTATCTCCTCGATGAGGTGATTGAAGAAGCAATTCCCCACACTATTGGTGCTCTCCATGACGATGGCTTCGAAGAAGGCCAAGCTTCGGGTGAAGAAGAGAAGTTGGAGGACCCTCCAGATAGCTCCACGGATGGTGATGAAGGCAACGCTGATGTCGCAAGAATACGAGCGCTTTGCAAGCTCTCAAAGGCCAAGAACCCGAAGAAAGCTCCACCGAAAAGAAGATCGGCGTCACCGGCCAAGAAGAAGAGAGGAACAAGCTCTAGCTTGGGGGACTTATCCCCCAACATTGCCCATTATGAGGAGGCATCGAGGAAGACCGATGATAATCACGACCCAAATCCAAACGGCCATCCCGACAAGTTTGACGGGTGCATCTCGTATGCGCCCAATATCGCGAGCTGAACGAATATCTAAAGGGGTCGAGCTCATGACCTTAAACGAGCGCTTGCCGGGAGGCAACCCGACGGTTTTTGCGTTGTTTTCTATTTGATTTTCATTTTTGGTTTAGCCTTTTATTAGTCTTTAGAGTCTTTTGTCCATGAGAATCGTGACAACGGGTCCTATTTTTCATGACATGAGAAGGAGAAAGGGAGATCAATCATATGGAGGATGATCGAGGCAAGGAAGAGCGCTCTAGGAATGCGTTCAGGCCTTAGGAGGAGGAAGAAACAGACTGAAGAAAGAAAAACAGAGACCAGAGCGAAAACGAAGAGCCGATGCAGAAACCAGCATGTCACTCGGCCGAGCGAAGACTCCACTCGGCCGAGTGGAGCGCCAAACAGGGAAGTTTCTACAGACCAACTCTCTGTCAATTTCTGTAAGTTTTAGTTTTAATTACCACTCGGGCGAGTGACTTGTCACTCGGCCGAGTGAAACAGATACCCTCCTAGCTCAAAAAATTGCTGAGTGGCAGAGCCACTCGGCCGAGTGGAGTTTCTCCCTTCGGCCGAGTGAAACAAAGCCACTCGGCCGAGTCATAAGTGGCAAGGAGATTTTTGAAATTTTTTTTGGTTTACGCACTCGGCCGAGTGACATTGTCACTCGGCCGAGTCGTAACAATTCCTATATATGCGGCTGCGGGCTGCGCAGTTTTCGATACCAAAAAAATTCCCAAATCACGCCCGAGCATGCAGTCGCTTGAGCTCCCTCGCCTGATTCGACTCGTCCCTCACCCGATACATCCCCCCTTCACCGGTAATCGCCTGCATGTGCCTCACCGATGACTGGCCGCCACCCTCCTCGCCGGCGCCGGCCTCCACCCCTCGGTTCACCCTGTTTTGCCCCAAAAACCCTGTTTCTCACCGTTTTCTCTTGATTTGTACGCCCGTGAACCCCGTTTTCAAATTAACTTTCATATCTATCTATTACCCCCTATCTCCTCCATACATATTGAATATTATCCGCTGATTTGATCGTTTGATTTGCAGGCTCGCTTGGGGAGCTTTGTGGAGTTTTTGGACGTGCCTTGAGCTTCACAGCGGAGGCGTCTCTTCGCACACATAGCTGTTTGCTCTCGCGGCGTGTTCAGGTACACTCGTTCCATCACTTAGCATGCTGCATTATATATTTGGTTGGGATACGTCTCGCGGCACACATGCCGCCGTGCACTAGGCCTCGTACACGGGGAGCCTCTTCGAAGCGGAAGAGGACCGATGACCCCGGTCCCTCTTACGCTAGGGAGGACTCCCCTCCACCTAGCCCGCCACCGCCACCACCACCTACACAGCCGATCCCTACTGATCCTGCCCCTCCACCTGCTCCCGCCGTCGGGCCGATGGGGATCACGTTTCGAAATGATGCACACCGTACCAGATTCGAGCGTATATGCCATCGCTCGATAGTACCCTCTAGGTTTGCACACCTAGCTGACCTTGACCGCCTAGGGGTACTCGAGGGGCTTCTCACGTTCTACGACAACGTGGGATGGCATGATTTTTTATCGGTGTCGGCGGATACTTATATCCGTCCGACACTAGAGGTCCTGAGCTCGATTGACCGGACCCCTAGAGGATGCTCATTCTATCTGATGGGCCGAGAGTGTGAGATCACTCTCGACATGCTTAGAGCATTCTTCCAGTGGCCCGCTGTCCCTGTCCCTGACCGTGACTACGCTCCCACGCACATCCCACCCCCGTCGTTCGACACCCGCACATTCTGGACACGGATCACGGGATCCCCACTTGCCTTTGACCCAAGTAGGGCCAATGCCTCAGCCATCCTGTACCCCTGCCTCTGCATTGCATAGCGCCTCATGGCGACCACTTTCCTAGCGAGGTACGAGTCCGGGACTTTGTCTATGCCAGAGCTCTACATGCTCTACGCGATGACTCGCCCCAGGGTTCTAGACAGGGGTAGCGATGACCTGGTCCCCGCCGTCGAGATCGACATTGCTAGATGGTTTCTGGACCGCATCATCATTTCGGTGAGCGCTCGCTCACCTATTTGTTGTGGCGGTCTTATCACACTTCTAGCCCTTATGACCGGCGTGGACCTACCTGACGACTTGCGTCGAGCTCCGGGCCCCACTTCACTTTCGATAGATGTTATGGCCCGGATGAAGATGCTCCGTCCCCACGGTCGCAGGCACTGGGTGTGGTTGCACGGTCCCTTTAGTGCTGACTACATGGTTCTTTCGAGCCCCGCTCGGACACACATTGGACCGGCCCACGGGGACTGGATTCCAGCGATGGATCTCCTTATCCCCGCTACCTACGTGCTTAAGGCTGAGGATGCTGAGCAGGCACCCCCTACGCCACATGTTGACCCTGTGATCCCTCAGCCTGCACCTGCACTGTATGCACCCCCGACACCTCTGTCCACACTTCTGTCAGTGTCAGGAGCACCTTAGCTGAGTCCACCACCACCACCACCACCACCGAGCCTATGTCCATCGAGCCTATCACCTCTCTTAGCCCCAAGCGTCCAACCACCATTTTAGAGAGCGGTGAGACCTCCTTTACCGCCTCAGTGGCGGTCCTGACCTCACTTTTGTCCACGGCCACCCCGGCCGTCGGCCATTCTGACCCCACTGCCGCTGTCTTTACCGAGAGTGTCGTGACTTTTGTCCCCACTTCTGCGTCACTGACCTCTACTGCTGCCTCGTCGCCCATTTTTCCTTCCACTTCTGCTGTTGATGCTGCTTCCGCTTCGACACAGCCTGCGTCCCAGCCTCACACCGAGGCTGGGCATCACTTACCAAGCACAGCACCCCTTCCACACTTCCCTGCTGGCCCCATCATATACACTGCCCGCCAGAGACAGCCACGCACATCACCTGTTAGACCTGTGCGTCCCTCCGCTACACCACCCCCCAGACACTCTAGTTCAGAGCATTCGTGCTCTTGAGGGGGCTGTTAGTGGACTTCGAGGAGACTTTAGGGCTCTCTCTGCCACGGTCAGCGCCGTGCAGATCCGTGTCGCTATCCTTCCCGATATTTAGGCTTGCCTGAATCAGATTCTGGCACGTCTGCCCCCACTACCCCCACCCACCCAGCAGATACCCCGCCCACCACCTCCACCACCACCTCCGCCACAGGACGGTGCTGGTGCAGCGCCACCACCAGCTTAGGCACACTCTTGATGCCTCTGATATTTTTTGTCGTTTTGCTGCCCGTTTGTTCCTGGGCCTGGTGATTGATTTTTGCCCCCCTCCTCCACGTATTATTTTGATGCCTTCCTGATCATATCCTTTTTGTACCTTTTTGGGAGTGAGGGAGAGACCTTTTGGGGACACTTATATCTGCATCATCCTGATCTTTGAATGCATCACATTCATACATATTTTATTTTCTTTCTTTTTCTTTCTTTTTCATCATGCATGCATCCTCACCCGCCCCTCCCATCTGGACTAGTTTACTTTTTGAGATTAAACTGAGTAGATTATATTACTCTGCTGAAAGTTGTCATGCACGTCCTATAGAGTGAACTGAGTGATACATTGATTTGTTTCTCCACATATCTTGAGCATTATTTCTCTACTAAAAATTCATTGGCGAATCCCCCCTAGCAAGTCTATTATCGGCATTTCCCCGCTATTAATTTTCATGCTCCAAATCCCCAAAATCAAAAAGAAAAAAAATATATTCTTGTATATCCTTCACTCTTTTGGTTTGGGATCGCTTATGTATATAAGTCTTGTTATAAAAAAATGAAAAAAAATTGAGAAAATGAAAAGAAAAGAGAAAAGAAGTTTATAACGATCCCATCTCATACTCTTTCTCTCATTCTTCCCTCTTTTGTTTTATTTTTGCCGTTTTTTTGGAGCTTCAAAAGAAATGGAGAATGTACATATTGATTTGTTTGTGCCACCATGCTTATGGATAAGCTTAGGGGAGAGGATCCAATGATGTGTGAGAGAGTGACTACTTGACGGTGCATGACAACCTAGGCTAAGTAATCTTCTATACTCGGTGAGATTGCTAAAGTTTCACGAAATCCAGAAATCGACACTTAGCATTCATTTCATGAAAACCATACTTTTTCTATGCCTACTATTCCGTATCGTGTGATATCTCTTATACTCCTTATAGAAAGTATTCAATTGAAAAGTGTGTGATCTATGGTTATGCATACCGCTTTAGATGCTTCAGACGATGTTAATCCTAGAATGATTCCATATTTCATGCTATATTGATATTTTGGGGTTTTCTATTTCGAATGCATCAATTATACTATGATATCGAAATAAAAGTCTTTGACGTGTGTTTTATATTCGATGAATGCTATATGAGTAAGCAAAACCCACGTCCTGAGAAGAATGATCTAGCGCCCCCTTCTTCGCTTTCTATTCTATTTTTATTTTTATTTTTATTTTTATTTTTATTTCTTTTATTTTCCCCTCTTTTCCATCATTTTGCCTGTCGGGCTCGCTTTTTACTCATCTTCCTCGAGGACGAGTAAGAGGTAAGCTTGGGGGATTTTGATCGCTCCGTATTTTACACCCTTTTTCTGCATGTTTGCATGCCACTTTGATCGCTCATATCATGTTTTTCATGATTATTCGGCAATATTGCGATGCTTTTCACGATTTCTTGTTTTTGTCGTATTTCAGGAGATATGGAGCGATTCAGAGTGATTTTGAGATTAAGAGGATTTGCACACACTCTGGAGTGTCACCCAAAGCTCTTTTGAGGGCAATTCGGCGATGGAAGACAAGTGGGAGAAGAAGGAACGTCGTAAGAGCGACGAGGAAGGGCAAAGATGAAGATTGGGCATCTGCAGCATCTCACTCGGCCGAGTGAACCACCCACTCGGCCGAGCAAGAAGACCACTCGGCCGACCAGACGGACACGCACCAACAGAGTGAAATAGGCGTGCACTCGGCCGAGTGACGATAGTCCACTCGGCCAAGCATGGAAATCCCGTCGCCCGAGTGGCATGGGAAAATCCACTTCAAAACAGGCCGACTTACTGTTAATGTACAGGCTTTTGACGGTTCCGACTCGGCTGCGCAAGAAATGCCCCTCGGCCGAGTGAGTAAAGCCACTCGGCCGAGTCACTTCCGAAGACAGACCCCCAAGATCCCCCGACTTACTGGAATTTTACAGGGTTTGTCACTCGGCCGAGTGACATTTGTCACTCGGCCAAGTGAGCCGCCCCGCCTGCTGCGTAAACTGCGATTTCTGGGCTACGCAGGGGCATTTTTGTCACGATTTTTTGGGCGATTTTGAGGGGTATTTAAACCCAGTTTTTGCCCTAGTTAGAGAGAACTTTTTGATACTTTTTGCTGCCTTTTTAGAGAGCTTTTTAGGTAATTAGATTTAGTCTTTTTGAGAGATTAGAAAGGGGACTTTTGTTGGATGCTATTGGATTATCATTGGTTTGTCTCTTTTCTTGTCAAAAACTCTATTTTTATTGATAATTTCTCTATTGCAATGAATTGTGCTGAATTTTCTATTGAATTTCCTATGAATTGCATGATGATTAGTGAGTAGTGTTATCGTCTTAGGGCATAGGGATGAACCTTATGAACCCTATTTCTGAATTGTGATGAATTGGTGAAATTCTTGCTAGAATTGATTAGGGTTAGGTTGGGATTGATAAATTACGGGTAGCTAGGGATTCATATCGATTGGGGTTTGTAAGAGATTGGGTCCCAATTGATAGGAAGCCCTAGAAATTCGATTTAGATTTACGATTGGACTTTTCTAGAATTGGTTTGCAAGAGATTGGACCAAGGCTAGGGTTTTTAATCGTATTTCTATATCAATATCCGTTTGCAAGAGATTGGACGGGTAGGAACTGACCGGCGCCCCGTTTACGGTATGGGCGCGGTGTCGTTTTACCGCAAGTGCACGGTTAGTGTAGGGTGCGGGTTTATCGAACTCAGTGAGGTGGATGGCTTGAATGGCTACTAGCCTCGCCTAGGTTGTGTGCTAGCTACGCGGATGATGTGGGTGGAAGTGTAGAAATAAAGAGAAGAAATAAAAAAGACACGGAATGAATCCACGCTAACACGGGCTAGAGCACTCATGACACTTGGCATTTGACTTGACCCAGGGTGAGACATTGCCCCAAAAGGTGGTACCTAGCGTCCATGGCCCGATATTCCGGTCGGTGCCAAGCACGCTAGGCCTACCCGGTTCCAGACGGTGGGCACTCCCGTGTCCATTAACACCTTCCGCAACCGGGAGCATTACGGCCACAATGATAACTCCCAACACTTCGTCCAAGCCGTTCCCACGCGCGAGGACTCGATGTCAACGCTCGGGACGTGAGCTGTGGCTAGGGAGTCAACCGCCAAGTTTATTCCCCCTCGGCCCGACGGTCAGAGGCGGTCTTTCTCCCGCCAATGACAATGAGACACCCCCGCGTAACCCTAATGGCCAAATAGGTCAAATGTGATTTCTAGCAATACATCGAAGCGGATCTTGACAGGATAAGCACCGGACCCCAATCCCCAACACATCTAGTGTGTTGCCATACGAATTGGACCCAGATTGCTAGAAATCCCCATTGACGCATTTCATCGAACACGTGCCATGCAACCAAGTCTAATGTAAATTTCCAAGCATCAATCCTACCCTAACCCGTATTAGGGTTCATCAAAACTACTCAATGGTGAATAACATATAAACAAACAACACAAAAGACATATAAACTTTCACCATTAAGCAAAATAAACGCAATACAAAACAATGGAGAAAAAGAGAAGAAAATACTTATCTTGAGTGAATCGTCAATCCAATACAAGACTTATTGAAAGAGAAAACCTAATCTAAACTAACCCTAGACTAACAAGAGAAAGGGGCAAAAAGCCCTAGAAAACTGAAGAAGATCCAAGAAGAAGATGCCCTAAAACTCAGCCAGCATTGGGTATTTATAGCCCCCATTCCAAGCCCTAACGGATCGGGTCCAAAACCACAGGAAAAACGCCACCCGATCGGTTGACAAGTCAACCGATCGGGTGATCTGTAACAAATAATAAACAGAAAACGGCGGAGCTTCACCCGGTCAGATGAACCGGTCGGTTGAGTTCTTGGGGTGACCGGTTGGATCATGGCGCCATCGGGTGAAGAGGTCGGTTGGATGCCCGTGTCTTGGCTCCTCAGAATCAGCTACAGATGAACCGATCGGGTGAGAGTCACCCGATCGGTTGGCATTTGGCTCGAAAAGACAGAGAAACGGCCGCAATGAACCGGCCTGAGAACCGGTCGGGTGACCTCCGCTTGAGCTCTAGCTGAGACCGGGTGGTGCACGCGTGCATCACCCGATCGGTTGACTTTGTTCAACCGATCGGGTGAGGGGCTGAAAGATGCAATCATCGTCATTTGACCCCCTGGGTCACGCGTGACTCCTCCTGTTGCACCGGGGACTTGTGATATCGTCTTTTTTATGTCCAAAACGCTAGAAATTCCTGCAAAATACCAAAAACACGGAAAAGTGAAAGAAAACAAGAAAATACAAGAAAACAAATAAAAGACGGCGGAAAATACGGAGAAACACGGAAGAAAACATGCGCAAATATATGTAATATAAACGCACGTCAAAATCCCCCAAGATGAACTCTTCCTCGTCCTCGAGGAAGACGAGTGAGAGTAGGAGCTCGGAGGGAGAAAATAGAGAGAAGGAGAGAAAAAGAGAACTCTATATCCTAGATCGCCCATAAGGGCCAACAAAATCAAACACGCCATACGAAGCAAGCATACGACAAAACACAACACTAAACCAAGGAATGTGAGTCCAAACAAGTGCCGTGGCCCGACGCGGTGAAGTGCGAGTGAGTGTGGTCGTGAGCTAGCAGTCTGTGTCACTATCTACGATGTGCGATAAAGCTCGATATACGCAAACCCAAGAAATGACCCTAATATCAATTCGAATTGAATAAGGCGGTGAATATATGTAGTTCAAGCATGCATGAGAATAGAGAGAGAATCGAAACATATCATGCATCGGGGACTCCACAACTATGGTTAAGGAAATCACCACACTAAAGCCTAGATAATAGCTAAAAAGTTCCTAAGCCAAGTGTTTTCGAAAACGATGGGGGTTGAGATGATGTGGAGTAGAACACTCGGTGCAAATTCTCGCCTTCCCTTTATTCTCGGTAGATAGGAAAAAATATTCACACTGGAATTTTTTTTGGGTTTTGGGTATTTGTATTTTCTTTGGCTTTTTGGCTATACAAATCTTTTTTTTCTTTTCTTTTCTTTTTGGGTTTTTCTTTTCTTTTCTGTTTTTTTTTTGGATTTTTGGGTTTTTGTCTATACACATGTGTACTCTCCCAAGTGGGAGAACGGTACACGACGAGGAGATTTGCACCAAGTAAAACAAAAAATGAAATCGGATTCTAAACACTTGGACAAAGGAGATATTTCTCGCTAATCAGAGCATAGGCTAACTGGGTTATCCTAGTCCTTATTTGTGGAATCCCGACACATGCGAAATGAAGTACACGATATATATATATATATATATATATATATATATATATATATATATATATATATATATATATAGCATGCAGAAGCAGACAGGGGAAATAAATACTGCATATTCAAATCGAAGCATGATAATCTAGGGGTCATTCCTGTACAGGTATATAAAGTAAAATCACAAAGTAGAAGCACACCAAATAGCTAGGCACGACGCACGACTCACAAAAAGCTAAGTGGACCCGCGATGCATGAAATGCAAGAGGACTCGGCTTCCTGAGGTTAGTGAATGTGATTATCGAAGCCGTGCAAGGTGTGCGTGTGATTTTCGTGGCAATTCATCATAGGGTTCATCTCTTGGAGAAAGAGATAAAAAGAAGAAAAGAAAAGGAGAAAAAAAAGAAAAACACGGAGAAAAATGACTCAAATAACGAAGAAAAAGAGACAAATGACGCACGAAGTGCGACTCCCCCAAGCTGAAACTTGCATTGTCCTCAATGCAATAGTAGTGAATACGGGAGGGCAATGAAAATGGGGGGGGAGTTACACACCGACACAAAAAATGAAAACACGAAAAACACACGAACAAAACTGGAAAATAAAGAAAAAGAAACATACAGAATAAAAGATATAAAACATGACGAAGGACTCAAAGACACAAATACACGACAACGACACACGAAAAAATGCACACAAAAGTCGATTTCCCCCAAGCTGAACATGACAATGCTAGCAATATGATATGATCAATGTGATGCAGAAATATGCTAGGGGAAAATCAGAAAAGAAAGAAATCAGAATGCGGGAGAGACAGTCTGCTCGTTCTCCTCGGAAGAGGATGAGGGGTGAAATGATAGAAGGGCACGACATGAAGGGTTATTAAGATGCAAAAGCAAATCCTAGATACGCTCCCCTTGCTAATGAGAGGAGACGAGATTATTCAAATCTAAACTTGAAAGCGGTAAATTTTTACACTACTGTATTAGGATACACCTGAGCATAGGCGGATCCAAGATCTGAATTGGGGCAGGTAGCTGCTCTAACTGATCCTTCTGTGGCTCCGCCAGAAGCGCTGTGCCACGTGTGCCAATGGACCGAAGCAATGCACATCCAAGCATCCCTCGTAGGTGTCCACCTGTGACCTGCAAAGGACGAGGTGCATTAGTCCATGGCAAGAAATTATTTCCCAAAATAAATGTATCCCAGAGATAATCGTCAACATGAGATGGAAAAATAATAAAAGGGTGACGAATACTCCCTGAGAATGGGTCGCTATCCTCTGTACTAGGGATGACCAAATCCTCGCTCTCCATGAGAAGTGGCTCTCCAGGTAGTGACGCACCGCATCATACCTCAAGGGAAGTAGATCCTGTGTCCTGCGAGAGATATGACGTGTCAAAAATATATGAGTTTAAAGAAATAGGACGTGAAAAGCGAGACTCAAATGTGGAGTGAGAGTGAGTATGAAAATCTCCCTGAATAGGGGCAATATGCTCAAGTGGATGCTCAGCCGCAGAAGAAGTGGAGCATGATGGTAGAGGTAGATGTGGCTCGGGCTCCATGAAGTGGATGATCGTATCCAAGCCCTCATGCACATCCTCCTCGACGATATGCTCATGCTCCTCCATCTGCCCGATGTCCTGAATGACATCCTCATGGTTGACCACCGACCAAGGAGGAAGCTGTAACAGAGATGGCTCTGGAGGTGGATATGGAGCGGACCCCTCGTATGTGGTCGTGGTGTCCTCGTCCTCACGCACATCCTCCTCGTCGGTATGCATAATCTCTGTAAACTCCTCAGTGCTCTCATAGGACTCATGTCGGGTATCCAAATCAAGACAAGAAATCTCTCCCACATATCCTAGATAAATCTCCACATCCTAACATAATCATCAAAAAATGATTCGTCATCCAAGTGGTAGTGATGGAAAAATGGGGTATCGGCTTGAGATGTGTCTATGGTGGCCGATGGCATGGTGGTCTCAACCATGAAAGTGGGTATATCCTCTCCTTCATCCCCTCTCCTCGGTGTCGGCTCGGTGATTGGTACCATTAAGTTTTGTAATATTTGGCCTTGGTTAAACATGGCACTTTCAAGGAGAGACACGAGGCTTGATTCTTCTTATGTTTGTGGAGGGGTATAAGGTTGAGGAAATGGATGGGAGGTGTTTGAGCTAAGATTGTGGGAAAATGTTTGGCCTTGGAGTGGGGGGAGGCTCTCGAGCATAAATGGGCAATCATAATACACATGTCCCGCCATCCCACAAGTCTCACAAACCACAACCGAATAAGGATTGTATCCTCCCATCTGAGCATCGAAATTTGATCTCCACATGGTTATACCAAAGATACCTGGACAACAAAAATAAGAAAACTAGAGAGGAGCGTCAATAGTACAAGAGAATAACAAAAAGATAATATAATAGTGGGTGAAAAATTTCTTGGTTATTGAATATATATATATATTTTTAAAAAAGAAAATTTTTTGTGTGTTTTTATGCGTAGTCTAACGAACCCAAGCTAAGCTAATATCAAACCGAACGCCTCCCCGGCAACGGCGCCAAAAACTTGACCGGCGCCCCGTTTACGGTATGGGCGCGGTGTCGTTTTACCGCAAGTGCACGGTTAGTGTAGGGTGCGGGTTTATCGAACTCAGGGAGGTGGATGGCTTGAATGGCTACTAGCCTCGCCTAGGTTGTGTGCTAGCTACGCGGATGATGTGGGTGGAAGTGTAGAAATAAAGAGAAGAAATAAAAAAGACACCTTTAACACCTTCCGCAACGGTGGGCACTCCCGTGTATTCCGGTCCGATATTCCGGTATTCCGGTCGGTCAAGTTGGTACCTAGCGTCCATGGCCCGATATTCCGGTCGGTGCCAAGCACGCTAGGCCTACCCGGTTTCGGACGGTGGGCACTCCCGTGTCCATTAACACCTTCCGCAACCGGGAGCATTAAGGCCACAATGATAACTCCCAACACTTCGTCCAAGCCGTTCCCACGCGCGAGGACTCGATGTCAACGCTCGGGGCGTGAGCTGTGGCTAGGGAATCAACCGCCAAGTTTATTCCCCCTCGGCCCGACGGTCAGATGCGGTCTTTCTCCCGTCAATGACAATGAAACACCCCTGCGTAACCCTAATGGCCAAATAGGTCAAATGTGATTTCTAGCAATACATCGAAGCAGATCTTGACAGGACAAGCACCGGACCCCAATCCCCAACACATCTAGTGTGTTCCCATACGAATTGGACCCAGATTGCTAGAAATCCCCATTGACGAATTTCATCGAACACGTGCCATGCAACCAAGTCTAATGTAAATTTCCAAGCATCAATCCTACCATAACCCGTATTAGGGTTCATCAAAACTACTCAATGGTGAATAACATATAAACAAACAACACAAAAGACATATAAACTTTCACCATCAAGCAAAATAAACACAATACAAAACAATGGAGAAAAAGAGAAGAAAATACTTATCTTGAGTGAATCGTTAATCCAATACAAGACTTATTGAAAGAGAAAACCTAATCTAAACTAACCCTAGACTAACAAGAGAAAGGGGCAAAAAGCCCTAGAAAACTGAGGAAGATCCAAGAAGAAGATGCCCTAAAACTCAGCCAGCATTGGGTATTTATAGCCCCCATTCCGAGCCCTAACGGATCGGGTCCAAAACCACAGGAAAAACGCCACCCGATCGGTTGACAAGTCAACCGATCGGGTGATCTGTAACAAATAATAAACAGAAAACGGCGGAGCTTCACCCGGTCAGATGAACCGGTCGGTTGAGTTCTTGGGGTGACCGGTTGGATCATGGCGCCATCGGGTGAAGAGGTCGGTTGGATGCCCGTGTCTTGGCTCCTCAGAATCAGCTACAGATGAACCGATCGGGTGAGAGTCACCCGATCGGTTGGCATTTGGCTTGAAAAGACAGAGAAACGGCCGCAATGAACCGGCCTGAGAACCGGTCGGGTGACCTCCGCTTGAGCTCTAGCTGAGCCCGGGTGGTGCACGCGTGCATCACCCGATCGGTTGACTTTGTTCAACCGATCGGGTGGGGGCTAAATGATGCAATCATCGTCGTTTGACCCCCTGGGTCACGCGTGACTCCTCCCGTTGCACCGGGGACTTGTGATATCGTCGTTTTTATGTCCAAAACGCTAGAAATTCCTGCAAAATACCAAAAACACGGAAAAGTGAAAGAAAACAAGAAAATACAAGAAAAAAAATAAAAGACGGCGGAAAATACGGAGAAACACGGAAGAAAACGCGCGCAAATATATGAAATATAAACGCACGTCAGGAACTATCTCAATCTAGGTCGTAGCTCGAGTTTGCACGAGAGTGGGCTCGAGATACGATTGAACGATGATGTCGAACCTAATGCTAGCGGCTTAGGTTAGGGTTTGCAAGAGATTGGGCCCTATCCTAGGTTGTGTAACGACTGGTTTTTGTATGATTGGATTATCAGTGTGTTTTGCTTGTGATGGTGGGTTCTCTCCTTGTGTGGTTTCCATTTCCATAGTCCTCGCTTTCATTTATCTCGTTGAGAATTCCTAGCTTTCGTTTTCGTTCCTTTTGATGTGATCTTCTAGGTTCTTCCTTAGAATCAATGAATTCGGAGTAAGTCACTCGTGACGAGCTTCATATCGATCATATCTTAGAGTATAAATCGATCCTAGAAGCCATGGAAATCTTCCCGAAGCTTCGCGCTTCGAATCGGCACTTTTCGTGCACGTTAGTTGGTTCAAGAAGATCAACCGACCGACTAGATTCCAATTTAGTCGGTCAGGAAATCAACTGGAACCGACTAGTTTATTCAATCAATAATTCAGGAGTTACTGTTTACTCTTAGTCGGTCTAAGAACGTTCATCGACCGACTAGATTCAAAACTAGTCGGTCAGTACTTGTTCATGGACCGACTAACTCTAAAATCCTATTTTCGTTCAGGAGTTACTGTTTGCACTTAGTCGGTCTGCGTTGGTCGACCGACCGACTAGTTGCCAAACTAGTCGGTCAGTGGTTGCTCTTTGACCGACTAACCAGTGTTAAAACCCTAATTTCTGGGCAGCCGCCAGCCTAGCCTATTTAAACCCAACCCATTCGACTTCTTCTTCTCCAACACGACCCAAAACCCTAAAAACTTCCCCCTTCAGCCCCCATCTTCCTCCAAGCTCCATTTCTCCATTCCAAGCCCTAAATCCATCATCCAATCCATCCATTCACTCTATCTACCTCTCATCTTCCCCAAAATCTCATCAAACCCATCAAAATCCCCAAATCCCCCTAAACCCTAGTTTCCCCAAACTTCTCCAATCTTCTCCAGATCTGATCCTAGGGTTCCCCGGAGTGTTTCTTCCGCCTTCTCTCGCGATTTCCATGTAGATTGGCGTCCGTGTGACGAAGTAGTCGTCATCCCCGGTGCTAGGCAAGTGAAACTTGCCACTTAGGGTTTAGGCCATGTTTTAGGCCATTTTCTTGTTATAGGCGTAAAAGAGGCTAGGCGACGAAATGATACTCGCCTAGGCGCAAATTGGGGAATTAGCTTGACAACGAAGCTAATTCCGACTTTTAGCATGTTGCACAATTACCATGTCACGTTTACTTTCAATTAACGGTACGCGAATATGTTCATGTCATTGCATTTCGCCTGTCACGTTTAATTTAATTAACTGTACGCAAATAAATTGTCATGACCTCGCATTCTTTAGTGTTGCTGTGATTGCGTAGCTTTGCTACAATGTTGTGTTCCTGGCTCGTGTCCCAGAAGCGGGCCATGTGTTGGTTGATAGCCAATGCCCGAATTGCGTGTTCCGGCTAGGTGTTCCCTACGCCATACTTGTGTTCCTGGCTCGTGACCAGAAGCGAGCATAATGAGTTGGAAACCCCAACGCTCGATGTAATGAATTGTGAACTAAGAATGCGAGCTCAATGTGCGGGGCAACCTCAGGCTCACTAGATGAGCTCAATGTGCGGGGACCCCAGGCTCCATATCGTGTGAGTATTGGGTAGTGTTTAGTGCCGATCGGTCTGAAATGCTATGCCATTCAGCGAATGGCATAAACACCTACAAAATGTGAATTGATTGAATTGATAGTAGCTTGGCTACTCTTGTCTTGTCCCGATAAATTGCTCCCTTGTACAAATTGTCTTGCCATGTTTTAATTGTGCACTCATGTTATAACTGCCATGCCATGCATCATACTAAACTGCTAGGTTGCTAGTTGCCTACTTTCAGTTTCCTTACACAAGTCTTTCCAGACTTGCTGACATGTGCCCCTCTCTCTTTTGGGTGTCACATGTTAGACCCAGAGCCAGAGTTTTGTTGCAGGGAATATGGTGTTGCTGATGCTGATGTTTGCTGTGCTGGTGAGTGGACACCAGGGGCCTGTCTTGAAGACCGCTCGTGTTCACTTCTTTGTTTACGTTTGCTGTTAGTCGTCGGTGCGTGGCACCCTTGTATGTATGTTATTCTTTGTTGGCCATGTTTGGGCCTTAGACTCTTTTTCCTTTAGTCTGGTGGCTTTTCTGCGATATTGTAATTTGTTTATGGACATTTCGAGATTCAATAAAATGTAGTCTCATTTCTTTATTATCATTGTTGTTTCGTTTCGTTTTGCAAGGACTTGCCATAATAAGTGTTTCTATACGCTTATCAAACTTGGAGCTTCACAGCTTCAAGTTTGTGCGGACCTTCTCGCGTCTCGCCTCCACATTTTTGGGAAGCGGGGCGTGACAGGTTTTAGTGGTAGCCCATGCAGGTCCATTTGCAAATGCAAACTATCGGAACAACAATAATAATTATAGAATGTCCATTAAATAAATTAGAACATCCAAGTTATAAGCCCGGAGTCTAAGTTTTTAGCGTTCCTATGTCTTAGGTGGCTGATAGGCGTGTTAGAGCATCTGTCCCGGCTTGGTAGGAAATCCATTAGATCAGGACCATAGTGAGACTTAGATAGACGTCTGTGCTTGCTAAGTTAGGAATCCTTGATTGTTAGTAGACTCCATATTAGTGATTGATTTGATAGCCTTAAGAGTTACCTTAGTGGTTCCTGTCTAGCTTTGACTAGGATAGACTTCTATAATTCTTTGGTCTCTCGCTTGGGTTCATCGGTTTCGGACCAAGCTGAACTCATTTCATCGCTGTCTAGCCCTTATGGAAGTCTTAGCGCTTAGTTCCATAATCTTTAGTTGGTTGACCGTAAGAGTTTTCATAGATTTTCCTAAGTCATAACCTAGGCGTATTTATGCTTTGATCATCCGACCAAACCCCTTGCCTCGATTCCCATGACCGCCATGTTTCGATAATCATTGATCCTTCGAATGTCCCCGTTTGCAAGGCTTAATTTCTTTTAAAAAGTTGTTTTTCTATTTCCCTTATTTAAGTTTTCGCTAAGTTTAAATTTTGTTTTAAACCCGCTACGTATGTACTTAAAATTTCTCACTTTTCGATTGAGTCAAATTCCTTGTAGATTTCGGAGTCTAATGGTTGTAATTATAATTGCTAACTCGTAACCATTTTCTTGTCTATATTTTCGCATTTCGGTTTAAAGACTCCAATACTATTTTGGAAAATTCGATATACCATTTTCTAACTATGAGATCCATTTTAATCGCATGGCATACATACTTTAAAATCTTTTCCAAGCTAAATGGAATTTCAATTGTTATATGTATACTTATATCTCGTACACCTTCGTTGACTTAAATTAATTTTTGAAATTCGAAAGTTTTGACGAGATTTTGATTACTGTTTTATAATGTTTTACAGCCTATACCTTTCATACCTATTTGAATATCTTGTCCCTTTTTCATAAATCGATTTAATTCTGAGCCGTAATTCTATTTTCCAAATTCGATTTATGAACTTTCCTTTCTTATTTATGCTATTCAAATGACTCGTCGCGCTCCCTTAACATACTTTTCAAGTCACAGATGATTTCAGCTTTCAACAAATCAAAGTTATGTTCAAACATTTTTCCCGACTACAGATTTTTGGAAAATTACGTTTCCGCAACCACTTCCCTTGTCCTTAATTCACATGACCACCTCATTACAATTATCCTTGATCTTTCAAATGTTTTTCCATTGCAAATCTTGATTCTTCCAAAGTTATCTTCGAATGCTTTCCTTATTTGACGTTTCACTCAATTTAAAGTTTGTTCTAAACTTCTTTAAATATGTCTCCCTAAATTTCGATGGAGTTAAAAGTCGTTCTTGAATTTTGAAGACTTTTGGTCGTGATTTTAAAATTACTATCTTGTACTATTTTTCTAACAATGTACCTTTCGCATTTCGATTTTTCTTTTCAAAAAAAAACTTCATTACTATCCTGATGGTTCGATATACCATCCTTTTCCTAACTACAAAATTTATTTTAACCACTTATCTTACATACCTTTAGGGGTATTTTTCCAAACTGAATGGACTTCAACTAATTTTGTGTATGTCATTTATGGGTTCGTCGTACTCGTACTTCAAAAGTTTTATACCAACACGTTCTTTTGGCGAATCCTTATTTCCCTAAAAGTATCCTCGATCTTCTTCTTTCGTTAAGTTTAAATTTGTTCGCGACACTTTGGATATATGTAAGGTTTCATGCTCCTTTCGCCGACTTAAATTATTTATGTTTCTAAATCTCGAAACTTGTGTTGAGATTTTTAGATTAGAAGTTTATAATATTTTCAGCATATACTTTCGTATCGATATAAATGTCTTGCCCCTTTTTATATACCAATTTCATTCTGAACCGTATTTCTATTTTCCTAACTCGATTCATAATTTCTTTTCTTACTTGTGCCATTAAAATTTTATTCGAAAACACCTCGTGCTCACTCATAATAAACTTTTCAAGTCCCTTTGGACTTCGGCTTTTAGCAAGTTGATTTTATGCTCAACATTTTCCATATTTCAGATTTTTGTTTATAAAAAAAATATTTACTATTTCGAAATCATTCCTGACTTAGACCCTTCATAAAACGGTTTAAAAGTTTTAATACTAACTTGATGAGTTTAAATATCCTTTTCTCTTTCCATACTACTAAGATATTATCTTTCCATTCACCATGCACACTTTTAAGACAATTTCTAAAATATGACTTCAATTATTTTTATATATCGGTACCACGTTTGTTTTGCTCGTACATTAAGATCTTGTATAAGTCAATTTTTGTTGGCAAATCCGGATTTCTCTAAAAGTATTTTCGACATGGTTTATTTGGGATTTCTCTTCAGTTTTAAGATTTGGAAAACATTTAGCATGCGCTTAAATTCTCCACACTATACTTGATCTGATTTCAATCTTTGAATCTCAAAACTTTTCCAAAAAATTTTAGATTGCTGCCGCACAACATTTCTGACCTATGTTTTAATGTTCGAGTAAATGATTTCCTTTTTCCTCATGATGATTTTATATAAGCCAATAAACCACTTTTCCTCTTATTACATATATTCGCCTCAAACTCGTTTTCAAACAATTTGTCTTATCGACCTCTGAATATTTTTTTTATACAAAAAGGGACTCCAACTTTTAAAGTATAACGGTCTTCAAACCTTTCGTGTTTTAGAATGTGTTATTTACACTATTTTCCATATGTCCCAATGGAGCATCATTACGTCATTACACGACCGTTTTCATGCTTTACGATCCTACGCTTTTGATTTCAATTTCTTTCCTATTGTCTCGCCCCTAGAGCTTGTCGTTGCTTGTGTCAACCTTGTTATAGTTTGGTGGGCCCATTAGTTAAGTGGTTATGTCGTCGTAGTGTTGATTTCGTGGTGTGTATGTAGTGGTATGGGTGTTGGCATTTGTATGTTGTGTGTAGGTAATTTTCTGCTTGTGTATGATGTGATATACGTATGGTAGCAGAATGATAATTTTGGTTGGTACTACTTGTTTTATGAGATGTCGTATGCGTGTATATCAGGAGGTATACCCGACTATTGCATCTCTTAAACTTGTATGTAGTTGATGTGTTGATATGGTAATTATAAGTGGATGGATATGGTGTGAAAATATGTGATACGTGGATGTGTATGCCTTGGAGTGGTATTGGTATGTGTATGGATACTGTTTTACGCATATAAATGTCCTGCTATGATTTGAGTCTCACTCAAGCTTGAGTGGGTATACTCTATGTGCTTTGGTATAATTGTATGTGATGGTGAATAGAGACGGATGATGTATGTATGGTGTTTGAGTTGTTTGTGCTGGGTTGTGTTACGCACACGATTGTGGGTGGCTATACCAATATATGATTATAGGACTATATGTGAGGTGAAAATATGGTGAAATATTTGCATGTACTTGAATGACTAAAAATGTGAAATTATTTTCAAATAAGAGAGGCTTGGTTATTTTCTTATAGTAAGTAATAAGTGTTTATTGTTGTATGAAATTGATTGACTATAATAAGTATGAGTGTACTATGTGCGTGAAAATATGTGTGTGGTAGTAATATTTGATTTCTAGTGCGTATATGTAAGCACTCGAAATGAAAGTACTTGGTTGAATTTATGATGTGAAATTGGTTGAGGGTAGTTACCAGAGCGACTATATATATATATTAGGAAGTCCGAGGACGGACTTTATTTTAAGGTGGGTAGGATGTAACGACTGGTTTTTGTATGATTGGATTATCAGTGTGTTTTGCTTGTGATGGTGGGTTCTCTCCTTGTGTGGTTTCCATTTCCATAGTCCTCGCTTTCATTTATCTCGTTGAGAATTCCTAGCTTTCGTTTTCGTTCCTTTTGATGTGATCTTCTAGGTTCTTCCTTAGAATCAATGAATTCGGAGTAAGTCACTCGTGACGAGCTTCATATCGATCATATCTTAGAGTATAAATCGATCCTAGAAGCCATGGAAATCTTCCCGAAGCTTCGCGCTTCGAATCGGCACTTTTCGTGCACGTTAGTTGGTTCAAGAAGATCAACCGACCGACTAGATTCCAATTTAGTCGGTCAGGAAATCAACTGGAACCGACTAGTTTATTCAATCAATAATTCAGGAGTTACTGTTTACTCTTAGTCGGTCTAAGAACGTTCATCGACCGACTAGATTCAAAACTAGTCGGTCAGTACTTGTTCATGGACCGACTAACTCTAAAATCCTATTTTCGTTCAGGAGTTACTATTTGCACTTAGTCGGTCTGCGTTGGTCGACCGACCGACTAGTTGCCAAACTAGTCGGTCAGTGGTTGCTCTTTGACCGACTAACCAGTGTTAAAACCCTAATTTCTGGGCAGCCGCCAGCCTAGCCTATTTAAACCCAACCCATTCGACTTCTTCTTCTCCAACACGACCCAAAACCCTAAAAACTTCCCCCTTCAGCCCCCATCTTCCTCCAAGCTCCATTTCTCCATTCCAAGCCCTAAATCCATCATCCAATCCATCCATTCACTCTATCTACCTCTCATCTTCCCCAAAATCTCATCAAACCCATCAAAATCCCCAAATCCCCCTAAACCCTAGTTTCCCCAAACTTCTCCAATCTTCTCCAGATCTGATCCTAGGGTTCCCCGGAGTGTTTCTTCCGCCTTCTCTCGCGATTTCCATGTAGATTGGCGTCCGTGTGACGAAGTAGTCGTCATCCCCGGTGCTAGGCAAGTGAAACTTGCCACTTAGGGTTTAGGCCATGTTTTAGGCCATTTTCTTGTTATAGGCGTAAAAGAGGCTAGGCGACGAAATGATACTCGCCTAGGCGCAAATTGGGGAATTAGCTTGACAACGAAGCTAATTCCGACTTTTAGCATGTTGCACAATTACCATGTCACGTTTACTTTCAATTAACGGTACGCGAATATGTTCATGTCATTGCATTTCGCCTGTCACGTTTAATTTAATTAACTGTACGCAAATAAATTGTCATGACCTCGCATTCTTTAGTGTTGCTGTGATTGCGTAGCTTTGCTACAATGTTGTGTTCCTGGCTCGTGTCCCAGAAGCGGGCCATGTGTTGGTTGATAGCCAATGCCCGAATTGCGTGTTCCGGCTAGGTGTTCCCTACGCCATACTTGTGTTCCTGGCTCGTGACCAGAAGCGAGCATAATGAGTTGGAAACCCCAACGCTCGATGTAATGAATTGTGAACTAAGAATGCGAGCTCAATGTGCGGGGCAACCTCAGGCTCACTAGATGAGCTCAATGTGCGGGGACCCCAGGCTCCATATCGTGTGAGTATTGGGTAGTGTTTAGTGCCGATCGGTCTGAAATGCTATGCCATTCAGCGAATGGCATAAACACCTACAAAATGTGAATTGATTGAATTGATAGTAGCTTGGCTACTCTTGTCTTGTCCCGATAAATTGCTCCCTTGTACAAATTGTCTTGCCATGTTTTAATTGTGCACTCATGTTATAACTGCCATGCCATGCATCATACTAAACTGCTAGGTTGCTAGTTGCCTACTTTCAGTTTCCTTGCACAAGTCTTTCCAGACTTGCTGACATGTGCCCCTCTCTCTTTTGGGTGTCACATGTTAGACCCAGAGCCAGAGTTTTGTTGCAGGGAATATGGTGTTGCTGATGCTGATGTTTGCTGTGCTGGTGAGTGGACACCAGGGGCCTGTCTTGAAGACCGCTCGTGTTCACTTCTTTGTTTACGTTTGCTGTTAGTCGTCGGTGCGTGGCACCCTTGTATGTATGTTATTCTTTGTTGGCCATGTTTGGGCCTTAGACTCTTTTTCCTTTAGTCTGGTGGCTTTTCTGCGATATTGTAATTTGTTTATGGACATTTCGAGATTCAATAAAATGTCGTCTCATTTCTTTATTATCATTTTTGTTTCGTTTCGTTTTGCAAGGACTTGCCATAATAAGTGTTTCTATACGCTTATCAGACTTGGAGCTTCACAGCTTCAAGTTTGTGCGGACCTTCTCGCGTCTCGCCTCCACATTTTTGGGAAGCGGGGCGTGACAGGTTGCTATAGACCGGCAATAGCGCGAGAGCGTGAGCTTGGTTCTACATTTAGTTACGACTAGTTCACCTCAACGCAAGTCTAGTAATATTGAGATTCACTATTTATAATGATGTATGACGATCTGTAGTGGGAATTCCCTAGCCCTAGACACTTTTATTATATTGTATTTGAATCGATATTTGACCAACTTCTTTATCACCGACACCGACATCCACCACCATTTCCATTACATCATTCCATAACCATCTCCACCAATAAGACATTCGTAGTCGAGCCAACCTAGGATAGATTGGAACCAACACCACCTCCTCGTGTTCGATACCCGCTCGCCACTTGACCGTGCACTTGCGGTAAAACTACAATCGTTCTTTGGGTGTATATCCGGGGCCGATCAACATCTTTGTAGGGGAAGTAAATTTTCATTAAGCACAATTATTTATCTTTTTGTTTATATGTGTTTGTCATCATCAAAAAGGGGGAGAATATTGAGTATTGGACTTCTCCCTACTTGGTGTTAATGATGAGCAAACATAAATAATTGTGACTAATCCCCTATTTTGCGGTTAATCCATTGCCTAATCTTATTATGAAGATCTACTTGCAATGGATGACACTCAAAGATCATTGAAGGCAAATGAATTGGATTGGATGATCGTAGATGCTGATTGAAGCTCCTTGAAGACTTCAAGCTCTTGCATTGGATAGAAGAGAGAGTTCGTCAAATGTAACTTTCTTATATCTCTTCTAGCATGTAGCTTAGAAGTAGAACATTATTGGAGCACACACACACATCTTCATTTTAGTCTTATGACAGTATTAGATCAATCGTCCTTAGACTCCAATTCATTTATATATTGATTGTGCATGTTTTGTTTATAACAGTCGACTGGTGAATGTTTTACAGTCGCCTGTATCAAAGATCGTCGACTATGTTTTGTTCTACAGTCGCCTGTTATGCACAAACTTTTACAGTCTAGTTTTGGGCTTCTCTGCTTTTAATTCCCTCAGGCGACTCATGAACGATTCACAGGCGCATGTCTAAGTGACAGTCGACTATATTTTGTTAATCAGTCCATGTCTATCTTTAGCCCAAAGTCTATTTCTCTGATTACTCTGGCCAGTCGACTTATGTTGGATTTACAGTCGACTGTCAAATGGAACAATCGACTGTCAATGCTGCAACAGTCGTCTGTCTGTGAGCCAATTTGTTGACTCAACTCTCTGGAAAATCTCAGGGTTTTTGACAGTCATCTGTAGAAAGAATTACAGTCGACTGTTCAGATTAACAGTCGACTGTCTTCTCTTCATCTGTCATCTGTCCTGTTCTCTCAGATGTTTTCCATATTTCAGCAACTTGCCCAACTTACGGCCAGTCGCATGTAGCAGTATTTGCAGTCGCCTGTTGATTCAACAGTCGACTGTCTATGCCTCATCAGTCGACTGTCCATGTGGTAAGTTACCGTTATGAATTCTCACCTACCCTATCTGACTGTGCAGCAGTCGACTGTGATTTCCTCAACAGTCGACTGTCACAGGCTCAGATTCTATCCGTTGAGATTTTTCTCATTGATTTCAAAGCGGTTTTGCTGAATTCGTTTGTAGGGTTTTGAGAAACATTTATAAGGAGCATCTACTGTTCCATTGAGAGACTACTCATTCTTCCAAGTTTCATTTTGCTAAATCTCTCAAGATCAAAGCTCTCAAAAACCCTAAAGCCCTAAGAATTCCAATCTTCAATCTCTTGCTCTCCAACCTAGAACCAATGAGATATCTTCTAGGCATTTGGTGCAGTCAAGAGAAAGGGCTTTCCTCTCTTCCAAGAGAGTCTTTCAACACACAACATACATATTGATTATATTTCATAACTTTCGTTATTTGAAGGTAGAAGTGGTTTGAAGTAGAACCTCTCTTCCAAGGGCTTTCATATTTCATAACTTTCGTTATTTGAATTTACTCTCGGGTTGTGAGAGTGGTTTGCTTGCTCCCAAGTTGTGGGAGTCAAGCTCAATCGATTATATTTCTATTTTAATTATAGGGTTACTACAAGTGGGTTTTAAGGAAACCTCAAGTTAGGGTTCTAACTTGAGTATCCGGTTGTTAACCGGGTGGAAGGGACGTAGGATTACCAGGAATAAGTCGGAAAGTGACTTGGGTAATCCGAACCCTTCAAACATCCTTGTATTTGCATTTGTTTCATTTTGGGTTTATTTCTATTCCGCACTATTTTTTGGTTAGGAATTTAAATTGGTGTAACTATCTTTTTAAATTGCTTAAACACTATTCAACCCCCTTCTAGTGTTTTCTCCATAGCCAGGGTCCTTACAATTCCCATGTCCAACACCATCCGACTCTGGGAGCACTAAGTTCGCAATGATTACTCCCAACATTTTGTCCAAGCCGTTTCCACGTGCAGAGACTCTATGTCAACGCTAGGGGGGTGAGCTATGGCTAGAGAATCAAACTCCCGTTTTATTTCCTCTTTGCCCAACGGTCAAAGGAGGTCTTTTTCCCGTCGATGACAATGAAATGCCCCCGCGTAACCATCAAAACCCCTAGATCCGATCGGCTCCCTAAACATATGGCCATTCTAGGGAGAACCCACGAAGGGGCTTCCACCAATGTCCCAGATTTAAGAACTACTCACTAAGCATGGTAGTAAGTGCAAAAACAAAAAATATAGCCATACGAACTCAAATCAAGTGATTGTTCACCGTAGCAAATAGATGCATAAACACTGTATCAGAATTTAAAGATGATCAAATAACTTACAATACAAGTTTAATTCGAACAACTGAAATTCCCTAAAAACAACTTAAAAATGGGGATTGCGTTTCTGGGAAAACCTAGCCTTATTTATACAAGTGGGCATGATGCCATGGAATATTCCCACAAAGAGACAAAAATAAACCTTCACCCGATTGGTTGAAACTTCACCCGATCGTGTGAGACGATGAAAAATCTGTCTACAGCTCTGATAAATTCTCACCCAATCACTGAACCGATCTGGTGAGTCTTGGGTTTCATGAGCTTGGGAAGCAGCTACAAGTGACCTGATCGGTTGAAAGTGCTGACCCGATCGGATCACAATTTTGGCCTTCAAAACTACCCTCTGTAAAATATCCACCTGATCACAGAACCGATCGGGTGGAACCGTCTCTTCTTCTGCACTGACACAGTCCGCTTGACACGATCGGTTGGCTGTTCCACCCTGATCGGTCGAGAGCTGAAACATGGTTATCTTTGACAAATGGCTCTCAGGATCTCGTGCGACACTTTCCATTGCTCCGGGGACTTATGATGTTGGCCATATATGTCCCCTACGCTAGCAATGTCCTGCAAATGCACGTAACACAACGAAAGTTAAAAGAAACTGAAAACACAAAGAAACAGATACGAAATAACGAAAAAGCGACGAAAAACGACGGAGAAGACGTGTGTAAATATTTAAAATATAAACACACATCAAAATCACCCAAGCTGAATCCTTCCTCGTCCTCAGTGAATAGAGAAGCCCGGCGGGAGAAAATAGAAGGAGAGAAACAGACAAAGAAAAATGAAACCTGCCTCGTCTCAAAGGATGCGAGCGTTACTCCCAAGTGGAGGAGATCGAACAAGTAATATCCTAGTGAGTCTAGGTATCGAATCCATGGGACAACTGACCTGCAAATCCATGAACATCAGTTTGTGAAGAGTAATAATACAGTAATAACCAACCACCTAAAGATATGGAAGTATGTTATCAAGGGTTTCAAATAATAAAAGAAAATCCTACGATAACTACGGGGAAGGCAATATTGGGGTATCAATACGAAGAGTATGTGTTGGTTGTGATTTCGTTAAGATCAATGCAATCAATGATTATCAATATCTTTTCTATAACTCAACGTTTCGTCCGGTTAGGGCACGAGAACGTCGGAAAATAATACAATAAGCGAACATCGAAAAGTGCCTTAAGTTTTGCATACAATACTAGTTTCATGAGGAAAATAAGCTTATGTGTCTGCAAAGATCACCACGAATACGTCTGCAAAGATCGTATTCGATCCAAGTATACCAACAACGAATATACTTGAGCAATACGTGTAGAAACTAGCAAAATACGCGATATAACATGCAAATTAGGGCGAAAAGATATCAAAATCAGAGATTTCATAGATCTAACAACATCACAATCAGCACATGAGGGTATTAGCCATGCATGGAGGGTAGAGAATCAATATTCATGGCCAAATACATCATCAATACATCAAAATACGAGCTAAATACGCCAAATACAAGGGTAAAGCTTAGAATTTTATCACCAAATCTCTCCAATTGAACCCCAAACTCCTTCAGAAGATAGAACTAGCCTCTGTCCCCAGGGCCTCGAAATTTCATGGTGAAATACGGCTCCTAGAGCCTCCAATACACCAGAATACGAAGCAAAATCCTAAGAATACCTTAAATTCAAGCATTGCGGGTTTAAGTCATGCTAACGGGTTAAAACCCGTACCCAAATCAAACCAAAACCCGCTCCACTCGTCGCTTCAAATATCTGCGGTCCGATCTTGACGGGATGCACCGTGGAAGTGCCACGTATCCTTCAAAATCCGTGCGCCCACATCCGCTCGAATTAATCCGACTTCTCTTTGAATTGCATCGCGGCCGTTGGATCTCAGATCATGTGGCTCTCGACGAGCCACATCGCCCGTAACGAATTCGCCCGCTTTGCATGTGCTTCGGCCATTCGTGGCTGTTGGATCGATCGCTGGACGGCTCGGATGCTGCCACGTCGCCCCGCGTCGTATGTAAATCGCCCGCCTTCGCTTTTGATCATCTGGGTCGCTCTGCACCGTTCGATCGCGTTCGAACGATCAAAATTTTGCATGCTGCCTGATCGGTCCATATTTTACACCTTTATTCTGCATATTTGCATGCCATTTCGGTTGCTCATATTGCGATTTTCACAATTATTCGATGATATTGTGTTACTTTTCACTATTCCTTGTTTTTGTCGGATTTCAGGAAATATAGAGCAATCGGGAGCAAAAATGAGCTTAAAGGACTTGCACATGTACCGGAACGTCGCCCACGGCTCATTTGCAGACTTATCGGCGATGGAGGATGAGAGGAAGAAGAAGGAACCTCGTAGGAGCGACGAGGAGGCGGAATGATGAAGAATGGGCATCTACAGCATGTCACTTGGCCGAGTGAAGCACTCACTCAGCCGAGCCAGTAGACCACTCGGCCGACCAGACCGGACATGCAAACAACTTGAATATCAGCGTGCACTCGGCCGAGTGACGACAGCCCACCTGACCGAGTATGGAGACACCACTCGCCCGAGTGGCACACGAACGACGGCATCCAAAAGTCCAGACTTACTGTAATCCGTCAGACAAATCAGAGCTCCGACTCGGCCGAGTACCGAATGCCCCTCGGCCGAGCGAGTAAAGCCACTCGGCCGAGTCACCTCCGAAGACAGACCCCCCAAGGCCCCCCCGACTTACTGGAATTTTACAAGGTCAGTCACTCGGCCGAGTAGAGAAGCCCACTCGACCGAGTAGAGAAGTTAACTCGGCCGAGTGACGCCGAGGACACGCAGCGCCCAGATTTTCAGACAATCGTTCACTCTTTTGAAATCTGCTATCATTCTAGCAATTAAAGTATTTATCTCATATTTTTTATGGATAGTAAACTTCATGAAGGTTCCAACGCCACCAAGAACGTGCCAATTGGAGGTCGGATGAAATCTGGAGAATTTCTGCAAGTTGACGCTGCAGTGCTGGAATTTCCACTCGGCCGAGTCACATGTTCCACTCGGCCGAGTCGGCGGCGGGCCCAGATTTTAAGTTACGGTTTGGGCTGTTTTTGGGCATGATTTTGAGGGGTTTTCTAGGGTTATTTGCTAGGGGTTTGGGGGACTATATAAGGGTTTTGTAGCCACCATTAGAGGGAGGTTCCCACAAGTTTTCTTAGGGATTATTTTGGAGGTTAGGCCATGCCCTAGGCCCCCTCTTGGATCTAAAAGCTTGTATTTGGATTGGAATTCTTCATCAAAGCTAAGTATTTCTATTCTTATTATTTGAATCTTTGATTTGCTATCTTTTTACATGCAAGCAATTGTTTTTATTGATTCCTATATCATTGTTGTTATGCTTGAGTAGATTTGATGTTCTAGGGCATGGGGATGAACCCTATGGATCTAATTTCATATTTGTGATGAATGAATTTCTAAATTGCTAGAAATGCTAGGAGGTTAGGTTGTGATTGATTTATTACGGATAGCTAGTGATTTCCATCGATCTAGGGTTTGCAAGAGATTGGATTCTAATCGATGGGAAGGCCTAGATATTCGATTTAGTTTTATAATCGAGATTCTCTAGACTTGGTTTGCAAGAGATTGGACCAAAGCTAGGATTTTTATTATAAATCTATACCCATATTCGTTTGCAAGAGATTGGACGAATACGAACTATCACAACCTAGATCGTAACTCGAGTTTGCACGAGAGTGGGCTCGAGGGGCGATTGAACGATGATGTCGATCCTAATGCTAGTGGCTTAGGCTAGGGTTTGCAAGAGATTGGGCCCTATCCTAGGGTTGCTATAGACCGGCAATAGCGCGAGAGCGTGAGCTTGGTTCTATATTCAGTTACGACTAGTTCACCTCAACGCAAGTCTAGTAATATTGAGATTCACTATTCACAATGATGCATGACGATCCGTAGTGGGAATTCCCTAGCCCTAGACACTTATATTATATTATATTTGAATCGATACTTATCCGACTTTTCTATCTCCGACACCGACATCCATTACCATTTCCATTATATCATTCCATAACCATCTCCACCAATAAATACATCCGTAGTCAAATCAACCTAGGATAGAGTGGATCCAACACCACCTCTTCGTGTTCGATACCCGCTCGCCACTTGACTGTGTGCTTGCGGTAAAACTACAATGGTTCTCTGGGTGTGTATCCGGGGGCGACCAAGTTTTTGGCGCCGTTGCCGGGGAGGTGTTTCCCGTTGGGTGCCAATTTGTCACAATTATGCTGATTAGAGTACGAAATTTTTTTTAACAAAATGGAATTTTCACCCCCGCCACCATTACTACCATTTCTATATTCTTTTGTGCCACTGATATTTTTCTCCAGGTATTTATCTTTGTTTATCAGGTGTTATGGATGGTATTATGTGGACCACAGATTTTGAGGAGGAAGCATTTCAGAACTTATTGGAGAGCCTCTTGGAGTCAGTGAGGTTCACCAGTTCAGAGAGCATTACAGCAGGTGATGTATTTGATCTACGATTTGCAGATTTTGTTATGAACCATGTTTCAGCTGCAGGAACAATTGAGGAGGACATACATGTCAGTCTTGAGGGGGATAGATTAAATTTTTGGATTGCTCACGGGCATTCCCCTCCACATGATGCATCCCCACAAGTTGACACACATGAGCAGCCAGCATCACCATTCCAGAGAGAGCCTACATTGATAGTTCACGAGGAGGCATCATATGCGGAGCTAGAGCATTGCATTGCGGAGGAATCACTTTGGGACGAGGGTAACTTCATTCAGATAAATCCAGAGTCTTGCCCACCTGCAGTTATGCTTTCGCAGCCACCTCTACCTTCTACTGAGGCTGTGATCATATGGACCACACATTTTTATGCGTACCTAGATGAGATTCTTGGACGGCAGGCTGAGGACATTGATGCTTCCACCTCTGAGGAGACAACGGTACTAGGCACAGATGCATCCACTTCTGATGAGATAACTGCGGTGAGACACTCGGGATGTGTTGCTGCAGAGCCGAGTTGCACCGTTATCACTCCCCCACCCACATACACAACTAGTCCATACGATGAGTGGATTGATGGAGATGATTCAGATGGAGAAGACATTGATGTTATTTACCTTGCAGAGCCGAATCATGCTTTTGAGGAGGCCTTACACACGGAGCCAGAGCTTATCACCGAGGAGGTCGTGCATCGGGACCAGGACACAGCCATTCATGAGGATCCCGAGCACTACCCTCCTCCATTAGAGCTTCCGCAGCGACCTCATCCTTCCACTGACGCAGAGGACTATCCCACAGAGCTTACTGCTTCCACTCAGGGAGATATTTTTACCCACTCCATTTCTGAATCATGCATTCCATTCGATATTTATTTTGATTCAGATATTTTTGACATGTCATACCTTTTTCCGCACACATACAATTATGGACCGGAGGTATGCTTGGACGTGTCACAGTTTGACGGGCCTATCAAGGAAGTCCACACATATGATCTAGATTTACCTGAGCAGCTTAGAGAGGACATCATGGAGACACCTATCACAGCACGGGAGGATATTGGATTATTTCCAGGGAAGTATCGTCTACCATTATTTATTTCATATATTTCTATAGATGATCCTATTTGGGATACTTTTATTACGAGGGTGAATTTTTTGCGGCGAACTGATGCATCCTATTCTTTGCAGGGTACAGGTGGAGTCCTTGTGGAAATGCTGGAGGATGCTTTGCTGGAGTTCGTTGGAGTCCGTGGACATACGCGCCTGGCAGAGCCACAGAAAGAGCAGTTGGAGCAGTTGCCTGCACCGGCAAAGATACTGGATCCGCCTTTTGCTATAGGTGATATCAATCAAGTAGTGTAGAAATTTTTATGCTTTCAATAAACTCGAATCCTCTCGACAGCGAGAGGACCGTATAGATTCGCGTGAATAAATATCACCTCATATAACGACAACAAAAATTTTTACACCCCAAACATATTATATATATTAATTGCCCTCTCCATATTTTTATGTGTCACATCCTTTTGCTCACCACATTCGAGCATTTCTTTCAAGTGAAACCTTACTTTCTTATTCGTTTGACTTGATCACGCTTTGCAAAGCCATGACATTTTTGGTCATGTCATTTGAATAGGATTGTTTGGTATAAGCTTGGGGGAAGGTGCTCTCAAGCATCATTGTATGTGCATGTAGTTGCATTAGGATTTCATGTCATTCATTTCATCATTTTTCATTCACCCCCTTATTATTATCGTTGTTCCTCATATTCTTTCATTATGATCACATTGAGGACAATGTGAAGTTTAAGCTTGGGGAAGTGCATTTCCATGCCATTTAGATGCATTAGTTACATTTTTACTTTATTTTAGGGGTTTTTAGAATTTTTCAAAATTTTGCATAATCTTTTTGAATTTTCCATCTTATTTTCCTTTTATGTGTGTTCATGCATCATGTTGTGTGCTTGTTTTTCTTTTCTTTCCTCTCTTTTATTTTTATATCTTTATTTTTCTTTCCTCCTTTTGCTAGATTTGTTCCTTATGATGATATATCTTATTGCTTTAGCGAACATCACGATGCTTATTATTCCTTGCCATGCTACTTAGAGTATTTCATAGTCCTACTATCCATGTGCTTGCTTATATATTCTTTTGATGATTTCTCTATATGAATACATGATGTTAATTGAAGCTGAATGTATGGATTAGTGTTTGGTATGCTTTTGTTGGAAATGCTCCAAGATTCACGCATTAGTTGTATAACAGAAGCATCTGCCTTATTATCTTATTCACCTTCTGTTGCATGCTTGATATGAAAGTACTCTTTACCGCTTGACTTCGCTTTTTATTGAGATGATTGAGAATATCCATGCTTACATATGAGTTTTAGTTGAAGTATTATTTTATTGAACCATTCGAGCACATCTTAGAGTGAACCGAGTGTTACATTATTTCCTTCTACACATATATCTTTTTATTCTCTACATGTCACTTGAGTTCACCTCCTAAAGCTACTTATATCGCATTAATTTCCCAAAAAAAATCCCTACAAAAGAAAAGTTAGCTCCAAAAAGTCCAAAAAGACAAAAAGGAGCCAAAAGCCAAAAATACAAATCATATAGCTCCTACAAAAATCCAAAAAGAAAAATGAGAAACAAAAAGTTTAAAAAGAAAAAAAAATAAAAATGTTTCTCTATCTCATTATTGGATCCACAAAACACTTGGGAAAACCAAGGCAAAAATCCCATTTTCCACTAGCATATTCCTATAGATGCGATGCCTCAAGCTAAGCTTGGGGGGGTGAACTCGTTTGACCATATGAGTGAGTACGACATTAGAGTGGAGAGGTGCACGAATGGGGAAGTTTGATAATACTGAAACTTAGCAAAATACTTAGGTATGGAGATTTCTTATGAATCGATGTAAATATGTGAATGCCATGTCTCTTATTCCATTCTCCATTGCATGCTTGGTGTGATTCTTATATGCTTCAGTTATAACTCTTGATTGAAAAGTGCATCACCAACATTTGTATATTAAATCCTATGAAATGCGTGACGTGGATATGAATTGATTGTATGAATTTAGAGAATCCCTTCCTTTTGTTCTTAAAAGCTTGCAAGTACCATGTTTAAATATGATTTGAAATCCTTATAGCATGTGATTCGTATTTTCCAAGTTATCGTGATGTGTAGCTTATGGCTTGATATCAGAGAGAAGAATCTAGCGACCCCTTCCACCTCGTGTTCTTTCTTTTTCATTTCATTTTCTTTATTTTCATATCCCGAGTTCGTCTCTCTACTTATCTTTCTCGAGGCCGAGTAAGAGGTAAGCTTGGGGGATTTTGATCGGTCCATATTTTACACCTTTTTTCTGCATATTTGCATGCCATTTCGGTTGCTCATATTGCGATTTTCACGATTATTCGATGATATTGTGTTACTTTTCCCTCTTCCTTGTTTTTGTCGGATTTCAGGAAATATAGAGCAATCGGGAGCAAAAATGAGCATAAAGGACTTACACATGTACCGGAACGTCGCCCACGGCTCATTTGCAGACTTATCGGCGATGGAGGATGAGAGGAAGAAGAAGGAACCGCGTAGGAGTGACTAGGAGGCGGAATGATGAAGAATGGGCATCTACAGCATGTCACTCGGCCGAGTGAAGCACTCACTCGGCCGAGCCAGTAGACCACTCGGCAGACCAGACCGGACACGCAAACAACTTGAATATTAGCGTGCACTCGGCCGAGTGACGACAGCCCACCCGGTCGAGTATGGAGACACCACTCGCCTGAGTGGCACACGAATGACGGCATCCAAAAGTCCAGACTTACTGTAATCCGTCAGACAAATCAGAGCTCCGACTCGGCCGAGTCCCGAATGCCCCTCGGCCGAGCGAGTAAAGCCACTCGACCGAGTCACCTCCGAAGACAGACCCCCAGGCCCCCAACTTACTGTAATTTTACAGGGTCTGTCACTCGGCCGAGTAGATAAGCCCACTCGACCGAGTAGAGAAGTTAACTCGGCCGAGTGACACCGAGGACACGCAGCGCCCAGATTTTCAGATAACCGTTCACTCTTTTGAAATCTGCTATCATTCCAGCAATCAAAGTATTTATCTCATAATTTTTATGGATAGTAGACTTCACGACGGTTCCAACGCCGCCAAGAACGCACCAATTGGAGGTCGGATGAAATATGGAGAATTTATGCAAGTTGACGCTGCAGTGCTGTAATTTCCACTCGGCCGAGTCACATGTTCCACTCGGCCGAGTCGGCGGCGGGCCCAGATTTTAATTTGCGGTTTGGGATGTTTTGGGCACAATTTTGAGGGGTTTTCTAGGGTTATTTGCTAGGGTTTTGGGGGACTATATAAGGGTTTTGTAGCCATCATTAGAGGGAGGTTCCCACATGTTTTCTTAGGGATTATTTTAGAGGTTAGGCCATGCCCTAGGCCCCCTCTTTGATCTGAAAGCTTGTATTTGGATTGGAATTCTTCATCAAAGCTAAGTATTTCTATTCTTATTATTTGAATCTTTGATTTGCTATCTTTTTACATGCAAGCTATTGTTTTATTGGTTCTTATATCATTGTTGCTATGCTTGAGTAGATTTGATGTTCTAGGGCATGGGGATGAACCCTATGGATCTAATTTCATATTTGTGATGAATGAATTTCTAAATTGCTAGAATTGCTAGGAGGTTAGGTTGTGATTGATTTATTACGGATAGCTAGTGATTTCCATTGATCTAGGGTTTGCAAGAGATTGGATTCTAATCGATGGGAAGGCCTAGATATTCGATTTAGGTTTATAATCGAGATTCTCTAGACTTGGTTTGCAAGAGATTGGACCAAAGCTAGGATTTTTATTATAAATCTATACCCATATTCGTTTGCAAGAGATTGGATGAATACGAACTATCACAACCTAGATCGTAACTCGAGTTTGTAGGAGAGTGGGCTCGAGGGGCGATTGAACGATGATGTCGATCCTAATGCTAGTGGCTTAGGCTAGGGTTTGCAAGAGATTGGGCCCTATCCTAGGGTTGCTATAGACCAGCAATAGCGCGAGAGCATGAGCTTGGTTCTATATTCAGTTACGACTAGTTCACCTCAACGCAAGTCTAGTAATATTGAGATTCACTATTTACAATGATGCATGACGATCCGTAGTGGGAATTCCTAAGCCCCAGACACTTTTATTATATTATATTTGAATCGATACTTATCCGACTTTTCTATCGCTGACACCGACATCCATTACCATTTCCATAATATCATTCCATAACCATCTCCACCAATAAATACATCCGTATTCAAACCAACCTAGGATAGATTGGAGCCAACACCACCTCCTCGTGTTCGATACCCGCTCGTCACTTGACCATGCGCTTGCGGTAAAACTATAATCGTTCTCTGGGTGTGTATCCGAGGGCGACCACTGCCCGCTTGGATTCCCGCCTCTTCGTCGCTCATTCGGGTGCTAACAGCCATTGGATCGAAATCCAACGGCGCTCCTTTAGCCGCATCGCCATTGCCTGGGAGCCACCCGATTGAGTGGGAGCCATTGGATAGCTGCCACATGGCTCTTTCGATGGGCTCCATGTCATGCGTCAAGATTCGTGCGCTGAATTTCTTTGTATTTCTTCATTTTATTGGTATTCTGAATTCAAAAAATCATAGTAATTAGCACAGATCTCAGAAAAATACAAATAAATAGTTGTTGGAATCGTGAGATCGAGATCTGGCATGAAAAATATAAAAAGTACAGAAATTCTCAGTTTATTGCTGTTTTGTGCTCAATTCAAGTGATTTCTCTAATAAATGACGATATACAAAATACAAACGTATTAGAGACCAATTAAGCATCATATAAGCACAACATAGGGCTAAATGGGGTGTTAAATATGCAATATTTATCTCGAATCACACCCCCCAACTTGCGATTTGCTAGTCTCTAGCAAAAAGAGCGATGAAGTCGAATGATAACTAATACTATAAATTCTATCAATCGCTTAGGGCATGGCTATATAACACGCTTTCCAATATGATTTCGACCATCAATATACATAATCCATGAATAAAATCAATCACATGATATTTTCTCTACTTTAATTTGAATAAAGAACATCCGAGCATCGTTTTGCGCAAGCAAAAGTATAACCCGTCGTTATATTCTAGGTTTCTCATTTCCAAGGAATTGGCATATCAAAACGACCATTCAAATCATGGGTATTGAAGTTGCTTAGTTTATTCATCGTTTCTTTCTTTCCTTCTTTTCTTTTCTTTTTCTTTTGACGACTTAGAATGATCCATGTAGCGAGCTTTCAGTTAATGATTCCTAGGCCAAACGACCATCGGGCATTAGGCTTAGAAGAGACCCTCGAACTTAATACTCAAATCATCTAAGTTTTATTCTCTTTTTTTGATGCACTCCCCATTCATCCATCTTTCGACACGAATCTCCAATGCTTCCTGAGGCACGAAGACCCGACTAATCAATGAACTCAAGGGAACGATGCACTTTTTTTTTCTTTTTCACTTTTTTTTATTTTTGTTTTTTCTTCGTAAGCAACTCAAAACCCATTCTTTGAACATAAACATTAATAAAAAGGACAAATTCCTCTTCAACTTGAAGACTATTCTAATAAATCGTGTATACTTAAGCTTTTTCATCGCTGTGGCATGCATGAAATAAATTCAAACTATTTCGAGATATTAATCACGGCTATTGAAAGTTTTCATGAATAGCATATTAACGAGTAATTCCATGAAGAAAAAAATTAATTCAAGCCATAAGCAATTTTTAGAACTCATGCATGAAAACTTTCAATTTAAACTCCTTCATGCATGAAAAATTAATTCACCATTCTCATCATTTTAAACTCCTTCACATTCCACACAAGAGGATGATTAAGCATTGATTGAGTTCTAAAAATTGCTTATGGCTTGAATTAATTTTTTTCTTCATGGAATTACTTGTTAATATACTATTCATGAAAACTTTCAATTGCCATGATTAATATCTCGAAATAGTTTGAATTTATTTCATGCATGCCACGGTGATGAAAAAGCTTAAGTATACACAATTTATTAGAATAGTCTTCAAGTTGAAGAGGAATTTGGCCTTGTTATTAATGTTTATGTTCGAAGAATGGGTTTTGAGTTGCTTACGAAGAAAAAAACAAAAATAAAAAAAAGTGAAAGAGAAAAAAAGTGCATCATTCCATTGAGTTCATTGATTAGCCGGGTCTTCGTGCCTCAGGAAGCATTGGAGATTCACGTCAAAAGATGGATGAATGGGGCGTGCATCCAAAAAAAGAGAATAAGACTTAGATGATTTGAGTATTAAGTTCGAGGGGCTCTTCTAAGCCTAATGTCCGACGGTCGTTTGGCCTAGGAATCATTAACTGAAAGCTCTCTACATGGATCATTCTAAGTCGTCAAAAGAAAAAGAAAAAGAAAATAATGAAAGAAAGAAATGGTGAATAAACTAAGCAATTTCAATACCCATGATTTGAACGGACGTTTTGATATGCCAATTCCTTGGAAATGAGGAAACTAGAATATAACGACGGGTTATACTTTCGCTTGCATAAAACAATGCTTGCATGTTCTTTATTCAAATTAAAGTAGAGAAAATATCACGTGATTGATTTTATTCATGGATTGTGTATATGATGGTCGAAATCATGTTGGAAAGCGTATTATTGAGCCATGCCATAAGAGATTGATAGAATTTATTGTTTTAGTAATCAGTCGACTTCATCGCTCTTTTTGCTAGAGACTAACAAATCGCTAGTTGGGAGGTGTGATTCGAGATGAATATTGCATATTTAACACCCCATTTAGCCATATGTTGTGCTTATATGATGCTTAATTGGTCTCTAATACGTTTGTATTTTGTATATCATCATTTATTAGAGAAATCACTTGAATTGGGCACAAAACAACAATAAACTGATAATTTCTGTACTTTTTATATTTTTCATGGCTAGATCTCGATCTCACAATTTCAACGACTAGTTATTTGTATTTTTCTGAGATCTGTGCTAATTACTACGAATTTTTGAATACAGAATACCAATAAAATGAAGAAATACAAAGAAATTCAGCGCACGAATCTTGACGCATGACGCGGCGCCCATCGAAAGTGCCACATGGTGGCTATCCAGTGGCTCCCAGTCAATTGGGCAGTTCCCAAACAATGGCGACGCGGCTAAAGGAGCGCCGTTGGATTTCGATCCAACGGCTGTTAGCAGCCCGATTGAGCTACGAAGAGGCGGTAATCCAAGCAGGCAGCGGGCAAAATTTTGATCGTTCGATCACAATCGAACGGTAGAGTGCGATCCAGACGATCGAAAGCGAAGGCGGGCGATTTACATACGCCGTGGGGCGATGTGGCAGCATTCGAGCCGTCCAGCGATCGATCCAACGGCCACGAACGACTGAAGCTCATGCAAAGCGGGCAAATTCGTTACGGACGACGTGGCTCATCAAGAGCCGCACGATCATAGATCCAACGGCCGCGATGTAATCCAAAGCGAAGTCGGATTAATTCGAGCGGATGCAGGCGCACAGATTTTGAAGGATACGTTGCACTTCCACGTTGCATCCCGCCGAGATCGGACCATGGATATTTGAAGCGACGAACGGAGCGGGTTTTGGTTTGATTTGGGTGCGGGTTTCAACCCGTTAGCATGACTTAAACTTGCAATGCTTGTATTTAAGGTATTCTTAGGGTTTTGCTCGGTATTCTGGCGTGTTGGAGGGTCTATCAGCCGTATTTCGCCATGAAATTTGGAGGCCCTGGGGACAGAGGCTAGTTCTATCTTCTAAAGTAGTTTGCGGTTCAATTGGAGAGATTTGGTGATAAAATTCTAAACTTTACCCTTGTATTTGACGTATTTAGCTCGTACTTTGATGTATTGATGATGTATTTGGCTATGAATATTTATTCTCTACCCTTCATGTTGGCTAATACCCTCATGTGATAGTTGTGATGATGTTATATCTCTGAAATCTCTGATTTTGATATCTTTTCGCCCTAATTTGCATGTTATATCGCGTATTTTGCTAGTTTCTACACGTACTGCTCAAGTATATTCGTTGTTGGTGTACTTGGATCGAATACGATCTTTGCAGACGTACTCGTGTTGATCTTTGCGGACACATAAGCTTATTTTCCTCATGAAACTAGTATTATATGCGAAACTTAAGGCACTTTTCGATGTTTGCTTATCATATTATTTTCTGATGTTCTCGTGCCCTAACCGGATGAAACGTTGAGTTATAGAAAAGGTATTGATAACCATTGATTGCATTGATCTTAATGAAATCACAACCAACATATAATCTTCGTATTGATACCCCAATATTGCCTTCACCGTAGTTATCGTAGGATTTTCTTTTGTTATTTGAAACCCTTGATACCATACTTCCATATCTTTAGGTGGTTGGTTATTACTGTATTATTACTCTACAAACTGAAGTTCGTGGATTTGCAGGTCAGTTGTCCCATGGATTCGATACCTGGACTCACCAGGATATTACTTGTTCGATCTCCTGCACTTGGGAGTAACGTCGGAAGATAATACGATAAGCGAACATCGAAAAGTGCCTTAAGTTTCACATACAATACCAGTTTCATGAAAAAAATAAGCTTATGTGTCTGTAAGGATCACCACGAGTACGTCCGCAAAGATCGTATTCGATCCAAGTACACCAACAATGAATATACTTGAGCAATACGTGTAGAAACTAGCAAAATACGCTATATAACTGCAAATTAGGGCGAGAAGATATCAAAATCAGAGATTTCAGAGATCTAACAACATCACAACCAGCACATGAGGGTAGTAGGGTAGAGAATCAATATTTATAGCCAAATACATCATTAATACATCAAAATACGAGCTAAATACACCAAATACAAGCGTAAAGTTTAGAATTTTATCACCAAATCTCTCCAATTGAACCCCAAACTACTTCAGAAGATAGAACTAGCATCTGTCCCCAGGGCCTCCAAATTTCATGGCGAAATACGGCTCCTAGAGCCTCCAATACGCCAGAATACGAAGCAAAACACTAAGAATACCTTAAATACAAGCATTGCATGTTTAAGTCGTGCTAACGGGTTGAAACCCGTACCCAAATCGAACCAAAACCCGCTCTGCTCGTCGCTTCGAATATCTGTCGTCCGATCTCGACGGGATGCAACGTGGAAGTGCCACGTATCCTTCAAAATCCGTGCGCCCGCATCCGCTCGAATTAATCCGACTTCTCTTTGGATTGCATCGCGACCGTTGGATCTCAGATCATGCGGCTCTCGACGAGCCCAATTGCCCGTAACGAATTCACCCGCTTTGCATGTGCTTCGGCCGTTCGTGTCCGTTGGATCGATCGCTGGACGGCTCGGATGCGCCACGTCGCACCGCGGCGTATGTAAATCGCCCGCCTTCGCTTCCGATCGTCTGGGTCGCTCTCCGCCGTTCGATCATTATCAAACGATCAAAATTTCACCCGCTACCCGTTTGGATTCCCGCCTCTTCGTCGCTTAATGGGGCTGCTAATAGCCGTTGGATCGAAATCCAAAGGAGCTCCTTTAGCCGCGTCGCCATTGTCTGGGAGCCGCCCGATTGAGTGGGTGACACTGGATAGCCGCCATATGGCTCTTCCGATGGGTGCCGCGTCATGCGCCAAGATTCATGCGCTGAATTTCTTTGTATTTCTTCATTTTATCAGTATTCTACATTCTAAAATTCATAGTAATTAGCACAAATCTCAAAAAAATATAAATAAATAGTCGTTGGAATCGTGAGATCGAGATCTAGCCATGAAAAATATAAAAAGTACAGAAATTCTCAATTTATTTATGTTTTGTGCTCAATTGAAGTGATTTCTCTAATAAATGACGATATACAAAATACGAACTTATTACAGACCAATTAAGCATCATATAAGCACAACATAGGGCTAAATGAGGTGTTAAATATGCAATATTCATCTCGAATCAAAAACAAGATTACCAGTCAGATCCCACGGAAACAATCACAACACACTAAGCAAGCATGCAAGAAGCATAACACTTAGCCCAGGAATACAAGTTCCTACTAGTGTCGTGGGTTCACGCGGTGAAGCGCGAGTGAGTGTGGTGGTGAGCTAGCCAATAGTGTAACTATCTAAATCATGCGATGAAGCTCCTTATACACATATTCATGGAATGATCCAAATATCAAATCAATTCGAGTTTGCGGTGAATAATAGTTCAAGCATGCATGAGAACAGAGTAAGAATAGAAATATGTCATATGTTCGGGACTCTACCGCTAGAAACTAGGAAATCACCGCACGATTGCCAAGATAATTGCTAGAAAGCTCCTATGCCAAGTGTGTTTGAAAACGAAAGGGGTTGAGTAGGTTTGGAGGAGAGCATGATCACTCCATATTTTACACCCTTTTTTGCATGTTTGCATGCCACTTTGATCGCTCATATCGTGTTTTTCATGATTATTCAGCAATACTGCGATGCTTTTCACTATTTCTTGTTTTTGTCGTATTTCAGGAGATATGGAGCGATTTGGAGTGATTTGGAGATCAAGAGGATTTGCACCCACTCCGGAGTGTTACCCACAGCTCTTTTGAGGGCCATTCGGCGATGGAAGATGAGTGGAAGAAGAAGGAACTTTGTAAGAGCGACGAGGAGGAGAAACGAAGAAGATTGGGCATCTACAGCATGTCACTCGGCCGAGTGAAGCACTCACTCGGCTGAGCAAAGAAGCTCACTCGGCCGACCAGACCGGACCGCACATCAGAAGAATATCAGCATGCCCTCGGCCGAGTGACGATACACCACTCGGCCGAGTATGGAGATCCCCTCGCCCGAATGGCACGGGAAAATCCATCCAAAAAGTGGCCGACTTACTGGAATTTTACAGTCGATCTGAGAAAGCCACTCGGCCGAGCATGGAATTCCCCTCGGCCGAGTGAGTAAAACCACTCGGCCGAGTCACATCCGAAGACAGTCCCCCGAAAACCCCCGACTTGCTGGAAATCTACAGGGTTTTGTCACTCGGCCGAGTGAGCCGCTCCGCCTGCTGCGTAAAGTGCGATTTCTGGGATGCGCAAGGGCATTTTGGTCACGATTTTTTGGGCGATTTTGAAGGGTATTTAAACCCAATTTTTGCCCTAGTTAGGGGGGACTTTTTAGAGCTTTTTGGCAGCCTTTTTGTGAGTTTTTGATATCAATAGATTTAGCTTTTCTTTTGAAGATTAAAAGGCTACTTTTGTCGGATGCTATTGGATTCTCATTGGTTTGTCTATTCTCTTATGAAAAACCCTATTTTTATTCATAATTTCTTTATTGCAATGAATTGTGTTGATTTTCCTAAGTATTGCATGATGATTAGTGAGTAGTGCCATCGTCTTAGGGCGTAGGGATGAACCCTATAGACCCTATTTCTAAATTGTGATGAATTAGTGAAATTCTTGCTAGAATTGATTATGGTTAGGTTATGATTGATTAATTACGGATAGCTAGGGATTCATATCGATTGGGATTTACAAGAGATTGGGTCCCAATTGATAGGAAGCCCTAGAAATCCGATTTAGATTTACGATTGGACTTCTCTAGAATTGGTTTGCAAGAGATTGGACCAAAGCTAGGATTTTTAATCACATTTCTATACCAATATCCGTTTGCAAGAGATTGGACAGGTAGGAACTATCTCAACCTAGGTCGTAGCTCGAGTTTGCACGAGAGTGGGCTCGAGATACGATTGAACGATGATGTCGTTCTTCACTCTAGCGGCCTAGGTTAGGGTTAGCAAGAGATTGGGCCCTACCCTAGGTTTGCTATAGACCGGCAATAGCGCGAGAGCGTGAGCTTGGTTCTACATTTAGTTGCGACTAGTTCACCTAAAATTCAAGTCTAGCAATGACGAAACCTATGAATCACAACGATGAGATACGGTCTGTAGCGGGGATTCCCTATCCCAAGGCGTTTTATTTTATTGATATTTCTATCGACATTTGAACGATTGTGACGATTTTACCCCAAATTATTCTTGACCATTTTGATAGCTAGGTGATTGGAAGGAGACACTGTCATTAGTCCTCCATGAGTTCGATACCCGCTCGATGCCACACCGTGCACTTGCGGTAAGACTACGAGTCGCTTGTCCCGGGTGTGTGTACTCTCGGGGCGCGATCACGTTTTTGGCGCCATTGCCGGGGAGGCGACAGTGTTTTATTCTCTTTACTTAGTATCTTCTTTTTCTTTTATTATTTTTATCTTTTTACTCCTTATTCGTGCTAACAATTCTTTTGAAACTCTGTTTTCCTTTGCATGTACACGAGATCTATGGCAAACCCCGAGGAAATACTATTTGATCCGGAGATCGAACGTACTGTGAGGAGGATCAGAGCCGAGAGAAGGCACGCTACGGATGGTAATTGTATGAACCGCACGGAGACACCGGAGGAACTAGCGGCACGTATGGCGAGGATCATATCCATCAGAGATAGGCTTAGGCCTATGACTTCCTCCACCACCTCTTCCATCGCTATGCCGGAGTTGGCGGCGGACAAGAATTTTGAGCTAAAGACGGGGTTGGTAGTATTGATGCAACAAGACCCATTTCATGGGAACTCCCATGAGAATCCGCATTATCACATCCAGCTTTTCTTGTCCAAGTGCGCCACCTTCCAAATGCCGGGTGTTTCTGTTGATGCAATCCGACTGTGGCTCTTCCCCTTTACACTAAAAGACAAAGCTTTATATTGGTTGAGGACGTAGGCAGAAGGTACATTCACTACTTGGGATGAGTTGGCTAGCGCCTTCGTTGACAAATTCTAACCGCCATCCAAGACGGTGAAGATACGGAGTGCTCTCATGTCCTTTAAGTAAGGACCACAGGAGACCTTATACGAGGCATGGGAGCGCTTCAAAGATTTACAGCATCATTACCCCCATCACAGTATAGAAGATTGGGAGCTTGTTCACAGTTTTTATAATGGACTCCAACCGGGCATGAAGCAAATTATAGACGCAACCACCAATGGAGCCATACTATCGAAGACCCCGGATGAAGCTACGGCCTTATTAGAGGAGATGGCCTCTAATAACCAACAATGGGGTGACGAGCGAGGTCATTCTTCTTCCTCCTTAAAGCCCACTAGCATATATGAGGCCAAGGCCATAGCTGAGCTTAAATTTGACTCTCTCCACAAGGTATTGGAGAGATTGGAGAAGTATATCACCGAGCCACATGGAGCACCCTCTACATCTACGCCGATAAGCAATATGAGTGATTGGCAAGACCAATCTCAAGTCATGTATGTAGGAGGAGAGAATGGAGAGGGGGCCTTGGAACAAGTGCAATATGTTGCGGGGAACTCCGGAAATTGGGCCAACCCGGCCGCAAGAAACCATCCAGGCTTTTCATATGCAAACAATGGTGGTGCTTTAAACTAGCCGCCACAACAACCTCCTCAAGCTCGGCCTCCACTACCACAACCTCAGTATCAATCGAGGGGGCCACCGCAACAAAAATACCCACCTAGGCAACAAGCAGGACCGTATAGACCGCCCGGTTACAACCAAGGTTGGAGAGCTCCCAACCCACCTCAAGCTTAACCACGATCGGACCAGGAAGCTAGGGTGGAGGAATTCATGGCGGAGCAAAGGAAGATCAATGCTAGGTTGACGGCGGGACAAGATTCACTAAATACCGTCGTCGCTCAACTTGGAGAGCAACTTGCCTTGCTAAACAAGAACGCCCAACAATTGCTGGCTCAACCCAAGCCCAATCCACGGAGCAACACCGACCACATAAATGCGGTGGTGTCGGTTACAACATAGGGCGGGAAGGATACCACTCCCGCTATGACCCAAAACAAGCAACCAGTGGTAGAGATTTTGGAAGAAAAAGAGCCGGCAATTGAGGAGGAGACCCAAAAGGAGCCGCTAGAAGGAGGAAATTCTGAAGTGGGAAAGCCTAATGACGAGCGCCGCTACATGCCACCGGTGCCATTTCCACAACGGCTAGCTAAAGCCAAGATAGTAAAAAGGCTCGCCAAGTTCCTTGAATATTTGAGGGGAGTAAGCCTCAATATTCCTTTCCTAGATGCTATAGTGGAGATCCCGTCGTATGCAAAGTTCTTGAAGGACTTGATATCGGGAAGAAAAAGGAAGGAGAAAATCGTGCTTGCCGAATGAGAAACTTGGTTTACCTGGAAGGAAAAGGAGCCCGCGAAATTCGAGGATCCCGGGAGTTTCCGCATCCCTTGCACACTTGGAGGCGTCCCGTTGCAAAAAGCTTTAGTTGACTTGGGCGCGAGTGTGAGCCTAATGCCCTTTAGCATGTTCCGAAAATTGAACACGGGCATCGACTTGAAGCCGACCGACATAAAAATTCAACTTGCGGATGGTCGGATTACAAGGCCGCTAGGGATTACGGAGAACATTCCACTTCAAGTTCCGGGAGGAATATGCCTACCTTGCGATTTCGTTATCATGGACATCAAGGAAGAGGGCGACACTTCACTTATACTTGGACGCCCGTTCCTCGCCACCGCCGGTGTTATAGTCGACGTGCGAGAAGGAACTCTATCCTTGAATGTCAGGAACATCGAGGTCGAGCTTCACATACCCAAGGCCATGAAGCATATGCCCTATCACGAGGAGTTGGACTATGTGGATCTCCTTGACGAGGTGATTGAAGAAGTTATCCCGCATTCTATTGGCGCTCTCCATGACGATGGCTTTGAGGAAGGCCAACCTAGTAGTGAAGAAGAGAAGTTGGAGGCCCCTCCAGATAGCTCCATGGCTGATGATGAAGGCAACGTTGATGTCGCAAGAATACGTGAGCTTTGCAAGCTCTCAAAAGCCAAGAGTCCGAAAAAAGCTCCACCGAATAGAAGATCGGTGTCACCGTCCAAGAAGAAGATAGGAACGAGCTCTAGCATGGTGGACTTATCCCCCAACATTATCCATGATGAGGGGGCACCGAGGAAGACCAATGATCATCACGACCCAAATCCAAGTGGCATTCCCGGTAAGTTTGACGGGCGTATCTCGTATGCGCCCAACATCACAAGCTAAACGAATATCTAAAGGGGTCGAGCTCATGACCTTAAACGAGTGCTTGTCGGGAGGCAACCCGAAGGTTCTTGCATTGGTTTTATTTGATTTTCATCTTTGGTTTAGATTTTTATTAGTGTCTTGAGTCTAGTGTCAATGAAAATCGTGACAACGGGTCCTAATTTTCATGACAGGAGATGGAGAAAGAGAGATCACTCATATGGAAGATGACCGAGGCAAGGGAGAGTGATCCAGGAATGCGCTCAGGCCTTAGGAGGAGATAGAAACTGACTGGAGGAAGAAAAACAGAGACTAGAGTGAAAACATAGGCCCGTTGCAGAAAACAACTCGTCACTCGGCCGAGTAGCATATGCCACTCGGCCGAGCAAAGACTCCACTCGGCCGAGTGGAGCACCAATTAGGGAAGTCTCTGTAGACCAACTCTCTGTCACTTTCTGTAAATTTTAGTCTTAATTGACACTCGGGCGAGTGACTTGTCACTCGGCCGAGTGAAACAGATACCCTCCCAGTTCTATAAAATTGCCGAGCGACAGAGCCACTCAGCCGAGTGGCGTTTTTCCATTCGGCTGAGTAAAGCAAAGCCCCTCGACCGAGTCGTAAGTTGCGAGGATATTTTCAAATTTTTTTAGTTTACGTCACTCGACCGAGTGATGTTGTCACTCAGCCGAGTCGTAACAATTTTATATAAATAGCAGCGGCAGTGGCGCGGTTTTTGAAACGCAAAATTCCCAAAATCTAGCCCGAGCCGCTGCTGCTTCGTATTCCCTTGCCCACTGCAATGCTCCCTGGCCTGAATCGCCACCACGCCGTCGACGCACGGCCGACAACGACCGACGTCGACTGCCGCCGCCGACCGCCGGCGCCGGCCGCCCCTAGCCACCGATCACTCATTTTCACCCCGAAATCCCCATTTCTCCTTGTTTCTCTTGATTTGTACGCCCGTTGAGCCCAAAATTCAAATTAATTTCCATATCTATCTAGTATCCCTTATCTCCCCCATATGTATTGATTATTATTCACTGATTTTATCGTTTTCATTTCAGGCTAGCTTGGGGGAGCTTTGGGGAGTTTTAGGACACGTACGGAGCTTCGCGGAGGCGGCATCTCTTCGTACACACTGCTGTTTGCTCTCGCGGCGTGTTCAGGTACACTCATTCCATTATTTTTCACATCGCATTACTTATTTGGGTGAGCACGCTTCGCGATACACATGCCGTCGTGCACTAGGCCACGTACACGGGGATCCCCTGCCAAGCGGAAGAGGACCGATGATCCTGGTCCCTCTTCCGCTAGGAAGGACTCCCCTCCACCTAGCCCACCACCATCTACATAGCCGATTCCTGCTGATCCCGTTCCACCGCCCGCTCCCACTGTCGGGCCGATGGGGATTACATTTCGAAATGACGCACGTCACGCCAGATTCGAGCATATCTGCCATCGCTCGATAGTACCCTCTAGGTTTACACACCTAGCCGACCTAGACCGCCTAGGGGTACTTGAGGGGCTTCTCACATTGTACGACAATGTGGGATGGCGTGATTTTCTGTCGGTGTCGGCGGATACCTACATCCGTCTGACACTAGAGGTCCTTAGTTCCATTGACCGGACCCCTGGAGGATGCTCCTTCCGTTTGATGGATCGAGAGTGCGAGATCACTCTCGACATGCTTAGAGCATTTTTCCAGTGGCCCGCCGTCCCTGACCCTGACCGCGCCTACGCTCCCACGCACATCCCACCCCCGTCGTTCGACACCCACACCTTCTGGACACGGATCACGGGATCCCCACTCGCCTTTGAACCTAGTAGGGCCAAGGCCTCAGCTATCCTCAACCCCTTCCTCCACATTGCACAGCACCTTATGGCGACTACTTTCCTCGCGAGGTACAAGCCTGGGACCATGTCTACGCCAGAGCTCTACATGCTCTATGCGATGACTCGCCCTAGGGTTCTAGATAGGGGTAGTGACGATTTGGTCCCCGCCGTCGAGATCGACATTGCCAGTTGGTTTTTGGACCGTATTATCATTTCGATGAGCTCTCGCTCGCCTATCTGTTATGGCGGTCTGATCACCCTCTTGTCCCTTATGACCAGCGTGGACCTACCTGACAACTTGCGTCGACCTCCAGGCCCAACTGCATTTTCTATAGATGTTATGGGCCGGATGAAGATGATTTGTCCCCACGGTCGTCAGTACTGGGTGTGGTTGCACGGTCCCTTCAGCGCTGATTACTTGGTTCTTCCGAGCCCTGCTCGGACACATATTGGACCGGCTCACGGGGACTAGATTCCAGCGATGGATCTCCTCATCGCCACCGCCTATGTTCTTGAGCCCAAGGATGCTGAGCAGGCATCCCCCTGCACCACCTGCTGACCCATTGATCCCTCAGCCTGCACCTGAACTGTCTGCACCTCCCGACACCTCAGTCCACACGTCTGTTAGTGTCGGGAGCACTTTAGCTGAGCCGTCCACCACCACCACCACTGAGCCTATGTCCATCGAGCCCATTACCACACTGAGCCCCGAGCGTCCACCCACCATTCTTGAGAGCAGCGAGTCTTCCTTTACCACTGCCATGGAGACTCTCTCCCGATTGCTGTTCTCGACTCCTGGGGAGTCATCTTTTGTGCCCTTCACGACCTCCCCAGTCATCGATCTTTCGGTCTCCACCGCCCCTGTCTTTATTAAGAGTGTCGTGACATCTGTCCCCACGTCTGCGTCACTGACCTCTCCCGCCGCCTTGTCGCCTATTTTCACTTACACTTCCTCTTCTGCTGCTGCTGCTTCCGCTTCGACACAGCCTGCGTCCCAGCCTCATACCAAGGCTGGGCATCACTTAGTGAGCACAGTACCACCACCCCACTTCCCTGCTGGACCTGTCATCTACACTGCCCGCGTGAGACAGCCCTGCACTTCACATGTTAGACCTGTGCGTCCCTCTGCTCCACCACCCCCAGACACTCTAGTTCAGAGCATTCGTGCTCTTGAGGGGGCTGTTAGTGGACTTAGATGGGACTTTAGGGCTCTCTCTCAGCCACGGTTAGTGCCGTGCAGACCCCTGTCGCCATCCTTCCCAGTATTCAGGCTTGCCTCAACCAGATTCTGGCGCATCTGCCTCCACCACCGACACCCTCCCAGCTGCTACCAAGCCCACCACCTCCACCACCACCTCCGCCACAGGATGGTACTGGTGCACCGCCACCAGCCTAGGCACACACTGGATGCCTTTTATATTTCTGCCGTTTTGCTGGTTGTTTTTGGAGCCTCATGATTTTTGCCCCCTCCTCCACATACTATTTTGGTACTTATTTGGTCATATCTTTTTCTCTCCTTTTGGAGTGAGGGAGAGTCTTTTTGGGGACACTTTTATCTGCATCATTCTGATCTCTGCATGCATCCTCACCCACCCCACCCATTTCACGTCTCTCGGTGTGCCACACTTTGCACATTGAGGACACTATGCACTTTAGCTTGGGGGAGTGAGTTCTCACACTTTTCGCTTTTCGTCACCTTTTATTTTTATTTTTTTTCACATTTTCTTTGTTTTTACACCAATTTTCACTCACTCTTTCGTTTTTATCATGCATCACGTTTTCTTATTTCCTTTGTGTGCTGCATTGTACACAGTAGTTTCTATTTTCTTTTATCTTTATTTCTTTTATCTTTTGCTAGAGATGACTTTTCTGTGATGATGATGACGTGGTGTTAGCTTATCTCTCTATGCATGCTATTTTGTCATGTCATAGCTTTTGTTTCAGATATCATATGCTATGTCCTGCTTTGCATTTGAAATAGTAACACACTCTTTTCGTATATGAATATGGATGAAATTCTGTTATTAGCTGATGTCTGATAATTCATATGTATGCTTATCGTAAAAAACACACCAAGCTTCACACATTGATTGCTTATATCTGGAGTACTGCTTTCCTTTCTCATATCACTCCTTATTGCATGAATTGTACGCTTCACTTTCAGGTTGATTGAATGTCTGTTAGGATGACATATCTGGACTAGTTTACTTTTTGAGATTAAACTGAGTAGACTACATTACTCTACTGAAGTTGTTGTGCACATCTTATAGAGTGAACCGAGTGATACATTTATTTCTTTCTCCACATATCTTGAGCATTATTTCTCTACTTACAATTCATTGGTGAATCTCCCTTTAGCAAGTCTATTATTGGTATTTCCCCCGCTATTAATTTTCATGCTCCAATTCCCCAAAATCAAAAAAATATATATACATGTATATCCTTCTCTCTTTTGATTTGGGATCTCTTGTGTATATATGCTAACAAAAAAAAGAGAGAAAAAAAGAGAAAAAAAGGGGAAAAGAAGTTTATATATGATCCCATCTCACATTCTTTCTCTCTTTCTTCCCTCTTTTGTTTTTATTCTATCATGGAGATTCAAAAATGGGGAATATGTTTATTGATTTATCTTATGACACCACGCTTATGGATAAGCTTGGGGAAGGAGATCCAATGATGTGTGAGAGAGTGACTACCTGACTGTGCATGACAACCTAAGCTAGGTAATTTTCTATACTTGGTAAGATCACTAGAAGTTTTACGAAATCCAGGAGTTGACACTTAGCATACATTTCATGAAAACCATGCTTTTCTATCTTACTACTCCATATTGTGTGATATCTCTTATACTCCAAATAGAAAGCATTCAATTGAAAAGTGTGTGGTCTATGATTATGTATACCGCTTTAGATGCTTCAGACGATGTTAATTCTAGAATGATTCCGTATCTCATAGTGTTTTGCTATTCTTGGGTCTTCTATCTTGAATGCATCGTTATACTATGATATCGGGATAAAAGTCTTTGGCATGTGTTCTATATTCGATGTATGCTATATGAGTAAGCAAAACCTATGTCCTGAGAAAAATGATCTAGCACCTCCTTCTTCGCTTTCTATTCTATTTTTTCATTTTTCTTCGTTCTTTTCGTTTTCCTTCTTTTTCATGGTTTTGCCTGCCGGGTTTGCTTTTTACTCCTCTTCCTTGAGGACGAGTAAGAGGTAAGCTTGGGGGATTTTGATCACTCCATATTTTACACCCTTTTTCTGCATGTTTGCATGCCACTTTGATCGCTCATATCGCGTTTTTCATGCTTATTCGGCAATACTGCGATGCTTTTCACTATTTCTTGTTTTTGTCGTATTTAAGGAGATATGGAGCGATTTGGAGTGATTTTGAGATCAAGAGGATTTGCACCCACCCCAGAGTGTCACCCACAGCTCTTTTGAGGGCCATTCGGCGATGGAAGATGAGTGGAAGAAGAAGGAACTTCGTAGGAGTGACGAGGAGGAGAAACGAAGAAGATTGGGCATCTACAGCATGTCACTCGGCCGAGTGAAGCACTCACTCGGTCGAGCAAAGAAGCTGACTCGGTCGACCAGACCGGACACGCACATCAAAAGAATATCAGCGTGCCCTCGGTCGAGTGATGATAGACCAATCGGCCGAGTATGGAGATCCCCTCGCCCGAGTGGCAAGGGAAAATCCATCCAAAAAGAGGCCGACTTACTGGAATTTTACAGTCGATCTGAGAAAGCCACTCGGTCGAGCATGGAATGCCCCTCGGACGAGTGAGTAAAACCACTCGGCCGAGTCACCTTCGAAGACAGACCCCCGAAAACTCTCGACTTACTGGAAATCTACAGGGTTTTGTCACTCGGCCGAGTGACATTTGTCACTCGGCCGAGTGAACCGCTCCGCCTGCTGCGTAAAGTGCCATTTCTGGGCTGCGCAGGGGCATTTTGGTCACAATTTTTTGGGCGATTTTGAAGGGTATTTAAACCCAGTTTTTGCCCTAGTTAGGGGGACTTTTTAGAGCTTTTTGGTAGCCTTTTTGAGAGTTTTTGAGATCAATAGATTTAGCTTTTCTTTTGAAGATTAAAAGGCTACTTTTGTTGGATGCTATTGGATTCTCATTGGTTTGTCTATTCTCTTATCAAAAACCCTATTTTTATTCATAATTTCTCTATTGCAATGAATTGTGTTGATTTTATTATTGATTTTCCTAAGTATTGCATGATGATTAGTGAGTAGTGCCGTCGTCTTAGGGCGTAGGGATGAACCCTATAGACCTTATTTCTAAATTGTGATGAATTGGTGAAATTCTTGCTAGAATTGATTAGGGTTAGGTTGGGATTGATTAATTACGGATAGCTAGGGATTCATATCGATTGGGATTTGTAAGAGATTGGGTCCCACTTGATAGGAAGCCCTAAAAATCCGATTTAGATTTACGATTGGAAGCCCAAATTATTCTCGACCATTTTGATAGCTAGGTGATTGGAAGGAGACACGGTCATTAGTCCTCTCTGAGTTCGATACCTGCTCATCGCTACACCGTGCGCTTGCGGTAAGACTACGAGTCGCTTGTCCCGGGTGTGTGTACTCCCGGGGTGCGATCAGAGCACTTGGTGCAAATTCTCGCCTTCTCTTTATTCACGGCGGTAGGAGCAATATTTACAACAAAATGTTTTTTGGGTTTTGGGTTTTAGTATTTTTTTGGATTTTGACTATACATATTCTCTCTTTTCTCCTCTCTACCCCCTCTCTCTTTTTTCTTTGTATCTTCCAAAATTCTCTCTCTCCCCCCTTTTTTGTAGTAGGAAAATGGCATTCTCCAAAAGCCGGAGAACGATGCGCTAGTATGTGGCAAAATTGTGTACTCTACCAAGTGGGAGTTAAGTACACGACGAGGGGATTTGCACCAAATAAAACAAAAAAGAATTCGAATTCTAAACACTTGGCAAAAGGCATTTTTCACGGATCAGAGCATAAGCAACATGGGTTATCCTAGTCCTATTGGTAGAGTACCGACACATGCGATTTGAAGCGCGCGCACACACACACACATATGTATATATGTATGTATGATTCAAGCATAATGAAGCATTAAGTAGAAGCAATATACCGCATATTCAGAATTGAAGAATGATAGTCTAGGGGTCATCCATGGATGTGCATATAAAACCAAATCACGACCTAGATGCATACCAACTAGCTAGTCACAACATACAACTCAACACAAAAAGCAAAGTGAACCCACGGAGCATAAAATGCAATAGAACTCGGCTTCCTAGGGTTAGTGAAGATAGTTATTGTAGCTTAGCTAATTGTGTGTGTGGTAGTGGCAGTTTCATCATGCAGGGTCATCTTTAGGTGAGGGAGAATAAAAGGATGGGAAATAAAAACAAAAACGCGACAAAAACGACTCAAAACGGCGAAAAAGACACGACTGACGCACACAGTGCGACTCCACCAAGCACGAAAGATGGGAGTGAAGTATGCACAGACAAAGAAACAGAAATACATGAAAAACACAGAAAACGAGACGTTGAAAAATAAAGAAAATAAAGACTGAAACCAACTAGATAAAAGACACACACACAAACACACAAAATAAGCACACGTCAAACAAATGTCACGACCACAAACACAAAATATAGATCTCCCCAAGCTGATCTCAACAATGCCTGAAAAAAATATGATCATGGTGAATCAGAAAAACTGGCTAGGGGAAAATCAGAAAAAAGGAAATCAAGATACAGGAGCAGAAGTCTCATCATCCTCCTCGGAATAGAGTGGAGGGGTATGGTCAGGAGAGGTGACGGGTGTGCGAAGAATTGGAGAAAGGGATGGAGATGGTGGACGGATGGGCTTGGTGGGGATGTGAATGATGGGTGGGGTGTCGGTGGCAATGGAGGGTGGTGGGATACGGTAACTGATGAAGAGGGTGGGGGTAATGCTCTTGCTCGCATAATGGCATGTTTATTACGATGCGAGTAGGCGGTGGTGGTAGAGGTGAAAGGTGGTGGAAGCGACATGTCAACGGTATTGGTGGTGGGAAGGAAAGAAGTGGTGGGAAGGGAAATAGTGGTGGTAAGAGAGGACGATCATCTAGGAGGTGACAGAGGAGGTGATGGGGGTGGAGCGTCGTGGATATGGGTCAGAAGACGGAGAATAGCTGCTATGTTTCGCTCGAGAGCGATGAAACGGGGATGGGATAGAAAAGATGTAGATGGATCCAAGGAGGCAGAGGAGGATGTGCCAGCGTGCAAAGCATCGATCTCAGCCTCGAGAGCGAGGCGAGCAGAAGTGGCATAGCGTATGACAGAGTGTGTGCCGGTAGCAGTAGTCGTATCGACAAGAGAGGCTAGGCCATGCAAGGCCATAGTCAGAGCCTCGGAAGAAACATCAGTAGTAACCGGGGTGGTTGTTCTGTGTCCAGCCCCAGGGTCTCCTCTGAACTCAGGAATTCCTGCTCGCCAAAGTGGGCGGCAGGAGAAGGTAATCTAGGAGCGTCAGGAAGAACGAACTGAAGGTGTAGCCCCCTCCACAAACTCTGGGTCAGGTGGTAAAGACCAATCTATCGGAAGCTCAATGGTGACATAATCAGGGTTCGGTAGAATGGTATAAGGTGCTGGGGGTGGCCAAGTGAAAGGCAAATCGTCCCCCGCTGAGAGGCTTGATCATGTGAGTGTGCTGTAGGACATCGATATCAATATGGGTAGATCCTTGCGCACGGACCAAATTAGGGGAAACTCGATGTTGAGGGGTGGATGTTAGGCAATGATTATGATGAGGCCGTCGCATCAATATTTGCCTTTATTTGCGCGGCTAATATCAACAAGCTTTTGAATTAGCCACGAGGCGGCATTAATGCGAACACGCGGTGCCTCAAAAGTAATCCCATCAACACCGGAGATAAAGGGGAACGTCATTGCCCGTGAAATGAAAAGATCCGGGATGGTCATGGTACCAGACTCATCTCGTGGAAAGAAAGTGCTGGAAATAATGTGATGGGTGAGGCAGAAGACTGGGTGAATAATCGAAAAAGCCTTAGCCTTGGCTCTAGGATATTGATCGTGCAAAGTGAGACGATGCCAGAAGTGGTCGACGCCAATGTCGGGATGAAGTTCGTTGGCAAGGGAGATGACATCAAGATTAGGGAAACCGAAGATATCATTGATAGTGGACAAGGGAGTACTAAAATTTCGGTTCCGAAGGCGAAAAACTATGTTTGACCCCGTCTCAATTTTTATCGTGGAAAGAAATTCTAGAGTGAGCATGGGGTAGGAGTTAGCATGGGCATGGATGAAGCTAAGCCAATCCAAGTTCGCAAATAAGGTTTCGACTTCGGAGAAAACTCCGAGATCGAATAAGGTTTGGTCGTGCGTGAACTTGGTAGCGAAGTGAGGACATTGGCAAGAGAAGAAATCTTTGTGGGCTTGGCTTACATAACGAACTCCCTACAGTTCAAGTAGTGGGTCTACCATAGGTATGATAGGTGGGGGGGTGGTTGGATAGGCTACGTTTGAGGAGCGCGTCCACATGTAGAATGTGTGAAACGTTGTCTCTTGTGAGACGGCTCCTCCTCCACCATAGGTCGTTTACCCTTATCTTTGTCTTTTGTCATGATATTATGGCGATTGGATGTGATATGCAGGATGATATATGAGTGCATACAACAAATGACAAAGAGACAAAATAAAAATATCTGGGCAATATCACTACCAAGTTACGGAGCGAGTTTACCAAGCAAACAATGCGGCTCCTAGCTCCAAAAGCTCCCTCAATGCGTGAGTTGGTAATCCGAAGAGCCGCCGCAAACTAATTTGAAGAAAATAGAGTTCTTGAAAATTGGGGGAAATTAGGGCTAGGGTTTCAAGGGATTTGTGGTTTGAATGTGGTCGATGGAGGGGCTTGGATGGTGGGAGATTAGTGGAGGAGGATGATTGGTAATAGTAGGAGTGATGGAGAAGATCGTTTGGGAAGAAGTCCAAATGAACGGCTCGAAATTTTTTTTGGAGGCCGGGTGAAATGGCTGTCGAGTGGGGGTGGGGTTATATAAGGGTTTGGCGACCCGATCGGGAGGAAATCACCTGATCGGTTGGATAAATTTTCAAAAATTCTCTTGGATTAGCAACTACAGGTCACCCGATCGGGTGAGAACTCACCCGATCGGTTGACCGCTCTCCGAAAAACTTCCCAAGTCTCTATTTTAATTCATCTGATCAGTCACTCGATGGTCGAATGTATCACCCGCTCGATTGGTTCTTCGACTAAAACATGGTCGCTTACTAAAATAATCCACCCGATCGGTTGATGTATGACCCGATCGGGTGGGGCAATTCCTGCACAAAAAATTCAAATTTACTAAGTTTCCCAACAAGCGATCCCCACAGCAGCATATATACACTAAAGTTAATGGATTGATCTTATTAAAAATGAGTAAAAGTTTAGGACATGGGTTGCCTCCCATGAAACGCTCTTTTTATAGTCGTTCGCTCGACTCCCGATAAGATGTTTAGGGTGGATTGAATGTGTGACGCTCGACGTTTGGCGTCATCTCAGCAGTTGGAAAAAAGTTTCCAGTTGTCGATGGTTGTGATAAATGGATAGTCTCAATCACTCCCCCATTGGTTATATCCGAGGGCTTCTCCTTAGTGTTGTCGACACACGCCACTCTCTTCAAGATTCAAACTTCATCGGTGGTGAGCACCAAAGGCTCTTTGCCCTTGCTCTTCATCCGAGCATTCTTTCCAAATCCAGGGGGAGTTGACTGGGAGACACATTCTGGCTCAGGAAATTCCTCTATGTCGAGCCTAGAGTGCTCCTATACGCTATCCAAGTTTTCAGGAGGGTCTCTAGAAAGAACTTCCAGTGCTCCCGCTTCCTTAGCTTTCTCTTCTTCAATCTCTAGAAGGTTGCAATTGGATTCCTCGGGTGATAGCTGACGTCCCCTAGGTTTAAGCATAAAAGTGCAATAGGATTGGGGATACCAGATTTAAATATTTATACCGCAAGCACACGGTGTTGTAGTGTGGCTTGGGGGTCGAACACAGGGAGGCGTGTGTTGTGGTTGTGTCAAAGAGGAACCGGTTCACCCGATGGGTGAGCTAGCCCAAACGATCGATGGGTTGTCACGGAAAATAGATACTAAGGATGGACGATATAAAAGGAAACCTAGGACTTCGGTTTCCACCCAATCACGTGTTCTCACTATTACGACCGACGGATAGGAATCCGATCGGAATTAGGGTTTAGTGGTGAGACGTTGCCTCTAAGAGTGATACTAGCATCCCATTGGCCCGATATGTAATGCCCTACAAACTACTGCACAAGTACTAGAGGGGGGGGTGAATAGTACTTTTAAAAATAACGGGGAGTATAATTCCTAATTATAGTGCAAACAACTACCAAATCAATTTACGGAAGCTTAAATTGAAGACAACAACAAAATTAACAATGCTAACAAGAGATATTACTGGGTTCGGATCCACCCATGTCTCCCCGACTTGTTCCCGGTGATCCTACGTCCCAACCACCCGGATCCCCTCCGGATACTTGAGTTAGAAACCCTAACTCAAGATTTCCACTATGAAATACTTGTGAAAAACCTCCACAAGTCAAATCATACACAAAGTAATTTGTGACTCCCACAACCCGGGATCACAACTACACTCTCACAACCGAGAGTGAAACTTACAATATGAAATTGAAATGAAATAAGAAACTTCTTACCGACAAAATACCTATGCCTTGAGTAATGCTTACGAATTAGGGCAAGGATGATTTTGAGGAAGAAGAAGTGGCACCAAACCCTAGCTCCAAGATGTAGATCAGCGATGGAGAGCTATGGGGATGTTGGTGACCTAGAATCAAGCACTTGGCTTGGAAGGCTTCACACTCAATGAATCTCTCTTTGGAAGTAAGAGTGAGGAGAGATTATTGAATGGAATGAATGAGCTTTGAATGATCTTGGAATGATTTCTCTTGATCTCTAAACTTGCAATAATATCAGCCTTGAGTGCAATGAATGCAGCTCAACAAGTATTTATATGATAGAGGAGAGAGAGAGAGAAAAACGTTTCAATTAAAGCTCCAACGGCTCTTTTCTAAACCCAACTAGTCGGTCAAAGCATAACCACCGACCGACTAGTTCGTCAACTAGTCGGTCGGTCAATTAACGTATACCGACTAATGAGTGAACAGAGAAAAGATCAAAGCACATACATAAGGAACTAGTCGGTCCAAGAAGAGTCGCTGACCGACTAGTTTCACAACTAGTCGGTCGGTTACTCAACTGAGACCGACTAACAGATAAAACTGAAGTCTGAGCATAAATAGACTTAGTCGGTCCAAGAACAAATGTTGACCGACTAATTCATCAACTAGTCGGTCACCAAATGAGCATAGACCGACTAACGATAAACAGTAAGTTAGGTGAAAAAATTGGTATGTACAGTAAAACTAAACTAGTCGGTCCAAGAAGGAAAGTTGACCGACTAGTTCATTAACTAGTCGGTCGATCAATGAACACAGACCGACTAATGATAAAAAGTAGCTCAGGCTCAAATGTGCATGTACAGGGAAAGCTCAACTAGTCGGTCACAGAAGCATCACTGATCGACTAGTTCACAAACTAGTCGGTCGGTGAGTCAACTTAGACCGACTAGTTCACAAACTAGTCGGTCGGTGAGTCAACTTAGACCGACTAACTGTAAACAGTAAAGAGCTTGAAAATGACTGAGAAGAACTTGTCGGTCCAAGAAGCTTTGCCGACCGACTAGATCACCATCTAGTCGGTCAGTTCTTCTTCTTGAACCAACTAACATGCACAAGAAGTCGCGAATCGAAGCGCGAAGCTTCGGGAAAGATTGTATGGACTTCTACTAAGATCCTAGAGCTAAGGTATGAGCGTTATGAAGATTTAAAACGTAAGACCTACTCAAGGCTTAACATTCTACGAAAGAAGCTTAAAGACTATAAATAAAACTTGACGATACCGTCTTCAATAGCTTAAATCGAATCTTCATGACTTCTAAATTTGTCTATAAGCTTCAACGAAGCTTTAGGCATACGATCACGTGCTTTGAGAAGTCTTGAGACTTTGTAATTGATATTCATATGAATTTGGCGACGATCTCCATAACTGCGCTCACAAAGTGTTAGTTCACGTTATATTTATGTTTGTTCATCATCCAAAACCAAATCCGGGGAGTCCAATATCCAACATTCTCCCCCTTTTTGGTGATGACAAACCAACATAAATAATAATCAAAAATCATAATTCAAATGAAATTTACTTACTACACCTGCATTGATGACACGTTAATTCCAATTTAAACAATAATAATATGCATCAAGCAGACGAGTGAAGTATATAAAATGAGAATCGATTATTGAAATATTGAATACCAAATGAAGGTTATTGAAATATCGGATTTGAAAATCCATTTATATATCTTAACTCCCCCTGAATCTAACATATCAAGTTAGATTCGTGGAATAATGCTTTAAATTTTCATTTAGCACATCGTTATTATTATATCTCTCCCCCTTTGGCATAAGCAAAAAGAGCGGGAGGATAACAACGACAACAACAATGGCCTCAAAATAAAAAGCACGGGAGTCGTAGAATATGACGACGGTTCAAGTGACACCAAAAGAAATACGAATAAAATCAAGGCGTGTCAATGAAACCATAGTCAAAAATCGTAATACGAAATCATCAAAACTCAACTCATTTTTACGGATTGAGTTATGGAATATACTCTCCAATATCAACATTCTTGGTTAATTTAGTGCATGGAAAACAATTCTATGTTTCCATAGAAGAAATTTCTATTAAACCAAGTTAATATCGTCGAGCGACGAAATCAAACATCAGAGACATAAAAAATTATAAATTGTGCACAATAGAATGAAATGTCAAGTGCGATGTATATATATATATAAAAGATATGAACCAGAGTACATCAAATATAAACATCACTGACATACAAAACATCGATCCACCAATCGGGGCACAAAAGTACATCATCATATCACAGATATCGGAGTGTCAAAATACATGAAGACACATCATCAAAAGTATCAAAATACATCATCAAAAAGATCATCAAAGTACATCAAAATACATCATCAAAAAGATCCAAAACCCCACCCTATCCTAACCAAACTCTCTCACACTGGATGTATCATCTAAGAAGCATCGGAGAGTCCTCAAAGAAGCTCAAGAGGAAGCGACAGGATCTGCAGTAGCAGCAGGCTCTGCAGGAGAAGTGATGGAATCTGGATCAGCAGGTACGTCTGGAATGTCAGCAGGAGCGACGGCAGAAGTGGCAATCTCTGGAGCAGCAACAGTAGTGGCCTCGGGAGCACCAGTCGGAGTATCCACCGCAGGAGTGGTGGCAACAGGTGTGCTCTCAGGGGCACCAACAGACGAAGCAGCAACAGCAGCACCAGAAGTGGTAGCACCAGCAGCAGCAGTACCAGAAGTGCCCTCGGGGGCACGAGTGGAAGCACGACAAAGCTCCGCAATGTCCTCCTCGGCCAACTCATCCAACTCCTCATCCTCAGAAACAGAAGGAGGAAGCTGAATACACATTAGACTAGCCATATGACAAACTACCTCCTCGGTACGAGCCAAACGAGACTCGTGACGACGAAGTAACCGAACGACATCATCAAGGGTGGCAGAGGGAGCAACTGAGGCAGAGGCAGGGGCAGACGTTGAAGGTGTCGTCCTCTGAATGTGACGACGCACCGTAAGAGATTTCTTGACGGCCGTCACGTTCAGGGGAGGACCAAGTGGACGCTCATCATCACGAGGCAAGGGGACACGGAAGTGACGGAAAACAAGGGTCAACAAGCACGGAAAGGGGATGTGAGCCGATTTCGAGGACTTGCGAATACATGACGTGCGTTTATATTTCATATATTCACGCACGTTTTCTTTTGTGTTTCTCCGTGTTTTTTCGCCGTCTTTTATTCGTTTTCTCGTATTTTCTCGTTTTCTTTCACTTTTCTTTGTTTATCCATGTTTGCAGGAGGTTGGCCACGTAGGGGACGTTTAACGATGATATCTCAAGTCCCCGGAGCAACAGGAGGAGTCACGCGTGATCCAGGGGGTTAAACGTCGAAGAATTCATCTTTCAGCCCCTCACCCGGTCGGTTGGTCATCTCCAACCGATCGGGTGATGCACGTGTGCACCACCCGGTCTCTGCCGCAGCTCATAAGGAAGTCACCCGACCGGTTCACAGACCGGTTCAGCGGGGGGCTGTTCTCTGTTTTCTCAAGAAAAATGCCAACCGATCGGGTGACTCTCACCCGATCGGTTCATCTGTAGCTGAAGAAGAAGAGCTGAAGACACGGACGTCGAACCGATCAATTCACCCGACTGCTCCAAGATCCAACCGGTCACTCAAGAACTCACCCGACCGGTTCATGTGACCGGGTGAAAGTCCGCCGTTTTCTGTTTACTATTTGTAACAGATCACCCGATCGGTTGACTTGTCAACCGATCGGGTGGCGCTTTTCCTGCGGGTTTGGACCCGAACCATTAGGGTTTCGAAGTGGGGCTATAAATACACGAGGCTGGCCGACTTGAGGGGGGTTCTTCCTCAGTTTTCTAGGGCTTTTTGCCCCTTTCTCTTGTTAGTCTAAGGTTAGTTTAGATTAGGTTTTCTCTTTCAATAAGTCTTGTATTGGATTGACGATTCACTCAAGATAAGTATTTTCTTCTCTTTTTCTCCATTGTATTGTATTTTGTTTATTTTGCTTGATGGTGAAAGTTTATATGTCTTTTGTGTTGTTTGTTTATATGTTATTCACCATTGAGTAGTTTTGATGAACCCTAATACGGGTTAGGGTAGGATTGATGCTTGGAAATTTACATTAGACTTGGTTGCATGGCACGTGTTCGATGAAATGCGTCAATGGGGATTTCTAGCAATCTGGGTCCAATTCGTATGGCAACACACTAGATGTGTTGGGGATTGGGGTCCGGTGCTTGTCCTGTCAAGATCCGCTTTGATGTATTGCTAGAAATCACATTTGACCTATTTGGCCATTAGGGTTACGCGGGGGCGTTTCATTGTCATTGGCGGGAGAAAGACCGCCTCTGACCGTCGGCCAAGGGGGAATAAACTTGGCGGTTGACTCCCTAGCCATAGCTCACGCCCCTAGCGTTGACATCGAGTCCTCGCGCGTGGGAACGGATTGGACGAAATGTTGGGAGATATCATTGTGGCCTTAATGCTCCCGGTTGCGGAAGGTGTTAATGGACATGGGAATGCCCACCGTCCGAAACCGGGTAGGCCTAGCGTGCTTGGCACCGACCGGAATATCGGGCCATGGATGCTAGGTACCACCTTTTGGGGCAATGTCTCACCCGGGGTCAAGTCAAATGCCAAGTGTCATGAGTGCTCTAGCCCGTGTTAACGGGGATTCATTTTGTGTTATTTTCATTTCTTTCTTTTATTTCTACACTTCACCCACATTATCCACGTAGCTAGCACACAACCTAGGCGAGGCAAGTAGCCATGCAAGCCATCCACCTCCCTGTGTTCGATAAACCCGCACCCTACACTAACCGTGCACTTGCGGTAAAACGACACCGCGCCGCCATACCGTAAACGGGGCGCCGGTCAAGTCTTTGGCGCCGTTGCCGGGGAGGCGTTCGGTTTGATATTAGCTTAGCTTGGGTTAGACTACGCATAAAAACAAAAAAAAAATATTTTCTTTAAAAAAATATACAATAACAAAGAAATTTTTTCCCCACCATCATATTATCTTTTTGTTATTTCTCTTGTACTATTGACGCTCCTATCTAGTTTCCTTATTTTTGTTGTCCAGGTATCTTTGGTATAACCATGTGGAGATCAAATTTCGATGCTCAGATGGGAGGATACGATCCTTATTTAGTTGTGGTTTGTGAGACTTGTGGGATGGTAGGGCACATGTACTACGATTGCCCATTTACACTTGAGAGCCTCCCCCTACACCAAGGCCAAACATTTTCCCACAACCTTAGCCCAAACACCTCCCATCAATTTCCTCAACATTATATCCCTCCGCCAACACAAGAAGAATCAAGCCTCGTGTCTCTCCTTGAAAGTGCCATGTTTAACCAGAGCCAAATGTTACAAAACTTTATGGTACCAATCACCGAGCCTACACCGAGGAGAGGGGATGAAGGAGAGGATATAGATACTTTCATGGTTGAGACTACCATGCCGTCGGCCACCATAGACACATCTCATGCCGATTCCCCATTTTTCCATCACTACCACTTGGATGACGAAGCATTTTTTGATGATGATAGTGAGGATGGGGAGATTTCTCTAGGATCTGTGGGAGAGACTTCTTGTCTTGATTTAGATACCCCACATGAGTCCTATGAGAGGACCGAGGAGTTTACAGATCTTATGCATAAGGGCGAGGAGGATGTGCATGAGGACGAGGACACGATGACCACATACGAGGGGTCCGCTCCACATCCATCTCCACAGCCATCTCTGTCACAGCTTCCTCCTTGGTCGGTGGTCAACCATGATGATGTCATTCAGGACATCAAGCAGATGGTGGAGCACGAGCATATCATCGAGGAGAATGTGCATAAGGGCTTGGATGCGATGGTCTACTTCATGGAGCCCGAGCCACATCTACCTCTACCGCCACTCTCCACTTCTTCTGCGGCTGAGCATCTACTTGAGCATATTGCCCCTATTCAGGGAGATTTTCATACTCACTCTCACTCCACTTTTGAGTCTCGATTTTCACGTCCTATTTCTTTAGACTCATATGTTTTTGACACACCATATCTCTCGCAGAACACAGGATCTACTTCCCTTGAGGTATGCTGCGGTGTGTCACCACCTGGAGAGCCACTTCTCATGGAGAGCAAAGCTTTGGTCGTCGCTAGTACAGAGGATAGCGACACATTCTCAGGGAGTATTCGTCACCCTTTTATTATTTTTCCATCTTATGTTGACGATTATCTCTGGGATACATTTATTTTGGGAAATAATTTCTTGCCATGGACTAATGCACCTCGTCCTTTGCAGGTCACAGGTGGACACCTACGAGGGATGCTTGGAGGTGCATTGCTTGGGTCCATTGGCACACGTGTCACAGCGCTTCTGGCGGAGCCACAGAAGGAGCAGTTAGAGCAGCTACCTGCCCCACTTCAGATCTTGGATCCGCCTATGCTCAGGTGTATCCTAATCCAGTAGTGTAAAAATTTACCGCTTTCTAGTTTAGATTTGAATAATCTCGTCTCCTCTTATTAGCAAGGGGAGCGTATCTAGGATTTGCTTTTGCATCTTAATAACCCTTCATGTCGTGCCCTTCTATCATTTCACCCCTCTTCCTCTACCGAGGAGAACGAGCAGACTGTCTCTCCTGCATTCTGATTTCTTTCTTTTCCGATTTTCCCCTAGCAGATTTCTGTATCACATTGATCATATCATTTTGCTAGCATTGTCATGTTCAGCTTGGGAGAAATCGACTCTTGTGTGCATGTTTTCGTGTGTCGTGTCGTGTGTTTTTATTTTTATTTTTATTTTCGTGTTGTTTAATTTTGATTTTGATCTTTCTTTCTTTTTCAGTTTCATCTATGTGTTTTCCTCGTTTTCATTTCTTTTTGTGTCAGTGCGTATTCCCCCCCATTTTCATTGCCCTCCCGTACTCACTCATATTGCATTGAGGGCAATGCAAACTTCAGCTTGGGGGAGTCGCACTGTGTGCGTCGTTTGAGTCCTTCTTTTTCGTTTTTTTTGTGTCGTTTTCATCGTGTTTTTATTTTTTATTTTCTTCTTTTTAGCTCTTTCTCCTTGAGATGAATCCTATGATAAATCGCCACAAAGTCACACACACCTAGCATTGCATCGATAATCACCTCACTAACCCTAGGATTTCGAGTCCTCTTGCATTTCATGCATCGCGGGTCCACTTAGCTTTTTGTGAGTCGTGCGTCGTGCCTAGCTATTTGGTGTGCTTTTACTTTGTGATTTTACTTTATATACCTGTCCTTGGTTGACCCCTAGATTATCATTCTTCGATTTGAATATGCGGTATTTGCTTCTACTATCTGCTTCTATATGCATGCTATATTTATATCGTACATTTCAATTCGCATGTGTCGGGATTCCACAAACAAGGACTAGGATAACCCATTTACCCTATGCTCTGATTAATGAGAAATATCTCCTTTGCCCAAGTGTTTAGAATCCGGTTTCATTTTTATTTTACTTGGTGCAAATCCCCTCGTCGTGTACCGTTCTCCCACTTGGGAGAGTACACATGTAAATATCCCAATTCCCAAAAATCCAAAAAAAGGAGAAAAGAAAAGAAAAACCCAAAAAGATGAGAAATGAAAAGAAAAAAAATATACAAATACCCAAAACCCAAAAAAAATTCCAGTGTGAATATTTTCTTACTTACCATGAATAAGGGGAAGGCGAGAATTTGCATCGAGTGATCTACTCCACATCATCTCAACCCCCATCGTTTTCGAAAACACTTGGCTTAGGAACTTTTTAGCTATTATCTAGGCTATAGTGTGGTGATTTCCTTAACCCTAGTTGTGGAGTCCCTAACGCATGTTATGTTTCGATTCTCTCTCTATTCTCATGCATGCTTGAACCATATATTCACCGCTTAATTCAATTCGAATCGATATTTGGGTCATATCTTGGATTTGTGTATATCAAGCTTTATTGCACAATGTAGATAGTGATACCGTTTGCTAGCACACGACCACGCTCACTCGCGCTTCACCGCGTGGGCCCACGGCACTTGTTTGGACTCACATTCCTTGGTTTAGTATTGTGTTTTGTCGTATGCTTGCTTCGTGTGGCGTGTTTGATTTTGTTGACCCTTATGGGCGATCTAGGATATAGAGTTCTCTTTTTCTTTCTTCCTCTCTATTTTCTCCCTCTGAGCTCCTACTCTCACTCGTCTTCCTCGAGGACGAGGAAGAGTTCAGCTTGGGGGATTTTGACGTGCGTTTATATTTCATATATTCACGCACGTTTTCTTTTGTGTTTCTCCATGTTTTTTCGCCGTCTTTTATTCGTTTTCTCGTATTTTCTTGTTTTCTTTCACTTTTCTTCGTTTATCCATGTTTGCAGGAGGTTGGCCACGTAGGGGACGTTTAACGATGATATCTCAAGTCCCCAGAGCAACGGGAGGAGTCACGCGTGATCCAGGGGGTCAAACGTCGAAGAATTCATCTTTCAGACCCTCACCCGGTCGGTCGGTCATCTCCAACCGATCGGGTGATGCACGCGTGCACCACCCGGTCTCTGCCGCAGCTCATAAGGAAGTCACCCGACCGGTTCACAGATCGGTTCAGCGGGGGGCTGTTCTCTGTTTTCTCGAGCAAAATGCCAACCGATCGGGTGACTCTCACCTGATCGGTTCATCTATAGCTGAAGAAGAAGAGCTGAAGACACGGACGTCGAACCGATCGATTCACCCGACTGCTCCAAGATCCAACCGGTCACTCAAGAACTCACCCGACCGGTTCATGTGACCGGGTGAAAGTCCGCCGTTTTCTGTTTACTATTTGTAACAGATCACCCGATCGGTTGACTTGTCAACCGATCGGGTGGCGCTTTTCCTGCGGGTTTGGACCCGAACCATTAGGGTTTCGAAGTGGGGCTATAAATACACGAGGCTGGCCGACTTGAGGGGGGTTCTTCCTCAGTTTTCTAGGGCTTTTTGCCCCTTTCTCTTGTTAGTCTAGGGTTAGTTTAGATTAGGTTTTCTCTTTCAATAAGTCTTGTATTGGATTGACGATTCACTCAAGATAAGTATTTTCTTCTCTTTTTCTCCATTGTATTGTATTTTGTTTATTTTGCTTGATGGTGAAAGTTTATATGTCTTTTGTGTTGTTTGTTTATATGTTATTCACCATTGAGTAGTTTTGATGAACCCTGATACGGGTTAGGGTAGGATTGATGCTTGGAAATTTACATTAGACTTGGTTGCATGGCACGTGTTCGATGAAATGCGTCAATGGGGATTTCTAGCAATCTGGGTCCAATTCATATGGCAACACACTAGATGTGTTGGGGATTGGGGTCCGGTGCTTGTCCTGTCAAGATCCGCTTTGATGTATTACTAGAAATCGCATTTGACCTATTTGGCCATTAGGGTTACGCGGGGGCGTTTCATTGTCATTGGCGGGAGAAAGACCGCCTCTGACTGTCGGGCCAAGGGGGAATAAACTTGGCGGTTGACTCCCTAGCCATAGCTCACGCCCCTAGCGTTGACATCGAGTCCTTGCGCGTGGGAACGGCTTGGACGAAATGTTGGGAGATATCATTGTGGCCTTAATGCTCCCGGTTGCGGAAGGTGTTAATGGACATGGGAATGCCCACCGTCCGAAACCGGGTAGGCCTAGCGTGCTTGGCACCGACCGGAATATCGGGCCATGGACGCTAGGTACCACCTTTTGGGGCAATGTCTCACCCTGGGTCAAGTCAAATGCCAAGTGTCATGAGTGCTCTAGCCCGTGTTAGCGGGGATTCATTTTGTGTCATTTTCATTTCATTCTTTTATTTCTACCCTTCACCCACATTATCCGCGTAGCTAGCACACAACCTAGGCGAGGCTAGTATCCATTCATGCCATCCACCTCCATGTGTTCGATAAACCCGCACCCTACACTAACCGTGCACTTGCGGTAAAACGACACCACGTCCATCCCGTAAACGGGGCGCCGGTCAATACACTCGAAAGAGTCAATCTTATCGAGTATAATGTGAGCCCAGTTAATCGAGCTCCCCATGAAAATGGCATAGATCAGCTTCAGAAAAGGCTGGGACGGTAGAGATGAGGAGCCGTACTTGGGAAGCAAGCACGACTTCAGAATCAGATTGAGGACCCATGCATTCGTCTTGAAAGATTTGGAAGGCACGCCAATCATGGCGAGAGGAATCTGATGGAAAATCTCAGAAAGGATGGTCTGATCTAAGGAAGAAATATCATCAACAGAAATGTCTGAGGGGAGGAGGCCAGACGAAGAGATACCCAAAATCTCTCCTAAGATTTCTGCTGTGAGGACTATAGGAGTCCCCAAAACAGTCGTCTCAACAGAGTGGGTCTCATCGTACTGACCCCGGATCCTATTGGCGTAGAATAGCTTCATTAATCGAGGGTAGGGGTGAGGATTCGCCTTCGGGTCATATCGAAGGTAATCGAGAAGACCCGAGGATGAAAGAAGATCAGCTAACCCTATGAAGTCACTGAACTGGACGAAATGCTCCAGAAGCAGCGGGCAATGTTCGATACGGTTGTAAGCCGCGAGACACATAGGGTCGTCGCGACACAACGAGATATCGACACCGCCAACCGGCATCGGAGCCTTTCCCTTAGGCTTACGGGTAGACGTACGAGGTCAGGAGCTAGACTCGGGATGGGTAGGAGGAGTGGGTTCCCTATGAGTCTCAGGCTCAGGGATATACTCGGTGTCGGAATCCGAAGCACCGGGCGGAGTGGGAGCACGAAAAATAACTGGCTTGGGCTTGGGCTGAGATTTGGCTCGGGGTTTCGCAGTCGCCGTCCTCTTACGCTTAAGAGGAGGCGAAGACGAAGAGGGTTGGGTGGTCTTAGCACGACGTTTTGGAGGGGTTCTCGAAGGTTGAACGGGATCCGAAGGGTTAGGTTCTATGGTCATCGGCGAGGGGCTAGAGGGAGTGATCGGGATTCGTGTTCTTGCCATAATCGAAGCAAGACACGACGCACGAGATCGAATCGAAGAAATCCTAGCACAACCCTAGGAAATCCGAAACCCTAGAAGAAGCCCTAACAGAAAATGAACTAACCCTAACCCTAGGAATAGAAAAGAGAACCCTAGGCAGGAGAGGGAGTGAGAGGGGTTACCCTAGGTGGAAGATCGACGGTCGGCGACGGCGAGAATGGTCGGAAAATGGCCGGAAGACGAAGGGTCACGAGGGAGGAACGTGGGTTTTCGAGCTGGAGAACAAAAAGCAACCGACTAAAATGAAAAAGAACCGGTTAGATCGAGTTTAAGTCGATCGAGAGCTCAAAAGACCAAACAGTCCCTGGCACAACTAGTCGGTCACAGTTCAAGCACTGACTGACTAGATCACGATCTAGTCGGTCGGTCAATGAGCTTGAACCGACTAGGTGCAAACAGTGGCTGAACCCAAGTTAACTGACAAGAATTAGTCGGTCTGTGTTCATTTACTGACCGACTAGATCTCAATCTAGTCGATCAGTCACTGAACATGAACCGACTAAAGAGTTAAGCTGGAGAGGAAACTCAAAAATAGCTTGAGTTAGTCGGTCTGAGTTCTTTTACTAACCGACTAGATACGAATCTAGTCGGTTGGTGATTGAACTGATACCGACTAAGGGAGTTCAAAAGGTGAGAGATAGAGCTAGTCGGTCTGAGTTCATTAGCTGACCTACTAGATGTGAATCAAGTCGGTTGGTTGATGAACTAAGACCGACTAGATGAGTCCAAAAATTGATAATGAAGTTCTCTTCTCAAAATACTTGGACGATACATCACAATCCTCTCAAAAATCATCTAAACTACCCCATTAAACATCGAAATCTCGAATACGACATTCAAACATGAATTCGAGCAAAAATTCAAAATATCACATAAAATCCCGAAAAGTCCAATAAGTCTAGCATGAACGAAATATTTCGAAATATAATAGCATGCAAGATTATTGAATGAAACATGAATCCTATATCTCGGATTCACCCATAATCCCCAATTCTCGACGCAACCGCACAAAGGAGTCCTCCTTTAGGGGTTTCGTGAAAATATCGGCGATTTACTTTTGGGTTTCAACGTACACTAAAATGATGTCCTTTTTAGCAACATGATCATATAAAAAGTGGTGTCGGACATCTATGTGTTTCGAACAGGAATGATGTACCGGGTTCTTGGAAAGACATATTGCACTTTGGTTGTCAACCATGATAGGGCAAGTATCACAATTTATACCAAAGTCTTTAAGTGTGTGTCTCATCCAAAGAACTTGAGCACACACGGCACCGACGGCAATGTATTCCGCCTCGGTGGTTGAAAGTGATACGGAATTTTGCTTCTTGGAAAACCAAGAGACAAGGGAATTTCCTATAAAATGGCAAGTGCCACTAGTACTTTTCATGTCGGATTTGCATCCCACATAATCGGCATCACTATATGAGATTAACTCATAGGTGCTAAATTTTGGATAAAGTAATCCAAAATCAAGTGTATAACTTAGATAACGGAAAATATGTTTTACCGCTACTAAGTGAGACTCCTTAGGTTGAGACTGATAACGAGCACATACGCATATGGCAAACATAATATCGGGCCTACTTGCGGTAAGATAAAGTAAACTACATATCATACCTCGATATAGACGAATGTCTACATCTTTTCCGCCTGTATCCTTATCAAGATGCGTAGTCGTGCTCATTGGAGTCTTTTTCCCGGAGGCACTCTCCATTCCAAATCGCTTAAGCAACTCCACCGTATACTTCGTTTGGTGGATGAAGATTGCATCGTCCATTTGGCGAATTTGGAGACCTAAGAAATATTTGAGCTCACCCATGTGGCTCATCTCAAATTGTTCCTTCATAACATTAGAAAACTCTTCGCAAAGAGCAAAGTTAGTAGCACCGAAAATGATATCATCAACATATATTTGAACTAAAATTATATCATTATTCGAATGCTTAACAAAGAGTGTAGAATCGGCTTCTCCCATTTTAAAATTCAAATCCAAAAGAAAATTCTTTAGGCGATCATACCAAGCTCGAGGAGCTTGTCTCAAGCCGTAAAGTGCTTTCTTTAGTTTAAAACATGATTTGGAAATTTCTCATTAATAAAACCCGGAGGTTGAGAAACATAAACTTCCTCAACAACATCTCCGTTTAAAAATGCACTTTTAACATCCAATTGAAATAATTTAAAATCCTTATGGCATGCAAAAGACAATAATAATCTAATTGATTCTAATCTAGCTACAGGAGCGAAGGATTCTTCGAAATCAATACCTTCCTCTTGACGGTAGCCTTGAGCAACTAACCGAGCTTTGTTCCGGACGACGACTTGGTTTTCGTCGGTTTTGTTCTTGAAGATCCACTTTGTCCCTATGACGTTGTGGTTCTTCGATGGCAATGGAACAAGCTCCCAAATTTCATTCCTCTCGAATTGAATGAGTTCCTCCTCCATGGCTAAGATCCAAGCGCTATCTTCGCATGCTTCATTTACATTCTTTGGCTCTATCGAGGAGGCAAAGGCACAATGAGCGAAGTAGTTCACTTGCGATCTCGTCTTGACACTATCATGGATATTGCCAATGAATTGCTCATGAGGATGGTCACGAACGGTATGAAGCCGTTTTGGAATACCTTGGTCACTAGGAACATTCTCAACAACTTCATTAGATGGGTTAGTCTCAATAGAATCAATAGAATCATTAGAGTTAGAATTACCAATTGAATCACATAAGACATCCATAGAGTCATCAACATTAGTAATTCTAGTTGGAACAAATCCTTCATTAAATGACACATGAAGCGACTCCTCGATCGTTGAGGTTCGTTTGTTGAATATCCGGTAGGCTTTGCTACGCGAAGAATATCCAACAAAAATCCCCTCATCGGATCTTAGATCGAATTTGTCCAAACTACCATACATGTTCTTAATAAAACATTTCGAACCAAAAACACGAAAATGTTTAACTTGAGGCAACCTACCAAACAACAATTCATAACAAGTTTGTTTAGTGCCGGGCCTCAAAAGTATTCTATTAAACACATAGCAAGCGGTGTGTACCGCTTCCGCCCAAAATTGATGGCCAAGTTGGCTATCATCAAGCATAGTGCGAGCACACTCCACTAGCGTCATATTCTTTCTCTCAACTACACCATTTTGAGGAGGTGCACGAGGGAATGAAAAGGTGTGTGTAATACCAATTTCATCACAAAATGTCTCAAAAGACTCATTCTCAAATTCACCTCCATGATCACTACGAATAGTGACAATGGTGGTTCCTAAGAGATTTTGTACTTTCTTAACAAAAATTGTGAAGTTTTCAAAAGCTTCATTTTTATTACACAATGAAAATACCCAAGTAAACCTAGAAAAGTCATCAACGATGACACGTCCATATCTAGCATTACCTAATGAAGCAACTCTAGTTGGCCCAAATAAATCTAGATGTAATAGCTCTAGAGGCCGCTTAGAAGAAATGCTTTTCTTAGGTTTAAATGAAGATTTTAGAAGCTTGCCTCGTTGACACGAGTCACAAAAGCTTTTCTTTTGAAAGACAAGCTTAGGGAAGCCTCTAATAGAATTTAACTTGGAAAGCTTGAAAAGTGTGCCAAAGTTCACATGACCAAAACGTCGATGCCATAAGTGTTGTTCACTTGTGTTGGGAATAAGACATTGTTCATGTGACCTTGGAAGATCTAGGATGTATATATCCTTATGGCGTGTGCCGGAAAACAATAATTCAATATTATCTTTTCTTAAAATATGGCACATTCCTTTCGCAAAGTTAACTTTGTAACCTTTGTCACAAAGTTGACTTATTGAAATAAGATTGTGGTTTAATCCTTTAACAAGGTAAACATCACATATAATGGGTTTAGAAGGATTACCCACTTTACCAACACCTATGATGGTTCAGCTCTCGTTGCCTCCAAATACGACGCGGTTTCCATTTGCAATGGGAACCACTCCGGAGAGCAATTGAGCGTCACCCGTCATGTGTTTTGAACACCCGCTATCGAGTATCCAATTCCACTTGGAGCTAAATTTAAATTTGTTGCTCCTTTTCTTTTTCTTTTCCTTGAGTACCTAAAGATAGAAAATTTCATATCATGGTACCCAAGGTCATTGGGTCCAAAAGATTAGACCTTTGGAAATCAAGTCCAATTGGACTTAGACTTCCCCACATAATTTCTACTATGCACAACATCCGAAAAATAAGCATTCATATACACTTGTTTTTCATCCATGCTTGTGTCCTTTGGGCTCCAAATAGTGAAAATCTTGGGAGCCCTCATCCTATTGGGTGCATGCATGCGTTGTTGGTTTCTACGTGATGCATGTCGTGGATAGGCATAAGGAACATGATGGAATGGTGCATGTGGATAATTATTCATATGATGTTGTGGGTGAACATATGCATGTGTGGGAACACGTGCGTGAGGGTGTCTCACATGGTGTGCACGTGCCCGTGAATGTGTTGCATAAAAATCATCATATGTGTGAGCCGGTGGAGTAGGACGTGTGTTCCTACGTGGCATGGTATTTGTGTACATATAAGCATGCCCCTTCTTTGGAGGTCCACCCAAAGTGGGTTTCTTTCTGAAAGAGGGTGTGGACGAGGTGGAAGCACCAATTGTAGAAGAACTACCAATAGAGTATTTGCTACCACTCGTTGAGTCACCGGAAGTTGGCCTAATAAAAGTAGTGGCCGATTTGGATGAACATCCAATCGTATACCCCAAGCCAATGTGGTGATTGGCCAGAAGTAAGTCACTTAGGATTTTATCCAAATGGTCCTTACCCTTATTGAATTTATTAATTTGGCCTAATGTGTTCTCATATTTCTCGGTGAGAGAACGCATAGAAGTATCCAAGTTGGATACTTGCGATGTGAGCACATAAACACGAGATTTAAGATTCTCATTCTCAATACTCAAAGTCAAGTTTTGAGAAGTCAAATCCGCTATCTTGTGATCCTCTGGATCTTCAATGCAAACATGATCAAGTTTAGATTTGAGATTAACAATCTCATTTCTTAACTCTTCAACAACGGTGTCGTTGTTGGTGATGATAGTTTTAGGCGAGGTTTGAATGCTAGCTAGGTCATGTTTTACCTTAGTATATCTATTTACTAATTTAGTGTATTTAGACCATAATTGAGAATTAGCATTCCTAAGGTCATCCATAGTTACCTCATCGCCTTCGTCGTCACTATCATCGGAAGAGGAAGATCCTTGATCATGCTCCTCTCTTGCCATGAAGCACATGTGTGCTTGCTTCACTTGCTCATCGTCCGACTCTCCGCTTGAGGAATCCTCGGAGCCAGTGAATGTTGCTCCAACAAGTCCCTTTTTGTTTCCTTTCTTGTACTTCTTGGACTTATCGAATTTCAGCGCCTTCCACTTCTCCTTTTGCTTGTTGAGAGGACACTCCGCTTTCATGTGTCCTGGCTTATTGCACTTGAAACACAAAGGAGAGGAGGAGGCGTTAGAAGAACCAAATTTAGCTTTGTTCTTATAGTTACCTTTCGGAAGAAACGGTTGAACTTCTTGGCCATGAGTGCAATGGACTCCAAGTCCAACTCGTTTTCCGAGTCTTCATCATCGGTTGATGTGGATGTGGATGGAGTGGCCTTGAAAGCAATAGCCTTCTTCTTTGGCTCGTCTTGCTTTAGTAGGACTTCATCTTTTCCTGCAATTTTAGCTTGCTATCCTTGCGTACCTCTTATGACATTAAAGTACCCATTAGTTGAACTACGGTGTACTTGTTCATATCATTACCTTCCTCGATGGCAAAGGTACGCTTTTCCCAAGAAGAAGGAAGTCCTTCGATAAGCTTCGAACACTTCTCCTTTTGGGTGTAGGTTTTACCGAGAGCCTCCAACTCGTTTATGATGTCGACGAAGCGAGCGTAATACTCCTTCATCTTCTCGCCCTGTTGCATATGAAACATTTCGTAATCCTTGTTAACAACAACGAGTTTAGAGTCTCTTACCCTACTCATCCTTTCATGTAGTATGAGGAGGGAGTTCCAAATTTGATATGCACTCTTACATGTGCATATCTTATTGAAGTCCTTGGGCTCCAATGCGCATTGCAAGGCGTTCATTGCCTTGGCATTGCTTACCTCCGCGGCGACCTCCGCGGTTGTCCATTTCTCAAAGTCTTCTTCGGCAGGCTCGACGTATTCCTTCATCGTGGTCCTCCATAGAGATGCACTCCGGAGGAAAGTTTCCATCCGATATTTCCAGTACCTGTAGTTGGTACTGTTGAAGAATGGAGGCCTCGTCGAGGAATGTCCTTCCATCACCGAAGATGCTCCTTCACGGTTCCTGAAGGTGCCATAGTCGGAAGGTGGACGCACGGTCTTGTTGTCGTTGGCAGACATAGCTAAGTATCTGGCTCTGATACCAAATGTAATGCCCTACAAGCTACTGCACAAGTACTAGAGGTGGGGTGAATAATACTTTTAAAAATAACGAGGAGTATAATTCCTAATTATAGTGCAAACAACTACCAAATCAATTTGCGGAAGCTTAAATTGAAGACAACAACAAAATTAACAATGCTAACAAGAGATATTACTGGGTTCGGATCCACCCAAGTCTCCCCGACTTGTTCCCGGTGATCCTACGTCCCAACCACCCGGATCCCCTCCGGATAATTGAGTTAGAAACCCTAACTCAAGATTTCCACTATGAAATACTTGTGAAAAACCTCCACAAGTCAAATCATACACAAAGTAATTTGTGACTCCCACAACCCGGGATCACAACCACACTCTCACAACCGAGAGTGAAACTTACAATATGAAATTGAAATGAAATAAGAAACTTCTTACCGACAAAATACATATGCCTTGAGTAATGCTTACGAATTAGGGCAAGGATGATTTTGAGGAAGAAGAAGTTGCACCAAACCCTAGCTCCAAGATGTAGATCAGCGATGGAGAGCTATGGGGATGTTGGTGACCTAGAATCAAGCACTTGGCTTGGAAGGCTTCACACTCAATGAATCTCTCTTTGGAAGTAAGAGTGCGGAGAGATTATTGAATGGAATGAATGAGCTTTGAATGAGCTTGGAATGATTTCTCTTGATCTCTAAACTTGCAATAATATCAGCCTTGAGTGCAATGAATGCAGCTCAACAAGTATTTATAGGATAGAGGAGAGAGAGAGAGAGAAAAACGTTTCAATTAAAGCTCCAACGGCTCTTTTCTGAACCCAACTAGTCGGTCAAAGCACAACCACCGACCGACTAGTTCATCAACTAGTCGGTCGGTCAATTAACGTATACCGACTAATGAGTGAACAGAGAAAAGATCAAAGCACAGACATAAGGAACTAGTCGGTCCAAGAAGAGTCGCTGACCGACTAGTTTCACAACTAGTCGGTCGGTTACTCAACTGAGACCGACTAACAAATAAAACTGAAGTCTGAGCATAAATAGACTTAGTCGGTCCAAGAACAAATGTTGACCGACTAATTCATCAACTAGTCGGTCGCCAAATGAGCATAGAACGACTAACGATAAACAGTAAGTTAGGTGAAAAAATTGGTATGTACAGTAAAACTAAACTAGTCGGTCCAAGAAGGAAAGTAGACCGACTAGTTCATCAACTAGTCGGTCGATCAATGAACACAGACCGACTAATGATAAACAGTAGCTCAGGCTCAAATATGCATGTACAGGGAAAGCTCAACTAGTCGGTCACAGAAGCATCACTGACCGACTAGTTCACAAACTAGTCGGTCGGTGAGTCAACTTAGATCGACTAACTGTAAACAGTAAAGAGCTTGAAAATGACTGAGAAGAACTAGTCGGTCCAAGAAGCTTTGCCGACCGACTAGATCACCATCTAGTCGGTCAGTTCTTCTTCTTGAACCAACTAACATGCACAAGAAGTCGCGAATCGAAGCGCGAAGCTTCGGGAAAGATTGTATGGACTTCTACTAAGATCCTAGAGCTAAGATATGAGCGTTATGAAGATTTAAAACGTAAGACCTACTCAAGGCTTAACATTCTACGAAAGAAGCTTAAAGACTATAAATAAAACTTGACGATATCGTCTTCAATAGCTTTAATCGAATCTTCATGACTTCTAAATTGGTCCATAAGCTTCAACGAAGCTTTAGGCATACGATCACGTGCTTTGAGAAGTCTTGAGATGTTGTAATTGATATTCATATGAATTTGGCGACGATCTCCATAACTGCGCTCACAAAGTGTTAGTTCACGTTATATTTATGTTTGTTCATCATCCAAAACCAAATCCGGGGAGTCCAATATCCAACACGATATTCCGGTCGATGCCCAGGATGATACGCTGGACTACCCGGGTTCGGTCGGTGGGCATTCCCATGTCCATTAACACCGACCGACTCCGGGAGCACTAAGCTCGCAACGATTACTCCCAACATCTCATCATGACGTTCCCACACGCTAGGATTCAATGTCTACGCTAAGGGCATGAGCTGTGGCTAGGGAGTCAACTACCAAGTTTATTCCCCCATGGCCTGACGGTCAAAGGTGGTGTTTTTTCCCCCGATGACAATGAAACACCCCGCGTAACCATCTAATTTCCTAATCCCCGTCGAAATCCTAGTCATTTGGACGCATTAGGGAGAACCCACGAAGGGGTTTCCACCAAAATCCCAGATTTGGAAACTACTCACAAATCATAGCTAAAGAGCAATCTAAATGACAATCAATGGTAGAAATCATGATCAAGCAATTGAAATGAGATAGCAGCAATGCTATTAAGATAATATTAAAGTTCAAAAGCAATCAGAAGACTTAAAAAATGTAATAAAAATCCAGCCGTCACCTTACAAGAAAAAGACAGAAAAAACAACAACTCCTGTTTTCTGAAACCTAGGGCAACTATTTATACAAATCGACGTCACCCGATCGGTTGAAGCATCAATCGATCGGGTGAGCTGCTTGGTGCTTCAGCATCGATGTTCAGAACTTCAACCGCTCACTTGGTCCAACCGGTTGGCATCTCCAGGACGTCGCTTGGAGAAGTTCAGCTTCAGATGAACCGATCAGGTGATAAGTCACCCGATCGGTTGGAATTAAGTCCAAAATGGCCGAGAGCTCTACCGATCTCACCCGATCACTGAACCGATCGGGTGAGTTCTTTGGTTCGTCGTTTGGAAATTTCACCTACAGATGAACCGATCGGGTGATATGTCACCCGATCAGTTGGAATTCAGCATCAAATGGCCGAGAGCTCTGTTGGACTCACCCGATCAGCGAACCGATCGGGTGAGCTGCTCTTCTCTTCAGCCCTTATCCGGATGAGATACGCATGCATTAGCCTATCGGGTGGCTGTGTCCACCCGATCGATTGAGGGCTGAGATATTGCAATCTTCATCGTTTGACCCTTTGGATCGTGCGTGACTTCTCCCATTGCTCCGGGGACTCATGATATCTTTATTATATGTCCCCGACGCTGGGAATCTCCTGCATATACACAAAAACATGAAGAAGTGAAAGAGAACTGGAAATCACAAGAAAACGGGCACAGGACGATGAAAAGCAACGGAAAATCACAAAGAAGACGTGCGTGAATATATAAAATATAAACGCACATCAAAATCCCCCAAGATGAACCCTTCCTCGTCCTCGAGGAAGACGAGTGAGAGTAGGAGCTCGGAGGTATATATATATATATATATATATATATATATATATATATTATAAAAGAGGGATGTTATCAAGAGAAATTGGATAAGAGATATCTATATTATAAAAGAGGGATGTTATCAAGAGAAATTGGATACGAGATATTGGACATGAGAAATTGGATAAGATATATCTATATTATAAAAGAGGGATGTTATCAAGAGAAATTGGATTAGAGATATTGGACAAGAAAAATTGGATAAGAGATATCTATATTATAAAAACGGGATATTATCAAGAGAAATTGAATAAGAGATATTGGACAATAGAAATTGGATAAGAGTGATGTTATCAAGATAAATTGGATAAGAGATATCTATATTACAAACGAGAGATGTTATCAAGAGAAATTGGATAAGAGATATTGGACAAGAGATATTGGATAAGAGATATCTATTATATAAAAGACGGATGTTATCAAGAGAAATTGATAAGAGAATTTGGACATGAGAAATTGGATAAGAGAATTTGGATATCAATTATATAAAACAGGGAAATTGAATAAGAGAAAATATAAGAGATGAGATTTTGAGGGATAAAAGAGGAGTTGGGGAATTTTGTACATACAACCCCGGTTTTTGTATTTTTGCCTATGGACCCTCCCCACACACACCCACACTTTTTATTCTCACCCATTCCGGCCATTTTTTTCCAGTTCTATGAAGATTTTGAATCTTATCCTACTAGGACAAAGCTTTGTCCTACGTGGCAAGTTTGTCCTTGGTGGTAATGACAATTTTGGGGGGACTTAAATTTTGGGGGAAAACTTAAATTTCGGGGGAAACTTGAAATTTTGTGGGAAAACTTGAAATTTGGGGGAACTTGAAAATTGTGGGGGAGAAAAACTCAGCCATTAAATAAACCGTGCCCTATGGGCACGGGTAATGACTAGTATATATATATATATAAGGAAAAATCCTAGATCTCCTATCAGAGCCAACAAAACCAGACACGCCACACTAAACAAGCAAATGACAAAACACATCACTAAACCAAGGAAATATGAGTCCAAACAAGTGTCGTGGGCCCACGCGGTGAAGCACGAGTGAGCATGGTCGTGTGCTAGCAGACGGTGTCGCTATCTACATTGTGCAGTAAAGCTCCATATACACATATCCAAGGAAAGACCAAAATATCGATTCGGTTTGAAATAAGCGGTGAATAAATATCTCAAGCATGCATGAGAACAGAGTAAGAATCGAAGCGTATCATGCGTCAGGGACTCCACAGCTAGGGACAAGGAAATCACCACACTATCGCCTAGATAATAGCTTGAAAGTTCCTATTCCTAGTGTTTTCAAAAATGATGGACGTTGAGAAGGTGTGGAGTGGAACACTCGATGCAAACTCTCGCCTTCCCTTTATTCTCGGTAGGAAGGAAAATATTCACACTGGAATTTTTTGGGGTTTGGGCATTTGTATTTTTTTTTGGATTTTTGGCTATGCATATTTTTTTTCTTTCTTTTCTTTTTCTTTTCTTTTTGGGTTTTTCTTTTCTCTCTTTTTTTGGATTTTTGGATTTTGGGATATATACATGTGTGTACTCTCCCAAGTGGGAGAACGGTTCACGACGAGGGGATTTGCACCAAGTAAAATAAAAAAGAAATCGGATTATAAACACTTGGGCAAAGGAGATTTTTCTTGCTAATCAGAGCATAGGCTAAATGGGTTATCCTAGTCCTAATTGTGGAATCCCGACATATGCGAATTAAAGAATACGATATAGATATATTCATGCATATAGAAGCAGGCAAGAGAAACAAATACCGCATATTCAAATCGAAGCATGATAATCTAGGGGTCATCCCAGGACATGTATATAAATCAAAATCACAAAGTAGAAGCACACTGTAAGCTAGTCACGACACACGACTCACATAAAAGCACAGTAGACCCACGATCCATGAAATGCAATAGGACTCGGCTTCCTAGGGTTAGTGAATGTGATTATCGAAGCCATGCTAGGTGTGTATGTGCTACTGCGGTAATTCATCATATGGGGTCATCTTTAGGAGAGAGAGAACAAAAGATGAGAAGAAAAAAAAGAAAAACACGATGAAAACGACGCAAAAACGAAGAAAAAAAGACACAAATGACGCACAAAGTTCGACTCTCCCAAGCTGAAACTTGCATTGCGCTCAAAGCAATAAAAGTAAATACGGGAGGGTAATGAAAATGGGAGGGAATACACACCGACACAAAGAGAATGAAAAACAAGAAAAACATACATACGAAACTGAAAAATAAAGAAAAAGAAATACACAAAATAAGAGATAGAAAAGCACATCAGCACGACACAAATAAACACGCACAACACAACGAAAAACACGACATCACACCTAAAAATCGACTTCCCCAAGCTAAACATGACAACGCTAGTAATATAATATGATCATGATGATGCAGAAATATACTAGGGGGAAGATCGGAAAGGGTAAAGAAAGAAGTCAAAATGCAGGAGAGGAACTGTCCTCATCCTCCTCGGCAACAGATGGGGGGGAGTGGGTGGGAGAGGAGATGGGTGTGCGGAGAAGTGGAGAGAGAGGTGGATGGATGGGTGTGGTGGTGGTGTGGACGATGGGTGTAGTGTCGGAGGTAGTGGGAAATGTGGGAAGGAAGGCGATCAATGCGGTGGTAGATGGGGTAGATGCGGCGATGTGAGAGGATGGTGGGGGAAGTGATCTCGAACACACCGGAAATTTCTTGCAGCGCGTGTATGCGGTGAAGGAAGTGGAGGGTGATGGATCTGTGGGATCGACGGAAGTGGACGTGAGTGGAGGTGAAGTGGCAGGAATGGAAACAGTGGTGGCGGGAGATGATGATCACCGAGTAGGTGACGGAGGAGGTGAGGAATGTGATGGTAGGGGTGAAGATCGTCGAGGAGGTGAAGGGGGTGGCGAGGTGGGAGGAGTGGGTGGAGGGGGACTGTAAATGTGAGTGAGGTGGCAGAGTATGGTGGAAACATTCCTCTTTAGTGCGAGGAAACATGGGTGGGAAAAGATAGAAGAGGACGGGTCCGAGGGGGTAGAGGCAGATGCGCCAGCGTGCAGTGAAGCTAGCTCAGCTTCGAGAGCGAGGTGAGCGGAGGTGGCTCGACGAACGGAAGAAGTAGTGGCTGGACGTAAAGTGGAAGTGGTGCCAGCGGCAGTGGTCATGCCGGCACCAGAGGCTAGGCCTAAGAGGGCCTCAGTGAAAGCCTCAGAAGTGATAGGGCCAGAAGCCGGGGTGGCACTACTAGGTCCAGCCCCGGGATCTCCTTGGGACGCAGGGATATCCTGCTCGCCTAAGTGGGCAGCAGGGGAAGGTGATCTTGGTGCGCCCGCGATACGGAACTGAAGATGTAACTCCCCTAGAAATTCTGGGTCGGGAGGGAACGTCCAATCTGCCACATGAACGATAGGCATACGACCAGGGTTGGACAAAATGGTGTAAGGAGCAGGGGGTGACCGTAGTAGAAGGTAAAATGACCGTCGGGTCGAGGCCTGATCATATGAGTATGCCACAGGACATCAAGATCTAGACGTGTAGGTCCTGCGGCAGAAGGAAAATCTCAGGGGATAGCAATATTGTACTGGGGATATGAAGCCATGATGGTAATGAGGCCCCCGCAACAATACTTCCCCTTGCCGGTGCGTCTGATCTCAAGTAATTTGTGAATAAGCCAAGCACCGCCATGAATGGGAATGTGAGGGGCCTCGAAGGCGATCCCGTCATCACCGCGAATAAAATTAAATGTCATAGCCCACAGAATAAATAGGTCAGGGATGGTCACGGTACCTAACTCGTCCCTGGGGAAGAATGTGCTAGATATGATTTGGTGGGCCGGATGAAATACGGGGTGAATGATGGAGGAGGCCTTGGCCTTACCCCGAGGATAATGGCCTTACCCATTGTCGTTCATCTCCATATTCGGTTGCACATTGACAATGGGCGCTTCTTTATCTTTCTCGACCTCCCGTGTCGGAATCTTTTTTCCACTCCGCAGAACAATAGCTGAAACATTCTCTTGACTGTGTGTCAAGGCTAAGGTTTGGCTCGGTCCTCTATGATTCAACTCTGGTTGACCCGACAATTGTCCTTGCGCCTTTTGGAGGTTGGCTACTTGCAACCCCAATTGGGTTACTTGGTCGGCCAAGGATTTCGGCCCAAGCTGTAATTATTGAGTGATCTTCTCCTGGTTTGAAATGTACTAAGCCAAAAGGTTCTCAATCGGAGAGAACACACGTTGTTGTTGATTGTACTATTGTTGTTGTTGGGGCAGAAATTCCTGATGTTAAGGAGGCAGCTGTTGATACATTTGTTGAGGTGGAGGAGGTTGGTAATTTTGTTGTTGAGGAGGTTGCTGAAATTGTTGGTAGGGTGCCTTGTAGCTAAAATTCGGATGATTCTGATTGTTGGGAGAATATCCAGGGTTAGAACTTGTCCTTGGTAGATAAGGCGCATTTCCCGTAGAATTATAGAATAAGGTACTTGCTTGATCCGCTGGCACCGAAATCTCTCCAACACCGAAGTCTCCAATATATTTAGTTTCCATGGTCGCTACTTGTTGTGGGCTAGCGGCACCGGCTCCAACCATAAATACTGAAATTTGAGTGGAAAGCAAATCTAATTTTTTTGATAGCATGTCCACTTCCTCAATCCGATGCATGCCACCGGCTTTTTGTGTAGCACGCTCATCACTCCACCTCTCGTTGTTGAATGACATGTTCTCCAAGATAGTTTCGGCATCCACTTCGTTTCTTGACATGAAAGATCCACCCGCTACGTCATCCATAGAAGAATTCAAATCGTCCCTCAGTCCATTATAGAATAGGTTGATGATCTACCAACGGGGGAGCTCGAGGTGAGGACATTTCCTTTGGATTTCTTTGTACCTCACCCACGCTTCATGTAGCGACACTTAGCTAGCTTGGGAGAAAGAGGAGATATCTCTTCTTAGCTTCATCGTCTTCCCCAGAGGAAAGAACTTGTATGGGAATATATGAAAATAGGGGGAGCATGCAATACTTATTTGTATCACATGATTGTACATCATTGCATGCTTGTTTGCTTGTACATCAAGTGGTATAGTGTTGCATACATCCTCCTATTATCACACTTCACACACACATGTCACGATGTATTACTTGGAAAGTTAGTTCAAATCTTATAATAGTTTGTCATCATCAAAAGGGAAAGATTGTTGGATATAACGTATGTTGGATACAACGATCATTGACTTCGTGTTTGACGATAACAAACGCGTGTGAACGTTCTAATGTGTGTACTTGTTTGCAGGAATGGCGATAACGTAAATATCCAAAAAGATGACTTGGTCAATATGATGGAGGAATTGTTATACATATAGCAACGTAAAAGATGGAGAATTTGTTATACACTTAGCAAATATGACTTTGTCAAATATATGGAGATTATAGCTACAAGTATTGGACCAAGTCAAATTGGAGAGGATTGGCGTCCCCCCGGTTTGTGGTCATGCAAGTGTGCAATATGATGGGGGATACCAGATTTAAAATATTTGTACCGCAAGCGCACGGTGTTGTAGTGTGGCTTGGGGGTCGAACACAGGGAGGTGTGGTTGTGCTTGTTTCTAAGAGGAACCAATTCACCCTAGGGGTGAGCTAGCCCGAATCGATAGATGGGTTGTCACAGAATGTAAATACAGGGGATAAACAATATAAAGGGAAACATGGGACTTCGGTTTCCACCCTATCATGTGTTCTCACTATTACACCCTACGGATAGGAATACGATCGGAATTAGGGTTTAGTGGTGAGACGTTGCCTCTAAGAGTGATACCAGCGTCCCACGGGCCCGATATTCCGGTCGGTGCCCAGGATGATACGTCGGACTACCCAGTTTCAGTCAGTGGGCATTCCCATGTCCATTAACACTGACAGACTCCGGGATCACTAAGCTCGCAATGATGACTCCCAACATCTCATCCTGTCGATCCCGCGTGCTAGGATTCGATGTCTACGCTATGGGCGTGAGCTATGGCTAGGGAGTCAACCGCCAAGTTTATTCCCACTTGGCCCAACGGTTAAAGGCGGTATTTTTCCCGTCGATGACAATGAAACATCCCGCGTAACCAATAAATCCCTACTCCATATCGGAATCCTAGTCCTATGGACGCATTAGGGAGAACCCACGAAGGGGTTTCCCCCAAAATCCCAGATTTGGAAAATACTGACACATTTTAGCTAAAAAGTAATCTAAATGAAAATCGACCGTTAAAATCATAATAAGGAAATTCAAATGAAGTAGTAGCGATGCAATTAAGATAATATCAAAGTTTCATGAAGATCAGAACACTTACAAATAGAGATAAAATTCCGGCCGTCACAATAGGGAAAAAAGACAGAAAAATCTCGTTTCTGGAAAACCTAGGCAGCTATTTATAGAAAACGACTTCACTCGATCGGTTGAAGCATCAACCGATAGGTTGAAGCATCAACCGATCGGGTGAGCTGCTACGTTCTTCGGCTGTGGTTTTCAGAGACTTCATCCGCTCACGTGACCCGGTCGGTTGACGCAAGCGGCTCGTCGTTTGGATCTTGCGGTCATCAGGTCAACCGATCGGTTGAGAAATCAACTGATCGGTTGGAATTGTTCTCAAAACAGACAGAAAGTCTAGTCGGTTTGGCACGGTCAACGGGCCGTCGGTTGGCTATCCGGGTTGTCTATTGGAAGAATCGGCTACAGATGAACCGATCGGGTGAAGATCACCCGATCGGTTGGAATTCAGCGCCACTTTCCCGAGAACTCTGTTGGGATGAACCAGTTGGCGACCCGGTCGGTTGAGTTCATTGATTAGCCGGGTCTTCGTGCCTCAGGAAGCATTGGAAATTCACGTCGAAAGATGGATGAATGGGGAGTGCATCCAAAAAAAGAGAATAAAACTTAGATGATTTGAGTATTAAGTTCGAGGGGATCTTCTAAGCCTAATGTCTGACGGTCGTCTGGCCTAGGAATCATTAACTGATAGCTCGCTACATGGATCATTCTAAGTCGTCAAAAGAAAAAGAAAAAGAAAACAATGAAAGAAAGAAACGATGAATAAACTAAGCAATTTCAATACCCATGATTTGAACGGACGTTTTGATATGCCAATTCCTTGGAAATGAGAAAACTAGAATATAACGACGGGTTATACTTTCGCTTGCGTAAAATGATGCTTGCATGTTCTTTATTCAAATTAAAGTAGATAAAATATCATGTGATTGATTTTATTCATGGATTGTGTATAGGATGGTCGAAATCATGTTGGAAAGCGTATTATTGAGCCATGCCATAAGCGATTGATAGAATTTATTGTTTTAGTAATCATTCGACTTCATCGCTCTTTTTGCTAGAGACTAACAAATCGCTAGTTGGGAGGTGTGATTCGAGATGAATATTGCATATTTAACACCCCATTTAGCCCTATGTTGGGCTTATATGGTGCTTAATTGGTCTCTAATACGTTTGTATTTTGTATATCATCATTTATTAGAGAAATCACTTGAATTGAGCGCAAAACAACAATAAACTGATAATTTCTGTACTTTTTATATTTTTCATGGCTAGATCTCGATCTCAAAATTTCAACGACCATTTATTTGTATTTTTCTGAGATCTGTGCTAATTACTATGAATTTTTGAATACAGAATACCTATAAAATGAAGAAATACAAAGAAATTCAGCGCACGAATCTTGGCGCATGACGCGACACCCATCGAAAGAGCCACATGGTGGCTATCCAGCGGCTTCCAGTCAATTGGGCGGCTCCCAGACAATGGCGACGTGGCTAAAGGATCGCCGTTGGATTTCGATCAAACGGCTGTTAGCAGCCCGATTGAGCTACGAAGAGGCAGGAATCCAAGCGGGCAGCGTGCAAAATTTTGATCGTTCGATCGCGATCGAACGGCAGAGTGCGATCCAGACGATCGAAAGCGAAGGCGGGCGATTTACATACGCCACGGGGCGATGTGGCAGCATCCGAGCTGTCCAACGATCGATCCAACGGCCACGAACGACCGAAGCACATGCAAAGCGGGCGAATTCGTTACGGGCGACGTGGCTCGTCGAGAGCTGCACGATCTGAGATCTAACGACCGCGATGTAATCCAAAGCGAAGTCGGATTAATTCGAGCGGATGCGGGCGCACAGATTTTGAAGGATACGTGGCACTTCCACGTTGCATCCCGCCGAGATCGGACCGCGGATATTTGAAGCGACGAGCGGAGCGGGTTTTGGTTCGATTTGGGTGCGGGTTTTGACCTGTTAGCACGACTTAAACCTGCAATGCTTGTATTTAAGGTATTCTTAGGGTTTTGCTCGGTATTCTGGCGTATTGGAGGCTCTAGGAGCCGTATTTCGCCATGAAATTTGGAGGCCCTGGGGACAGAGGCTAGTTCTATCTTCTGAAGGGGTTTGCGGTTCAATTGGAGAGATTTGGTGATAAAATTCTAAACTTTACCCTTGTATTTGACGTATTTAGCTCGTACTTTGATGTATTGATGATGTATTGGCTATGAATATTGATTCTCTAACCTCCATGTTGGCTAATACCCTCATGTGATAGTTGTGAGTTTGTTAGATCTCTGAAATATCTGATTTTGATATCTTTTCGCCCTAATTTGCATGTTATATCACGTATTTTGCTAGTTTCTACACGTACTGCTGAAGTATATTCGTTGTTGGTGTACTTGGATCGAATACGATCTTTGCGGACGTACTCGTGGTGATCTTTGCGGACACATAAGCTTATTTTCCTCATGAAACTAGTATTATATGCGAAACTTAAGGCACTTTTTGATGTTTGCTTATCATATTATTTTCTGATGTTCTATTGCCCTAACCGGACGAAACGTTGAGTTATAGAAAAGGTATTGATAACCATTGATTGCATTAATCTTAATGAAATCACAACCAACATATACTCTTCGTATTGATACCCCAATATTGCCTTCACCGTAGTTATCGTAGGATTTTCTTTTGTTATTTGAAACCCTTGATACCATACTTCCATATCTTTAGGTGGTTGGTTATTACTGTATTATTACTCTACAAACTGAAGTTCGTTGATTTGCAGGTCAGTTGTCCAGTGGATTCGATACCTGGACTTACTAGGATATTACTTGTTCGATCTCCTGCACTTGGGAGTAACGTCGGAAGATAATACGATAAGCGAACATCGAAAAGTGCCTTAAGTTTCGCATACAATACCAGTTTAATGAAAAAATAAGCTTATGTGTCTGCAAGGATCACCACGAGTACGTCCGCAAAGATCATATTCGATCCAAGCACACCAACAATGAATATACTTGAGCAATACGTGTAGAAACTAGTAAAATACGCGATATAACATGCAAATTAGGGCGAAAAGATATCAAAATCAGAGATTTCAGAGATCTAACAACATCACAACCAGCACATGAGGGTAGGAGGGTAGAGAATCAATATTCATAGCCAAATACAACATCAGTACATCAAAATACGAGCTAAATACGCCAAATACAAGCGTAAAGTTTAGAATTTTATCACCAAATCTCTCCAATTGAACCCCAAACTCCTTCAGAAGATAGAACTAGCATCTGTCCCCAGGGCCTCCAAAGTTCATGGCGAAATACGGCTCCTAGAGCCTCCAATACGCCAGAATACAAAGCAAAACCCTAAGAATACCTTAAATACAAGCATGGCAAGTTTAAGTCGTGCTAACGTGTTGAAACCCGCACCCAAATCGAACCAAAACCCACTCTGCTCGTCGCTTCGAATATCCGCCATCCGATCTCGATGGGATGCAACGTGGAAGTGCCACGTATCCTTCAAAATCCGTGCGCCCGCATCCGCTCGAATTAATCCGACTTCGCTTTGGATTGCATCGCGGCCGTTGGATCTCAGATCATGCGGCTCTCAACGAGCCCAATTGCACGTAACGAATTCGCCCGCTTTGCATGTGCTTCGGCCGTTCGTGTCCGTTGGATCGATCGCTGGACGGCTCGGATGCGCCATGTCGCCCCGCGGCGTATGTAAATCACCCGCCTTCGCTTTCGATCGTCTGGGTCGCTCTCTGTCGTTTGATCATGATCGAACGATCAAAATTTCGCCCGCTGCCCGTTTGGATTCCCGCCTCTTCGTCGCTCAATGGGGCTGCTAATAGCCGTGTGATCGAAATCCAAAGGCGCTCCTTTAGCCGCGTCGCCATTGTCTGGGAGCCGCCCGATTGAGTGGGTGCCGCTGGATAGCCGCCATATGACTCTTCCGATGGGTACCGCGTCATGCGCCAAGATTCGTGCGTTGAATTTCTTTGTATTTCTTCATTTTATCGGTATTCTGCATTCTAAAATTGATAGTAATTAGCACAGATCTCAAAAAATATAAATAAATAGTCGTTGGAATCGTGAGATCGAGATCTAGCCATGAAAAATATAAAAAGTACAGAAATTCTCAGTTTATTGATGTTTTGTGCTCAATTCAAGTGATTTCTCTAATAAATGACGATATACAAAATACGAACGTATTACAGACCAATTAAGCATCATATAAGCACAACATAGGGCTAAATGGGGTGTTAAATATGCAATATTCATCTCGAATCAAAAACTAGATTACCGGTCAGATCCCATGGAAACAATCACAACACACTAAGCAAGCATGCAAGAAGCATAACACTTAGCCCAGGAATACAAGTTCCTACTAGTGTCGTGGGTTCACGCGGTGAAGCGTGAGTGAGTGTGGTGGTGAGCTAGCCAATAGTGTAACTATCTAAATCATGCGATGAAGCTCCTTATACACATATTCATGGAATGAACCAAATATCAAATCAATTAGAGTTTGCGATGAATAATAGTTCAAGTATGCATGAGAACAAAGTAAGAATAGAAATATGTCATATGTTCGGGACTCTACGGCTAGAAACTAGGAAATCGCCGTACGATTGCCAAGATGATTGCTAGAAAGCTCCTATGCCAAGTGTGTTTGAAAACGAAAGGGGTTGAGTAGGTTTGGAGGAGAGCATGATCACTCCATATTTTACACCCTTTTTTTGCATGTTTGCATGCCACTTTGATCGCTCATATCGCGTTTTTCATGATTATTCGGCAATACTGCGATGCTTTTCACTATTTCTTGTTTTTGTCGTATTTCAGGAGATATGGAGCGATTTGGAGTGATTTTGAGATCAAGAGGATTTGCACCCACTTCGGAGTGTTACCCACAGCTCTTTTGAGAGCCATTCGGCGATGGAAGATGAGTGGAAGAAGAAGAAACTTCGTAAGAGCGACAAGGAGGATAAATGAAGAAGATTGGGCATCTACAGCATGTCACTCGGTCGAGTGTAGCACTCACTGGGCTGAGCAAAGAAGCTCACTCGACCGACCAAACCGGACACGCACAACAGAAGAATATCATCGTGCCCTCGGCCAAGTGACGATACACAACTCGGCCGAGTATAGGGATCCCCTCGCCCGAGTGGCACGGGAAAATCCATCCAAAAAGAGGCCGACTTACTGGAATTTTACAGTCGATCTGAGAAAGCCACTAGGCCGAGCATGGAATGCCCCTCGGCCGAGTGAGTAAAACCAGTCGGTCGAGTCACCTCCGAAGACAGACCCCCGTAAACCCCCGACTTGCTGGAAATCTATAGGGTTTTGTCACTCGGTCAAGTGACATTTGTCACTCGGCCGAGTGAGCCGCTCCGCCTACTGCGTAAAGTGCGATTTCTGGGCTGCGCAAGGGCATTTTGGTCACGATTTTTTGGGCGATTTTGTAGGGTATTTAACCCCAGTTTTTGCCCTAGTTAGGGGGGACTTTTTAGAGCTTTTTGGCAACCTTTTTGAGAGTTTTTAAGATCAATAGATTTAGCTTTTCTTTTGAATATTTGATCGCTCCGTATTTTACACCCTTTTTCTGCATGTTTGCATGCCACTTTGATCGCTCATATCGTGTTTTTCATGAGTATTCGACAATATTGCGATGCTTTTCACGATTTTTTGTTTTTGTCGTATTTCGGGAGATATGGAGCGATTCGGAGTGATTTTGAGATCAAGAGGATTTTCACCCACTACGGAGTGTCACCCGAGGCTCTCTTGAGGGCTATTCGGCGATGGAAGACAAGTGAGAGAAGAAAGAACGTCGTAGGAGTGACGAGGAAGCGAAAAGACGAAGATTGGGCATTTGCAGCATCTCACTCGGCCAAGTGAACCACCCACTCGACCGAGCAAGAAGACCACTCGACCGACCAGACCGGACACGCACCAACAGAAGAAAATAGGCGTGCACTCGGCCGAGTGACGATAGTCCACTCGGCCGAGCAAGGAAATCCCCTCGCCCGAGTGGTATGAGAACAGACACTTCAAAAACGGCCGACTTACTGTTAATTTACAGGTGATTCAGAGCTTCGACTCGGCCGAGCAAGAAATGCCCCTCGGCCGAGTGAGTAAATCCACTCGGCCGAGTCACCTTCCGAAGACAGACCCCCAAAATCCCGAACTTACTGTAATTGTACATGGTTTGTCACTCGGCCGAGTGACATTTGTCACCCGACCGAGTGAGCCGCCCCGACTGCTGCGTAAACTGCGATTTTTGAGCTGCGCAGGGGCATTTTTGTCACGATTTTTGAGAGATTAGAAAGGAGACTTTTGTTGGATGCTATTGGATTCTCATTGGTTTGTCTCTCTTCTTGTCAAAAACTCTATTTTTATTGAATATTTCTCTATTGCAATGAATTGTGCTGAATTTTCTATTGAATTTCTTATGAATTGCGTGATGATTCGTGAGTAGTTCTATCGTCTTAGGGCATGAGGATGAACCCTATGAACCCTATTTTTGAATTGTGATGAATTGTTGAAATTCTTGCTAGAATTGATTAGGGTTAGGTTGGGATTGATAAATTATGGATGGCTAGGGATTCATATCGATTGGAATTTGCAAGAGATTGGGTCCCAATTGATAGGAAGCCCTAGAAATTCGACTTAGATTTACGATTGGAATTTTATAGAATTGGTTTGCTAGAGGTTGGACCAAGGCTAGGGTTTTAATCGTATTTCTTTACAAATACCCGTTTGCAAGAGATTGGACGGGTAGGAACTATCTCAACCTAGGTCGTAGCTTGAGTTTGCACGAGAGTGGACTCGAGATACGATTGAACGATGATGTCGATCCTAATGCTAGCGGCTTAGGTTAGGGTTAGCAAGAGATTGTGCCCTAACCTAGGTTTTCTATAGACCGACAATAGCGCGCGAGCGTGAGCTTGGTTCTACATTTAGTTGCGACTAGTTCACCTAAAATTCAAGTCTAGCAATGATGTAACCTAAGAATCACAACTATGAGATACGGTTTATAACCGGGATTCCCTATCCCTAGGTGTTTTATTTCATTGATATTTCCATCGATATACGAACGATTGTGATAATTTTACCCCAAATTATTCTCGACCATTTTGATAGCTAGGTGATTAGAAGAGGACACTGTCATTGTCCCTCCCTGAGTTCGATACCCGCTCGCCACTATGCCGTGCGCTTGCGGTAAGACTACGAGTCGCTCGTCTCGTGTGCGTGTGCATACCGGGGTGACGATCAATTTTTTGGCACCGTTGTCGGGGAGGCGACAGTGTTTTATTCTCTTTACTTAGTGTTTTCTTTTTCTTTTGTTACTTTTAATCTTTTTACTCCTTATTCGTACTAAAATTTCCTTTGAAACTCTGTTTTCCCTTGCATGTACACCAGATCTACGGCGAACCCCGAGGAAATATTATTTGATCCGGAGATCGAGCGTACCGTGAAGAGGATCAGAGCCGAGAGAAGGCACGCTACGGAGGACGGTTGTATGAACCGTGTGGAGACACCAGAGGAGCTAGCCGCACGAATGGCGAGGATCATATCTATTAGAGATAGGCTTCGTCCTAAGACTTCTTCCACCACATCGTCCATCGCCATGCCGGAACTAGCAGCAGCCAAGAATTTTGAGCTAAAAACGGGATTGGTAGTGTTGATGCAACAAGACCCGTTTCATGGGAATGCCCATGAAAATCCGCATTACCACATCCAACTTTTCTTATCCAAGTGCGCCACCTTCCAAATGCCGGGCGTTTCCGTTGATGCAATCCGACTGCGACTCTTCCCCTTCACACTCAAAGATAAAGCTTTATATTGGTTGAGGACGCAAGCGGAAGGGACATTCACCACTTGGGATGAGTTGGCAAGCGCCTTCGTTGACAAGTTTTACCCTCCTTCCAAGAAGGTGAAGATCTGGAGTGCTCTCATGTCCTTTAAACAAGGACCGCAAGAGACCCTCTATGAAGCATGGGAGCGCTTCAAGGACTTACAACATCAATCCCCCATCATAGTATAGAAGATTGGGAGCTTGTCCACAGTTTCTACAATGGACTCCAACCAGGCACGAAGCAAATTATTGACGCAACCGCCAATAGAGCCATACTATCGAAAACCCCGGATGAAGCTACGACCTTGTTAGAAGAGATGGCATCAAATAACCAACAATGGGGAGACGAGCAAGGACATTCTTCATCCTCTTTGAAGCCCACTAGCATTTATGAGGCCAAGGCCGTGGCGGAGCTTTCAACCAAATTTGACTCTCTCCACAAGGTGATGGAGAGATTGGAGAAATATATCACCTAGCCCCATGGAGCACCCTCTACATCTACGCCGACAAGCAATATGAGTGATTGGCAAGACCAATCCCAAGCCATGTATGTCAGAGGGGACAATGGAGAAGGAGCCTTGGAGCAAGTACAATATGTCGCAGGTAACTACGGATATTGGGCCAACCCGGCCACTAGAAACCATCCAGGGTTTTCATATACAAACAATGATGGTGCTTTGAACCCGCCGCCACAACAACTTCCTCAAGCTCGGCCTCCACCACCACAAACTCAATATCAACCGAGGGGGCCACCGCAACAAAACTACCTACCGAGGCAACAAGCGGGACCATATAGACCCCCCTGGGTACAACCAAGGTTGGAGAGCTCCCAACCCACCTCAAGCTCAACCATGATCGGACCACGAAGCTAGGGTGGAGGAATTTATGGTGGAGCAACGGAAGATTAATGCTAAGTTGACGGCGGGGCAAGAGTCACTAAATACCGTCGTCGCTCAACTTGTGGAGCAACTTGCGTTGCTCAACAAGAACGCCCAACAATTACCGGCTCAACCCGAGCCCAATCCTTGGAGCAACACCGGACACATCAATGCGGTGGTCGCGGTTACAACAAGAGGCGGGAATGATACCAATCCCGCTATGACCCAAAGCAAGCAACCCGTGGTGGAAATTTTGGAAGAAAATGAGACGGCAATTGAAGAAGAGAGCCGAAAGGAGCCACTTGGAGGAGGAAATTCTAAAGTGGTGGAGCCACTTGATGAGCGCTGCTACATGCCACCGGTGCCGTTTCCACAACGGCTAGCTAGAGCCAAAATGGAGAAAAGGCTTGCCAAGTTCCTAGAGTACTTGAGAGGAGTAAGCCTCAATATTCCTTTCCTGGATGCGATTATTGAGATCCCGTCTTACGCGAAGTTCTTGAAAGATTTGATTTCGGGAAAGAAAAGGAAGGAAAAAATTATGCTTGCGGAGCAAGGAACTTGGTTTACCCGCAAGGAGAAGGAGCCGGTGAAATTGAAGGATCCCGGGAGTTTCCGCATCACCTGCACACTAGGAGGCGTCCCTTTGCAAAAAAGATCTAGTAGACTTGGGCGCTAGTGTGAGCCTTATGCCCCTTAGTATGTTCCGGAGATTGAACACGAGCACCGACTTGAAGCCGACCGATATGAGGATTCAACTTGCGGATGGTCGGATTACTAGGCCGGTAGGGATCGCGGAGAATATTCCACTCCAAGTACCGGGAGGTATATGCTTTTCTTGTGAGTTTGTTATAATGGACATCAAGGAAGAGGGCGACACTTTGCTCATACTTGGATGCCCGTTCCTCACAACCGCCGGTGTTATCGTCGATGTGCGTGAAGGAACTCTATCCTTGAATGTCGACAACATAGAAGTCGAGCTTCACATACCCCGGGCCATGAAACACATGCCATATCACGAGGAGTTAGATTATGTGGATCTTCTCGATGAAGTGATTGAAGAAGCAATCCCCCACTCTATTGGTGCTCTCCATGACGATGGCTTCGAAGAAGGCCAAGTTTCGGGCGAAGAAGAGAAGTTGGAGGACCCTCCAGATAGCTCCACGGATAATGATGAAGGCGACGCTAATGTCGCAAGAATACGAGAGCTTTGCAAGCTCTCAAAGGCCAAGAATCCGAAGAAAGCTCCACCGAACGGAAGATCGGTGTCACCGGCCAAGAAGAATATAGGAACAAGCTCTAGCTTGGGGGACTTATCCCCCAACATTGCCCATGATGAGTAGGCGTCTAGGAAGACTGATGATCATCAAGACCCAAATACGAGCGGCCTTCCCCACAAGTTTGACGGGTGCATCTCATATGCACCCAACATCACGAGCTAAACGAATATCTTGAGGGGTCGAGCTCACGACCTTAAACGAGCGCTTGTCGGGAGGCAACCCGACAGTTTTTGCACTATTTTTATTTGATTTTCATTTTTGGTTTAGCATTTTGTTAGTTTTTAGAGTCTTTTGTCCATGAAAATCGTGACGACGTGTACTATTTTTCATGACAGGAGAAGGAGAAAGGGAGATCAATCATATGGAGGAAGATAGAGGCAAGAAAGAGCACTCCAAGAATGCGTTCAGGCCTTATGAGGAGGAAGAAATAGACTGGAGGAAGAAAAACAGAAACCAGAGCGAAAACGGAGTGCAGATGCAGAAAACAGAACGTCACTCGGCCGAGTAGCATATGCCACTCGGCCGAGCAAAAACTCCACTCGGCCGAGTGGAGCACCAATCAGGGATGTTTCTGCAGACCAACTCTCTGTTAATTTTTGTAAGTTTTAGTTTTAATTGCCACTCGGGCGAGTGACTTGTTACTCGACCGAGTGAAACAGATACCCTCCTAGCCTAAAATTGCCGAGTGGCAGAGCCACTCGGCCGAATGGAGTTACTCCCTTCGGCTGAGTGAACCAAAGCCACTCGGCCGAGTCGTAAGTGGGAATGAGATTTTCGAAATTTATTTCGTTTACGCACTCGGCCGAGTGACATTGTCACTCGGCCGAGTCGTAACAATTTCTATATAAGTTCAGCCGCGGTCGCGACTTTCTAAAAACCCAAATCGCCCCAAATTTCGCCCGAGCCCGCGCCGTTTCCTCTCTCTCACCCGCTGAAACCATCTCCCTCGCCCGATCCGACCTCGCCACCAGCCGAACCGATATTCGATCGTCGGCGACGACCTCCCGTCACCTCGCCGACGACCGGCGACCACCCCCACCTCCGGCCGACCGTCGATTTGCCCTGTTTTCCCCCAAAAACCCATTTTCTCCCCGTTTCTCTTGATCCGTACGCCCATTGAGCCCCTAACCCAAATTAAATTTCTTATCTATCTATTATCCCCTATCTCCCCCATACGAATTGAATATTATTCGCTGATTTGATCGTTTCATTTGCAGGCTAGCTTGGGGGAGCTTCGGGGAGCTTTTGGACACGCTTTGAGTTTCGCAGCAGAGGCGCCCCTTTGCACGCACCACTTATTGCTCTCGCGGCGTGTTCAGGTACATTCGTTCCATTATTTAGCATGCCGCTGTATTTATTTAGTTGGGACACGTCTCACGGTACACATGCCACCGCGCACTAGGCCACGTACACGGGGATCTGCCCCCAAGCGGAGGCGGACCGATGACCCTGGTCCCTCTCACGCTAGGGAGGACTCCCCTCCACCTAGCCTGCCACCGCCACCACCACCTACACAGCCGATCCCAGCTGATCCTGTCCCTCAACCCGCCCCCGCTGTCGGGCCGATGGGGATCACGTTTCGAAACGACTCACACCGCGCCAGGTTCGAGCGTATCTGCCATCGCTCGATAGTACCCTCTAGGTTCGTGCACTTAGCTGACCTTGACCGCCTAGGGGTACTTGAGGGGCTTCTCACGTTGTACGACAATATGGGATGGCGTGATTTTTTGTCGGTGTTGGCAGACACTTATATCCGTCCGACACTAGAGGTCCTGAGGTCTATTGACCGGACCCCTGGAGGATGCACATTCCGCTTGATGGATCGAGAGTGTGAGATCACTCTTGCCATGCTTAGAGTGTTCTTCCAGTGGCCCGACGTCCCTGTCCCTGACCGTGCCTACACTCCCACACACATCCCACCACCGTCGTTCGACACATCCACATTCTGGACATAGATCACGGGATCCCCACTTGGCTTTGACCCTAGTAGGGCCAAGGCCTCAGCCATCCTGTACCCCTGCCTCTGCATTGCACAACGCCTCATGGCGACCACTTTCCTAGCGAGGTATGAGCCCGGGACGATGTCTACGCCTGAGCTCTATATGCTCTACACGATGACTCGCCCCATGGTTCTGGATAGGGGTAGCGATGACCTGGTCCCCGCTGTCGAGATCGACATCGCTAGTTAGTTTCTGGACCGTATCATCATTTCGGTGAGTGCTCGCTCACCTATTTGTTGCGACGGTCTGATCACACTTCTAGACCTTATGACCGGCGTGGACCTACCTGACGACTTGCGTCGAGCCCCGGGCCCCACTGCACTTTCGATATATGTTATGGCCCGGATGAAGATGCTTCGTCCACACGGTCGCATGCACTGGGTGTGGTTGCATGGTCCCTTTAGTGCTGACTACATGGTTCTTCCGAGCCTCGCTCGGACACACATAGGACCGGCCCACGGGGATTGGATTCCAGTGATGGATCTCCTTATCCCCGCTGCCTACATGCTTGAGGCTGAGGATGCTAAGCAGGCACCCCCTGCACCACCTGTGGACCCCGTGATCCCTCAGCCTACACCTGCACTGACTGCACCTCCCAACACTTCTGTCCCCACTTCTGTCAGTGTCGGGAGTACCTTTGCTGAGCCGTCCTCCACCACCACCCCCACGACCACCGCTGAGCCTATGTCCGTCGAGCCTATCACCTCTCTTAGCCCCGAGTGTCCCACCACCATTTTAGAGACCGACGAGACCTCTTTTACCGTCACAGTGGCGGTTCTGACTTCACTTTTGTCCACGGCCACCCCGGCCGTCGGCCCTTCTGACCCCACTACCGCTGTCTTTACTGAGAGTGTCGTGACTTCTGTCCCCACGTCTGTGTCACTGACCTCTCCAGCTGCCTCGTCGCCCATTTTGCCTTCCACTTCTGCTGCTGCTGTTGTCGCTTCGACCCAGCCTGCGTCCCAGCCTCACACCAAGGCTGGGCATCCCTTACTGAGCACAGCACCCCTTCCACACTACCCTGCTTGCCCCATCCTATACGCTTCCCGCCAAAGACAGCCCCGCACCTCACCTGTTCGACCTGTACGTCCCTCCGCTCCACCACCCCCTGACACTCTAGTTTAGAGCATTCGTGCTCTTGAGGGGGCTGTTAGTGGACTTCGAGGAGACTTTAGGCCTCTCTCTGCCACGGTCAGTTTCGTGCAGTCCCGCGTCGCCATGCTTCCCGATATTCAGGCTTGCCTGACTCAGATTCTGGCGTGCCTGCCTCCGCCACCCACACCCTCCCAGTAGCCACCACCACCACCACCTCCTCCGCTACAGGACGGTGCTGGTGCACCACCACCACCAGCTTAGGCACACTCTTGATGCCTCTGCTATTTTTTGTCGTTTTGCTGCCCTTTTGTACCTGGGCCTGATGATTGATTTTTTGCCCCCCTCCTCCACGTATTATTCTGATGCCTTCCTGATCATATCCTTTTATATACCTTTTTGGGAGTGAGGGAGAGACCTTTTTGGGGACACTCATATCTGCATCATCATGATCTTTGCATGCATCATATTCATTCGCATTTTATTTTCTTTTTCTTTTTCTTTCTTTTTCCTCATGCATGCATCCTCACCCACCCCACCCACTTCACGTCTCTCCGTGTGCCACACTTTGCACATTGAGGACACTGTGCACTTCAGCTTGGGGGAGTGAGTTCTCACACTTTTTCATTTTTTTTCCACCCTTTATTTTTGATTTCTCACGTTTTCTTTCAACTTTTGCACTCATTTTCACCACTTTTTCGTTTTTTTATCATGCATCACGTTTTCTTTTCCTCTTTTGAGTATGCCGCATTGTATATAGTTCTATTTTCTTTTATCCTTGTTTTCTTTCATCTTTTGCTAGAGATGATTTTTCTGTGATGATGATGACGTGGTGTTAGCTTATCTACATGTGCATGCTATTTTGTCACGTCATAGCTTTTTTTTCAGATATCATATGCTATGTACTGCTTTGCATTTTGAAATAGTAACCCACTCTTTTCCTGTATGAATATGGATGAAATTCTGTTATTAGCTGATGTCTGATGATTCATATGTATGCTTTTCATAGAAAACACACCAAGCTTCACGCATTGTCTGCTTATATTTGGAGTAATGCTTTCCTCTCTCATGTCACTTCTTATTGCATGAATTGTGCGCTTCACTTTCAGGTTGATTGAATGTTTGCTAGGACGATATATCTGGACTAGTTTACTTTTTGGGATTAAACTGAGTAGATTATATTACTCTGCTGATAGTTGTCATGCACGTCCTATGGAGTGAACTGAGTGATACATTGATTTCTTTCTCCACATATCTTGAGCATTATTTCTCTACTTGAAATTCATTGGTGAATCCCCCCTAGCAAAATCTATTATCGGCATTTCCCCCGCTATTTATTTCCATGCTCCAAACCCCCAAAATCAAAAAGAAAAAATATATACCTGTATATCCTTCTCTCTTTTGATTTGGGATCGCTTATGTATATATGGTATTGCAAAAAAAAATTTTGAGAAAAAGAAAAGAAAAGAGAAAAAGAAGTTCATAACGTTCCCATCTCATACTCTTTCTCTCATTCTTCCCTCTTTTGTTTTATTTTTACCTTTTTGGAGCTTCAAAAGAAATGGGGAATGTACATATTGATTTGTTTATGCCACCACGCTTATGGATAAGCTTGGGGGAGAGGATCCAATGATGTGTGAGAGAGTGACTACTTGACGGTGCATGACAACATAGGCTAAGTAATCTTCTATACTCGGTGAGATTGCTAAAGTTTCACGAAATCCAGAAATCGACACTTAGCTTTCATTTCATGAAAACCATGCCTTTTCTATTCTTACTATTTCATATCGTGTGATATCTCTTATACTCCTTATAGAAAGCATTCAATTGAAAAGTGTGTGATCTATGGTTATGCATACCGCTTTAGATGCTTCAGACGATGTTAATCCTAGAATGATTCCATACTTCATGCTATATTGATATTTTGGGGCTTTCTATTTCGAATGCATCATTATACTATGATATCGAAATAAAAGTCTTTGACGTGTGTTTTATATTCGATGCATGCTTTATGAGTAAGCAAAACCCACGTCCTGAGAAAAATGATCTAGCACCCCCTTCTTCGCTTTCTATTCTATTTTTATTTTTATTTTTATTTTCCTTCTTTTCCATCATTTTGCCCGTCGGGCTCGCTTTTTACTCATCTTCCTCGAGGACGAGTAAGATGTAAGCTTGGGGGATTTTGATCGCTCCGTATTTTACACCCTTTTTAAGCATGTTTGCATGCCACTTTGATCGCTCATATCGCGTTTTTCATGAGTATTCGACAATATTGCGATGATTTTCACGATTTCTTGTTTCTGTCGTATTTCAGGAGATATGGAGCGATTCGGAGTGATTTTGAGATCAAGAGGATTTGCACCCACTTCGGAGTGTCACCCGAGGCTCTCTTGAGGGTTATTCGGCGATGGAAGACAAGTGGGAGAAGAAAGAACGTCGTAGGACCGAAGCGGAAGTGAAAAGACGAAGATTGGGCATTTGCAGCATCTCACTCGACCGAGTGAACCACCCACTCGGCCGATCAAGAAGACCACTTGGCCAACCAAACCGGACACGCACTAACAGAAGAAAATAGGCGTGCACTCGACCGAGTGACGATAGTCCACTCGGCCGAGCATGGAAATCCCCTCGCCCAAGTGGCATGAGAACAGACACATCAAAAACGGCCGACTTACTGTTAATTTACAGGTGATTCAGAGCTTTGACTCGGCCGAGCAAGATATGCCCCTCGGCCGAGTGAGTAAATCTACTCGGCCGAGTCACCTTCTGAAGACAGACCCCCAAAATCCTGAACTTACTGTAATTGTACATGGTTTGTCACTCGGCCGCGTGACATTTGTCACCCGACCGAGTGAGCCGCCCCGCCTGCTGCGTAAACTGCGATTTTTGAGCTGCGCAGGGGCATTTTTGTCACGATTTTTGGGCGATTTTGAGGGGTATTTAAAGCCAGTTTTTACCCTAGGTTAGAAGAACTTTTTGATACTTTTTGCAGCCTTTTTAGAGAGCTTTTCAGCTAATTAGATTTGGGCTTTTTGAGAGATTAGAAAGGAGACTTTTGTTGGATGCTATTGGATTCTCATTGGTTTGTCTCTTTTCTTGTCAAAAACTATATTTTTATTGAATATTTCTCTATTGCAATGAATTGTGCTGAATTTTCTATTGAATTTCTTATGAATTGCGTGATGATTCGTGAGTAGTTCTATCGTCTTAGGGCATGAGGATGAACCATATGAACCCTATTTTTGAATTGTGATGAATTGGTGAAATTCTTGCTAGAATTGATTAGGGTTAGGTTGGGATTGATAAATTACGGATGGCTATGGATTCATATCGATTGGGATTTGCAAGAGATTGGGTCCCAATTGATAGGAAGCCCTAGAAATTCGATTTAGATTTACGATTGGAATTTTCTAAAATTGGTTTGCAAGAGATTGGACCAAGGCTAGGGGTTTTAATCGTATTTCTATACAAATACCCGTTTGCAAGAGATTGGACGGGTAGGAACTATCTCAACCTAGGTCGTAGCTCGAGTTTGCACGAGAGTGGACTCGAGATACGATTGAACGATGATGTCGATCCTAATGCTAGCGGCTTAGGTTAGGGTTTGCAAGAGATTGGGCCCTAACCTAGGTTTGCTATAGACCGGCAATAGCGCGAGAGCGTGAGCTTGGTTCTACATTTAGTTGCGACTAGTTCACCTAAAATTTAAGTCTAGCAATGATGTAACCTAAGAATCACAACGATGAGATACGGTTTATAGCGGGGATTCCCTATCCCTAGGCGTTTTTTTTCATTGATATTTCCATCGATATACGAACGATTGTGACAATTTTACCCCAAATAATTCTTGACCATTTTGATAGCTAGGTGATTAGAAGAGGACACTGTCATTGTCCCTCCCTAAGTTCGATACCCGCTCGCCACTACGCCGTGCGCTTGCGGTAAGACTACGAGTCGCTCGTCCCATGTGCGTGTGCATACCGGGGCGACGATCAAGATTAAAAGGCTACGTTTGTTGGATGCTATTGGATTCTCATTGGTTTGTCTATTCTCTTATCAAAACCCCTATTTTTATTCATAATTTCTCTATTGCAATGAATTGTGTTGATTTTATTATTGATTTTCCTAAGTATTGCATGATGATTAGTGAGTAGTGTCATCGTCTTAGGGTGTAGGGATGAACCCTATAGACCCTATTTCTAAATTGTGATGAATTGGTGAAATTCTTGCTAGAATTGATTAGGGTTAGGTTGGGATTGATTAATTACGGATAGCTAAGGATTCATATCAATTGGGATTTGCAAGAGATTGGGTCCCAATTGATAGGAAGCCCTAGAAATCCGATTTAGATTTACGATTGGACTTCTCTAGAATTGGTTTGCAAGAGATTGGACCAAAGCTAGGATTTTTAATCGCGTTTCTAGACCAATATCCGTTTGCAAGAGATTGGACGGGTAGGAACTATCTCAACGTAGGTCGTAGCTCGAGTTTGCACGAGAGTGGGCTCGAGATACGATTGATCGATGATGGCGTTCTTCACTCTAGTGGTCTAGGTTAGGGTTTGCAAGAGATTGGTCCATACCCTAGGTTTGCTATAGACCGGCAATAGCGCGAGAGCGTGAGCTTGGTTCTACATTTAGTTGCGACTAGTTCACCTAAAATTCAAGTCTAGCAATGACGAAAACTATGAATCATAACGATGAGATACGGTCTGTAGCGGGGATTCCCTATCCCTAGGCGTTTTATTTTATTGATATTTCTATCGACATTTGAACGATTGTGACGATTTTACCCCAAATTATTCTCGACCATTTTGATAGCTAGGTGATTGGAAGGAGATACTGTCATTAGTCCTCCCTGAGTTCGATGCCTGCTCGCCGCTACACCGTGCACTTGCGGTAAGACTACGAGTCGCTTGTCCCGGGTGTGTGTACTCCCGGGGCGCGATCAAGTTTTTGGCGCCGTTGCCAGGGAGGCGACAGTGTTTTATTCTCTTTACTTAGTATCTTCTTTTTATTTTATTATTTTTATCTTTTTACTCCTTATTCGTGCTAACAATTCTTTTGAAACTCTGTTTTCCTTTTCATGTACACGAGATCTACGTCGAACCCTGAGGAAATACTATTTGATCCGGAGATCGAACGTACCGTGAGGAGGATCAAAGCCGAGAGAAGGCACGCTATGGAGGGTAATTGTATGAACCGCACGGAGACACCAGAGGAACTAGCGGCACGTATGGCGAGGATCATATCCATCAGAGATAGGCTTAGGCCTAAGGCTTCCTCCACTACCTCTTCCATCGCTATGCCAGAGTTGGCGGCGGACAAGAAATTTGAGCTAAAGACGGGATTGGTAGTATTGATGCAACAAGACCCGTTTCATGGGAACTCCCATGAGAATCCGCATTATCACATCCAGCTTTTCTTGTCCAAGTGCGCCACCTTCCAAATGCCGGACGTTTCCGTTGATGCAATCTGACTGCGGGTCTTCCCCTTTACACTCAAAGACAAAGCTTTATATTGGTTGAGGACGCAGGCGAAAGGTACATTCACTACTTGGGATGAGTTGGCTAGCACCTTCGTTGACAAATTCTCACCGCCATCCAAGACGGTGAAGATACGGAGTGCTCTCATGTCCTTTAATCAAGGACCACAGGAGACCCTATACGAGGCATGGGAGCGCTTCAAGGATTTATAGCATCAATGCCCCCATCACAGTATAGAAGATTGGGAGCTTGTTCACAGTATCTATAATGGACTCCAACCGGGCACGAAGCAAATTATAGACGCAACCGCCAATGGAGCCATACTATCGAAGACCCCGGATGAAGCTACGACCTTATTAGAGGAGATGGCCTCTAATAACCAACAATGGGGCGACGAGCGAGGTCATTCTTCTTCCTCATTGAAGCCCACTAGCATATATGAGGCCAAGGACGTAGCGGAGCTTAAATTTGACTCTCTCCACAAGGTAATGGAGAGATTGGAGAAGTATATCACCGAGCCACATGGAGCACCCTCCACATCTACACCGATAAGCAATATGAGTGATTGGCAAGACCAATCTCAAGTCATGTATGTAGGAGGAGAGAATGGAGAGGGGGCCTTGGAACAAGAGCAATATGTTGCGGGGAACTCCGGATATTGGGCCAACCCGGTCGCAAGAAACCATCCGGGCTTTTCATTTGCAAACAATGGTGGTGCTTTAAACCCGCCGCCACAACAACCTCCTCAAGCTCGGCCTCCACTACCACAACCTCAGTATCAACCGAGGGGGCCACCGCAACAAAATTACCGGCCTAGGCAACAAGCGGGACCGTATAGACCGCCCGGTTACAACCAAGGTTGGAGAGCTCCCAACCCACCTCGAGCTCAACCATGATCGGACCATGAAGCTAGGGTGGAGGAATTCATGGCGGAGCAAAGGAAGATCAATGCTAGGTTGACGGTGGGACAAGATTCACTAAATACCGTCGTCGCTCAACTTGGAGAGCAACTTGCCTTGCTAAACAAGAACACCCAACAATTGCCGGCTCAACCTGAGCCCAATCCACGGAGCAACACCGGCCACATAAATGCGGTGGTGGCGGTTACAACAAGGGGCGGGAAGGATACCACTCCCGCTATGACCCAAAACAAACAACCAGTGGTAGAGATTTTGGAATAAAAAGAGCCGGCAATTGAGGACGAGAGCCAAAAGGAGCCGCTAGAAGGAGGATATTCTGAAGTGGGAAAGCCTAATGACGGGCGCCGCTACATGCCACCGGTGCCATTTTCACAACGGCTAGCTAAAGCCAAGATAGAAAAAAGGCTCGTCAAGTTCCTTGAATATTTGAGAGGAGTAAGCCTCAATATTCCTTTCCTAGATGCTATAGTGGAGATCCTGTCGTATGCAAAGTTCTCGAAGGACTTGATATCGGGAAGGAAAAGGAAGGAGAAAATCATGCTTGCCGAACGAGAAACTTGGTTTACCCGGAAGGAAAAGGAGACCGCGAAATTCAAGGATCCCGGGAGTTTTCGCATCCCTTGCACACTTGGAGGCGTCCCATTGCAAAAATCTTTAGTTGACTTGGGCACGAGTGTGAGCCTAATGCCCCTTAGCATGTTCCAAAAATTGAACACGGGCATCGACTTGAAGCCGACCGACATGAAAATTCAACTTGCGGATGGTCGGATTACTAGGCCGCTAGGGATTACGGAGAACATTCCACTTCAAGTTCCGGGAGGAATATGCCTACCTTGCGATTTTGTTATTATGGACATCAAGGAAGAGGGCGACACTTCACTTATACTTGGACGCCCATTCCTCGCCACCGCCGGTGTTATAGTCGACGTGCGGGAAGGAACTCTATCCTTGAATTTCGGGAACATCGAGGTCGAGCTTCACATACCCAAGGCCATGAAGCATATGCCCTATCACGAGGAGTTGGACTATGTGGATCTCCTTGACGAGGTGATTGAAGAAGCTATCCCGCATTCTATTGGTGCTCTCCATGATGATGACTTTGAGGAAGGCCAACCTAGTAGTGAAGAAGAGAAGTTGGAGGCCCCTCCAGATAGCTCCACGGCCGATGATGAAGGCGACGCTGATGTCGCAAGAATACGAGAGCTTTGCAAGCTTTCAAAAGCCAAGAGTCTGAAGAAAGCTCCACCGAATAGAAGATCGGTGACACCGGCCAAGAAGAAGATAGGAACGAGATCTAGCTTGGGGGACTTATCCCCCAACATTACCCATGATGAGGGGGCACCGAGGAAGACCAATGCTCATCACGACCCAAATCCAAGTGACCTTCCCGGTAAGTTTGACGGGCGTATCTCGTATGCGCCCAACATCACGAGCTAAACGAATATCTAAATGGGTCGAGCTCATGACCTTAAATGAGCGCTTGTCGGGAGGCACCCGACGGTTCTTGCATTGGTTTTATTTGATTTTCATCTTTGGTTTAGATTTTTATTAGTGTCTTGAGTCTAGTGTCAATGAAAATCGTGACAACGGGTCCTAATTTTCATGACAGGAGATGGAGAAAGAGAGATCACTCATATGGAGGATGACCGAGGCAAGGGAGAGCGCTCTAGGAATGCGCTCAGGCCTTAGGAGGAGATAGAAACTGACTGGAGGAAGAAAAACAGAGACTAGAGCGAAAACGGAGACCCGTTGCAGAAAACAACACGTCACTCGGCCGAGTAGCATATTCCACTCGGCCGAGCAAAGACTCCACTCGGTCGAGTGGAGCACCAATCAGGGAAGTCTCTGCATACCAACTCTCTGTCAATTTCTGTAAATTTTAGTCTTAATTGACACTTGGGCGAGTGACTTGTCACTCGGCCGAGTGAAACAGATACCCTCCCAGTTCTATAAAATTACCGAGCGGCAGAGCCACTCGGCCGAGTGGCAGAGCCACTCGGCCGAGTGGCGTTTTTCCATTCGGCCGAGTAAAGCAAAGCCCCTCGACCGAGTTGTAAGTGGCAAGGATATTTTCAAAATTTTTTAGTTTACGTCACTCGGCCGAGTGATGTTGTCACTCAGCCGAGTCGTAACAATTTTATATAAATAGCAGCGGCAGCGGCGCGATTTTCGAAACGCAAAATTCCCAAAATCTCGCCCGAGCCGCTGCCGCTTCATATTTCCTCGCCCGCTGCGACGCTTCCTCGCCTGAATCGTCGCCACGCCGCCGACGCACGGTCGTCGACGACCGACGTCGACCGCCGCCGCTGCCTGCCAGCCGCCGACCGCCGGCGCCAGCCGACCCTAGCCGCCGATCACTCATTTTCACCCCGAAATCCCCATTTCTCCTTGTTTCTCTTGATTTGTATGCCCGTTGAGCCCAAAATTCAAATTAATTTCCATATCTATCTATTATCCCTTATCTCCCCCATACGTATTGATTATTATTCACTGATTTTATCGTTTGCATTTCAGGCTAGCTTGGGGTAGCTTTGGGGAGTTTTAGGACGTGTACGGAGCTTCGCGGAGGCGGCATCTCTTCGCACACACTGATGTTTACTCTCGCGGCGTGTTCAGGTACACTCGTTCCATTATTTTGCACGTCGCATTACTTATTTGGGTGAGCATGCTTCGCAGTACACATGCCACCGCGCACTAGGCCACGTACACGGGGATCCACTGCCAAGCGGAAGAGGACCAATGATCCTGGTCCCTCTTCCGCTAGGAAGGACTCCCCTCCACCTAGCCCACCACCATCTACACAGCCGATTCCTGCTGATCCTGTTCCACTGCCCGCTCCAGCCGTCGGGCCGATGGGGATTACGTTTTGAAATGATGCACGTCGCGCCAGATTCGAGCGTATCTGCCATCGCTCAATAGTACCCACTAGGTTTGCACACATAACCGACCTAGACCGCCTAGGGGTACTTGAGCGGCTTCTCTCATTGTATGACAATGTGTGATGGCGTGATTTTCTGTCGGTGTCGGCGGATACCTAAATCTGTCTGACACTAGAGGTCCTTAGTTCCATTGACCGAACCCCTGGAGGATGCTCCTTCCGTTTTATGGATCGAGAGTGCGAGATCACTGTCGACATGCTTAGAGCATTTTTCCAGTTGCCCGCCGTCCCTGACCCTGACCGCGCCTATGCTCCCACGCACATCCCACCCCCGTCATTCGACACCCACACCTTCTGGACACGGATCACGGGATCCCCACTCGGCTTTGACCCTAGTAGGGCCAAGGCCTCAGCTATCCTCAACCCATTCCTCCGCATTGCACAGCACCTTATGGCGACTACTTTCCTCGCGAGGTACAAGCCTGGGACCATGTCTACGCCAGAGCTCTACATGCTCTATGCGATGACTCACCCTAGGGTTCTAGATAGGGGTAGTGACGATTTGGTCCCCGCCGTCGAGATCGACATTGCCAGTTGGTTTTTGGACAGTATTATCATTTCGTTGAGCGCTCGCTTACCTATCTGTTGCGGCGGTCTGATCACCCTCTTTGCCCTTATGACCGGCGTGGACCTACCTGACGACTTGCGTCGACCTCCGGGCCCCACTGCACTTTCTATAGATGTTATGGCCCGGATGAAGATGCTTCGTCCCCACGGTCGTCAGCACTGGGTGTGGTTGCACGGTCCCTTCAGCGCTGATTACTTGGTTCTCCCGAGCCCTGCTCAGACACATATTGGACCAGCTCACGGGGACTGGATTCCAGTGATGGATCTCCTCATCCCCACCGCCTACGTGCTTGAGCCCGAGGATGCTGAGCAGGCACCCCCTGCACCACCTGTTGACCCTGTGACCCCTCAGCCTGCACCTGAACTGTCTGCACCTCCCGCCACCTCTGCCCACACGTCTGTTAGTGTCGAGAGCACTTTAGCTGAGCCATCCACCACCACCACCACTGAGCCTATATCCGTCAAGCCCATTACCACACTGAGCCCCGAGCGTCCACCCACCATTCTTGAGAGCGGCGAGTCTTCCTTTACCGCTGACATGGAGACCCTCTCCCGATTGCTGTTCTCGACTCTTGGGGAGTCATCTTTTGTGCCCTTCACGGCCTCCCCAGTCGTCGATCTTTCGATCTCCATCGCCCCTGTCTTTACCGAGAGCATCGTGACATCTGTCCCCACGTCTGCGTCACTGACCTCTCCCGCCGCCTTGTCGCCTATTTTCACTTCCACTTCCTCTTCTGCTGCTGCTGCTTCCGCTTCGACACAGTCTGCGTCCCAGCCTCACACCGAAGCTGGGCATCACTTAGTGAGCACATCACCACCACCCCACTTCCCTGCTGGACCCATCCTCTACACTGCCCACATGAGACAGCCCCACACTTCACCTGTTAGACCTGTGCGTACCTCTGCTCCACCACCCCCAGACACTCTAGTTCAGAGCATTTGGGCTCTTGAGAGGGCTGTTATTGGACTTAGAGGGGACTTTAGGGCTCTCTCCACCACGGTTAGCACCGTACAGACCCCCGTCGCCATCCTACCAAGTATTCAGGCTTGCCTGAACCAGATTCTGGCGCATCTGCATCCACCACCGACACCCTCCCAGCTGCTACCACGCCCACCACCTCCACCACCACCTCCGCCACAGGATGGTGCTGGTGCACCACCACCAGCCTAGGCACACACTGCATGCCTTTTATATTTCTGCTATTTTGCTGGTTGTTTTTGGAGCCTCATGATTTTTTCCCCCCTTCTCCACATACTATTTTGGTACCTATTTGGTCATATCTTTTTATCTCCTTTTGGAGTGAGGGAGAGTCTTTTTGGGGACACTTTTATCTGCTTCATTCTGATCTCTGCATGCATCCTCACCCACCCCACCCATTTCATGTCTCTCGGTGTGCCACACTATGCACATTGGGGACACTGTGCACTTTAGCTTGGGGGAGTGAGTTCTCACACTTTTCGCTTTTTGTCACCTTTTATTTTTATTTTTTTTCCACCATTTCTTTGTTTTTACACCATTTTTCACTCACTCTTTCGTTTTTTTTATCATGAATCAAGTTTTCTTATTTCCTTTGTGTGCTGCATTGTACATAGTAGTTTCTATTTTCTTTTATCTTTATTTCTTTCATCTTTTGCTAGAGATGAGTTTTCTGTGATGATGATGACGTGGTGATAGCTTATCTCTCTATGCATGCTATTTTGTCATGGCATAGCTTTTGTTTCAAATATTATATGCTATGTCCTGCTTTGCATTTGAAATAGCAACCCACTCTTTTCGTATATGAATATGGATGAAATTCTGTTATTAGATGATGTCTGATAATTCATAAGTATGCTTATCGTAGAAAACACACCAAGCTCACGCATTGATTGCTTATATCTGGAGTATTGCTTTCCTTTCTCATATCACTCCTTATTGCATGAATTGTACGCTTCACTTTCAGGTTGATTGAATGTTTGCAAGGATGACATATCTGGACTAGTTTATTTTTTGAGATTAAACTGAGTAGACTACATTACTCTGCTGAAGTTTTTGTGCACATCTTATAGAGTGAACCGAGTGATACATTTATTTCTTTCTCCACATATCTTGAGCATTATTTCTCTACTTAAAATTCATTGGTGAATCTCCCTTTAGCAAGTCTATTATTGGTATTTCCACTGCTATTAATTTTCATGCTCCAATTCTCCAAAATCAAAAAATATATATATACCTGTATATCCTTCTCTCTTTTTATTTGGGATCGCTTGTGTATATATGCTAACAAAAAAAGAGAGAGAAAAAAAAGAGAAAAAAAAGGGGAAAAGAAGTTTATATATGATCCCATCTCACATTCTTTCTCTCTTTCTTCCCTCTTTTGTTTTTATTCTATCATGGAGCTTCAAAAATGGGGAATATGTTTATTGATTTATCTTATGCCACCATGCTTATGGATAAGCTTGGGGGAGGAGATCCAATGATGGAGAGTGACTACCTGACTGTGCATGACAACATAAGCTATGTAATTTTCTATACTTGGTAAGATCACTAGAAGTTTTACAAAATCCAGGAGTTGACACTTTGCATACATTTCATGAAAACCATGATTTTCTATTCTTACTACTCCATATTGTGTGATATCTCTTATACTCCAAATAGAAAGCATTCAATTGAAAAGTGTGTGGTCTATGATTATGTATACCACTTTAGATGCTTCAGACGATGTTAATTCTAGAATGATTTCGTATCTCATATTGTTTTGCTATTCTTGGGTCTTCTATCTCGAATGCATCGTTATACTATGATATCGGGATAAAAGTCTTTGGCATGTGTTCTATATTCGATGTATGCTATATGAGTAAGCAAAACCCACGTCTTGAGAAAAATGATCTAGCACCTCCTTCTTCGCTTTCTATTCTATTTTTTCATTTTTCTTCTTTCTTTTCGTTTTCCTTCTTTTTCATGATTTTGCCCATCGGGTTTGCTTTTTACTCATCTTCCTCGAGGACAAGTAAGAGGTAAGCTTGGGGGATTTTGATCACTCCATATTTTGCACCCGTTTTCTACATGTTTGCATGCCACTTTGATCGCTCAAATCGCGTTTTCATGATTATTTGGCAATACTGCGATGCTTTTCACTATTTCTTGTTTTTGTCGTATTTCAGGAGATATGGAGCGATTTGGATTGATTTTGAGATCAAGAAGATTTGCACCCACTCCGGAGTGTCACCCACAGCTCTTTTGAGGGCCATTCGGCAATGGAAGATGAGTGGAAGATGAAGGAACTTCGTAGGAGCGACGAGGAGGAGAAACGAAGCAGATTGGGCATCTACAGCATGTCACTCGGCCGAGTGAAGCACTCACTCGGCCGAGCAAAGAAGCTCACTCGGCCGACCAGACCGGACACGCACAGCAGAAGAATATCAGCGTGCCCTCGGCCGAGTGACGATAGACCACTCGGCCGAGTATGGAGATCCCCTCACCCGAGTGGCACGGGAAAATCCATCCAAAAAGAGGCCGACTTACTGGAATTTTACAGTCGATCTGAGAAAGCCACTCGGCTGAGCATGGAATGCCCCTCGGCCGAGTGAGTAAAACCACTCGGCCGAGTCACCTCCGAAGACAGACCCCCGAAAACCCCCGACTTACTGGAAATCTACAGGGTTTTGTCACTCTGCCGAGTGACATGCCGAGTGAGCCGCTCCGCCTGCTGCGTAAAGTGCCATTTCTGGGCTGCGCAGGGGCATTTTGGTCACGATTTTTTGGGCGATTTTGAAGGGTATTTAAACCCAGTTTTTGCCCTAGTTTGGTGGGACTTTTTAGAGCTTTTTGGCAACCTTTTTGAGAGTTTTTGAGATCAATAGATTTAGATTTTCTTTTGAAGATTAAAAGGCTAATTTTGTTGGATGCTATTGGATTCTCATTGGTTTGTCTATTTTCTTATCAAAAACCCTATTTCTATTCATAATTTCTCTATTGCAATGAATTGTGTTGATTTTATTATTGATTTTCCTAAGTATTGCATGATGATTAGTGAGTAGTGCAATCGTCTTAGGGCGTAGGGATGAACCCTATAGACCCTATTTCTAAATTGTGATGAATTGGTGAAATTCTTGCTAGAATTGATTAGGGTTAGGTTGGGATTGATTAATTACAGATAGCTAGGGATTCATATCGATTGGGATTTGCAAGAGATTGGGTCCCAATTGATAGGAAGCCCTAGAAATCCGATCTAGATTTACGATTGGACTTCTCTAGAATTGGTTTGCAAGAGATTGGACCAAAGCTAGGATTTTTAATCGCGTTTCTAGACCAATATCCGTTTGCAAGAGATTGGACGGGTAGGAACTATCTCAACCTAGGTCATAGCTCGAGTTTGCACGAGAGTGGGCTCGAGATACGATTGAACAATGATGTCGTTCTTCACGCTAGCGGCCTAGGTTAGGGTTAGCAAGAGATTGGGCCCTACCCTAGGTTTGCTATAGACCGGCAATAGCACGAGAGCGCGCGCTTGGTTCTATATTTAGTTGCGACTAGTTCACCTAAAATTCAAGTCTAGCAATGACGAAACCTATGAATCACAACGATGAGATACGGTCTGTAGTGGGGATTCCCTATCCCTAGGCGTTTTATTTTATTGATATTTCTATCGACATTTGAACGATTGTGATGATTTTACCCCAAATTATTCTCGACCATTTTGATAGCAAGGTGATTGGAAGGAGACACTGTCATTAGTCCTCTCTGAGTTCGATACCAGCTCGCCGCTACACCGTGCGCTTGCGGTAAGACTACGAGTCGCTTGTCCCGGGTGTGTGTACTCCCGGGGCGCGATCAGAGCACTTGGTCCAAATTCTCGCCTTCTCTTTATTCACGGCGGTAGGAGCAATATTTACAACAAAATTTTTTTTTGGGTTTTGGGTTTTAGTATTTTTTTGGATTTTGACTATACATATTCTCTCTTTTCTCCTCCCTTCCCGCTCTCTCTTTTTTCTTTGTATCTTCCAAAATTATCTCTCTCTCTCTCCTTTTTTGTAGTAGGAAAATGCGCATTCTCCAAAAGCCGGAGAACCATGCGCTAGTATGTGGCAAAATTGTGTACTCATCCAAGTGGGAGTTAAGTACACGACGAGGGGATTTGCACCAAGTAAAAAAAAGAATTCGAATTCTAAACACTTGGCAAAAGGCATTTTTTCACGGATCAGAGCATAAGCAACATGGGTTATCCTAGTCCTATTGGTAGAGTCCCGACACATGCGATTTGAAGCACACACACACATGCACACACACACATATATGTATATATGTATGTATTATTCATGCATAATGAAGCAGAAAGTAGAATCAATATACCGCATATTTGGAATTGAAGAATGATAGTCTAGGGGTCATCCATGGATGGGCATATAAAACCAAATCATGACCTAGATGCATACCAACTAGCTAGTCACAACATACAACTCAACACAAAAAGCAAAGTGACCCACGGAGCATAAAATGCAATAGAACTCGGCTTCCTAGGGTTAGTGAAGATAGTTATTGTAGCTTAGCTAAGTGTGTGTGTGGTAGTGGCAGTTTCATCATGCGGGGTCATCTCTAGGTGAGGGAGAATAAAAGGATGGGAAATAAAAAGAAAAACACGACAAAAACGACTCAAAACGGAGAAAAAGACACGAATGACGCACACAGTGCGACTCCACCAAGCCGAACATTGCATTGCCCTCAATGCAAAAGGATGAAGTGCGGGAGGGCAACGAAAGATGGGAGTGAAGTATGCACAGACAAAGAAACAGAAATACATGAAAAACACAGAAAACGAGACGTAGAAAAATAAAGAAAATAAAGACTGAAACCAACTAGATTAAAGACACACACACAAACACACAAAAAAAGCACACGGAAAACAAATGTCACGACCACAAACACAAAATATAGATCTCCCCAAGCTGATCTCAACAATGCCTAAAAAATATGATCATGGTGAATCAGAAAAACTGGCTTGGGGAAAATCAGAAAAAAGGAAATAAAGATACAGGAGCAGAAGGCTCCACATCCTCCTCGAAATAGAGTGGAGGGGTATGGTCAGGAGACGTGACGGATGTGCGAAGAATTGGAGAAAGGGATGGAGATGGTGGACGGATGGGCTTGGTGGGGATGTGAATGATGGGTGGGGTATCGGTGGCAATGGAGGGTGGTGGGATACAGCAACTGATGAAGAGGGTGGGGGTAATGCTCTTGCTCGCACAATGGCATGTTTATTGCTATGCGAGTAGGCGGTGGTAGTAGAGGTGAAAGGTGGTGGAAGCGACAGGTCAACGTTATTGGTGGTGGGAAGGAAAGAAGTGGTGGGAAGGGAAATAGTGGTGGTAAGAGTGGACGATCGTCTAGGAGGTGATGGGGGTGGAGCGTTGTGGTATGGGTCAGAAGACGGAGAATAGAGGCTATGTTTCGCTCGAGAGCGATGAAACGGGGATGGGATAGAAAAGAGGTAGATGGATCCGAGGAGGCAGAGGAGGATGCGCCAGCGTGGAAAGCATCGATCTCAGCCTCGAGAGCGAGGCAAGCAGAAGTGGCATGGCGTATGATAGAGTGTGTGCCGGTAGCAGTAGTCGTATCGACAAGAGAGGCTAGGCCATGCAAGGCCGTAGTCAGAGCCTCGGAAGAAACAACAGTAGTAACTGGGGTGGTTGTACTGGGTCCAGCCCCAGGGTCTCCTCTGAACTCAGGAATTCCTGCTCGCCAAAGTGGGCGGCAGGAGAAGGTAATCTAGGAGCGTCAGGAAGAACGAACTGAAGGTGTAGCCCCCTCCACAAACTCTGGGTCAGGTGGTAAAGACCAATCTATCGGAAGCTCCATGGTGACGCAATCAGGGTTCGGTAGAATGGTATAAGGTGCTGGGGGTGACCATAGTGAAAGGCAAATCGTCCCCCGCTGAGATGCTTGATCATGTGAGTGTGCCATAGGACATCGATATCAATATGGGTAGATCCTTGCGCACGGACCAAATCGGGGGGAAACTCGATGTTGAGGGGTGGATGTTAGGCAATGATTGTGATGAGGCTGTCGCAGCAATATTTGCCTTTATTTGCATGGCTAATATCAACAAGCTTTTGAATTAGCCACGAGCTTTTGAATTAATGCAAACACGTGGTGCCTCAAAAGTAATCCCATTAACACCGGAGATAAAGGGGAACGTCATTGCCCATAAAATGAAAAGATTCGGGATGGTCATGGTACCAGACTCATCTCGTGGAAAGAAAGTGCTGGAAATAATGCGATGGGCGAGGCAGAAGACTGGGTGAATAATCGAAGAAGCCTTAACCTTGGCTCTAGGATATTGATCGTGCAAAGTGAGACGATGGCAGTAGTGGTCGACGTCAATGTCAGGATGAAGTTCATTGGCAAGGGAGCTGCCTTCAAGATTAGGGAACCTGAAGATATCATTGATAGTGGACAAGGGAGTACGGAAATTTTTGTTCCGAAGGCGAAAAACTATGTTTGACCCCGTCTCAATTTTTATCATGGAAAGAAATTCTAGAGTGAGCATGGGGTAGGAGTTAGCATGGGCATGGATGAAGCTAAGCCAATCCAAGTTCGCAAATAAGGTTTCGACTTCGGAGAAAACTCCGAGATCGAATAAGGTTTGGTCGTGCGTGAACTTGGTAGCGAAGTGAGGACGTTGGCAAGAGAAGAAATCTTTGTGGGCTTGGCTCACATAACGAACTCCCTACAGTTAAAGTAGTGGGTCTACCACATGTACGATAGGTGGGGGTGGTGGTTGGATAGGATGCGTTTGAGGAGCGCGTCCATGTGTAGAACGTGTGAAACATTGTCTCTTGTGAGACGGCTCCTCCTCCACCATAGGTCGTTTACCCTTATCTTTGTCTATTGTCATGATATTATGGCGACTGGATGTGATATGCATGATGATATATGAGTGCATACAACAAATGACAAAGCGACAAAATAAAAATATCTGGGCAATATCACAACCACGTTACGGAGCGAGTTTACCCAGCAAACAATGCGGCTCCTAGCTCCAAAAGCTCCCTCAATGCGTGAGTTGGTAATCTGGAGAGCCGCCGCAAACTAATTTGAAGAAAATAGAGTTCTTGAAAATTGGGGGAAATTAGGGCTAGGGTTTCAAGGGATTTGAGGTTTGAATGTGGTCGATGGAGGGGCTTTGATGGTGGAAGATTAGTGGAGGAAGTGGAGGAGGATGATTGGTAATAGTAGGAGTGATGGAGAAGATCGTTTGGGAAGAAGTCCAAATGAACGGCTCGAAATTTTTTTTGGAGGCCGGGTGAAATGGCTGTCGAGTGGGGGTGGGGTTATATAGGGTTTTGGCGACCTGATCGAGAGGAAATCACCTGATTGTTTGGATAAATTTTCAAAAATTCTCTTGGATTAGTAGCTACAGGTCACCCGATCGGGTGAGAACTCACCCGATCGGTTGATCGCTCTCCGAAAAAATTCCCAAGTCTCTATTTTAATTCATCCGATCAGTCACCCGATGGCCGAATGTATCACCCCGCTCAATTGGTTCTTCGACTGAAACTTGGTCGCTTACTGAAATAATCCACCCGATCGGTTGATGTATGACCCGATCGGGTGGGGCAATTCCTGCACAAAAATTTCAAATTTACTAAGTTTCCCAACAAGTGATCCCCACAGCAGCATATATACACTAAAGTTAATGGATTGATCTTATTAAAAATGAGTAAAAGTTTAGGACATGGGTTGCCTCCCATGAAACGCTCTTTTTATCGTCGTTCGCTCGACTCCCGATAAGATGTTTAGGGTGGCTTGAATGTGTGATGCTCGACGTTTGGCGTCATCTCAGCAGTTGGAAAAAAGTTTCCAGTTGTCGATGGTTGCGATAAATGGACAGTCTCAATCACTCCCCCATTGGTTATATCCGAGGGCTTCTCCTTAGTGTTGGCGACACACACCACTCTCTTCAAGATTCAAACTTCATCGGTGGTGAGCACCAAAGGCTCTTTGCCCTTGCTCTTCATCTGAGCATTCTTTCCAAATACAGGGGGAGTTGACTGGGAGACACATTCTGGCTCAGGAATTTCCTTTATGTCGAGCCTAGAGTGCTCCTATATGCTATCCAAGTTTTCAGGAGGGTCTCTAGAAAGAACTTCCAGTGCTCCCGCTTCCTTAGCTTTCTCTTCTTCAATCTCCAGAAGGTTGCAATTGGATTCCTCGGGTGATAGCTGACGTCCCCTAGGTTTAAGCATAAAAGTGCAATAGGATTGGGGATACCAGATTTAAATATTTATACCGCAAGCACACGGTGTTGTAGCATGGTTTGGGGGTCGAACACAGGGAGGCGTGTGTTGTGGTTGTGTCAAAGAGGAACCGGTTCACCCGATGGGTGAGCTAGTCCGAACGATCGATGGGTTGTCACGGAAAATAGATACTAAGGATGGATGATATAAAAGGAAACCTAGGACTTCGGTTTCCACCCTATCACATGTTCTCACTATTACGACCGACGGATAGGAATCCGATCGGAATTATGGTTTAGTGGTGAGACGTTGCCTCTAAGAGTGATACCAGCGTTCCATGGGCCCGATATTCCGGTCGATGCCCAGGATGATGCGCTGGACTACCCGGGTTCGGTCGGTGGGCATTCCCATGTCCATTAACACCGACCGACTCCGGGAGCACTAAGCTCGCAACGATTACTCCCATCATCTCATCGTGACGTTCCCACACTCTAGGATTCAATACGCTAAGGGCGTGAGCTGTGGGTAGGGAGTCAACTACCAAGTTTATTCCCCCAAGGCCTGACGGACAAAGGTGGTGTTTTTCCCGCCGATGACAATGAAACACCCCGCATAACCATCTAAATTCCTAATCCATATCGAAATCCTAGTCCTATGGACGCATTAGGGAGAACCCACGAAGGGGTTTCCACTAAAATCCCAGATTTGAGAACTACTCACAAATCATAGCTAAAGAGCAATCTAAATGACAATCAACGGTAGAAATCATGATCAAGCAATTGAAATGAGATAGTAGCAATGCTATTAAGATATTATTAAAGTACGAAGCAATCAGAAGACTTACAAAATAGAATAAAATTCCAGCCGTCACCGTACAAGAAAAAGACAGAAAAAACAACTCCTGTTTTCTGAAACCTAGGGCAACTATTTATACAAATCGATGTCACCCGATCGGTTGAAGCATCAACCGATCGGGTGAGCTGCTTGGTGCTTCAGCATCGATGTTCAGAACTTCAACCGCTCACTTGGTCCGACCGGTTGGCATCTCCAGGAAGTCGCTGGGAGAAGTTCAGTTTCAGATGAACCGATCGGGTGATAAGTCACCCGATCGGTTGGAATTAAGTCCAAAATGGCTGAGAGCTCTGCTGATCTCACCCGATCACTGAACCGACCAGGTGAGTTCTTTGGTTCGTCGTTTGGAAATTTCACCTACAGATGAACCGATCGGGTGATATGTCACCCGATCGGTTGGAATTCAGCATCAAATGGCCGAGAGCTCTGTTGGACTCACCCGATCAGTGAACCGATCGGGTGAGCTGCTCTTCTCTTCAGCCCTTATCCGGATGAGATACGCGTGCATCAACCGATCGGGTGGCTGTGTCCACCCGATCGGTTGAGGGCTGAGATATAGCAATCTTCATCGTTTGACCCTCTGGATCGCGCGTGACTTCTGCCATTGCTCCGAGGACTCATGATATCTTCATTATAAGTCCTCGATGCTGCCAATCTCCTGCATATACACAAAAACATGAAGAAGTGAAAGAGAACTGGAAATCAGAAGAAAACGGGCACAGGACGACGGAAAGCAACGGAAAATCACAAAGAAGACGTGCGTGAATATATAAAATATAAATGCACATTAAAATCCCCCAAGCTGAACCCTTCCTTGTCCTCGAGGAAGACGAGTGAGAGTATGAGCTCGGAGGGGGAGAGAGAGAGAGAGAGAGAGAGAGAGAGAGAGAGAGAGAGAGAGAGAGAGAGAGAAGGAAAAATCCTAGATCGCCTATCAGAGCCAACAAAACCAGACACGCCACACTAAACAAGCAAATGACAAAACACATCACTAAACCAAGGAAATATGAGTCCAAACAAGTGTCGTGGGCCCACACGGTGAAGCGCGAGTGAGCATGGTCGTGTGCTAGCAGACGGTGTCGCTATCTACATTGTGCAGTAAAGCTCCATATACACATATCCAAGGAAAGACCAAAATATCGATTCGATTTGAAATAAGCGGTGAATAAATAGCTCAAGCATGCATGAGAACAGAGTAAGAATCGAAGCGTATCATGCGTCAGGGACTCCACAGCTAGGGACAAGGAAATCACCACACTATCGCCTAGATAATAGCTTGAAAGTTCCTATTCCAAGTGTTTTCGAAAATGATGGAGGTTGAGAATGTGTGGAGTGGAACACTCGGTGCAAACTCTCGCCTTCCCTTTATTCTCGGTAGGAAGGAAAATAGTCACACTGAAATTTTTTGGGGTTTGGGCATTTGTATTTTTTTTTTGGATTTTTGGCTATGCATATTTTTTTCTTTCTTTTCTTTTTCTTTTCTTTTTGGGTTTTTCTTTTCTCTCTTTTTTTGGATTTTTGGATTTTGGGATATATACTTGTGTGTACTCTCCCGAGTGGGAGAACGGTACACGACGAGGGGATTTGCACCAAGTAAAATAAAAAAGAAATCGAACTCTAAACACTTGGGCAAATGAGATTTTTCTCGCTAATCAGAGCATAGGCTAAATGGGTTATCCTAGTCCTAATTGTGGAATCCCGACATATGCGAATTGAAGAGTACGATATAGATATATTCATGCATATAGAAGTAGACAAGAGAAACAAATACCGCATATTCAAATCGAAGCATGATATTCTAGGGGTCATCCCAGGACAGGTATATAAATCAAAATCACAAAGTAGAAGCACACTGTAAGCTAGTCACGACACACGACTCACATAAAAGCACAGTAGACCCATTATGCATGAAATGCAATAGGACTCGGCTTCCTAGGGTTAGTGAATGTGATTATCGAAGCCATGCTAGGTGTGTGTGTGATACTGCGGTAATTCATCATATGGGGTCATCTCTAGGAGAGAGAGAACAAAAGATAAGAAGAAAAAAAGAAAAACACGATGAAAACGACGCAAAAACAAAGAAAAAAGACACAAATGACGCACAAAGTTCGACTCCCCCAAGCTGAAATTTGCATTGCGCTCAAAGCAATAAAAGTAAATATGGGAGGGCAATGAAAATGGGGGGGAATACACACCGACACAAAGAGAATGAAAAATAAGAAAAACACACATACGAAACTGAAAAATAAAGAAAAAGAAATACACAAAATAAGAGATAGAAAAGCACATCAGCACGACACATATAAACACGCACACCACAACGAAAAACACAACATCACACATAAAAATCGACTTCCCCAAGCTATACATGACAACGCTAGTAATATAATATGATCATGATGATGCAGAAATATATTAGGGGGAAGATCGGAAAGGGTAAAGAAAGAAGTCAAAATGAAGGAGAGGAACTGTCCTCATCCTCCTCGGCAGACGATGGGGGGAGTGGGTGGGAGAGGAGATGGGTGTGCAGAGAAGTGTAGAGAGAGGTGGATGGATGGGTGCGGCGGTGGTGTGGACGATGGTTGTAGTGTCGGAGGTAGTGGGAAATATGGGAAGGAAGGCGATCAATGCGGTGGTAGATGGGGTAGATGCGACGATGGGAGAGGATGGTGGGGGGAAGTGATCTCGAATGCACCGGAAATTTCTTGCAGCGCGTGTATGCGGTGACGGAAGTGGAGGATGATTGATCTGTGGGATCGATGGAAATGGTCGTGAGTGGAGGTGTAGTGGCAGGAATGGAAACAGTGGTGGCGGGAGAGGATGATCGCCGAGTAGGTGACGGAGGAGGTGAGGAATGTGATGGTGGGGGTGAAGATCGTCAAGGAGGTGAAGGGGGTGGCGAGGTGGGAGGAGTGGGTGGAGGGGGACCGTAAATGTGAGTGAGGTGGCAGAGTATGGTGGACACGTTCCTCTTTAGTGCGAGGAAACATGGGTGGGAAAAGATAGAAGAGGACGGGTCCGAGGGGGTAGAGGCAGATGCGCCAGCGCGCAGTGAAGCTAGCTCAGCTTCGAGAGCGAGGTGAGCGGAGGTGGCTTGATGAACAGAAGAAGTAGTTGTTGGACGGTAAGTGGAAGTGGTGCCAGCGGCAGTGGTCATGCCGGCACCAGAGGCTAGGCTTAAGAGGGCCTCAGTGAAAGCCTCAGAAGTGATAGGGCCAGAAGCCGGGGTGGCACTACTAGGTCCATCCCCGGGATCTCCTTGGGACGCAGGGATATCCTGCTCGCCTAAGTGGGCGGCATGGGAAGGTGATCTGTGTGCGCCCGGGATACGGAACTGAAGATGTAACCCCCCTAGAAATTTTGGGTCGGGAGGGAACGTCCAATCTGCCACATGAACTATATGCATACGACCAGGGTTGGACAGAATGGTGTAAGGAGTAGGGGTGACCGTAGTAGAAGGTAAAACAACCGTCGGGTCGAGGCCTGATCATATGAGTGTGCCACAGGACATCAAGATCTAGACGTGTAGGTCCTGCGGCAGAAGGCAAATCTCGGGGGATATCAATATTTTACTGGGGATATGAAGACATGATGGTAATGAGGCCCCCGCAACAATACTTCCCCTTGCCGGTGTGGCTAATCTCAAGTAATTTGTGAATAAGCCAAGCGCCGCCATGAATGGGAATGCGAGGGGCCTCGAAGGTGATCCCGTCATCACCGCGAATAAAATTAAATGTCATAGCCCACAGAATAAAAAGGTCAGGGATGGTCACTGTACCTAACTCGTCCCGGGGGAAGAATGTGCTAGATATGATTTGGTGGGCCATACGAAATACGGGGTGAATGATGGAGGAGGTCTTGGCCTTACCCCGAGGATAATGGTCGTGGAGGGTGAGGCGAACCAAAATATATTGACGTCGAAGTCGCGGTGATATTCGTAGGGACGGATGGCGTCGCCGCCTAGAATTGGGAAACCGAAAATGTTATTGATTGTATTCAGGTGGGTGTGGATAGTTTAGTTTCGGACACAGAAAACGACGATCGATCCCGCCTCACATTTGAGGGAAGATAGGAATTCTAGTGTGAGGGCGGGGTAAGATACCGCGTGGGCGTTTAATAAAGCTATCCATCCTAGGTTAGCGAATAGAGTCTCGACCTCGGAGAAAACTCCGAGATCGATAAGAGTTTGGGCTTGTGCAAAATTAGTGGATAGGTGTGAACGTGCATCGAATCTATTATAAAAATCTTTCTGTTCAAGACTCAAGAAACGGTAACCACGCGGTCCCATCATTGGGTCCTCAGGAGGGATAATTGGTTGGGGTGGGGGTTGTGTAGGCGGTGTAGGAGGAGGATGTGAACTAGGTGGACGTGTGGACTTCCGTTTCTTGCGAGACGGCTCCTCCTCATGCATGATGGCATTACCCTTATCTTTTTCCCTGGCCATGATAGTGTGTGATGCAAGTGAATGCAATTCTATATGGGTGCACACGACCAAATGACAATCGAGCAAAAATATATTACTAGGGCAAAATTAAAAATGGAGCTAAGGAGCGAAGTTACCCAGAAGAGAAGTTAATCCTTGCTCGCAAATCACCCAACGTAGCGCACTTGGGAGATGTGTGAAGCCCCGACACGCCTATCCAACGAAAGAGGAATTTTCGAAATCCTGGAAATGGTGTTAGGGTTAGGGCTGAGATTAGGGCTGGATGTGGAGGAAGAGAGTGGGATTGATGGAGAGAGAGAGATGAAAATGAGTGGGGAGATCGTTTGAGAGGGAGTGGAGGTCGTTTGGGGGAAGTGGAATGCTGGTTGAGGGAGTGGGGAGACAAAACGACGGCAGAAATTCGAAATCGGGTGAAGCGGGGGGGGGGGGGTATTTATAGGGTTTAGACGAGCCGATCGGGGGAGATTTCACCCGATCGGTTGAGGCGATTTTTGAAAAATTCCGTTGGACGGCAGCTACAGGCGGACTGATCAGTTGAGATTTCAATCGATTGGTTGGTCGCTTCACAATTTTCCCGAGAGCATTCCCGACTTCACCCGGACAGCCACCCGGTCAGAGCTCCAGATCAACAGATCGGTTGAATTAATCCCAAATTTTCCCGAGAGCTCTGCCCTTCTCACATGATCTGCCCCCCGGTCTCAGCTTGTTCCACCTGAACGGTTCGCTGATGAACAGATATATGCCATCTTCAGATACATCCCACCCGATCGGTTGAGGGCTCAACCGATCGGTTGGGGGCTTGTTTCCTGCAAAACATCAAAAATAGTCTAAGTCTCCCGTTGCTAAATTTATTCAACAAAATAAGAAAAATAACCCTAAAAATAAAGACGAAAGTTTAGAACATGGGTTGCCTCCTATGAAGCACTGTTGTTTAACGCCATTTGCTCGACGCCCGATAGATGATTTTCAAGGAGGACGGGGGTGATGCCCAATGGTTGGCATCCCTTCAGATGTTGGAGTGGTGGCTTTTGGTGTTGACAACGGTGATAAGTAGACTTTCTTGACGACCCTCCCTCCGTTGATGTCCGGGGGCTTCTCCCTCACATTGGCGTCGACTGCCACTTTCTGTAGGATCCGGATCTCATCAGTGGTGAGCCCCATGGGCTCTTTTCCTTTTCTCCTCGTCGGAGCAGCCTTCTGAAATTTGGGAGGGGTCGTCAAGGAGGAAAACATGTCTTCGGTAGCTTTCTCTTCTTCCACCTCAGCATGTTCCTTTAAGCTCCCCAGGCTATAGAGGGGGGTTCCTTGAGAGGATCTCCCAAGCTCCGGCTTCCACAGCTCTTTCTTCTTCAATGTCCAGCATATTGCAACCAGGTTCATCTGGAGGATGCTTCATAGATAGCCCCAAGTCATATTCGACCTTCTATTCGCCAACATTAAGGGATAGCTTCCCTTTCTTCACATCTATCAGCACGCCAGCGGTGGCCATGAAGGGCCATCCAAGGATGATCGACGTATGAGTGTCTTCCGGTATATCCATCACAACAAATTCTACCAGTACATGCACTCCGCTGACGTCAACAAGCAGGTCGTCTACAATCCCCACCGGATACTTGACTGATCGGTCTGCAAGTTGAAGGGTCATACCGGTGGGCTCCAAGTCTCCCATCCCTATCCACCTTGTATAGTGACAGGGGCATCAGAATGACGCTCGCTCCCAAATCCACGAGCGCCAGGTTAATCTTCACTTCTCCAATTGAACAAGGAAAATAGAAGCTTCCCGGGTCCTTGAGTTTCGGCGGGTTCGCTCGCTGAATCAGAGCGCTGCATTCCGCCGTGAGAACGAACTTTTCCTTTCTGGAACCCCTCGTCATCAAGTCCTTTAAGAATTTTGCATAGGAAGGAATTGTCTCTATGGCTTCGAGGAAAGGGATCTACAAGCTCAAATCCTTGACCATAGCAAAGAACTTGCCATATTTTTTCATAAATCATTGCCTTGGCAAGTCGTTGTGGGAAAGGCACAACGAGCTTAAAGACTCTTAGGTCCCCATCTTCGCTCTTCTTCTTCTCTTCCTCAGACACTCCCTCTGGAGTCATAGCCTTTGATGACGAAGCTCCGTCGTCATTAGCTTTTTCAATTGGTCGCCCACCGACCAACGGAGCTTCAGGTTCCTTAGCGGGCACTCTATTTGGAAGCTGAGTGCCGCTCCTCAATACTATAGCAGACACGTTGGCATGATCGTGCATTAACGCCAATGTTTGATTCGGCCCCCTTGGGTTTACTTCCGCCTGTCCCGGTAATTGGTTCTGCGCCCTTTGAAGATTCACCACCTACAACCCCAGCTGGATTACTAGGTCGGTAAGGGCCTTCTGTCCCATTTCCAGACGCAAGTTGATCTTCTCCTGGTTCGTAATATATTGGGTCAAGAGGCTCTCGACCGGGGAGATAACTCGCTGCTGGCCATATGGCTGCTGCTGCTGCTGCATTGGCTGCTGGTTCCTGTGGGATACTGCTGGTACATTTGATGTGGTTGCTACTGTTGATGATACTGCTGCTGCTGTTGTCGAGGTGGCTGATATACTTGTTGCTGCTGCTGCTGGGGCTGCTGATATGGTGCCATATAGCTCAAATTGGGGTGGTTCTGGTTATTGGGAGATTAAGCCGGATTTGAACTAGTCTTTGGTGGATATGGCGCATTACCCATCGGGTTGAAGAAAAGTGCGCTAGCTTGATCCACCGGTGGTGAGATATCTCCACCCTCAAAGTCTCCCAGGACTTCCGCTTCCACCGCCGATACTTGTTGGGTGCTGGCACCACCATCTTCTACCATAAGCACTGAGATCTGGGTCGATAGTAAATCAAATTTGCTAGACAACTTGTTGACGTCCTCGACTCTATGAATGCCTCCAGATCTGGGCGTGGCATGCTCATCGCACCACCGCTTATTGTTTGATGCCATGTTTTCTAAAATGTTGCCGGTATCTTCCTCACTTCTCGACATAAAGGACCCCCAGCCGCGACGGCCATCGAAGATTTCAGGTCATCCATCAACCCATTATAGAATAAATTTATAATCTGCCACTTTGGAAGCTCGTGATGAGGGCATCTCTGCTGCATCTCTTTGTATCTCGTCCAAGCTTCATGCAGGGACTCGTGGCTAGCATGGGAGAAGGAGGAGATCTCACTCCTCAGCTTCATCGTCTTCCCCGGGGGAAAGAACTTAGTCAAGAAAGCGTTCGAGAGCTTCTCTTAAGTATTAAAGGTGTCGGGTCCTTTCCCCTAAGCCATTGCTTGTCTTTATCCTGCAGAGAGAAGGGGAATAGCTTCAGTCGGATAGCTTTAGTCGTGACACCATTAATCCTGAATGTGTCACACTTCTCAAGGAAGGAGTCCAGAAGTTCAATAGGGCTCTCTATGGGTGCCCCAGAAAATTGATCCTGCTGGATCCACGTCACTAACGACAGCTTAAGCTCGAAACTCTGTGCCGTAATAGCCGGAGGTTGGATGGAAGAGGTGGACCTGATGGATGGCATCGAGTACTCCAGCAGGGACTTCTGGGGAGGAATGTTGTCTCCCATGGCTTCAGCTTCTTCCCTTCTCATTCTTTCTGCATTTAGACGCCTCACGGTGGCGTTAATCTCTGGGTCAAGTGGAATCAAGTCGTCTAGACTCCTTGTATTCCTGTGCATGTAAAATCAACAAATCCCCGTGAAGCACGTATGGGATAGAAACAGATAAAAACAGAAAACAAAGAATAGAAAAATAAACAGTGAAAAAGTAGAATGCGAAAATTTTCGCGGGGTGACGATGTAAACTAGACTCAAGGGTTTACTGGGTCCTAAAATTAACAAGCACATTGCTTCCCTGGCAACGGCGCCATAAAGCTTGACGTCCCCTAGTTTGAGCATAAAAGTGCAATAGGATTGGTGATACCAGATTTAAATATTTATACCGCAAGCGAACGGTGTTGTAGTGTGGCTTGGGGGTCGAACACAGGGAGGCGTGTGTTGTGCTTGTGTCAAAGAGGAACCGGTTCACCCGATGGGTGAGCTAGCCCGAACGATCGATGGGTTGTCATGGAAAATAGATACTAAGGATGGACAATATAAAAGAAAACCTAGGACTTCGGTTTCCACCCTATCACGTGTTCTCACTATTACAATCGACGGATAGGAATACGATCGGAATTAGGGTTTAGTGGTGAGACGTTGCCTCTAAGAGTGCTACCAGTGTCCCATGGGCCCGATATTCCGGTCGATGCCCAAGATGATACGCTGGACTACCTGGGTTCGGTCGGTGGGCATTCCCATGTCCATTAACACCGACCGACTCCAGGAGCACTAAGCTCGCAACGATTACTCCCAACATCTCGTCCTATCACTCCCACGTGCTAGGATTCAATTTCTACGCTAAGGGCGTGAGCTGTGGCTAGGGAGTCAACCGCCAAGTTTATTCCCCCTTGGCCCGACGGTCAAAGGCGGTCTTTTTCCCACCGATAACAATGAAACAACACATGTAACCATCTAAATTCCTAATCCCTATCAAAATCCTAGTCCTATGGACGCATTAGGGAGAACCCACGAAGGGGTTTCCACCAAAAATCCCAGATTTGAGAACTACTCATAAATCATAGCTAAAGAGCAATCTAAATGAAAATCAACGGTAGAAATCATGATCAAGTAATTGAAACGAGATAGTATCAATTCTATTAAGATAATATTAAAGTATGAAAGCAATCAGAAGACTTACAAAATGCAATAAAATTCCAGCCGTCACCATACAAGAAAAAGACAGAAAAAACAACAACACCCGTTTTCTGAAACCTATGGCAACTATTTATACAAATCGACATCACCCGATCGGTTGAAGCATCAACCGATCAGGTGAGCTGCTTTGTGCTTCAGCATCGATGGTCAGAACTTCAACCGCTCACTTGGTCCGACTGGTTGGCATATCCGGGTCGTCGCTTGGAGAACTTCAGCTTCAGATGAACAGATCGGGTGATAAGTCACCCAATCGGTTGTAGTTAAGTCCAAAATGGCCGAGAGCTCTACCGATCTCACCCGATCACTGAACAGATCGGGTGAGTTCTTCGGTTCGTCGTTTAGAAATTTCACCTATAGATGAACCGATTGGGTGATATGTCACCCGATCGGTTGGAATTCAGCATCAAATGGCCGAGAGATCTGTTGGACTCACCCGATCAGCGAACCGATCGGGTGAGCTGCTCTTCTCTTCAGCTCTTGTCCGGATGAGATACGCGTGCATCAACCGATCGGGTGGTTATGTCCACCCGATCGGTTGAGGGCTGAGATATAGCAATCTTCCTCGTTTGACCCTCTGGATTGCGTGTGACTCCTTCCGTTGCTCTGGGGACTTATGATATCTTCATTATACTTCCCCGATGTTGGCAATCTCCTGCATATGCACAAAAACACGAAAAAGTGAAAGAAAACTGGAAATCACAAGAAAACGGGCACGGGACGACGGAAAACAACGGAGAATCACAAAGAAGACATGCATGAATATATAAAATATAAATGCACGTCATTAGCTTCATGGACAGCGCTAAGTTGAATTCCACCATTTGATCACCGATGTTTAAAGACAACTTTCCCTTCTTTACGTCGATTAGTACAACGGCGGTCACCATAAAAGGTCTTCCGAGAATAATCTGAGTGTGGTTATCCTCGGGCATATCCATCACTACAAAGTCCACTGGCACACGTACACCGTGGACATTAACTGATACATTGTCGTCGACTCTCACGGTTGACAGACCGATCCGCTAGCGCAATGTCATCCCCGTTGGTTCCAGTTCTCCCATGTTGATTCTTCTATAGAGTGAAAGGGGGCATCAGACTCACACGTGCTCCCAAATCAACAAGTGCTCTATTGATAGAGACTTCCCCTATAGAGCATGGAATTGAAAAACTTCCCGGGTCTTTAAGCTTCAGCGGATTGACTCATTGAATCAGGGCGCTACACTCTGCCGTAAGGACCACCTTTTCTTTGCTTGTCCCCTTTGTCACTAGATCCTTAAGAAATTTTGCATACAAAGAAATAGTTTCAATTTCTTCTAGGAAGGTGATCTGAAGACTTAGATCTTTCACCATCTCAAAGAAACTGCCATACTTTTCGTCGATCTTGGCCTTGGAAAGCCTTTGCGAAAATGGAACCGAAGGCTTGAAAACCCTCAAGTCTTCACCCTCATTCTTGTTCCTTTTATCAGAATCTTCTTCTGGATTCATAGGACTTGATGTGGAAGCTCCGTTGTCGTTCATCTCCATATTCGGTTGCACATTGACAATGGGCGCTTCTTTATCTTTCTCGGCCTCCCGTGCCGGAATCTTTTTTCCACTCCGCAGAACAATAGCGGAAACATTCTCTTGACTGTGTGTCAAGGCTAAGGTTTGGCTTGGTCCTCTAGGATTCAACTCTGGTTGACCCGACAATTGTTCTTGCGCCTTTTGGAGGTTGGCTACTTACAACCCCAATTGGGTTACTTGGTCGGCCAAGGATTTCTGCCCAAGCTGTAATTATTGAGTGATCTTTCCTGAATCGAAATGTACTAAGCCAGAAGGTTCTCAATCGGAGAGAACACATGTTGTTGTTGATTGTACTATTGTTGTTGTTGTGGCAGAAGTTCCTGATGTTGAGGAGGCAGCTGTTGATACATTTGTTGAGGCGGAGGAGGTTGGTAATTTTGTTGTTGAGGAGGTTGCTGAAATTGTTGGTAGGGTGCCTTGTAGCTAAAATTCGGATGATTTTGATTGTTGGAAGAATATCCAGGGTTAGAGCTTGTCCTTGGTAGATAAGGCGCATTTCCCGTAGGATTATAGAATAAGGTACTTGCTTGATCCACTGGCACTGAAATATCTCCAACACCGAAGTCTCCAATAACTTTAGTTTCCATGGCTGCTACTTGTTGTGGGCTAGCGGCACCGGCTCCAACCATAAATACTGAAATTTGAGTGGAAAGAAAATATAATTTTTTTGATAGCATGTCCACTTCCTCAATCCGATGCATGCCACCGGATTTTGGTGTAGCACGCTCATCACTCCACCTCTCGTTGTTGAATGCCATGTTCTCCAAGATAGTTTCGGCATCCACTTCGTTTCTTGACATGAAAGATCCACCCGCTACGTCATCCATAGAAGAATTCAAATCGTCCCTCATTCCATTATAGAATAGGTTGATGATCTGCCAACGGGGGAGCTCGTGGTGAGGACATTTCCTTTGGATTTCTTTGTACCTCACCCACGCTTCATGTAGCGACACTTAGCTAGCTTGGGAGAAAGAGGAGATATCTCTTCTTAGCTTCATCGTCTTCCACAGAGGAAAGAACTTGTTCAAGAATGCGTTCGAAACCCGCTCCCAAGTTATGAACGTGTTGGAGTCCTTCCCCCTTAGCCATTGCTTCGGTTTATCCCATAGAGAGAACGAGAATAATATTAACCTAATAGCCTCAGTTGATATGCCATTGATCTTAAATGTCTCATACTTCTCCAAAAAAGAGTCTAAGTGCTCGATGGGATTCTCCATGGGAGCTCCAAAAAATTGTTCTTGTTGGATCCAAGCCACAAGTGATGGCTTCAACTCAAAGTTTCCGGTCGTAATGGCCAGAGGTTGAATGATAGATGTAGACCCAATAAACGACATCGAATATTCTAGTAAAGACTTTGGAGGAGTGATGTTTCCTGCCACAACGGAAAATTCTTCTCTTCTTCTTTCTATGTTCAAACACCTCAGGGTAGCGTTGATCTCGGGATCCAAAGGAACTAAATCGACGAGACTCCTTGAGTTCCTGCGCATGAAAAATTAAAATATAACGTGAAGCACGTATGGTATAATACGAAATAAAAACAAATAAAAATAAAAGTGTAGAACGTGAAAATGATCACGGGGTGAGAATGTGAGCTAGTCTCAAGGATAACAAGGTCCTAAGTGTAACACGCACGTTGCCTCCATGGCAACGACGTCATAAAGCTTGACCGGCCACCTGTTTGACATGCAAACCGGGATGGGGATACTATAATTAGAATTTATAAACCGAAAGTGCACGGTGTCGAAGTGTGGCTTGGGGGTCGATCACTGAGAGGCATGTGTTGTACTTGTAAACATTCAGGGACTGGATCACCGTGTGGATGAGCTAGCCTATTCTCTGGTTGGTCGTCACGATAGTAAACTAATGGAAAAGATGTAAGAGGTAAAAAGGTAACCTAGGACTTTGGCTTCCGCCCTAATCATGGGTTCTCACTATTACGGTCTAAGGATAGGAATTCGACCGAACGCTAGGGCTTGACGGTGAGACGCTGCATCTAAAAGTGGTACCTAGCGTCCCATGGGCCCGATATTTTGGTCGATGCTCAGGATGATATGTAAGGTCTACCCGGCTTCGGACTATGGACATTCCCATGTCCAACACCATCCGACTCCAGGAGCACTAAGTTTACAACGATTGCTCCCAACATTTCGTCCAAGCTGTTCCCACGTGCAGGGACTCAATGTCAACGCTAGGGGGTGAGCTATGGCTAGAGAATCAAACTCCCGTTTTATTTCCTCTTGGCCCAACGGTCAAATGCAGTATTTTCCCCACCGATGACAATGAAACGCCACCGTGTAACCATCAAAACCCCTAGATCCGATCGACTCCCTAAACATGTGGCTGTTCTAGGGAGAACCCACGAAGGGGCTTACACCAATGTCCCAGATTGAAGAACTACTCACTAAGCATGGTAGTAAGTGCAAAAACAGAAAATATAGCCATAAGAATTCAAATCAAGCGATTGTTCACTATAACAAATAGATGCATAAATACTATATCAGAATATAAAGACGATCAAAGAACTTACAATAAGAGTTTAATTCAAATAGCTGAAAATCCCTAAAATCAGCTTAAAATGGGGATTGCATTTCTGGTAAAACCTAGCCCTATTTATACAAGTGGACAAGATGCCAGGGAATATTCCCGCAAAAAGACAAAAAATAGACCTTCACCCGATCGGTTGAAACTTCACCCGATCGGGTGAGACGATGGAAAAATCTGTCTTCAGCTCTGATAAATTCTCACCTAATCACTGAACCGATCGGGTGAGTCTTGGGTTTCATGAGCTTAGGAAGCAGCTACAGGTGACCAGATCGGTTGAAAGTGCCGACCCGATCGGATCACAATTTTTGCCTTCAAAACTGCCCTCTGTAAAATATCCACCCGATCACAGAACCGATCAGATGGAACCGTCTCTTCTTCTGCACTGACATGGACCACTTGACCCGATCGGTTGAGAGCTGATACATGGTTACCTTGACAAATGGCTCTCGGGATCTCGTGCGACACTTCCCGTTGCTCCGGGGACTTGTGATGTTGGCCATATATGTCCCCTGCGCTAGCAATGTCTTGCAAATGCACGTAACACGATGAAAGTAAAAAGAAACTGAAAACACAAAGAAACGGATACAAAATAATGAAAAAGCGACAAAAAACGACGGAGAAGACATGCGTGAATATATAAAATATAAACGCACGTCAGTGACTTTATTCTATTCTCTCCTCATGAATTCGTTATTATCATACCCCCATGATTAAGTACTAATTTCTGCTTGCATGTCTTCGAGAGGTCTAGATCGGTTTTTTTCTGCTCAACTATTGTAGTATATGATTTTAGGTTATACAATTATGTTGGGTAGGTCTAAACTCGATGGGATTTAGTTTTGGTCATACAGTTTAGTTGCATTTAGACCATGTGATGATTGATATGCTTCAAAAAAGATGAATAAGTGCATTGTTCTCCCAGTCTCACAAAGTAGTCGTGTCTCTGTGCCTCAGGAAGCATTGGAGATTCGCATCGAAAGGTGAGCTTTGGGAGAGTACACTAAATAGAAAATATTCGATCTTAGGTGATTCGAGAGAGTAGCCCCGAGAGAGCCATCTTGGCCTAACGCCCTAGGCTCATCTGATTCGGGACTCGTTGGCCGAAATCTCATTACATGAATCACCTCTGTTCCATGTATATAGGAAAAAATAAGTGATGAAAAAGAAAACAGAAAATTTATATATATATATCATGATATCGAGCATATCTATCTCCATGACATATGGAAAACTAACTTTGACTTGGCCAAACCTAAGAGAGTTTAGGTCCTAGATACACTTTTGAGTTTTTGCCTTCACGAGTGTAAGACAATGGTTGAATTTCTATCGATCTAAGTCAAGTAGAATACTTTTTCCCAGACTTACTATTTTTCACGGATGCATGCGTTAAATTTGGAGTCATATTAGAGACGAATATTTTTGAGTCATATGCCATAAAGAATTGATAGAGTGATTCATGCTTGACTTGAAATATAATTTTATCGTATATGTGATTTGCACACGTGCTTGATTCGAGAGGGAGATCTTTGAATCTTCATAATAATTTCTTCCCGTTCCTCATTTATATATCTTGTCTTGCTCGAGGACGAGTAAAATTTTAGCTTGGGGGTTTTTGTTAAGTGTATATTTTGCATTATTTTATCTCTATTCACCAATGCATTTTTCATACTTTATTATCATTCTCCAAGCAGTTTGTTTTGTTCATTTCACTTTTGGGATGTGTTTTATGCTTTTCAGAGATAAAACGTGCTTAACAACACGAAAAATTGATGGGAGAAGCAAAGAAAGAGAAATGGCAAAGCTCAGAGATCCCGAGAAGAAGAAAAGAACCAAAAACAGAACAACACGACCTTACGTGTCAACACACAACCGTGCCACCATGTCAGCTCATCAACCTAAGGAGATCCTCCAGCTGACACGGTCGTGCAGACATCTGCACAGCCGAGTCAAATTTGTGTATGCTGGAGGAAACCATTGAGGTGCTAACATGGTCATTCAGCCATCTGCATGGTAATGCAATATATGCATAGTCTAGGAAAAAACTAAAGGATGGCACAGTCGTAAAGCTCATCTACACGACCGTGCTCAAAGTACAGAACATCGAAGGCCCTAGTTTCTTGGTGGCGCATGGCCGTGCGACTTATCGGCATGACTATGCGCCCGTGATTTTTCAGCCGCAAGACCTGATTCATCTAGGGTTTCTTGGGAGTATAAATATGAGTTTTGTGAGTGATTTTAGGGGTTCTTCCACTTGGAGTTCCTAGGGTTGTGGCCATGTTTTGGGCTACACTCTTTAGGGTTTTATTTTTTCATCGTGTATTTGGGTTAGAGATGTTTCTATGCAACTGTGTTTGTTCTTCAATTTGGTAATATTCTTCCAACTTTCTCTTTTATTTCTTAAGCTTTTCATTATGTTTTGTTTGATTGTTATTTCTATGTTTTGTGAGTAGTTTTCTTGCTTAGAGCACATCTGAACTCTGTTGTAGATTAGTTGTAGGGGTTGATCACCTCAAATATCACTCTATTAGGTTAATCCTAAGGTATATCTCTGGATGTGTATTGATATCAATTTAATCATTGGATTGATACACAACCCTAATCACCAATAAGAAATCGGGGTTTCAGTTTGATGCCTCCAACGATAGATTGATTATCTGATAATAAAGCTATCACGAGACTTCGGGCATAGGTTATTAGAGCAACTAAAATCGGGACTACTTACGAGACATCAGAATCTTGATAGAGATTCCGACTATACTTCAAGTTCTTACTTGATCACTCCATATTTTAGACCCTTTTTGTGCATGTTTGCATGCCGTTTTGATCGCACATATCGCGTTTTAACGATTATTCGACAATATTGCGATGCTTTTTCACTATTTCTTGTTTTTGTCGTATTTCAAGAAATATGGAGCGATTCGGAGTGATTTTGAGATCAAGTGGTTCGCAAGCGCTGAGGAGTGTCACCCACGGCTCATTTGAGGGCCATTCAGTGATGGAAGATGGGTGGAAGAAGAAGGAACTTCGTAAGAGCAATGAGGAGGAGAAACAGAGAAGATTAGGCATTTACAGCATGCCACTCGACCGAGTGGAGCACTCACTCGGCCGAACAAGAAGCCCCACTTGGCCGAGCAGAATGGATACGCACACAAAGTCAATTTCAGCGTATACTCGGCCGAACGAAGAAAACCTACTCGGCCGTGTGAGAAATCTCACTCGTCCGAGTGGTACATGGAAATTGTCCAGAGAAAGGCCGAAGTTACTGAAATTTTCAGAGGTCCTTTGGAGACCTACTCGGCCGAGTAGAGAAGCTCACTCGACCGAGTGGAGAAGTCCACTCGACCGAGTGAAGCCGATGACACGAGCGCCCAGATTTTCAGATAGCCTTCCACTCTTTTGAAATATTCTATCATTCCAGATTTTCAGATAGCCGTTCCCACTTCATGACGTTTCCAACGCCACCAAAAACGTGCAAATTGGAGGTCGGATGAAATCTGGACAATTTTTGCAAGTCGATGCTGCAATGCTGGAATTCGCATGTCAGTGTCACTCGGCCGAGTGACATTTCCACTCGGCCGAGTGAGATTCCCACTCGGCCGAGTGACCAGTTTTTGCCATTTTTTGACAGAGTGCTGTTCTCTGAAATTTCTGCGGGAATTGTCACTCGGCCGAGTGACATTTGTCGCTCGGCCGAGTGAGCCGCTCCGCCTGCTGCGTAAACTGCGATTTCTAGGCTGCGCAGGGGCAGTTTGGTCACGAATTTTTGGGCGATTTTAGGGACTTTTGCTAGGGTTTTTGGGGGCTATATAAGGGGTTTTTAGCCATCATTAGAGGGAGTTCCAAGATGTTTTCTTAGAGTCTATTTGAGAGGTTAGGCCATGCCCTAGGCCCCCTCTTGGATCTAAAAGCTTGTATTTGGATTGAAGATCTTCATCAAAGCTAAGTATTTTGTTCTTGTTATTTGAATCTTTTTTTTTTCTATCTTTTTTTATGCAAGCAATGATTTTTATTGATTCTAATTTCGTTATTGCTATGCTTGAGTAGATTCGTTGTTCTAGGGTTTGGGGATGAACCCTATGGATCTAATTTCAGATTTGTGATGAATGAATTTCTAAATTTGCTAGAATTGCTAGGAGGTTAGGTCATGATCGATTTATTACGGATAGCTAGGGATTTCCATCGATTGGGGTTTGCAAGAGATCGGATTCCGATCGATGGGAAAGCCAAGATATTCGATTTAGGTTTATAATCGAGATTCTCTAGACTTGGTTTGCAAGAGATTGGACCAAAGCTAGGATTTTTATTATAAGTCTATACCCATATTCGTTTGCAAGAGATTGGACGAATACGAACTATCACAACCTAGATCGTAACTCGAGTTTGCACGAGAGTGGGATCGAGGGGCGATTGAACGATGATGTCGATCCTAATGCTAGCGGCTTAGGCTAGGGTTTGCAAGAGATTGGGCCCTATCATAGGGTTGCTATAGACCGGCAATAGCGCGAGAGCGTGAGCTTGGTTCTCTATTTAGTTACGACTAGTTCATCCCAACACAATCCTAGTAATATTGAGATTCACTATTTACAATGATGTATGACAATCCGTAGTGGGGATCCCCTAGCTCTAGACTCTTTTATTGTATTAAATTTGAATCGATACTTTATCCGACTTCTCTATCACCGACACCGACGTCCACCACCATTTCCATTATATTATTCCATAACCATCTCCACCAATAAAACATTCGTAGTCAAACCAACCTAGGATAGATTGGAGCCAACACCACCTCCTCGTGTTCGATACCCGCTCGCCACTTGACCGTGTGCTTGCGGTAAAACTACAATCGTTCTCCGGGTGTATATCCGGGGCCGATCATTACTCACGATTAGATGGGGAAAGAATGAGGATTGTGACTAAACCCTCATCGACATCGTTATTCTCTTAGATTGAGAAGCTAGATCGATCCTTACAATTAATCTGCATTAGCGAGGACGCTTAGCCCTGGCATTTTTCCTTCTTTTGATATTTTTAGTGTAATTCCCCCAACCTGGAAATAGCTGCATAGCTAACTAAAATCCATAGTTTATCAGTATTCAACCACTGCCTCCCTATGTTTGACCCGTAGGCTATAACTACACCGAACACTTGCAGTTAATTATAACTTTCATAACAAAAACATATAATCTTTAAAAAAACTCCCTACATGAAAAACTCTCGCACAAAATATATGTACGAGTCTAAAAATAAGTGTGACTCAATATCTTAGAAGAGAATGCATGATAAATAATCATGCAGAATGTTTAGCAAAATCTCCCCATGCAAATAAGATTATTTATTTTAATCCTCCCGCTGCAAATATGCAAATTTCACATTATACTTAAGTACCAAAAGAAAAATCAAGAAATTTTGGTACTTTTTTTCTTTTGAGTCCATGGATTTAGTAATCAAAAATTAAGGAACCAAACCCAATTGGGTTTAGATTTCCTATCATATAAAAAACTATAATTATTACAATAATGAACATTATTCATAAACTCATAACCATATTTATCCTTCATTTGGATGGTCTCTCTCTTGGGTACCCAAACTTTAAAGAATCCATTTGTGGTTTTATGAACCCTAGGATGATGAGAAACCTTATCATTTTGATTGGTCATATATCATACTACAGGATGGTATTTGTGAGCTAATTAGATCATCTATTTTTTCTTTACTCTTATTGAATCTAGCAACATTCCTACATAAATCATCATGTTTGGCCCTAATGGCAGTCAAGAAACTTTCTAAGTCACCAAATTGATATGATCAAATTTTACACTTTGGTTTTGCATATTTTCATGTCATATCGATTGCCTATATTGCATATTTGAATCTTAAAGGACGATTTCTGGATGCAGTTTACTATTTCTAGTTTTATTGGATTTTCAGAAAATATGGAACAATCGGGAGAAAATTGGAGCTATGAGCATATACACGCATGCCGGAGCATCAGTGGCTATGATAATGAGGAGCTTGTGGCACTAGAAGAGAAGGACAAGCAAGAGGAAGAGAGGAGAAAGAGAAAGAAATGAAGTAGAAGGAGAAACCAAGCATCAAGTTCATTTAATCTACTCACTCAACCGAGTGGAGGAATCCACTTGACTGAGTGAGGCTGACACGAACACAGCCTAATCGCCAAAGCGTATCAAAGTCACTCAACCGAGTGAGCAAACTCACTCGATCGAGTGAGACTGTCAACCAAATCCTGAGACTGTCGACCAAATCCACCCTCTGCCAGAGCAGCTGACTTGGTCCAGTAGCACCTTCACTCGACCGAGTGAATCGGTCACTTGACCAATTGAAGAGAAGAATAATGCGCTAATTTTTGAAGCTTCTACATTAATTCCCACTCGACCGAGGAGAAAATCTCACCCGACCGAGTGAGATTGCGGCCAGAATTTGGAAACAAACTTATAACTCGGGTTTTGGGTATTTGGGTTCACTTTTTCTTAGGTTTTTTGACTTGTATAAATAGAAAATAAGGTAGCCATCACTGAAGGGGAGACGAGACATCTAGAGACAAGAAAAAAGACTTGTTATTTATTTCTATTTGCTTTTGCTATTGATTGGAGAAGCCTAGTTCTTAATTTTCTCTTGTTATTTTGAAGATTTGGAGAACATCAGTTTGTCTAAACTTTTGATCTATTTTCTTTAATGAATATTTCTTGTTTGAATCTCTTTGCAATGATGAATACTATTTTTCCATAAATCTTATTTCTATGATCATGTTTATTAGTGAGTATTCTCTTTTCTCTAAGGCAAATGGATGAACAATATGGATCTAGGGTTTGATATGTGAAATCGATTGAAACCTTTGTTGTTAAACTTGTTTTAAGGTTAGATTATGGTCGATTAACTACAAATAGCTTAGGATTTCTATTTAGATCTTGAGAGCTCGAGAGAGGATCTTTATCTATAGGAAGCCCTAGATATTTGATTTAGATCTATAATCTGGATATCCTAGATTTTGGTGCACGAGAGTGACCAAAGCTAGCATCTTTATTATATTTCTATAATTATATTCATATGTACGAGGGTAAGATGGATACGAACCATCATAATCTAGATTCGAACTCAGGTCACACGACAGTGGACTTGAGCAAGGATTGAATTATATTGTCGGTCTTAATGCTAATAATTCAACTAGGCTTGCAAGAGAGCGAAGCTCTAGCTTGAGTTATTTTAGGCTTTTGTTGCGCGAGAGCGTGCACCGGTTCACAACATAGTTGCGACAATTTCACCCTAAACTAAGAGTTAGTAATTAGGAGTTCATATTCACATTGAAACTCAAAAATCTATAGTGGGGATTTCCTAGTCCTAGACATCTTTATTAATTGCATTACAACCGATACCAATACACCGTCGTGACACACTTCCTACACGATTTTTCACAATCTTTGCTACATATGGACAACTAAGATAATACCAACTGCCTCCTCATGATTCGATACCCGCTCACCACTTAACCGTGTGTATGAAGTAAAACTACGTTGTTTTCTGAGAACATCCGGACACGATCAAGTTTTTGGTGCCGTTACCAGGAGAGGCAACGATATTTTTTTCATGGTTACTTTTTCTTTTCCTCTATTGTGCTAACATTCTCTTCAAGTTCTCTTTATCTATTCATGAACACACGCCTAATGGCCATTGGCAGCTTGATACACTTTGATCCAGAAATTGAGCGAATTGCAATGTAACTAAGAGCATAGAAGAGGAAAATTCTAGATGAAGCAAGTTGGCATCCGAGAATAATGCGACAAGGAAGGTCAGAGTTATTTCTATTCCGGACCGGCTTACTCCCAACAACTTTGCAACATCATCTATTCTTATGCCTGAAGTGCCAGTTGACAAGAATTTCGAGCTGAAAACAGGACTAATTATGTTGATGCAACAAGATCCATTCTATAGGCACGTACATGAGAATCGTCATTACCATATCGAGATGTTCTTGGCTAAGTGCGCAACTTTTCAAGTCATCAACGTATCACATGATGACATTCTTCTACGGCTCTTTCCTTTCACAGTCAAGGATAAAGTTTTATATTGGCTAAGGTCACTGGTAAATGGTTCTTTCACCACATGGGATGATCTTGCAGGTGAATTCATCAATAAATTTTATCCACCATCAAAGACCGTCAGACTGAGGAATTCTTTGATGTCATCCAAGCAAGGAGCCCAAGAATCTTTATATAAAGCATGGGAAAAAATCAAGGATCTTCAACACCAATGCCCCCACCACAGTATCAAGGACTGGGAGTTGATATATAGTTTCTATAATGGATTGAAACAGGATATGAAGATGATTATAGACGCCACCACTAATGAGGCGATCATGGCGAAGACTCCAGAAGTAGATACATCATTACGTGAGGAAATGGCTTCTAATAATCAACATTGGGCTGATGAGAGAACCTAATTATCATCATCATTCAAGTCGGATGTATCTATGAATCCAAATCAGTGGCAGAATTGACCGGGAAATTTTATCTAAGTTGGTAAAGAGAATAGAAAAGAAGCTGAGCAAGCCGTCTAGTGTAATGATACATCATTTGGTGCAAGTATGAGTGACTGGCAATGTCAGAGATAAGTCATGTACGTGGGAGCTGAGGCAGTTAAGGAACATGTGGAGCAGGTGCAGTATGTTACAGATTATAAGCCTGGGAGTGGAAACAATTCAGCTTGGGTGAATCCAACTTGGAAGACTCACCCCGGAGTTTCTTATGAAAACAGTAGTGGAGCTTTGAATCCTCCTCGACAACAATCACCCCAACAACAACAAGCTCGCCCACTATCTTAGCAGCAATAATATCAGCAGAGGCTACATCAACAACAATATCAGTAGTGGCAGCAGGCAGGGCCTTATAGACCCCTAGTTACAATCAGAACTGGCGGCCGTAATACCAACAACAGCACCACCAAATTATGCACATGAGATTAAGGTTGATGAGTTTATGGCTACGTAGGAGAAGATCAATACTGAATTGTTAGCAAGCCAGAAGAATCTCAACACTGTTGTTGCACAGTTGGCGAAAAAAATGCCTCAGTTGGCTAGGGCTGAAAATCAATTATAGACACAATCGGAAGTGAACCCAAGGAGCAACACCAGCCACATTAATGCAGTGGTGGTGATGACTGCTAGAAGTGGGAAGGATACATCGCCTGTCATGATTCAACGTCCAACTTCTCAACATGCTATTCCGGTTGAGATTGATGAAGATAAAGAAGCTGAGGGACCCACAGTGGTCATTAATGGAGATGATAAAACTGCAAATATCGACCGCGAGAAAGAGAGAGTATATGCGCCACCTATTCCATTTTCCCAAAGGTTGGCAAAAGCTAAATTGGAGAAGTTTGCTCGCTTGCTGGAGTATCTGAGAGGCATTAGCTTAAATATTCCTTTTCTAGATGCCATCATAGAGATCTCGACATATGCTAAGTTTCTGAAAGTCTTAATAACGGGACGAAAAATGATAGAGTATATTATGCTAGCCAAGTAAGGGACATGGTTCATCAGTGGGGACAATAAGCCAAAGAAGCTCAAGTACCCCGGTAGCTTTAGAATTCCATGCACATTAGGCGGAGTCCCCCTACAGAAGGATTTAATTGATTTGGGGGCAAGCATTAGTCTTATGCCCCTCACCATGTTTAAGAAGTTGAATACATGGACCGATCTGAAGCCAACCGACATGAAGATACAACTTACTGATAGACGCATTACTAGACCAGTTGGTATAGCTGAAAACGTGCCATTGCAAATACCAGGAAGACTTTGTGTGCCATGTGACTTTGTCATTACGGACATAAAGGAAGTAGATGATACATCGCTTATACTTAGGTGGCCTTTCTTGGCCACAGCTGGAGTCAATGTTGATGTGCAGGAATGAACATTGTCGATCAATATTAGAAATATTGAAGTTGAATTTCATCTCCCACTGGCTATGAAGAACCGGATGACAATTGAAGAGAATGACTATGTCGATCTACTTAAAGAGGTTATTGAAGAAGCTACGCCATATACAGTCAATACCATGCTTATAGAGAACTCTGATGGGGAACCGATTCCTGAAGAAAGTACTCACATTGAAGATGCCTCAGACCCTCTCACTGATAAAGAGCAGAACAACGCTGACGTCGTTAGGATAAGAGAGCTCTACAAACTCTCTTCCGGGAAACATCCGAAGACACAAATGTCACCGGTGAAGCCACAACCAACATCACCGAAGAAGAACAAGGGGCCTTTGAAGGCTAGAAGTGAAGCTCGTGGAAAGTTATCTCCCACCAATATGAAGAAGGAGACGCAACATGAGGAGACCAAGCTAGAAAAGGTCGAGCGATCCACGCCCACCGATCTCCTGGCCAAATTCGATAAGCACATCTCTTATGTGTCGAATATCTCGTGCTAAACACAAATTATCAGGGGTCGAGCTCGAGACCATAAACGAGCACTAATCTAGGGGCAACCCGATGTTCTAGCTTTATTTTAGTTCATTTTTTGTTTTTACTTTGTTTGAAAATACAAAAAAAATCGAAAATTCAGAAGTTAGAAAAAATTCTGATATTAGGCAATACTTTATCTGCATGAAGAAGATCATAAGGTTGAGCAACAATAAGGAAATTGATGGAGAGCCCATGTAATGAAGGAGATCCATGCCATGTAGAAGTTTGAACGAGAAAAGAAGGAGAGAATGTGAGAACGAAAGCGAGGAAGAAGATGAAGGTCATCAAAATAGAGGACCTGAGGACTCAGTCTCACTCGGCCGAGTGAGACTCTCACTCGACTGAGTGAGAATACAGAACATGGAAGTAAATAAAATCTCAACACTGTCAAGTTATCCCACTCAACCGAGTGACAATCTCACTCGATCGAGTGGATCCCTATAGCAGAACCCGAAAGATTCATGCTCTGTGAAGCCTCCTCAATCAACCGAGTGACGAGTCCACTCGACCAAGTGGGAGATTGTAACAGATTTCTCAAAAATAGCTGTTCTGTTTCATCTTTTGATTTGATTGAGTGTCTCATCTAACTCGATCGAGTCACTCGACCATACTGCACCCTAAAAAATAATAGCCCAGGTTGTTTCGAGTCACTCGATCGAGTGACTAAACTCACTCGATCGAGTGGCTTAAGTCGGCAACACCCATTATAAAAAGGAATTAGAAATTGCTCGAGTTCTTTCTCACACTCAACCACAGCCAATCAACTGCCTTCAACCCTAAAATACTTGGACGATCGTGCCACCGTCACGCCGTCGTCAAATAACCTCCTCTGTCGATCTCCGACCACCATAACCCTCTATCAAGCCCTAATCTCCATCCTATCTCTTCTACTACCCTAAGTAAGCCCTAAATTCAACCCCAAATCCCAATTAACCCTCTAAATCTCCGAATTTTCTTGATTTTCCCTAATTAATTCAAAGTTTCATCGCTAATTCATATTTTTGTGCAGCATGAATGCTTGGGGAGATCCATTGCGACGATTGCAGAGAAATCAATTGGGGAATCATCTTACACTTTGGGCAATGCTTAGGGACGCATTAATCGCTTGGTACACTCGTTCCATCTCATTACTTGTGACCGTCTACATATATTTCATGTGGAGTGCTTGATTGTCACGACATTACACCATACCTCCACGGAGTCGATCTAGTAGTAGGAAGCCCCCTACTAATATCAATGTACCGGTGACCCTGGTGCTTATTCTTCTACGACAGCACCACCACGAGCATATAGCGACCCTATCCCTGCACTACCAGTACCACCAGCACAGCCATCAACTCCATATTGGGACGTATTGGAACACTTTCATAGATGACGCACATCCCACCAAATTTGAGAGGATCTTTAGATATCAGATCGTACCCACTAGGTTTGCTCACATTCCCACACTCGAGTGCCTAAGGCAACACCAAGATTTGCACCAGCTATACGATAATGTTGGTTGGGGTGATTTTTTGTCGGTGTCGGTGAATAACTATGTTTGACCCACACTAGAGGTCTTAAGTTCTATCCGTAGGACACCTAGGAGTTATTTGTTCAGGCTCATGGATCGTGACTGTGAGATTACTCTTGACATGGTCTGTGCTTATTTTCACTAGCCCCCAGTTCCAGACCGTGATAGTGCATACATCCTAAGGCATACAGCTCATGTCATCTCATCTCCCCCTTTTCTGTTGATGCATTCTGGGAGCGGATCACATGCATCCCACACTTTGACCCTAGTCGGTCAAAGACTTCGTCGATAGTCCACCCCTACATACACCTCGCACAACACATTTTGGTAACTACTTTACATGGTAGGCCAGAGGCAGGGACTATCTCTACACCTGAGCTTTTCATCTTGTCGGTTATGACACTAGAGAGAGCATTCGAGACCGACGGGGACGTCTTAGTTCCTGATATGTCCATCGATGTTGCTGGTTGGTTCTTTGACCGCATTCTTACCTTGATCGCCTCCACCAAACCGATACATTGTGGCGGTTTGAGCACATTTCTTGCCCCCATTTTCGATATCCAGTTGCCTATTGAGTTGGCCCTTGCTACGGGACATACATCTTTTACCGACAACGTCTTGTCTCGTATGCAAATGATCGTATCACATGGAAAGCGCCATTAGGTTTGGCTCCATGGTCCATTCCGTGCAGATTATATCATGCTTCCGAACCCTGATCGGACTTTTGTGGGACCAGCAGGTGCAAAGTGGAGGTCCCTATGGAACTCTACATTCCACCTGTTTATGTGCTAGTGCTTGATGATGGTCTGTAGCCTCCCATCGAGTCACACCTAACCAAGATTCATGTAGTTCACACTGTTTCTGAGCCTTTGCATATACCCAGCACACTCTATGCACATCTGTTCCTGCTGAGGTGTCACGCCCCGCTTCCCAAAAACGTGGAGGCGAAGCGTGAGAAGGTCTGCTCAGACTTGAAGCTACAAAGCTGCAAGTCCGATAAGCGTCAATCAAATTTAAAACTGCAGGTCCTTGCAACGCGAGCGAAACAAGATAATAATAATGAAATGAGTAAAAAGAATAATCTCAGAATATCCATAAATATAAATTCCAACATCGCAGAAAAGCCACCAGGCTAAAAGAAAAAGAAACTAAAGGCCCAAACATGGCCAACAAAAGTACAAAGTACAAACAACGGTGCTACGCACCAATAGCTAACAAAAGGCCTAAAACAAAATAAAGCTCAACAAAGACTCAAAGAATAGTCACCGGTGTCCACAAAATCCTCCTGTGCAATCATGGACTCAGTCTCAGCGTCAGCAACTACCTCGTCCGCTACAACTATCTCTGGCTCAGGGTGTCACATGTGACACCCAAAGAGAAAGGGGCACATGTCAGCAAGTCTGGAAGACTTGTGCAAGTGAAACTGAAAGTACAAGTAAGAGCAACCTAGCAGTTCTAGCATGATGCAATGACATGGCAGTTAAAGTATGAGTGCAGCAGGTAAAGTAAAGTAAAGTAAAGTACGAGCATGGCATGGCATGGATGACAAGTATTACATGAATCATTCACAAGACAAGTACAAGACAAGGAAAGTAAGCACCTCGTGCACAGAGATTCCGTCTTTTGGCTAGAGGGCGGATCAGGCCACTCCTAAGCTCAAGTAACCGTTTATCCCTACACCTCCACGTGTATCGGGCATTGGTTTCTAGCCAACACATGAGGCCCGCTTCTGGACCACGAGCCAGGAAGTGTTTTAAACAAGTATGGCCTAGGGGTGCACCTAGCCAGAAACAAGTAGTACGAGTACAAGTATTGTAGCGTGTGCTACGAATGCAACAATCAACTTGGATGACATGTAGAATGCAATGCATGGCAGTTAAAAGTACGTACAGATAAGGAAAGTAAACGTGACAGTTTAGTATGCATGAACAACAAGTTTAAAGGGTTGGATCTAGCTTCGTTGTCAAGCTAGATCAATTAGGTGACGGATCTAGTTTCGTTGTCAAACTAGATCAAGTAGGCGTCTAGCCAGCTATCATTTCACTGACTAGTCTCTTTTACGCTAGGAACAAGGAAGTGGCCTAAAAACATGGTCCTACACAAGAGTTGGCAAGTTTCACTTGCCTGCAAGTACGACGTCTAAGCACACCATCCAATGAGTCCAAAAATCACAATTGTCCTACGTGCACAAGTCCACCGGCCTAAAGTCCATATTATTAATCTTGATTAGTGAATTTAAAACATTTAAAATACTTTAAAAATACTGATTTTAGTCTTGATTAGTATGCAATAGGTTGGGGGTCCTAAGGGTGCAAATCGTTACCTCAACACGACGCGAAAGCTACACCGGCGTCGGGTAGCGACACCGGGGGTTGGAATAATAGAACGTGCTCCAAGTCCTGATTCCAATATAGTTTCCTCGCTGGAAAGTTCAGAGCTTCAACCGGGGCGACGATTCCAGATTCCAAAGCTCGCACGTGCGACGACGGGCTACGACGTGCGACGACGTCGTACGCGGCAAGTCGTCGAAGAGAACGCACCTAGGTGGGGCCTACAGTAGTCCTAGGGACCTTTGGGGACCCACAATAACTCTGGAAAACTTGGGGGGGCCCACGGTGGCAAGCGGTGCGACGGATGCGGGGTTGCGACAAGTGACTCTCGGTTGTACCCCTCCAATGCGGGAGAATCCCTCGGTCGTGCGCTGAGAATGCGGGGCTGTGACGATTTGGTGTGCAGCGGCTGCGGGGCGAGGCTTGGTGCGAGGGTTCCTATCGGTCAGACCGGTCGGGCGCCTCGGTCAGACGCTTGGGCTGCAGCGGAGCGGGGGTTGCGATGCGGAGCGGTGGAGCGGGCCGGTCAGATCGATTGGTCCTCTCGGTCGGAGCGGGGTGCGAGCATTGCAAAGGAGCGGCGGGCGACTGGGTAAGGAGCGGGCGCTTGAGCTCTCGGTCTGACCGAGAGCTCCCTTCGGTCGGTGCGGAAGAATTGAGCGGAGCGGCTGTGCAGCGATGCGGGCCAAGCTTGGTGCGGGGGCGGCCAGTGGTCGGAGCGGGGGAACGGAGCCCGTTCTCTCGGTCGTGCGGCTGCTGAACGTCGCAACGTTGCGACGAATCGTCGCAACGTCCAATTTCAAGTTTGGAAGAGGCTAGGGCAAATTTCTTGCGAAAATAGGTCTTCCTAGGGGTTGCTTATATAGTATAGATGGGTTGACTTGGTCTAGGGCTAAATCTAATAGGATTAGAATATTAAAATAATTTAAAATTTGAAATTCAACTACTCCAACTCACCCAAGGGTTTGACTTGGTCCAAATGAGCTGGAAATTGGCTCAAAAATTCTTTAAAACATTTAAAACTCAAATAAATTTTCTTTGGCCGAATTTAATATAAAAATTAATTATTAAAAATATTATAAAACTTGTTAAAAATATAAAAGTGGTCAAAGGAACTCCAAAAATTATAAAGTAAATATCGGGGTGATCGTGGTGACGAAAGTGAGCTAACTAAGAAGACGGAACTCAATTTTGACGTCGGACGACGAAACTAAAAATAGAAACGTCTCCCGTCAAGAGTGAGAATCGTCACGTCTCATCGAGTAAGTTTAAATTGTGAGAAAACGACTCGAGAAACGTCGTTCCAAAATAGTGCCACTATTTAATACTCTCAGGGACGTTCACAAGGGCATATCACACGAAAGTGTTCACAACAAACAAAGTCTAAAACAAACACGTGCACGGCCAAAAGCACGTGCACGAAAATCGTACCACGAAAAGTGGTCGTTACATCCTCCCCACCTTAGAATAAAGTCCGTCCTCGGACTTTCTAATATAGCTAAGCGCTCTAGTAACTACCCCAATCAAGTCATATTATAATTCAACCAGGTATAGTCATTACAAGTGCTTATATATGCATTAGGTAGTCAAACATTAACACTACCAACACGTATATCTATACATTCACATACGTATACACTTGTACCTATTATAGTCAGTCAATTTTATACATGTATTTCAATCATATATATAAGCATACATTCCTTATATCACTACTACTTACCTAAACACAAAACAATATTTCAGATACTTATATAGGTATGATCTCATACTAGCAAATACAATCATTGCTCTACCTATATGTAGCTACCTATGCACAAACATCAAGGGTATACTACCCTCTAATATTCATCCAATACAAAACATCTCAACACATATAGTCACACCATACCACTATTAAATCAAATTCACCATATATAATATACACTCACCACTTATATAAATTCATAATATATATAGTCATTCAAATGCATTCAAATATTTCACCATACATTCACCTCTACTATAATTTCACAACATATAGTCATACAGTGCATGCAAATAGTTCACCATATATTCTCATCACATACGGTCCTATAACTGTATTTACGACACGCCACATATATCGTAGTCATCAAGCCTATAACTAAGCACATACCTACCCGTGCATGGTGCACACCCATACACGCTAACATTTCATTTACATACACCAATCATACCATTATATAACTAGCACACAAACACACCTAGTTTTAGCTAGTACACATACGTTCACACAACAAGTCCTTAGTAAGTAACTATACCACAAGTCCAGCACCTATAACTATATACTGGCGTAGCGACCCACAATCATGTGCGTAGCACAACCAGGCACAAACACTCCTATCACTATACATACATCAAGCATTGCTATATTCAAACTACAAACATTCATTCAATATACTTAGAGTATACCCACTCAAGCTTGAGTGAGGCTCAATACACATATCAGAATATTCTATATACGTAACACGACATTCATACCTATGCCAATACCACTCCCCTATATATACATCTACCAATACAACCGTATACATTTCATAGATCAATCACACTTAATATTTAGTCAGGCAATACTTACGTAGTTCAATCACTCTATATACCATAATAATAATACAGACATCAGCACACGTATAATTATAATATACTCCTTAGTACAAACATTCACCGTATAGTCACACATAAATAATGTATATATTCACACCATAGCCTACTACCTATAATTAGTATACTAACACATTCACACATACATAATTAAGATGTGCAATAGTCGTGTATACCTCACGGTATGCACGCATGCAACATCCCGCAAAAGCAAGCAATACCAATCAAAATTATAATCTTACTACCATATGTATATCACCTATATACCCATGCAACAAAACATAAATACTTACGTATAGGCACCATATATATCTACCTACGAGCACATACTCACTCGTACTAGTATATAGGTCACTCAATAGGCCTACTCTCTTAACCATACATACTCTTATTATTATCACTACTAACATACACATAGCTTTACCAATCATTTTATTTTAACCATTATAAGTATCTCTTACTACATACACAACTTAGATATTTCAACGCTAACTCATATACACAGGCATCCCTAGTATAGTATAGCTATTCACACAAAAATCTATAACTACTAACACACAACAACTTTATAATATCACGAATAACTCCAAGTACGTATATATCACACAATAGGCAAACATTAATATACTATGGGAATCCTCATTCAAGCCCACGTACACAACTTAGGTACGTGCACTACGACTACTTCCCAAGGTCCAAGAGTCTACTAACTATCAAGGGTTGGCACAGACATTGACGGACACTAAGGCCTAAGCAATAAAGAGAGGTCGAGAGCGAAAGCGTGACGAGGGAAGGATCGATAAGCACGAGTTCAGATAGGACGAGTACAAGGAGACAGCTTGGTTAGGGAAAACATTGGCTCACTGGTGATGTTTAGGTCGAAGGAAAAGGAAGGTGTAGTGATACATGTATAAGATATAGGAAAGAAGATAGGGTAAGTGGCACAAGCTAAAATACGTGAAATCTGAAAATTGTTGTACCTCAAAAGCTAAAATCCTCGTCTGTAAAGAAATTTTTGGAGGTCGATAAAACGAGTTGTTCAAAATAAATTTGAGTCGAATATTCGTAATAAGAGAAAATGTTTTATTGGTAAAAAAATAAATTTTAAAAAGGAAGCAAAAATCATCTACACGAATATTAAGGACGTGGTTTTAGAAAATTTATACGTCAGTAATTTTAATATAATGTTGTCAAAAGTTTTGGAAAGTCGAAGAATGAAATCAAGTAACGGAAAAATTTAAACTCGTGTTAAATGCTTTCAAAACTTTTAGGCTATGGAAAAATTTAAAATAATCAATATTGAAACTACTTTTTAGAGAACCAGGGTGTACAAAAATTAAAACTGATTTACACAAAGATCTTAGCATACAAGAACAACGAGCCTGGTACGGATATAAAAATAATTGAAATTCAATTTAGTTTAGAAATTTTTTTTTCTAAAAGCGTGTATGGTGAGCGGAAAGAAGATAATAGTAACTTAGCATAAGAATTATCAAGTTCGAATAGCAAATCTTTAAAATTAGATCATGGAGGGTCTAAAGCAGGATGTGGTTATGAAAATAGTAATTTTGTAAAAGAATCTGAAGTGGAGAAAACGTCGGGCATAAAATCGACTTGCTGAAAGTTGAATTTCCAAGTGTCTTGAAAGTATATTAAAGTAAACGCGACGTTTCATTCGTATAAGAAGGAAAATTATAAATCGTATTGGGAAAAATAAAAGTACGGTTCTATATAAAATTAATATATGAAGGGCAACACAATTACATAAGTACGGAAATTATAGGCTGGAAAAATATTATAACTAGTGTTCAAAAATTTCGACAAAAGTTTTTAAAAAAAATTTAAATCAATGAAGGAGTATGAAGTATAAGTATATTAAAATTTTGAACAAAGTTAAAATTAGTGGAAGAGAAGATTGAAAAATTCTTTCAGAAGGTTCAAGTTTTGCAATGGAGATGTTTGAAAATTAACGACGATCGTCATGAGGCGATCTCGTGAATCGAGGCAAGGAAATTAGTCGGATGATCAGAACATTCATATTCCTAGGATATGAATCAGGAAGTCTACGGAAACACCTACGGTCGACCAACTAAAGATTAAAAACTAAGCGCTAAGACTTCTAAGGAGCTAGACGGTAAAGGAAAGCGTTCAGCTTGGTCCGAAATCGATGAACCCAAAAGCGAACGACCGAAGGAAATCGAGAAGTCTAATATGGTCAGTGTTAGGCAAGGACCACTAGGGTAAATCCTACGACGATTAGCTCAATTACTGACAGGGGGTCTAACTAACAATCAGAGGCCTCTAACTAGCAAACACATGCGTCTAACTAAGTCTTCTTACCACCTAGTGTCATAAGAAAACGACTAGACTCGGGGCTTATGACTCTGATGTTGCAATTTATTTAATGGACATTCCGTTATTATCGTTGTTCCGTTAATTCGCAATTGCAAGATTGGACCTGCATGGGCCACCAACAAAACCTGTCACGCCCCGCTTCCCAAAAACGTGGAGGCGAAGCGTGAGAAGGTCCGCTCAGACTTGAAGCTACAAAGCTGCAAGTCCGATAAGCGTCAATCAAATTTAAAACTGCAGGTCCTTGCAACGCGAGCGAAACAAGATAATAATAATGAAATGAGACAAAAGAATAATCTCAGAATATCCATAAATATAAATTCCAACATCGCAGAAAAGCCACCAGGCTAAAAGAAAAAGAAACTAAAGGCCCAAACATGGCCAACAAAAGTACAAAGTACAAACGACGGTGCTACGCACCAATAGCTAACAAAAGGCCTAAAACAAAATAAAGCTCAACAAAGACTCAAAGAATGGTCACCGGTGTCCACAAAATCCTCCTGTGCAATCATGGACTCAGTCTCAGCGTCAGCAACTACCTCGTCCGCTACAACTATCTATGGCTCAGGGTCTAACATGTGACACCCAAAGAGAAAGGGGCACATGTCAGCAAGTCTGGAAGACTTGTGCAAGTGAAACTGAAAGTACAAGTAAGAGCAACCTAGCAGTTCTAGCATGATGTAATGACATGGCAGTTAAAGTATGAGTACAGCAGGTAAAGTAAAGTAAAGTAAAGTACGAGCATGGCATGGCATGGATGACAAGTATTACATGAATCATTCACAAGACAAGTACAAGACAAGGAAAGTAAGCACCTCGTGCACAGAGATTCCGTCTTTTGGCTAGAGGGCGGATCAGGCCACTCCTAAGCTCAAGTAACCGTTTATCCCTACACCTCCACGTGTATCGGGCATTGGTTTCTAGCCAACACATGAGGCCCGCTTCTGGACCACGAGCCAGGAAGTGTTTTAAACAAGTATGGCCTAGGGGTGCACCTAGCCAGAAACAAGTAGTACGAGTACAAGTATTGTAGTGTGTGCTACGAATGCAACAATCAACTTGGATGACATGTAGAATGCAATGCATGGCAGTTAAAAGTACGTACAGATAAGGAAAGTAAACGTGACAGTTTAGTATGCATGAACAACAAGTTTAAAGGGTTGGATTTAGCTTCGTTGTCAAGCTAGATCAATTAGGTGACGGATCTAGTTTCGTTGTCAAACTAGATCAAGTAGGCGTCTAGCCAGCTATCATTTCACTGACTAGTCTCTTTTACGCTAGGAACAAGGAAGTGGCCTAAAAACATGGTCCTACACAAGAGTTGGCAAGTTTCACTTGCCTGCAAGTACGACGTCTGAGCACACCGTCCAAATGAGTCCAAAAATCACAATTATCCTACGTGCACAAGTCCACCGGCCTAAAGTCCATATTATTAATCTTGATTAGTGAATTTAAAACATTTAAAATACTTTAAAAATACTGATTTTAGTCTTGATTAGTATGCAATAGGTTGGGGGTCCTAAGGGTGCAAATCGTTACCTCAACACGACGCGAAAGCTACACCGGCGTCGGGTAGCGACACCGGGGGTTGGAATAATAGAACGCGCTCCAAGTCCTGATTCCAATATAGTTTCCTCGCTGGAAAGTTCAGAGCTTCAACCGGGGCGACGATTCCAGATTCCAAAGCTCGCACGTGCGACGACGGGCTACGACGTGCGACGACGTCGTACGCGGCAAGTCGTCGAAGAGAACGCACCTAGGTGGGGCCCACAGTAGTCCTAGGGACCTTTGGGGGACCCACAATAACTCTGGAGAACTTGGGGGGCCCACGGTGGCAAGCGGTGCGACGGATGCGGGGTTGCGACAAGTGACTCTCGGTCGTACCCCTCCAATGCGGGAGAATCCCTCGGTCGTGCGCTGAGAATGCGGGGCTGCGACGATTTGGTGTGCAGCGGCTGCGGGGCGAGGCTTGGTGCGAGGGTTCCTATCGGTCAGACCGGTCGGGCGCCTCGGTCAGACGCTTGGGCTACAGCGGAGCGGGGTTTGCGATGCGGAGCGGTGGAGCGGGCCGGTCAGATCGATTGGTCCCCTCGGTCGGAGCGGGGTGCGAGCATTGCAAAGGAGCGGCGGGCGACTGGGTGCGGAGCGGGCGCTTGAGCTCTCGGTCTGACCGAGAGCTCCCTTCGGTCGGTGCGGAAAAAAAGAGCGGAGCGGCTGTGCAGCGATGCGGGCCAAGCTTGGTGCGGGGGCGGCCAGCGGTCGGAGCGGGGGAACGGAGCCCGTTCTCTCGGTCGTGCGGCTGCTGAACGTCGCAACGTTGCGACGAATCGTCGCAACGTCCAATTTCAAGTTTGGAAGAGGCTAGGGCAAATTTCTTGCGAAAATAGGTCTTCCTAGGGGTTGCTTATATAGTATAGATGGGTTGACTTGGTCTAGGGCTAAATCTAATAGGATTAGAATATTAAAATAATTTAAAATTTGAAATTCAACTACTCCAACTCACCCAAGGGTTTGACTTGGTCCAAATGAGCTAGAAATTGGCTCAAAAATTCTTTAAAATATTTAAAACTCAAATAAATTTTCTTTGGCCGAATTTAATATAAAAATTAATTATTAAAAATATTATAAAACTTGTTAAAAATATAAAAGTGGTCAAATGAACTCCAAAAATTATAAAATAAATATCGGGGTGATCGTGGTGACGAAAGTGAGCTAACTAAGAAGACAGAACTCAATTTTGACGTCGAACGACGAAACTAAAAATAGAAACGTCTCCCGTCAAGAGTGAGAATCGTCACGTCTCATCGAGTAAGTTTAAATTGTGAGAAAACGACTCGAGAAACGTCGTTCCAAAATTGTGCCACTATTTAATACTCTCAGGGACGTTCACAACGGCATATCACACGAAAGTGTTCACAACAAACAAAGTCTAAAACAAACACGTGCACGGCCAAAAGCACGTGCACGAAAAACGTACCACGAAAAGTGGTCGTTACATGAGGGTTCCACATTCGTTTCTGTCCCTGAGAGTTCCACATCTGCTACTATACCTAAGACTTCTATGTATGGTGCCATTCTTGATATTCTTAAGATTGCTGAACCGCACATTCCTTCGTCCATTGAGATTCATGCATCTCTTGAGATTTCGATGTCGGGTGTGATCCTACCTTCTGCACCCACATCCACCACACCCGTCGATGTTCCTATCTCCATTGTCGCCATATTCTCTGAGAGTGTCGTGGTGTTTATCACCACATCTGTTGTCACGATCTCTGTACACATATCTACTTCTGCCGAGACTATTGTCATTGCATCTGCTGCACCCTTGTCTAAGAGCATACTTGCATCTTAGCCTCTTCTGGAGGCCGAGCATCCTCTTGTGAGCCTTCATCCTTTCACACACCCTATCGTAGCTCCATACATTTTTAGAGGTCGAGGGGGTTATGTCCGTGCACGTCTCTCTTCTACTACTACTGATGACAATTCTTCGTGCTTTCGCACGGTCGAGTCTGTAGTAGATGGGATTTGAGGCGATTTTCGATCACTTGCACAGACTGTTGCTGCCATGCAGCCCCATATTACTGTCATTCCTGGTATTCAGTAGACGTTGAACTAGATCTTTGGCCTTTTGAAGCTGCAGCAACACACACCACCCCTACCATCCCTACCACCCCTACAGGGATGTAATGGTTTTGTGTCTGAGTAGGCATCCCATTCTAATGCATGATATGTTTTGCTCCTATCTCTCCCCATATTTTTGTATGCCCCCATGTCTTCACCTTTTCAGGGCAGTATATATTCCAGCTTAGGGGAGAGTATCGTTTGACCGTTTTACCTACATATCATCATTTTGCATGCTTGACTTGCATTTAATTATTATCTTCATATAGATGCATTAGGATTTTATTTTATTATCTTTCTTTTATTTTTCATCATTTTAGCATCCGCACCCACCCACCCATATCTTTTATGTTTATGAGCCAGATTTTGCACATTGAGGACAATATGATTTTTAGATTGGGGGAGTGAGTGTACTCATGCACTTTTATTCATTACTTTTATTTTATTTTTCTTTATTTTTCACTTATTTTCACATCTTATTTTCTTGTTACCATGCATCATATTTTCTTTACTTTTGGATTGCTTGCATGTGTATATAGTTAGTTTTGATTTATCCTTATTTCTTTTTCTTCCTGTACTAGAAGTGAATTTGCTATGATGAATTAAGCTTGAAAATCACTTTACATGTGCACAAATTCTTTCATCACAATGATGTCTTTGGTTTTAATGTCATTTACAATATATTTGTGTGCACTTATGTTCGAGTCTGCAAGTGCACGGTGTCAAGGCTTTGTAATATAGAAAGATTGTTGATCCCACAAGGAGACGATTGGGTAAGGTCTTGGGTTTTTGTTCAGAGTTGTATGATTTTGTCAGTTATGGGGGTATCCAAGAAGTTTGTCACGGTAATCCTCTTACAAATAGTATCAATAAAATGAAAACTAGGGCATTAGGAATCACCAATAGGATCGTTGAATGTCGATGCTAGGTTATAATTTCTAGGTTAGATTGGTTTTGTCGGGTGAAATTTTCGCATCTTCAGTGTGGAATTCGTAGCCAACTATCATTGTACTACTCATCTAATGTATCATGTAGTTGGCAACACCATCGTGGATGGCCGTGCACGCGATATGTGCATTACGATCGACAATTATTCTCAATCTACACTCACGCCACAATCGTGGGTTAGAGTTTTGATCCGTGATATAATGGCTCTGATTGATGCTACTATAATAGATCATCAATTAGAGATATAGGGCATTAGTGTAGACCCTCAAAGTGCATGCCACCATCATGGATCACGAACCCTAAGTGAATTCACTAACGACCCTAATCAAGCCTATAGAATAATACCTAGGGCAAGTGCCACTATCGTGGATAACAACCCCTAGATGAAAACGCTATAGACTTTGTTAGATCAACCACATCACATCCCTTATTCACCAAATCAACCTCAAAATCACAACTTTAAAGCTAAACCCTAAAATCCTAGGGCATATCCATTAGACCTAGATAGAACTACTCCCAATTCATAGAAAGAATGATAAAAACAATGATATCAATAGAAAAAGACATCGTCGCAACGATAAACATCAAAACAATAAGATAGAGATAAGAAAACAATACCAAACCAAAGGAAGCAAAGAGTCTTATTTAGAAATTTAAGATCAAACAAGGTTCCAAACAAGAAGATAGAGATAAGAAAACAATACCAAACCAAAGGAAGCAAAGAGTCTTATTTAGAAATTTAAGATCAAACCAGGTTCCAAAGCAATAACAATCCAAAGATCCAAACTTCGTCTTCAAATGGAATAGCGACGGCTAAAACAACTCCCAATAAAAAAAATTGGGTTTTTCTCATATTAGTCCCTTAAATTATGAGTATTTTGATATTAGTCCCTTAAATCTTTATAATTTGAATTTAGTCCATTAAATGTTTAACGTTAACCTAAATAGTCCCTTTTGTTAACCTAAATAGTCCCTTAAATGTTTAGCGTTTAACCTAAATAGTCCCTTTAATGGACTAAATTCAAATTACAAAGATTTAAGGGACTAATATCAAAATACACATAACTTAAGGGACTAATATGAGAAAAACCCAAAAAAATTAAACTCTCATCAACTCTTCTCTAACCTAGGAATATAAAGTGCTTAAATACAAGTGGGGATGGTCGCACAAAAATCATGCAAAAGCCCAAACTCGGCCCAGGAAATTGTTGGAGGGCCGCCCTACTCGACCAAGTGGCAATGCCACTCGATCCGAGTAGGGCATCACCATGTCGTCGCTACCTTGAATCTTTGGCTGGGTGCAGATGTTTCAATGCCCGAGTGGATGGCCACTCGGTCGAGCAGTAGTGTCTGAGAAATGGCCTCAAAACGTCGCTGTGTCAAGTATTCCACTCGACCGAGTCACCTTGGCATTCGGTCGAGTGGGCTTGTATGCTCGATCAAGCAATAGTGGCTCGTAGAAGCCTTGAAATTTCCATTCTGTCGATAATTTGACTCGACCGAGTCACAAAGCCACTCGATCATGTGGCCTTCTAGCTTCTCTCAACGTCTAAGTGTCGAACTCCTCCATCTTTTGCATCACCAACTTGACCGAGTACTGACTATACTCGGTCAAGCTCAAAACTTGAGTTTGGCCTGGAATTCGTTGAGCTATATGTTTCACTCGACCCAGTAGCTGAGCTACTCGGTCCGAGTGCACTGGGAAATGCTGAAGTGTTGGGAGCTTGGATCTCTTACTCTCTTCCTTCTTCCTCTCTCTCCACCTCCTCAAATATTCTTCTCCATCAAGTCAAGCACCTTGTAAGCCATGCCATCGATGCTCCGGATGTCTAAGATGTGTCCACGGTCGAAATCTATCTCCAAATCACTCCAAAGTTCCTGAAAATCAACAAATCACTACGAGAATCAAATATATTGTGAAATACGCGATAAAGTATAGAAAAGTGAACTTTGGACGATAAAAATGAGATGAAAATATGCAATAAAAATATAGATAATATAGACACATCAAAATCCCCCAAGCTTACCTCTTACTCGTCCTCGGGGAAGACGAATAGGAGGTTCACTGGGAGTAAAAAATATAAATGGAAAAGATTGCAAAGAAAAGAGGGTCGCTAGATTATTCTCTCAGATCTCATGCCATTCATCGCAATCACAACGTCTCAAAAAGTAACTCACATGCTACCACAAAGATTTCATACCTTATATGAATGATGTACTTGAAGAATTTAGGATTGAATAAAAGGGATCTATCTAGAGTTCATACATTTGGCCTATGTCCATATCCTATGTTTCATAGCATCGAATATACATAACATTGGCGACACACTTTTCAATCAAAAGCTTAAAACTGAAGCGTAAAGATTTCATAACAGGCATGAAATATAGACTAGAATACAAGTCAAGACATACACATGCTCATATCAAATCATAGGAAATCCACGTAACTCAATTGTTTCGTTAAGTTTCATGATTATCAAACTTTTCCGTTCGTGCACAACTCCACTCTAATGTCATGCTCACTCATTTGGTCAAAAGATATTCCCCCCAAGCTTGAATTGATGTATCACATCCATATAATTTTTGGTGGAATATGGATTTTTTTTTGGTTTTCCCAAAAGTATATGTATTGGCTCCAAGAGATGAAATTTGAATTTTTCTTTGATTTTTGAAACTTTGTTTCTTCTTTTTGAATTTTGTAGGAGTAATAGGAATTGAATTATTGAATTTTAGCTCCTTTTTGGCTTTTTGGCTCATTTTTGACTTTTTGATCTTTTTGGAGAAAGCTTTGTATTTGTAGGGAATTTTGGTAATAGATGTGATAAAAGTAGTTTGGGGTGGAAAATTAGTGACATGTAAAGAATATAAGATATATGTTGAGAAGGAATAGATATAACTCCTGGTTCACTCAAAAGTGTGCACAAACGGTTCAGTAAGATAATACATCAACTAAACTCGTTTATAAGCATGAGTATTCCTAATCCTATCAATAAGCAGTGCAGTCAAGTGGTAAAATTTTCAAATTAAGCATGCATCAAGAATTCGAATAAGAGATAATTGCATGGCTTCAGATATGCTAGTGATGTGTGAATCTTGGTGTGTATCCAACGAAAGCATACTAAACACTACTCTATACATTTAGTTTCAACAGGCTTCATGCATCACACTAGAGAGATCAGCAAACGAGATTTATTGCAAGTACTTATAAAGATTAAGATTATGAAACGCTCTAAGTAGCATGGCATGAGGAATAAGCATTGTGACAGCAGCAAAAGCATAAGACATAACATCACAGAGAATTCATCTAGCAAAAGAAAGAAAAGAAAATAGGGAAAATAAAACAAAAGTTGACTTACAAGCACACAAAAGAGAGAAAAACATGATGCTTCTAAAAAGAAAAATGGGGTGAAAAGATGGATAAATAAAGAGAAAAAGTGAGAAATAGAATAAGAATAAACAAAAAGCGATAGCGTTCATCCCCCAAGCTAAACACAACAGTGTACTCACTGCTGTGAACACGTGTGAAAAGATGGAAAACGATGCTAAGGGTGGGTGGGTGGGTGGGATGGAATAAAACAAAAGAAAAATCTGAGAAATAAAAGAAATAAAAAGATAATATAACTAGTGCATATGCATGATCCTAATGCCTAATGCAAAACATGCATACATATGATGGAATGGTATGGATGCAATGTAGTGGGTTCTCCCCCAAGCTATACAACACTAGGCCCCGTATGGATAGATGGGCACCAAAAAAGATAGGGGAGAACAGGAGAAAAATATTGAATTAGACATCGGCACCACCCTCTAAAGGTGGTGATGGGTCTCACTGCTATGGACTAGATGTGGGATCAGATGGCGGTGTAGAAAATGCTGGTGGTGGTACAAGTGGTGCATGAGGAGCAACATGTGCTAATGGTGCATGTGGTGCATCTCGTGCTCTAAGAATCTCTAGAATCCCCCCAAACATCTCGCTGGCTCGCCTCCACTGAACGATGGTAGGATGAGACTGCCCAAGTGAGGGACTTGAAGTCACTCCTTAAAACGGCAACCGTAGTCTCTACCGCAGTGAGACGTGCATCAAAGCTGCATGTACGACCAGCTGGATGTGCACCACTAGACTCGCCTCTCTCCCTATATGCTCGTGCATGTGCACAAGGTCTAAAAACAAACTCGGGGATGGCAATCTACGTGGGATCTAAGAAGACGTGGTAACAAGAACAGAATTGAGATCAGGTGCGGATGTGGGGATGTCAGGAATATCAGCAGCTACAGATGCTTTGGAGACAGAAGTGGAAACAGATACCATGAAACTATCTAATAATACAGGAGTGATGGGGACATAAACGCTCTTAGAAAGGAGCGCCGACACTATAGGTGTGGACTTGACAGGAATGGAAATAATGGGTACAGAGGCCACATGTACTGAGACATCAGAAGTGGGGACAGAAGTATCAGCCTCAACAGGTATAGGCTCGGTAGAAACAGGAGCAACAGATACTGGAGTACCGTCGAAAGCAGGTAGTGTAGAAGATGGTGTAGGTGTAGGAATCTCAGGGACGGTGGTGGAAGCTACCCCAGAACTCTTAGCAAGTGTGGTGGGTGTGGTGGTAGGGGCACTGGCAGCTGTAGTGACAGAAGTGCTCGCTACAGGATCAGAGGTGGTGGTAGTGGTGATCGCAGCTTCTCTCTTAGTCTCTCCACCAGAACTAAGCTCACAGCCTCTATCTCCCTCCCCAGCGGCCTCTACTCTAGGCTCAAGCACATGGATGGCTGGGATAGGTGTACCAGGAAGAAGCCAATCTCTATGGACATGCTCAATACGAGTCAGATCAGGCCTAGGTAGGATCATGTGTGGCTCACGACCAGGACCTAGAAGATAGTGTTGGATCTGGATCTAAGCCTAGGGGGGGAAAATAGGCAAATAAAAAATTCTCGTACAACCCACGAGAAATCACACGCAGTTATAAACAAATGCAGAGTAAATAATACGCAATCAAAAATGCACAGCAGATTTACCCTGGTTCGGTCGATCACCACGACCTGCGTCCAGCCCCCGAAAGCAAATATTATATTAATAGTGTACTTGCACAACCGTAATAGCTAGAGAACCAACGTATCTACACTCACCAGGCTCAGTACCCCACTTACTGTCACGACCCGCTTCCCTAAAATGGAGGCGAGACGTGAAAAGGTCCGCACGAGAGTGGAGCTGTGAAGCCCCAAACCCGATAAGCGTCCACAAATACATAAACAGGTCCCTGTAACCACAACAGAATAACAATAATAACACAAGGAGAGACTGAAATAAAATTCCACATCTCACAAATTGTCCAACATGAAAAATAAGTCCAACATCCAGAAAAGCCACCAGGCTAAAATAAAAGAGTCCAAGGCCCAGAACAAGGCCAACAAAAGAATACGACATAACAAAGTATAGGTGCTACGCACCGATAACAAACAACTATCTAACAAAAGTAAAACACAACGAAGACACTAGGACTGGTCCCCAGTGTCCACGTACTCCCCGTCAAACACAAGCTCGGGCTCGGCGTCAGCAAACACCTCGTCCTCAATGAGGTACTCGGGCTCAGGATCTAACATGTGTCACCCAAAAGAGTAAAGGGGCACATGTCAGCAAGTCTAAAAAGACTTGGGCAAGGAAACTGAAAGTGAGGCATCTAGCAACCTAGCAGTTTAGTATGCATGACATGGCAGTTATAACATGAGTGCACAATTAAAACATGGCAAGACGATTTGCACAAGAGAACAATCATCGGGACAAGACAAGACAAGACAAGAGTAGCCACGCTACTATCAATCTCAATCAATTCACATTTTGAAGGTGTTTAGGCCCTTCGCTGAATGGCATAGCATTTCAGACCGATCGACACTAAACACATTTCACGTTTCACGGTTGTTTTGTAGATGTTTACGCCCTTCGCTGAATGGCATAGCATTTCAGACCGATCAGCACTAAACACTACCCCACCCCAAAGAGTTTACGCCTTACAACTCCAGTTGTTGATCAAACAGACTCCCAGTTGAATGGCCGCTTAACCCTCACCCCCTATACCCACACGTAATGGAGCCTAGGGTCCCCGCACATGGAACTCAGCTAGTGAGCCTGGGCTTGCCCCGCACAATGAGCTCGCATTCCTATTTCACAATTCAATATCGAGCGTTGGGGTTTCCAACTCATTATGCTCGCTTCTGGTCACGAGCCAGGAAACACACAATTCGGGCATTGGCTATCAACCAACACATGGCCCGCTTATGGAACACGAGCCAGGAACACAAGCATTCGTAGCAAGGCTACGCAGTCACAAAAGCACTTAGAGAATGCAATGACATGACAATTAATTCGCGTACCGTTAATGAAAAGTAAACATGACATGGTAATTGTGCAACATGCTAAATGTCGGGATTAGCTTCGTTGTCAAGCTAATTCCCCAATTTGCGCCTAGGCGAGTATCATTTCGTCGCCTAGTCTCTTTTACGCCTACAACAAGAAAATGGCCTAAAACCTAAGTGGCAAGTTTCACTTGCCTAGCACCGGGGATGACGACCACTTCGTCACACAGATGCTATCTACGGGGGAAATCGCTGTTATGGGGGAAACAAACACCAAACACATGAAATTAATTAGGGTTTCCATGAAATTATAAATAAGTTATAAAAACAACGGTAGATCGATTTCTTACCGAGAGGAGACGGAAGAAACACTCCGGGGAACCCTAGGATCAAATCTGGAGAAGATTGGAGAAGTTTGGGGAAACTAGGGTTTTGGGGGATTTGGGGATTTTGATGGGTTTTGGTGAGATTTTGGGGAAGATGAGGGGTGGATAGGGTGAATGGATGGTTTGGATGATGGATTTAGGGCTTGGAATGGAGAAATGGAGCTTGGAGGAAGATGGGGGCTGAAGGGGGAAGATTTTAGGGTTTTGGGTCGTGTTGGAGAAGAAGAAGCCGTTTGGGTTGGGTATAAATAGGTTGAGCTGGCGGCTGCCCAGAAATTAGGGTTTTAACACTAGTTAGTCGGTCAAAGAGCAACCACTTACCGACTAGTTTGGCAACTAGTCGGTCCGTCGACCAACGCAGACCGACTAAGTGCAAACAGTAACTCCTGAACGAAAATAGGATTCTAGAGTTAGTCGGTCCATGAACAAGTACTGACCGACTAGTTTGGCATCTAGTCAGTCGATAAACGTTCTTAGACCGACTAAGAGTAAACAGTAACTGATACAAAAATAATATGATGAGTTAGTCGGTTCAAGAAGCATTGCTGACCGACTAGTTTGCAACCTAGTCGGTCAACCAACATTCTTAGACCGACTAACGATAAACAGTAACTCCTGAGAAATTTAGAAAGCTAACTAGTCGGTCCAAGAAGGATTGCCGACCGACTGGATCGTCATCTAGTCGGTCGGTGGCCCTTCTTACACCGGCTAATGAGCACCAAAAGTACCGATACGGAGCGCGGGGCCCCGGGATCGATTCCTAAGACTCCTAGGCTTGATCTAATAGTTAGATACGACCGTTATGAAGTCTGTCATGAGTGACTTTCTTCGAAATCGACAATCCTAAGGAAGAAGCGAGAAAATACGACGAATCGATCGAAAATGAAAGCTACGGAGACGAAAAACCACACGTGAGGAGAAAATCCACCAAAACATATATTATATTATATTAAATCCAGATACAAGAAAAGCAGTCGTTACATCCTCCCCAACTTAAGAAAAATTCCGTCCTCGGAATTTCCAAAAACTCACGAGTCCGGAAACAAAAGTGGGAAACGCTCTCGCATCTCATCCTCATTCTCCCAAGTAGACTCTCCAGGTGAACCGTGTCGCCGCATCACCCTCACAAGATTGACAATCTTGTTCCGAAGCGATTTCTGACGCCTGTCCAGAATCTGCACTGGATGCTGGTCATACGTCATATCGGGGCGAACGGTAATCTCCGAAAAATCCACCGCATGAGACAGATCGCTAATGTATCGACGAAGCTGCGACACATGGAAAACATTGTGAACTCCTTCCAAAGATGGCGGCAAGGCCAAGCGATAAGCTACCTCGCCAACCCTCTGCAAAACGTCAAACGGTCCAATGTATCGCGGGCTCAACTTTCCACGCTTCCCGAAACGAATCACACCACGATTCGGGGAAATCTTCAAGAACACATGGTCGCCCGGCTGAAACTCCAAAGGACGACGTTTAGCATCCGCCCAATGCTTAAAACGGTCCTGAGCAATTCTCAACCTCTCCCGAATATTCCTGACGATCTCCACGGCCTCCACGATCATCTCAGGTCCCAACAACTCCCGATCACCAACGTCATCCCAACTTAATGGCGATCGACATTTCCTCCCATAAAGAGCGGCGAAAGGCGCCATGCCAATACTCGCCTGGAAGCTGTTGTTGTAAGACAACTCCACCAAATGCAGATGGTCCTCCCACGAACCCTTGAAATCCAACATGCACGCCCTCAGCATGTCTTCCAAAATCTGAATCGTCCTCTCGGACTGGCCATCCGTCTGTGGGTGGTACGCCGTGCTGAAACTCAGACGCGTACCCAAGCTCTTCTGCAAACTCTGCCAAAACTGAGATGTGAACCTCGTGTCTCTGTCAGACACGATACTCACGGGGACTCCATAAAGTCGCACAACCTCCTGCACGATTCACGTTGCATCACTATCTAAACTGGGAAAAGGAAATAAAACGGAGAGTAAAAGAATTTTACCTCCATATATCTCCTCGCTAGCGCCTCAGTGGACTGTCCTACTCGGAACGGAATAAAGTGCGCAGATTTGGTCAATCGATCTACGATCACCCAAATCGCGTCATTCTGCTTCGGACTCCGAGGTAGTCCAGTCACAAAATCCATAGTGATGTGCTGCCACTTCCACTCCGGAATCGGAAGCGGTTGTAGCAACCCGGCCGAACGCTGATGCTCCGCCTTTACTTGCTGGCAAACCAAGCACTTGGCTACACTCCGAGCCATGCTCCTCTTCATACCATGCCACCAATAATTCAGACGAAGATCCTGGTACATCTTGGTGCCTCCAGGATGCACAGAATACGGCGAACTGTGTGCCTCCACCATCAGCTCCTCTCTGATATCCCCAGCTGGCACACACAACCTGGCTCCGAACCTCAGCGAGCCATCCTCATGAATCAAAAAGTCAGTCCGCAAACCGGCTTCCACCTGCTCCCGAATCCTCACCAGCTTCGGATCCTCGGCCTGGCCAGCCTTAATCCGATCCACGATCGTCGACTGTACCTGCATGTACATCAACGAAGAAGCCTCTCCAGGAAGAACAATCTCCACACCAGACTCGCAAAAATCCTGCTGCAATCTCCACTGCGAGGTCAAAATCATCACCGCCGGAAGCCTACTCAAAGCATCTGGAACCACATTCACCTTGCCAGGGTGAAACTGCAAATCAATATCATAATCCGCCATAAGCTCCAACCATCGACGCTGTCGCATGTTGATCTCCTTCTGAGTGAAAATATACTTCAAGATTTTGTGATCGGTGAAAATCTTCACTTTCTCACTCAGCAGGAAGTGCCTCCAAATCTTAAGAGCAAACACAACGGCAGCCAACTCCAAATCATGCGTCGGGTAATTCTTCTCATGAACCTTAAGCTGACGAGACGCATACGCCACAACGTGCCCGTGCTGATGCAACACACAACCGAGACCCTTGCCAGAAGCATCGCAAAAGATCTCAAATCCACCGCTGCGATCAGGCACAACCAGAATAGGGGCACTCGTCAACCTTTCTTTCAGAACACCAAAAGCACTCCCACAATCACCCGACCAAACAAAAGCAACATCCTTCCGCGTCAACCTGGTCATCGGCTCAGCAATACGAGAAAAGTCCTTAATGAATCGCCGATAGTAACCAGCAAGTCCAAGGAAACTCCGAATCTCAGACGCAGACGACGGAACAGGCCACTCCCTGATGGCCCTAATCTTCTCGGGATCCACAGAAATACCATCTCCAGTCACCACATGCCCGAGAAAAGCAACTCGATCCAGCCAAAACTCGCACTTCGAAAACTTAGCATACAAACGATGCTTCCTCAAAATCTCCAACACCGTCCTTAAGTGCGAGGCATGCTCTTCCTCCGACTTCGAATAGATCAGAATGTCGTCAATAAAGATAACGACAAACTTATCCAAAAAGTCGTAGAAAATCAGGTTCATCAGATTCATGAAAACTGCGGGCGCGTTAGTTACGCCAAAAGGCATAACCACGAACTCATAGTGTCCATACTTCGTCCTGAACGCTGTCTTCGGAACATCTCCCTTCTTCACCTTCAACTGATGGTAACCACTTCTCAAATCCAATTTAGAAAACACCCTCGAACCTCCAAGCTGATCAAAAATATCATCGATGCGAGGCAACGGGTATTTATTCTTAATGGTCACCGCATTCAACTCCCGATAGTCCACGCACATGCGACGCGAACCATCATTCTTCTTAACCAGCAACACCGGTGCTCCCCACGGAGACACGCTAGGATTAATATAACCCTTCAGCAAGAGCTCATCCAACTGCTTCCGCAACTCTTCCAACTCTACAGGTGCCATACGATACGGCGCCTTCGAAATCGGGTGCGCACCTGGAACAAGATCGATAGAAAATTCCAAAGCCCGATCAGGTGGCAAACCAGACATCTCCTCGGGGAAGACGTCGCCAAAATCTCGCACCACAGCTGGCCACTCCAGCTCCATCTGCAAAGCCACAGCCTCCACCGGCCTGGCCCGAAATCTGACAGGACCAAGCGAACTGCTACCACGACTGAACTCAAACACTGGATGTCCGGGAATCTCGAACACCACCTTCTTCCTCCGACAGTCGATCGTAGAGTAGAAGCTCGCAAGCCAATCCATCCCAAGAACTGCATCATAGTTGATGATGTCGTGGACAATGAAATCCGCAAAAAGCTCATGTCCACAGACCACCAACGAGCAAGAATTGCAACCACGATGCACCGAGACCACGCCCTTCCCTGTGACGATATTCCAACTCTTGGGGAGAGGGGACGTCGACAAGGAATGCCTCTCCACGAAGCTCCGAGAAATAATGCACATCGATGCACCAGAGTCGAAGAGGACTCGTGCAGGAAATGTGCAAACCAAAACCACACCTAACAAGCAATTAACAATCAAACCCTATTCTAGCAAACAACCATGTTCAAGCAAACAACACAATCAAACATTCAAAACCAGCTAGGAAAGTAACAGCTAGATTGAGGATTACCAGCGATAACCTCATCCACAGCCGCGCTCTCCGCAGCGGTCATCAGAAAAGCCTGCCTCCTCGGCGGAACGGCCTGCCGAAAAGCCTGCCCCTGCGGAACAAGAGCCGCTCCACGTCCAGCAGGAACAGACGCCCGCTGCTGCAACGGCTGAGCTGCAACAGGAGCCCTCCGTAGCTGACCCGCATGCCGACAATCCTTCGCGACATGGGAAGCATCACCACAAACTAGACACTGGCCCAAAAACTTCCGACACTGATCCTTAACGTGGCCAGGCTTGCCGCAGAAATGGCAAATCTTCAGAATAGGCCCTCCTGGCATCTTAAACTGAGCAGACTGGTTAGGCCTGAATCCAAGTCTAACCACAGCTCTCGCCTGCTCCACAGGCCTCTTCCCAGCACCAACAATAGACCCCCTCCGCTGGTTCACGAGCAGCTCCTGCCTCTTGGCTGCTACCAGAACCTTCTGATAAGACTCCCGGTCAGAAGAGGTCACAAAACTCTGGAGCTCCGAAGCGAGTCCCTGCAGGAACCTCTGAGCTCTCTCCTCAGCGTCCTGCACCATCTTCGGCGCAAACCGACTCAGCCTCATGAACTCCTGGTGATACATGTCCACCGACGAGTTCCCCTGCTTCAAATCGATAAAACGCTGCAGCATCTCCTCCCTGGCAGCTTTCGGGAAGAACTCACCCTCAAATCTGGCCTTGAAGGTAGCCCAAGCTATCGGCTCCACCAACAACTTCTCTTCAGCATCCCACCAATTTCGAGCATTATCCTTCAGCTGCCTCTTCGCCAAATCAACCCATCCAGCCGGGGTGATCTTGGCCATCTTCAGATTGTCCTCGACGTTCAGAATCCACTCATCGGCAGCCAGAGGACCCTCAGAACCATCAAAATATGCGGGACCCAGCTCCCGAAATTGCTTCGCTCCTGGCTCAGAGCGAGGGGCATCCGGAAGAGCCCGGGCAGCTCGAGCAAGTGGAGCATTCTGGACTTGCAAAAGCACGCCCTGCTGCACTTGCATCATCTGCAACATCATCCGCATCATCTCACCGCTGGTGGGTTCCCGCTCAGGCTCCTCATCATGAGGGAGCGCACCACTACCACCACCACGGGTGAAACGCCTTCCTGCCATCTAATGACACGAAGAACAAATCAGATTAGACTCATAGCTTATGACTCGGACGTCGAACTTAGTTGATTGGACACTCTAATATTATTAGTGCTATTCCAAAAATCGCAGTTACAGAAAGACCTGCATGGGCCACCACTAAAACCTGTCACGACCCGCTTCCCTAAAATAGAGGCGAGACGTGAAAAGGTCCGCACGAGAGTGGAGCTGTGAAGCCCCAAACCCGATAAGCGTCCACAAATACATAAACAGGTCCCTATAACCACACCAGAATAACAATAATAACACAAGGAGAGACTGAAATAAAATTCCACATCTCACAAATTCTCCAACATGAAAAATAAGTCCAACATCCAGAAAAGCTACCAGGCTAAAAGAAAAGAGTCCAAGGCCCAGAACAAGGCCAACAAAAGAATACGACATAACAAAGTATAGGTGCTACGCACCGATAACAAACAACTATCTAACAAAAGTAAAACACAACGAAGACACTAGGACTGGTCCCCAGTGTCCACGTACTCCCCGTCAAACACAAGCTCGGGCTCGGCGTCAGCAAACACCTCGTCCTCAACGAGGTACTCGGGCTCAGGATCTAACATGTGTCACCCAAAAGAGTAAAGGGGCACATGTCAGCAAGTCTAAAAAGACTTGGGCAAGGAAACTGAAAGTGAGGCATCTAGCAACCTAGCAGTTTAGTATGCATGACATGGCAGTTATAACATGAGTGCACAATTAAAACATGGCAAGACGATTTGCACAAGAGAACAATCATCGGGACAAGACAAGACAAGACAAGAGTAGCCACGCTACTATCAATCTCAATCAATTCACATTTTGAAGGTGTTTAGGCCCTTCGCTGAATGGCATAGCATTTCAGACCGATCGGCACTAAACACATTTCACGTTTCACGGTTGTTTTGTAGATGTTTACGCCCTTCGCTGAATGGCATAGCATTTCAGACCGATCGGCACTAAACACTACCCCACCCCAAAGAGTTTACGCCTTACAACTCCAGTTGTTGATCAAACAGACTCCTAGTTGAATGGCCGCTTAACCCTCACCCCCTATACCCACACGTAATGGAGCCTAGGGTCCCCGCACATGGAACTCAGCTAGTGAGCCTGGGGTTGCCCCGCACAATGAGCTCGCATTCCTATTTCACAATTCAATATCGAGCGTTGGGGTTTCCAACTCATTATGCTCGCTTCTGGTCACGAGCCAGGAAACACACAATTCGGGCATTGGCTATCAACCAACACATGGCCCGCTTATGGAACACGAGCCAGGAACACAAGCATTCGTAGCAAGGCTACGCAGTCACAAAAGCACTTAGAGAATGCAATGACATGACAATTAATTCGCGTACCGTTAATGAAAAGTAAACATGACATGGTAATTGTGCAACATGCTAAATGTCGGGATTAGCTTCGTTGTCAAGCTAATTCCCCAATTTGCGCCTAGGCGAGTATCATTTCGTCGCCTAGTCTCTTTTACGCCTACAACAAGAAAATGGCCTAAAACCTAAGTGGCAAGTTTCACTTGCCTAGCACCGGGGATGACGACCACTTCGTCACACAGATGCTATCTACGGGGGAAATCGCTGTTATGGGGGAAACAAACACCAAACACATGAAATTAATTAGGGTTTCCATGAAATTATAAATAAGTTATAAAAACAACGGTAGATCGATTTCTTACCGAGAGGAGACGGAAGAAACACTCCGGGGAACCCTAGGATCAAATCTGGAGAAGATTGGAGAAGTTTGGGGAAACTAGGGTTTTGGGGGATTTGGGGATTTTGATGGGTTTTGGTGAGATTTTGGGGAAGATGAGGGGTGGATAGGGTGAATGGATGGTTTGGATGATGGATTTAGGGCTTGGAATGGAGAAATGGAGCTTGGAGGAAGATGGGGGCTGAAGGGGGAAGATTTTAGGGTTTTGGGTCGTGTTGGAGAAGAAGAAGTCGTTTGGGTTGGGTATAAATAGGTTGAGCTGGCGGCTGCCCAGAAATTAGGGTTTTAACACTAGTTAGTCGGTCAAAGAGCAACCACTTACCGACTAGTTTGGCAACTTGTCGGTCGGTCGACCAACGCAGACCGACTAAGTGCAAACAGTAACTCCTGAACGAAAATAGGATTCTAGAGTTAGTCGGTCCATGAACAAGTACTGACCGACTAGTTTGGCATCTAGTCAGTCGATGAACGTTCTTAGACCGACAAAGAGTAAACAGTAACTGATACAAAAATAATATGATGAGTTAGTCGGTTCAAGAAGCATTGCTGACCGACTAGTTTGCAACCTAGTCGGTCAACCAACGTTCTTAGACCGACTAACGATAAACAGTAACTCCTGAGAAATTTAGAAAGCTAACTAGTCGGTCCAAGAAGGATTGCCGACCGACTGGATCGTCATCTAGTCGGTCGGTGGCCCTTCTTACACCGGCTAATGAGCACCAAAAGTACCGATACGGAGCGCGGGGCCCCGGGTTCGATTCCTAAGACTCCTAGGCTTGATCTAATAGTTAGATACGACCGTTATGAAGTCTGTCATGAGTGACTTACTTCGAAATCGATAATCCTAAGGAAGAAGCGAGAAAATACGACGAATCGATCGAAAATGAAAGCTACGGAGACGAAAAACCACACGTGAGGAGAAAATCCACCAAAACATATATTATATTATATTAAATCCAGATACAAGAAAAGCAGTCGTTACACTTACCGTGTTCAACACTCATTCCTAATATATGCTCTCACTTAGCGACATCCGTCAAGTTCCTCTTGTCTAGACCACCACTAGACAAGACCCCAAAATGTCACACAAAAAGCGATAAAGTTTCCCATAAGGAGATCAAACAATACTACACAAAAATATTAATAATAGTTTAGAAATCTCAGTTTTGTGTAGCCGTTGTCGTCTCCGTCAATCAGCACGGGTCAGATCTGAGTCTGACAAGTCGTCGTCATCACGTCCAGACAACTCAAGTTGCGGCCTTGGTCTATCTGAAAGTTGCGACACTTGGATTCAAGTGTCAGCAACTCAATCAACAAGCCAATGGTCCAATGGTCCAGCAAGCCAATTGTCCAGTAAGCTAATGCGTGACCAAGCGAATGTGTGAGCATGCCAAGCAGCAAGCCAATGTGTGATCAAGCTTGTTTGTTCAAATGTTGCGGTTATTGTCTCTTTTGCTTGGAGATTTGCAGCAATAGAAATTTTGGGGTGATAGTCAAAAATTGCGACAGTAGTAGATCAGCACATGGGTTTAGCCGTCGGCAATGAAGCAGGACATGGCAGGCGCAAGGTTGGTTGCTCCTTCGATCAACACATGTCTTGGCATGGGTGCAAGCAAGGTTGCGTTTGCCAATGGAGGAGCTCTTTGAAGCTTGCTAGCGGCATGATGTGTAGGAGAGCCTTTTGTTTATTGGTTGTGGCAATGGAGGAGTCAATACTTGCGGCTTGAAGTTCCTTTTTGCTTGGAGATTGTGAGGGCTTGAATCAAGAGCTTCTCTTTGATTGGAGGATGATGGGCTTTGCAAATTTATTTGTCGCAAGATAACGGTAGGAAAAGTAGATGGCTTGCAGAAATGGACTATAGACTAGGGTTTTGGCTGTATAGCTCTCTCCTTGTTTTGTGTATGCCGAAATTCCCTCTCCCCTTTGTGGCTTGTTTTTTATAGGAGAAGTTAGGGTATTCTCTTGGTGCGGCCAGGATAGGATCCCAAAGATTTGTACCCATCTTAGAGTAGGAATACAATAGGGATTGGTAATGGCTATGGAGTTTGTAATTGATATGAATTGGGATTTGATAGAGATTTGATTAGGAGATTGAATTGGAATTGGATTAGAATGGCAATGGGGATATGAATTAATCTTAAAATGATTTGAATAAGATCCTTGACGTGTGTGTATATTTTATATATTCATGCATGTCTTCTTTGTGTTTTTCCATTATTTTCCATCCTATCGTATCCATTTCCTCGTGATTTTTAGTTTTCTTTCACTTTTTGGTGTTTATGTGTGTTTGCAGGAGATCATCAGCGTAGGGGATAGATAAAGAAGATATCATAAGTCCCCATAGCAACAGAAGGAGTCACACACGATCCAGGGGGTCAAACGACCAAGATTGCCATCTTTCAGCCCCCACCCGATCGGTTGGACACAGCCAACCGATCGGGTGATGCACGTGTGTCCGATCCAGGCAGCAGCTGAAGCAAAGTGAGGATCAACCGACCGGGTCTCCAACCGGTTCATCCCAACAGAGTTCTCGGGAAAGTGGAGCTGAATTCCAATCGATCAGGTGACCTTCACCCGATCGGTTCATCTGTAGCCGATTCTTCCAATAGACAACCCGGAGAGCCAACCGACGGCCCGCTGACCGTGCCAAACCGATGGGACTTTCTGTCTGTTTTGAGAACAATTCCAACAGATCGATTGATTTCTCAACCGATCGGTTGACTTGATGACCGAAAGATCCAAACGACGAGCCGCTTGTGTCAACCGACCGGGTCATGTGAGCGGGTGAAGTCTCTGAAAACCGCAGCCAAAGAACGTAGCAGCTCATCCGATCGGTTGATACTTCAACCGTTCAGGTGAAGTCGTTTTCTATAAATAGCTGCCTAGGTTTTCCAAAACCGAGAGCTGTGTATTTTTTCTTTCTTTTTTCCCTATTATGATGACGGCTGGAATTTTATCTCTATTTGTAAGTGTTCTGATCTTCATGAAACTTTGATATTATCTTAATTGCATCGCTACTACTTCATTTCAATTTCCTGATTATGATTTTAAGGGTCGATTTTCATTTAGATTGCTTTTTAGCTAAAATGTGTGAGTATTTCCCAAATCTGGGATTTTGGTGGAAACCCCTTCGTGGGTTCTCCCTAATGTGTCCATAAGACTAGGATTCAAATATGAAGTAGGGATTTATTGGTTACGCGTGGTGTTTCATTGTCATCGACGGGGAAAAGACCGCCTTTGACGTTGGGCCAAGGGGGAATAAACTTGGCGGTTGACTCCCTGGCCATAGCTCACGCCCTTAGCGTAGACTTCGAATCCTAGTTGTTACGCCTATTTGACCGAGACCCGTAAAACACGAGCCCAGGAGCCCGACTACTGGTCAAAAGCCCATCTGCGTCCTCAAAGCCCATTCGACAAAGGCCCTACAAGGGACCTCCTCGAACGTCGATCCGACCCAGCCCCCATAACCCGTTGGTCGCTCGCCCACTCCTGCGAAAACCACTCCCCCGGACGCGCGACCACTAAATAGCGATAATGGGGAGGTGCTGGCATGGCGGTGAGAGCGGCGGCGAGGGGGGACTGATGGGGCACGATCAATGGCGGACGTGGGACGTGGGTCAGAGGCAATCACGCGGGAGCTCTACAAAAGGGCCAGGAAGACGACGAAGAAGGGGACCGCATCTCAGGTAACAAAACCTAAGGTACTCCATCAACGACCTCGTTCCCCCAATTCATCTCCTTCCTCCCCCGCTCGCGCTGAGAGACGCCGTTACGATCTCCTCACGAGTCGGACCGTCTCCGCCGGGCCTCCTTTCTCAGATCTCTATCTGACTTAGGCATCGGAGGGGATTTGGCCGGAACCAAGGTCCGGCCCCCTGACGAGCGTTCTCGTCTACGCAGGTGGACAACAGATCAACGGGCCGAGGCTACCCCTCTTCCCTCTCCGACCACTCGATCAACCGGACAGTGAGGCTTCCCCTCACCGTCAGCCCGCCGTGGCCGAGCACGTCCCACCGAGGCCGAGCATCCTAATCGAGCCCGAGACTTACCCTCGCCACCCGTCGGCCGCGCATCTACCCGGGCGACTGAGGCTACACCTCGTCCCCCTTCCAGCCGAGGCCGAGCACTCCTGTCCGAGGCCGAGCGTCTCAACCAGGGCCGAGGCTACCCCTCGCCCCTTCAGCACCGATTCGAAGCCCCTGAGGGACCCGAAGCGGGCCCCTCGACCACGTTGACCGGGTTCTCCACGGTTAACGCTTTGTAGTGAGAAAACACTCTGAAACATCTGGCGCCGTCTGTGGGAAACGAAAACTGTCCCACGAAGAAACAAACCACATCTGCGATGACGCGGCCTCCCTCCTCTCGGCGAAAGAAGGGCGAGGCCCCGACGCGGGGCGACAGGCCCCGCCATCGTTGCCAAGAATGGTCACGGGACCGACGCGAGGAGAGTCGTGAGGAAAGGGCCGGGATGCCCTCCCCTTCCCCACCGGTTGGGAGACCGAGTGCGCCCGTAACGGCACGCAGCTCGGACGTGGCTTTGGTGGTATCAGTGGTCATAGACACTACCTTAGTGCGACGGCTGCTTGTCGACACCGGCAGCTCCTGTGACGTCCTATTTATGTCAACCCTGGAGAAGATGGGCCGGCGGAAAGGAGACTTGCGACCTCGTTCGGGTCCCGTGGTCGGATTCACGGGTCACTCCACCCCCATCATCGGCACTATCCATCTCCCGGTAACGCTCGGAAACACACCAGACTCTGTGACCCTAGCGGTGGAATTCATCGTATTGGGGATCAGGTTGGAATACAATGGGATCATCGGCCGACCCCTACTCAACGCCGTCGGCGCGGTGGTCTCGACCCTCCATCGGACCATTAAGTTCCGAACGACGGGGGGGATGGGGCAAGTCGAAGGCGACGCGGGGAGACCGAATACCTGCTATCAACTGGCGGAGGAAGGTCCCGAGGATCGTCTAGCTGACCGGATGGCCGCACTCGACTTAAGGAGTGGGCCTAGGCCCACCCCTGCGGAGGAGCAGAAGCAAATCCCGGTCACGGACATCGAGGGCCGGTTCGTCTCGATCGGGAGAGGGCTGAGCCCGGACCTAAGGGACCAGCTGATCGAATGCCTGGAGGCGAACCTGGACATCTTCGCCTGGTCGCCTGAAGACATGCCCGGCGTGGACCCCCAGGTGATCGTCCACCAGATCAACGCCGACCCCAACTTCAAACCGGTTAGGCAGAAGAAGCGTAACCTGGGCGGCGAGAAGATGAAGGCAGCCTCCGAGGAAGTGGAGCGCCTCCTCGATGCCAGCTTCATACGAGAAGTCTGGTACCCAGAGTGGCTGTCAAACGTGGTGATGGTCAAAAAACCCAACGGGAAGTGGCGAATGTGCGTGGACTTCAGTGACCTCAACAAGGCCTGCCCCAAGGATAGCTACCCCCTGCCGCGCATCGACCACCTGGTGGACAACGCCTCGGGATACGAGATGCTAAGCTTCATGGACACTTACTCTGGGTACAATCAAGTCCAGATGGACCCCCGGGATGAAGAGATGACAGCCTTCACGACGGACCGGGGAACCTACTTCTACAAGAAGATGCCCTTTGGCTTGAAGAACGCGTGGGCCACCTACCAGAGAATGGTCAACAAGGTGTTCAGCTCCCAGATCGGGAGGAACCTAGAAGTCTACGTCGACGACATGCTTGTCAAGTCAAGGCGACCGGAAGACCACATCGCCGACTTGCGGGAGACCTTCGAGCGGTTGCGGCGACACCACATTCGGCTCAACCCCGCGAAATGCACGTTCGGGGTAAGATCTGGCAAATTCTTGGGGTTTATGATAACTAATCGTGGTATTGAAGCTAATCCCGACAAGATCGAGGCGCTGGTTAACATGCGCGAGCCGACGACGATCAAGGAGCTACAGAGGCTGAACGGGCGCATCGCAGCCCTGGGGCGATTCCTTTCCAAATCAGCGGAAAGATCGCTTCCCTTCTTCAAGGTCCTGAGGAAGGCAGTCGTGGAACCTCCGAACAATAGGAAGACGATACTCTGGGACGAAGACTGCTCCTGGGCGTTCGGGGACCTCAAAGAGTATCTCCGCAGCCCCCCTCTCCTGTCCAAACCCTGGGAAGGGGAGTCGCTGAGCCTTTACCTGGCGTGCGCGGAGGAAGCTGTGAGTTCGGTGCTGATCCGGGAGGACAGCGGGGTGCAATGGCCGGTATATTACACGAGCCGGATCTTGAAGGGGGCGGAGGTGCGATACTCGCCCATGGAGAAACTGGCGTACGCCCTCGTCCTCTCAGCGCGAAGGCTCCGACCCTATTTCCAGGCCCACACCATACTGATCCTGACCGACTCACAGCTAGAACAGAACCTCAAGAGATTCGATCGAATGGGAAGGATGCTAAACTGGGGAGTGGAACTGAGCGAGTTCGACCTCCGATTCAAACCGCGCACGGCCATCAAGGGACAGGCCCTAGCCGACTTCATCGCCGAATGCACGACGGAAGGAAATGTCCCCCCAGAGGGAGAAGGCCCAGGGACGGTAACTGCTCAACCCTTGTCCTTTCTTTCGACTGACCACTTTCAACCAGAGGATCCAGGAGCGTGGATAGTTCATGTGGACGGGTCGGCCACGCAGTCAGGAGGAGGGGCCGGGATTGCGATCCGATCTCCGGAGGGGAACATCGCGGAATACGCGTTGCGGTTCGAGTTCCCGGCCACGAACAACGTGGCGGAATACGAAGCTGTGATCAACGGCCTGAGGCTGGCCCTGGAGCTCGGGGCCGAGTCCGTCCGCCTCCTCAGCGACTCGAAGCTCATTGTCAACAAACTCTTAGGGAGTTACGAGGCACGGGAGGAGGCGATGCAGAGATATCTCCCAGTCGCCAGAGCGGCGATGTCCAAATTCAAGGACGTGGAGGTCTTACACCTCCCACGATCAGAGAATGCGCGGGCCGATGCGTTGTCAAAACTGGCCTCGTCCTCGCCAAAGGAGCTAGGCCGCACCATCTACGTAGAGAACCTGCCGTCCCCCAGCACGATGGAGCACGAGGTGATGGCGATCGACCAAGAGCCCACCTGGATGGACCCGATCATCCGATACCTCACCCACGGAGAGGTGCCGGCCGATGGGGACGAGCGCCGAACCCTGGAGAGAAAAGCACTCCGATACGTGATCCATGAGGGGACGCTCTACCGGAGACGCTGGACCAAGACGGACGTCCTCCCATACCTGAAGTGCATCGGACCGCAAGAAGCTGACTACGTCCTACGGGAGGTTCACGACGGGATCTGCGGGAATCACCACGGGGGCAAGATAGTCGCGCAGAAGATCTTAAGGCAGGGGTACTACTGGCCGACCTTGGCCAAAGATGCTACAAGCTACGTGCAGAAATGCCAAGAATGCCAGAGGTACGCCCACCACATCTCGACTCCTCCGTCAGAGCTCATCCCCATCGTGAGCCCCCTCCCCTTTGCGAAATGGGGGCTTGACATCCTCGGACCGTTCAAGCCAGGACGAGGGCAGCGGAAGCACCTGATCGTGGCAGTGGACTACTTCACCAAGTGGATCGAGGCCGAGCCGTTGGCAACCATCACGTGGAAGAAAACGAAGAGCTTCGTGTGGAATTCCATCATCTCCCGATTCGGAGTACCACGGGCCATCGTCACAGACAACGGGAAGCAGTTCGATTCAGCAGGGTTTAAAGATTTTTGCGAGGAATGGGGAATCAAGCTCCTCTTTGCCTCGGTAGCACACCCCCAAACCAACGGGATGGCAGAGGCGGCCAACAAGTGTATCATAGAGCCCCTACGAAAGAAAGTGAAGGACGCCGAAGGGAACTGGCCGGAAGAGCTCCCCGGAATACTCTGGTCATACCGAACGACCCACAAGGAGGCTACTGGCGAGACCCCCTTCATGCTCACCTACGGGGCCGAGGCGGTGGTACCGGTCGAATTGGGTGAAGGATCTCTTCGCCTCAAATACTTTGACGAAGACCGGAACTCGCAGGGCCTAGGGCTCAGCCTGGAGCTCCTCGACGAGCGACGGGAGCAGTCACTGGCCACCATCGTCCGCCAAAAGCAGAAGGTGGCCCGATACTACAGCGCTCGGGTGCGGGGGAGAAGCTTCCACCTTGGGGCCCTGGTCCTCCGGAAAGCGGGCTTCACCACCGATACCGCTCGCAAAGGGAAGCTCGCGGCTAGATGGGAGGGACCCTACAAAGTCGTCGAGGTCCTCGGACCCGCAGCCTACCGACTAGCCAACATGGAAGGGAGAGTTCTCACTCACACTTGGAATGTGGAATATTTACGCAAGTACTTTCAATAGATGTATCGTTTCCTATGAAATAAATTTGTTTTAAATTCATTCCCTTCCAGATAAAGCAAAAAGGTATACAGGAGGATACACGAAGAGGTCGAGGGACATTCCCCTCCCTCATTTTTCTCCGGGGGCGCCAGGGGAGCCACAGGCTGGATGCTCACTAGGGTCTCCCCCCTTACTCCGTTCGGCGTCAGAGTACATCCGAAGTTTCTCGAAGTTGATCCCCGAGAGCGGGAACTTTTCTTGGATCTCGGACTGGCACCGGGCGAAGCCCTTCTCGTACGCCTCCAACAAGGCGGTCTCCACAAAGGAGGTGGCATACTCCGCCACGGCATCCTGAGCGATCCGGGCAGGATCCACCTCCTCGAGCCCACGCAGCCGGACCTCTAGGGTCTCTACCTGGCGTTGGTGCTCCGCCCTCTCCTTCTCGATCTCCTGGGATTTCTCTCCTAGTTGGGCAGCAAGGGCCCTCGCCTGCTCCTCCGCCGCATCCAGACGATCGGAGAGCTCCGAGGCTTCGGAGGCAGCAGCCGGGCCGGGGATCTGCTTGACTCCTCCAGACGCATCGACGTCTTTTAAAAGAGAGGCGAGCCGCGTCTCGGCCTCGGACTTCGCGGCCAGAGCCACGGCTCTCTCGCGATCCGCCGCCTCCAGGGCAGAGGACAGCTCAGTTATGCGGGAGTTCAGGGATTGGACTCGCGCTTCCTCCAACTGACCAGCTTCCTCCTCCTCCTCGCCAGGGACCTCAGGGCCTAGCCCAGCCACGGATTTGGCTTTGGGAAGAGCCGCGAATTGGCGCCTCATCGAGAGGCCCACCGAGGACAACTGTGCCAAAGCAACGAAGGTAAGATGGCAAAAGCAGCTGGAGAACGGGGGACAAGCAGAGACGCACTACCTGTTGACCAGCCTGGATCACGAAGGTAGCCAAGCAATCGCCCCTGACTCCGTCCAACACCGCCTGGTCGGGAGGGAGACAACAGTTCTCGGCCACACGAGCGGCGGCTCCACGGCTCGAGAACACCGACTCCTTCTCCCCCACTGGAAAGCGTGGACAAAGAAGACCCTCTCCTGACGAAGGGAACTCGCCAGGAGCGGAGCGGAACGCCCCAAGATGCCGACTGTAAGCCTCGGGGAGAGAGCCGTCCGGGAGAGGTGAAGGGCCGGCCCACGGCCAGGCAACCTCAACGGGAGCAGGATGAGGTCGGTCAGCAGTCGGCTGGACGTCGACCCCCTCGACCCCCTCCCGGAGCCTCTTGGGAGACCCCTGCAAGGGGAGAGAGGGAGACGACATCTTCTTTCGCTTCGAACCTCCGGACGCGGTCACAACCCGCTGCTTCTTCCGGACCGCCAACACATGGTCCCTTCTGCGCGGATCCGGGTTTGGGACCTGCACAAGAGCGCTGGCAGGAGAAGAACCGAGAGGGAGCCCACCAGCACTCAAAGAAGAAATGAGAGACAGAGCAGAACCTGGGCGACTTCGAAGGGCGAACGTTCGGAGCAGCTTACCTAGGGGCCACACCGTCTTACGCAAATTGTGGTCACTAAAGAGGAAGTCGATCGAGCGCTCCCCCGTAGGAATTGCCAGCATGTCCCTCGCCGTCTGCTGCTCAGCGACCGTCGACTCACCCAGATTAAGAACAACGGCACCGGCTGCCACCCACCGAGCTGGGAAGGGTACACTCGAGGGGAATGTGACGAACACATATTCCCCCTTCCAGCGCTTCAGGGAGCTCGGCAACCCCAGCACCAGGGACATCTTCGGGCGGGCGCTGATGTAAATCCACGCCCCCGATTGGTGTAGGCTCAGGCGGTAGAACTGGGCAAGGAGGCGGAGAGAGGGCACCACACCCTTCAGCATGCAGACGACAACGAACCCGACGAGGATCCCGACGGCGTTGGGACAGAATTGACACAAGCACACATTGTGGGCCTGAAGGAACTCAACGATAAAAGGATGAAGCGGGAAACGGAGCCCGAAGTGGAAGCACTTCTCATATATCCCGACCTCATTGGGACCAGGAGAGCAGATCCGCTCGTCAGCCCTAGGAGCACGAGCCGAGTAGGGCGGAAGCAGGTAGGAGGAGCGCATGCTCCCGATGGCGGTGGCATAGATCGACGAAGGCCACGCCAAGACCTCAGAAGGAACCCCTGAAAGATCATCCCCGTGCTGACTAATCGCCGAAGGAGTGCCACCCGCCGGACCTGGAGCCACATCGCGCTCCGACCGAACCGAACCCGTAGCAGAAGAAGACGACATGGGGCAGAGCTCAAACAGGAGGGGGATCAGCGCAAAGAAGAAAGACGATGGGATGGCGGCACACGAATCCCTCGGCTTCTCCACTTAAGACGACTCCGCGAGCGGCAGGGATAAGCTTGCCGCTACACGTGGCAACATCTGAAGGCCGACGGCGCTTCGGAACCCGCGCCTTAAAAACATCGAACAGGCCAACTCATGATGACGACTAATAAATGAGTCGGCATCGACTGGAGAGCTCGTCAAAATCGGCAGAGGTCACATCGGCCGAGCCGAACCGGCCGAGGCCGATCAACCCGACCGATGGGGGCAATTGTTACGCCTATTTGACCGAGACCCGTAAAACACGAGCCCAGGAGCCCGACTACTGGTCAAAAGCCCATCTGCGTCCTCAAAGCCCATTCGACAAAGGCCCTACAAGGGACCTCCTCGAACGTCGATCCGACCCAGCCCCCATAACCCGTTGGTCGCTCGCCCACTCCTGCGAAAACCACTCCCCCGGACGCGCGACCACTAAATAGCGATAATGGGGAGGTGCTTGCATGGCGGAGAGAGCGGCGACGAGGGGGGACTGATGGGGCACGATCAATGGCGGACGTGGGACGTGGGTCAGAGGCAATCACGCGGGAGCTCTACAAAAGGGCCAGGAAGACGACGAAGAAGGGGACCGCATCTCAGGTAACAAAACCTAAGGTACTCCATCAACGACCTCGTTCCCCCAATTCATCTCCTTCCTCCCCCGCTCGCGCCGAGAGACGCCGTTACGATCTCCTCACGAGTCGGACCGTCTCCGCCGGGCCTCCTTTCTCAGATCTCTATCTAACTTAGGCATCGGAGGGGATTTGGCCGGAACCAAGGTCCGGCCCCCTGACGAGCGTTCTCGTCTACGCAGGTGGACAACATATCAACGGGCCGAGGCTACCACTCGCCCCTCTCCGACCACTCGATCAACCAGACAGTGAGGCTTCCCCTCACCGTCAGCCCGCCGTGGCCGAGCACGTCCCACCGAGGCCGAGCATCCTAATCGAGCCCGAGACTCACCCTCGCCACCCGTCGGCCGCGCATCTACCCGGGCGACTGAGGCTACACCTCGTCCCCCTTCCAGCCGAGGCCGAGCACTCCTGTCCGAGGCCGAGCGTCTCAACCAGGGCCGAGGCTACCCCTCGCCCCTTCAGCACCGATTCGAAGCCCCCGAGGGACCCGAAGCGGGCCCCTCGACCACGTTGACCGGGTTCTCCACGGTCAACGCTTTGTAGTGAGAAAACACTCTGAAACACTAGTGCACGGGAGCGATATGATGAGATGTTGGGAGTCATCGTTGCGAGCTTAGTGCTCTCGGAGTCGCTCAGTGTTAATGGACATGGGAATTCCCACTGACCGAAACCGGGTAGTCTGGCGTATCATCATGGGCACCGACCGGAATATCGGGCCCGTGGGACACTGGTATCACTCTTAGAGGCAACGTCTTATTACTAAACCCTAATTCCGATCGCATTCCTATCCGTAGGGCGTAATAGCGAGAACACATGATAGGGTGAAAACCGAAGTCCCAGGTTTCCCTTTATATTGTTTATCCCATGTATTTACATTCCGTGACAACCCATCTATCGATTCGGGCTAGCTCACCCCTATGGTGAATTGGTTCCTCTTAGAAACAAGCACAACCATGCCTCCCTGTGTTAGAACCCCAAGCCACACTATATCACCGTGCGCTTGCGGTACAAATATTTTAAATCTGGTATACCCCATCATATTGCGACTTGCATGACCACAAACCGGGGGGACACCAAGCTTTATGGCGCCGTTGCCGGGGAGGCAACGTGCTTGTTAATTTTAGGACCTTCGAACCCTTGAGTCTAGCTCATATCCCTATCTTGCGATAATATTCGCATTCTTCTTTTTCATTTTTATTTTTCTAATTTTTATTTTCTATTTTTATCTGTTTCTATCCCACACTTGCTTCACGGGTGTTTGTTAATTTCCATGCGCAGGAACACAAGGAGTCTTGACGACTTGATTCCTGTTGATCCGGAGATAAACGCCACCCTTAGGCGTCTGGCCGCAGAGAAGAGAAGAAGAGAAGAGTCTGAAGCCATGTGGGAGAATACCCCACAGTATAAATCCCTGCTGAAGTACAAGATGCCTTCCATCGGTTCCACCTCCTCCATCCGACCACCTGCTATTACAGCACAGAGCTTCAAGCTTAAACCGTCACTAGTGACGTGGATCCAGCAGGATCAATTCTCTGGGGCACCCATAGAGAGCCCTATTGAACATCTGGACTCCTTCCTCGAGAAGTGTGACACATTCAGGATTAATGGTGTCACCGCTGAAGCAATCCTTCTGAAGCTATTCCCCTTCTCTCTGCAGGATAAGGCCAAGCAATGGCTTAGGGGAAAGGACCCGAACACTTTCAACACCTGGGAGAAGCTCTCGAATGTGTTCTTGACTAAGTTCTTCCCTCCGAGGAAAATGATGAAGCTGAGGAGTGAGATCTCCTCCTTCTCCCAGGCCAGTCACGAGTCCCTGCATGAAACTTGGACGAGATACAAAGAGATTCAGCGGAGATGCCCTCATCACGAGCTTCTAAAGTGGCAGATTATTAATCTGTTCTATAACGGGCTGAGGGATGACTTGAAATCTTCGATGGACGTCGCGGCTAGGGGTCCTTCATGTCTAGAAGTGAAGAAGATGCCAGGAACATATTAGAAAATATGGCATCAAACAATGAGCGGTGGTGTGACGAGCGTGCAACACCTAGATCTGGAGGCATTCATAAAGTCGAGGACGTTGACAAGTTGTCTAGCAAATTTGATTTGCTATCGACCCAGATCTCAGTGCTCATGGTATGAGCTGGTGGTGCAGGCACCCAACAAGTATCAATGGTGGAAGCGGAAGTCCTGGGAGACTTCGAGGGTGGTGACATTTCACCACCGGTGGATCAAGCTAGCGCAGTTTTCTTCAACCCTATGGGTAATGCGCCGTATCCACCCCGGACTAGCTCCAACCCGGTTTATTCTTCAAATAATCGAAACCACCCCAATTGTCACGCCCCGCTTCCCTAAAATGGAGGCGAGACGTGAGAAGGTCCGCTCAAGCGTGGAGCTGTGAAGCTGCACGCCCGATAAGCGTCAAATTAGTATAAGCAGTTCCCTGTAAATGCAAAAGGAACAGCAACAATAATAATAATAGAATGAGACGGATATGAAATAACCAATCCCAAAGTTTGTCCACAAAATATTCAACATCACAGAAAAGCCACCAGGCTAGCAGGAAAGAGTCTAAGGCCCAGAACAAGGCCAAACAAAAACACAAACATAACAGAGTATCAAACTAGGTGCCACGCACCGACAACTAAGCAGTCTAACAGAAGAAGCTAAACGAAGACACTAAGACTGATCCCCAGTGTCAACAAAGTCCTCGATCAACGCGGGTTCTGACTTAGCGTCAGCGAACACCACGTCCTCAGTAAGTAACTCAGGCTCGGGCTCTAACAAGTGTCACCCAAAAGAGAAAATTGGCACATGTCAGCAAGTCGAAAGACTTGTGCAAGGAAACAGAAGAAAGGTAAACTAGCAACCTAGCAGTTAAAGTATGGTGCATGGCCAGTAAAGTAAGGTGGTAACAAGTAAAGTAAAGTAGCAAGTATCAAGTGGTAGGGGTGACTGACATGCAATGTCAAGTACGAGTAAAGTACAAGGGATCACTCAACGAGTGCCCTATTGCCCGCAGGCTGTGTTCAAGTATCAAGTACAAGGGATCACTCAACGAGTGCCCTATTGCCCGCAGGCTGTGTTGAGCTCGTCTTCTGGAACACGAGCCAGAAAGTGTATTTGACATAGGATTGTGCCCACGCAAGGTTGGTGCCTAGCCGGAACAAATAGTACAAGTATGTAGCGAAGCTACGCAATCACGATGAGTATTCAAGCATGCAATGACATGAGCAAATATTCGCGTACCGTTAATTGTATTTAAACGTGACAGGCAAAATGTGATGACATGAACATATTCGCGTACCGTTAATTTAAATTAAACATGACAGTTAAAATGCAATAGCAGTTAAGGATGCATGGATGACATGAACAGTTAATACGCGTACCGTTAATTGAAAGTAAACGTGACATACAAGCATGATGAGGGTGACGGACCAAGCTTCGTTGTCAAGCTAGGTCAATGGCGTCCAGACGGCTATCCTTTCACCGTCTAGTCTCTTTTACGCTAAAGCAAGGCGATGGCCTAAGATATGGCCCAAATCAAGAGATGCAAGTTTCACTTGCCTGATACCGAGATTGACGAGCAATGAAGATCGTCACACAAGCTAACTATGGAATGGATCACTGTTATGGCAAAACAATCATTAGCACAATGATTCTAAATAGGTTTCTTATTAGAACCCTAATCATCTAACAATCCATTATATAGGGTTTCACAATGTCGATGTGGGTTATGCTAAAACTAAAGGAATCGAGTATTACCGTGAAGAAGCGGAGGAACGATGCCGAGCAACCACGGCAACGGAAGAACGATCCGGCTCAGATCTGGAAATGATGGAAAAATCTGGAGAAATGGGTTTTGATGTGGATTTTGGGGGTTTGATGAAGGTTTGGGGAAGATGGAAGGTGGGTTGTGACAAGGGAGGGTTTGGATGATGAAGGATGAGCTTGGGATGAAGGTTTAATGGTTTGAGGAAGATGGGGGATCAATGGGGAAGAAATTAGGGTTTTAGGTCGTGAGGGAGGAGAAGAAAACGTTTGGAGGGGTATTTATAGAGTTTTGGTGGCGGCTAGGGCAAAACTAGGGTTTCATGCACTGCTTAGTCGGTCAAAGAACAACCACTGACCGACTAGTTTGGGAACTAGTCGGTCGGTTGACCAACGCAGACCGACTAAGTGTAAACAGTAGCTCCAGTCGAAATCCTGAACTAAGAGTTAGTCGGTTAAAGAACAACTACTGACCGACTAGTTTGACAACTAGTCGGTCGATGAACGTTCTTAGACCGACTAAGAGTAAACAATAACTCGACTGTACAGAGGAACTAAGAATTAGTCGGTCTAAGTACAAAACTTAACCGACTAGTTTGACAACTAGTCGGTCGAAAGATGAACTTAGACCGACTAAGAATGAACAGTACTGATACCTAAAATTAGTAGACGAGTTAATCGGTTAAAGAAGCATTGCTGACCGACTAGTTTGCAACCTAGTCGGTCAACCAACGTTCTTAGACCGACTAACGACAAACAGTAACTCTTGAGAAATTAACAAAGCCAACTAGTCGGTTCAAGAAGGTTTTCCGACCGACTGGATCGTCATCTAGTCGGTCAGTGCCCCTTCTTACACCGGCTAATGAGCACCAAAAGTTCCGATACGGAGCGCGGAGCTCCGGGATCGATTTCTAAGACTCCTAGGCTTGATCTAACAATAAGATATGACCGATACGAAGCCCGTCACGAATGACTCGCTCCAAACACGCCGACCGACGGAAGAATCTAGAGAATCACGACGAAACGAACGAAAATGAAAACTATGGAGACGGAAATGGAAATCACATTCAAGGAGAAGCAACCAAATATATATATATTTATAATAAAATCCCTACATGAAAAACCAGTCGTTACACCAATCTTAGCCATCGGGTGCCGTATCATCAGCCACCTCAGCAGCAGCAGCAGCTAGTATATCAGTCGCCTAGGCAACAGCAGCAACAGTATCAACATCAGCAGCAGCCTTCACAGGTGTACCAGAAGTATCAACCAAGGAACCAGCAGCCCATTCAGCAGCAGCAGCCATATGGCCAGTAGCGTGTTATCTCCCCGGTTGAGTCCCTCTTGACTCAGTACATTTCAAACCAGGAGAAGATCAATTTGAAGCTGGAAATGGGGTAGAGAGCTCTCACCGACCAAGTAGCCCAGTTGGGGTTGCAGGTGTCGAACCTTCAAAGTTCACAAAATCAATTTCCACCACAACCGGAAGTTAACCCGAGGGGGGAAAATCAGACTTTGGCACTAACACATGAAAATGCGAATGTGTCCGCTATCGTCTTGAGAAGCGGGACACAAATTCCCATAAGAGTGCCCACTAAGGAATCGAAAGCTCTGTTGGTCGTTGGGCGGCCAATTGAAAAATCGAAGGACGACGAAGCTCCGTCATCAAAGAATACGACTCCGAAGGAGTCCCTGAAGAAGAGAAGAAGAATGCAGAGGAGGAGAACCTTAGAGTATTCAAGCCCATTGTGCCTTTTCTACAATGGCTTGCCAAGGCTAAAATTGAGGAAAAATACGGCAAGTTCTTCGCTACGGTCAAGGATTTGAGTTTGCAGATCCCGGTCCTCGAATCCATAGAGACAATTCCCTCCTACGCAAAATTTTTAAATGACTTAGTGACGAGGGGTTCAAGAAAGGACAAGGTCGTTCTCCCGGCGGAATGTAGTGCTCTCATCCAGCGAGCGAATCCGCCCAAGCTAAAAGACCCGGGAAGCTTCTCCATTACTTGCACGATTGGGGAAGTAAAAATCCATCGGGCGCTCGTGGACTTAGGATCGAGCGTCATTTTAATTCCCCTGTCGCTATACATGAGAATAGGGATGGGAGACCTGGAGCCCACGGGTATGACACTTCAATTAGCCGATAGATCGGTCAAATACACGGTGGGAATTGTAGACGAGCTGCCCGTTAACGTCAATGGAGTACATGTGCCGGTAGACTTTGTGGTGATGGATATGCCCAAAGACACCCATACGCCCATCATCCTTGGACGGCCCTTTATGGCCACCACTGGCGTGCTGATAGATGTGAAGAAGGGGAAGTTATCCCTTAATGTTGGCAACGAACAGGTCGAGTTCGACTTGGGTTTATCTAAGAAGCACCCCCGGATGAAGCCGGTTGCAATATGCTGGATAAAGAAGAAGAAAGAGCTGTGGAAGCTGGGGCCTGGGAAATTCTCTCAAGCAACCCCCCCGACAGCTTGGGGGACCTTGAAGAGCATGACGGTCTGAGAAAGAAAGATGTTGCTGGGGAAGCGGATGCATCACGTACGATCCCTCCCGGATTCCAAAAAGCTCCTCCGACGAGGAAAAAGGGGAAAGATCCACCAATTCAAAATCTGAAGGGATGACAAACTTAGGGCATCACCCCCGTCCACCTTGAAGATCATCTACGGGCGTCGATCAAACGACATTAAACAAAAGCACTTTCTGGTAGGCAACCCATGCTCTAAACTTTCATCTTTGTTTTTAGTATTATTTTTAGCTTTATTTTTCCTATTTTGATAAATAAAACCAGCCATGGGAACTTTCGTCGAAGGACTTAGGCCATTTTTGGACTTTTGCAGGAAACAAGCCTCTAACCGATCGGGTGGGATGTATCAGAAAGTGGCATGTATCCGTTCATCCACGAACCGGTCGGGTGAAGCAAACTGAGACCGGGTGGCTGACCGTATTAAAAGAGCAGAAGTCTCGGAAAATTTGGGATTTAATCAACCGATCGGTTGATAAAATCTATGGTTGTGTGACTGACTGGGTGAGCTGCACAGAAGTCTCGGGAAAAATTGTGAAGCTGCCAACCGATCGGGTGAAAATTCACCCGATCGGTTCGCCTGTAGCCTCTTTTCAACAGAATTTTCGATATAATAACCAACCGATCGGGTGAAAATTCACCCGATCGGTTCGACTTAAACCCTATAAATACCCCAGCCCTCACCCGTTCATTTCTCCCTCACCCGATTTCGATCTCATTCGCCGTTTCGACTTCTCCGAGCTCCAACCGGCCCGATTCTTCCCCCAACCGACCTCCAACCTCCCTCAATCGATCTCTCCACTCCCTATTTCCTTCTCTCCATTGATCTCTCTCTCTCCCTCTTCCATTTAACCCTAGAAAAGCCCTAATTTCCGCCCGATCCCCCACCATTTTTGAAAATTTACTGAAAAGAAGTGACACGGCTTCACACTCCCTCTCATTGCGCTGCGTTGGGTGATCTACGACCGAGGATCGTCATCTCTACTGGGTAAATTCGCTCCTTAGCTTCATTTTCAATTTTGCCATAGTATTACTATTTTGCTCGTTTGCCTGTGTTTGTGTGCATTCATCATATCTTGCATACATTAGCATCACACACTCACATGGCTCGGGATCAAGATAAGGGTAACGGTATTATGCGTGAGGAGGGGTCGTCTCGCAAGAGACAAAAGACCACACGTCCACCACACTCACGCCCTCCTCCTACACCTCCTACATAACCCCAACCCCAACCCCAACCCAAACCTATCATCCCAGCTGAGGACCCTATGATGGGCCCGCATGGCTACCGTTTTTTGAGTCAGGAACAAAAAGATTTTTATCATAGACTCGATGCACGGGGGAACCTATCCACCAAATTCACCCATGCCCAAAAGCTTATCGATCTCGCTGTGTTCACCGAGGTCGAGACTCTCTTCGCCAATTTATGTTGGCTAGCTTTCCTGAATGCCACCGCGGTGTCCTACCCCTCCCTCACACTCGAATTCTTATCTTACCTTAAGTGTGAGTCGGGGTCGATCGTCGTTTTTAGTGTCCGAAACAAAACTGTCCGCACCCGCCTGGATACTATCAATCATATTTTCAGATTCCCCAATCCTGGTGTCACGCCCCGCTTCCCTAAAATGGAGGCGAGACGTGAGAAGGTCCGCACGAGAGAGGAGCTGTGAAGCCCCAAACCTGATAAGCGTCAATTTAGTATAAGCAGGTCCCTGTAATCGCAAAAGGAACAACAACAATAATAATAATAATGAGACGGATATAAAATACCAATCCCAGAGTTTGTCCACAAAATATTCAACATCACAGAAAAGCCACCAGGCTAACAGAAAAGAGTCTAAGGCCCAGAACAAGGCCAACAAAACAACACAAACATAACAGAGTATCGAACTAGGTGCCACGCACCGACAACTAAGCAGTCCAACAAAAGTAGCTAAACGACGACACTAAGACTGATCCCCAGTGTCAACGTAGTCCTCGATCAACGCGGGTCATGACTCAGCGTCAGCGAACACCACGTCCTCAGCACGTAACTCAGGCTCGGGCTCTAACATGTGTCACCCAAAAGAGAAAAGGGGCACATGTCAGCAAGTCGAAAGACTTGTGCAAGGAAACGGGAATAAAGGTAAACTAGCAACCTAGCAGTTAAAACATGGTGCATGGCAAGTAAAGTACGGTGGTAACAAGTAAAGTAAAGGAGAGTACAAGCGACAAGTGGTTGTTGTGATATGTAGTGTCAAGTAACAAGTGCAAGTACAAGGGATCACTCAACGAGTGCCCTTTGCCCGCAGGCTGGGTTCAAGTCATCAAGTACAAGGGATCACTCAACGAGTGCCCTTTGCCCGCAGGCTGTGTTGAGCTCGTCTTCTGGAACACGAGCCAGAAAGTGTATTAGGCAAAGATGGCATAGGATTATGCCCACGCAAGGTGGGTGCCTAGCCGGAACAATAGTACAAGTATGTAGCAAAGCTACGCAATCACAATGAGTATTCAAGCATGCAATGACATGAGCAGTTAATACGCGTACCGATAATTGTATTTAAACGTGACAGGCAAAATGCAATGACATGAACAGATATTCGCGTACCGTTCACTTAAATTAAACATGACAAGCAAAATGCAATAGCAGTTAAGGATGCATGGATGACATGAACATTTAATACGCGTACCGTTAAGGGAAAATAAACGTGACATTCAAGCATGATGAGGGTGACGGACCAAGCTTCGTTGTCAAGCTAGGTCAATGGCGTCTAAACGGCTATCCTTTCACCGTCTAGTCTCTTTTACGCTAAAGCAAGGTAAGTGGCCTAAAACATGGCCTAAATCAAGAGGTGCAAGTTTCACTTGCCTAGCACCGGGGATGACGACCACTTCGTCACACGGATGCCAAACTATGGGGAAATCACTGTTATGGGGGAACAATCATCAAACAACATGAAATTATATTAGGGTTTCATAAAAATACCAATAGGCTATGAAAACATAGAGGAATCGATTTCTTACCGAGAGGAAACGGAAGAAACACTCCGGAGAACCCTAGGATCAGATCTGGAAAAGATTGGAGAAGTTTGGGAGAATTAGGGTTTTGGGGGATTTGGGGATTTTGATGGATTTGATGAGATTTTGGGGAAGATGAGAGGTAGATAGAGTGGATGGATGGTTTGGATGATGATTCTAGGGCTTGGAATGAAGGATTGAAGCTTGGAGGAAGATGGGGGGCTCAAGGGGGAAGATTTTAGGGTTTTGGGTCGTGTTGGGGAAGAAGAAAACGTTTGGGTTGGGTATAAATAGGTTGGACTGGCGGCTGCCCAGAAATTAGGGTTTCAACACTGCTTAGTCGGTCAAAGAGCAACCACTGACCGACTAGTTTGGCAACTAGTCGGTCGGTCGACCAACGCAGACCGACTAAGCGCAAACAGTAACTTCTGAACGAAAATAGGATTCTAGAGTTAGTCGGTCCATGAACAAATACTGACCGACTAGTTTAGCATCTAGTCGGTCAATGAACGTTCTTAGACCGACTAAGAGTAAACATTAGCTCAACTAAAATTAAGATGATGTGTTAGTCGGTTAAAGAAGCATTGCCGACCGACTAGTTTGCAACCTAGTCGGTCAACCAACGGTCTTAGACCGACTAACGATAAACAGTAACTCCTGAATATTTTTAGAAAGCCAACTAGTCGGTCCAAGAAGGATTGCCGACCGACTGGATCGTCATCTAGTCGGTCGGTGCCCCTTCTTATACCGGCTAATGAGCACAAAAAGTTCCGATACGGAGCACGGGGCCCCGGGATCGATTCCTAAGACTCCTAGGCTTGATCTAATAGTAAGATACGACCGTTATGAAGTCCGTCATGAATGACATACTTCAAAATCGACAATCCTAAGGAAGAAACGAGAAAATACGACGAATCGATCGAAAATGAAAGCTACGGAGACGAAAACCACACATGAGGAGAAAATCCACCAAAACATATAATATATTATAATAAATCCAGATACATGAAAAGCAGTCGTTACATCCTCCCCAACTTAAGAAAAATTCCGTCCTCGGAATTTCCAAATACTCACGAGTCCGGAAACAAAAGTGGTAAACGCTCTCACATCTCATCCTCATTCTCCCAAGTAGACTCTCCAGGTGAGCCGTGTCGCCACATCACCCTCATAAGATTGACAATCTTGTTCCGAAGCGATTTCTGACGCCTGTCCAGAATCTGCACTGGATGCTGGTCATACGTCATATCGGGGCGAACGGTAATCTCCTAAAAATCTACCGCATGAGACGGATCGCTAATGTATCGACGAAGCTGCGACACATGGAAAACATTGTGAACTCCTTCCAAAGATGGCGGCAAGGCCAAGCGATAAGCTACCTCGCCAACCCTCTGCAAAACGTCAAACGGTCCAATGTATCGCGGGCTCAACTTCCCATGCTTCCCGAAACGAATCACACCACGATTCGGGGAAATCTTCAAGAACACATGGTCGCCCGGCTGAAACTCCAAAGGACGACGTTTAGCATCCGCCCAATGCTTAAAACGGTCCTGAGCAATTCTCAACCTCTCCCGAATATTCCTGACGATCTCCACGGCCTCCACGATCATCTCAGGTCCCAACAACTCCCGATCACCAACGTCATCCCAACTCAATGGCGATCGACATTTCCTCCCATAAAGAGCGACGAAAGGCGCCATGCCAATACTCGCCTGGAAGCTGTTGTTGTAAGAGAACTCCACCAAATGTATATGGTCCTCCCACGAACCCTTGAAATCCAACATGCACGCCCTCAGCATGTCTTCCAAAATCTGAATCGTCCTCTCAGACTGGCCATCCGTCTGCGGATGGTACGCCGTGCTGAAACTCAGACGCGTACCCAAGCTCTTCTGTAAACTCTGCCAGAACTGAGATGTGAATCTCGTGTCTCTGTCAGACACGATACTCACGGGGACTCCATGAAGTCGCACAACCTCCTGCACGATTCACGTTACATCACTATCCAAACTAGGAAAAGGAAATAAAACGGAGAGTAAAAGAATTTTACCTCCATATATCTCCTCGCTAGCGCCTCAGTGGACTGTCCCACTCGGAATGGAATAAAGTGCGCAGATTTGGTCAATCAATCTACGATCACCCAAATCGCGTCATTCTGCTTCGGACTCCGAGGTAGTCCAGTCACGAAATCCATAGTGATGTGTTGCCATTTCCACTCCGGAATCGGAATCGGTTGTAGAAACCCAGCCGTACGCTGATGCTCCGCCTTCACTTGCTGGCAAACCAAGCACTTGGCTACACTCCGAGCCACACTCCTCTTCATACCATGCCACCAATAATTCAGACGAAGATCCTGGTAAATCTTGGTGCCACCAGGATGCACAGAATACGGCGAACTGTGTGCCTCCACCATCAACTCCTCTCTGATATCCCCAGCTGGCACACACAACCTGGCTCCAAACCTCAGCGAGCCATCCTCATGAATCAAAAAGTCAGTCCGCAGACCGGCTTCCACCTGCTCCCGAATCCTTACCAGCTTCAGATCCTCAGCCTGGCCAGCCTTAATCCGATCCACGATCGTCGACTGTACCTGCATGTACATCAACGAAGGAGCCTCTCCAGGAAGACCAATCTCCACACCAGACTCGCAAAAATCCTGCTGCAATTTCCACTGCGAGGTCAAAATCATCACCGCTGGAAGCCTACTCAAAGCATCCGGAACCGCATTCACCTTGCCAGGGTGAAACTTCAGATCAATCTCATAATCCGACATAAGCTCCAACCATCGACGCTGTCGCATGTTGAGCTCCTTCTGAGTGAAAATGTACTTCAAGATTTTGTGATCGGTGAAAATCTTCACCTTCTCACTCAGCAGGAAGTGCCTCCAAATCTTAAGAGCAAACACAACGGCAGCCAACTCCAAATCATGCGTCGGATAATTCTTCTCATGAACCTTAAGCTGACGAGACGCATACACCACAACATGCCCGTGCTGATGCAACACACAACCGAGACCCTTACCAGAAGCATCGCAAAAGATCTCAAATCCACCGCTGCGATCAGGCACAACCAGAATAGGGGCAGTCGTCAACCTCTCCTTCAAAACGCCAAAAGCACCCTCACAATCACCCGACCAAACAAAAGCAACATCCTTCCGCGTCAACCTGGTCATCGGCTCAGCAATACGGGAAAAGTCCTTAATGAATCGCCGATAATAACCAGCAAGTCCAAGGAAACTCCGAATCTCAGACGCAGACGACGGAACAGGCCACTCCGTGATGGCCCTAATCTTCTCGGGATCCACTGAAATACCATCTCCAGTCACCACATGCCCAAGAAAAGCAACTCTATCCAGCCAAAACTCGCACTTCGAATACTTAGCATACAAACGATGCTTCCTCAAGATCTCCAACACCGTCCTTAAGTGCGAGGCATGCTCTTCCTCCGACTTCGAATAGATCAGAATGTCGTCAATAAAGATAACGACAAACTTATCCAAAAAGTCGTAGAAAATCAGGTTCATCAGATTCATGAAAACTGCCGGCGCGTTAGTTACGCCAAAAGGCATAACCACAAACTCATAGTGTCCATACTTCGTCCTGAACGCTGTCTTCGGAACATCATCCCGCTTCACCTTCAACTGATGGTAACCACTCCTCAAATCCAATTTTGAAAACACCCTCGAACCTCCAAGCTGATCAAAAACATCATCGATGCGAGGCAACGGGTATTTATTCTTAATGGTCACCGCATTCAACTCCCGATAGTCCACGCACATGCGATGCGAACCATCCTTCTTCTTCACCAGCAACACCAGTGCTCCCCACGGAGACACGCTAGGATTAATATAACCCTTCTGCAAAAGCTCATCCAACTGCTTCCGCAACTCTTCCAACTCTGCAGGTGCCATACGATACATCGCCTTCGAAATCGGCTGCGCACCTGGAACAAGATCGATAGAAAATTCCAAAGCCCGATCAGGCGGCAAACCAGACATCTCCTCGGGGAAGACGTCGCCAAAATCACGCACCACAGCTGGCCACTCCAACTCCATCTGCATAGCCACAGCCTCCACCGGCCTGGCCCGAAATCTGACATGACCAAGCGAACTGCTACCACGACTGAACTCAAACACTGGATGTCCGGGAATCTCGAACACCACCTTCTTCCTCCTGCAGTAAATCGTAGCATAGAAGCTCGCAAGCCAGTCCATCCCAAGAACTGCATCATAGTTGATGATGTCGTGGACAATGAAATCAGCAAAAAGCTCATGTCCACAGACCACCAACGATCAAGAATTGCAACCACGATGCACCGAGACCACGCCATTCCCTGTAACGATGTTCCAACTCTTGGGAAGAGGGGACGTCGACAAGGAATGCCTCTCCACGAAGCTCCGAGAAATAATGCACATCGATGCACCGGAGTCAAAGAGGACTCGTGCATGAAATGTGCAAACCAAAACCACACCTAATCAAACAATTAAAAATCAAACCCTAGTCTAGAAAACAACCATGCTCAAGCAAACAACATAATCTAACAATCAAAATCAGCTAGGAAAGTAACAGCTAGAGTGAGGATTACCTGCGATAACCTCATCCATAGCCTCACTCTCCGCAGCGGTCATCAAAAAGGCCTGCCCTCTCGGCGGAACAGCCTGCCGAAAGGCATGTCTCTGTGGAACAAGAGGCGCTCCACGTCCAACAGGCACAGGAGCTCGCTGCTGCAACGGTTGTGCTGCAATAGGAGCCCGCCAAGGCTGTCTCGACTTCGGACACTACAGGATGGTGTGGGCAGGATCTCCGCAGACAATGCACTGTCCTAGGAACCTCCTACAATGATCCCTGAGGTGTCCAGTCTTGCCACAGAAATGGCAAGTCTTCAGGATAGGCCCCCCTGGCCTCTTGAACTGCACCGGATGATTAGGCTTAAAACCAGGCCTAACCACCGCCCTGGCCTGCTCCATAGGCCTCTTCCCAGCTCCGGAAACATGTCCCTTCCTCTGATTCAAATTCAACTCTTGCCGCCTCGCAGCAACCAGAACCTTCTGATATGACTCCAGGTCAGAAGAGGTCACAAAGCTCTGAAGCTCCAAGGCAAGTCCCTGGAGAAATCGCTGAGCTTTCTCATCGGCATCCTACACCATCTTAGGTGCAAACCGACTGAGCCTCATGAACTCCTGGTGGTACTGATCCACCGACAAGCTCCCCTGCTTCAGATCTATAAAGCGCTGCAGCATCACCTACCGAGCAGCCTTCGGGAAGAACTCTCCATCGAATCTGGACTTGAAGGTAGCCCAGACGATCGGCTCCACCAACATCTTCTCTTCCGCATCCCACCAAATCCTGGCATTGTCCTTCAGCTGCCTCTTAGCCAAATCAACCCATCCAGCCGGGTTAATCTTCGCCATCGTCAGGTTATCCTCAATGTTCCTTATCCACTCGTCGACAGCCAGAGGACACTCAGATCCATCAAAATACGCGGGACCCAGCTCCCGAAATTGCTTCGCTCCCGGCTCAGAGCGAGGGGCATCCGGAAGAGCCCGGGCAGCTCGAGCAAGTGGAGCATTCTGGACTTGTAGGAGCACGCCCTGCTGCACTTGCATCATCTGGAGCATCATCCACATCATCTCACCGCTGGTGGGTTCCCGCTCAGGCTCCTCATCATGAGGGGCCGCACCACTACCCCCACGCGGGTGAAACGTCTTCCTGCCATCTAGTGACACAGAAAACAAATCAGATTAGACTCATAGCTTATGACTCGGATATCGAATTCATTTGTTGGACAATCTAATATTATTATTGTTATCCCTGATAATTGCAGTTACAGAGGGACCTGCATGGGCCACCACTAAAACCTGTCACGCCCCGCTTCCCTAAAATGGAGGCGAGACGTGAGAAGGTCCGCACGAGAGAGGAGCTGTGAAGCCCCAAACCCGATAAGCGTCAATTTAGTATAAGCAGGTCCCTGTAATCGCAAAAGGAACAACAACAATAATAATAATAATGAGACGGATATAAAATACCAATCCCAGAGTTTGTCCACAAAATATTCGACATCACAGAAAAACCACCAGGCTAACAGAAAAGAGTCTAAGGCCCAGAACAAGGCCAACAAAACAACACAAACATAACAGAGTATCGAACTAGGTGCCACGCACCGACAACTAAACAGTCCAACAAAAGTAGCTAAACGACGACACTAAGACTGATCCCCAGTGTCAACGTAGTCCTCGATCAACGCGGGTCCTGACTCAGCGTCAGCGAACACCACGTCCTCAGCAAGTAACTCAGGCTCGGGCTCTAACATGTTTCACCCAAAAGAGAAAAGGGGCACATGTCAGCAAGTCGAAAGACTTGTGCAAGGAAACGGGAATAAAGGTAAACTAGCAACCTAGCAGTTAAAACATGGTGCATGGCAAGTAAAGTACGGTGGTAACAAGTAAAGTAAATGAGAGTACAAGCGGCAAGTGGTTGTTGTGACATGTAGTGTCAAGTAACAAGTGCAAGTACAAGGGATCACTCAACGAGTGCCCTTTGCCCGCAGGCTGGGTTCAAGTCATCAAGTACAAGGGATCACTCTACGAGTGCCCTTTGCCCGCAGGCTGTGTTGAGCTCGTCTTCTGGAACACGAGCCAGAAAGTGTATTAGGCAAAGATGGCATAGGATTATGCCCACGCAAGGTGGGTGCCTAGCCAGAACAATAGTACAAGTATGTAGCAAAGCTACGCAATCACGATGAGTATTCAAGCATGCAATGACATGAGCAGTTAATACGCGTACCGATAATTGTATTTAAACGTGACAGGCAAAATGCAATGACATGAACAGATATTCGCGTACCGTTCATTTAAATTAAACATGACAGGCAAAATGCAATAGCAGTTAAGGATGCATGGATGACATGAACATTTAATACGCGTACCGTTAAGGGAAAATAAACGTGACATTCAAGCATGATGAGGGTGACGGACCAAGCTTCGTTGTCAAGCTAGGTCAATGGCGTCTAAACGGCTATCCTTTCACCGTCTAGTCTCTTTTACGCTAAAGCAAGGTAAGTGGCCTAAAACATGGCCGAAATCAAGAGGTGCAAGTTTCACTTGCCTAGCACCGGGGATGACGACCACTTCGTCACACGGATGCCAAACTATGGGGAAATCACTGTTATGGGGGAACAATCATCAAATAACATGAAATTATATTAGGGTTTCATAAAAATACCAATAGGCTATGAAAACATAGAGTAATCGATTTCTTACCGAGAGGAAACGGAAGAAACACTCCGGAGAACCCTAGGATCAGATCTGGAAAAGATTGGAGAAGTTTGGAAGAATTAGGGTTTTGGGGGATTTGGGGATTTTGATGGATTTGATGAGATTTTGGGGAAGATGAGAGGTAGATAGAGTGGATGGATGGTTTGGATGATGATTCTAGGGCTTGGAATGAAGGATTGAAGCTTGGAGGAAGATGTGGGGCTCAAGGGGGAAGATTTTAGGGTTTTGGGTCGTGTTGGGGAAGAAGAAAACGTTTGGGTTGGGTATAAATAGGTTGGGCTGGCGGCTGCCCAGAAATTAGGGTTTCAACACTGCTTAGTCGGTCAAAGAGCAACCACTGACCGACTAGTTTGGCAACTAGTCGGTCGGTCGACCAACGCAGACCGACTAAGCGCAAACAGTAACTTCTGAACGAAAATAGGATTCTAGAGTTAGTCGGTCCATGAACAAATACTGACCGACTAGTTTAGCATCTAGTCGGTCGATGAACGTTCTTAGACCGACTAAGAGTAAACAGTAGCTCAACTAAAATTAAGATGATGTGTTAGTCGGTTAAAGAAGCATTGCTGACCGACTAGTTTGCAACCTAGTCGGTCAACCAACGTTCTTAGACCGACTAACGATAAACAGTAACTCCTGAATATTTTTAGAAAGCCAACTAGTCGGTCCAAGAAGGATTGCCGACCGACTGGATCGTCATCTAGTCGGTCGGTGCCCCTTCTTATATAGGCTAATGAGCACAAAAAGTTCCGATACGGAGCGCGGGGCCCCGGGATCGATTCCTAAGACTCCTAGGCTTGATCTAATAGTAAGATACGACCGTTATGAAGTCCGTCACGAATGACATACTTCGAAATCGACAATCCTAAGGAAGAAACGAGAAAATACGACGAATCGATCGAAAATGAAAGCTACGGAGACGAAAACCACACATGAGGAGAAAATCCACCAAAACATATATTATATTATAATAAATCCAGATACATGAAAAGCAGTCGTTACACCTGGGGACGACGCTATCCGTCACCCCGGATTCCACCCTGATTTCGACGTCGATCAATTTTGGTTTCACCTCACCATACAAGGTCATTATCCTCGAGGCAAGGCCAAGGCCTCCTCTATCATTCACCCCATTTTCTGTCTGGCCCACCGAATCATACCTTGCATATTCTTCCCCAGGGATGAGTCCGGGACGGCGACTATCCCTGATCTTTTCATTTGTAGGTCATGACGTTTGATTTCATTCGTGCTGACGACGGGATCGCCTTCGAGTCCCCCCGCATTCCCATTCACGCTGGCGATTGGCTTATCCACAAATTGCTTGACATTAGCCGCGCCAGCAAGGGCAAACTTTGTGCGGGGGCCTCATTACTATCATAGCCTCATATCCCCAATATAGTGTCGTCATCCCCCGTGATTTCCCCTCTGCCCCAGGACCCTCATCCATAGATCTCGATTTCCTTCGACATATACACATGATCAAGCCCCGCCCCGATGGTCGTTTCACTTACCACTACGGACACCCCCCTGCTCCCTATACCATTCTGCCCAACCCAGCTCGCATGACTATCGCTATAGTGGCAGATTGGACATTCCCTCCCGATCCGGAGTTTATGGGGGGGTTACGTCTTCCATTCCTTCCCCAGGGTGCACCTAGACCACCTTCCCCTGCCGCCCACTTAGGCGAGCAAGATATCCCTGCGTCCCTGGGAGACTCCGGGGTTGGCCCCAGTCATACCATCCCAGCTCCTGGCCCTATCACTTTCGAGGCTCTGAGTGAGGCCATTTTAGGCCTAGCCTCTGGTGCCGGCATGACCACTAACGCTGGCACCACTTCCACCTCCTGTCCAGCCTCTACTTCTTTCATCCGCCGCGTCGCCTCCACTCACCTCGCTCTCGAGGCTGAGCTAGCTTTACTGCATGCTCGCGCTTCGTCCTCTACCCCCTCGGACCCATCCTCTTCGATCTTCTCTCACCCACGTTTCCTCTCACTTGAGAGGAACGTGTCTGCCATCCTCTGCATTCTCACCCACGTTCACGGACCACTTCCACCTACGCCACCATCACACTCTTCACCTCCACCATCATACTCTTCACCTCCCCCATCACATTCATCACCACACCCATCACCCCCTAGGCGACCATCCCCTCCCACCACCACTATTTCCATTCCTACCACTTCACCTCCACTCACGACCACCACCATCGCCCCCACAAATCCACCACCCTCCACTTCCGTCACCCCATACGTGCGCCACAAGAAATTGCAGGTGCGTTCGCGATCACTTCCCCCACCATCCTCTTCCATCGTCGTATGTACCCCATCTACCGTCGTATCCACCCCATCTACCACCGCTTTGGTCGACATTTCACTCCCACTCACCATCTCCACCACCACTCCACCCATTATTCACACCTCCACACCCACCGATCCATCACCTCGACCCTTTTCTCCACTTCTTCGCACACCCGTCACCTCTCCCGTCCACTCCCCGCCTCCCCCACATCTTCTACCGAGGAGGACGAGGACGATTCCTCTCATGCTTTTTGATTTCATTTTCTTTTCTGACCTCCCCCTTGCATATTTTTGCATTATCATGATCATATCTTATCGCTAGCATTGCCATGTCTAGCTTAGGGGAAGTCATTTTTTCTGTGTGTTGTTATTCGATGTTTTTATGGTGTGCTTGTTTATATTTGTCGTGTGATGTGATTTTCTATCTTTTATCTTCTATTTATTTGTCGTGTGGTGTGATTTTCTTTATTTTCCTTTTTCGTATGTGTGCTTTTCTTGTTTTGCATCTCTTCTTGAGTCGGTGCGTATTCCTCACATTTTCATTTCCCTCCCATATTCACTTTTATTGCATTGAGGGCAATGCAAGTTTCAGCTTGGGAGAGTCGCACTTCGTGCGTCGTTTTGTGTCTTTTTCTTTATTTTTGAGTCGTTTTCACCATGTTTTTCTTTTTCTTTCTTTCCTTTTTCTCCTCTCTCTCCTAGAGATGACCCCAAATAATGAATAGCCACAGAATCACACACACACCTAGCATGGCTTCGATAATCACATTCACTAACCCTATGAAGCTGAGTCCTCTTGCATTTCATGCATCGTGGGTCCATTTTGCTTTTTTGAGAGTCGTGTGTCGTGTCTAGCTTACGGTGTGCTTCTACTATGTGATTTTGATTTATATACATGTCCTGGAATGACCCCTAGACTATCATGTTTCGATTTGAATATGCGATATTTGCTTCTCCTGTCTGCTTCTATATGCATGCTATATTTATATCGTATATTTCATTTCGCATGTGTCGGGATTCCACAGTTAGGACTAGGATAACCCATTTGGCCTATTGACTGGTGCCCCGTCGGGCGCGGCTCTGCGCGCTGGATGTGTGCAATGATGCGAACAGGGACGTGGGAAATCTAAATATTTGTAACCGCAAGCGCACGGTGTTGTAGTGTGGCTTGGGGGTCGAACACAGGGAGGCGATGATGTGCTTGTGTCAAAGAGGATCAAAGTCACCCCATGGGCGAGCTAGCCCAGATCGATTGATGGGTTGTCACGGTAAAGAAATGCAAGGTGTAGACAATATGAAGGAAAAACCAGGGACTTTGGTTTCGACCCCAACGAGCGACTCTCGACGATACGGCCTACGGGTACGAAGGCGATCGGAATTAGGGTCTAATGGTGAGACGTTGCCTTTGAAAGTGGTACTGGCATCCCATGGGCCCGATATTCCGGTCGGTGCCCAGGATGATATGCCGTACTTCCCGGGTTCAATCAGTGGGCACTACCGTGACCATTAACACTGATCGACTCCGGGAGCACAAAGCACGCAACGATAACTCCCAACGTCTCATCCTGTCGCTCCCGCGTGCTAGGATTCGGCGTTTACGCTAAGGGCGTGAGCTATGGCTAGGGAGTCAACCGCCAAGTTTATTCCCCCTTGGCCCAACGGTCAAAGGCGGTCTTTTTCCCGCCGATGACAATAAAACACCCCGTGTAACCGTTAGATTCCTAATCCCTATCGATTTCCTAACCCTATGGACGCATCGGGGAGAGCCCCCGAAGGGGTTTTGTCACGCCCCGCTTCCCTAAAATGGAGGCGAGACGTGAAAAGGTCCGCACGAGAGTGGAGCTGTGAAGCCCCAAACCCGATAAGCGTCAATAAAACAGAAGCAGGTCCATGTAACCACAAACGGAACAACAATAATAACACAAGGAGAGACAGAAATAAAATCTCAAATCTCAGAATTTGTCCAACATGAAAATTAAGTTCAACATCCAGAAAAGCCACCAGGCTAAAAGAAGGAGTCTAAAGGCCCAGAACAAGGCCAACATGGACAACATAACAAAGTATAGGTGCTGCGCACCGACAACTACATCAGTCTAAAACAAAAAGGGGAAAGCTCAACGAAGACACTAGGATTGGTCCCCAGTGTCCACGTACTACACGCCAAACACAGGCTCGGGCTCGGCGTCAGCAAACACCTCGTCCTCAACAATGAACTCAGGCTCAGGATCTAACATGTGTCACCCAAAATAGTAAAGGGGCACATGTCAGCAAGTCTAAAAGACGTGGGCAAGGAAACTGAAAGTAAGGCAAACTAACAACCTAACAGTTATAGTATGCATGACATGGCGGTTATGGTATGAGTACACATGTAAGACATGGGGAAATAATAAGTGCAAGAGAACAATTTATCAAGGCATGACAGGAGTAGCCAAGCTACTAACAATCTCAATTTTTTCACTAGTCACGTTTCACGTTGTTTGTAGATGTTTACGCCTTACAGCTGAACGGTTGACATTCACACTGATTGGCCGCTTAACACTACCCCAGAACCTAGAGTTTACGCCTTACAACTACAGTTGCTGATCGGGCAGACTCCCAGTTGAATGGCCGCTTAACTCTTACCCCAATACCCACGTGTAAACGAGCCAGGGTCCATGTACACGAGCTCAGTAAATGAGCCAGGGTTGCCCCGCACAAGAGCTCATTTCCTGGATCATAACCAGGAGCGTATTTCATTTGGCATAGGGGTGCACCTAGCCTCAATCATCACAAGGTGTAGCGGAGCTACGCAATCACGGGAACTCGTAAAGAATGCAATAACATGACAATTAATTCGCGCACCGTTAATGGAACTTAAACATGACATGGTAGTTGTGCAACATGATAAATGTCGGATCTAGCTTCGTTGTCAAGCTAGTTCCTAAAATTGCGCCTAGGCGAGTATCATTTCGTCGCCTAGTCTCTTTTACGCCTACAACAAGCAAATGGCCTAAGACATGGCCCAAAACCCTAAGTGGCAAGTTTCACTTGCCTAGCACCGAGGATGACGATCACGAAGGTTCGTGTAACGACTGCTTTTCATGTATCTGGATTTAATATAATATAATATATGTTTTGGTGGATTTTCTCCTCATGTGTGGTTTTCGTCTCCGTAGATTTCATTTTCGATCGATTCGTCGTATTTTCTCGTTTCTTCTTTAGGATCGTCGATTTCGAAGTATGTCACTCGTGACGGACTTCATAACAGTTGTATCTTACTATTAGATCAAGCCTAGGAGTCTTAGGAATCGATCCCGGGGCCCGCGCTCCGTATCGGAACTTTTCTGTGCTCATTAGCCGGTATAAGAAGGGGCACCGACCGACTAGATGACGATCCAGTCGGTCGGCAATCCTTCTTGGACCGACTAGTTAGCTTTCTAAATTTCTCAGGAGTTACTGTTTATCGTTAGTCAGTCTAAGAACGTTGGTTGACTGACTAGGTTGCAAACTAGTCGGTCAGCAATGCTTTTTGAATCGACTAACTCAACATCTTATTTTTGTATCAGTTACTGTTTACTCTTAGTCGGTCTAAGAACGTTCATCGACCGACTAGATGCAAAACTAGTCGGTCAGCACTTGTTCATGGACCGACTAACTCTAGAATCCTATTTTCGTCCAGGAGTTACTGTTTGCACTTAGTCGGTCTGCGTTGATCGACCGACCGACTAGTTTACAAACTAGTCGGTCAGTGGTTGCTCTTTGACCGACTAATTAGTGTTGAAACCCTAATTTCTGGGCAGCCGCCAGCCTAACCTATTTATACCCAACCCAAACGATTTCATCTTCTCCAACACGACCCAAAACCCTAAAAACTTCCCCCTTCAGCCCCCATCTTCCTCCAAGCTTCAATCCTTCATTCCAAGCCCTAAATCCATCATCCAATCCATCCATCCACTCTTTCTACCTCTCATCTTCCCCAAAATCTCACCAAATCCATCAAAATCCCCAAATCCCCCAAAACCCTAGTTTCCCCAAACTTCTCCATTTGCTTCCAGATCTGATCCTAGGGTTCCCCGGAGTGTTACTTCTGCCTCCTCTCGGTAAGAAATCGATCTACCGTTGTTTTCATATCCTATTGTAATTTTTATGAAACCCTAATAAAATACTTGTGTTTTGATGATTGTTCCCCATATCAGTGATTCCCCGTAAGCTAGCATTCGCGGAAACGAACTTTCGTAACCGTCATCCCCGGTGATAGGCAAGTGAAACTTGCATCTCTTGATTTAGGCCATGTCTTAGGCCATTTACCATGCTTTAGCGTAAAAGAGACTAAACGGTGAAAGGATAGCCGTTTAGACGCCATTGACCTAGCTTGACAACGAAGCTTGGTCCGTCACCCCCATCATGCTCATATGTCACGTTTACTTTAAATTAACGGTACGCGAATATGTTCATGTCATTGCATTTTGCCTGTCACGTTTAAATTACATTAACGGTACGCAATTATCTGTTCATGGCATTGCATAGTGATTATTCATCGTGATTGCGTAGCACACGCTACAATACTATGTTTCCTGGCTCGTGTTCCAGAAGCGAGCCCTGTAGTTGCTAACCCCAACGCTCGGATACCGGCTAGGTGTACTCCTATGCCATACACACACTTATTTTCCTGGCTCGTGACCAGAAGCGAGCATAATGAGTTGCTAACCACAACGCTTGACACATGTGGGTGGGGTAAGAGATAAGCGGACTGAGCCCGAGTTGGCTTGATCAGCCACTCCGGCCAACAGGTGAAATCTCTAGTGTTTAAGTGATTGATAGTGATAGAGATAAACGAGTTGGCCAGCAAGTGGACTCTCTATGCACTAAGTGTTAAGTGATGAGTGATAAGTGATAAGTGTTAAATGATAAGTGACTAGTGAATTGGTAGCTTTTGCTACATCGTGAGTGCTTGCCTCTCTTTTAAACTGTTGCATCATATTCAACTGCCATGCCATTGTTTAACATTTAAATGCTAGGTTGTTAGTCACTTTCAGTTTCCTTGCCCAAGTCTTTTTAGACTTGCTGACATGTGCCCCTTTCTCTTTTGGGTGACGCATGTTAGACCTTGAGCCTGAGCTGCTTGCTGAGGGTGAGGTGTTTGCAGACGCCGAGCTTGCGCCCGTGTTGGACGGGGAGTACGTGGACACTGGGGACCAGTCCTAGTGTCTTCGTGGTGTTTTACCTTTGTTAGACAGTTGTTTTGTTGTCGGTGCGTAGCACCTTTACTCTGTTAAGATGTTGCTTTTGTTTGGCCTTGTTCTGGGCCCTTAGACTCTTTCTTTTAGCCTGGTGGCTTTTCTGTGATGTTGGATATATTGTGGACAAACTTTGGGATTGGTATTTCATATCCGTCTCATACTATTATTATTATTGTTGTTGTTTCGATTGCAATTACAGGGACCTGCTTATACTAAATTGACGCTTATCGGGTTTGGGGCTTCACCGCTCCACTCCCGTGCGGACCTTTTCACGTCTCGCCTCCATTTTAGGGAAGCGGGTCGTGACAGGTTTTAGTGGTGGCCCATGCAGGTCCTCTGTAACTGCGATTATCGGGATAACAATAATAATGCAAGATTGTCCAACAAATAAGTTCGACATCTGAGCCCTAAGCTGTGAGTCTAATTGTTTCGTTTTCTGCGTCATTAGATGGCAGGAAGGCGAATCACCCGTGGTGGTGGTAGTGGTGCGCCCCCTCATGACGAGGAGCCTGAGCGGGAGCCCACTAATGGAGAGAAGATGCGGATGATGTTGCAGATGATGCAAGTTCAGCAGGGTGTGCTCCTGCAGGTGCAGAATGCTCCGGTGACTCGAGCTGCTCGGGTGGTGGAAGCCCCTCGCCCTGAGCCCGGGGCGAAGCAGTTCAGAGAGCTGGGTCCTGCGTATTTTGATGGAACCGAAGGTCCACTAGCTGCTGATGAATGGATGAGGAATATCGAGGACAATCTGAAGATGTCCAAGGTCAACGAGGTTAGTTGGGTTGACTTGGCAAAGCGCCAGCTAAAGGATAACGCCAGGAACTGGTGGGATGCTGAAGAAAAGATGTTAGTGGAGCCGATCGTCTGGGCTACCTTCAAGGCCAGATTTGATGGTGAGTTCTTCCCGAAGGCTGCCAGGGAAGAGATGCTGCAGCGTTTTATCGATCTGAAGCAGGGGAACTCGTCGGTGGACATGTACCACCAGTAGTTCATGAGGCTGAGTCGGTTTGGGCCGAAGATGGTGCAGGACGCTGAGGAGAGAGCTTAGAGGTTCCTGCAGGGACTTGCTTCGGAGCTCCAGAGCTTTGTGACCTCTTCTGACCGGGAATCTTATCAGAAGGTTTTGGTCGCTGCCAAGAGGCAGGAGCTTCTTGTGAACCAGAGGAAGGGGTCTATTGTTGGTGCTGGGAAGAGGCCTTTGGAACAGGCGAGAGCTGTGGTTAGGTCTGGATTCAGGCCGAACCCGCCTGTTCAGTTTAAGAGGCCAGGAGGGCCTGTTCGGAGGACTTGCCATTTCTGTGGTAAGGAGGGCCATATCAAGGAATCGTGTAGGAAGTTCTTGGGGCAATGTATTATCTGTGGAGATCCCGCCCATGCTATCCGGGAGTGCCCGAGGTTGAAGCAACCTTGGAGGACACCTATTGCTGCCCCGCCGTTGCAGCAGAGAGCCCCGATGCCCGCTGGTCGTGGGGTGCCCCTCATTCCGCAGAAGCAGGCTTTTCAGCAGGCCGCTCCGCCGAGGAGGCATGCATTTCTGATGACTGAGGAGGAGGTTTTGGCCATGGATGAGGTCATTGCAGGTAACTTTCGATCTAGATTGTTCCTTCCTTAATTAATTGATTGTTAAATTATGTGAATGCTTGTGTATGGTGTTGCTAGAGTAAGATTTGATTGATTAGACTATTTGTTAGGTGTGGTTTTGGTTTGCACGTTCCCTGCCCGAGTCCTCTTTGACTCTGGTGCATCGATGTGCATTTTGGCCCAGGGCTTCGTGGAGAAGCATTCCTTGTCGACGTCCCCTCTCTCCAAGAGTTGGAACATCGTTACAGGGAATGGAGTAGTCGCGGTGCATTGTGGATGCAGTCCTTGCTCTGTGGTGGTTTGTGGACATGAGCTTTATGCTGATTTTATTGTCCACAACATCACCAACTACGATGCGGTCTTTGGGATGGATTGGCTTGCGAGCTTCTATGCTACGATCGACTGCAGGAGGAAGAAGGTGATCTTCGAGATTCCCGGACATCCAGTGTTCGAGTTCAGTTGTGGTAGCAGTTCGCTTGGTCCTGTCAGATTTCGGGCCAGGCCGGTGGAGGCTGTGGCTATGCAGATGGAGCTGGAGTGGCCAGCTGTGGTGCGAGATTTTGGCGACGTCTTCCCCGAGGAGATGTCTGGTTTGCCGCCCGATCGAGCTTTGGAATTTTCTATCGATCTTGTTCCAGGTGCGCAGCCGATTTCGAAGGCGCCATATCATATGGCACCTGTAGAATTGGAGGAGTTGCGGAAGCAATTGGATGAGCTTTTGCAGAAGGGTTATATTAATCCTAGTGTGTCTCCGTGGGGAGCACCGGTGTTGCTGGTTAAGAAGAAGGATGGTTTGCGTCGCATGTGCATGGACTATCGGGGATTGAATGTGGTGACCGTTAAGAATAAATACCCGTTGCCTCGCATCGATGATATTTTTGATCAGCTTGGAGGTTCGAGGGTGTTTTCTAAATTGGATTTGAGGAGTGGTTACCATCAGTTGAAGGTGAAGAAGGATGATGTTCCGAAGACAGCGTTCAGGACGAAGTATGGACACTATGAGTTTGTGGTTATGCCCTTCGGCGTAACTAACGCGCCCGCAGTTTTCATGAATCTGATGAACCTGATTTTCTACGACTTTTTGGATAAGTTTGTCGTTATCTTCATCGACGACATTCTGATCTATTCAAAGTCGGAGGAAGAGCATGCCTCGCACTTAAGGACGGTGTTGGAGATTTTGAGGAAGCATCGGTTGTATGCTAAGTTTTCGAAGTGCGAGTTTTGGCTGGATCGAGTTGCTTTTCTCGGGCATATGGTGACAGGAGATGGTATTTCAGTGGATCCCGAGAAGATTAGGGCCATTAGGGAGTGGCTTGTTCCGTCGTCTGCGTCTGAGATTCGGAGTTTCCTTGGACTTGCCGGTTATTATCGGCGATTCATTAAGGACTTTTCTCATATTGCTGAGCCGATGACCAGGTTGACGCGGAAGGATGTTGCTTATGTTTGGTCGGGTGATTGTGAGAGTGCTTTTGGTATTCTGAAGGAGAGGTTGACAAGTGCCCCTATTCTTGTTGTGCCTGATCGCAGCGGTGGATTTGAGATCTTTTGCGATGCTTCTGGCAAGGGTCTCGGTTGTGTGTTACATCAGCACGGGCATGTTGTGGCGTATGCGTCTCGTCAGCTTAAGGTTCATGAGAAGAATTATCCGACGAATGATTTGGAGTTGGCTGCCGTTGTGTTTGCTCTTAAGATTTGGAGGCACTTCCTGTTGAGTGAGAAAGTGAAGATTTTCACCGATCATAAAAGCTTGAAGTATATTTTCACTCAGAAGGAGCTCAACATGCGACAGCGTCGATGGTTGGAGCTTATGGCGGATTATGAGATTGATTTGCAGTATCACCCTGGCAAGGTGAATGTGGTTCCAGATGCTTTGAGTAGGCTTCCAGCGGTGATGATGTTGACCTCGCAGTGGAGATTGCAGCAGGATTTTTGTGAGTCTGGCGTGGAGATTGTTCTTCCTGGGGAGGCTTCGTCGTTGATGTACATGCAGGTACAGTCGACGATCGTGGATCGGATTAAGGCTGGCCAGGCTGAGGATCCAAAGCTGATGAAGATTCGGGAGCAGGTGGAAGCCGGTCTGCGGACTGACTTTTTGATTCATGAGGATGGCTCGCTGAGGTTTGGAGCCAGGTTGTGTGTGCCAGCTGGGGATATCAGAGAGGAGCTGATGGTGGAGGCACACAGTTCGCCGTATTCTGTGCATCCTGGTGGCACCAAGATGTACCAGGATCTTCGTCTGAATTATTGGTGGCATGGTATGAAGAGGAGCGTGGCTCGGAGTGTAGCCAAGTGCTTGGTTTGCCAGCAAGTGAAGGCGGAGCATCAGTGTACGGCCGGGTTGCTACAACCGCTTCCGATTCCGGAGTGGAAATGGCAACACATCACTATGGATTTCGTGACTGGACTACCTCGGAGTCCGAAGCAGAATGATGCGATTTGGGTAATCGTGGATCGGTTGACCAAATCTGCGCATTTTATTCCGTTCCGAGTGGGACAGTCCACTGAGGCACTGGCGAGGAGGTATATGGAGGAGGTCGTGCGACTTCATAGAGTCCCCGTGAGTATCGTGTCGGACAGAGACACGAGGTTCACATCTCAGTTCTGGCAGAGTTTGCAGAAGAGCTTGGGTACGCGTCTGAGTTTTAGCACGGCGTACCATCCGCAAACGGATTGCCAGTCTGAGAGGACGATTCAGATTTTGGAAGACATGCTGAGGGCGTGCATGTTGGATTTCAAGGGTTCGTGGGAGGACCATCTGCATTTGGTGGAGTTCTCCTACAACAACAGCTTCCAGGCGAGTATTGGCATGGCGCCTTTCGCCACTCTTTATGGGAGGAAATGTCGATCGCCATTGAGTTGGGATGACATTGGTGATCGGGAGTTGTTGGGACCTGAGATGATCGTGGAGGCCATGGATATCGTCAGGAATATTCGGGAGAGGTTGAGAATTGCTCAGGACCGTTTTAAGCATTGGGCGGATGCTAAACGTCGTCCTTTGGAGTTTCAGCCGGGCGACCATGTGTTCTTGAAGATTTCCCCGAATCGTGGTGTGATTCATTTTGGGAAGCGTGGGAAGTTGAGCCCGCGATACATTGGACCGTTTGACGTTTTGGAGAGGGTTGGCAAGGTAGCTTATCGCTTGGCCTTGCCGTCGTCTTTGGAAGGAGTTCACGATGTTTTCCATGTGTCGCAGCTTCGTCGATACATTAGTGATCCGTCTCATGCGGTGGATTTTTCGGAGATTACCGTTCGCCCCGATATGACGTATGACCAGCATCCATTGTAGATTCTGGACAGGCGTCAGAAGTCGCTTCGGAACAAGATTGTCAATCTTGTGAGGGTGATGTGGCGACACGGCTCACCTGGAGAGTCTACTTGGGAGAATGAGGATGAGATGCGAGAGTGTTTCCCACTTTTGTTTCCGGACTCGTGAGTATTCGGAAATTCCGAGGACGGAATTTTTCTTAAGTTGGGGAGGATGTAACGACTGCTTTTCATGTATCTGGATTTAATATAATATAATATATGTTTTGGTGGATTTTCTCCTCATGTGTGGTTTTCGTGTCCGTAGATTTCATTTTCGATCGATTCATCGTATTTTCTCGTTTCTTCATTAGGATCGTCGATTTCGAAGTATGTCACTCGTGACGGACTTCATAACAGTTGTATCTTACTATTAGATCAAGCCTAGGAGTCTTAGGAATCGATCCCGGGGCCCCGCGCTCCGTATCGGAACTTTTCTGTGCTCATTAGCCGGTATAAGAAGGTGCACCAACCGACTAGATGACGATCCAGTCGGTCGGCAATCCTTCTTGGACCGACTAGTTAGCTTTCTAAATTTCTCAGGAGTTACTGTTTATCATTAGTCGGTCTAAGAACGTTAGTTGACCGACTAGGTTGCAAACTAGTCGGTCAGCAATGCTTCTTGAACCGACTAACTCATCATCTTATTTTTGTATCAGTTACTGTTTACTCTTAATCGGTCTAAGAACGTTCATCGACCGACTAGATGCTAAACTAGTCGGTCAGCACTTGTTCATGGACCGACTAACTCTAGAATCCTATTTTCGTCCAGGAGTTACTGTTTGCACTTAGTCGGTCTGCGTTGATCGACCGACCGACTAGTTTTCAAACTAGTCGGTCAGTGGTTGCTCTTTGACCGACTAACTAGTGTTGAAACCCTAATTTCTGGGCAGCCGCCAGCCTAACCTATTTATACCCAACCCAAACGATTTCATCTTCTCCAACACGACCCAAAACCCTAAAAACTTCCCCCTTCAGCCCCCATCTTCCTCCAAGCTTCAATCCTTCATTCCAAGCCCTAAATCCATCATCCAATCCATCCATCCACTCTTTCTACCTCTCATCTTCCCCAAAATCTCACCAAATCCATCAAAATCCCCAAATCCCCCAAAACCCTAGTTTCCCCAAACTTCTCCATTTGCTTCCAGATCTGATCCTAGGGTTCCCCGGAGTGTTACTTCTGCCTCCTCTCGGTAAGAAATCGATCTACCGTTGTTTTCATATCCTATTGTAATTTTTATGAAACCCTAATAAAATACTTGTGTTTTGATGATTGTTCCCCATATCAGCGATTCCCCGTAAGCAAGCATACGTGGAAACGAACTTTCGTAACCGTCATCCCCGGTGATAGGCAAGTGAAACTGGCATCTCTTGATTTAGGCCATGTCTTAGGCCATTTACCATGCTTTAGCGTAAAAGAGACTAAACGGTGAAAGGATAGCCGTTTAGACGCCATTGACCTAGCTTGACAACGAAGCTTGGTCCGTCACCCCCATCATACTCATATGTCACGTTTACTTTAAATTAACGGTACGCGAATATGTTCATGTCATTGCATTTTGCCTGTCACGTTTAAATTCCATTAACGGTACGCAATTATCTGTTCATGGCATTGCATAGTGATTATTCATCGTGATTGCGTAGCACACGCTACAATACTATGTTTCCTGGCTCGTGTTCCAGAAGCGAGCCCTGTAGTTGCTAACCCCAACGCTCGGATACCGGCTAGGTGTACTCCTATGCCATACATACACTTATTTTCCTGGCTCGTGACCAGAAGTGAGCATAATGAGTTGCTAACCACAACGCTCGACACATGTGGGTGGGGTAAGAGATAAGCGGACTGAGCCCGAGTTGGCTTGATCAGCCACTCCGACCAGCAGGTGAAATCTCTAGTGTTTAAGTGATTGATAGTGATAGAGATAAACGAGTTGGCCAGCAAGTGGACTCTCTATGCACTAAGTGTTAAGTGATGAGTGATAAGTGATAAGTGTTAAATGATAAGTGACTAGTGAATTGGTAGCTTTTGCTACATCGTGAGTGCTTGCCTCTCTTTTAAAATGTTGCATCATATTCAACTGCCATGCCATTGTTTAACATTTAAATGCTAGGTTGTTAGTCACTTTCAGTTTCCTTGCCCAAGTCTTTTTAGACTTGCTGACATGTGCCCCTTTCTCTTTTGGGTGACGCATGTTAGACCTTGAGCCTGAGCTGCTTGCTGAGGGTGAGGTGTTTGCGGACGCCGAGCTTGCGCCCGTGTTGGACGGGGAGTACGTGGACACTGGGGACTAGTCCTAGTGTCTTCGTGGTGTTTTACCTTTGTTAGACAGTTGTTTTGTTGTCGGTGCGTAGCACCTTTACTCTGTTAAGATGTTGCTTTTGTTTGGCCTTATTCTGGGCCCTTAGACTCTTTCTTTTAGCCTGGTGGCGTTTCTGTGATGTTGGATATTTTGTGGACAAACTTTGGGATTGGTATTTCATATCCGTCTCATACTATTATTATTGTTGTTGTTGTTTCGATTGCAATTACAGGGACCTGCTTATACTAAATTGACGCTTATCGGGTTTGGGGCTTCACCGCTCCACTCCCGTGCGGACCTTTTCACGTCTAGCCTCCATTTTAGGGAAGCGGGTCGTGACAGGTTTTAGTGGTGGCCCATGCAGGTCCTCTGTAACTGCGATTATCGGGATAACAATAATAATGCAAGATTATCCAACAAATAAGTTCGACATCTGAGCCCTAAGCTGTGAGTCTAATTGTTTCGTTTTCTGTGTCATTAGATGGCAGGAAGGCGAATCACCCGTGGTGGTGGTAGTGGTGCGCCCCCTCATGACGAGGAGCCTGAGCGGGAGCCCACTAATGGAGAGATGATGCGGATGATGTTGCAGATGATGTAAGTTCAGCAGGGTGTGCTCCTGCAGGTGCAGAATGCTCCGGTGACTCGAGCTGCTCGGGTGGTGGAAGCCCCTCGCCCTGAGCCCGGGGCGAAGCAGTTCAGAGAGCTGGGTCCTGCGTATTTTGATGGAACCGAAGGTCCACTAGCTGCTGATGAATGGATGATGAATATCGAGGACAATCTGAAGATGTCCAAGGTCAACGAGGTTAGTTGGGTTGACTTGGCGAAGCGCCAGCTAAAGGATAACGCCATGAACTTGTGGGATGCTGAAGAAAAGATGTTAGTGGAGCCGATCGTCTGGGCTACCTTCAAGGCCAGATTTGATGGTGAGTTCTTCCCGAAGGCTGCCAGGGAAGAGATGCTGCAGCGTTTTATCGATCTGAAGCAGGGGAACTCGTCGGTGGACATGTACCACCAGGAGTTCATGAGGCTGAGTCGGTTTGCGCCGAAGATGGTGCAGGACGCTGAGGAGAGAGCTCAGAGGTTCCTGCAGGGACTTGCTTCGGAGCTCCAGAGCTTTGTGACCTCTTCTGACCGGGAATCTTATCAGAAGGTTTTGGTCGCTGCCAAGAGGCAGGAGCTGCTTGTGAACCAGAGGAAGGGGTCTATTGTTGGTGCTGGGAAGAGGCCTTTGGAACAGGCGAGAGCTGTGGTTAGGTCTGGATTCAGGCCGAACCCGCCTGTTTAGTTTAAGAGGCCAGGAGGGCCTGTTCGGAGGACTTGCCATTTCTGTGGCAAGGAGGGCCATATCAAGGAATCGTGTAGGAAGTTCTTGGGGCAATGTATTATCTGTGGAGATCCCGCCCATGCTATCAGGGCGAACGGTAATCTCCGAGAAATCCACAGCATGATATGGGTCGCTAATGTATCGACGAAGCTGCGACACATGGAAAACATTGTGAACTCCTTCTAAAGATGGCGGCAAGGCTAAGCGGTAGGCTACCTCGCCAACTCTCTCCAGAATATCAAACGGTCCAATGTATCGCGGGCTCAACTTCCCTCGTTTCCCAAAGCGAATCACACCACGATTCGGGGAAATCCTCAGAAACACATGATCCCCAGGCTGAAACTCCAAAGGACGACGTTTAGCATCCGCCCAATGCTTAAAACGGTCCTGAGCAATCCTCAACCTCTCCCGAATGTTCCTGACAATATCCACGGCCTCCACAATTATCTCAGGTCCCAACAGCTCCCGATCACCAACGTCATACCAACTCAATGGCGATCGACATTTCCTCCCATACAGTGCGGCGAAAGGCGCCATGCCAAACTCGCTTGGAAGCTGTTGTTGTAAGAGAACTCTACCAGATGTAGATGGTCCTCCCACGAACCCTTGAAATCCAACATGCACGCCCTCAGCATGTCCTCCAAGATCTGAATCGTCCTCTCGGACTGGCCATCCGTCTACGGATGGTACGACGTGCTGAAACTCAGACGCGTACCTAAACTCTTCTACAAACTCTGCCAGAACTGAGATGTGAACCTCGTCTCTCTGTCCGACACGATACTCACGGGGACTCCGTGAAGTCGTACGACCTCCTGCACTATTCACGTTACATCACTATCTAAACTAGGAAAAGGAAATAAAAACGGAGAGTAAAAGAATTTACCTCCATATATCTCCTCGCTAGCGCCTCAGTGGACTGTCCCACTCGGAACGGAATAAAGTGCGTAGATTTGGTCAATCGATCTACGATCACCCAAATCGCGTCATTCAGCTTCGGACTCCGAGGTAGTCCAGTCACGAAATCCATAGTGATGTGTTGCCATTTCCACTCTGGAATCGGAAGCGGTTGTAGCAACCCGGCCGTACGCTGATGCTCCACCTTCACTTGCTGGCAAACCAAACACTTAGCTACACTCCGAGCCACACTCCTCTTCATGCCATGCCAGCAATAGTTCAGACGAAGATCCTGTTACATCTTGGTGTCACCAGGATGCACAGAATACGGCGAACTGTGTGCCTCCACCATCAACTCCTCTCTAATATCCCCAGCTGGCACACACAACCTGGCTCCAAACCTCAGCAAGCCATTATCATGAATCAAGAAGGCAGTCCGCAGACTGGCTTCCACCTGCTCCCGAATCTTCACCAGCTTCGGATCCTCGACCTGGCCAGCCTTGACCCGATCCACGATCGTCGAATGTATCTGCATACACATCAACGAAGAGGCCTCCCCAGGAAGAACAACCTCCACACCAGACTCGCAAAAATCCTGCTGCAATCTCCACTGTGAAGTCAAAATCATCACCGTTGTAAGCCTACTCAGCACATCAGGAACCACATTCACCTTACCAGGGTGATACTGCAAATCAATCTCATAATCCGCCATGAGCTCCAACCATCGACGTTGTCGCATGTTGAGCTCCTTCTGAGTAAAAATATACTTCAAGCTTTTGTGATCGGTGAAGATCTTCACTTTCTCACTCAGCAGGAAGTGCCTCCAAATCTTAAGAGCAAACACAACAGCAGCCAACTCCAAATCATGTGTCAGGTAATTCTTCTCATGAGTCTTGAGCTGACGAGATGCATAAGCCACTACATGTCCATGCTGATGCAACACACAACCGAGACCCTTGCCAGAAGCATCGCAAAAGATCTCAAATCCACCGCTGCGATCAGGCACAACAAGAATAGGGGCAGTCGTCAATCTCTCCCTCAGAACAACAAAAGCATTCTCACAATCACCCAACCAAACAAAAGGTACATCCTTCCGCGTCAATCTGGTCATCGGCTCAGCAATACGGGAAAAGTTCTTAATGAAGCGCCGATAATAACCAGCCAGTCCAAGGAAACTCCTGATCTCAAACGCTGACTACGGAACAGGCCACTCTCTGATGGCCCTAATCTTCTCGGGATCCACTGAAATACCATCTCCATTCACCACATGCCCGAGAAAAGCAACTCTGTCCAGCCAAAACTCGCACTTTGAAAACTTAGCATACAACCGATGCTTCCTCAAAATCTCCAACACTGTCCTCAAGTGCGAGGCATTCTCCTCTGACTTAGAATAGATCAGAATGTCGTCAATAAAGATAACGACAAACTTATCCAAAATTTCGTAGAAAATCATGTTCATCATATTCATGAAAACTGCGGGCGCATTGGTTACACCGAAAGGCATAACCACAAACTCGTAGTGTCCATACTTCGTCCTGAACGCTGTCTTCGGAACATCTCCCTTCTTCACCTTCAACTGATGATAACCACTCCTCAGATCCAACTTCGAAAACACCCTTGAACCTCCAAGCTGATCGAAAATATCATCGATGCGAGGCAACGTGTATTTATTCTTGATGGTTACCACATTCAACTCCCGATAGTCCACGCACATGCGACGCGAACCATCCTTCTTCTTCACCAGCAGCACCGGTGCTCCCCCCGGAGAGACACTAGGGTTGATATAACCCTTCTGCAAAATCTCATCCAGCTGCTTCCGCAATTCCTCCAACTCAGTGGGTGCCATACGATACGGCGCCTTAGAAATCGGCTGCGCTCCCGGAACAAGATCAATAGAAAATTCTAAAGCTCGATCAGGTGGCAACCCAAACATCTCCTCGGGGAAGACGTCATCGAAATCACGCACCACAGTTGGCCTCTCCAGCTCCATCTGCATAGCCACAATCTCCACCGGCCAGGCCCGAAACCTGACAGGACCAAGCGAGCTGCTACCTTGACTGAACTCAAACACTGGATGTCCGGAAATCTCGAACACCACCTTCTTCCTTCGACAGTCGATCGTAGCATAGAAGCTCGCAAGCTAATCCATCCCAAGGACCGCATCATATTTGATGATGTCGTGGACAATGAAATCATTGTAAAGCTCATGTCCACAAACCACCAACGGGCAAGAATTGCAACCAAGATGCACCGAGACCACGCCATTCCCTGTAACGATATTCCAACTCTTGGAAAGAGGGGACGTCGACAAGGAATGCTTCTCCACGAAGCTCCGAGAAATAATGCACATCGATGCACCAGAGTCAAAGAGAACTCGTGCAGGAAATATGCACACCAAAACCACACCTATCAAGCAATTAACAATCAAACCCTAGTCTAGCAAACAATCATGTTCAAGCAAACAACATAATCTAACAATCAAAGTCAGCTAGGAAAGTGACAGCTAGATTGAGGATTACCTGCGATAACCTCATCCACAGCCTCGCTCTTCACAGCGGTCATCAGAAAAGCCTGCCTCCTCGATGGAAAATCCTGCTGAACAGCCTGCCTCTGTGCAACAATAGCTGCTCCACGTCCAGCAGGAACAGACGCTCGCTGATGCAACGACTGTGCTGTAACAGGTGCCATCCGCAGCTGATTCGCATGCCGACAATCCTTCGCGACATGAGAAGCATCACCACAAACCAAACACTGGCCCAGAAACTTCCTACACTGATCCTTGATTTGGCCAGGCTTGCTGCAGAAATGGCAAGTCTTCTGATTAGGCCCTCCTGGCCTCTTGAACTGAGCTGGCTGGTTAGGCTTGAAACCAGGCCTAACCACCGCTCTGGCCTGCTCCATAGGCCTCTTCCCAGCACCAGAAACATGTCCTCTCCTCTGACTCAGGTTCAGCTCCTGCCTCCTCGTAGCGACCAGAACCTTCTGATAAGAGTCCAGATCAGAGGAAGACACAAAACTCTGAAGCTCCAAAGCAAGTCCCTGCGGGAACCTCTGAGCCCTCTCATCAGCATCCTGCAACATCTTCGGTGCGAACCGACTCAGCCTAGTGAACTCTTGGTGGTACAGGTCCACCGTCAAGCTCCCTTGCTTTAGATCAATAAAGCGCTGCAGCATCTCCTTCCTAGCAGCCTTCGGGAAGAACTCCTCATCAAACCTGGACTTAAAGGTAGCCCAAGCCATCGGCTCCACCAGCATCTTCTCTTTCGCATCCCACCAGGTCCGAGCATTATCCTTGAGTTGCCTCTTCGCCAAATCAACCCATCCAGCCGGGGTGATCTTGGCCATCTTCAAGTTATCCTCAATGTTCCGAATCCACCATCGGCAGCCAGAGGACCCTCAGAACCATCAAAATATGCGGGACCCAGCTCCCGAAATTGCTTTGCTCCTGGCTCGGAGCGAGGGGCATCCGGAAGTGCCCGGGCAGCTCGAGCAAGTGGAGCATTCTGGACTTGCAGGAGCACTCCCTGCTGCACTTGCATCATCTGAAGCATCATCCGCATCATCTCTCCATTGGTGGGTTCCTGCTCAGGCTCCTCGTCATGAGGGGGGCGCACCACTACCTCCACCATGGGTGAATCGCCTTCCTGCCATCTAATGACAAAGAAAACGAAACAATTAGACTCATAGCTTATGACTCGGATGTCAAACTTAGTTTATTGGACATTCTAATATTATTATCGTCCTTCCGATAATCGCAGTTACAGAAGGGACCTGCATGGGCCACCAACAAAACCTGTCACGCCCCGCTTCCCTAAAATGGAGGCGAGACGTGAAAAGGTCCGCACGAGAGTGGAGCTGTGAATCCCCAAACCCGATAAGCGTCAATAAAACATAAGCAGGTCCCTGTAACCACTAACGGAACAACAATAATAACACAAGGAGATACAGACATAAAATCTCAAATCTCAGAATTTGTCCAACATGAAAATTAAGTTCAACATCCAGAAAAGCCACTAGGCTAAAATAAGGAGTCTAAAGGCCCAGAACAAGGCCAACATGGACAACATAACAAAGTATAGGTGTTGCGCACCGACAACTACATCAGTCTAAAACAAAAAGGGGAAAGCTCAACGAAGACACTAGGACTGGTCCCCAGTGTCCACGTACTCCACGCCAAACACAGGCTCGGGCTCGGCGTCAGCAAACACCTCGTCCTCAACAATGAACTCAGGCTCAGGATCTAGCATGTGTCACCCAAAAGAGTAAAGGGGCACATGTCAGCAAGTCTAAAAGACTTGGGCAAGGAAACTGAAAGTAAGGCAAACTAACAACCTACCAGTTATAGTATGCATGACATGGCAGTTATGGTATGAGTGCACAGGTAAGACATGGGGAAACAATAAGTGCAAGAGAACAATTTATCAAGGCATGACAGGAGTAGCCAAGCTACTAACAATCTCAATCTTTTCACTAGTCATGTTTCACGTTGTTTGTAGATGTTTACGCCTTACAGCTGAACAGTTGACATTCACACTGATTGGCCGCTTAACACTACCCCAGAACCCAGAGTTTACGCCTTACAACTGCAGTTGCTGATCGGGCAGACTCCCAGTTGAATGGCCGCTTAACTCTTACCCCAATACCCACGTGTAAACGAGACAGGGTCCCTGTACACGAGCTCAGTAAATGAGCCAGGGTTGCCCCGCACAAGAGCTTGTTTCCTGGACCACAACCAGGAGCGTATTTCTTTTGGCATAGGGGTGCACTTAGCCTCAATCATTTCACAAGGCGTAGCGGAGCTACGCAATCACGGGAACACTTAAAGAATGCAATAACATGACAATTAATTCGCGTACCGTTAATGAAACTTAAACATGACATGGTAGTTGTGCAACATGATAAATGTCGGATCTAGCTTCGTTGTCAAGCTAGTTCCTAAAATTGCGCCTAGGCGAGTATCATTTCGTCGCCTAGTCTCTTTTACGCATACAACAAGCAAATGGCCTAAGACATGGCCCAAAACCCTAAGTGGCAAGTTTCACTTGCCTAGCACCGAGGATGACGATCACGAAGGTTCGTCTCGCGGACGCTAATCTACGGGGAAGTCACTGTTATGGAGAAACAATCATCAAAACAACATTCATTTCATTAGGGTTTCACAAAAACACAAATGGGTTATGAAAACATTAAGAGGTCGATTTATTACCGTATCGGAGCGGAAGAATGATGCCGAGCAAGCACGACAACGGAAGAAACGCTCCGGGGAACCTAGGGTTCAAATCAGGAATGGATGGGGAAAATCTGGAGAAATGGGGTTTTGGGGATTTTTGGGGGTTGGAGATGGCATAGGGCATGGTGGTAGACCAAAATGTAGAGGGAAATGGGCCCTTGATGAAGGAGGAAGGCTAGAGGAAGGTTGGGGAAGATCAGAGGTCAAGGGGGAAGGAAAGAGGCCATGAGAAGAGAAAGAAAGAAAAGAAGCGAAGTGGGGTATTTATAGAAAAAGCTGGCGGCGGCTGGCAAAACCTAGGGTTTCGACAGCGGTTAGTCGGTCAAAGAAGGTTGGCTGACCGACTAGTTTGAAAACTAGTCGGTCGGTCGGCTAACTGTGACCGACTAAATCCAAACAGCGAAAGTAGGGAAAAATCTGGGTAAAGAATTAGTCGGTCTGTGAAGGCCCGTCGACCAACTAGTTTGCAACCTAGTCGGTCGGTGAGAGTTCATGGACCGACTAACGATAAACAGTAACTTAGGTGAAATCTACTGACAGAAACTAGTCGGTCTGAGAGCAAGTTCTGACCGACTAGTTGAGCATCTAGTCGGTCGGTGGTTGTTCTTAGACAGACTAAAAGTAAACAGTAACTCCTGAGAAATTAACAAAGCCAACTAGTCGGTCCATGAAGGTTTTTCGACCGACTAAATCGTCATCTAGTCGGTCGGTTCCCCTTCTTGTATCGGCTAACGTGCACAAAAAGTTCCGAAATGGAGCGCGAAGCTCCGGGATCGATTCCTAAGACTCCTAGGCTTGATCTAACAATAAGATATGACCGTTATGAAGCCCGTCACGAATGACTTACTCCAAAATCGACGATTCCAAGGAAGAAGCTAGAAAATCACGACGAAACGATCGAAAATGAAAGCTACGTAGACGAAAACCACACATGAGGAGAAAATCCACCCAAATATATATATAATATAAATAATCCAAATACATGAAAACCAGTTGTTACAGGTTTTCGCCAAAATCCCAGATTTGGGAACTACACACAAATATTCATTAAAAAGCGATCTAAATGAAAATGGACCGTCAAAATCATAATCAGACAATAGAAATGCAAAGATAGTAAAGCAATTAAGATAATACAAAATTTTTATAAAGATCCGAAAACTTACAAAAACTGGGAAATTACAGCCGTCACAAAATGAAGAAAACAGTAAAGAATAACCAACTCCCGAATCTAGGAAACCTAGGGTTCTATTTATAGAAAACGACATCACCCGATCGATTGACAAGTCAACCGGTCGGGTCAACCGCTTCACAAAATTACAGCGCAAAGCGGGTTTTCACCCGGTCAGGATGAACCGGTCTGTTGGATCTTGGATGCGGTCGGTTGGATCTTGGTGCCGACCGGTTGGATCTTGGTGCGGACCGGGTGAGGAGACTGGTTGGAACTTCGTGTCTCGGCTGTTGAAATTCAGCTACAGGTGAACCGATCGGGTGAAGGTCACCCGATCGGTTGGTAATTCAGCTCCGAATTCTAGAGACTTTGAGCTTTTGACCCGGTCACTGAACTGACCGGGTGACTTATCGTGAGCTCCAAGCTGCGCCCGGGTGGTGCACGCGTGCATCACCCGATCGGTTGGTGATGACCAATCGACCGGGTGAGGGGTTGAAAGATGCAATCTTCGTCGTTTGACCCCTGGATCACGCGTGACTCCTCCCTTTGCTCCGGGGACACATGATATCATCGTTTTATGCCCCAAATGCCAGTAATCTCCTGCAAAACATGAAAAACACAGAAAAGTGAAAGAAAAAAAGAAAACACAAGAAAACACGAGAAAACGAATAAAAGACGGAGGTAAAATACGGAAAAACACGGAAGAAAACGTGCGTAAATATATGAAATATAAACGCACGTCAAAATCCCCCAAGCTGAACTCTTCCTCGTCCTCGAGGAACACGAGTGAGAGTAGGAGCTTGGAGGGAGAAAATAGAGAGAAAGAGAGAAAAAGAGAACTCTATATCCTAGATCGCCCGTCAGGGCCAACAAAATCAAAAACAACACACCAAGCAAGCAAATGCCAAATCACATCACTAAACCAAGGAGTATGAGTCCAGACAAGTGCCGTGGGCCCACACGGTGAAGCGCGAGTGAGTGTGGTCGTGTGCTAGCAGACGGTGTCACTATCTACGATGTGCGATAAAGCTCGATATACACAAACCCAGGAAATGACCCAAATAATCGATTCGAATTGAATAAAGCGGTGAATATATAGTTCAAGCATGCATGAGAATAGAGAGAATCGAAACATATCATGCGTCGGGGACTCCACAACTAGGGTTAAGGAAATCACACCATATAGCCTAGATAATAGCTAAAAAAGTTCCTAAGCCAAGTGTTTTCGAACCCGAGGGGGTTGAGATGATGTGGAAGAAAACTCGGTGCAAATTCTCGCCTTCCCTTTATTCTCGTCAAGTAGGAAAATATTTACACGGGAATTTTTTTTTTGGGTTTTGGGTTTTTGTGATTTTTTTTTGGATTTTTGGCTATACAATATTTTTTTTCTTTTTCCGTTTCTCTTCTTTATGGGTTTTTCTTTTCTTTTCTCCCTTTTTTGGATTTTTGGGGTTTTTTTGGCTATACACTTGTGTACTCTCCCCAGTGGGAGAACTGTACACGGCGAGGGGATTTGCACCAAGTAAAACAAAAAAGAAGTCGGAATCTAAACACTTGGGCAAAGGAAACTATTCTCGCTAAATAGAGCATGGGCTAAATGGGTTATCCTAGTCCTTAATTATGGAATCCCGACACATGCGAAATGAAGCGTACGATATATATAGCATGCTGAAGAAGCAGACAGTAGAAATAAGTACCGCATATTCGTATCGAAACATGGTAATCTAGGAGTCATTCCCGGACAGGTATATAAAGTAAATCACAAAGTAGAAGCACACCACATGGCTAGGCATGACACACGACTCACAAAAAAGCTAAGTGGACCCATGATGCGTGAAATGCAGGGGACTCGATATCCTAGGGTTGTGAGTGTGATTATCGATGCTATGCTAGGTGTGTGTGATTTCGTGGCAGTTCATCATAAGGTTCATCTCTAGGAGAAAGAGATAAAAAAAGAAAGAAAAGAAAAATTAAAAACACGATGAAAACAACACAAAAACGAGAAAGAAAGACTCAAATGACGCACAAAGTGCGACTCCCCGAAGCTGAAGCTTGCATTGACCTCAATGCAATAAGAGTGAGTACGGGAGGGCAATGAAAATGGGGGGAATACGCACCGACAGAAAAAGAAATGAAAAACACAGATACGAAACTGAAAATAAAGAAAAATCAAAATCAAACCAAACGACACGAAAATAGAAAAAGAAAGAAAAAGAAAAATGAACAAACTACACGACACGATAATAGAAAAAGAAAGAAAAAGGAAAAGAACAAACAACACGACACGACACGACCAAAGCACACGACACGACATGACAAAGAGTAAAACAAGCACGCACACACACACAAAGAAAATAAAACACGACAACACAGCAAAACAGACTTCCCCCAAGCTAGACATGACAATGCTAGCAATGAAATATGAACGTGAAAGTGCAGAAATGTGCAAGGGGGGTCAGAAAAAACAAAGTGAAATCAAAAATCAGGAGAAGGCGAATCCTCGCCTTCCTCGGAAGAGGGTGTGGATGGGTAGGTGGGGGAGACATGGGGTGTTCGGAGAAGCGGGGAAAGAGGTGGATGAATAGGTGCAGTAGTGGTGTGAACGATGGGAGGAGTGTCGGTGGAGGTGGGTGGTGGTGGATGTTGGTAGCAACGATCTATGAACTTCGTGTTTGATGATAACAAACGTGTGTGAACTTTGTTAATGTGTGTGTTAAGTGTTTCAGGAAAGGCAAAGCTTGACGAGACTCATTGTGAGACGCGACCAATATGATGGGGAGAAGGTGTTACTCAACTTGGTTTGGTGAGGCCATTGTTTTATACACTAGGATAGCCGAAACAAAGAAAAAAAGCCCTGGGAAGTTTTAGGGATTTTTTTTAGTGGTCATTGTTTTATATACTAAGTTAGCCGAAACAAAGAAAAAGCCCAGGGGATTTTTTTTATAAGAGTAACTCATTCTTTCAGGCCGGATTTTTTTGAGTCTTCAAAAGAAAAAAAATAATAAACAATTTATAGGTCGTCCACTTTAAAAAGTTGAGAGCATGCCCTAGAAATAAACACAGAGCCGCAATTTTTGTTCAAGAGGGAATCAAAAAAAATCAAGGGCTTGGCTCTTCTTCCTCCAAAAAAATTATCTGAGTGCATCTTTTCTTTGAGATAGCCCCTGATTAAAAACCCCTCCAAATAAAAAATCCCTCAGGCCAATCGTTTTGTTTACAAGGGCAAGCCGAAAATTCCCAGAGCTCTTCATTACGAATCCAAAGGAAATCCTTCAGGTGCACAAATTTTGAATGTGAGCTGAAACTTAATTTTCTAGAGATCAGGCCGGTTTTGTCTTGTCCTTCAAGATTCTCATTAAAAAATCTCTAAGATCCCAATCTCTCCAAAAAGCTGCCGAATTTCTTTTCTTGTTTCTCCTTGGCAAATTTCGGTGAGGACAGGTCAAATAATGTGTTCTTCTCTTTGAAATTCTTGAAACATAGGGTACATCTTCATCTACTGTGCAAATCTCAAAGATATGGATTTTCTTGTTGTTTTTCCTTTGAGGATCTCATGAAACACATGCTGCAAGCTTCATTTTGAAAAGAACCACAGTCAAAAATTTATACAGAGCCGCAACCTGGAGCTTGTTTTGGTGTGCATGCAGCAAGCCACAACATGGAATTAATGATACACACCGTAACATCAACATCAGAGGTCGACACTTTCAGATCATTACCCAAGGATTCGGGAATAGAGACGAGGGACTACTACTTGTCAGATTATTTCTGATCACGCGCTGAATGACAGAGACACCAACGCCGTCACGACTGAGCGATTCTAAACTCTGAACCTTATTTTATTTTGTGATTTGGTGTTGTGATCTCTGTGAAACTATTTTATTATTTTTGGGGACTTGGCTAGTTGGGACTAGCCAAGAGAGAGAGGCTTTACTAGTATTGTTATTGTTTGGGCACTTTGGTGAGTGCAGGTACTGAGGGCCAGGTGAGTGTAGGGTTGGTGCCCTAGCTACAGGTTGTACCAGTTAACTTTAATAATCTAGTATTGCTTTTGGGGCTGGATGTAGGTCGTGGGTGCGACCGAACCAGGGTAAAATCTGTTGTGTATCTGTGGTTGATTATTGCTTACCCTGCCTGTGGCTATAACTGCGTGTGATTTCTCGTGGGTTGCACGAGAATTTTTATAAGCCTATTCACCCCCCCCCCCCCCGCCTCTAGGCTTAGATCCAGATCCAACAAGTGGTATCAGAGCCAGTTTAGAGGATCTAGCCTAGTTGATCATGTCTATGAATATGTCTGATAGTGCTTTTGCTGAGGGACAGTCTATTTCCCGTCCCCCTAAGTTTAATGGTGTTGATTTTGCTTATTGGAAAACTAGGATGAGGATTTATTTAGCTGCTGTTGATTATGATGTATGGAGCATTGTAGAAAAAGGCTATAAACCTCCCACCATTAATGTTGCTAATAATGAAATGATAAAACTAGAAGATAAGTGGGATGACTTTGATAAGAAGCGTTTTTCATTGAATAACAAAGCTATGAATGCATTGATCTGTGCTTTAGATAAAGCTGAGTTTAACCGTATATCTCAATGTCAAACTGCGCAGGAAATTTGTCATACTCTGGAAGTGACTCATGAAGGTACATCGCAGGTTAAGGAGTCCAGACTTGCGCTACTCAGCACTGAATATGAAAGCTTTCGCATGCTTCCATCAGAGTCAATTAAAGAGATGTTTGCGAGGTTCACAGACATCGTTTACAAATCTACCTCCCTTGGAAAGCCGTACTCGAGTCTGGAGCAGATCAGAAAAATCTTAAGAGCATTGCCTAGTACCTTCCGTCCTAAAATCACAGCTATTCAGGAAGCAAGGGATTTATCGCAGATGAAAGTGGAGGATCTGATAGGGAACCTGATGTCCCACGAGCTAGAGCTGCAGAGCATTGAACTGAGAGAGAAAGATGAATTGAAGACTTCAAAGGCAATAGCCCTTTAGGCTAAAGAGGATGAAGATGGAGATGAAGAGGAGGCCTTTTTGGTGGGGAGCTTCAAGAAATATATCAAAACTGGCAACGGGAGATCAGAGATGCTGAAAAGGTTTAATCGCTCTAAATTCAATTCTAATAATAAATATTTTGAGCAGAATACTACTGATCAGGTTACATGTTTTAAATGCAAAAAGCAGGGACATTTCATGAAGCAATGCCCTCAAGGAAAGAATAACGCTGCGGAACAAAAGGGAAAATCTTTGGTGCTCACATGGGATATGGACAGCGAGGATGAATCTCAAGAGGAAGTTGCACATTCTTCTCTTTGTCTGATGGGAGAAATAGATCAGGTAAAATCTTTAACTAAAGCTCAACTTGTGACTACCTTTAAAGAAATGCAAAATGAAATTGAAAGGTTGGAATCAACTGTTGAGTTACTTGAATCCCATGTAGAGAAATTTAAAAATGCTAATTTTGAATTGCAACAAGACAATTATAATATGTCATTAGAAGTTGATGAAATTAAAGAGAAGCTTGTTGCATGTGATTCTACTATTAGCTCTTTGAAAAAGGGAAAATCCTGTATACCTACTGAAACTGAGTGTCTGAACTGCCCTACTTTGCTTAACGACATTAGCATGTTTAAACTAAATATGATTAAGCTAGAAGTTGAAAATGAATCGCTAAATGAGAAGATTTGCATGCTAATAAATGAAAATAAAGAGCTAGAGAAGAAGATGGCTAATCTGAAAAAGAGTGAGGAAGAGAACAAAAAGGCCTTCATTAGTAAATGTACCATGCTTGTTAATGAGAATATGTTTTTAAAGTCTAAAATATCTGATCTTGAATTGTCTATTAAAAAATTTGGTGTTGGAAAGCATTCACTAGACATTATTCTAGGTAATCAGATACAAGGAAATAACAGGCGTGGCTTGGGATATGGAAATAAAATTGATGAGAGGCCTAAAATTTATAGAAAGAATCAAAAAGAAAATGGCGTAGGAAGAAGCATGTTTGCTAAATGTTATACATGTGGTGGTGTTGGTCATGCTTATTATAATTGCAAGTATAGGAATAGCAACATCAAATTTAAGCAAATTTGGGTTCCAAAAAATAAAGTGACTAACACTAGTGGACCTATTTGGATTCCTAGGTCACACATATCATGCTCTTCTTATGTGTAGGTACATGGCACGGCTAAGGAACAAAAGTGTGAGTGGTACTTAGACTCTGGCTGCTTAAGACACATGACAGGTGAAAGAGAAAAGTTCCTTAGCCTTACAAAGCATGAAGGAGGAAGTGTTACTTTAGGGGACAATGGAAAATGCAAGGTAATTGGTAAAGGTGTTGTAGGTAACGACACCTTTCGGCTTACAGATGTCCTATTGGTTGAAAAGTTGAAACATAACCTCATTTCTATCAGTCAGCTGTGTGACAAAGGTATGAAAGTTGAACTTGATGAAAAACTTTGTAGAATCATTGATAGATCCACAGGTGACATTATTATTACTGCAAATAGAAATAATAATTTTTATACTCTTATGATTGAAGAACTAACTGTTTCTAAATGCTTGCTTGTAGGTGAAGAAGAGGCCACACTCTGGCATAGACGATTAGCACAGGCAAGCATGGGATTGATAAAGAAGCTCGAAAGCAAAAATTTGGTAAGAGGACTACCGCATCAGACATATGAGAATGGTAAGTTGTGCGTGGCATGCACCAAAGGTAAGCAAACTAGATCTACTTTCTCTAGCATCAATGAAATTGCCACCACACGTATATTGGAATTAGTGCACATGGATTTATTTGGTCCAACAGACATTGCTAGCCTAGGAGGTAAAAAGTATTGTTTAGTATTGGTGGATGACTTCTCTAGATATACATGGGTATACTTCCTAGCCAAAAAATCAGACTCATTTAACCATTTTCAAAACTTTTGCATACAAGTTTCTAATGAGAAAAATTCTTCCATTGTAAAAATTAGAAGCGATCATGGAGGTGAGTTTGAAAATGCAATTTTTGAAAAATTTTGTTTTGAAAAAGGAATTTTACATGAATTCTCTTCTCCTAGAACACCTCAACAAAATGGGGTGGTCGAGAGAAAGAATCGCACATTAAAAGAGATGGCTAGGAGTATGTTAAATGAATATAGCTTGCCTATGTCTTTTTGGGCTGAGGCCATTAATACGGCATGCCATGTATGCAACAGAGGTATGCTTAGACCTATACTAAATAAAACATCTTATGAACTATGGCATGGCAACACCCCGAAAGTTTCTTACTTTAGAGTTTTTGGATGCAGGTGCTTTATATTAAATACTGCAGATCAGCTCGGCACCTTTGAATCAAAATCAGATGAGGGAGTGTTCGTAGGATATTCAGCAAGGAGCAGAGCATACAGGATTTATAATAAACGCACACTTGCAATTGTTGAATCTATAAATGTAAAGTTTGATGAATCTGATATAAATTCTTTGGATTGCAGGCAGAACATTGAAGAGGAAAATGTAGAACAACAAGGCATTCCAAAAGTTAATGAGGAGCAACCTGAAATACAGAAAGAAGCTGAAATTGATTCGACAGAAATACAAGATGAAGCAGTTACCAGAGGAGAGTTGAGATTCACTCCAAATCACCCACCAGACTTAACCCTAGGTGAGCCTACGGCAGGTATTCGCACACGTTCCTCTTTTAGAGATCTTTGCGCTCTATGTATTTATGGTGACTTTATTTCTGAAATAGAGCCTATGACTATAGATATTGCTTTAGAAGAGGAAAGTTGGGTTCTGGCCATGCAAGAAGAATTAAATAAATTTGTCAGGAATAATGTCTGGAAACTAGTACCTAGACCCACTGATTATCCTGTAGTTGGTACTAAATGGGTGTTTAAGAATAAGCATGATGAATCTGGTAATGTAATTAGAAACAAGGCTAGATTGGTAGCTAAATGGTATAATCAAATTGAAGGGATTGATGTGGATGAGACTTTTGCACCAGTTGCTAGGCTTGAGTCCATTAGAATCTTGCTAGCTTTTGCAAGTTATAAAGGGCTCAAACTGAAACAAATGGATGTAAAAAGCGCTTTTCTTAATGGCTACCTAAAAGAAGAGGTATTTGTTGAGCAACCCCCAGGTTTTGAAAGCCATAATTTTCCAAACCATGTTTATAAATTGGAAAAAGCTTTGTATGGGCTTAAGCAAGCTCCACGAGCTTGGTATGACCGTCTAAGCACATATTTGTTAGAAAATAATTTTAAAAAGGGGAGTGCTGACAATACACTATTCTTGATGCATGAATCTGAAGACTTTCTCATTGTGCAAATTTATGTTGATGACATTATTTATGGTGCTACTAACGATCTTCTATGTCAAAAGTTTGAGAAAGTTATGCAGGATCAGTTTGAGATGAGCCTTGTGGGAGAGCTGAAATATTTTCTGGGGTTCCAAGTAAAGCAAGGAAAGGAAGGCATCTTTCTATCTCAAACCAAATACATCAAGAAACTTCTGAAAAAGTTTGGGATAGAGAAGTCTAAAGGAATTGGAACGCCGATGTGCCCCAACACGAAAATGGACAGCGATGAACAAGGAGTTGCAGTGGACCAAAAGCTATATCGAGGTATGATTGGTTCTTTATTGTACTTGACTGCATCAAGGCCTGATATAATGTTTACTGTATGTTTGTGTGCACGTTTTCAGTCAAACCCAAAAGAATCTCATTTGAAAGCCATTAAAAGGATCTTTAGGTACCTTATTAGTACACCTACTTTAGGCCTTTGGTATCCTTCTAGTGGTAATTTTGATTTGGTGGGTTTTTCTTATGGTGATTATGCGGGAAGTTTAACTGATAGAAAGAGCACTAGTGGTACTTGTTTTATGCTAGGACACTCTTTAGTTTCATGGTCTAGCCGTAAGCAAAATAGTGTTGCATTATCCACTACTGAAGCAGAGTATATTGCCCTCGGCAGTTGCTGTGCTCAAGTATTGTGGATGATGCAAACATTATCTGATTACGGACTAGCTCTTAAAAGAGTTCCTCTTCGATGTGATAGCAAGAGTGCCATAGATCTTTCTAATAATCCCGTACACCACTCTCGTACTAAACATATTGACGTAAGACACCATTTTCTTAGAGATCACCTCACTAAAGAGGATGTGTCTGTGGAGTTCGTTCCTACGGAATCTCAACTTGCAGACATATTCACCAAACCTTTGGTTGAGGCTTGTTTTTGTTGTCTTCGTCTTGAGCTTGGTATTATTGATAAAACTTAGTACGAGACTCCATGCTTTATGTATGCTTGAACTTTTTTTTCTTGTTTGTGTGCTATTAGTTGCATTGTTATGTATGCATGATTTTCTTATTTTGTGTGATTGCATCTCATGTTTGCTTTAGTTTCTCATGCATTCAAAAACAAAAACAAAAAAAAATGAAAAACAAAAACGAGAAAAAAAAATGGTGCTTTAATGTGTATCTTTCTCTTTGATTCATTAAAAGAAGTGTTCATGAATGATTTTCATATCTACGTAGAAATTTTTGTATTATTTCTTTTGCTACATGCGCATGTCCATCTTTCTAAATATTCATGGCATGTTCAATGATTGAAAATAACTTGATTTCTACACCACCTATTTCACTTCCACATATATTATTATTGTTGCACATTTGGAGATATCATTTTTGAAATTGGAAATGTGAATGCAGGAGGAAAACTTAACTGAAAATCTAAGGGATATGATATACCTTGCCATGGATAAAAATTGAGCATTAAAAAACATGTTACTCCAGGTATAAAAATTGAAAAAGATAATACATGCTCCGTATGAAAAATGGATACAATTCTTGGCAACGGTATTACACACGAGTATCCAACATAAGCTTTATGGGTAAACTTTAGCGTTGGTGTATTTACTCGTCAAGCAATACCACCCTCACATCTAAGCGTCCTTATAGGCTATGTTTTTGGGGTGCGGTACCTTGAACTCATTTTTTTCATGAGGTGGGAAAAATCAATCCTAGGTGATAGGATGTTATATGGAAAATGTGGATTGGTTTTGGTTGACTTTCTTAAATGATTCTCCCTATGTGCTTCAATTTTAATCATCGCACGTGCACGTTGGTGTTGAAGTCGTAGTTGTTTAATTTCCTTGGATTTTGCCTTGATTATTCTATGATAAGTTTGCATGCGATTGTTGGTAATGGTTACTAATACTCTCTTTTTGCATGATATATGATTTTGCCTTCGTGGTATGACTTTTGATGATAACAAAGGGGGAGAAAACTTTGGGAAGATTTGGTATTTACTTGGTGTGCTTGGTATTTACTTGGTGTGCTTGGTATTTATTTGGCATATGGTGTGCTTGGTATTTACTTGGTGTGCTTGGTATTTGGCATATGGTTTGCTTGGTATTTGGCATATGGTTGTTTGACTAAGGGGGAGCACTAATGAATATTGGAGACGCACAAAAATAGGGGGAGCATGCATATTGTTAACTTTGCTCATCGGTGTTTGCACATCACTATATCTTATTGCATGTCACCCAATATCGCACACTATCACACACACTATTTGGAATTTCATTACTCAAATCTTATACTTAGTTTGTCATCATCAAAAGGGGGAGATTGTTGGTAGCAACGATCTATGAACTTCGTGTTTGATGATAACAAACGTGTGTGAACTTTGTTAATGTGTGTGTTAAGTGTTTCAGGAAAGGCAAAGCTTGACGAGACTCATTGTGAGACGCGACCAATATGATGGGGAGAAGGTGTTACTCAACTTGGTTTGATGAGGCCATTGTTTTATACACTAGGATAGCCGAAACAAAGAAAAAAAGCCCGGGGAAGTTTTAGGGATTTTTTTTAGTGGTCATTGTTTTATATACTAAGTTAGCCGAAACAAAGAAAAAGCCCAGGGGATTTTTTTTATAAGAGTAACTCATTCTTTCAGGCCGGATTTTTTTGAGTCTTCAAAAGAAAAAAAAATAATAAACAATTTATAGGTCGTCCACTTTAAAAAGTTGAGAGCATGCCCTAGAAATAAACACAGAGCCGCAATTTTTGTTAAAGAGGGAATCAAAAAAAATCAAGGGCTTGGCTCTTCTTCCTCCAAAAAAATTATCTGAGTGCATCTTTTCTTTGAGATAGCCGCTGATTAAAAACCCCTCCAAATAAAAAATCCCTCAGGCCAATCGTTTTGTTTACAAGGGCAAGCCGAAAATTCCCAGAGCTCTTCATTACGAATCCAAAGGAAATCCTTCAGGTGCACAAATTTTGAATGTGAGCTGAAACTTAATTTTCTAGAGATCAGGCCGGTTTTGTCTTGTCCTTCAAGATTCTCATTAAAAAATCTCCAAGATCCCAATCTCTCCAAAAAGCTGCCGAATTTCTTTTCTTGTTTCTCCTTGGCAAATTTCGGTGAGGACAGGTCAAATAATGTGTTCTTCTCTTTGAAATTCTTGAAACACAGGGTACATCTTCATCTACTGTGCAAATCTCAAAGATATGGATTTTCTTGTTGTTTTTCCTTTGAGGATCTCATGAAACACATGCTGCAAGCTTCATTTTGAAAAGAACCACAGTCAAAAATTTATACAGAGCTGCAACCTGGAGCTTGTTTTGGTGTGCATGCAGCAAGCCACAACTTGGAATTAATGATACACACCGCAACATCAACATCAGAGGTCGACACTTTCAGATCATTACCCAAGGATTCGGGAATAGAGACGAGGGACTACTACTTGTCAGATTATTTCTGATCATGCGCTGAATGACAGAGACACCAACACCGTCACGACTGAGCGATTCTAAACTCTGAACCTTATTTTATTTTGTGATTTGGTGTTGTGATCTCTGTGAAACTATTTTATTATTTTTGGGGACTTGGCTAGTTGGGACTAGCCAAGAGAGAGAGGCTTTACTAGTATTATTATTGTTTGGGCACTTTGGTGAGTGCAGGTACTGAGGGCCAGGTGAGTGTAGGGTTGGTGCCCTAGCTACAGGTTGTACCAGTTAACTTTAATAATCTAGTATTGCTTTTGGGGCTGGATGTAGGTCGTGGGTGCGACCGAACCAGGGAAAATCTGTTGTGTATCTGTGGTTGATTATTGCTTACCCTGCCTGTGGCTATAACTGCGTGTGATTTCTCGTGGGTTGCACGAGAATTTTTATAAGCCTATTCACCCCCCCTCTAGGCTTAGATCCAGATCCAACAGTGGAAGGATGGCGATCAAGGTGGTGGTGAGAGGAATAGAAATGGGGGCCGAATATGTGATGGTGACAGTAGTGGGTAGAGGTGGGAGAGATTTGGAGCACACGGGTAGTTTCCTGCGGCGCACATATGATGTGACGGTGGAGGAGGTAGAAGGTGGTGTGGGCGCGACGGAGGTGGTCGTGAGAGGAGAAGTGGATACATGGATGTGAATGGATGTGGGTGGGGGAGATGATCGCCTAGGTGGGGGTGGGGGAGGTGGGGATGGGTGGGATGGTGGAGGAGAAGAATGTGATGGGGGAGGTGATGGGGGAGGTGATGTGTGGGAGGGTGGAGGAGAAGATCGTCGAGGTGGTGAAGGTGGAGGTGGTCCGTGGATGTGAGTGAGAAGGCGAAGAATGGCGGCCACGTTCCTCTCAAGTGCGAGGAACCGTAGGTGAGTGAGAAAGGAGGACGGTGATGGGTCAGAGGGGGCAGAGGACATAGCAAGATCACGGAGGGCAGCGAGCTCCCTCTCAAGAGCAAGACGGGCAGAGACCTGGCGGCGACCGAAGGAAGTGGACTGACGTGAGGCAGAAGAGGTGCCGGCAGGTGATGTGGAAGTAGTGCCGGCGACAGTGGTCATGCCGGCACTGGACACAAGGCCAGAGATGGCCGCAAAGAGATGCTCAGAAGTGATGGGGCCAGAAGCAGAAACAGGGTGACTCGGGCTAGCCCCAATATCTCCCCAGGACGTAGGAATATCCTGCTCGCCTAAGTGGGCAGCAGGGAAAGGTGGTCTGCGTGCGTCTGGGGGAAAAAAGGGAAGGTGCAACCCCGTAAAGAACTCGGGATCGGGCGAAAATGTCCAGTCAGCCACGATAGTAGCAGTCATGCGAGCGGGGTTGGGGAGAATGGTGTAGGGGCGAGGGGGGGGTGGCAGTAATTGAATTCGAAGCGACCGTCGGGGCGGGGCTTAATCATATGAATGTGCCGCAGGACGTCAAGATCTAGACGTGAGGGTCCTGCGGTGATGGGAATACCACGGGGGATATGGATATTAAACGGGGGGTAAGAAGCAATAATAGTGATAATGCCCCCCATAGCAAATCTTGCCCTTCCCGGCCCTGCTAATCTCGAGAAGCTTGTAAACATGCCAATCGCCAGCATGAACAGGGACAGTAGAGGCCCTAAAGCTAACTCCATCATCGTCACGAACAAATGGGAAAGTCATGGCCCAGAGGATAAAAAGATCGGGGATAGTCACGGTGCCTGACTCATCCCGCGGGAAAAATGCATAGGATATGATCCTATGGGCCAGACGAAATATGGGATGGATGATGGGGGAGGCCTTGGCCTTACCACGGGGATATCGACGGAGTATGGTGAGGCGGAACCAAAAGTTATCGACGTTAAATTCCGGGGGGTAACCGTAGTGCCGGATAGCGTCATTCCCTAGAATAGGGAAACCAAATATACGATTGATGGTATCCAGGTTGGTGCGTATGGTTTGGTTATGCACCCGGAAAGTGACAGTCGACCCCGACTCACAAACGAGGGAGGAAAGGAGTTCTAGGGTGAGTGACGGGTAGGATACCGCAGAGGCATTCAGGAAGGCCAACCAACCAAGGTTAGCGAAAAGAATCTCGACCTCGGTGAAGACACCGAGGTCGACGAGTGATTGGGTGTGGGCAAACTTGGTTGATAAATGCCCCCGAGCATCTAGTCTGTGGTAGAAGTCTTTCTGCTCTTGGTTCCTAAATAGGTACCCAAGCGGGCCCAACATGGGGTCCACAGGGGGAATGATAGGTGCAGGAGGGGTAAGTGTCAGTTCGCGTGTGGGGGGGGGGGGGGAGGACGTGTTTGTTTACGTCTCTTACAAGACGGTTCCTCCTCCCGCATGATACTCTTCCCCTTATCTCTCTCCTGGGCCATGTGTGTGTGTGTGTGGTGCAAATGGGTGCAAAGTACTATCAAAATGCACACACACAAAAACCAAGCAAATCAAATATCTAGGGTAAAAATTGAAATTCGAGAGGTGGAGCGAAGTTACCCCGTAGAAATCTGAGCTCCTCGCTTGTAGATGACCCCAATGCCGTGCGATGGGAGAAGTGTGGAGCCGCGACACTCTTCTTCAGGAAAAAAAATTCGAAAGTGGGAGTTGGTATTGGGAGTTAGGGCTAGAGAAATGTGAAATGGGAGAGGGGGAGAGAGAAATGGATGGAGAGATGCAAGGGGGAGGTGGAGAGAGAGGTTAATGGAGGATTTGAGGTTGTGGGAGAGGTATAGTCGGCAGTCGGGTACTTGGATGAGACGAAACGACAGCGAAACGGCGAGATCGGGCGAGGGTTTGTGAACGGGTGGGACGGGGGTATTTATAGGTTTTAAGTCGAACCGGTCGGGTGAGTTATCACCCGATCGGTTGACTTTTAGGTCGAAATTTGATGCTGAAGAAACGCTACAGGCGACCCGATCGGTTGAGAACTCAACCGATCGGTTCGCCGCTCCTCACATTTTCTCGAGAACTCAGAGTTTCTCACCCGGTTCCTCAACCGGTCTTGCTTTTTGTCACCCGGTCGATTGACAAATTCTGAAATTTTCCCGAGAGTTTCCCCAGGTCACCCGGTCTATTCACCCGGTCTGTTCTTTCTCCACCCGGTCTGTTCATTTGGTTCCAGACACGGCTATTAGCTGATACATCCCAACCGATCGGGTGAGTTATCACCCGGTCGGTTGGGGCCTTGTTTTCTGCAAAAACCCAAAAATCGCCTAAGTTTCACGACGGAAGTTGTTGCGGCTGGATTTATTTATAAAAATAGATAAAATAAAGTAGAAAAAGTCCTTAAAACGGAAGAAAAAGTTCATAGCATGGGTTGCCTCCCATGAAGCGCTTTTGTTTAACGTCGTTTAGCTCGACGCCCGTTGATGATGTTCATGGTGGGCGATACGGGTGATGCCCAAAATTCGGCATCTCTTCAATTCCAGAGGTTGTGGCTACTGGTGTAGTCGGAGGCCGTAAGAAGATTTGCTCAACTACCCTCCCTTTGTCTACAGGATCCGGGGGCTTCTCCCTCAAATTGGCATCTACAGCCATCTTTTTTAGGATTCGGACCTCATCACTGGTGAGGTCCATGGGTTCTTTCCCTTTTCTCCTCGTGGGAGGAGACTTAGGAAATCCGGGAGGGATCACATGTCGCGCGACCGCCTCATTAGCAACTTCAATCTTTGTGGAGCCAACTTGCTCTCCAAGGTCCCCCAAGCTATCGGGGGGATTCCTTGAGAGCACTTCCCAGGCACTTGTTTCAACAGCTCTATCTTCTTCATTCTCCAGCATATTGATAATAGGATCATCCGGGGGATTTGGATGCTTCATCGACAAGCCTAAGTCAAATTCGACTCTCTCTTGGCCCACATTGAGGGAAAGCTTCCCATTCTTCACGTCTATCAACACTCCGGCGGTTGCCATAAAGGGTCGTCCAAGAATAATTGGTGTATGCTTGTCTTCCAGCATGTCCATCACCACAAAATCAACCGGTACATTTACGCCTTTCACATCGACGGGGAGGTCGTCCACTACTCCCACCGGATACTTGACCGAACGGTCAGTAAGTTGCAGTGTCATGCCGGTGGGCTCTAAGTCTCCCATCCCTATTCTCTTGTACAACGATAGGGGCATTAAGCTGACGCTCACTCCTAGATCGACGAGTGCCCTCTGGATTTGCACTTCCCCAATACAGCAAGGGATGGAGAAACTTCCGGGGTCTTTGAGCTTGGTCGGATTTGCGCGCTGAATAAGTGTGCTGCACTCCGCTGTTAACACGACCTTCTCTTTTCTAGATCCCCGTGTCACCAAGTCTTTCAGAAATTTGGCATATGAGGGGATTGTCTCGATGGCCTCGAGGAAGGGGATTTGCAAGCTTATATCTTTAACCATGGCAAAGAATTTTCCATACTTCTCATCGATTTTGGCTTTGGCAAGCCATTGTGGAAAAGGCACAACAGGCTTGAACACTCTTAGGTTCCCTTCCTCATCCTTCTTCTTCTCCTCTCTATGAACTCCCTCTGGAGTAGTTGGCTTTGGTGACGAAGCACTGTCGTCATTTAATTTCTCAGTTGGTCTTTCCACGACCAACGGTGCTTCCGGTCCTTTGGGGGGCTCTCTCGTAGGTATTTGCGTTCCGCTCCTCAAGACGATGGCGGACACGTTCTCATGCTCATGTGTGAGCGCCAAGGTCCGATTTACCCCCCTCGGGTTCACCTCAGGCTGTGGCGGTAATAAATTCTGAGGTCTCTGAAGGTTCGCCACTTGCAACCCCAGTTGGGTTACCTGATCAGTGAGGACTCTTTGTCCCATCTCCAGGTTCAGATTTATTTTCTCCTGATTGGTGATGTATTGAGTCAGGAGGGACTCAACTGGAGAAATGGCCCTCTACTGGCCGTATTGCTGCTGGGTGGGCTGCTGATTCCTAGGAGCATATTGTTGATACTGGGGCGGAGGTTGTTGCTGCTGAAATTGCTGCTGCTGAAACTGCTGTTGGGGCCTAGCTGGCTGATAAATCTGCTGTTGTTGCTGAGCCGACTGTTGGTAAGGCACCCGGTAGCTAAGGTTCAGATGATTCCGGTTGTTGGGAGAGTAGGCCGGTTTGGAGTTGGTTCGTGGTGGAAAAGGCGCATTCCCCGTAGGATTGTAAAATAATGTGCTCGCTTGATCCAACGGTGGTGAGATGTCACCATCGTCGAACTCTCCAAAAACTTCGGACTCCACCGCAGCAATCTGTTGTGCACCGACGCCACCGGCGCCTTCCATCAATGCGGAGATCTGGGTTGACAGCAAGTCAAACTTGCTTGACAATTTGTCGACGTCTTCGACTCTATGGATGCCCCCAGATCTTGGTGTGGCTCTCTCGTCACACCACCGTTCATTGTTGGATGCCATATTTTCCAAAATTTGCCCGACATCTTCTTCGCTTCTTGACATGAAGGACCCTCCAGCCGCGGCGTCCATGGAAGATTTTAAATCGTCCCTCAGCCCATTATAAAACAGATTTATAATCTGCCACTTGGGGAGCTCATGGTGGGGACACCTTCTCTGCATCTCCGTGTATCTTGTCCAAGCCTCATGCAAGGACTCGTGGCTGGCCTGGGAGAAGGAGGAGATCTCACTCCTCAGCTTCATGGTCTTCCCTGGGGGAAAGAACTTTGTCAGAAAAGCATTTGAGAGCTTCTCCCAGGTGTTGAATGTATTTGGGTCCTTCCCCCTAAGCCACAGCTTGGCCTTATCTCGCAAGGAGAAGGGGAACAGCTTCAGTCGATCGCCTCAGTTGTGACACCGTTTATCCGGAAGGTGTCACATTTCTCCAAGAAGGAGTCTAAATACTCGATTGGGCTCTCCATGGGTGCACCCGAAAACTGATCCTGCTGGATCCACGTCACCAAAGATGGCTTAAGCTCGAAGCTTTGGGCCGTAATAGCTGGAGGACGGATGGCGGAGGTGGACTCGATGGAAGGCATCGAGTACTCCAACAGGGACTTGTGAGGCGGGGTGTTCTCTCCCATGGCTTGAGGATCCTCTCTTCTTCGCTTCTCGGCGGCCAAACGCCTTAGGGTGGTGTTTATCTCTGGATCAACGGGGATCAAGTCGTCGAGACTTCTTGAACTCCTACACATGAAAAACAACAAACACCTGTGAAGCGACAAGTGGGAAAGAAACAGATAAGATAAGAAATAAAAATAAAAATAAAAAATAAGAAAATAAAAAGGAAAAAGAAGAATGCGATAATTATCGCGAGGTAGGGATGAGAGTTAGACACTAGGGTTCATGAGATCCAAAAATAACAAGCATGTTGCCTCCCCGGCAACGGCGCCACAAACTTGACCGGTGCCCCGCCGGGCGCGGCTCTTGCACATCGGATGTGTGCAATGATGCGAACGGGGGCGTGAGAAATCTAAATATTTGTAACCGTAAGCGCACGGTGTTGTAGTGTGGCTTGGCGGTCGAACACAGGGAGGCGAGGATGTGCTTGTGTCAAAGAGGATCAAAGTCACCTCATGGGCGAGCTAGCCCAGATCGATTGATGGTTTTTTACGGTAAAGAAATGCAAGGTGTAGACAATATGAAGGAAAAACCCGGGACTTTGGTTTTGACCCCAACGAGCGACTCTCGTCGAGAGATCAGAATTAGGGTCTAATGGTGAGACGTTGCCTCTGAAAGTGGTACCGGCATCCCATGGGCCCGATATTCCGGTCGGTGCCCAGGATGATACGCCGGACTTCCCGGGTTCAATCAGTGGACACTCCCGTGACCATTAACACTGATCGACTCCGGGAGCACTAAGCATCCAACGATAACTCCCAACGTCTCATCCTGCCGCTCCCGCGCGCTAGGATTCGGCGTCTACGCTAAGGGCGTGAGCTATGGCTAGGGAGTCAACCGCCAAGTTTATTCCCCCTTGGCCCAACGGTCAGGCGGTCTTTTTCCCGCCGATGACAATAAAACACCCTGCGTAACCGTTAGATTCCTAATCCCTATCAATTTCCTAACCCTATGGACGCATCGGGGAGAGCCCCCGATGGGGTTTCCGCCAAAATCCCAGATTTGGGAACTACTCACAAATATTCATTAAAAAGCGATCTAAATGAAAATGGACCGTCAAAATCATAATCAGACAATAGAAATGCAAAGATAGTAAAGCAATTAAGATAATACTAAAGTTTTACAAAGATCCGAAAACTTACAAAAAACTGGAAAATTACAGCCGTCACAAAATGAAGAAAACAGTAAAGAATAACCAACTCCCGAATCTGTGAAACCTAGGGTTCTATTTATAGAAAACGACATCACCCGATCGGTTGACAAGTCAACCGGTCGGGTGAGCCACTTCACAAAATTACAGCGCAAAGCGGGATTTCACACGGTCAGGATGAACCGGTCGGTTGGATCTTGGATGCGGTCGGTTGGATCTTTGTGCCGACCGGTTGGATCTTGGTGCCGACCGGGTGAGGAGACCGGTTGGAACTTCGTGTCTCGGCTGTTGAAATTCAGCTACAGGTGAACCGATCGGGTGAAGGTCACCCGATCGGTTGGCAATTCAGCTCCGAATTCCAGAGACTTTGAGCTTTTGACCCGGTCACTGAACCGACCGGGTGACTTCTCGTGAGCTCCAAGCTGCGCCTGGGTGGTGCACGCGTGCATCACCCGATCGGTTGGTGATGACCAACCGACCGGGTGAGGGGCTGAAAGATGCAATCTTCGTCGTTTGACCCCCTGGATCACGCGTGACTCCTCCCGTTGCTCCGGAGACACATGATATCATTGTTTTATGCCCCAAATGCCAGTAATCTCCTGCAAAACACAGAAAACACGGAAAAGTGAAAGAAAACAAGAAAACACAAGAAAACACGAGAAAACGAATAAAAGACAGCGGTAAAATACGGAAAAACACGGAAGAAAACGTGCGTAAATATATGAAATATAAACGCACGTCACATATGCTCTGATTAGCGAAAAAATCTCCCTTGTCCAAGTGTCTAGAATCTGATTTCTTTTTTATTTTACTTGGTGCAAATCCCCTCGTCGTGTACCGTTCTCCTACTTGGGAGAGTACACACATGTATATACCCAAAAGTCCAAAAATCCAAAAAAAGAGAGAAAAGGAAAACCCAAAAAGAAGAAGAAAAGAGAAAAGAAAAGAAATATATATATATATATATGTATGTATAGCCAAAAGCCCAAAAAATACATATATCCAAAAACCAAAAAAATTCATGTGTGAATATTTTGCCAGAATAAAGGGAATGCGAGAATTTGCACCGGGTGTTCTTCTCCACATCATCTCAACCCCCATCGTTTTCGAAAACACTTGGAATAGGGACATTCTAGCTATTATCTAGGCTATAGTGAGGTGATTTCCTAGTCCCTAGTGGTGGAGTCCCTGACGCATGATACGATTCGATTCTTACTCTGTTCTGATGCATGCTTGAGCTATATATTCCCCGCTTGTTTCAAATGAAATCGATATTTGGGTCTTTTATTGGATTTGTGTATATGGAGCTTTATTGCACACTGTAGATAGTAACAACGTCTGCTAGCACGCGACCACACTCACTCGCGCTTCACCACGTGGGCCCAAGACACTTGTTTGGACTCGTTTTCCTTGGTTTAGTGTTGCGATTTGTCGCTTGCTTGCTTGGTGTGGCGTTTTTGATTTTGTCGGCCCTGGCAGGAGATTTGGGATTTCGACTTATTTTTCTCTCTTTCTCTCTATTTTCTCCCTCCAAGCTCCTACTCTCACTCGTCTTCCTCGAGGACGAGGAAGGGTTCAGCTTGGGGGATTTTGACGTGTGTGTATATTTTATATATTCATGCACGTCTTCTTTGTGTTTTTCCGTTATTTTCCGCCGTCCCGTATCCATTTCCTCGTGAATTTTAGTTTTCTTTCACTTTTTGGGGTTTTTGCGTGTTTGCAGGAGATCGCCAACATAGGGGACACATAACGAAGATATCATAAGTCCCCGGAGCAACGGGTGGAGTCACGCGCGATCCAGTGGGTCAAACGACCAAGATTTCCATCTTTCAGCCCCCCACCCGATCGGTTGGACACAGCCAACAGATTAGGTGATGCACGCGTGTCCGACCCGAGCAGCAGCTGAAGCAAAGTGAGGATCAACCGACCGGGTTGCCAACTGGTTCATCCCAACAGAGTTCTCGGGAAATTGGCGCTGAATTCCAACCGATCGGGTGATCTTCACCGATCGGTTCATCTGTAACCAATTCTTCCAATAAACAACCCAGAGAGCCAACCGACGGCCTGCTAACCGTGCCAAACCGACGGGACTTTCTGTCTGTTTTGAGAACAATTCCAACCGATCAGTTGATTTCTCAACCGATCGGTTGACCTGATGACCGTAAGATCCAAACGACGAGCCGCTTGCGTCAACCGACCGGGTCACGTGAGCGGATGAAGTCTCTGAAAACCACAGCCGAAGAACGTAGCAGCTCACCCGATCGGTTGATACTTCAACCGATCGAGTGAAGTCGTTTTCTATAAATAGCTGCCTAGGTTTTCCAAAAACGAGAGTTGTGTATTTTTTCTGTCTTTTTTCCCTATTGTGACGGCTGGAATTTTATCTCTATTTGTAAGTGTTTTGATCTTTATGAAACTTTGATATTATCTTAATTGCATCGCTACTACTTCATTTCAATTTCCTGATTATGATTTTAACGGTCGATTTTCATTTAGATTGCTTTTTAGCTAAAATGTGTGAGTATTTCCCAAATCTGGGATTTTGGTGGAAACCCCTTCGTGGGTTCTCCCTAATGCATCCATAGGACTAGGATTCCGATATGGAGTAGGGATTTATTGGTTACGCGGGGTGTTTCATTGTCATCGGCGGGAAAAAGACCGCCTTTGACCGTTGGGCCAAGGGGGAATAAACTTGGCGGTTGACTCCATAGCCATAGCTCACGCCCTTAGCGTAGACATCGAATCCTAGCACGCGGGAGCTACATGATGAGATGTTGGGAGTCATCGTTGCGAGCTTAGTGATCCCGGAGTCGATCAGTGTTAATGGACTGGGAATGCCCACTGACTGAAACCGGGTAGTCCGACGTATCATCCTGGGCACCGACCGGAATATCGGGCCCGTGGGACGATGGTATCACTCTTAGAGGCAACGTCTCACCACTAAACCCTAATTCCGATCGTATTCCTATCCGTAGGGTGTAATAGCGAGAACACATGATAGGATAGAAACTGAAGTCCCAGGTTTCCCTTTATATTGTTTATCCCCTGTATTTACATTCCGTGACAACCCATCTATCAATTCGGGCTAGCTCACCCCTAGGGTGAATTGGTTCCTCTTAGAAACAAGCACAACCACGCCTCCCTGTGTTCGACCGCCAAGCCACACTACAACATTGTACGCTTGCGGTACAAATATTTTAAATCTGGTATCCCCCATCATATTGCACACTTGCATGACCACAAACCGGGGGGGGGGGGGACGCCAATCCTCTCCAATTTGACTTGGTCCAATACTTGTAGCTATAATCTCCATCTATTTGACCAAGTCATATTTTCTAAGTGTATAACAAATTCTCCATCTTTTACGTTGCTATATGTATAACAATTCCTCCATCATATTGACCAAGTCATCTTTTTGGATATTTACGTTATCGCCACTCCTGCAAACAAGCACACACATTAGAACGTTCACACGCGTTTGTTATCGTCAAACACGAAGTCAATGATCGTTGTATCCAACATACGTTATATCCAACAATCTTCCCCTTTTGATGATGACAAACTATTATAAGATTTGCACTAACGTTCCAAGTAATACATCGTAGCATGTGTGTGTGAAGTGTGATAATAGGAGGATGTATGCAACACTATACCACTTGATGTACAAGCATACAAGCATGCAATGATGTACAATCATGTGATACAAATAAGTATGGCATGCTCCCCCTATTTTCATATATTCGCATATTCATTAATGCTCCTCATGGAACCAATATTCATATATGCACATATAAGCATTAATGCATCAAATCTTCAATATTTTTCTCTCCCTTTTGTTATCATCAAAAGTGTATAAATGAAGTCTAATTACAGTCTCATGCAAAAATAATGTATTATAAATCACAACTAGCACTTGTATGTCATTTTTCTTAGAATAAGCACTTCAATTTCAATGAAAAGTGTAACGTAGACTTCAATACCATCGTGTAAGTGTGATGATTAAATAATTGAAGAACAAAGGGAGAAACTCTCATAGAAATCAACCAAAACCAATCCACATATTCCAATAAACATGATATCACTAGGATTGATTTTTCCCACCTCATTAAAAATGCGTTCAAGATACCACACCCCAAAAGCATAGCCTATAAGGACTCTTAGATGTGGGGGTGGCATTTCTTGACGAGTAACATACACCAACGCTAAAGATTACCCATAAAGCATATGTTGAAAACTTGTGGGTAGTATACTTGCCATGAATTGTATCCATTTTACATACGGAGCAATATTCATTCTTTTTAATTTTTTTGTTTCATATTCAATTCTTTTGTGCTCAATTTTTATCCATGGCAAATATACATCATATCTCGTAGATTTTTCAATTATTTTCAACCTACATTCACTTTCCAACATTTCATAAAAGAATCTCCAATTGAGCAACAATATTCAATACTAGTGAAAATGAAGGTGTATGTGTAGAAATCATATTATCCAATTCATTAAACATGTCATTGCTATTTAAGAATTATAACATGCGCATGTAGCTATAACAATAATATAATGATTTCTACAAGGATATGGATGACATTCAATAGTACTACTTGAATGATACAAGGAGAAAAGATATACATTAAGCACCTTTTTCTTGACTTTTTGTCTTTTTCATTTTTTTATTTTTATATATAATGGACTAAGCAAACTAAAATCAGGCAAACTATCACACAAATAAAAATGAGTCAAGCATGCAAAATCTATGAAGGTGTGCATTAATTTCAAAGAGGGAAAAGATATACCTTCGTGTCATCGTTAGGCTAGGGAGCTAACTAGTGAAACATTCAATCCATAGCTCCTCGCCAAATCTCCATCTTACCGACATGGTAGATGATATGCGTGACCATGGAATCCAACAAGGTCCACTCATGTTAGTCATCACAGATATAGGAACTCATATTTGTTTGAACTTCATATTTGTGTTCCTAAACTTGCAATATTAGGATGTATGACCAACACTAGCACAAGTAAAGCACTTTGCATAAATATTTTTCACTTTCAATGGCTCATTGTGAATTTTCTTATAAATAGGCTTTTTAGCATGTTTCATGTCATATCAAAGACCACGTACGTCATGGTCGGTTTTCGATCGTACGCTTTTCGTGCACGTAGTCTTGTTCGTGCACGTATTTATTTTAGACCTTGTTTGTATCTGAAACCTATAGTGTGATATGCCGTTGTGAGCGTCTCGAAGAGTATTAAATTGTGGAATTATTTTGGAACGTCATTTCACGGGTTGTTCTCCCACGATTTGACTTTGTTTGACGAGGCGTCGCGATTTTCACTTTTGTCATGAGGCCTTTTTATTTTTAGTTTCGTTTATCGTCGTTGAAGTTGTGACCCGTTTTCTATGTTTTGTTTCTCTTGTCGGTACGGTCGCCCGGTATTTATTTCACAATTTTAGGGCCCCGTTTGACCCACTTTCACTTTTCCCCCAGTTTAAATATTGTTTGACCCTAAGTTTCACATAGTTTTAGTCCCTAATAATTTTTATTAATAATAATTTTTTTCTTAATGTTGACCAAGCCCACGTTTTCCCTCTTAACCGCACACACAACAGGTTGGAGAGAGGGAGTGAGGTATTGGGCTTTTTAATATTATAATAACAAATTTTTAACCCTAAAAACAAACCATAACATATAGCCTAGACCTCACGTGTATCAGCCAAGCCCTCTGCTCTTGAAATAATGACCTAGGTCACACTCTTTTTCACAGCAAACAAAAAAAGACGCAGTCGCCATCTTTCATTTTCACACGCAGCAGCACCCGTGCCCTCTCGTGTCTCCGACCCCCGAAATCCATCGCCGACCGGCCTAGGACGCCGCCTCCGACCTCCCTCCGACCGATGCGTCGCCGTGGGCCTCCGATCATCGCCGAACTTCGCCCCCGTTCGCCAGAAGTCGCTGCGTGCGTGAGTTGCACAGCAGCAGCTCGCAGCAGCCGCAAACCACCACTGCGACGCCGTGAGCAGCCATCTCCAGAGTGTCGTCGACCCCCAGGCCCCCTCGCTGCCGTCTGTGATCTTCCTCATGCCGCCATTGCTCCGAAACAGCGACATCTTGCCGTTACGCATTCTAACGACATCTTGACGCCTCGTTTCACCTTTTCGTCTCCCTCTCTCGCTATTGGATCTTTCAGGCAGTCCCCTACCTCGCTGAGAGGTGTTTCTCGATGTCACGACCAGCCCCTACGACGCTCAATGTCGTAGTCTTCATGTGCGTCGACCCCTTCATCTCCGTTCGTTGTTACGGCTTCCCGTGAGCTGTAGAACATCAACCGTCCACTTTGCTCGCTGATTTGGACACTCCTCGCTGATCTCGTCGCTGTTCTAGGATTGGCGATCGTGGAATCTTATTTTGGAATCTGGATTAGGAGCGCTTTCTTTATTCCAACCCCTGGCGTCGCTACCTGACGCCAGAGTAGCTCTCGCGGCGTGTAAGGGTAATTTTCTGATCACTTAGCACCCCCAACCAATGCATGCTAATCAAAATTAAATTCAGTAATTTAATTGCTTAATACATCACTAATGAAGATAATCTAATCTGGGACTGTATGTTGGTGAATCCGAGCACATAGGTAGATTGGACTGATTGAACGGTGTTTTCCAGAACGACTGATTGCAGGCAAGTGAAACTTGCCAACTTGTGTTTTAGGCCATGTTTTATGCCATCCCTCGTTTTTAGCGTAAAAGAGACTAGGCGACGAAATGATACTCGACTAGACGCAATTTCAAGATCTAGCTTGACAACGAAGCTAGATCTGACACCCTGCCATGTCATTCATACATTTTGCCTGTCACGTTTAATTTCCATTTTTGTATGCATTCTATTTGTTCTCTGCCATGCCTGTTACGTTTAATTTCCATATCTGTACACACTTTAATTGTACTCTTGCCATGCCATGCATCATACATGTCATTCCAAGCTTGAATGTTGCATTCGTAGCACACACTACTGTACTTCCTTGTTGAGGCTAGGCACCTGAATTACATGCACAACCCTAAGCCAAATACACTTCCTGGCTCGTGAACCAGAAGCAGTCTACATGTGTTGGTCAAAAGCCAATGCCCGATTACACGTGGAGGGGTAGGGTTAAGCGATCACTTGAGCTTAGGGTTGGCCCGGACAGCCACTCCAGCCAAAAGGCGTAAACTCTGTGCATGACGTGTTTACTTGACTTGTAAATCCATGTGAAAGTTTTAGTAGCTTGCTACCCTTGCCATGTCATACTTGTTGCACTTTCTTACTTGTTGCATTCATACCTTAAACTGCCATGTCATCGCATACTTTAGAACTGCTAGGTTGTTTCTCTTTCGTTTAGTTTCCTTGCACAAGTCTCTTGTAGACTTGCTGACATGCACCCTCGTCTCTTTTGGGTGTCGCATGTTAGTTGCTGAGCCAGATCCCGTTGCTGAGGACGAGGTGTTTGTTGACTTTGAGCCAGGGTCTACTGTCGATGTGGAGTTCGAGGACACCGACGACCAGTCGTAGATACTTCTTTTGTGTTGCTTTCTGCTTAGTTCTTATTAGGTTGTCGGTGCATAGCGCCTTTCCTTTTCTATACGTTCGTTTCTTTCTGGTGGCCATGCTTGGGGCCCTTTTTAGACTCTTTTAAGCCTGGTGGCTTTTCTGTGATGTTGAACTTTATTGCGGACATTCTGAGATTGAAATAATATTATCTCTCCTTCTTTCTTTATTATTTTTGTTCTGTTTCACAATTGCAAGGACCTATACTTGGTTAATCCAGACGCTTTACAGACTGTAGCCTCACAGCTTCGACTCTGAGCGGACTTTTCACGCCTCGCCTTCCGTTTATGGGAAGCAGGTCGTGACAACGTATATTATTGCCATAAAGTTGATTCTCTAGAATAGTATCTAACGATTATTTTCCTATAGAGAATTTCTTTAATGATAATTCTAGACTTATGATTATAGATTTTAATGAAGCATTCTCATTCACAATCAAAGTGCACTTACTTATAAAAGCCTTCTTATTGTCCTCTTCATTCTTTTTAAATTCAATTATTTTTCTTTTAAGCTCGTTATTTAGCATGCACAATTTATCATTAAGCTCTCTAATCATAGAATCCTTTTTAGTTTCAAGCTTAACTAAATCTTGCTTAAGCATGCTAATATCATTCAATAAAGAAGGACAATAAAGACAATTAGCTTTTTCATGCAACCTAGAATTCTCTTTTTCCAACAAAACAATGGTAGAATCACATGCAACAATTTTTCCTTTTAGCTCCTTAATTTCTAATGGCATGTGGTAGTCGTCTTGTTGCATTTTTTATTGGAATTTCTATAATCTTCTAGGGTGGATTCTATCTCTACAATTTCCTCTTCCATGGCTTTAAAAATAATTAGAAGTTCATAATAACTACTAGATTTTACCTTATCATCTTTTGCCATGAAGCAAAGGGAAGAGTGGGTGCAATCCTCATTCTCATCCTCACTATCCAAATACCACGTTCGCACCACAGCTTTTCCTTTCTTCTCTGTAACATTAGTTGTGTCTTGTGGGCAATCTTTATAACGTGTCCCTCCTTTTTACATTTAAAACATTTAACCTTATTAATATCAGTCGGTTCAGATGAATTTCTAGAATGATTATAATGGTTAGAACGGTTAAACCTTTATTGCATGTCAGCTCGTCCTTGAGGAGTCTTGATGTATTTTCTTAATCCTCTGACTATCAAAGCTATCTCCTCCTCCTCATCGTCATCTTCACTAGCTTGAAGATCTAGTGGCTTTGGAGCTTTTTCCTTCTCCTCTGGTTTCCATCTAGCCTCTATATTCTGCAGCTCAAGCTCGTGAGATATTAAGTTGTCTATCAAGTCCTCCACTCTCATCTGCGATAAATCTTTTGCTTCTTGGATGGTAGTGACTTTAGGCCTGAAAGAGCTTGGCAGAGCCCTTAAGATTTTCCTTACCTGTTCAAGGCTAGAATATGGCTTACCGAGGGAGCTAGACTTGTAGACGATGTTGGTGAACCTTGTAAACATCTCTGATATGGACTCTGATGGTAGCATGCGAAAGCTCTCGTACTCTATGCTCAGAAGTGCTAGTTTAGACTCCTTCACATCTGACGTTCCCTTGTGTGTCACCTCCAATGTATGCCATATTTCCTGCGCAGTTTGATAATGTGAGATATGATTAAATTCAGATTTATCAAAAGAGCATATAAGAGCATTCATAGCTTTTCCATTAAAGAATATAATCTCCACTCATTATCATCCCACTTGTCTTCAGGTTTAAGCATATCAATATTTTCAACTATAATAACAGGTGGCTTATAACCTTTTTCGACAATGTGCCAAACTTTATAATCAACAGATATCAAGTAGATTTTCATTCTAGATTTACAATATGCATAATCTACTCCATTAAATTTAGGGGGGTCGTGATATGGTCTGACCTACAAAAAAAGCACAATCAATAGAGTTATTCATGGTCAATCTCGCCTAGATCCTCTAACCTGCTCTGATACCACTTGTTGGATCTGGATCTAAGCCTAGAGGGGGTGAATAGGCTAATAAAAAATTCTCATGCAACCCACGAGAAATAACACACAGTTATAAACACAGTCAAAGTAAATAAAACGCAATCACAGATGCATAACAGATTTACCCTAGTTCAGTCGATCACCACGACCTCTGTCCAGTCCCCAAAAGTAAATATTATATTAATAGTGTACAGACACAACCGTAATTGCTAGATAACCAACGTCTCTATACTCATCAGGCTCGGTACCCTACTCACCGTGTTCAACACTATCAATCCTAATATATGCTCTCACTTGATGACACCCGTCAAGTTCCTCTTGTCTAGACCACCACTAGACAAGACCCTAAAATGTCACACAAAAAGCGGTAAAGTTTCCCCTACGGAGATCAAACAATACTACACAAAAATAATAGTAATAGTTTAGAAATCTCAGTTTTGTGTAGCCGACGTCGTCTTCGTCAATCAGCACTGGTTAGATCTGAGTCTGACATGTAGTCATGTCACGTCCCGACAACTCATGTTACGGCCTTGGTCTCTCTGAAAGTTGCGGCACTTGGATGCATTGGTCGGAAACTCAATCAGCAAGCCAATGGTCTAATGGTCCAGTAAGCCAATTTTCCAGCAAGCCAATGCGTGACCAAGCCAATGTGTAAGCACATCCAGCAGCAAGCCAATGCGTGAGCAAGCTTGTTTGTTCAAATGTTGCGGCCGTTGTCTCTTTTGCTTGGAGATTTGCGATAGTAGAAATTTTAGGGTGATAGTCAAAAATTACGGCAGTAGTTGATCAGCACATGGGTTCAGACGTTGGCAATGAAGCAGGACATGGCAGCCGCAAGGTTGGTTGCTCCTTCGGTCAGCACAGACCTTGGCTCAGGTGCAAGCAAGGTCGGCAGCTTCGATGATGCGTGCTGGAGCTCAAGTTGGTACGTGGCTTGTACTGAGTTGATGCGCCGAAGCAAGTCTTCAATTTGCAAGCTCGTGTGTGATCTTGATGCTGATGTCGACAATGGAAAGTGATGAAGCCTTGGTTAACAATTGCTCAGCCCCCTTATTCTTGGATAAGTGAGCTTTCCTCTTGAGTTTGTGACCTGAAGATCTTTGGCATGAGATCAAAAGAATTGCTTGAAGGGACAATTCAAATATTGCGTTTGCCAATGTAGGAGCTCTTTGAAGTTTGCTAGCAGCTTGATGTGTAGGAGTGGCTTTTGTTTATTGGTTGCTGCAATGGAGGAGTCAATACTTGCGGCTTGAAGTTCCTTTTTGCTTGGAGATTATGACGGCTTGAATCAAGAGCTTCTCTGTGATTGGAGGATGATGGGCTTTGCAAATTTATTTGCCTCAAGTTAATGGTTGGAAATGTAGATGGCTTGCAGCAATGGACTATAGCCTAGGGTTTTGGCCGTATAGCTCTCTCCTTGTTTTGTGTATGCTGTAATTCCCTTGCCCCTTTGTGGCTTCGTTTTTTTAGGAGAAGCTAGGGTATTCTCTTGGTGCGGCCATGATAGGATCCCGAAGATTTGCACCCATCTTAGAGTAGGAATACAATAGGGATTGGTAATGGCTATGGAGTTTGTAATTGATATGAATTGGGGTTTGATAGAGATTTGATTAGGAGATTGAATTGGAAATGGATTAGAATGGCAATGGGGATATGAATCAATCTTAAATTGATTAGAATAAGATCCTCTCCAATTTGACTTGGTCCAATACTTGTAGCTATAATCTCCATCTCTTTGACCAAGTTTTATTTGCCAAGTGTATAGCAAATTCTCCATCTTTTATGTTGCTATATGTATAGCAATTCCTCCATCAACTTGACCAAGTCATCAATGTGGAGATTTACGTTATCGCCACTCTTACAAACACTTAGCACAAACATTAGAACGTTCACACACATTTGATATCATCAAACACGAATTCAACGATCGTTGTATCCAATATACATTGTATCCAATAGATAGATCCAGTGACGGCTACCATGGGGCCTAATGATGTGCATACGGGCAAGCATGTCTGTCATCAAAGTGGTAGGCACGGTCGTCGCCAAAAGATCAACATGAATATCTAATCCTAGCATGAGGGCTAGGAGGGTGAAGAAAATTCCATAAAAAATCCCCTTCAAGGAGGAGGCAGTTGAAAGTGGGCGGTTGCACAACCAACGGGCTGTGTCAGACAGGAGGTGTAGGTGGATGATATTGTCATCATGACGTCTGATAGAACTGTTCATCCCACTAAGATAGATTAACTCGAGAGTGGAGATGATACCAAGCTCAGGCCTACAGAATATGGTCGTGACTAAGTGGTGCTGAGCAAAGCGAAGACACGGATGAAAATGGAAGGATATTTTGATCGGCTGGGGCTAAAATGTGGTATGCCAGATATATGCCTCCAGATGTGATCAGACTCGAAGGAATATGTGACCATGTCGGGTGCGAAGGCCAAATTAGGGTCGGGGATAGGAGGCCAGCTAAAGAAGGATCGAAGAATGTGTAGGTAACCTCTACGGCACGATCCAAAATCCTAAACATGATTCCATGGTCAATCCTAAAGATGGAATTCAACGCTTCATAGGTAAGGCGAACATAGGTTCTCGCCGTCACTTATAGAAAATCCCCCAACCTATGGATTCATATAGCCTACACACACCCTGCAATAACCCTAAGCTCTCTAGGGCTAGAATACTAGCAAACTTGGTGGGGATGATAGGGCGCCTCGAAATGGTCTAAAATTTCTGACGATGAACGTCATCCTTAAACACAATACCATATGTGTTTAAGGTGCATATGGAAGGCTGAAGTGGGAGTGTGTGTACGGGGTGACTTGTGGGCGGGAGTTCTAGTGTAAGTGGGGTCGAAGATGGAGGTGGAGATGGGGTGGGTGGGGATGGGGTGGGTGTGCGAATGCGTGCACGTGTCCGATGAGAAGAAGAAGCACAGACAACACCAGTTTTCCGCTTCTCCACTGGAGGTTGCCCACCCTGTGTCTTAGGAGGCATGGTGTAATATGTGCGAACGATAACAAATCATGAAATAGGGTTTTGATAAAGTAATACTCAAGTAGAGGAACGAGTATACCAAATATTCCGTGAAGCGATGAGTCGTACGAAAGCAAGACACCTGCGATGCCTATAAGGTGAATCCTCCCCCAAGCTTGCCTCAACGTAATCTGTCACGCCCCGCTTCCCTAAAATGGAGGCGAGACGTGAGAAGGTGTCACGCCCCGCTTCCCAAAAATACAGAGGCGAAGCGTGAGAAGGTCCACTCAGACTTGAAGCTGCAAGCTGCAAGTCCGATAAGCGTCAATCAACTTTAAAAACCGCAGGTCCTTGCAACGCGAACGAAACAAAGATAATAATAATGAAATGAGACAAAAGAGATATCTCAGAATATCCATAAAATAAGTTTCAACATCACAGAAAAAGCCACCAGGCTAAAAAGAAAAAGAGTCTAAAGGTCCAAACATGGCCAACAAAAGTATAACGTACAAAACAAAGGTGCCACGCACCGACAACTAACAACAAAACCTAAAACAAAGAAAGCTCAGCAAGGTCACCAAGAAAGGTCACCGGTGTCCACCAAAACTCCTCCTGGGCAGACATGGACTCAAGCTCAGCGTCAGCAAAACATCACGTACTCAGCAACGGTTTCTGGCTCAGGGTCTAACATGTGACACCCAAAAGAGCAAGGGCACATGTCAGCAAGTCTACAAGAGACTTGTGTAAGGAAACTGAAAGTAGGTAAAGCAACCTAGCAGTTCTAGCATGAATGCAATGACATGGCAGTTTAAAGTATGAGTGCAACAAGTAAAGTAAAGTAAAGTAAAGTAAAGTAAAGTACGAGCATGTCATTTAAACATGGCATGGATGACAAGTTATACAAGTAACACTCACTAGTACAAGACAAGTAAAGTAAGCACCTCGTGCACAGAGATTCCGCCTTTTGGCTAGAGTGGCTGATCGGGCCAACTCCTAAGCTCAAGTGATCATTTATCCCTACCCCTCCACGTGTATCGGGCATTGGCTTTTGACCAACACATGAGGCCCGCTTCTGGATCACGAGTCAGGAAGTGTTTTAACATGATGTCATAGGGGTGCACCTAGCCGGACAAGGAAGTACAAGTACAAGTATTGTAGCGTGTGCTACGAATGCGACATTCAATGCATGGATGACATGACATGGCAAGAAGTAAGGCGTACAAGTAAAGAAAGTAAACATGGCAGTTTAGTATGCATGATCAACAAGTTAAAGAGTAGGATCTAGCTTCGTTGTCAAGCTAGATCAATTTAGGTGACGGATCTAGTTTCGTTGTCAAACTAGATCAAATAGGCGTCTAGCCAGCTATCATTTCACTGACTAGTCTCTTTTATGCTAAAAACATGGCCCTACACAAGAGTTGGCAAGTTTCACTTGCCTGCAAGTACAACGTCTGAGCACACCATCCAAGAGAGTCCAAAATCACAATTATTCTACGTGCACAAGTCCACCGGCCTAAAGTCCATATTATTAATCTTGATTAGTTGATTTAAAACATTTAAAACATTTAAAAAAACATCAATTTTAGTCTTGATTAACAGGCAATAGGTGGGGGGTCCTAGGGGTGCAAAACGTTACCTCAACACGACGCGAAAGCTACACTGGCGTCGGGTAGCGACGCCAGGGGTTGGAATAAGAGAACGCACTCCAAGTCCTGATTCCAATATAGATTCTTCGCTGGAAAGTTCAGAGCATCAACCGGAGCGACGAGTCCAGATTCCAAAGCTAGCACGTGCGACGACGGGCTACGACGTGTCGCAACGTCGTACACGATAAATCGTCGAAGAGAAAGCTCCTAGGTGGGGCCCACAGTAGTCTTAGGGACCAATAGAGGACCCACAATACCTCTGGAGAACTTGGGGGGCCCACGGTGGCAAGCGGTGCAATGGGTGCGGGGTTGCGACGTTTGCTCTCGGTCGGACACAGCCAAATGCGGGGGCTTGGCTCGGTCGGTGCGGGGGAACGGGCTTGTGCAGCTGCGGGTGCGGTGTGGGCCTTGGTGCTCTCGGTCGGTGTGGAGGGAGCGGTCGGTCAGGCGCCTTGGATGCGGGGGAACGGAGCGCTGCAACGTTGCAACTGTTACAACGTTGCGGGCTTCGGTCGGTGCGGAGATGTGGCTCGGTCAGACACGGAGCAGAGCGGGCAAAAGGTGCGGGCGACAGAGCGAGGTGCGAAGCGGGCGTGATGCGGGCGGGGCTTCGGTCTGACCGAGGGAATCTCTCGGTCGGACTCGGCTTGGTGCGGGGTTGCGATGCAGTGGCTGTGCAGCGGTGCGGACGGAGCTTGGTGCAGGGGTTTCCTTCGGTCGGAGCGGGGAAAATGCGGCTGTTTCCTCGGTCAGTGCGAGGAGAGTTCGTCGCAACGTTGCGATGATTCGTCGCAATGTCAAATTTGAGTTTTGGAAGTGGTTAGGGTTATTTTCTTGCGAAAATAGGTCTTCCTAAAGGTTGTTTATATAGTGTAGATGGGCTGACTAGGTCTAGGGCTAATCTTAATGGGATTAGGAGTTTAAAATAATTTAAAATTCAAATCTCACCATCTCCAACTCACCCAAGGCTTGGGTGCGGCCCAAATGAGCTGGAAATTGGCTCAAAAATTCTTTAAAACGTTTTAAACTCAAATAAATTTTCTTTGGCCGAAATTAATTTAAAACTTGATTATTAAAAATATTATAAACCTTGTTAAAAATATAAAAGTGGTCAAATAAACTCCAAAAATTATAAAATAAATATCGGGGTGATCGTGATGACGAAAGTGAGCTATCTCAATTTTGACGTCGGACGACGAAACTGAAAATAGAAACGTCTCCCGTCAAAAGTGAAAATCGCAACGACTCATCGAATAAGATTAAATTGTGGGAAAACGACTCGAGAAATGTCGTTCCAAATTAGTGCCACTATTTAATACTCTCAGAGACGTTCACAACGGCATATCACACTAAAGTGTTTACAAACAAAGTCTAAAATAAACACGTGCACGGTCAAAAGCACGTGCACGAACAACGTACAACGAAAAGTGGTCGTTACATCCTCCCCACCTTAGAACAAAGTCCGTTCTCGAACTTTCTAATATATCTAGTCGCTCTAGTAACCACCCCAATCAAGTCACATTATAATTCAAACCAGGTATAGTCATTACAAGTGCTTATATATGCACTAGATAGTCAAACATTTACACTACCGACATGTATATATATATATATATATATATATATATATATATATTCACGTAGATTATACACTTATACCTATTATAGTCAGTCAATTTTATACATGTATTTCAATCCTATATATATATATATATATATAAGCATACATCCCTGATATAACTACTACTTACCTAATCACAAAACAATATTTCAGATACTCACATAAGGATAGTCTCACACTTAGCAAATACAATCATTACTCTACGTATAGATAGCTTCCTATGCACAAACAACATGGGTATACTACTCTCTAATACTTCCTAGTGTACATCCAATACTAAGCACATCAACATAAGTAGTCACACCATACCATTATTAAGTCAAGTTTTACTATATCTAATATATATTCACTACTACCATATTTCACTCATTATATAGTCATTCAAATGCATGCAATAATTTCATCGTATATTCACATCACATACGGTCCTATAACTATATTTACGACACGCCACATATACCATAGTCATCAATACATATAACTAAGCACATACTTACCCGTGCATGATGCACACCCATACACGCTAACATTTCATTTGCATACACCAATCATACCATCATATATCCAGTACATCTACACCTAGTTTAGCTAGCACACATACGTTCACACAGGCAAGTCCTTAGTAGATAGCTATACCTCAAGACCAACACCTATAACTATATACTGGTATAGCGACCCACAATCATGTGCGTAGCACAACCAGGCGCAAACAATACTATCACTATGCATACATCAAACATTGCTATATTCAAACTACAAACATACTTTCAATATACTTAGAGTATACCCACTCAAGCTTGAGTGAGACTCTACACATATCAGAATATTCTATATACGTAACACGGTATCTATACCTATACTAATACCACTCCGCTATATATACGTCTACCAATACAACCATATACATACCATAAGTCAATCACACTTAATATTAGTCAGGTAATACTCACATAGTTCAATCACTCTATATACCATAATAGTAACACAGACATCAACACACGTATAATTATAATACACTCCCTCATACATACGCATTCATCGTATAGTCACACATATGTAACATGTATATTCACTTCATAGCCTACTACCTATAATTAGTATACCAACACCTATACATACATAGTCAAGATGTGCAATAGTCGTGTTTACCTCACGGTATGCACGCATGCAACATCCTGTAAAAGCAAACAGTACCAATCAAAATTATAACCCTACTACCATATATATACCACCTATATACTCATGCAACGAAACATAACTACTTACGTCTAAGCACAATACATACCCACATACGAGCACATACTAACATATGGGTCACTCAATAGGCCTACTCACTTATCTATACGTACACCTACTATTATCACACCTAACATACACATAGCTTTACCAATCATTTTATTTCAATCATCACAAGTATCTCTAACTACATACACTCCATTAGATATTTCCACACTAACTCTTATATACACAGGCATCCCTAGTATGGTATAGCTAACCACTCACAAATCTATAAATGCTAACACACAAACAACTTCATAATATTACGAATAACTCCGAGTATATATATATATGTATATATATATATATATGTATATATATATATATATGTATATATATATATATATGTATATATATATATATATATATATCACACAATAGGCAAGCATCAATATACTATGGGGGTATACTCATTCAAGCCCACGTACACAACTTAGGTACGTGCACTACGACTACATCACAAGGTCCAAGGGCCTTCTAACAACTTAGAGTTGACACAGACAATGACGGGCACTAAAGCCTAAGCAATAGAGGGAGGTCGAGGTCGAAAGCGTGACGAGGGAAGGATCGATAAGCATGAGTTCAGATAGGACGAATACAAGGAGACAGCTTGGTTAGGGAAAACTGTGATTCACTGGTGAATGTTTAGGTAGGGGAAAGGGAGATGTAGTGGTACTTACATAGGATTGAGAAATGAAGTAACATAAGCTAAAATACGCGAAATTGAAAACTGTTGTACTTCAAAAGTTGGAATCCTCGTATGTATAAAATATTTGGAGATCGATAAAACGGGTTGTTCAAAATAAATTTGAGTTGAACATTCATAATAAGAGAAAAAATTTTATTGGCTTATCGAAAATAATTAAGAAAGAAAGCAATTCATTCACACGAACATTAAGGACGTAGTTTTTAGAAAATATTATACGGCAGTAATTTAATATAATTTTGGCAAAAATTTTGGAAATTCAAAGAATGAAATTAAGGTAACTGGAGAATTGAAGCTCGTGTTAAACGTTTTCAAAGTCTTTAAGCCAGGAAAGAATTTAAAATGATCAATATTGGAACTACTTTTAGAGGAACCAGGTTGTGCCAAAAATAAAACTGGTTTACACAAAGTTCTTAGCATACGAGCACCACGGGCCTGGTACAGGTATAAAAATAATTGAAATTCCATTTGGTCTAGAAATTATTCTAAACGTATGTATGATGAGCGGAAAGATAATAATAATAACTTGGTAGTAGAATTATCAAAATTGATAGCAAAGCTTTAAAATCAAATCATGGAGGGTCTAAATCAGGAGGTGGTTATGAAATAGTAATTTTACAAAAATCTGAAGTAGGGAAAACGACGAGCATAAAATCGACTTGCTGAAAGCTAAATCCCAGGTGACTTGAAAAGTATATTAAAAGGAAGCGCGATGTGTTGTTTGAAAGGCATAATAAGAAAGGAAATTATAAGTCGAATTGGGCAAAATAAAAGTACAGTTCAGAATAAAATTAATATATGAAAGGGAAAGTGTATTTCCATAGGTACAAAAGTGTAGGCTGGGAAAATACCATAAGCTAGTATTCAAAATTTCGACAAAAGTTTTAAGAATTCAAGTCAACGAAGGAGTATGAAATATAAGATATATATATAAAATTTGAACAAATTTAAACTTAGGGAAAGAGGAAATCGAAAAATACTTTCAGAAGATTCAAGATTTGTAACGGAGGGATTTGAAATTTTACGACGATCGTCATGAGGCGATCTCGTGAATCGAGGCAAGGAAAATGGTCGGATGATCAATACATGCACCGGCCTATGATATGAATCATGAGAATCTACGGGGGAACTCCTACGGTCAACCAACTAAAGACTAAGAACTAAGCGCTAAGACTTTCTAAGGACCTAGACGGTATTGAAATGCGTTCAGCTTGGTCCGAAATCGATGAACCCAAACGAACGACTAAAGGAAATTCTAGAAGTCTAATATGGTCAGAGTTAGGCAAGAAGCACTAAGGTAACTCCTACGACGATTAAATCAATTGCTAGAAGGGAGTCTAACTAACAATCAGAGGCCTCTAACTAGCAAGCACGGACGTCTAACTAAGTTTTCTTACCACCTAGTGACATAGGAAAACGACTAGACTCAGGGCTTATGACTCGGATGTTGCAATTTATTTAATGGACATTCCGTTATTATCGTTGTTCCGTTAATTCGCAATTGCAAGATCGGACCTGTATGGGCCACCAAAAAAACCTGTCACGACCCGCTTCCCAAAAATACGGAGGCGAAGCGTGAGAAGGTCCGCTCAGACTTGAAGCTGCAAGCTGCAAGTCCGATAAGCGTCAATCAACTTTAAAAACTGCAGGTCCTTGCAACGCGAACGAAATAAAGATAATAATAATGAAATGAGACAAAAGAGATATCTCAGAATATCCATAAAATAAGTTTCAACATCACAGAAAAAGCCACCAGGCTAAAAAGAAAAAGAGTCTAAAGGCACAAACATGGCCAACAAAAGTACAATGTACAAAACAAAGGTGCCACGCACCGACAACTAACAACAAAACCTAAAACAAAGAAAGCTCGGCAAGGTCACCAAGAAAGGTCACCGGTGTCCACCAAAACTCCTCCTGGGCAAACATGGACTCAAGCTCAGCGTCAGCAAAACATCACGTGCTCAGCAACGGTTTCTGGCTCAGGGTCTAACATGTGACACCCAAAAGAGCAAGGGGCACATGTCAGCAAGTCTACAAGAGACTTGTGCAAGGAAACTGAAAGTAGGTAAAGCAACCTAGCAGTTCTAGCATGAATGCAATGACATGGCAGTTTAAAGTATAAGTGCAACAAGTAAAGTAAAGTAAAGTAAAGTACGAGCATGGAATTTAAACATGGCATGGATGACAAGTTATACAAGTAACACTCACTAGTACAAGACAAGTAAAGTAAGCACCTCGTGCACAGAGATTCCGCCTTTTGGCTAGAGTGGCTGATCGGGCCAACTCCTAAGCTCAAGTGATCGTTTATCCCTACCCCTCCACGTGTATCGGGCATTGGCTTTTGACCAACACATGAGGCCCGCTTCTGGATCACGAGCCAGGAAGTGTTTTAACATGATGGCCTAGGGGTGCACCTAGCCGGACAAGGAAGTACAAGTACAAGTATTGTAGCGTGTGCTACGAATGCGACATTCAATGCATGGATGACATGACATGGCAAGTAGTAAGGCGTACAAGTAAAGAAAGTAAACATAGCAGTTTAGTATGCATGATCAACAAGTTAAAGAGTAGGATCTAGCTTCGTTGTCAAGCTAGATAAATTTAGGTGACATATCTAGTTTCGTTGTCAAACTAGATCAAATAGGCGTCTAGCCAGCTATCATTTCACTGACTAGTCTCTTTTACGCTAAAAACAAGGAAATGGCCTAAAAATATGGCCCTACACAAGAGTTGGCAAGTTTCACTTGCCTGCAAGTACAACGTCTGAGCACACCGTCCTAGAGAGTCCAAAATCACAATTATTCTACGTGCACAAGTCCACCGGCCTAAAGTCCATATTATTAATCTTGATTAGTGGATTTAAAACATTTAAAACATTTAAAAAACATCAATTTTAGTCTTGATTAACAGGCAATAGGTTGGGGGTCCTAGGGGTGCAAAGCGTTACCTCAACACGACGCGAAAGCTACACGGGCGTCGGGTAGCGACGCCAGGGGTTGGAATAAGAGAACGCACTCCAAGTCCTGATTCTAATATAGATTCCATGCTGGAAAGTTCAGAGCATCAACCGGAGCGACGAGTCCAGATTCCAAAGCTAGCACGTGCGACGACGGGCTACGACGTGTCGCAACATCGTACACGGCAAATCGTCGAAGAGAAAGCTCCTAGGTGGGGCCCACAGTAGTCCTAGGGACCAATAGGGGACCCACTGTCACGCCCCGCTTCCCAAAAATATGGAGGCGAAGCGTGAGAAGGTCCGCTCAGACTTGAAGCTACAAAGCTGCAAGTCCGATAAGCGTCAATCAAATTTAAACTGCAGGTCCTTGCAACGCGAACGAAACAAAGATAATAATATTGAAATGAGACAAATGAGATATCTCAGAATATCCATAAAATAAGTTTCAACATCACAGAAAAAAGCCACCAGGCTAAAAGAAAAAGAGTTTAAAGGCCCAAACATGGCCAACAAAAGTACAACGTACAGAGAAAAGGTGTCACACACCGACAACTAACAACAAAACCTAAAACAAAAGAAACTCAGCAAAATCACCAAGAAGGGTCACCGGTGTCCATAAAACTCCTCCTGGCAATCATGGACTCGGACTCAACATCAGCAAAACATCACGTACACAGCAGCGGTCTCCGGCTCAGGGTCTAACATGTGACACCCAAAAGAGCAAGGGGCACATGTCAGCAAGTCTACAAGAGACTTGTGCAAGGAAACTGGAAGTATGCAAAAGTAAAGCAACCTAGCAGTTCTAGCATGAAGGCGATGACATGGCAGTTAAAGTATGGGTGCAACAGGTAAAGTAAAGTAAAGTAAAGTAAAGTAAAGTACGAGCATGGCATGACATTCGCAAGACAAGTACAAGACAAGTAAAGTAAGCACCTCGTGCACAGAGATTCCGTCTTTTGGCTAGAGTGGCTGCGCGGGCCAACTCCTAAGCTCAAGTGACCGTTTATCCCTACCCCTCCACGTGTATCGGGCATTGGTTTTTAGCCAACACATGAGGCCCGCTTCTGGACCACGAGCCAGGAAGTGTTTTAAACAAGTATGGCGTCGGGGTGCACCTAGCCGGAAACACGGAAACACGGATTGTACAAGTATTTTGTAGCGTGTGCTACGATGCAACAATCAATTTGAATGACATGTAAGATGCAATGCATGGCAGTTAAAAGTGTGTAAAGGTAAGGAAAGTAAACGTGACAGATTAGTATGCATGAACAACAAATTTAAAGGGTTGGATCTAGCTTCGTTGTCAAGCTAGATCAATTAGGTGACGGATCTAGTTTTGTTGTCAAACTAGATCAAGTAGGCGTCTAGCCAGCTTTCATTTCACTGACTAGTCTCTTTTACGCTAAAAACAAGGAAGTGGCCTAAAAACATGGCCCTAAACAAGATTTGGCAAGTTTCACTTGCCTGCAAGTACAACGTCTGAGCACACCGTCCGATGAATCCAAAAATCACAATTATCCTACGTGCACAAGTCCACCGGCCTAAAGTCCATTTTATTAATCTTCATTAGTGAATTTAAAACATTTAAAATACTTTAAAAATACTGATTTTAGTCTTGATTAGCAGGCAATGGGTTGGGGGTCCTAGGGGTGCAAAGCGTTACCTCAACACGACGCGAAAGCTACACCGGCGTCGGGTAGCGACGCCGGGGGTTGGAATAATAGAACACGCTCCAAGTCCAGATTCCAAATTAGTTTCCTCGTTGGAAAGTTCAGAGCATCAACCGGAGCAACGGTTCCAGGTTCCAAAGCTAGCACGTGCGACGACGGGCTACGACGTGTCGCAACGTCGTACGCGGCAAATCGTTGGAGAGAAAACACCTAGGTGGGGCCCACAGTAGTCCTAGGGACCTTTGGGGGACCCACAATACCTCTGGAGAACTTGGGGGGCCCACGGTGGCAAGTGGTGCGACGAGTACGGGGTTGCGACGTTTGGCTCTCGGTCGTACAGCCTCGGTGCGGGGAGCTCCGTCGGTCAGACACATGGGATGCGAGGGTTGCAGCGTTTGGGGTCGGTGCGGGCCTTGGTGCGGAGGGATCTGTCGGTCGGTGCGAGGGACAGCACCGGTCGGGCGCCTTGGATGCGGGGGAGCGGGCGCTGCAACGTTGCAAGCGTTGCAACGTTGCGGGCTTCGGCGATGGCGGGCGGGCGCCTCGGTCAGACTCGGTGCGGAGCGGGAGCGGAGCGGAGCTTGGTGCGGGGGCTTGCAGCGATGCGGGGAGCGGCGATAGCGGGCGACAGCTCTCGGTCTGACCGAGAGCTTCTCTCGGTCGGGCACGGGAGATGCGGAGCGACGGTTGTGCAAGCAGGTGGAGTGGAGGAGCGGGCATTGGCAGCGGTCGGTGCGGGGGTTTTGAGCCCGTTCCCTCGGTCGGTGCGGAGCTGCTTCGTCGCAACATTGCGACGATTCGTCGCAACATTGCGACGATTCGTCGCAACGTCAAATTTGGGTTTTGGAAGTGGCTAGGGTTATTTTCTTGCGAAAATAGGTCTTCCTAGGGGTTGTTTATATAGTGTAGATGGGTTGACTTGGTCTAGAGCTAAATCTAATAGGATTAGAAGTTTAAAATAATTTAAAATTTGAAATTCAACTTCTCCAACTCACCCAAGGATTTGACTTGGTCCAAATGAGCTGGAAATTGGCTCAAAAATTCTTTAAGACGTTTAAAACTCAAATAAATTTTATTTGGCCGAAAATAATTTAAAAATTAATTATTAAAAATAATATAAAACTTGTTAAAAATATAAAAGTGGTCAAATAAACTCCAAAAATTATAAAATAAATATCAGGATGATCGTGATGACGAATGTGAGCTAACTAAGAAGACGGATCTCAATTTCGACGTCGGACGACGAAACTAAAAATAGAAACGTCTCCCGTCAAAAGTGAAAATCGTCACGTCTCATCGAGTAAGATTAAATTGTGGGAAAACGACTCGAGAAATGTCGTTCCAAGATAGTGCCACTATTTAATACTCTCAGAGACGTTCACAACGGCATATCACACGAAAGTGTTCACAAACAAACAAGGTCCAAAACAAACACGTGCACGGTCAAAAGCACGTGCACGAACAACGTACAACGAGAAGTGGTCGTTACATCCTCCCCACCTTAGAATAAAGTCCGTCCTCAGACTTTCTAAAGTATCTAGTCGCTCTAATAACTACCCCAAATCAAGTCACATTATATTTCAAACCAGGTATAGTCATTACAGGTGCTCATATACGCACTAGGTAGTCAAACATTGATACTACCAACAAGTATATATATACATTCACGTACGTCATATACTTATACTCATTATAGTCAGTCAAACTCATACACGTATTTCAATCATATATATAAGCATGCATCCATTATATAACTACTACTTACCTAAACACGAAACAATATTTCAGATACTCATATAAAGTTAGTCTCACACTTTAGCAAATACAATCATTGCTCTACCTATAGGTAGCTACCTATGTACAAACATCAAGGGTATACTACCCTCTAATATTTCCTAGTACACATCCAATGCCAAACACATCAACTCAGGTAGTCACACCATACCATTATTAATCAAGCTTCACTATAATTAATATACATTCATTACCACTATCGTTTCATAATATATAGTCATTCAAATACATGCAAATAGTTCACCAAATATTCACATCACGTACGGTCCTATAACTGTATTTACGACACGCCACATATATCATAGTCACCAATAACTATAGCTAAGCACATACTTACCCGTGCATGGTGCACACCCAAACACGCTAACAATTCATCTACATACACCAATCATACCATCATATATTACTAGTACATCTACACACCTAGTTTAGCTAATACACATACGTTCACACAACAAGTCCTTAGTAAATAACTATACCACAAGACCAGCACCTATAACTATATACTGGCGTAGCGACCCACAATCATGTGCGTAGCACAACCAGGCACAAACACTCCTATCACTATACATACATCAAACATTGCTATATTCAAACTTCAGACATACATTCAATATACTTAGAGTATACCCACTCAAGCTTGAGTGAGACTCAATACACATCTCAGAATATTCTATATACGTAACACGACATTTATACCTATACCAATACCACTCCAACACACACACACACACACACACACACATATATATATATATAGGTCTACCAATACAACCATATGCACACCATAAGTCAGTCACACTTATTATTTAGTCAGGCAATACTCACATAGTTAAATCAATGTACATACCATACTAATAACATTACAGACATCAGCACCCACATATTTATAATACCCTCCCTAGTACAAACATTCACCGTATAGTCACACATAAGTAATGTACATATTCATACCATAGCCTACTACCTATAATTAGTATACTAACACATCCACACGTACATAATTAAGATGTGCAATAGTCGTGTATACCTCACGGTATGCACGCATGCAACATCCCGTAAAAGCAAGCAATACCAATCAAAATTATAATCTACTATCATATGCATATCACCTATATACTCAGGCAACAAAACATAACTACTTACGTCTAAACACTATATATATCTACCTACGAGCACATACTCATACGTACTAGTATATAGGTCATATATTAGGCCTAATCTCTTGACCATACGTACACCTATTATTATCACACCTAACATACACATAGCTTTACCAATCATTTTATTTCAACCATTACAAGTATCTCTAACTACATACACTCCATTAGACATTCCAACCCTAACTCTTATATACACAGGCATCCCTAGTATAGTATAGCTAACTACACACAAATCTATAAATGCTAACACACAACAACTTCATACTATCACGAATAACTCCGAGTACGTATATATCACACAATAGGCAAACATTAATATACTATGGGGATTCTCATTCAAGCCCACGTACACAACTTAGGTACGTGCACTACGACACCTTACCAAGGTCCAAGGGTCTACTACAACTAAGAGTTGACACAGACATTGACGAGCACTAAAGTCTGAGCAATAGAGGGAGGTCGAGGTCGAAAGCGTGACGAGGGAAGGATCGATAAGCACGAGTTCAGATAGGACGAGTACAAGGGGACAGCTTGGTTAGACGAAACTTTGACTCAATGGTGATGTTTAGGTTGAGGGAAAAAGGGAGATGTAGTGATGCTTATATAGGAGGGGGAAAAGAAGTAGGGTAAATAGCATAAGCTAAAATACGTGGATTTTGAAAACTGTCGTTCTTCAAAAGTTGAAATCCCAGTCTGAAAAGAAATATTGGAGGTCGATAAAACGAGTTGTTCAAAATAAATTTGAGTCGAACATTCATAATAAAGAAAATGGTCTATTGGTTTTAAAAATTTTAAAAGGAAGTAAAATCATTTACACGAATATTAAGGACATGGTTTAGAAAATTCTTTCCATCAGTAATTTAATATAATGTTGACAAAAAGTTTTGGAAAGTCAAGAATGAAATCAAGTAACGGAAGAATTTAAACTCATGTTGAATGCCTTCAAAACTCTAGGCTATGGAAAATTTAAAATGATCGATTTGAAACTACTTTTAGAGAACCAGGGTTTGCCAAAAATGAAAAACCGATTTACACAAGGTTCTTAATATACGAGCACAACAAGTCTGGTACGGATATAAAAATAGTTGAAAGTATGTATGGTGCACAGAAAAATAATATTAACTTATTAGTAGAATTATCGAAATCGAATAGCAAGTCTTTAAAATCAAATCATGGAGGGTCTAAATCAGGAAGTGGTTATGAAAATAGTAATTTTGCAAAAATCTGAAATAGCGAGAACGACGAGCAAAGACCAACTTGCTGAAAGCTGAAATTCCATGTGTCTTGAAAAGTATATGAATGGCATAGATCAGGAGGGAAAATTACAAGTTGAATAAAAGTACGATTCAGAATAAAATTAATATATGAAGGGACGGCGCATTTGCATAAGTACGAAAAACATAGGCTGGGAAAACACTATAAGCTAGTATTCAAAAATTCCGACAAACTTTTTTAAAAATTAAATCAATGAAGGAGTATGAAGTATAAGATATATATATTAAAATTTGGACAAATTTAAACTTAGTGAAAGAGAATATCGAAAAATACTTTCAGAAAATTCAAGACTTGTAATGGAGAGGTTAGAAAATTGACGACGATCATCATGATGCGATCTCGTGAATCGAGGCAAGGAAAATTGTCGGATGATCATGAATCAGGAAAATCTACGGGGAACCTCCTACAGTCGACCAACTAAAGACTAAGAACTAAGCGCTAAGACTCTCTAAGGAGCTAGATGGTAATGAAATGCGTTCAGCTTGGTCCGAAGTCGATGAACCCAAGCGAACGACAAAAGGAAATTCTAGAAGTCTAATATGGTCAGGGGTAGACAAGGACCACTAAGGCAACTCCTATGACGATTAAATCAATTGCTAGAAGGGGGGTCTAACTATCAATCAGGGGCCTCTAAATAGCAAGCACAGACGTCTAACTAAGTCTTCTTACCACCTAGTGTCATAAGAAACGACTAGACTCAGGGCTTCTGACTCGGATGTTGCAATTTATTTAATGGACATTCTGTTATTATCGTTGTTCCGTTAATTCGCAATTGCAAGACTGGACCTGCATGGGCCACTAACAAAACCTGTCACGCCCCGCTTCCCAAAAATATGGAGGCGAAGCGTGAGAAGGTCCGCTCAGACTTGAAGCTACAAAGCTGCAAGTCCGATAAGCGTCAATCAAATTTAAACTGCAAGTCCTTGCAACGCGAACGAAACAAAGATAATAATATTGAAATGAGACAAAAGAGATATCTCAGAATATCCATAAAATAAGTTTCAACATCACAGAAAAAAGCCACCAGGCTAAAAGAAAAAGAGTTTAAAGGCCCAAACATGGCCAACAAAAGTACAACGTACAGAGAAAAGGTGTCACGCACCGACAACTAACAACAAAACCTAAAACAAAAGAAACTCAGCAAAATCACCAAGAAGGGTCACCGGTGTCCATAAAACTCCTCCTGGCAATCATGGACTCGGACTCAGCGTCAGCAAAACATCACGTACACATCAGCGGTCTCCGGCTCAGGGTCTAACATGTGACACCCAAAAGAGCAAGGGGCACATGTCAGCAAGTCTACAAGAGACTTGTGCAAGGAAACTGGAAGTATGCAAAAGTAAAGCAACCTAGCAGTTCTAGCATGAAGGCGATGACATGGCAGTTAAAGTATGGGTGCAACAGGTAAAGTAAAGTAAAGTAAAGTAAAGTAAAGTACGAGCATGGCATGACATTTGCAAGACAAGTACAAGACAAGTAAAGTAAGCACCTCGTGCACAGAGATTCCGTCTTTTGGCTAGAGTGGCTGCGCGGGCCAACTCATAAGCTCAAGTGACCGTTTATCCCTACTCCTCCACGTGTATCGGGCATTGGTTTTTAGCCAACACATGAGGCCCGCTTCTGGACCACGAGCCAGGAAGTGTTTTAAACAAGTATGGCGTCGGGGTGCACCTAGCCGGAAACACGGAAACACGGATTGTACAAGTATTTTGTAGCGTGTGCTACGATGCAACAATCAATTTGAATGACATGTAAGATGCAATGCATGGCAGTTAAAAGTGCGTACATGTAAGGAAAGTAAACGTGACAGTTTAGTATGCATGAACAACAAGTTTAAAGGGTTGGATCTAGCTTCGTTGTCAAGCTAGATCAATTAGGTGACGGATCTAGTTTCGTTGTCAAACTAGATCAAGTAGGCGTCTAGCCAGCTATCATTTCACTGACTAGTCTCTTTTACGCTAAAAACAAGGAAGTGGCCTAAAAACATGGCCCTAAACAAGATTTGGCAAGTTTCACTTGCCTGCAAGTACAACGTCTGAGCACACCGTCCGATGAATCCAAAAATCACAATTATCATACGTGCACAAGTCCACCGGCCTAAAGTCCATATTATTAATCTTCATTAGTGAATTTAAAACATTTAAAATACTTTAAAAATACTGATTTTAGTCTTGATTAGCAGGCAATGGGTTGGGGGTCCTAGGGGTGCAAAGCGTTACCTCAACACGACGCGAAAGCTACACCGACGTCGGGTAGCGACGCCGGGGGTTGGAATAATAGAACGCGCTCCAAGTCCAGATTCCAAATTAGTTTCCTCACTGGGAAGTTCAGAGCATCAACCGGAGCAACGGTTCCAGGTTCCAAAGCTAGCACGTGCGACGACGGGCTACGACGTGTCGCAACGTCGTACGCGGCAAACCGTCGGAGAGAAAACACCTAGGTGGGGCCCACAGTAGTCCTAGGGACCTTTGGGGGACCCACAATACCTCTGGAGAACTTGGGGGGCCCACGGTGGCAAGTGGTGCGACGGGTGTGGGGTTGCGACGTTTGGCTCTCGGTCGTACAGCCTCGGTGCGGGGAGCTCCGGCGGTCAGACACATGGGATGTGAGGGTTGCAGCATTTGGGGTCGGTGTGGGCCTTGGTGCGGAGGGATCTGTCTGTCGGTGCGAGGGACAGCACCGGTCGGGCGCCTTGGATGCAGGGGAGTGGGCGCTGCAACGTTGCAAGCGTTGCAACGTTGCGGGCTTCGGCGATGGCGGGCGGGCGCCTCGGTCAGACTCGGTGCGGAGCGGGAGCGGTGCGGAGCTTGGTGCGGGAGCTTGCAGCGATGCGGGGAGCGGCGATAGCGGGCGACAGCTCTCGGTCTGACCGAGAGCTTCGCTCGGTCGGGCACGGGAGATGCGGAGCGACGGCTGTGCAAGCGGGCGGAGCGGAGGAACGGGCATTGGCAGCGGTCGGTGTGGGGGTTTTGAGCCCGTTCCCTCGGTCGGTGCGGAGCTGCTTCGTCGCAACGTTGCGACGATTCGTCGCAACGTCAAATTTGGGTTTTGGAAGTGGCTAGGGTTATTTTCTTGCGAAAATAGGTCTTCCTAGGGGTTGTTTATATAGTGTAGATGAGTTGACTTGGTCTAGGGCTAAATCTAATAGGATTAGAAGTATAAAATAATTTAAAATTTGAAATTCAACTTCTCCAACTCACCCAAGGATTTGACTTGGTCCAAATGAGCTGGAAATTGGCTCAAAAATTCTTTAATACGTTTAAAACTCAAATAAATTTTATTTGGCCGAAAATAATTTAAAAATTAATTATTAAAAATAATATAAAACTTGTTAAAAATATAAAAGTGGTCAAATAAACTCCAACAATTATAAAATAAATATCAGGGTGATCGTGATGACGAATGTGAGCTAACTAAGAAGACGGATCTCAATTTCAATGTCGGACGACGAAACTAAAAATAGAAACGTCTCCCGTCAAAAGTGAAAATCGTCACGTCTCATCGAGTAAGATTAAATTGTGGGAAAACAACTCGAGAAATGTCGTTCCAAGATAGTGCCACTATGTAATACTCTCAGAGACGTTCACAACGGCATATCACATGAAAGTGTTCATAAACAAACAAGGTCCAAAACAAACACGTGCACGGTCAAAAGCACGCGCACGAACAACGTACAACGAGAAGTGGTCGTTACACCCACAATACCTCTGGAGAACTTGGGGGGCCCACGGTGGCAAGCGGTGCGATGGGTGCGGGGTTGCGACGTTTGCTCTCGGTCGGACACAGCCAAATGCGGGGGCTTGGCTCGGTCGGTGTGGGGGAACGGGCTTGGGCAGCTACGGGTGCGGTGCGGGCCTTGGTGCTCTCGGTCGGTGCGGAGGGAGCGGTCGGTCGAGCACCTTGGATGCGGGGAAACGGAGCGCTGCAACGTTGCAACCGTTGCAACGTTGCGGGCTTCGGTCGGTGCGGAGATGTAGCTCGGTCAGACACGGAGCGGAGCAGGCGAACGGTGCGGGCGACAGAGCGAGGTGCGGAGCGGGCGTGATGCGGGCGGGGCTTCGGTCTGACCGAGGGAATCTCTCGGTCAGACACGGCTTGGTGTGGGGTTGCGATGCAGCGGCTATGCAGCGGTGTGGACGGAGCTTGGTGCGGGGGTTTCCTTCAGTCGGAGCGGGGAAAATGCGGCTGTTTCCTCGGTCGGTGCGAGGAGAGTTCGTCGCAACGTTGCGACGATTCGTCGCAACGTCAAATTTGAGTTTTGGAAGCGGCTAGGGTTATTTTCTTACGAAAATAGGTCTTCCTAAAGGTTGTTTATATAGTGTAGATGGGTTGACTAGGTCTAGGGCTAATCCTAATGGGATTAGGAGTTTAAAATAATTTAAAATTCAAATCTCACCATCTCCAACTCACCCAAGGCTTGGGTGCGGCCCAAATGAGCTGGAAATTGGCTCAAAAATTCTTTAAAACGTTTTAAACTCAAATAAATTTTCTTTGGCCGAAATTAATTTAAAACTTGATTATTAAAAATATTATAAACCTTGTTAAAAATATAAAAGTGGTCAAATAAACTCTAAAAATTATAAAATAAATATCGGGGTGATCGTGATGACGAAAGTGAGCTAACTAATGAGACGGATCTCAATTTCGACGTCGGGCGACGAAACTGAAAATAGAAACGTCTCCCGTCAAAAGTGAAAATCGCAACGTCTCATCGAATAAGATTAAATAGTGGGAAAACGACTCGAGAAATATCATTCCAAATTAGTGCCACTATTTAATACTCTCAGAGACGTTCACAACGGCATATCACACTAAAGTGTTTACAAACAAACAAAGTCTAAAATAAACACGTGCACGGTCAAAAACACGTGCACGAACAATGTACAACGAAAAGTGGTCGTTACAAAAGGTCCGCACAGACGTGGAGCTGTGAAGCCACACGCCTGATAAGCGTCAATAAATTAAATGCATGTCCCTGTAACCACGAACAGAACAAAGATAATAATACAAGAGAGACAGAAATAAAATCTCAAATCTCAGAATTGTCCAACATTAAAATTTAAGTTCAACATCCAGAAAAGCCACCAGGCTAAAAGAAAGAGTCTAAAGGCCCAGAACAAGGTCAACAAAGACAAACATAAACAGAGTATTGGTGCCACGCACCGACAACAAAACGGTTTAAACTACAACACAAACAGTCTCTACGACTGATCGCTCATGTCCACGAAGTCCTCGTCAAACACAGGCTCGGGCTCGGCGTCCACAAACACCTCGTCCTCAACAACGAACTCAGGCTCAGGATCTAACATGTGTCACCCAAAAGAGTAAAGGGGCACATGTCAGCAAGTCTAAAAGACTTGGGCAAGGAAACTGAAAGAAGGTAACTAGCAACCTAGCAGTTATAGTATGCATGACATGGCAGTTATGGTATGAGTGCACAAGTAAGACATGGTGAAACAATAAGTACAAGTGAACAATTGTCAAGGCATGACAGGAGTAGCCAAGCTACTAACATTCTCAATCTTTTCACTAGTCACGTTTTCAAGTTATTTGTAGATGTTTACGCCTTACAGCTGAACTGTTGGACATTCACACTGAGTGGCCGCTTAACACTACCCAGAACCCAGAGTTTACGCCTTACAACTGAAGTTGCTGATTGGGCAGACTCCCAGTTGAATGACCGCTTAACCCTTATCCCTCCCACATGTAAACAAGCCAGGGTCCATGTACACGATGCTCAGTAAATGAGCCAGTGGTGCCCCACACAAGAGCTTGTTTTTAGGTTCACAATCCATAAGTACTTTTGGCGTAGGGTTGTGCCCGCTAAAAGCATGTGCCTAGCCTCAATTAATTAACTAGGTGTAGCGGAGCTACGCAATCACGGAAACATTTAAAGAATCCAATGACATGACAATTAATTCGCGTACCATTAATTGAAATGAAACATGACATGGTAATTATGCAACATGATAAATGACGGATCTAGTTTCGTTGTCAAGCTAGATCCTGAAATTACGCCTAGGCGAGTATCATTTCGTCGCCTAGTCTCTTTTACGCCTACAATAAGCAAATGGCCTAAGACATTGCCCAAAACCCTAAGTGGCAAGTTTCACGTGCCTAGCACCGAGGATGACGATCACGAAGGTTCGTCTCACAAACGCTAATCTACGGGGAAAGTCGCTGTTATGGAAAAACAATCATCAAAACAACATCCATTTATATTAGGGTTTCAAAATATCAAATGTGGGTGATGAAAATATTAAAGGATCGAACACTACCGTATTGGAGCAGGAAGAACGATACCGAGCAAGCACGGCAACGGAAGAATGATCCGAAAAACTAGGGCTCAGATCTGGAAATGGGGAGAAAATCTGGAGAAATGGGGTTTTGGGGGTTTTGGGGGATTTTCCGGCGGCCTAGAGGAGGTGGCCGGCCTAAATGGAGAAGGAGAGGGGCCCTTGATGAAGGAGGAAGGCTAGGGGAAGATGGATGATGATTTGGGGAAGAAGGAGGCTCAGGAGGAATGAAGGAAGAAAGAAAAACGTTTGGGGGGTTTAAATAGGCACAGCCGGCGGCTGGGCAAACCCTAGGTTTACGACAGCGATTAGTCGGTCAAAGAAGGGTTGTTGACCGACTAGTTCAACAACTAGTCGGTCGGTCGACCAACTATGACCGACTAAAATCAATCATCGAAAAAGAGAATAAATATGGGTAGTGAATTAGTCGGTCTGTGAAAGCCCGTCGATCGACTAGTTTGCAACCTAGTCGGTCGGTGAGTGTTCATTGACCGACTAACGATAAACAGTAACTTAGGTGAAATTTACTGACAGAAACTAGTCGGTCTGAGAGTAAGTTCTGACCGACTAGTTTCACATCTAGTCGGTCAGTGGTTGTTCTTAGACCGACTAAAAGTAAATAGTTACTCCTGTACAATTGATTCAATAAACTAGTCGGTTCAAGTAGAGTTGCCGAACGACTAGATCTCAATCTAGTCGGTTGGTTCCCCTTCTTGAACCAACTAAAGTGCACTAAAAGTGCCGATTTCGAAGCGTGAAGCTTCGGGAAGATTTCTACGGCTTCTAAGATCAACCTATCTCTAAGATATGAGCGATTTGAAGTTCGTCTTGAGTGACTTACTCCAAGATCAAAGATTCTAAGGAAGAAGCTAGAAAATCACGACGAAACGATCGAAAACGAAAGCTACGGAGACGAAAACCACACATAAGGTGAAAATCTACCAAAACATATATATAATATAGATAATCCAAATACATGAAAAACCAGTCGTTACATAATCCAAGCCCAAATGATGTCTCCCTAGCTCCAATTAACCTTCAAAACAAAATGAAATAGGATGTTAGTCTCGAAGCACGAACTCAATGGAGATTAGGGGTTGAAAACTGAAAATTATTGGGTTTATGGTTTAATGAGATTGAGAGAGTGAGAGAGATGTAGATGAAGGGCATGGGATGGAGATGGAGGGGATGAAGGTGAAGGAAGGGGCTCGACCGAGTAGTGAGGCAGCTCGATCGGGTTGGGTGGCGCTGCGGAGGTGGGAGTTGTGTGGTCGAGCGAAATTAATAGAAGGGGGAGCTCGGTTTGAGTGTTTAGAGGAATTGGGGTAAAAAGAGGTGGTTATGTCTTTTAAATGAGCCTAAGTTGAGTGATACCGGCTCGACCAAGTTGTGTTCAAATAAGTGGGCCCCGGTCATTTAGGCGATCACTTGATCGACTAACCTAGGTTACTCGGTTGAGTAAAAATCATGGCAGATGGCCATTTTCCCCCTTGATTTGTGTACACTTCCGCTCAACCGAGCGGCGTAACCCACTCGACCGAGTGATCAAATCCACTCGGTCGAGTCAAATATATGGCAGAATGCCTCTTTTCTCTTTGTTCTAGCAGACCAACCGACTCGACCATACTCCACTCGGTCGAGTAGAATATGTGACAGAGTGATGTTTTGGCCCCTTCTGCAGGCTCCTCTACTCGGACCGAGTGGCAATGCCACTCGGTCGAGTAGCTCATTTCTCCCCAATATGAGAATACATTACCTCCCCTCTTCTCCCTTCGATTCCTTCTTTGTTCCTTCATCGTTTTGCGCACTCCCTTCATTGTTTACCTGCACAAGGATTTTAAGCGTCAGAAATTTTTATTTTTTTTTGTTTAGATTTTTAATTGAATTTAAAAATGTTTTTGTTTGAGTTTTTGAATAATAATGAAAGAAAATAAATAAATAAAAACTGAACAATAAAATTTTGCCTCCTGATAAGCGCTTGTTTAAAGTCGTAAGCTCGACTCCTTTTGACCTTCAATTTCTCTTCAAAATGTTTGGCGCAAAAGAGATGCGATCATCATACTTTCCAATAAGGCCATGAGGTGGGAGTTGGCCTATCTCATCCGGTGGACCTACAACGGTCGTATCAATGTTGCCCGTCCTTGATTGTCATTCCAAAGACGCCTTCTTGATGTGCTCACAAAATCTTGACGACCTCGGGGTCATCATCAATTCTAGCTTCCAGATGTTGTTGAAAATGTGATGTGTCAGGTGGCTCCTCGTCCAAAACCTTCAAGTAGGCAGCCAACGCCTTATTATGTATGACATCGTCGTCATCGTCCGTATCTCGCCTCATGGGGTCCTTCAAAACCGCCCCGATGGTGACGTCCTCAACAACGTCATCTTCTATGAGCTCCAAATAACTTGCATCTTCCTTTGGAAAGCGCTCCTTCATCTACTTCTGTAAGTAGAACTCTATTTTAATATTCCCAACATTCATCGATAGTATTCCTTGACGGACATTTATAAGGACTTCAGCTGTAGCCATGAATGGATGTCCTAATATCAGCTTGGATCTTCTCTCTTCAGACATGTCCATAATCACAAAGTCCACAGGCACTCTAATTCCTCCCGGCACTTGTAGAATGATGTCTCGAGCAATGCCTACCAGGTAGGTGATGAATTGATCCGCCAACTGTATACTCATAGCCGTGGGCTCCAACTCTGTCCCAGTTTTCAATTTCTTGAAAATGGAGAGTGGCATCAAACTAATGCTTGCTCCCAAATCAACCAATGCTCCCCTGATAGGGATGTCGCCAATGAAGCACGACACCATGAAACTGCCGGGGTCGGGAAGCTTCTTTGGTAAAGTGTTCTTCAGAACTAATGTACAACTATCTGCTAACATGACGGCTTCTTACTTCCTCCTTCCCGCTATCAAATCCTTCAAGAATTTAGCATAAGTCAGGATCTCCACCAATGCATCCGTGAATGGGATGTTCAAATGCACACCTTTAGAAGCTCTATAAATTTTGCATATTTCTTCTCAAGCTTCGCCATGGCTAGTCTGTGAGGATATGAAGCCAGAGGACGACTTCCTTGGCATTTCTTAGTATCCTTTGGTGTAGATTTCTGAATCGTTTTCTCCACATAAGATGGAGTGTCAACCGATATCGTAGCAATGGGAATGGCCAAAGGGATGGGTGATGCATCCTTATCTGCATCGCCATATGGTTCTTTGACGTCCTTCTCCTCATTCACCAATATGATCAGTTCTGAAGCTATGTGACTCTCTTCATTTATGATTATTGAGGGTTGTGGATCCACCAACTTTGTCACCGGTACCATAACTATCTCGATGGTCTTTCTCCTCTTTTTGTCACTTCTACCACCGCATTGACATGGCCCCTTGAATTAGGCTCAGATTGAGCCGGCAGTTTTGAGCATTGGCAAGTTGGTTCATTTGGGCTATCAACTGATTTATAGTGATAGAAATCTACTTCTGAGTAGCCACCAACTCTGCATTAGGCTTGGCTTGGGCATTGATGAAAGCTTTCAATCCCCCTCCATGCCTGATTTAGGTGCCACCGGCTGTTGATATTGTTGTTGATACGATTAATGACTGTAGTGGCCTGGCGGTCTATAAGGCCCATGTGGCCTAAACCCATAATGCTGCTGATGTGGAGGTGGTGCATGTTGTTGGGGCAGAGGTTGTTGTGGCCTTGGTTGAGTGGGTGGTTGTATGGCTCCGTTGGGGTTGCTGTAGGAGAATCCTAGATGTGTCTTCTAGGACGGATTTGACCATTGTGGCCTTGGATTACTTCCATCACCTGATATGTAATTGATATGCTCCACTGGTACATCTGTTCCATCAAAGAACCTTCAATCAAAATGTACCCTTGCTCGGAGTAATCTTCACATGCTGCATAAACTGGAACTTTTATAGATGTAGGAATGGCACTCAACCTCTGTCCAATGCGAGCAACTTGCTTTGAGAGACTCTTAAGGTGCCCATCAAGATTTGTAGTTAGCTTCAGCTCAGATTGACTTCCAACGACGTTCCTAGAAGATGTTAAGCGATCATCGCTCCATTGTTGATTCTTGGATGCCATCTGCTCCAATTGTGATGTGGTCTCTTCTGGAAGCTTAGCCAATAGTGCTGCATTAGCAGAAGCATCAATAATCATTATTGTGTCAGACTTCAAACCTTTGTAAAAGATCTGAATGAGATCCCAATCATGTACTCCGTGATGTGGGCACTGATGCTGCAATTCTTTGAAATGCTCCCAAACTTCAAATAGAGATTCTTGTGGGAGTTGCTTGAAGGATGCGATGGCCCTCATAAGCCTCACCATTTTCGATGGTGGATAGTATAAATTGACGAAGGCTTAGGCTAGATGCTCCCAAGTCTTGAATGCATTGTAGGGTGCACCCTCAACCAATAAGTTGCCTTGTCCTGAAGAGTGAACGGGAACAATCGAAGTTTCATTGCATCTTAACTCACTTCTTTAACTTGAAAGGTATCATACTTTGCCAAGAATAGATCAAAGTGGTGGTTGGGATTCTCATGAGGATGTCTATGGAAGGGATCAAGCTACATCAATTGTATCAAGCCCGTCTTTAACTCAAAGTTGCATGCCTCTAGCCGCGGTCACAAGATAGAGGAAATATTCGAAAGATTCAGATTCATATAATCCTTAATAGTATTAGAACGTGGAGGTGATGGTGGAGTCTACCATTTGATCCTCTAACAGTTTCTGCCTCATTTCAGCTCTGAGTTTCCTTGGAATTCTTTCGATCTTAGGGTCAAATTGTAAATCATTGGGTCTCCCAAGACGAGTGTTGTAACGACTGGTTTTTGACTATTATATATATATATTGGTTGTTCTCTCTGTTGTGTGTTATCCTCTGTTGGACGTTTACTCTCAGTTCTTTCTGATCTTCTTCTTTGATGAACTTCATCTTGGCCGTATCTTAGAGCTATAGTGATCTTAGAAGCCATAGAAATCTTCTCGAAGCTTCGCGCTTTGATTCGGCAATTTTCGTGCATCTTAGTTGGTTCAAAAAGGAGAACCAACCGACTAGATTGCAATCTAGTCGGTCAGCAACCCTTCATGAACCGACTAGTTCATCTTGTATATTTCAGCTGAGTTACTGTTTACGTTTAGTCGGTCTAAGCACATTCATCGACCGACTAGTTGTCAAACTAGTCGGTTAGAACTTATTCTCAGACCGACTAATTCTGAGTTCTTCCTGACAACCAAGTTACTGTTTACAGTTAGTCGGTCAAAGAACGACTATCGACCGACTAGTTGATAAACTAGTCGATTAGAGTTTCTTCTCAGACCGACTAACTCTTAGTACTTGTTGTCTTTCATATTTTGCCCTTAGTCGGTCAATGAATATTCATCGACCGACTAGTTTCCAAACTAGTCGGTTGACGGACCTTCACAGACCGACTAAATCTGTCTACCCTGTATGGACCCTGTTCACTGTTTGTCTTTTAGTCGGTCTCAGTTGAACGACCGATCGACTAGTTCCCAAACTAGTCGGTCGACCACTCTTCACTGGCCGACTAGTTACCCTGGAAACCCTAGGTTAAGTCGTAGCGGCCGCCTATTCTTTCTATTTAAACCCTATACATTTTCATTTCTTTCTTCACTTCTCCTAGCTGATCTTCTTCCCCAATCATCCCCCAACCTTCCTCTAGCCTTCCCGCACCCTCCCGTGCTCTCTCTTACCCTCCATTGCGTCGGCACCATCCCGTAGGCCGCCGGCCGACCCTAAAACCCCAAATTTTCCTTTTACACCAGTTTCTCTCCCATCTCCATATTTGTTGCCGCGAGGAGTTCTCTTCGACCGCAATTTTTGGGATCGCTCATTCCGTTGCCTTGCTAGATCCGATTTAGCGACGGCAATCCGGAGATCGTCGTTCTTCTGCTTCCTTACAGTTAGTGATCTACCTCTAAATCTCCCCATAACCCACACTATAATTTAGAAAACCTAATAAAAATGGATTGCTAGACGTTGTAGAATTCCAATGCAAAATCAGATTGAATCATACAATTCTGATTCTCTGCTTTGGCCATAACAACGAACCCATTTCTCCCCGTAGAGTAGCGATTTGTGTGACAAACTCTCGTCGATCAACGAACCTCGGTACCAGGCAAGTGAAACTTTCCAACCTTTGTTTAGGCCATGCTTTAGGCCATTTCTTTGCTTTTAGCGTGAAAGAGACTAGACCGTGAAATGATAGCGGTCTAGGCGCAATTTCAATGTTCTAGCTTGACAACGAAGCTAGAATTGCCTTTTGTCATGTCATGTCATGCATTCGCCTGTCATGTTTAAATTCTTTAACGGTACACAACTTAAATTGAATATCTGCCATGCATTGCATTCTTTACATGCCATTTGATTTGTATGTTGCATCGTAGCACACGCTACCAAATACATGTACAATCCGTGTTTCCGTGTTTCCGGCTAGGCACCTGCTATGCGGGCATAACCCTACGCCATCCTTGTTAAAACACTTCCTGACTCGTGGTCCAGAAGCGAGCATTCCATGTTCGGGGTAAGGCCCTGGCTCGATACACGTGGATGGGTATGGATAAACGGTCACTTGAGCGTAAGAGTTGGCCCGTATAGCCACTCCAAAGGGCGGAATCTCTGTGCACGATGGGCTTACTTTACTTGTACTAGTCCTTGTGAATGTTCCTTGCAAACTTGACATCCATGCCATGCTTGTACCTTTTTACTATACTTGTTGCACTCTTACTTTAACTGCCATGTCATGCATACTTTAGGATTGCTAGTTTGCTTTTACCTTCCTTTTGTTTCCTTGCACAAAGTCTTGTAGACTTTACTGACATGTGCCCCTTCTCTTTGGGTGTCGCATGTTAGTTGCTGAGCCAGAGCCCACAGTTGAGGGCGAGGAGTTCGTGGAGTTTGAGCCTGATTCCGTTGCTGACGTGGAGTACAAGGACACCGGTGACCAGTCCTAGTGTTCCTTCGTCGTTTCCCTTTGTTAGTATGTTGTTAGTTTGTCGGTGAGTAGCACCATCTTTTGTTGGATGTTTCGTTGTTGGCCATGCTGGGCCTTTTCTTTTGGACTTTTGTTAGCCTGGTGGCTTTTCTGGTTGTTGGAATATTATCTGGACTTGAGATTTATAATTTATTATTATTCATCTCTTTCTATTATTGTTATCTTTGTTCCGTGTCACATTACAGGGATCTGCGTGATATTCCAGACGCTTTACAGGCTGGAGCCTCACAGGTCCATGCCTGAGCGGGCCTCGTCATGCCTCGCCTCCATTTTAGGGAAGCGGATCGTGACAGGTTTTGTTGGTGGCCCATGAAGGTCCTCCCCCCTCTGTAACTGTGACTTAATCGGAACAACGATAAGAAATTATAGAATGTCTGATAAACAATTTCGACACCGATTCATAAGGCTAAGAGTCTGATTTTATTTCGTTTTTCTGTGTCATTAGATGGTTGGAAGACGTAATACCCGTGCTGGTGGTGGTGTGCCCCCTCGTGTCGAGGAGCCGGACCGAGAGCCCACCAATGGGGAGATTATGCGGATGATGCATCAGATGATGCAAGTGCAGCAGGGGATGCTTCAGAATGCCCGGAATGTTCCGCCATCTCGAGTAGCACAGCGAGTCCAGAATGTCCCTCGCTCCGAGCAGGGAGCGAAGCAGTTTCGGGAGCTGGGCCCTACCTACTTTGATGGGACCGAAGGACCTCTAGCTGTTGATGAGTGGACCAGGAATATGGAGGATAACCTGAAGATGTCGAAGGTCGGCCCAGCTGGATGGGTTGACTTGGCGAAGAGGCAGCTTAGGTATAATGCTCGGAACTGGTGGGATGCAGAGGAGGAGAAGCTGGAGGATCTGATATCTTGGGCTACCTTCAAGTCCAGATTCGATGAGGAGTATTTTTCGAAGGCTGCCATGAAGGAGATGGCACAGCGCTTCATCGACCTGAAGCAGGGGAGCTTGACTGTGGACCAGTACCACCAGGAGTTCACCAGGCTGAGTCACTTCGTATCGAAGATGGTGCAGGATGCTGATGAGAGGGCCCAGAGGTTTCTGCATGGGCTCTCTTTGGATCTTCAGAGCTTTGTGTCTTCTTCTGATTCGAAGTCCTATCAGAAGGTTCCGATTGTAGCGAAGACGCATGAGAAGATTGTGAACCAGAAGAGAGGTTGTGCTTCAGGAGCTGGGAAGAGGCCTGTGGAGCAGGCCAGGGCAGTGATAAGACCAGGGTTCAGGCCCAATCAGCTGGTTCAGTTCAAGAGGCCAGGATGAACTCCTACTCAGAAGACTTGCCATTTCTGTGGCAAGACTGGGCATGTCAAGGATCAGTGCCGGAAGATGTTGGGACAGTGCTTGGTTTGTGGTGACCCAGCGCATGCCATGAGAGACTGCCCGAAGACCTAGCAGCAGTGGAAGGGACCTGTTGCAGCTCACCCATTGCAGCAGAGAGCACTTGTACCTGCTGGACGTGGAGTGCCTCTCGTTCCGCAGAGGCAGGCTTTTCAGCAGGCTTTTCAGCCGAGGAGTCAGGCTTTCCTGATGACTACAGTTGAGGCTGAGACTGAGGATGAGGTTATTGCTGGTAACCCTCAGTCTAGTAGTTCTTTTCTTAGTTAGTCTTGTTTGTTGAAATTGTTGGTTGCTTGTTATGCCTGCGAGAATAGGATTTGATTGTTAGATTGCTTGTTAGGTGTGATTTTGGTTTACACATTTCCTGCACGAGTCCTCTTCGACTCTGGTGCATCGATGTGCATTATTTCCTGGAGCTTTATGGAGAAGCATTCCTTGGCGACTTTCCCTCTTCCCAAGAGTTGGGATATTGTTACAGGAAATGGCGTAATCTCGGTGCATCGTGGTTGCAATTCTTGCCCTTTGGTGGTCTGTGGACATGAGCTCTATGCTGATTTCATCTTCCATGACATCATCAACTACAATGCCGTACTTGGGATGGACTGGCTTGGGAGTTTCTATGCCACGATCGATTGTCGGAGGAAGAAGGTGGTGTTCGATATTCCAGGCCATCCCGTGTTCGAGTTCAGCCGTGGCAGTAGTTTGCTTGGTCCGGTCAGGTTTCGGGCCAAGCTAGTGGAGATCGTTGCTATGTAGATGGAGCAGTGCAGACCAGCGGTAGTGTGTGACTTCGATGATGTCTTCCCCGAGGAGATGTCTGGGTTGCCGCCCGATCGAGCTCTCGAGTTTTCGATCGATCTTATTCCGGGAGCGCAGCCTATCTCGAAGGCGCCGTATCGCATGGCACCAGCAGAATTGGATGAATTGTGGAAGCAGCTGGACGAACTTCTTTAGAAAGGTTACATTCATCCCAGTGTGTCTCCGTGGGGAGCACAGGTCTTGCTGGTGAAGAAGAAGGACGGTTCACGTCGCATGTGTGTGGACTACCGGGAGTTGAATGCGGTGACCGTCAAGAATCGATATCCGTTGCCTCGTATTGATGACATCTTTGATCAGCTTGGAGGATCGAGGGTATTCTCTAAGTTGGATCTGAGGAGCGGCTATCATCAGCTGAAGGTGAGAAAGGAAGATGTTCCGAAGACAGCATTCAGGAGGAAGTATGGGCACTACGAGTTCGTGGTTATGCCTTTCGGTGTAACCAACGCACCCGCGATTTTTATGAACATGATGAATCTGATCTTCTATGACTTTTTAGACAAATTTGTTGTTATCTTCATTGACGACATTCTGATCTACTCAAATTCAGAGGAGGAGCATGCATCGCACTTGAGGACAGTGTTGGAGATCTTGAGGAAGCATCGGTTGTATGCTAAGTATTCCAAGTGCGAGTTTTGGCTGGATAGAGGTGCTTTTCTCGGGCATGTGGTGTTTGGAGATGGTATTTCTGTGGATCCCGAGAAGATTAAGGCTATCAGAGAGTGGCCTGTTCCGCAGTCAGCGTCTGAGATCCGGAGTTTCCTTGGATTGGCTGGTTATTACCAGCGGTTCATTAAGAACTTCTCCCGTATTACTGAGCTGATGACCAGACTGACACGGAAGGATGTACCATTTGTTTGGTCTGATGGCTGTGAGGAGGCTTTTGGTGTTCTGAAGGAGAGGCTGACGACTGCCCCTGTTCTTACTTTGCCTGATCGCAGTGGAGGATTTGAGATCTTTTGTGATGCATCTAGCAAGGGTCTCGGTTGTGTATTGCATCATCATGGGCACGTGGTAGCGTATGCTTCACGTCAGCTTAAGACCCATGAGAAGAATTACCCGATGCACGACTTGGAGTTGGCAGCAGTAGTGTTTGCGCTGAAGATTTGGAGGCACTTCCTGCTGAGTGAGAGGGTGAAGATCTTAACCGGTCACAAAAGCTTGAAGTACATTTTTACTCAGAAGGAGCTCAACATGCGACAGCATCGGTGGTTGGAGCTCATGGCTGATTATGAGATCGATCTGCAGTATCACCCTGGCAAGGTGAATGTGGTTCCGGATGCGCTGAGTAGGCTTCCAGCGGTGATGTTGTTGACTTCGTAGTGGAGATTGCAGGAGGATTTTTGCGCGTCTGGTATTGAGATTGTCCTTCCTGGGGAGACTTCTTCGTTGATGTGTATGCTGATACAGTCGACGATCGTGGATAGGATCAAGGCTGGACAGGCTGGAGACCCGAAGTTGGTGAGGATTCAGGAGCAGGTGGATGCCAGTCTGCGGACTGACTTCTTGATTCATGAGGATGGCTCGCTGAGGTGTAGAGCCAGGTTATGTGTGCCAGCTGGAGACATCAGAGAGGAGTTGTTGGTTGAGGCACACAGTTCGCTGTATTCTGTACATCCTGGTGGGACCAAGATGTACAAGGATCTCCGTTTGAACTATTGGTGGCATGGTATGAAGAGGAGTGTGGCTCGAAGTGTAGCCAAGTGTCTGGTTTGCCAGCAGGTAAAGGCGGAGCATCAGCGTACGGCAGGGTTGCTACAACCGCTTCCGATTCCAGAGTGGAAATGGCAATACATTACTATGGACTTTTTGACTGGACTGCCTCAGAGTCCGAAGCAGAATGACGCGATTTGGGTGATCGTAGACCGATTGAACAAATCCGCGCACTTTATTCCTTTCCGAGTAGGACATTCCACTGAGACGCTAGTGAGGAGATATATGGAGGTAAATCTTTTACTCACTGTTTTATTTCTTTTTCCTAGTTTAGATAGTGATGTAACGTGAATCGTGCAGGAGATCGTGCGACTTCACGGAGTCCCTGTGAGTATCGTGTCAGACAGAGACACGAGATTCACATCTCAGTTCTGGCAGAGTTTGCAGAAGAGTTAGGGTACTAGTCTGAGTTTCAGCACGGCATACCATCCGCAGACGGATGGCCAATCCGAGAGGACGATCCAAATCTTGGAGGACATGCAGAGGGCGTGCATGTTGGACTTCAAGGGATCTTGGGAAGATCATCTCCATCTTGTTGAGTTTGCCTACAATAACAGCTACCAGGCGAGTATTGGCATGGCACCTTTCGCCACGCTAAATGGGAAGAAATGTCGATTGCCACTGAGCTGGGATGACATTGGAGATCGGGAGCTGTTAGGACCTGAGATTATCGTGGAGGCGGTGGATGTTGTGAGGAACATACGGGAGAAGCTGAGGATTGCTCAGGACTGTTTCAAGCATTGGGCTGATACTAAACGACGTCCGTTGGAGTTTCAGCCAGGTGACCATGTATTCCTGATGATTTTCCCGAATCGATAAGTGATTCGCTTTGAGAAACGAGGGAAGCTGAGCCCGAGATACATTGGACCGTTTGACATTCTGGAGAGAGTTGGCGAGGTAGCCTACCGCTTAGCCTTGCCGCCATCTTTGGAAGGAGTTCACGATGTCTTCCATGTGTCGCAGCTTCGTCGATACATCAGCGATCCATCTCATGCTGTGGATTTCTCGGAGATTACCATTCGCCCCGATCTGACGTATGACCAGCAGCCAGTGCAGATTTTGGACAAGCGTCAGAAGTCACTCCGGAACAAGACGGTCGATCTTGTTAGGGTGATGTGGCGACACGGCTCGCCAGGAGAGTCTACTTGGGAGAGAGAAGACGAGATGAGAGAGAGATACCCACTTTTGTTCCCTGACACGTGAGTGTTAGGAAATTCCGAGGGCGGAATTTTTCTTAAGGTGTGTAGGATGTAACGACTGGTTTTTGACTATTATATATATATTGGTCGTTCTCTCTGTTGTGTGTTATCCTCTGTTGGACGTTTACTCTCAGTTCTTTCTAATCTTCTTCTTTGATGAACTTCATCTTGGTCATATCTTATAGCTATAGTGATCTTAGAAGCCATAGGAATCTTCTCGAAGCTTCGCTTCGATTCGGCACTTTTCGCGCATCTTAGTTGGTTTAAGAAGGAGAACCAACCGACTAGATTGCAATCTAGTCGGTCAGCAACCCTTCAGGAATCGACTAGTTCATATTGTATATTTCAGCTAGTTACTGTTTACGTTTAGTCGGTCTAAGCACATTCATCGACCGACTAGTTGTCAAACTAGTCGATTAGAACTTGTTCTCAGACTGACTAATTCTGAGTTCTTCCTGACAGCCAAGTTACTGTTTACAGTTAGTCGATCAAAGAACGACTATCGATCGACTAGTTGATAAACTAGTCGGTTAGAGTTTCTTCTCAGACCGACTAACTCTTAGTACTTGTTGTCTTTCATATTTTGCCCTTAGTCAGTCAATGAATATTCACCGACAGACTAGTTTCCAAACTAGTCGGTTGACGGACCTTCACAGACCGATTAAATCTATCTACCATGTGTCGACCCTGTTCACTATTTGTCTTTTATTTGGTCTCAGTTGGACGACCGACTGACTAGTTCCCAAACTAGTCGGTCGACCACTCTTCACTGACCGACTAGTTACCCAGGAAACCCTAGGTTAAGTCGTAGCCGCCGCCTATTCTTTCTATTTAAACCCTATACGTTTTCATTTCTTTCTTCACTTCTCCTAGCTGATCTTCTTCCCCAATCATCCCCCAACCTTCCTCTAGCCTTCTCGCACCCTCACGAGCTCTCTCTTACCCTCCATTGCGCCGACACCATCCCGTAGGCCGCCGGCCGACCCTAAAACCCTAAATTTTCCTTTTACACCAGTTTTTCTCCCATCTCCAGATCTGTTACCGCGAGGAGTTCTCTACGACCGCAATTTCCGGGATCGCTCCTTCCGTTGCCTTGCTAGATCCGATTTAGCGACGGCAATCCGGAGATCGTTGTTCTTCCTCTTCCTTACGGTTAGTGATCTACCTCTAAATCTCCCCATAACCCACACTATAATTTAGAAAACCTAATAAAAATGGATTGCTAGACGTTGTAGGATTCCAATGCAAAACTGGATTGAATCATACAATTCTGATTCTCTGCTTTGGCCATAACAGTGAACCCATTTCTCCCCGTAGAGTAGCGATTTGTGTGACAAACTCTCGTCGATCAACGAACCTCGGTACCAGGCATGTGAAACTTGCCAACCTTTGTTTAGGCCATGCTTTAGGCCATTTCTTTGCTTTTAGCATGAAAGAGACTAGACCGTGAAATGATAGCGGTCTAGGTGCAATTTCAATGTTCTAGCTTGACAACGAAGCTAGAATTGCCTTTTGTCATGTCATGTCATGCATTCGCCTGTCATGTTTATATTCTTTAATGGTACGCAACTTAAATTGAATATCTGCCATGCATTGCATTCTTTACATGCCATTTGATTTGTAAGATGCATCGTAGCACACGCTACCAAATACATGTATAATCCATGTTTCCGTGTTTCCGGCTAGGCACCTGCTATGCGGGCATAACCCTACGCCATCCTTGTTAAAAAACTTCCTGGCTCGTGATCCAGAAGCGAGCATTCCATGTTCAGGGGTAAGGCCCTGGCTCGATACACGTGGAGGGGTAGGGATAAACGGTCACTTGACCGTAAGAGTTGGCCCGTACAGCCACTCTAGCCAAAGGGCGGAATCTCTGTGCACGACGTGCTTAATTTACTTGTACTAGTCCTTGTGAATGTTCCTTGTAAACTTGACATCCATGCCATGCTTATACCTTTTTACTATACTTGTTGCACTCTTACTTTAACTGCCATGTCATGCATACTTTAGGATTGCTAGTTTGCTTTTACCTTCCTTTTGTTTCCTTGCACAAAGTCTTGTAGACTTTGCTGACAAGTGCCCCTTCTCTTTGGGTGTCGCATGTTAGTTGCTGAGCCAGAGCCCGCAGTTGAGGGCGAGGAGTTCGTGGAGTTTGAGCCTGATTCTGTTGCTGACGTGGAGTACGAGGACACCGGTGACCAGTCCTAGTGTTCCTTCGTCGTTTCCCTTTGTTAGTCTGTTGTTAGTTTGTCGGTGAGTAGCACCATCTTTTGTTGGATGTTTCGTTGTTGGCCATGCTGGGCCTTTTCTTTTGGACTTTTGTTAGCCTGGTGGCTTTTCTGGTTGTTGGAATGTTATCTGGACTTGAGATTTATAATTTATTATTATTCATCTCTTTCTATTATTGTTATCTTTGTTCCGTGTCACATTACAGGGATCTGCGTGATATTCCAGACGCTTTACAGGCTGGAGCCTCACAGCTCCATGCCTGAACGGGCCTCGTCATGCCTCGCCTCCATTTTAGGAAAGCGGGCCGTGACAAGTGTTCATGTACAAGCAACAAACTCAGAGAAAATATTAGTAACAAAAGAAAGAATAAAAATGCGGTCGGGTGTCACGCCCCGCTTCCCAAGTATGGAAGGCGAAACGTGAGGAGGTTCACTCAGACGTGGAGCTGTGGAGCTGTGAAGCTGCAGTCTGATAAGCGTTTGTGTATAAAACAAATAGCTGGTCCTTGCATAGCGACGAAACAACAACACTAATAATAAAGCAGACATAAAAGAAACATCCACCAACATCATCCAGAAATTATTCCAACATCTCAGAAAAGTCATAAAGTACCAAGTCTGAACAATAGGCCTAAGGCATGGCCGAAACAAATGCAAAGAGTTTCAGGTGATACGTACCGAAATCTAACAACTACTACTAAAAGGTGAGAACAACTAAGAAGACTCTAGATGAGTCTAGCACTGGTCACCAGTGTCCTCGAACTCGGTCTCTGCAGGTACCTCGAACTCAGCGTCCACGAACTGCTCGTCTCTGCGGCTAACTCTGACTCAGAACCTGACATGTGACACCCAAAGAGAAGAGGGCACATGTCAGCAAAAGTCTCCCAAAAGAAAACGGAGAACTTTTGTGCAAAGATACAAATAATAGAAGGACGACTAGAAGTTCTAATATAATGAAATGACATGACATTTAAAGTATGCAACAATTTAAAATGACATGAAGAACAAGCATGCACATCGTATCAGAAACTACGAAAAACATTATTTCACGAATCACGATCATTATCTTTTCACATTGTGCACAGGGTTTACTCCTTACAGCTGAAAGAGGGGATCAGGCATCCTTCTACGCAGCGTGATAGCTTAACCCTACCCCGCCACGTGTATCTAGCTTTGGTTTCCCTACAACATTGCGCTCGCTTCTGGATCACGAGCCAGGAAGGGGTTTTCAATATGGCATAGGGTTGTGCCCACAAAAGCAGGTGCCTAGCCTCGATAGTTACAATTTTTGTAGCGTGTGCTACGCACTCACGATGAACATTCTGATGCATGACATGACATGGCAATGCGCAATTAAAGTGCGTATTGTTAATTGAAATTAAACGTGACACGGACATCATGAATAAAAGCTTGTAAAAAGTGTCGGATCTAGCTTTGTTGTCAAGCTAGATCTAGTAAGGGCGTCTAGGCGACTATCATTTCATCGCCTAGTCTCTTTTATGCTACTATACAAGTTGGCCTAAAACATGGCCTAAAAAATTACTGGTAAGTATCACTTGCCTAAACAGTTACGCTGAAGTCACAATCAACCAGAGTCCAAAACTACCTATGTGCTCACTACGCAGTCCAGCATACAGTCCCAATTATTTATCTTGATTAGTGATTTACAAAACAATTAGAAGCTATGATTTTTAGTTTGATTAACAGGCGATGTGGGGGTTCCGATGGAGCGGGACTTACCTCAACACGACGCAAGATCTACTCTGACATCGGATAGCAACGTCAGGAGTGGATTCCAGTAGCGTGAACGGTACGGAACCAACGGTTCTCTGTTGATAAAACACGTGTCTGAATAAGTTCGTTACGACGGTACTAGAATTTTAGGCAAAACTAAATACGTCTAATGATCCAGTTTTAATTAGATTCTCTATCCAAAGACGGGGTCCAAATCAATATTAATGTTACAAACTTGCTAATTGAGTTAAGTTGCTAGTACGAAAAGTATACACATTATCATCAAAGCAACCTAGAGTAACAATTGCTAGGAGTTGTGTAAGCAATATATCAACCAATGGATTACCATGTCAACATCATTTTATTAAGTCCACTGCTATTCATAAATCTTAGCAAACTGATATAAAATATATAATGAACACTTAAACTAACCGATATAAAGAGTAGATACTCTACGAAGCTACCGGGGGTTGACACGAGATATCCATGGCTAGAGGGACATCGTAGCGGCTCGAGGAAGGCCGTCAACAGCACAGGGGCTGTCGTGCATCGCTTCCACGTGAAGGGGTCGCTGCCGTGGTCGCTGCGCGTCAGGGGGGGCCTGCTGTCGTGAACAACAACTGGTGGTGCTGCTGTCAGCGATAGGCATTACTGATGGTGGTTTTCGGCTGGGTTTGGCCGGAGTCGGGGCTGGCGGGGGTGTCAGGTCGACGAGGGGGAGGAATGATGTGACAGCCGCTGCGTGAGGGGAGCGACAGCCGCTATCTGCGCCTGAAGACGCTGCTGTCCGTGCTGCTGCTCTGCAACTGTGGGATTCCGATTGCTAGGGGCGAGGATCGTTGGAGAGTAGGTCGCTGGGGGGGCCGGACAACGTGGGGAGGCCGGTGACCGGTGGACTGGAGGTCGGAGAAATCACGGACTAGAGGATGAAGTCGACGGCACAAGGAGAGATTCACGCAAGATGAAAACAACCCTAGGGCTTTGCGGGTTTATAAATAGGTTGGATTTGCTAATTGGGGTTGATTTTGGGGTGCACTTAAGGGGTTAGAAGAGAGTGAACAGAAGGAAAGGGTAGAATTTTGGTGATGAATAGCCAATTTCAGATTTGGTTGGATACGTAAGATAAGTTTTTCCATTTGCTAAATAGCTTGGGATTGGTGTAGACATAGGGTTAAAGGGGAGAGAGTGTGTGAGAGGGCAGGGTACAAATAAGGGGAAAAGAAGATGAGCCTAGCTTAGGAAATTAATCATGTGAAACTTAGGCTTTAATATAATTTGATTGGGAAATTAATGCAAAAGCGGGTCAAACGGAAACCGATAATTATAAGAAAAATACAGGGGCGACCGTGTCGATGGGAGAAACGGAACTAAGAAGATTGGTCACGAGCTAAGGCGACGGAAAACGGAACTAAAAATAAAAGGGTCTAACGACGAAAGTGAAAACCACGATACCTCATTAAACAACGTTAATTTGTGGGAGAATGACCCATGAAATGACGTTCCAAAATAATTCCACAAATAAGTACTCTTCCAGAGGGTCACAACGGCATATCACATCATAGGGTTCGGTTACAAGAAGAGATCAGAATAAATACGCGTACGAACAAAAGCATGTGCATGAAAAACGTACGATCGAAAAGTGACCGTGACATCCTACCCACCTTATGAATGATTCCGCCCTCGGAATCATTCATCAACCATTGCTCTGAAATAAGTGTGGGAATTGCTCTCTCATATCATCCTCGCGCTCCCAGGTGGACTACCCAGGTCCACCATGACGCCGCTGCACTCTAACCAAGTCGACGGTCTTATTCCTTAACTACTTCTGTCGTCGATCTAGAATCTCAACTGGTTGCTGATCATAGCTTAGATCTGGACGAACCGTGATCTCCGAGAAATCCACAACATGCGATGGATCACTGACACATCGCCATAACTGGGATACGTGAAACACGTCGTGAACTCCCTACAGTGATGGCGGCAATGCCAAACGGTACGCCACAGCTCCAACTCTCTCCAGAACGTCAAAAGGCCCAATGTACCTCAGACTCAGCTTGCCTCTCTTTCCAAATCGAATAAGTCCTCGGTTCGGAGAGATCTTGAGAAAGACATGGTCTCCAGGCTGAAACTCTAACGGTCGCCGTTTAGCATCTGCACAATGCTTGAATCGGTCCTGAGCGATCCTCAGCTTCTCCCTGATGTTCCTCACAACATCTACAGCCTCCACGATCATCTCTGGCCCTAACAGCTCCCTGTCTCAAATTTCATCCCAGCTCAGTGGCAATCGACATTTCTTTCCATATAGCGCAGCAAATGGCGCCATGCCAATGCTTGCCTGGTAGCTGTTATTGTAGGAAAACTCCACATGATTGAGATGATCCTCCTAAGATCCCTTGAAGTCCAACATGCATGCTCTCAGCATGTCCTCTAAAATCTGAATCATCCTCTCAGACTGGTCATCCGTCTGTGGGTGGTATGCGGTACTGAAACTCAGACTCATACCCAGACTCTTCTGCAGACTCTGCCAAAACTGAGATGTGAATCTCATGTCTCTGTCCAACACGATACTCACAGGGACTCCATGAAGTCGCATGATCTCCTGCATGATTCACGTTACATCACTATCTAAACTACGGAAATGAAATAAAAACAGAGGGTAAAAGAATTTACCTCCATATATCTCCTCGCTAGCGTCTCAGTAGACTGTCCCACTCGGAAATGAATAAAGTGCACAGATTTGGTCAACCGGTCTACGATCACCCAAATCGGGCCATTCTGCTTCGGACTCCGAGGTAGTCCAGTCACGAAATCCATAGTGATGTGTTGCCACTTCCACTCTGGTGTCACAACCCGCTTCCCTAAAATGGAGGCGAGACGTGAAAAGGTCCGCACGGGAGTGGAGCGGTGAAGCCCCAAACCCGATAAGCGTCAACTTAGTATAAGCAGGTCCCTGTAATTGCAAACGAAACAACAACAATAATAATAATATGAGACGGATATAAAATATCAATCCCACAGTTGTCCACAAAACATTCAACATCACAGAAAAGCCACCAGGCTAAAAGGAAGAGTCTAAAGGCCCAGAACAAGGCCGAACAAAAGGCAACGACATAACAGAGTAAAGGTGCTACGCACCGACAACAAACAACTGTCTAACAAAAGAAAAACACCACGAAGACACTAGGACTGGTCCCCAGTGTCCACGTACTCCCCGTCCAACACGGGCGCAAGCTCGGCGTCCGCAAACACCTCACCCTCAGCAAGCAACTCAGGCTCAAGGTCTAACATGCGTCACCCAAAAGAGAAAGGGGCACATGTCAGCAAGTCTAAAAAGACTTGGGCAAGGAAACTGAAAGTGACTAACAACCTAGCATTTAAATGTTAAACAATGGCATGGCAGTTGAATATGATGCAACAGTTTAAAAGAGTGACAAGCATGCACGATGTAGCAAAAGCTACCAATTCACTAATCACTTATCACTTAACACTTATCACTTATCACTTAGTGCATAGAGAGTCCACTTGCTGGCCAGCTCGTGGCTCAGTCCGTTTATCTCTATCACTATCAATCACTTAAACACTAGAGATTTCGCCTGCTGGCCGGAGTGGCGGATCAAGCCACTCGTGCTCAGGTGGCCGCTTATCTCTTACCCCACCCACATGTGTCGAGCGTTGTGGTTAGCAACTCATTATGCTCGCTTCTGGTCACGAGCCAGGAAAAGAAGTGTGTGTTTGGCATAGGGGTACACCTAGCCGGTATCCGAGCGTTGGGGTTAGCAACTACAGGGCTCGCTTCTGGAACACGAGCCAGGAAACATGGTATTGTAGCGTGTGCTACGCAGTCACGATAAATAATCACTATGCAATGCCGTGAGCAGATAATTGCGTACCGTTAATGGAATTTAAACGTGACAGGCAAAATGCAATGACATGAACATATTCGCGTACCGTTAATTTAAAGTAAACGTGACATATGAGCATGATGGGGGTGACGGACCAAGCTTCGTTGTCAAGCTAGGTCAATGGCGTCTAAACGGCTATCCTTTCACCGTTTAGTCTCTTTTACGCTAAAGCATGGTAAATGGCCTAAGACATGGCCCAAATCAAGAGAGGCGAGTTTCACTTGTCTATCACCGAGGATGACGGTTACGAAAGTTCGTTTCCGCGGATGCTAGCCTACGGGGAATCGCTGTTATGGGGAACAATCATCAAAACACAAGTATCTTATTAGGGTTTCATAAAAATTACAATAGGATATGAAAACAACGGTAGATCGATTTCTTACCGAGAGGAGGCGGAAGAAACACTCCGGGGAACCCTAGGATCAGATCTGGAAGCAAATGGAGAAGTTTGGGGAAACTAGGGTTTTGGGGGATTTGGGGATTTTGATGGGTTTTGGTGAGATTTTGGGGAAGATGAGAGGTAGATAGAGTGGATGGATGGTTTGGATGATGGATTTAGGGCTTGGAATGAAGAAATGAAGCTTGGAGGAAGATGGGGGCTCAAGGGGGAAGATTTTAGGGTTTTGGGTCGTGTTGGGGAAGAAGAAAACGTTTGGGTTGAGTTTAAATAGGTTGGGCTGGCGGCTGCCTAGAAATTAGGGTTTTAACACTGGTTAGTCGGTCAAAGAGCAACCACTGACCGACTAGTTTGGCAACTAGTCGGTCGGTCGACCAACGCAGACCGACTAAGTGCAAACAGTAACTCCTAAACGAAAATAGGATTCTAGAGTTAGTCGGTCCATGAACAAATACTGACAGACTAGTTTAGCATCTAGTCGGTCGATGAACGTTCTTAGACCGACTAAGAGTAAACAGTAGCTGATACAAAAATAAGATGATGTGTTAGTCGGTTAAAGAAGCATTGCTGACAGACTAGTTTGCAACCTAGTCGATCAACCAACGTTCTTAGACCGACTAACGATAAACAGTAACTCCTGAGAAATTTAGAAAGCTAACTAGTCGGTCCAAGAAGGATTGCCGACCGACTGGATCGTCATCTAGTCGGTCGGTGGCCCTTCTTACACCGGCTAATGAGCACCAAAAGTTCCGATACGGAGCGCGGGGCCCCGGGATCGATTTCTAAGACTCCTAGGCTTGATCTAATAGTTAGATATGACAGTTATGAAGCTCGTCACGAGTGACATACTTCGAAATCGACGATCCTAAGGAAGAAGCGAGAAAATACGACGAATCGATCGAAAATGAAATCTACGGAGACGAAAACCACACAAGAGGAGAAAATCCACCAAAACATATATTATATTATAATAAATCCAGATACATGAAAAGCAGTCGTTACATCTGGGATCGGAAGCGGTTGTAGCAAGCCAGCCGTACGCTGATGCTCTGCCTTAACCTGCTGATATACCAAACACTTGGCAATGCTCTGTGCCACACTCTGCTTCATACCATGCCACCAGTAGTTCAGGCGAAGGTCCTTGTACATCTTGGTGCCTCGAGGATGCACAGAATACGACGAGCGATGTGCCTCGACAAGAAACTCCTCTCTAATATCTCAACCTGGCACACAAACTCTGGCTCCATACCTCAGCGAGCCTTCCTCATGAATCAGAAAGTCAGTCTGCAGACCGGCTTCTACCTGCTCACGGATCCTCTTCAGCTTTGGATCTTCAGCCTGACCCACCTTGATCTGATCTACGATCGTCGACTGTATCTGCATACACATCAATGACGAAACCTCTCCAGGAAGCACAATCTCTATACCAGACTCACAAAAATCCTGCTGCAACCTCTACTGCAAAGTCAACATCATAACCGCTGGAAGTTTTCTCAGTGCATCCAGAACCACATTCACCTTGCCAGGATGGTACTGCAAGTCGATCTCATAATCTGCCATGAGCTCCAACCATCGACGCTGTCACATGTTGAGCTCCTTCTGTGTAAAGATATATTTCAAGCTTTTGTGATCAGTGAAAATCTTCACCTTCTCACTCAGCAAGAAATGCCTCCAAATCTTGAGCGCAAATACAACTGCAGCCAACTCCAAATCGTGCATCGGGTAATTCTTCTCATGAGCCTTAAGCTGTCGAGAAGCGTACATGACCACATGCCCATGCTGATGTAAAACACAACAGAGACCTTTTCCAGAAGCATCGCAAAAAATCTCAAAACCTCCACTCCGATCGGGCACAGCTAGAATAGGTGTTATCGTCAATCTCTCCTTCAGAATAGAAAAGGCTTCCCCACAAGCATCGGACCAAACGGAAGGTATATCCTTCATCGTCAGTCTAGTCATCGGCTCAGTAATCTGAGAGAAATCCTTAATGAAGCACCGATAATATCCTGCTAGCCCAAGAAAACTCCTGATCTCAGACGCTAACTACGACATCAGCCACTCCCCGATAGCCTTGATCTTTACCGAATCCAAGGTTATACCATCTCCTGACACCACGTGCCCAAGAAAGGAAACTCTATCCAGCCAGAACTCACACTTGAAATACTTCGCATACAACCGATGCTTCCTCAAAATCTCCAGAACAGTCCTCAAGTGCTCAGCATGCTCCTCCTCCGACTTCGAATAGATCAAGATGTCGTCAATAAAGATAACGAAAAACTTACCTAAGAAGTCATAAAATATTATGTTCATCATGTTCATGAAAACCGCGGGTTCGTTGGTGATATTATGTTCATCATGTTCATAAAATATTATGTTCATAAGAAGTCATAAACTCCACGAACTTGTAGTGTCCATACTTCATTCTGAACGATGTCTTCTGCACATCTTCCTTCTTTACCCTCAGCAGGTGATATCCGCTCCTGAGATCCAGTTTAGAAAATACCCTCGATCCTCCAAGCTGATCGAAAATGTCGTCAATCCATAGCAAAGGATACGTGTTCTTAATGGTGACAGCATTCAACTCTCTGTAGTCCACGCACATCCGACGCGAACCATCCTTCTTTTTCAACAATAGTACAGGTGCTCCCCACGGAGACACACTCGGATTGATATAACCCTTCTGTAAAAGCTTGTCCAACTGTCTATGTAGCTCTTCCAACTCTGTCGGAGCCATACGTTATGGTGCTTTCGAAATGGGCTGTGCTCCCGGAATAAGATCAATCGAGAACTCAAGAGCTCGATCGGGCGGCAGTCCTGAAATCTCCTCGGGGAAGACATCATCGAAATCTCTCACCATAGCTGGTCTAATGATGTGTCCACATTTTATACTGTTTTCACGTCATTATTCCATTGCATCTCATGCCATTTTCGCATCCAAATCCCTCATTTTACTACGATATTGCATTTCTGATGATAATTTCGAGTTTTGTAGTGTTTTGTGAGTTTTCACGGATTTTAGAGCGATTTTGGACCCCACTTGGGTATGGACACATCCGACGTACTCGTGAGCTTATTGGCGAGGCTCTGGAGGAGTTTGCCACACTTTTGGGGCCATTGGAGGAGAATTGAGAGCAAAGGAGAGAGAGAGAGAGAGAGAGAGAGAGAGAGAGAGAGAGAGAGAGAGAGAGAGAGAGAGAGAGAGAGAGAGAGAGAGAGAGCCCCAGCAGTCCCAGCAGTTTCCCAGAAAATGCTCGGTCCGAGCAGCTCAGCTGCTCTACCGAACCATTTCAGTGTGAGAATAGAGATGGGCTGACTCGGACCGAGCAGCTCACCTACTCGGTCGAGTAGCCTCAATCTCCCCAAGCCGAAGCAAGCCACGACGCTGCCCGAGCAGCCGACCGAGTCGACGCCTACTCGGACCGAGTAGAGCTTACTCGGTCCGGGTAGGCTGAGCAACATCTTCGAAGATTTCTGTAGTGCCCGGTCGAGCAGCTCATCTGCTCGGCCCGAGCCACCGAACGAGCAGCTCACTACTCGACCGAGTCACCTACTCGGTCGCCAACTCCAGGTTCATTTTTGGAATGTTTTGAAAGGCCGCGATGCGCATGATTCTTGGCGACTGAAGCGAGGAGCTGTGCGGGGACTGAGTGAGAACGTTGATTATGAATTTTTAAAACAGTTTTTGATAGGGGATTTTGGCCGATTTTTGTAGGGATTCTAGACTAGTTTTTGTAAGGAGATTTTTGGATCGAATACTGAGAGATTATTACGTTTGTTCTGGATTGTTCTTGCTTGGAATCTGAAATTACTTCTGGATCTGAAATTTCTATTGAATTCTCGCTGTAAGTCTTTTAGCCCTAATCTTTTGATTGCTATAATGTTTTCTTCCTTGGAATTGATGTTTTTGTCTATCACTATTGCGATGTGTGAGTAGATCTATTCTAGGGCTGATGGGTTAGCCCTAGGACCCTAGGGAAAGATGTAGATTTGTGTCACGCCCGGCTTCCCAAAAACGTGGAGGCGAAGCGTGAGAAGGTCTGCTCAGACTTGAAGCTACAAAGCTGCAAGTCCGATAAGCGTCAATCACTTTAAACTGCAGGTCCTTGCAACACGAAACGAAACAAAGATAATAGTAATGAAAGAGACAAAAGAAACATCTCAGAATATCCATAATAATAAATTTCAACATCGCAGAAAAGCCACCAGGCTAAAATAAAAGAGTCTAAAAGAGGCCCCAGCATGGCCAACAAAAGTTCAAAGTACAGAAACAAAGTAATGGTGCAAGCACCGACATCTAACCGCAACCTAAAGCAAAAGCAACGTAAACAGTCTCTAAAACTGGTCTCCGGTGTCCACGAACTCCTCGACGAACGTAGGCTCGGGCTCAGCGTCAGCAAACACCTCGTCCTCAACAACTGTCTCTGGCTCAGGGTCTAACATGTGACACCCAAAAGAGCAAGGGGCACATGTCAGCAAGTCTACAAGAGACTTGTGCAAGGAAACTGAAAGTAGGTACAAGTAAAGCAACCTAGCAGTTCTAGCATGATGCGATGACATGGCAGTTAAAGTATGAGTGCAACAGGTAAGGTGAAGTAAAGTAAAGTATGAGCATGGCATGGTGACAAATATTTCATGATTCATGCACAAGACATGTACAAGACAAGTAAAGTAAGCACCTCGTGCACAGAGATTCCGCCTTTTGGCTAGAGTGGCTGCGCGGGCCAACTCCTAAGCTCAAGTGATCGTTTATCCCTACCCCTCCACGTGTATCGAGCCAGGGCCTTACCCTCAAACGGGAATGCTCGCTTCTGGAACATGAGCCAGGAAGTGTTTTATCTTGTTGGCCTAGGGGTGCACCTAGCCAGACAAGGGAGTAGAAGTACAAGTATTGTAGCGTGTGCTACGAATGTGACATTCAATGCATGGGTGACATGACATGGCAAGTAGTAAAGCATACAGGTAAGGAAAGTAAACATGACAGTTTAGTATGCATGATCAACAGGTTAAAGAGTTGGATCTAGCTTCGTTGTCAAGCTAGATCATTTAGGTGACGGATCTAGTTTTCGTTGTCAAACTAGATCAAGTAGGCGTCTAGCCAGCTATCATTTCACTGACTAGTCTCTTTTACGCTAAAAACAATGAAGTGGCCTAAAAACATGGCCCTAAGTAAGAGTTGGCAAGTTTCACTTGCCTGCAAGTATCACGTCAGGGAAACACCATACAACGAGTCCGAAGTCACGATTCCTACGTGCACAAGTCCACCGGCCTACATCCGTTTTATTAATCTTGATTAGTGAGTGCTAAAACATTTAAAATACTTTAAAAATACTGATTTTAGTCTTGATTAGCATGCATTGGGTTGGGGGTCCTAGGGGTGCAAAGCGTTACCTCAACACGACGCGAAAGCTACACTGGCGTCGGGAAGCGACGCCAGGGGTTGGAATAAAAGATCGCGCTCCAAGTCCAGATTCCAATTAGATTCCTCGCTGGAAAGTTCAGAGCAATCAACCGGAGCAACGATTTCAGATTCCAAATCTAGCACGTGCGACGACGGGATACGACGTGTCGCAACATCGTACGCGGCAATTCCTCGAAGAGAACGCACCTAGGTGGGGCCCACAGTAGTCCTAGGGACCAATGGGGGACCCACAATACCTCTGGAGAACTTGGGGGGCCCACGGTGGCAAGTGGTGCGACGGGTGTGGGGTTGCGACGAATGGCTCTCGGTCGTACAGCCTCGGTGCGGGGGATTTGCTCGGTCAGACACTGGGGGACGGGGCTGTGCAGCGCTTGGGTCGGTCGCAGCCTTGGTTCTCTCGGTCGCAGCGGGGAGGGCCGTCGGTCGGTCGCAGCGGGGAGGGCCGTCAGTCAGACACTGGGGAACGAGAGTTGCAACATCGCAACATTGCAACGATGCGGAGAGCGGTCGGTGCGGGTGAACGGCTCGGTCAGACGCGGAGCGGAGCGGGCGAACGGTGCGGGAGTCGGTGCGGTGCGGAGATGCGGGGATGCGGAGCGGGTCTCTCGGTCTGATCGAGAGATCCTATCGGTCGTAGCGGACGAACGGAGTGGCTGCGATGCAGCGGTACGGGACTTGCTTGGTGCAGGGGTGGCTAGCGGTCGGAGCGGGGGAACGGCGCTGATTTCCTCGGTCGTGCTGCAGCTGTTCGTCACAACGTTGCGACGAATCGTCGCAACGTCAAATTTGAGTTTTGGAAGTGGCTAGGGTTAATTTCTTGCGAAAATAGGTCTTCCTAGGGGTTGTTTATATAGTGTAGATGGGTTGACTTGGTCTAGGGCTAAATCTAATAGGATTAGAAGTTCAAAAATATTTAAAATTCGTATCTCGCCCTCTCCAACTCGTACAAGGATTTGCTGCGATCCAAATGAGCTGGAATTCGGCGCAAAATTTATTTAAAACGTTTAAAACTCAAATAAATTTTATTTGGCCGAAATTAATTTAAAACGTAATTATTAAAAATATTATAAACCTTGCTAAAAATATAAAAGTGGTCAAATAAACTCCAAAAATTATAAAATAAATATCGGGGTGATCGTGTTGACGAAAGTGAGCTAACTAAGAAGACGGATCTCAATTTCGACGTCGGACGACGAAACTAAAAATAGAAACGTCTCCCGTCAAAAGTGAAAATCACAACGTCTCATCGAATAAGATTAAATTGTGGGAAACCGACTTGAGAAATGTCGTTCCAAATTAGTGTCACTATTTAATACTCTCAGAGACGTTCACAACAGCATATCACACAAAAGTGTTCACAGACAAATAAAGTCTAAAATAAACACGTGCACGGCCAAAAGCACGTGCACGAACAACGTACAACGAAAAGTGGTCGTTACATCCTCCCCACCTTAGAATAAAGTCTGTCCTCGGAATTTCTAACATATCTAGTCGTTCTAGTAACTACCCCAATCACGTCACATTTTAATTCAAACCAAGTATAGTCATTACAAGTGCTTATATATGCACTAGGTAGTCAAGCATTAACACTACCAACCTGTATATATATATATTCACGTACGTTATACACTTATACCTATTATAGTCAGTCAATTTTATACATGTATTTCAATCATATATAGTTATACACTTATACCTATTATAGTCAGTCAATTTTATACATGTATTTCAATCATATATATAAGCATACATCCCTTATATAACCATTACTTACTTAATCACAAAACAATATTTCAGATACTCATATAAGTATGGTCTCCCACTTAGCAAATACAATCGTTGCTCTACGTATGGATATCTACATATGCACAAACAATATGGGTATACTACTCTCTAATACTTCCTAGTGTACATCCAACACAAAACACATCAGCTGATGTGGTCGCTCCACACCATTATTAATCAAGCTTCACTATATCTAATACACATTCACCTCTACTATAATTTCACAATATATATAGTCATTCAAATGCATTCAAATATTTCACCATACATTCACATTACGTACGGTCCTATAACTGTATTTAGACATGCCACATATACTATAGTCACCAATACTTTAACTAAGCACACACTTAACCGTGCATGGTGCACACCCATACACGCTAACATTTCATCCATATATATACATATATCTACCAATACAACCATATACATACCATAAGTCAATCACACTTAATGTTTAGTCAAGTAATACTCACATAGTTCAATCACTCTATATACTATAATAATAACACAGACATCAGCACACGTATAATTATAATACACTCCCTAATACATACGCATTCATCGTATAGTCACCCACGTGGAACGTATATATTCACACCATAGACTACTACCTATAACTAGTGTACAAACACCTATTATTATTATCACACCTAGCATACACATAGTTTTACGAGCATATTGCTTCAACCATTATAAGTATCTCCTAATTACATACTCCCTATTAGATATTCCCACACTAATTCTTATATACACAGGCATCCCTAGTATGGTATAGCTACCCACACACCAAACTATAACTACTAACATACAAACAACTTCACACATCATGAATAACTCCGAGTATATATAACACACAATAAGCAACCATTAATATACTATGGGAGAGTACACTCATTCAAGCCCACATACACAACTTAGGTACGTGCACTACGACAACATCACAAGGTCCAATGGCCCACTAACAACTTAGGGTTGTCACAGTCATTGACGGTCACTAAAGCCTAAGCAGTAGGGGGAGGTCGAAAGCGTGACGAGGGAGGGATCGATAAGCACGAATTCTGATAGGACGACTAAAAGGAGACAGCTTGGTTAGACGAAACATTGAGTCAATGGTGATGTTTAGGTTGAGGGAAAAGGAGATGTAGTGACACTTATATTGGATGGAGAAATGAAATATTATAAGTAACATAAGCTAATATACGCGAAATTTGAAAACTGTCGTACTTCAAAAGTTGAAATCCTCGTCTGGGAAGAATTATTTGGAGATCGATAAAACGAGTTGTTCAAAATAAATTTGCGTCGAATATTCATAATAAGAGAAAATGGTCTATTGGTTTAAAAAAATCATTATAAAAGGAAGTAAAATCATTTACACGAATATTAAGGATGTGGTTTAGAAAATATTATACGACGGTAATTTAATATAATTTTGGCATAATTTTGGAAATGAAATTAAAGTAAATGAAGAATTTAAGCTCGTGTTAAACGCTTTCAAAGTCTTTAAGCAATGGAAAGAAAATTTAAAATGATCAATAATGGAACTACTTTTAGAGGAACCAGGATGTGCACAAAAAAAAATTAAAACTGATTTACACAAAACTCTTAGCATACGAGCACAACGAACCTGGTACAGATAAAAGTAATTGAAATTCATTTTAGTCTCGAAATTTTTCTAAAAGCACGTAGGGTGAGCGGAAAGATAATAATAATAACTTGGTAGTAGGATTATCAAAATTGATAGTAAAGCTTTAAAACCAAATTATGGAAGGTTTAGATAAGGGAAAGGTTATGAAATAGTAATTTTTACAAAAGTCTAAAATAGGGAAAACGATGAGCATAAAATCGACTTGCTGAAAGCTGAAATCCCATGTGATTGGAAAGTATATGAATGGCGTAAATTAGGAGGGAAAATTACAAGTTGAATAAAAGTACGGTTCAGAATAAAATTAATATATGAAAGGAAAATGTATTTTCATATGTACAAAAGTGTCGTCTGGGAAAATATCATAAGCTAGTATTCAAATTTCGACAAAAGTTTTAAAAAGATTTAAATCAACGAAGGAGCATGAAGTATAAGTATATATATATACATATTAAAATTTGAACAAATTTAAAACTTAGGGAAAGAAGAAATAAAAAAATACTTTCAGAAGATTCAAGATTTGTAATGGAGAGATTTGAAAATTGACGACGATTGTCATGAGGCGATCTCGGGAATCGAGGCAAGGAAAACGGTCAGATGATCAAAACATACATACGCCTAGGATATGGCCCAGGATACCTACGGGAAAACTCCTACGGTCGCCCAACTAAAGTTTAAGAAACTTAGCTCTAGGTCTTTCTAAGGGAGCTAGGCGGTAATGAAATGCGCTCAGCTCGGTCCGGAATCGATGAACCCAAACGAACGACTGAAGGAAATTCTAGAAGTCTAATATGGTCTGTGGTAGACAAGGACCCACTAAGGTAATTTCTAAGGCAATTAAATCAATTCCTAGCAAGGAATCTAATTAACAGTCTAACAATCAACCCTATTTTTGCAAACAATCATATGCAAGCAACCAAACATGATTTAACAAGCCAGGACTAACTAAGGGAAGAAACAACTAGGTCGAGAGTTACCTGCGATAACCTCATCCACAGTCTCGCTCTCCACTCCCGTCATCGGATAAGCCTGCTCCCTTGGCTGCATGGCCTGCTGAAAAGCCTGCTTCTGCGGAACGAGGGCTGGTCCACGACTTGTAGGCACAGGTGCTCTATGCTGTAATGGCTGTGCAGCGATTGGTTCTTTCTAAGGCTGTTTTGTCTTCGGACACTCCTTCATAGTATGAGTAGGATCTCCACAAATCAGGCACTGGCCCAGCCTCCTCCTGCACTGTTTCTTCTCATGACCAATCTTGCTACAATGATAGCACACCTTCCGACTTGGCACAGTTACTGGTGCTTCCTGCTGCGGAATTCCATCCGATGCTTCCCGCAGTTGATTTGCATGCCGACAATCCTTCGCTGAATGAGTAGCAGCACCACAAATCAAACACCAGCCTAGAAATCTTCTGCACTGCTCCTTAATGTGCCCGGTCTTGCCACAGAAATAGCAAGTCTTCAGAGTAGGTCCGCCCCCAACTCGGGTCTGTCGTCTTCTCGCCATCTAACGACATAGAAAACGAACAAAAATTTAGACTCAATAGCTTAATGACTTAGATGTTGTAATTTATTTAATGGAGATTCTGTTATTATCGTTGTTCCGTTAATTCGCAAATGCAAGATTGGACCTGCATGGGCCACCAACAAAACCTGTCACGCCCCGCTTCCCAAAAACGTAGAGGCAAAGCGTGAGAAGGTCCGCTCAGACTTGAAGCTACAAAGCTGTAAGTCCGATAAGCGTCAATCACTTTAAACTGCAGATCCTTGCAACGCGAAACGAAACAAAGATAATAGTAATGAAAGAGACAAAAGAAACATCTCAGAATATCCATAATAATAAATTTCAACATCGCAGAAAAGCCACCAGGCTAAAATAAAAGAGCCTAAAAGAGGCCCCAGCATGGCCAACAAAAGTACAAAGTACAGAAACAAAGTAATGGTGCAAGCACCGACATCTAACCGCAACCTAAAGCAAAAGCAACGCAAACAGACTCTAAAACTGGTCTCCGGTGTCCACGAACTCCTCGACGAACGTAGGCTCGGGCTCAGCGTCAGCAAACACCTCTTCCTCAACAACTGTCTCTGGCTCAGGGTCTAACATGTGACACCCAAAAGAGCAAGGGGCATATGTCAGCAAGTCTACAAGAGACTTGTGGAAGGAAACTGAAAGTAGGTACAAGTAAGCAACCTAGCAGTTCTAGCATGATGCGATGACATGGCAGTTAAAGTATGAGTGCAACATGTAAGGTGAAGTAAACTAAAGTACGAGCATGGCATGCTGACAAATATTTCATGATTCATTCACAAGAAAAGTACAAGACAAGTAAAGTAAGCACCTCGTGCACAGAGATTCTGCCTTTTGGCTAGAGTGGCTGCGCGGGCCAACTCCTAAGCTAAAGTGATCGTTTATCCCTACCCCTCCACGTGTATCGAGCCAGGGCCTTACCCCCGAACGGGAATGCTCACTTCTGGAACACGAGCCAGAAAGTGTTTTATCTTGTTGGCCTAGGGGTGCACCTAGCCAGACAAGGGAGTACAAGTACAAGTATTGTAGAGTGTGCTACGAATGCGACATTCAATGCATGGTGACATGACATGGAAAGTAGTAAAGCGTACAGGTAAGGAAAGTAAACATGACAGTTTAGTATGCATGATCAATAGGTTAAAGAGTTGGATCTAGCTTCGTTGTCAAGCTAGATCATTTAGGTGACTGATCTAGTTTCGTTGTCAAACTAGATCAAGTAGGCGTCTAGCCAGCTATCATTTCACTGACTAGTCTCTTTTACGCTAAAAACAATGAAGTGGCCTAAAAACATGGCCCTAAGAAAGAGTTGGCAAGTTTCACTTGCCTGCAAGTATCACGTCAGGGAAACACCGTACAACGAGTCCGAAGTCACGCTTCCTACGTGCACAAGTCCACCGGCCTACATCCGTTTTATTAATCTTTATTAGTGAGTGCTAAAACATTTAAAATACTTTAAAAATACTGATTTTAGTCTTGATTAGCATGCATTGGGTTGGGGGTCCTAGGGGTGCAAAGCGTTACCTCAACACGATGCAAAAGCTACACTGGCGTCGGGTAGCGACGCCAGGGGTTGGAATAAAAGATCTCGCTCCAAGTCCAGATTCCAATTAGATTCCTCGCTGGAAAGTTCAGAGCAATCAACCAGAGCAACGATTTCAGATTCCAAAGCTAGCATGTGTGACGACGGGCTACGACGTGTCGCAACGTCGTATGCGGTAATTCCTCGAAGAGAACGCACCTAGGTGGGGCCCACAGTAGTCCTAGGGACCAATGGGGGACCCACAATACCTCTGGAGAACTTGGGGGGCCCACAGTGGCAAGTGGTGCGACGGGTGCAGGGTTGCGACGAATGGCTCTCGGTCGTACAGCCTCGGTGCGGGGGATTTGCTCGGTCAGACACTGGGGGACGGGGCTGTGCAGCGCTTGGGTCGGTCGCAGCCTTGGTTCTCTCGGTCGCAGCGGGAAGGGCCGTCGGTCAGAAACTGGGGAACGAGAGTTGCAACGTCGCAACGTTGCAACGATGCAGAGAGCGGTCGATGCGGGCGAACGGCTCGGTCAGACGCGGAGCGGAGCGGGCGAACGGTGCGGGGGTTGGTGCGGTGCGGAGATGCGGGGATGCGGAGCGGGTCTCTCGGTCTGACCGAGAGATCCTATCGGTCGTAGCGGACGAACGGAGCGGCTGCGATGCAGCGGTGCGGGGCTTGCTTGGTGCGGGGGCGGCTAGCGGTCGGAGCGGGGGAACGGCGCTGATTTCCTCGGTCGTGCGGCAGCTGTTCGTCGCAACGTTGCGACGAATCGTCACAACGTCAAATTTGAGTTTTGGAAGTGGCTAGGGTTAATTTCTTGAGAAAATAGGTCTTCCTAGGGGTTGTTTATATAGTGTAGATGGGTTGACTTGGTCTAGGGCTAAATCTAATAGGATTAGAAGTTCAAAAATATTTAAAATTCGTATCTCGCCCTCTCCAACTCGCACAAGGATTTGCTGCGATCCAAATGAGCTGGAATTCGGCTCAAAATTTATTTAAAACGTTTAAAACTCAAATAAATTTTATTTGGTCGAAATTAATTTAAAACGTAATTATTAAAAATATTATAAACCTTGCTAAAAATATAAAAGTGGTCAAATAAACTCCAAAAATTATAAAATAAATATTGGGGTGATCGTGTTGACGAAAGTGAGCTAACTAAGAAGACGGATCTCAATTTCGACGTCAGACGACGAAACTAAAAATAGAAACGTCTCCCGTCAAAAGTGAAAATCACAACGTCTTATCGAATAAGATTAAATTGTGAGAAAACGACTCGAGAAATGTCGTTCCAAATTAGTGCCCCTATTTAATACTCTCAGAGACATTCACAACAGCATATCACACAAAAGTGTTCACAAACAAATAAAGTCTAAAATAAACACGTGCATGGCCAAAAGCACGTGCACAAACAACGTACAACGAAAAGTGGTCGTTACAATTTGGATCCATACGTTGAATTGAGGATTTAAGGTTGTATTTCGATAAATCCTACCGAATCCGTAGATAACCCATACTGAGATCATGCCCACGGTCTGAGGAATGATGTGCTTAAGGGGTATCTAGGGATTCGAAAAGGGAAATCGATGGATCCAACCAAGGCACGTGACCATGCCTGGCTCGCGCCTTGAGGGGATTCAGCGACGAACTATACAGCTATGTTGACGGCTACCGTCATTGCGTCAACGAGAGGCACCGAAATACCCCACAATTCTAACCCACGAGAGTGGTACGAATTGGGGGATTAATTCCCTAGCCTTAATGCAATGTAAGGATCCTATCCCAACATCAACCCCCAACGATCCTAGTGGTGATCCCTAAAGCCCTAGTCCTTTTTATTGATATTACAACAACAACACCCAAACCAAATCATTTACCCCGATAGCTATCTTACTTCAAAACTTAGAAATAAACTGAGATCCAATTGACACTATCACCGTCTCTGTGGGATTCGACATCTTATATACTATAACTCGACACCGTCCACTTGCAGATTGGGCCCGAGATTGAAGCCCAGGGTGTAGGATCCTGTCCAAAACAGAGTTAGGATCGATAATATGAAGTTTAGACTTACGCTTGCGTACGCTGCACGGTAGTCTACGAACTTCGCCTTCGGATTCGCCACGACGGATCGAGTCTACTCACGAACGGAGTAAGGCTACTAAATCCACAATCTAAATCTCTACTTTAGATTAAGAACTTGGATGGAGGGAGAGGAAATATTTCTGCAGAGCTTCGCTAGGATGAAGATGCATGCATGAATTTCATGCAAAAGGTGTAAGGAAAATGGCTACCCTTGGGTCTTATTTATAGCCCCCAAGGTAGTTATTTTAGGGTAAGTTGTTCCTTTGGAACAACTTAATTAAGGTGTACCATGATACATGGCACATTATAAGCTTAAGTTGTACCATATGCATGGTACAACATAAGCTTAAGATATTCCCCCTTTATTAGCCATATGTCGCATGCACTTATGCATATATAATGCGACTTTCCCACTCATCCAGAGATCCTCTCCGCAAGGGAACAGATTCCCTTTGCACACGACTTCGTGTGCGCGACGTTCGAGGTCCGTATTCCCTCGTACATCCCCCACAAGGGTGTACAAACGTCTTCCATATCCAACATCTCCCACTCACACTTGAGGGGATTGTAAGAGAACGTCTTTCCCTTAGTTCTTTCATCTATCATACCGAGAAATAGACCGTGCGACCGTCATGCGCGTAGAGTCTGTTGTTGTGCACTTGTTAGAGATACACAACGACCTCGAAGGTGCAAAGTTGAGTAGTTCAACGCATGCTTTACCCTAGATTATTTCTTCACATTTCTTGTACTTTATATTCAACAATTGAATCCCATCTGGAATACAATTGGCTGGCCAGCTTTGAATCATTAAAGTCCAAATGCGAATATGAAATCAATCTTCCTCTTCTTGCGAACCTTCTGATCTTGACTTGATTCGCTTTTCTAACGTGCCCCGCCGAGCCGAATTACCATAGCCCATTAGCAACACGCTAAGATAGCGATCATCTCGTCAAATCTAAAGGAACCAATTGGAGTCCTTGAGGGTAAGAGTTAAGACCCGTATGGCCTTTGAGTCTCACATAATAGCAAACACTATTGCTACTAACTCAGTGGTCGAAATTCATATGTGGTATGAACACGTATTACAACATCACTCCTTTCCCAGGGAGAGTATGTCTTAATGATGTTGTACGGATGAAAGATCAGACACCACAGTGCCTATCTTTTGAGTCCCCTTACTACTCAGGAAATATTCCCGGACTCTCATCCTGCATAAGACAGATAGGATTATGAAATCCAATGAGATCTTTTTATCCTTGTGATATAGATCTCAGATCTTTTGTAAGCATCCATATGATGCAGATCTTTCATTCGACTATCTTTGTTAAAGTCATGACTCTAAATTATTCGTCTAATGATTTTGACTTTAAACTAGTCTCATCTCTATCTTATCCATCTGATAAGATAAGGCGGTTGCTCATGTGAGAGAGCCAACCTTAATCTGTCCGACATACACACAATTCAGCTGAGATTTCAAAAATGTACACAAACATTTCTTTAAGAAATTCATATGCAATGCTTGAAAAAGAACTTATTCTTTTATTAAATTTGATCTTTCTTAGACATGGGAATATATATTGGTACAACTCAGCTCATACGCAATCCTTGGGATGATAAGTGTTTATAAAACACATTTCTGGGGATCGCTTTCGTAAGATGATCATCTATCATCTCATGCGTAGATATGTACCTTATGTCTACCTTCTTGGTTTTATCATAGTCTTTTGCAAACCTGCAGTTCCTTTAAGATACTGCATTATCCTCTTAACCGCTTTCTAGTGTTCTTGCCCTGGGTTGGATTGGTAACAGCTTACCATTTCCAACGGCAAAACAGATGTCCGGTCTCGTACATACCATAGCGTACATAAGACTATCAACTGCACTGGAATATGGAACTTTTTCCATAATTTCCTTTTCCTTTTGGTTCTTTGGACATGATTCCAGATATAAATTATCGCATATGCTTATATGAATATCAATGGACTTGCAGTCCTGCATATTGAATCGTTCTAGAACCTTCTTTATATAAGTCTCCTGTGAAAGAGAAAGAAGTTTCTTCGAACGATTCCTTGAAATCTTAACTCCAAGGATATATGCGGCTTTTCCTATGCCTTTCATCTCAAATACTGATGAAAGCCAAGCCTTGATACTCATCACAAAGCCCTTGTCATTTCTGGCTATTAAAATGTCATCTACATATAGAGACATAATAACATGCTTGCTTTTAATCCTCTTGATATATACGTAGTTATCTTCATCAAGTATGGAAAATCCATTTGATAAGACAATTTTTTGAAATCGTATATACCATTGCCTCGAGGATTATTTAAGACTATATATGGACTTACGAAGTTTACAAACCTTATGTTCGTTTCCTTCTTTTACAAACCCTGTTGGTTGTTCCATATAGATCTCCTCGTCCAATTCTCCATTGAGAAAGGCAGTCTTTACATCCATCTGATGTAATTCGAGGTATAAGCAAGCTACCATTGCCAGAATCAGGCGAATCGAGGTAAAACGCACAACATGTGAGAAGGTCTCTTCGTAGTCTATCCCTTCCTGTTGCGCAAAACCTTTCGCGACAAGGCGAGCTTTATATCTATCTATAGAGCCATCAGCCTTATGCTTGATCTTGAGAACCCATTTGTTCCCAATTGCTCTATGTCCTCTGGGTGAGTTAACTAAGTCCCAGACTTGGTTAACTTTCATGGATTTCAATTCCTCCTTCATCGCTTCCATCATTTGTCTTTTGCAGGGCATGATGTGGTATATTTGAGATTCTTCAAGTCCTTGTTGACTCGAATTTAGATCAATTCTAATATCACTCCCACTTGAAATGTTGTTAGAATTGCTCCCACTTGGATCATTATTCCCGTATGGAATAGGATAATCGTCATTCGTATAATCCATTGGTGAAGGTTGAAAAGTATTTTATTTTCGTTTTCACCAAGAATTCTCCCACTCGAATGAGGTAATCCTTCTTGATCACAAATCTCAAATAGAGATAAGTCCTGACTTATCTCGCCCTGTCTTGGAAACTCGTTTTCCAAGAAAGTGACATCCCTCGACTCAAACTCAATTAGCACACCATTGTCTTCCTGACTAATAAAAACATAACCTTTGGAGTTTAATGCGTATCGTTTAAAGATACATTTCCTTCCCCATGGCCCAAGTTTTCCATACTTATGGGAGGAAATATGTGCGTTGAATGCACAAACTCAAGGTAAAATGTTTAAGTTAGGAGACCTTTGGTTCCACAACTCATAAGGAGTGGAGCTAAATGATTTCGAGGGTACGCGGTTTAAAATGAAAACGGTTGTCAATAATGCATCACCCCAAAAGGTGATTGGCAAGTTAGCTTGCGCCATCATTGAACGGACCATTTTTCATTAAAGTCCTATACCTCCTTTCTGCAACACCAATTTGTTGAGGAGTATAAGGCATAGTTACCTGATGTACTATGCCTTTTTCATCACAAAGTTCCTTTAAACTTGTTGATTGATATTCACCGCCCCTATCGGTTCGCACGACCTTAATCTTGCGATCTAATTGATTCTCCACTAAACTCATATAGTTTTTAAAGCAGGTTTAGTGCTTTCACTTTTGTGGGATATCAAATAGATATGACCGAATCGGGTGAAATCATCAATTAAAAGTGATGAAATAGGACTTCCCGCGTCTTGTCTTGACATTCATCGGACCACATATGTCCGAATGGATAAGCCGTAATGGAACCTTGGCCCTTGTGCCGGTTCCAAAACGGCTTGCGACAAGATTTCCCCACAAGGCAATGTTCGCAGGTCGACTTTTCAACCTTTGAAACATTTGATAGAAGGCCACGTTTGGCAAATCTATCCATACGCGTTGGTCCAATATGACCAAGCCTTGTGTGCCAACAAATTATATTAGACTCATTAGTCAAAGAATTTGTCACAAGGAAATTTTCATTACATGAGGAATCATATATTGTACTTATTACAAGAAATCCTTTGAAAGACATAACCCAGAACCAATAAAAAAATTATTACAAAATAGGTCCATATTACAATCATGAAGAACCAACTATAACCAAGACCCATAAAATTGACCACAGTATTAATATTCCTTTGAATATATGGAATGAAGAGAACATCATAAAGTAGGAGAGTGTGGCCGTTGTCCAAGTCTAGCTTGCAATTCCCAACGCCTTTCTCTACAACACGTGAGTTGTTTCCTACATTGATCCATTTCATTCCTTGGGGTATCCGGTGATACTCCACGAAGGACCGTCTGTCCTTTGCTATGTGGTCGGTGGCACCTAAATCAATTATCCCAAAATGGATTAGATTCCACAAGAAATAGTGAACTAGAAACACATATGTAACTAGTATTACAAGTTACCTCGTCACTTCCACTCGTACACGAACGAGCATAGTGACCGAGCTTGTTGCACTTGAAGCACTTGATCCTTTTCAAGTCTTTCTTCTTGTGCCATTTCTTGTGCCCACCCTTATGTTTGGGTTCCTTGGTAGACTCAGGTTGCTTATTACGTTCATTAGAAGACTTCGAACGATCTTTACGTTTCTTTCCCCTGTGTGAGGAACTAGCAACCATGTGCACTTCTGCACCTGGCTTGGCAGCCGCAAGCCGCTCTTCCTCTAATTCGAGGTGCTTGGAAACATCGTTGAAGGTCTTGATGCTCTCATTATGAGTGAGATGCATCTTCATCTGATCCCACCCATTTGGTAGGGAACGTATGACTGCTTGGATTTGTTGCTCATCCGTGAGCACATGACCTGCGTCCTTTAACTCTGATATAAGGTTCGCCATATGTCGCAGATGTTTCCCCATGGAATGATCTGGACGTTTCTTATATGTATCGAACTTTATAGTTAAGGCGCGAAGTTTGGACACCGATGTGCCACCGAACTTCACCTCTAGCTTGGACCATATGTCCATGGCTAGGTCATGTTCTCGGAAGATGCGCATTATGTCATCAGCCATACTGCTTAATAACGTAATGCGCGCTATCTTATTCTTCCGAGACCAAGCATCAAAAGCTTCCTTGTCTCTTCGGTGTTGGGTCGTAGTGCCCAACTCGGGTTCAATCATTACGTTCTTTAGAGTTTCGAGCACTTCTTGCTCCTCTAAAACGTATTGTATCTTAATGGACCAAAGTTTGTAATTATCGCCGTCGAGTTTTTCACCTTTGTTTAACTCAGCGACGATATTCTTTGAAGCGGAAGACATTTTACTTTTAAAATGCTGCAAAAGACACAAAACCGAAGGTTCGATCAAAAACATTGCATAAAAAATTCTTAAAATATAACTCCCACTTGAAATGATAATAGAGTATCCCATTTGGATAGTTCTAAAAATTCAAATCCCACTTGGAATTATATTATATTTGATAAGTTACTTTCGAAAAATATTGAAGATGTTGTTCTAGAATCGAAAAGGTCTCTATGATTCCAATCACCATCTAGAACAACTTTCAATATTCCCCCATCACTTATCAAACAATAGTACTCTTATAGTACTAGCAGCGGAAAATGAGCATTTGATAAGTTACTTTCGAAAAATATTGAAGATGTTACTCTAGAATTGGAAAGGTCACTATGTTTCCAATCACCATCTAGAGTAACTTTCAATATTTCTCCCTCACTTTATCAAATGTTAGTACTCTTATAGTACTTTGCAGCGGAAAAGCGTTTTTGAAAACGTATTTTTCAAAACGAATTTAAAATACATTGGCTAATCTCCGTAGAGTAGAGCACAATGACTTGGCTAATCTCTCATGAAGTAGAACACTAAGGCTAATCTTCAAGGAGTAGAGCACAATTTCATAAGTACATTGGCTAATCTCCGTAGAGTAGAGCACAATGACTTGGCTAATCTCGCATGAAGTAGAGCACTATGGCTAGTCTTCAAGGAGTAGAGCCCAATGAAAAACTTCATTAAAACGTTAGTCCCGTATGAACTAGTCGGCACTGTGGTTAGCCCCGTATGGGCTAAACGACACATTCGAGTTTGACCAATGCCCTTTGTCACCCCGTATGGGTCAGTTGACAAATTTGCAGCTGACTCAGACCTTCTGCCAGATTGGTCGACCAAAAACACAAAATTGGTCGACCAATTTTCGAAATGCAAATTCTCCCGACCAGGGCCTCTGCCCTGGCCGGGGCTTGGCCAAGGGCCGGCCAGGGCCTCTGCTCTGCCCTGGCCAGCCAGGGGCCCTGGCCCCCTCGGCCAGGGCCGGCCAGGCCACTGGCCGGGGCCAGGGCTCCTGCCCTGGCCTCGGCCAGGCCCTGGCCTGAGGCCAGGGCGCCGGCCCTGGCCTCTGCCAGGGCGGCCTGGCCGCTGGCCGGGGCCAGGGCTCCTGCCCTGGCCTCGGTGTCACGCCCCGCTTCCCAAAATATGGAGGCGAAGCGTGAGAAGGTCCGCTCAGAACTGAAGCTGCAAAGCTGCAAGTCCGATAAGCGTCAATCAAATTTAAAACTGCAGGCCCTTGCAACGCGAACGAAACAAAGATAATAATAATGAAATGAGACAAAAGAAGCATCTCAGAATATCCATAAAATAAGTTTCCAACATCACAGAAAAACCACCAAGCTAAAAGTAAGAGACTAAAGGCCCAAACATGGCCAACAAAAGTACAAAGTACAACGACGGTGCTACGCACCAACAAAACTAACAAAAGGCCTAAAACAACATAAAGCTCAACAAAACTCAAAGCAAGGTCACCGGTGTCCACCAAAATCCTCCTGGCAATCATGGACTCAGACTCAGCGTCAGCGACTCATCACGTACACAGCAACGATCTCTGGCTCAGGGTCTAACATGTGACACCCAAAGAGAAAGGGGCACATGTCAGCAAGTCTGGAAGACTTGTGCAAGTGAAACTGAAAGTACAAGTAAGAGCAACCTAGCAGTTCTAGCATGATGCAACGACATGGCAGTTTAAGTATGAGTGCAGCAGGTAAAGAAAACAACAAGTAGCTAGCATGGCATGGCAAGTGTGGCAAGACTAATAACATTTACAAGGATTTCTCTAGTCACGTTTTCATGTCATTTGCAGAGTTTACGCCTTACAGCTGAAATGACTTTCTTTCACACTGATTGGCCGCTTAACTCCGCCCCACCCAGAGTTTACGCCTTACAGCTGCAGTTGCTGATCAGGCAGACTCCCAGCTGATTGGCCGCTTAACTCTTACCCCATCCCACGTGTATCGAGCCAGGGCCTTACCCCCGAACGGTAATGCTCGCTTCTGGATCACGAGCCAGGAAGTGTTTTTAACAAGTATGGCGTAGGGGTGCACCTAGCCAGGACAAGCAAGTACAAGTATGTAGCGTGTGCTACGAATGCAATATTCAACTTGGATGACATGTAGAATGCAATGCATGACAGTTAAAAGTGCGTACAGATAAGGAAAGTAAACGTGACAGTTTAGTATGCATGAACATCAAGTTTAAAGGGTGGATCTAGCTTCGTTGTCAAGCTAGATCAATTAGGTGACGGATCTAGTTTCGTTGTCAAACTAGATCAAATAGGCGTCTAGCCAGCTATCATTTCACTGGCTAGTCTCTTTTACGCTAAAAGCAAGGAAGTGGCCTAAAAACATGGCCCTACACAAGAGTTGGCAAGTTTCACTTGCCTGCAAATACGACGTCTGAGCACACCGTCCAATGAGTCCAAAAAAACACAATTATCTACGTGCACAAGTCCACCGGCCTAAAGTCCATATTATTAATCTTGATTAGTGAATTTAAAACATTTAAAATACTTTGAAAATACTGATTTTAGTCTTGATTAGCATGCAATTGGGTTGGGGGTCCTAGGGGTGCAAAACGTTACCTCAACACGACGCGAAAGCTACACCGGCGTCGGGTAGCGACGCCGGGGGTTGGAATAATAGAACGCGCTCCAAGTCCTGATTCCAATATAGTTTCCTCGCTGGAAAGTTCAGAGCATCAACCCGGGCGACGATTTCAGATTCCAAAGCTCGCACGTGCGACGACGGGCTACGACGTGCGACGACGTCGTACGCGGCAAGTCGTCGAAGAGAACACTCCTAGGTGGGGCCCACAGCAGTCCTAGGGGCCTTTGGGGAACCCACAATAACTCTGGAGAACTTGGGGGGCCCACGGAGGCAAGTGGTGCGACGGATGCGGGGTTGCGACGAGTGACTCTCGGTCGTACCCCTCCAATGCGGGAGAATTCCTCGGTCGCTGCGAGAGAACGGGGCTGTGCAGCAGCGGGGGTCGGTCACAGCGGCGGGTGCGGGCGTTTCCTTCGGTCAGACCGATAGGGACCGTCGGTCGTGCGCTTGGGATGCGGGGTTGCAGCGTTGCAACGTTGCAACGTTCGGGCGCTCGGTCACAGCGGCCGCTTCCTTCGGTCGGGCACGGAGCGGAGCGGGGCGACAGAGCGGGCGACAAGCGGGGGTCGGGTCGATGGAACGGAGCGGGGGTGCTGCAGCGTGCGGAGCGGCTTGGGTGCGGGCGGGGGCTTCGGTCGGAGCGGGCGAACGGGGCGATTTTCCTCGGTCGTGCGGGGGCTGAACGTCGCAACGTTGCGACGATTCGTCGCAACGTCCAAAATGACTTTGGAAGAGGCTAGGGCTAATTTCTTTGGAAAAATAGGACTTGCTAGGGGTTGCTTATATAGTGTAGGTGGGTTGACTTGGTCTAGGGCTAAATCTAATAGGATTAGAATTCAAAAAGATTTGAAATTTGAATTTAAACTTCTCCAACCCAATCTAGGATTTGACCAGGTCCAAATGAGCTGGAAATTGGCTCAAAAATTCTTTAAAACGTTTTAAACTCAAATAAGTTTTATTTGCCCGAAATTAATTTAAAAATAAATTATTAAAAATAATATAAAACTTGTAAAAATTATAAAAGTGGTCAAATAAACTCCAAAAATTATAAAATAAATATCGTTATGATCGTGGCGACGAATGTGAGCTAAATAAGAAGACGGATCTCAAATTCGACGTCGGACGACGAAACTAAAAATAGAAACGTCTCCCGTCAAAGTGAAAATCGTCACGTCTCATCGAGTGAGTTTAAATTGTGGGAAAACGACTCGAGAAGTGTCGTTCCAGGATAGTGCCACTATTTAATACTCTCAGAGACGTTCGCAACGGCATATCACACAAAAGTGTTCGCAAACAACCAAAGTCTAAAACAAACACGTGCACGGCCAAAAGCACGTGCACGAAAAGCGTACGACGAAAAGTGGTCGTTACATCCTCCCCACCTTAGAATAAAGTCCGTCCTCGGACTTTCTAATATAGCTAGTCGCTCTAGTAACTACCTCAATCAAGTCACTTTATAATTCAAACCAAGTATAGTCATTACAAGTGCTCATATATGCACTAGGTAGTCAAACATTATTACTACCAACACTTATATATTCACGTACGTATACACTTATACCTATTATAGTCCGTCAACTTCATACATGTATTTCAATCAGGTATATAAACATACATCCCTTATATAACTGCTACTCACAACAGTAGTTCAGATACTTATATAGGATAGTCTCACACTTAGCCAATACAATCATCGCTCTACCTATATGTAGCTACCTATGCACAAGCATCAAGGGTATACTACCCTCTAATATTCATCCATTACCAAGCATCTTAACACATATAGTCACACCATACCATTATTAAATCAAGTTCACTATATCTAATATACATTCACCACTACTATAATTTCACAATATATAGTCATTCAAATACACGCAATTAGTTCACCATATATTCACATCACGTACGGTCCTATAACTATATTTACGACGCGCCACATAGACCATAGTCATCCATACCTATAACTAAGCACATACTTACCCGTGCATGGTGCACTCCCATACACGCTAACATTTCATTTTCATACGCCAATCATACCATTATATAACTAGCACACCTACACACCTAGTTTTAGCTAGTACACATACGTTCACACAACAAGTCCTTAGTAAATAACTATACCGCAAGACCGGCACAAACACTCCTATCACTATACATACATCAAGCATTGCTATATTCAAACTACAACATACATTCAATATACTTAGAGTATACTCACTCAAGCTTGAGTGAGACTCAATACACATATCAGAATATTCCATATACGTAGCACGACATTCATACTTATACCATATCACTCCAATATTTATACGTCTACCAATACAACCATATACATACCATAAGTCATTCACCTAATATCTAGTCAGGTAATATTCACATGGTTAAATCAATCTATATACCATAATAATAATACAGACATCAGCACACGTATAACTATAATACACTCCCTAATACATACGCATTCATCGTATAGTCACACACATGTAACATATATTCATACCATAGCCTACTACCTATAATTAGTATACTAACACATCCACACATACATAATTAAGATGTGCAATGGTCGTGTATACCTCACGGTATGCACGCATGCGACATCCCGCGAAAGCAAACAATACCAATCAAAATTATAACCCTACTACCTATATATATATCACCTATATACTCATGCAACGAAACATAACTACTTACATATAAGCACATATATACCTACCTACGAGCACATACTCATACGTAATAATATATGGGTCATTCAATAGGCCTACTTACTTAACTATACATACACTTATTATTATCACACCTAGCACACACATAGCTTTACCAATCATTTTATTTCAACCATTATAAGTATCTCTTACTACATACACAACTTAGATATTCCAACGCTAATTCAAATATACACAAGCATCCCTAGTATAGTATATCTAACCACTCACAAGTCTATACATTCTAGCACACAAACAACTTCATAATATCACGAATAACTCCAAGTACATATATATATCACACAATAGGCAAGCATCAATATACTATGGGGGTACACTCATTCAAGCCCACGTACACAACTTAGGTACGTGCACAACGACACCTCACAAGGGTCCAAGGGTCTACTAACAACTAAGGGTTGACACAGCCATTGACGGTCCCTAAGGCCTAAGCAATAAAGAGAGATCGAGGGCGAGACGAGGGAAGGATCGACAAGCACGAGTTCAGATAGGACGAATACGAGGAGACGGCTTGGTTGGACGAAACATTGACTCAAAGGTGAGGTTTAGGTTGAGGGAAAAAGGAGATGTAGTGATGCTTGAATAGAGTACAGAAAAGCAACTAGGATAAATAGCATAAGCTAAAATACGCAAAATTGAAAACGGTTGTACTTTAAAATCCTCATCTGAGAAGAAATGTTTGGGAATCGATAAAACGAGTTGTTCAAAATAAGTTTGAGTTGAATATTCATAATAAGAGAAAATGTTTTATTAGCTTATCAAAAATCATTAAGAAAAGAAGTAAAATCATTTACACGAATATTAAGGACATGGTTTAGAAAATTTTAAACGTCAGTAATTTAATATAATGTTGTCAAAAAAGTTTTTGAAAGTTAAAGAATGAAATCAAATAACGGAAGAATTTAAACTCATGTTAAATGCTTACAAAACTTTTAGGCTATGGAAAGTTGAAAATAATCAATTTGAAACTACTTTTAGAGAACCAGAGTTTGCCAAAAATGAGAAACTGATTTTCACAAGGTTCTTAATATACGAGCACAATAAGTCTGGTACGGGTATAAAAATAATTGAAAGTATGTATGGTGCACGGAAAAATAATAATAATGACTTAGTGTAAGAATTTTCAAGATCGAATCGCAAATCCTTAAAATCAAATCAGGGAGGGTCTAAAGCAGGAAGAGGTTATGAAAATAGTAGTTTTGCAAAAATTTGGAATAGTGAGTACGACGAGTAAAAATCAACTTGCTGAAATCTGAAATTCCATGTGACATGAAAAGTATATTAAAAGTAAACACGAAGTATTATTCAAATGGCATAAATAAGAGGGAAAATTATAAATCGAACTGAGCAAAATAAAAGTACGGTTCAGAATAAAATTTAATATATGAAAAGACGACATGAGTACGAAAACATAGGCTGGGAAAATATTGTCAGCTAGAGTTCAAAATTCCGACGAACGTTTTAAAAATTTAAATCAATGAAGAAGTATGAAGTATAAGTATATTAAAATTTTGAACAAATTTAAACATAGTGAAAGAGGAAATCGAAAGATACTTTTGGAAGATTCAAGATTGTAACGGAAAGGTTTGAAAATTGACGACGATCGTCATGGGGCGATCTCGTGATTCGAGGCAAGGAAATTGGTCAGGTGATCAAAACATTCGTATGCCTAGGATATGACTCAGGAGAGGCTACGGGAAACTCCTACGGTCGACCAACTAAAGATTAAAACTAAGCGCTAAGACTTCTAAAGGTTAGACGGTAAAGAAATGCGTTCAGCTTGGTCCGAAATCGATGACCCCAAGCGAACGACAAAAGGAAATTCTAGAAGTCTAATATGGTCAGAGGTAGACAAGGACCACTAAGGTAGCTCCTACGACGATCAAGTCAATTGCTAGAAGGGAGTCTAACTAACAATCAGGGGCCTCTAACTATCAAGCACAGACGTTTAACTAAGTCTTCTAATCACCTAGTGTCCTAAAAACGACTAGACTCAGGGCTTCTGACTCGGATGTTGCAATTTATTTAATGGACATTCTGTTATTATCGTTGTTTCGTTAATTCGCAATTGCAAGACTGGACCTGCATGGGCCACCAACAAAACCTGTCACGCCCCGCTTCCCAAAATATGGAGGCGAAGCGTGAGAAGGTCCGCTCAGAACTGAAGCTGCAAAGCTGCAAGTCCGATAAGCGTCAATCAAATTTAAAACTGCAGGCCCTTGCAACGCGAACGAAACAAAGATAATAATAATGAAATGAGACAAAAGAAGCATCTCAGAATATCCATAAAATAAGTTTCCAACATCACAGAAAAACCACCAAGCTAAAAGTAAGAGACTAAAGGCCCAAACATGGCCAACAAAAGTACAAAGTACAACGACGGTGCTACGCACCAACAAAACTAACAAAAGGCCTAAAACAACATAAAGCTCAACAAAACTCAAAGCAAGGTCACCGGTGTCCACCAAAATCCTCCTGGCAATCATGGACTCAGACTCAGCGTCAGCGACTCATCACGTACACAGCAACGATCTCTGGCTCAGGGTCTAACATGTGACACCCAAAGAGAAAGGGGCACATGTCAGCAAGTCTGGAAGACTTGTGCAAGTGAAACTGAAAGTACAAGTAAGAGCAACCTAGCAGTTCTAGCATGATGCAACGACATGGCAGTTTAAGTATGAGTGCAGCAGGTAAAGAAAACAACAAGTAGCTAGCATGGCATGGCAAGTGTGGCAAGACTAATAACATTTACAAGGATTTCTCTAGTCACGTTTTCATGTCATTTGCAGAGTTTACGCCTTACAGCTGAAATGACTTTCTTTCACACTGATTGGCCGCTTAACTCCGCCCCACCCAGAGTTTACGCCTTACAGCTGCAGTTGCTGATCAGGCAGACTCCCAGCTGATTGGCCGCTTAACTCTTACCCCATCCCACGTGTATCGAGCCAGGGCCTTACCCCCGAACGGTAATGCTCGCTTCTGGATCACGAGCCAGGAAGTGTTTTTAACAAGTATGGCGTAGGGGTGCACCTAGCCAGGACAAGCAAGTACAAGTATGTAGCGTGTGCTACGAATGCAATATTCAACTTGGATGACATGTAGAATGCAATGCATGGCAGTTAAAAGTGCGTACAGATAAGGAAAGTAAACGTGACAGTTTAGTATGCATGAACATCAAGTTTAAAGGGTGGATCTAGCTTCGTTGTCAAGCTAGATCAATTAGGTGACGGATCTAGTTTCGTTGTCAAACTAGATCAAATAGGCGTCTAGCCAGCTATCATTTCACTGGCTAGTCTCTTTTACGCTAAAAGCAAGGAAGTGGCCTAAAAACATGGCCCTACACAAGAGTTGGCAAGTTTCACTTGCCTGCAAATACGACGTCTGAGCACACCGTCCAATGAGTCCAAAAAAACACAATTATCTACGTGCACAAGTCCACCGGCCTAAAGTCCATATTATTAATCTTGATTAGTGAATTTAAAACATTTAAAATACTTTGAAAATACTGATTTTAGTCTTGATTAGCATGCAATTGGGTTGGGGGTCCTAGGGGTGCAAAACGTTACCTCAACACGACGCGAAAGCTACACCGGCGTCGGGTAGCGACACCGGGGGTTGGAATAATAGAACGCGCTCCAAGTCCTGATTCCAATATAGTTTCCTCGCTGGAAAGTTCAGAGCATCAACCCGGGCGACGATTTCAGATTCCAAAGCTCGCACGTGCGACGACGGGCTACGACGTGCGACGACGTCGTACGCGGCAAGTCGTCGAAGAGAACACTCCTAGGTGGGGCCCACAGCAGTCCTAGGGGCCTTTGGGGAACCCACAATAACTCTGGAGAACTTGGGGGGCCCACGGAGGCAAGTGGTGCGACGGATGCGGGGTTGCGACGAGTGACTCTCGGTCGTACCCCTCCAATGCGGGAGAATTCCTCGGTCGCTGCGAGAGAACGGGGCTGTGCAGCAGCGGGGGTCGGTCACAGCGGCGGGTGCGGGCGTTTCCTTCGGTCAGACCGATAGGGACCGTCGGTCGTGCGCTTGGGATGCGGGGTTGCAGCGTTGCAACGTTGCAACGTTCGGGCGCTCGGTCACAGCGGCCGCTTCCTTCGGTCGGGCACGGAGCGGAGCGGGGCGACAGAGCGGGCGACAAGCGGGGGTCGGGTCGATGGAATGGAGCGGGGGTGCTGCAGCGTGCGGAGCGGCTTGGGTGCGGGCGGGGGCTTCGGTCGGAGCGGGCGAACGGGGCGATTTTCCTCGGTCGTGCGGGGGCTGAACGTCGCAACGTTGCGACGATTCGTCGCAACGTCCAAAATGACTTTGGAAGAGGCTAGGGCTAATTTCTTTGGAAAAATAGGACTTGCTAGGGGTTGCTTATATAGTGTAGGTGGGTTGACTTGGTCTAGGGCTAAATCTAATAGGATTAGAATTCAAAAAGATTTGAAATTTGAATTTAAACTTCTCCAACCCAATCTAGGATTTGACCAGGTCCAAATGAGCTGGAAATTGGCTCAAAAATTCTTTAAAACGTTTTAAACTCAAATAAGTTTTATTTGGCCGAAATTAATTTAAAAATAAATTATTAAAAATAATATAAAACTTGTAAAAATTATAAAAGTGGTCAAATAAACTCCAAAAATTATAAAATAAATATCGTTGTGATCGTGGCGACGAATGTGAGCTAAATAAGAAGACGGATCTCAAATTCGACGTCGGACGACGAAACTAAAAATAGAAACGTCTCCCGTCAAAGTGAAAATCGTCACGTCTCATCGAGTGAGTTTAAATTGTGGGAAAACGACTCGAGAAGTGTCGTTCCAGGATAGTGCCACTATTTAATACTCTCAGAGACGTTCGCAACGGCATATCACACAAAAGTGTTCGCAAACAACCAAAGTCTAAAACAAACACGTGCACGGCCAAAAGCACGTGCACGAAAAGCGTACGACGAAAAGTGGTCGTTACACTCGGCCAGGCCCTGGCCTGAGGCCAGGGCGCCGGCCCTGGCCTCTGCCAGGGCCGGCCTGGCCGCTGGCCGGGGCCAGGGCTCCTGCCCTGGCCTCAGCCAGGCCCTGGCCTGAGGCCAGGGCGCCGGCCCTGGCCACTGCCAGGGCCGGCAGGCCGGCCTGGCCGGCAGGGCTTGGCCAAGGCCGGCCACTGCCGGCCTGGCCTTGGCCGGCCACTGCCGGCCTGGCCATGGCCGGCCATGGCGTGGCCATGGCCGGTCATGGCCAAGGCCATTCGGCGTTGGCCGGCCATGGCCCCTTTGGCCATGGCCGGCCACCCCCTTTAAATAGGGTTGCCGCACTCATTCCTCCCCCTTGATGGGGTGGTCGCCGGTGGTTATTGGTTGTAGCCAACCCCCTCCGCATGGGGAGAGGGGGTGCATGGCCTTCATAGCCCATTTGGCCATGGTGCACATGCACCAAATTTTCCTCTTACCCGATGGAAATAACTTCCATCATCTTCCTCGATGAAGCACCCGTTCGTCGATGAAGTTAGTTATTGCCTTATGGCCGTGTGCCAAAAATGACTAACGTACTACGTGAACGGTCGGTTCTTCCCATCACGGAGAGTTCCTACCATATCCGTAATGATAGGAGACCCTAACGTGAAAAGAACAACCGCTGCGTTCTCTCCGTCACGAAGCGTTCCTACTATATCCGTAATAGTAGGAGACCCATTCGTGAAAAAGACAACGACTCGTTCGTAGTTTCGACGGGGCGGTGGATTGACCGGGGCGAACCCATATGGCTCTGATACCAATGTAGGATCCTGTCCAAAACAGAGTTAGGATCGATAATATGAAGTTTAGACTTACGCTTGCGTACGCTGCACGGTAGTCTACGAACTTCGCCTTCGGATTCGCCACGACGGATCGAGTCTACTCACGAACGGAGTAAGGCTACTAAATCCACAATCTAAATCTCTACTTTAGATTAAGAACTTGGATGGAGGGAGAGGAAATATTTCTGCAGAGCTTCGCTAGGATGAAGATGCATGCATGAATTTCATGCAAAAGGTGTAAGGAAAATGGCTACCCTTGGGTCTTATTTATAGCCCCCAAGGTAGTTATTTTAGGGTAAGTTGTTCCTTTGGAACAACTTAATTAAGGTGTACCCTGATACATGGCACATTATAAGCTTAAGTTGTACCATATGCATGGTACAACATAAGCTTAAGATATTCCCCCTTTATTAGCCATATGTCGCATGCACTTATGCATATAAAATGCGACTTTCCCACTCATCCAGAGATCCTCTCCGCAAGGGAACAGATTCCCTTTGCACACGACTTCGTGTGCGCGACGTTCGAGGTCCGTATTCCCTCGTACATCCCCCACAAGGGTGTACAAACGTCTTCCATATCCAACACAGGGGCCATACCATGCCTGGCGATCGTGACACCAACAGGTGGAACCTAGGTGTAGGATTTGGGTGTGTCAAGTTTTTGACACCATTGCCGGGGATGAGAATAGTGTTCTATCTCAGTTTTTTTCTATTTTGTGAAGTTTACTAGCACTCTGATCATTTCTCACACTTCCATCATTTTTATTCTTTTTATTTATTTCGATGCTACTGACAGTATTTCTTTGAGTTTTGTTGGTGCATGAACACCCGCTACAAAGGGTCTACTAGAGAATTATTATTGATCTTGAGATTGAAAAGACAGCCAGGGCTTTGAGAGCTTCTAGTAGAAGTTCATCTCCATCTGCTCAGAGGGGAGAGAATCCTCCTCCTCCTCCTCGCACCGGGTCCTTCAGGGACCACATGAAACCTACTTTTGGGAACAACTCCTCCATCCTCAGACCGCAACTTACGACGGCGAGCTTCGAGCTCAAGACGGGGTTGATTAATCTGATGCAGCAGGACCCCTTCCATGGGCATCCTCATGAAAATCCCAACCATCACATTGACTTCTTCCTGGCGAAGTGTGATACGTTCAAGGCGAAGGACGTCAATGATGATGCTCTGAAGCTGCGGCTTTTCCTGTTCACCTTAAGGGGCAAAGCCTCCTATTGGCTCCGGTCCCACCCTCCCAACCATTTCACCACATGGGAGAAGCTCACGCTTGCATTTGTGGATAAGTTTTATCCACCCTCGAAGACAGTCCGGATCCGTGGGGCCATTTCTAATTTCAAGCAGCTCCCACAGGAGTCACTTTACGAGGAATGGGAGAGGTTCAAGGACCTCCAACACCAGTGTCCTCACCACGGGATCGAGCCGTGGGATTTGGTGCAGAGCTTCTACAACCGGCTCAAGCCTAGCACCAAGATGATCATCGATGCTGCGACGTAGGGCACTTTACTTGATAAGTCTCCTGAGGAGGCTATAGATCTGTTGGAGCACATGGCGGCCAACACTCAGTAGTGGAAAGATGAACAAACCGTTGTGACCCGGACTCCTGAGGTCAAGGTCGCTAGCCACTTGGATTCTCACATTGAGACCTTGTGCAAGTAAGTGGCCTGCATTGAGCAGCGTCAAGACTCCATCCTCGCTTCTCCTAGTACATCATATCATCATGTGGAAGAATATGTAGATCCGGGATATATCCCTAGTGAGGGCCACTATGAGGGTGCTGAGACATCCGAGACCGTACAGTACGTCCAAGGAGAGGGACGGAATCAGTGGCAGCATCCAGCTGCCAGGAATCACCTGGGGTTTTCCTATGGAAACCCAAGTGGAGGGCTGCAACCTCCGTAATTTCAGAGGCCCCCACCCCCTCCACAGCAGCAGCAGAACCAGCAGCAGGGTGGCTTTAGGCCTGCTGGACCTTACAGGCCGCCAGGATATCAGTTCAACCGGTCGCCTCAGCAGAATTTTGCGTCGGCTCCGCCTAAGTCTAATCTTGAAGCCACACTGGAGACCTTCATGAGCGGACAGATCCACTTCAATCAGGATATATCGAACCAATTCAAGAATATCAATTCTTCGCTCGATGAACTGAGGGGGCAAATGTCGCAGCTGCTGAAGAATCAGGGGAGATTGCCCTCCCAACCGGAGACTAACCCTAGGGCTCAAGCCAATGCCGTGGTTTCAGTGACCACACGTGGAGGACGAGTGACTGACCCCGTCATGGTCCCGGTGCTTAATAAGGAGAAGATTACCATTGAAGAAGCTGTTGATGACAGTGATAGAGTTGAGGCCACTTAAGGGCCTGTCACTATTGAAGAGAAAGCGGATGGACCTCCTGTCATACCTACTACGACGCCGCCTCCCGTTGATGCATCTAAGGACAAAGTCTCCAGACCTCCTCCTCCATACCCACAGAGGCTAGCCCTAGCGAAATTGGAGAAGAAGTACTCCAAGTTCATGGAGTTATTAAAGGGGATCCAGCTGAACATTCCGTTCATGGATGCCATTACAGAGATCTTGATCTACGCTAAATTTCTAAAGGATCTCATCATGGGGAAGAGAATGCCCAAAGAAATCAAGTTATTGGAGGATTCTACATCCATTATCAAAAATCACCTCCCCTGGAAGCTGCCTGATCTGGGGAGCTTTACCGTGCCGTGCTCCATTGGAGGGATGCCGATCAGCAGGGCGTTGATTAACTTGGGGGCTAGCATCAGCCTAATGCCCCTCTCTATCTTCAAGAGACTTTAGACGGGAAGTGAGCTGGAACCGACAAGCATGTCCATCCAGCTCATCGATCACTCCATCACCTACCCGGTGGGAATAGCGAGGGACGTCATCCTCCAAATACCCCCAGGACTATGTGTTCCAATCGACTTCATCATCATGGACATGCCTGAGGGAGGGAGCTCTCAACTTATACTCGGCCGCCCCTTTATGGCGACGATCGATGTTCTGATAGACGTCCAGGAAGGGACCCTCTCTCTCAACGTGGGGAATATTGAAGCTGAGTTCCGGCTACAAAAGCCGATGAGGGAGCGAGCCCATGTAGAAGGGGCTAGTTATCTGGTGCTTCTCGAAGAAGAAGCAATTGAAGATTTTGATGTTGAGGGGGTCTTGAAGGACCCAATGAAGACAAGCATCGATGACGACGGCGACCCAACCTACAACAAAGCGGTCGCCGCGTACATCCAAGTGTTGGACGAGGAGCTTCTACATCGTTCATCAAATTATCAAGGACCAGCGACTATATGCTACATGGAGGAAAATCTTGAAGGGGGCGGAAATCAAATGCCGCAGGATTACACCATCACAAAGATTGACGCGCGACCACCACGCGCACCAAATGATAACTGATATATTTGAGGGAGTCGAGCTCATGACTGAACACGAGCGCTTATTGGGAGGCAACACAATTTCTTAGATTTTGGATTTTCTTTCTTAGTTTCTTATTTTTCATTTTTATTTCGTATTTTTAGACAAAACTACAAACATCACAAAAAAATCTGATGATTTGGTATTTTGAGTAGGACGGACAATTCGGGGTATGCGTTTGGACATTATGAATGGAAGGAAGCTGGAGGAAAACATCAGATTCAAAGATTTGGGGAGAAACCAAAGAAAATGAAGAGGGACAGGAGACACAGGAGACTCGACCGAGCAGCTTCACTGCTCGGTCGAGCAGTGTAGACTCGGAAATAGAAAGGATATATGGCCATCTCTATACGGCCCGAGCAGCTTCCTGCTCGGTCCTTGTAGAAATCAACTCAGTCCGAGCATCCAACTGCTCGGTCGAAAACTATAGGCTTTTGAAGTAAGGGAGAAAACGTACTCTGCCAACCCGACCCGAATATTATTGGCTCGGCCCGAGTAGAATTCAACTTGGTCCGGGCAACTAATTACTCGGTCGATTACTACAGGGTCTTGAAGATGAGGAGAAAATGTCACTCTGCCAACCTGTACAGAATATTGTTGGCTCGGCCCGAGTAGGAATCGACTTGGACCGAGCAACAAGCTACTCGGTCGAGCAGACAAGGGAGTATTTCGCTTCAAAAATTTTCATTGACCCGATCGAGCAGCTTAGCTGCTCGGACCGAGTCGGGTCGGGCCTTTAATTCCAAACCCAAAACCCGACTGTTTATTACCGCAGTTAAAAAATGTTTTTAACCTAAAATTTTTATCTCCCTTCCCCGAGCTCCCTAACCCCCCTACTCGTTCAACGCCCCTCCCTCCGCTGTCTCCACCCGAAGCGCCGCCGGTGCCGCCTTCAGCGCCGCCCTACTCCGGTCAGCTTCTTCCCCCCGATCTCTCCCTTTCTCTCTCTATCTCTTTGCCCCCTACCCTCTCTTCCATCCCTTCTCCCCGCACAGTCGAGCCCGCCGTCGACAGCGCCACCGCCACCGACGGCGCAACTGACCCCCCTCCCACAACCCGCCCTCCCCCCTCACCGACTGCCCCCCTTTCCCTCCCCCTTAGATCTCCCTAAACCCCCCCATTCGCCCAATTTTGTCGATGGCACTGCCGCCGCCCACGGCGCCGCCGACCCCCTTCCCCACAAATCCCCATCCCCGCCTCCTAAAAGCCCCCACTCACCCGTCGTTTTCCCCCAACCGTCTCTCTCTCTACGGAGACCACCGTTCACCCACCAAATCTATGTCCTAGGGCACAGACCGAGCACTTCAGTGCTCGGTCACATCCCCAGACCGAGTAGTACATCTCAGACTGAGCAGTATCACTGCTCAGTCTGAGTCACCTAATATCTGCGTATCACCCATTTTTTCTCGATTATCTGACGTTTTGACCTTTTTGAATTGCAGGTACTCTCTGCTTACGTCAGTAGCAGCTGTGTGGACTAGCTTGGGTGATCTTTCGTGCACTCACATTGTTTGCATCCTTCGCACTTATGGTACACTCGTTCCCTTCTCTATTTTCATACCGTATCATCGTACTGCTTGCGACATGATGGTCCGCACATGCAGAGCCACCACACCACCCGTTGGCGGGAAGAGGCCGTCTTCTGGTGCCTCCTCTTCCTGACCCCAGCGTCGTGCCAGACACACTACCACACCATCTACCACAGCGCACACCACCACCACACCGGTCACGTCAGCCGTGATCCCCACCACTACAGACCCTATCCCTTCCACCGCTGCTTCCACCGTCTCTTCCACATCACCCACACACCCCCGCACCCACCAGGGATGACATCCCCGCATGTCTCCCGACTTATGGTATCACATTTCAAGACCATGCGCACCCCGACCCCAAGCGCTTTTACAGGCTCTCCCAGTGCCGTCTCGTCCCTACCGTGTTTATAGACGTCCCCGCCCTTAGGTCCCTGTGACTTCTACATGGAGTTAACCACCTGTACCGAGCGATCGGTTTCGACTGATTCCTCGGTGTCCACGCTCCGACCTACAACCACATAGCACTAGAGGATCTCAGCTCCCTTGCTCTCACCCTGGCAGGTGAAGGCATTACCTTCCGCCTCCTAGATCACGACTGCACTGTCACTTTTGCTATGATCCGGGAGTATTTTCACTTCCCTGCCATCCTAGAGCCCAGATTAGCCTTTTCGCCCACATTTGACGTTGACTCTTTTGATTCTCGAGAGTTTTGGGAGCGTATTTATGGATTTCCACAATATCGCCCTAGTCGGGCGAAGGCATCGTGCATTGTGCACCGATGCATTCGCTATGTTCAGAGGCACCTAGCTTGCACCATTTTTTGCAGACCTGAGGTCGGGACCATGTCCCTCCCTGAGCTTATCCATCTTATGGGTATCACCCGACCTATTCGATTCCACCATGACGGCTCTCTGCGACCATTCATGCTCTCTGACACAGCCCACTGGCTGTGTCACCGACTTTACCAGACATCCATCAGCTACCACTCCACAGACATTTGCTATGGTGCCTTCTTCACTATCTTTGCGAGGATGCTAGATATTCCCATTCCAGCTGACCTTCATCGTCCCCCTGGCCCGACATGCTTGACCATTGGCGTGCTCAAGCACATGCACATTATCTGACCACACAGTGCTCGTCACTTGCTGTATCTAGTAGGCACCACCCATACTCCTCACATGGTTCTACCCACCCCTCACCTGATGTACATCCGTCGTCCAGCTTGACTGGATGATTCCTCAGGTCTTCCCACTCCCTCCCATCCACGTTCTCGAGCCACCTGGAGCACCGGTCGAGGCACCTGCCGATGACCCGGTTTCTCGCTCCCCGGTGTTCGAGCTTCTTGACATAGCTGCATTAGTTGTCGGCCTCCCTTTCCCACCAGCTCACCCATCAGTTTCTGGAGCCACCTCTTCCACCACTTCTGTTTCCTCCGTATCTGCCTCTGCCGATTCCTCGAGGACTGTCTTCACCTCCTGCCTCGAGACTCAGATTTCTTTTATCTCTGTATCGGTGCCGGAGGGCACCGATATACCTTTTGATGACACACCCATAGATCTTGACTCCCCCATCCACGATCATGCCCCCACCCTCCCACCTCTTTCAGACCTTATAGCATCAGTCCCTATCTCTTTAAGTCCCCACATCCCACTATCTAACACCACTCCCTCCGCATCAGTCGCCATTTTTACCAAGAGCGTGTCGACGTCTGTCTACACTTCTGTGTCAGCTACAACTCTTTCTTCAGCCATCTCTGAGCTACTTACGAGCTCACCCACTCCTACTTTCCACGCTTAGCACCGTGCATCAGTTGCATAGAGCCGCTTCATGAGAGTGGTATCTCACAGACGTTTTCCTCGCTCTCCACCCGACTCGCGTACTCCCGACGATTGCTTGACCACGTTAGAGGAGTTGACTTCCCGCTTACGACAGGATTTCGATGACTTTTTACTCGTGACGATGACACACAGATCCAGAGTCGAGTCTTATCTTACCTCTATTATCGATATGCTTTGCCACCGTGGCCCACCTACTGTTATCCTTGCACCAGCTACACCTCCCAGGCCGGACACTGTGACACACTCTGCACCACTCAGTGCTTCACTTCCTCAGGCTTCTACAGAGCCTGTTTCTACCACTTTTGAGTCGTCTGTCACAGTAGATCAACTTTCTGCCCAAGTCTTACATTCAACCGAGCCCTCGACTGCCACTGTCGATATCACTGCCAGCCCACCCCATGATTTCCAACCGGACCTACCACCCACCACTCCTGGTCCACAGCAGAGGGACCCATCACCACCCCCAGAGGGTGGTGCCTCTGCTTGATGTAGTCCTTACCCACTTCTGCCTCCCCTATTTATTTTGTGCCCATCTGTCTGTTTGGGGCACTAGTTTTACTTAGCTTGGGGGAGGCGCCACCCATGCATCATATCTCATTTTGCATTGCATCATGTCATGTTTTAATTTTATTTCTTTTTGCACATTTTTGTTTATTTTATTTTTATTTTATTCCCCCACACTCCCCACCCCTCTAGCATCATCTCCCGCTCACGAGCGATTTCTTAGCAGTGAGGACACTACTAGGTTTAGCTTGGGGGATGAGCGCTACCGCTTCTAATTTAAACCTTTTGATGAGTTCCTTTGTATATTTACTTTGGTGTATATATATATATTTGATTTTTTCTTTTACAATTTTTCCTTATTTTAGTTTTTATTTAACTTGTAACGACCAGTTTTTGTCGTTACGTTATATCCGTATTTCTCTCGTGTATTATTTTTCACAGTACCCGTTGTTTGACATTTCTGTCCCTGTACCCGTATCCGTATCCACTTCTGCTTTTTACATAATCATTATTATCCTTGTTATTTTAAATTACTAAAATAAATTCTTCATATAATTATTTTTTTTAAAAAATATCTTTTTATAATTAGTTTGAATTTTCAATTTCGAATTTCGAATTTTAACTTTGTTTTTAAAACTTTAAAATTCAAAAGCTTTCCTATTATTATAACCCTTTATTACAATTATTTTTAATGCCTCTTCTTAAAATCTGTTTTTAATTTTCAATTCAAAATTCAAATTTGATTTTAAACTTTTTTTAAACGTTTGAAAAACTTTCCTTATTATTTCCTATTAAAACCTATTAATTCTTCTTTCTAAAACTTACCATTTTAAACCCATTTAACCTATTGATTAGCTCTTATTCCCTTGATTTAAACCTATTAAAACCTATTAATAATAATTCGAAATCCTTACCATACAAGCCCGTGAAGACCATTACTACACCTTATGACAATTAAACTCTACTCTCGAATATTTGAAATTATATTCCGTCCGTTTCATTTTCTGCCTCAACCTCAAACTTTCCTAATATAAACACTTCCTTCTATAACCCCATAATATACGCAACCCCCACGTTTCCCATAACTACCACGAATCTCTTTCCCATACATCTCTTCCTCTCACAACGGGACCCCATAATCCTAAAGTACATCACGCAACATCCTCAGCTCTTCAACCCAAGGTAAACCCACCCCCTGTTCTTCTCCCTTCGAGATCATCACGCCATCTCCGAGCTGCGGCGTGCTATTCTGTTCGCCACCAACGGCAGTCCTCCCCTCCAACGGAACTCCGTGCGTCCCTCGCCTCCTCCTCCACCTACGAGAGTAGACCCGCAGTCCGACCTCGCCCAGCAACGACGTGAACCCCCATCCCCAAGGCCTTCACACTCCAGCCCTCCTCCGCCTACAGACACCGGCGCCACCTTGTCCTCTCCGTTGCGCCCTCTCCTAGCCAACCATACCGAAAGAAACTTCACCACATCTCCTCCCATCACCGAGCCCTCCCCAGTTCTCTCGCAGTACATCAGCCCCGTCACCACCAAGTCACCTTCCCCTGTGTCGAATTTGCCTTCGACTAGCTCCCCATCTCCACTGCGGCGACCCCAACCAGCCCAAACCGCACCATAGCTCCTCTCCCTCCCGATCTCCGGCCTCCCTCCGCCTACAGACCAGCAGCCGACAGCCCCGTTCGACCGCCGCCATCTCCGATATCAACTTCATCACCGACCCAAATCATCGTAGAGCCCCGTGCCCAAGATCTCCGCCTCCGACTACCTCCCAATGAACCCAGCCACGGCCTCCTCCTCTACAGCGCCGCCCATCCCGTGCCCAGATCCCCTCCCCGGCGTCGAGATCTCTCCTTCCCCTAATCAGCCGCCGCCCAGCGCCCTCAGATTGTCGCCCCACCGCGCCTCAAAGCGCTCAGCCTTGATCGCGTCGCCTGATCCCCAAGCGACCACCGACCGCCTCCGATCCGTACCCGAGCCCCGAAGCCGCGCGTCGCCCTGATCTCACCTGATCGCCGACTGTCCCTCCCCGATCGCCCCTGCACAGTGAACAAAAAAAGAAGGAAAAAAGAAGAACGAGAGACAGAGGGCGAGAAAGGGAAGAGAGGGGGAGAAGTGATATTTAATGTAAGTTATTTTAAAGTATATTATTATTATTATTATTATTAGATTATTATAACAGTTAATAAGTTATATTAATATTATAAAGTTTATAAGTTATAAGTTTTAGTAAGATTATTACTTAGTAACTAATAAGTTTTATTATGATAAGTTGTTAAGATTATTAAGCTAAGATTTTGTGTTAAGATTATTAAGTTAGGAAAAATTACTTTATTTTATAGTTAATGTTTTAATTGGTTGATTTGATGTTTTATAACTGGTTAGTAACCTTTAGACTGATGTCACAAACCCGATTTTGCAGATTAATCTGTGCCTATCTTACGATCGCAAAGGCACCCAATACTCGCATCGCTTCAGGCAAGTATTTACCACCCGCAAGTATATTTCTTTCTACAAACTTTTTCAAAGGCGTAAGTATTTTTACCGCATGCTGATTTTAAGGTACAACGCATGTTTTACTACTATCAACATAATCACTTTTCAAAAGTAAGTTGTTTAATAACTCTTGAAATGACAGTATAATCTTATGATGTGCGGTATGTTTTTACTATCGAAGTGATGTTGTCTTTCTAACAATGTATGCAACATCTCCTTCTCGCTCGCTATATCGTTACTTGTGGAATGAACGTCCCCAATGAATTGTGATACTGGGCCCTTGGGGAAAATTTACGGATTATTATGCCTTCGGGCAACTACGGATTATTGGGCCTTCGGGCAATTACGGATATTGGGCCGCGGGCCATTTACGGAATGTTAGCCATGTGGCTAACATTGAACTACGGATTGACTTATGGACACTTTGGGTGGGGTAGTCCAATGTAGTAGAGGCTGGAAAGTTGGATTACACTCTATTGGTGAACTTGACTGACACCTGGCCGGGTCGGTGAGTAGAGAGTCACGGGTAGCTCCCGTTGACTTGGGTGTAATGCTAGTCACCTCCCCCTCGGACACTGGGCTTGACACTAGATAGGAGATTGATTGTTGCACTCTTTTTACCTCTGCTGATGATATGGCGTAACTTGCTAAACTTATTGTCACGATTATTGCTGTACACACTACACTTGTCACGATTATTGCTGTACACACTACACTTGTCACGATTATTGTTGTACACCACACTTGCTATACTCATTGCTGTACACACTACACTACTCATGCTTGTTACTTTGCACACTACATTACTCATGCTCACTGCTTTGCACACTACACGTCGTTATGCCCACATGTTTCCTTTTGCTGCTATGTACCATCTTGTTGGCATCATATTTTGTAAACTATATCATCTTGTCGAGGGTCCTTTTATTACTAACGTTTTAAATCTTGCCGAGCGACCCTCGCTGACGTATATTTCCTTGTCTGTGAAATATACGTTAGGTTTTGAGCAGAGTTCACAAAGGAGTTCACTTGGAGATTGAAGAGGGTGACTAAGGATTATCAGGAGCACGAGATCCACTGCGGAAGATGGCAGACACATCACAGTTTGCTAAAATTTAATAATTGTTGTTGTATTCTTTCAGGTGTAATTTTATTTGGTGTAACTGTTTGTAATGGCCATGCTAGGCCTTAATTCTTTGTGTACATGTAATCTGGAAGTTAAAGTATAATGATGTCTTTATTTTGTTGTTTCGATTGTTTCGCAAGCAAGAACTTGCCAAGTAGTCATACACAGATGCTTATTGGGTTGGGGCTTCACCGCTCCAGCCCAAGCGGGCCCGCTCGCGTCCTCGCTCCCAAGTATAATGGGAAGCGGGGCGTGACAGGTTTTAGTGGTGGCCCATGCAGGTCATGCTTCTGCGTAATACTCGGAACAATATGGATGTCATTATTAGCTCGACTGTCTAGATAAACCTTGTATGCAAATGTTTACTTGTTTGTTTGCAGCATGGCAGGAAGACGTAATACTCGACAAGGATTTGGAGCTGCTGGAGGCAGAGAGGACGACAACCGCCAGATGCTTTCAAAACCATCTGGTCCAGCAGGGACGTCAGGCTGCACCAGCTACTCCACCACTCCGCCTTGAGCCCGGAGCCAAGAAGTTCCGAGAGATGCATTCATTTGAGAAGTTTCCTTTCTTCTGTATGTCTTTTCCTTCCTGGATACCCTGACCCTTCGTCTATCAAGTTTTCCTCGATCTTACCTAACTTAAGAAATTCCGAGGACGGAATTTTTATAAGGTGGGTAGGATGTAACGACCAGTTTTTGTCGTTACGTTATATCCGTATTTCTCTCGTGTATTATTTTTCCCAGTATCCGTTGTTTGACATTTCTGTCCCCATACCCGTATCCGTATCCACTTCTGCTTTTTACATAATCATTATTATCCTTGTTATTTAAAATTACTAAAATAAATTCTTCATGTAATTATTATTTTTTTAAAAATATCTTTTTATAATTAGTTTCAATTTTCACTTTCGAATTTCGAATTTTAACTTTGTTTTTAAAACTTTAAAATTCAAAAGCTTTCCTATTATTATAACCCTTTATTACAATTATTTTTAATGCCTCTTCTTAAAATCTGTTTTTAATTTTCAATTCAAAATTCAAATTTGATTTTAAACTTTTTTTAAACGTTTGAAAAACTTTCCTTATTATTTCCTATTAAAACCTATTAATTCTTCTTTCTAAAACTTACCATTTTAAACCCATTTAACCTATTGATTAGCTCTTATTCCCTTGATTTAAACCTATTAAAACCTATTAATAATAATTCGAAATCCTTACCATACAAGCCCGTGAAGACCATTACTGTACCTTATGACAATTAAACTCTACTCTCAAATATTTGAAATTATATTCCGTCCGTTTCATTTTCTGCCTCAGCCTCAAACTTTCCTAATATAAACACTTCCTTCTATAACCCCATAACATACACAACCCCCACGTTTCCCATAACTACCACGAATCTCTTTCCCATGCATCTTTTCCTCTTACAACGGGACCCCCCAATCATAAAGTACATCACGCAACATCCTCAGCTCTTCAACCCAAGGTGAAACCACCCCCTGTTCTTCTCCCTTCGAGATCATCACACCATCTCTGAGCTGCTGCGTGCTATTCTGTTCGCCACCCACATCAGTCCTCCCCTCCAACGGAACTCCATGCGTCCCTCGCCTCCCCCTCCACCTGCGAGAGTAGACCCGCAGTCTGACCTCGCCCAGAAACGACGTGAACCCCCAGCCCCAAGGCCTTCACACTCCAGCCCTCCTCCACCTACAGACACCGATGCTGCCTTGTCCTCTCCGCTACGCCCTCTCCCGACCAACCGTACCGACAGCAACTTCACCACATCTCCTCCCATCGCCGAGCCCTCCCCTGTTCTCTCGCAGTACATCAGCCCCGTCACCACCAAGTCACCCTCCACTGTGTCGAATCTGCCTTCGACCAGCTCCCCATCTCCACTGCGGCGACCCCAGCCAGCCCAAACCGTGCCATAGCTCCTCTCCCTCCCGATCTCCAGCCTCCCTCCTCCTGCAGACCAGCCGCCGACAGCCCCGTTCGACCGCCGCCATCTCCGATATCAACTTCATCCCCGACCCAAATCATCGCACAGCCCCGTGCCCGAGATCTCCGCCTCCGATGACCTCCCAATGAACCCAGCCGCGGCCTCCTCCTCCACAGAGCTGCCCATCCCGTACCCAGATCCCCTCCCCGGCGCCAAAATCTCTCTTTCCCCTAATCAGCCGCCGTCCAGCGCCCTCAGATCGCCGCCCCACCGCGCCTCGAAGTGCTCAGCCCCGATCGCGTCGCCCGATCCCCAAACGACCGCCGCCCGCCTCCGATTCGTACCCGAGCCCAGAAGCCGCGCGTCGTCCCGATCTCGCCCGATCGCCGACTGTCCCTCCCCGATCGCCCCTGCATAGTGAACAAAAAAAGAAGGAAAAAAGAAGAACGAGAGACAGAGGGTGAGAAAGGGAAGAGAGGGGGAGAAGTGATATTTAATGTAAGTTATTTTAAAGTATATTATTATTATTATTTGATTATTATAACAGTTAATAAGTTATATTAATATTATAAATTTTATAAGTTATAAGTTTTAGTAAGATTATTACTTAGTAACTAATAAGTTTTATTATGATAAGTTGTTAAGATTATTAATCTAAGATTTTGTGTTAAGATTATTAAGTTAGGCAAAATTACTTTATTTTATAGTTAATGTTTTAATAGGTTGATTTGATGTTTTATAACTGGTTAGTAACCTTTAGACTGATGTCACAAACCCGATTTCACAGATTAATCCGTGCCTATCTTACGATCGCATAGGCACCCAAAACTCGCATCGCTTCAGGCAAGTATTTACCACCCGCAAGTATATTACATTCTACAGACTTTTTCAAAGGCGTAAGTATTTTTACCGCATGCCGATTTTAAGGTACAACGCTACTATCAACATAATCACTTTTCAAAAGTAAGTTGTCTAATAACTCTTGAAATGACAGTATTATCTTATAATGTGCGGTATGTTTTTACTATCGAAGTGATGTTGTCTTTCTAACAATGTATGCAACATCTCCTTCTCGCTCGCTATATCATTACTTGTGGAATGAACGTCCCTAATGAATTGTGATACTGGGCCCTTGGGGGCAAATTTACGGATTATTGTGCCTTCGGGCAACTACGGATTATTGGGCCTTCGTGCAATTACGGATATTGGGCCGCAGGCCATTTACGGAATGTTAGCCATGCGGCTAACATTGAACTACGGATTGACTTATGGACACTTTGGGTGGGGTAGTCCAATGTAGTAGAGGCTGGAAAGCTGGATTACACTCTATTGGTGAACTTGACCAACACCTGGCCGGGTCGGTGAGTAGAGAGTCACGGGTAGCTCCCGTTGACTTGGGTGTAATGCTAGTCACCTCCCCCTCGGACACTGGGCTTGACACTAGATAGGAGATTGATTGTTGCACTCTTTTTACCTCTGCTGATGATATGGCGTAACTTGCTAAACTTATTGTCACGATTATTGCTGTACACACTACACTTGTCACGATTATTGCTGTACACACTACACTTGTCACGATTATTACTGTACACACCACACTTGTTATACTCATTGTTGTACACACTACACTACTCATGCTTGTTACTTTGCACACTACATTACTCATGCTCACTGCTTTGCACACTACACGTCGTTATGCCCGCATGGTTCCTTTTGCTGCTATGTACCATCTTGTTGGCATCATATTTTGTAAACTATATCATCTTGTCGAGGGTCCTTTTATTACTAACGTTTTAAATCTTGCCGAGCGACCCTCGCTGACGTATATTTCCTTGTCGATGAAATATACGTTAGGTTTTGAGCAGAGTTCACAGAGGAGTTTACTTGGAGATTGAAGAGGGTGACTAAGTATTATCAAGAGCACGAGATCCACTGCTGAAGACGGCAGACACATCGAAGTTAGCTAAAATTTAATAATTGTTGTTGTATTCTTTCAGGTGTAATTTTATTTGGTGTAACTGTTTGTAATGGCCATGCTGGGCTTTAATTCGTTGTGTACATGTAATCTGGAAGTTAAAGTATAATGATGGCATTATTTTGTTGTTTCGATTGTTTCGCAAGCAAGAACCTGCCAAGTAGTCATACATAGATGCTTATTGGGTTGGGGCTTCACCGCTCCAGCCCAAGCGGGCCCGCTCGCGTCCTCGCTCCCAAGTATAATGGGAAGCGGGGCGTGACATAACTTTTCAACCGTTTTTTCATGTCAATTTCTTTTTTCTCATTTTGCATCATATTCCCTATTTTTCCCTTTTTCTCCGCCTCTTTTTCTTTATTTTTGCTCTGGATGTTTCCGCATGATGATATCTCTTGTGGCTTTATTAGTCGTTTGCGATGCTTATTTCTGTTGACGTGCTATTAGGGTGAATTTCAGCTTTACTATCTATATGCGTGCATTTCTTTTGATGATCTGTCTGATTTAATACTTGAAATGAATTGAAAATCGAATGCATGAATTAGTATCTAGTATAATCTATGTTGGAAAACGTGCCTAGGTTCACGCATCACTAGAACACTTAGAGCATCGGTTTTCTTATCTCAGTCACTTCTGTTTCCATGCCAGCTGATATTGTGATTATTACTGCATGCCTTTTTCAGTATTCATTTAGAGAAGTGAAAATATCCATGCTATATGTGAGTTTAGTTCAGGTTTTATTTTATCAAACTGTTGTGCACCCTCTTATGAGTGAACCGAGAGTCCTACTATTTTCTTTCTCCACATATATATTTATATCTCTACATATCAGTTGGTTACACCCCCAAAGCTATCTTTACCGCATCTCACCTCCCAAACCCAAAAAGAAAAAGTATAGCTTCTAATTGAAAAAAAGAAAAAAAATGTATATATATTCATATTTGAAAAAGAAAAGAAAGAAAGAAAGAAAATGAATAAATACTGTTTTATATCATTTCATTAGAAGTTATCATTTATTCTGAGAAGAGAAAAATAAAAATTCCATATCATTTTCCTTGATGCAACCCCTTAAGCTAAGCTTTGGGGGGTAAACCAACTGATTACATGAGTGAGCATGACATGAGAGTGGAGGCGGTGCACATCAGGGATGTTTAATAACACCTAAACTTTACGAATTGCCTTAGTTTTGGAGATTTTTCATGTATCGAAATGAATGTCTGAACGGCATGATTTTTCTATTCTCTATTGCATGTTGTGTGATCCTTTTGCTCCTTGTGTATCTGTGATTGAAAAGGGCGTTGCCAACTCCTTTATGCTAGACTCTAGGGATTGCATGAGATTGATATGATTTGATGGTGTTATTTCAGTAGATCCCTATTCTTTGCCTGCACTGCATGCTAGTAATAAGATGTGTAAATCTAGAAATTGCCAGTAGCATGTATGTTTATCATTCAGAGCATCGTGATATACTATTTAGGCCTGAGATCTGACCAATCATCCTTAGCACTCTCCTCTCTCTTCTCTTTTTGTTTTTCCTTTCTTTCTATTTTCGTTTTCTTATTTTCTTTTTGTTTTCCTCCCGGCGCACCGATTATTCATCTTCCTCGAGGCGAGTAAGAGGTAAGCTTGGGGGATTTTGATGTTTCCACATTTTATACTATTTTCACGTCATTATTCCATTGCATCTCATGCCATTTTCGCATCCAAATCCCTCATTTTACTACGATATTGCATTTCTGACGATATTTTCGAGTTTTGTAGTGTTTTGTGAGTTTTCAGGGATTTTGGAGCGATTGTGGACCCCACCTGGGTATGGACACATCCAATGTGCTCGTGAGCTTATTGGCGAGGCTCTGGAGGAGTTTGCCACACTTTTTGGGCCATTGGAGGAGAAGAGAGAGAGGAGAGGAGGGAGAGAGAAAGAGAGAGAGAGAGAGAGAGAGAGAGAGAGAGAGAGAGAGAGAGAGAGAGAGAGAGAGCCCCAGCAGTCCCAGTAGTTTCCCAGAAAATGCTCGGTCCGAGCCGCTCAGCTTCTCGACTGAGCCATTTTAGTTTGAGAATAGAGCTGATACGGGCTGACTCGGACCGAGCAGCTCACCTGCTCGGTTGAGTAGCCTCAATCTCCCCAAGCCGAAGCAAGCCATGACGCGGCCCGAGCAGCCGACCGAATCACGCCTACTCATACTGAGTAGAGCTTACTCGGTCCGGATAGGATGAGCAACATCTTCGAAGATTTCTGTATTGCCCGGTCGAGCAGCTCATCTACTCGGCCCGAGCCACCGAACGAGCAGCTCACTACTCGACCGAGTCACCTACTCGGTCGACAACTCCAGGGACATTTTTGGAATGTTTTGAAAGGCCACGATGCGTGTAATTCTGGGCGGCTGAAGCGAGGAGCTGTGCAGGGACTGGGAGAGAACTTTGATTAGGAATTTTTTAAACAGTTTTTGATTGGGGATTTTGGGCGATTTTTGTAGTGATTCTTAGACTAGTTATTATATGGAGATTTTTGGATCGAATAATGAGAGATTATTGCGTTTGTTCTGGATTGTTCTTGCTTGGAATCTGAAATTACTTCTGGATCTGAAACTTCTATTGAATTCTTGCTGTAAGTATTTTAGCCCTAATCTTGTGATTGCTATAATGTTTTCTTCCTTGGAATTGATGTTTTTGTCTATCACTATTGCGATGTGTGAGTAGATCTATTCTAGGGCTGATGGGTTAGCCCTAGGACCCTAAGGAAAGATGTAGATTTGGATCCATACGTTGAATTGAGGATTTAAGGTTGTATTTCGGTAAATCCTACCGAATCCATAGATAACCCGTACTGAGATCATGCCCACGGTCTGTGGAATTGATGTGCTTAAGGGGTATCTAAGGATTCGAATGGGGAAATCGATGGATCCAACCAAGGCACGTGACCATGCCCGGCTCGTGCCTTGAGGGGATCCATCGACGAACTATGCCGCTACGTTGATGGCTACCGCCATTGCGTCAACGAGAGCCACCGAAATACCCCCGCAATTCTAACCCACGAGAGTGGTACGAATTGGGGGATTAATTCCCTAGCCTTAATGTAATGTAAGGATACTATCCCAACATCAACCCCCAACGATCCTAGTGGTGATCCCTAAAGCCATAGTCCCTTTTATTGATATTACAACAACAACACCCAAACCAAATCCTTTATCCCGATAGCTATCTTACTTCAAAATTTAGAAATAAACTGAGAACCAATTGACACTATCACCGTCCCTGTGGGATTCGCCATCTTATATACTATAACTCGACACCGTCTGCTTGTGGATTGAGCCCGAGATTGAAGCCTAGGGGCCATACCACGCTTGGCGATTGTGACACCTCCAGGTGGAACCTAGGTGTAGGTTTCGGGTGCGTCATCTAGTCACCTCCATCTGCATAGCCACAAGCTCCACTACTGGCTTGGCCCGAAATCTGACGGGCCCAAGCGAACTGCTACCGCTGCTGAAATCGAAAGCCGGATGACCAGGAATCTCGAACACCACCTTCTTCTGTCGACAGTCGATCGTAGTGAAGAAGCAACTGAGCCAATGCATCCCGAGAACAGCATCATAATTGGTAAAGTCATGGACGATAAAATCGGCGTAAAGCTCGAATCCACAGACTACCAAGGGACAAGATTGACATCCAAGGAACACAGAGATCACACCATTCCCTGCAGCGATATCCCAACTCTTGGAAAGAGGAGAAGTCGTCAGAGAATTCTTGTCCACGAAACTTCGGGATAAGATGCACATGGATGCACCGGACTCGAAGAGAACTCGAGCGGGACAAGCACAGACAAGAATAACCCCTAACAAACATACTAGCAATCGAAACCTATTCTAGCAAAAAAGATCTAATCTAACATCCACGATCAACTAATGGAAAGTAAAGACTAGTCTGAGGGTTACCTGCAATAACGCCATCCTCAGCCTCCGCCTCTACTACAGTCATCGTGAAAGCTTGCCTCTTAGGCTGAACGCCTACTGAAAAGCCTGCTTCTGGGGAATGAGAGGTGCTCCACGTCCAGTGGCTACTGGTGCTTTTTGCAGCTGTCTAGCAAGCGGGCAATCCTTCACTGAATGCTTATCGTCGCCACAAAGTAAGCACTATCCCAGAAATCTCCTGTAATGTTCCTTCACATGGCCAGTCCTGTCGCAAAAAATGACACGTCTTCTGAATAGGCCCACCTGGCCTCTTAAACTACACAGACTGATTAGGCTTTATCACTGGCCTAACCACGACTCTGCTCTTCTCTATAGGCCTCTTCCCAGCACCTGAAAACTTCCCTCTCCTCTGATTGGAAATCAGCTCCTGCCTCTTGGTAGCGATCAGCAACTTTTGGTAAGAATCTAAGTCCGAAGAGGACATTAGACTCTGCAGCTCCAAAGATAAACCCTGCAAGAACCTCTGAGCTCGATCTTCAACGGTCCAAACCAAATTTGGGGCAAAGAGGCACAATTTGGTAAACTCCTGGTGGTACTGATCCACCGTCAGATTCCCTTGCTTTAGATTGATAAACGCTGCATCAGCTCTCTCCTCGCAGCTCAAGTGAAATACTCTTCATCAAATCTCTCCTTGAAAGTGGCCCAGGGGATATGCCTCACCAGCATCTGCTCCTCAGACTCCCACCAGCTACGAGCATTATCCTTCAGTTGCTTCTTCACCAAGTCAACCCATCCAGCTGGGTAACCTTCGAGAGAAGCAGATTATCCTCTGTATTCTTCATCCACTCATCCACAACTAATGGTCCATCTGACCCAGTGAAATATGTCGGGCCCAGCACCCGAAACTGCTTCTCTCCCGGCTCGAAGCGAGGGGCATTCTGAAGCATGCCATGTTGAACCTGCATCATCTGATGCATTATCCTCATCATCTCAGCCGTGGTGGGTTCTCTATCAGCATCCTCAACGTGTCCGGCTCTACCACCAGCTCGAGTGATGCATCTTCCTGCCATCTAAGACAAGAAAACGTTTAGATTAGACTCAATTATGACTCGGATGTTTCGAATATTTAATTGGATGTTGTTTATCATTATTGTTGTTCCGATATTTCGCAGATGAAAAGAAAAGGAGGACCTGCATGGGCCACCAACAAAACCTGTCATGCACCGCTTCCCAAGTATGGAAGGCGAAACGTGATGAGGTCCACTCAGACGTGGAGCTGTGAAGCTGCAGTCTGATAAGCGTCTGTGTATAAAACAAATAGCATGTCCTTGCATAGCGACGAAACAACAACAACAATAATAAAGTAGACATAAAAGAAACATCTACCAACATCATCCAGAAATTATTCCAACATCACAGAAAAGTCACAAAATACCAAGTCTGAACAATAGGCCTAAGGCATGGCTGAAACAGAAGCAAAGAGAGTCAGGTGCTACACACTGAAATCTAACAGCAACTACTAAAAAGCGACAACAACTAAGAAGACTCCAGATGAGTCTAGGACTGGTCACCAGTGTCCTCGAACTCGGTCTCTGCAGGTAACTCGAACTCAGCATCCATGAAATGCTCGTCCTCTGTGGCTAACTCTGACTCAGAACCTGAATGTGACACCCAAAGAGAAGAGGACACATGTCAGCAAAAGTTTTCCAAAAGAAAACGGAGAACTTTTTTGCAACGATAGAAATAATAGAAAGACGACTAGCAGTTCTAATATAATGACATGACATGACATTTAAAGTATGCAACAATTTAAAATGACATGATGAACAAGCATGAACGTCGTAGCAGAAACTACGAATAACATTATTTCACGAATCACGATCATTATCTTTTCACATTGTGCACATGGTTTACTCCTTACAGCTGAAAGAGCGGATCAGGCATCCTTCTACGCTGTGTGATAGCTTAAACCTACCCCACCACGTGTATCGAGCTTTGGTTTCCAAACAACATTGTGATCGCTTTTGGATCACGAGCCAGGAAGTGTTTTTCAATATGGCATATGGTTGTGCCCGCGAAAGCAGGTGCCTAGCCTCAATAGTTACAATTTTTGTAGCGTGTGCTATGCAATCACGATGAACATTCTGATGCATGACATGACATGGAAATGAACAATTAATTTGTGTACTGTTAATTGAAATTAAACATGACATGGCAGCATGAATGAAAGCATGTAAAAAGTGTCGGATATAGCGTCGTTGTCAAGCTAGATCTATTCAGGGTGCCTAGGCGACTATCATTTCATCGCCTAGTCTCTTTTATGCTACTACACAAGTTGGCCTAAAATGTGGCATAAACAATTACGGGCAAGTATCACTTGGATGAATAGTTACGCTGAAGTCACGATCAACCAGAGTCCAAAACTACCTATGTGCTCACTACGCAATCCAGCCTACAGTCCCAATTATTTATCTTGATTAGTGAGTTACAAAACAATTACAAGCTATGATTTTTAGTTTAATTAACAGGCGATGTGGGGGTTCCTACGGAGCAGGATTTACCTCAACACGACGCGAGAGCTACTCTAACATCGGGTAGCGACGTCAGGGATTGGATTCCGGTAGCGTGAACGGTACAGAACGAACGGTTTTCTGTTAATAAAACACTTGTCTGAATAAGTTTGTTACGACGGAACTAGAATTTTAGGCAAAACTAAAGACATCTAATGATCCAGTTTTAATTAAATTCTCTATCCTAAGACGGGGTCCACATCAATATTAATGTTACAAACTTGTTAATTAAGTTAAGTTGCTAGTACGAAAAGTATACACATTATCATCAAAGCAACCTATACTAACAGTTGCTAGGAGTTGAGTAAACAATATATCAACCTACGGATTACCATGTCAACATCATTTTATTAAGTCCATTGCTGTTCATATATCTTAGCAAACTGATATAAAATATATAATGAATGCTTAAACTAACCGATGTGAAGAGTAGATCCTCTACGAAGCTACCAGGGGTTGATGCGAGATATCCACGGCTAAAGGGACGTTATAGCAGCACGAGGGAAGGCCGTCAACAGCACGGGTGCTACCGTGCGTCACTGGCACGTGAAGGGGTCGCTGCCATGGTCGCTACGCATTGGGGGTGCCTGTTGTCGCGGACAGTGACTGGTGGTGTCGCTGTCAGCGCTAGGGCAGTGCTGATGGCAGTTTCCGGCAGGGTTTGGCCGGAGTCATGGCTGGAGGGGGTGTCAGGTCGGTGAGGGGGAGGCCTGCTGTGACAGACACCACATGAGGGGAGCGGCAGCTGCTGTCTGCGCCTGAAGGCACTGCTGTCTGCGCTGCAACTGCGGGATTCCGATGGCTAGGGGCGAGGATCGTTGGAGAGTCGGTCGCTGGGGGGCAGGACAGTGTGGGGAGGCCGGTGACCAGTGGACTGGAGGTCGGAGAAACGCCGGACTAGAGGATGAAGTCGACATCGCAAGGAGAGATTCATGCAAGATGAAAACAACCCTAGGGCTTTGCGTGTTTATAAATGGGTTGGATTTGCTAATTGGCGTTGATTTTGGGGGTGCACTTAAGGGGTTAGAAGAGAGTGAGAAGAAGGAAAGGGTAGAATTTTGGTGATGAATAGCCAATTTCAAATTTGGTTGGATACGTAAGATATGTTTTCCCATTTGCTAAATATCTTGGGATTGGGGTAGAGGATTGGGGTAGACTTAAGGGTAAAGGGGAGAGAGTGTGTGTGAGGGCATGGTACAAATAAGGGGAAAAGAAGATGAGCCTAGCTTAGGAAATTAATCATGTGAAACTTTGGCTTTAATATAATTTGATTGGAAAATTAATGCAAAAGTGGGACAAACGGAAACCGATAATTATGAGAAAAATACCAGGGCAACCGTGTCGATGAGAGAAATGGAACTAAGAATATTGGTCACGAGCTAGGGCGACGGAAAATGGAACTAAAAATAAAAGGGTCTAGTGACGAAAGTGAAAACCACGACACGTCATCAAAAAACGTTAATTTGTGGGAGAACGACCCGTGAAATAACGTTCTAAAATAATTCCATAAATAAGTAATCTTCCAGAGGGTCACAACGGCATATCACATCATAGGGTTCGGTTACAAGAAGAGATCAAAATAAATACGCGTACAAACAAAAGCACGCTGATCGCTCCTGGATATACACCCGAAAAACAATTGTAGTTTTACCGCAAGCGCATGGCGTAGTGGCAAGCGGGTATCGAATACAGGGAGGACAATTGACAGAATCCTACTTTGATCAGCTAGCGATTGATTGAATAAGAATGATTTTGATGATAGTGTCACAATCGTTCAAATAGAAAATAGAATCCAAGATAATAAAGCGTCTAGGGATAGGAAATCCGCACTACAGACCGTTACTTATCATTGTGAATCATGAATCTAAATGTTGCAAAACTTGAACGTAGGTGAACTAGTCGCAACTTAATGTAGAACCAAGCTCACGCTCTCGCGCTATTTCCGGTCTATAGCAACCTAGATTAGGGCCCACTCTCGTGCAAACCTTAACCTAAGCCACTAGCATGAAGATCGACATCATCGTACAATCGCATCTCGAGCCCACTCTCGTGCAAACTCGAGCTACGATCTAAGTTATGATAGTTCGTATTCGTCCAATCTCTTGCAAACAAATATTATTATAGATTTATAATAAAAATCCTAGCTTTGGTCCAATCTCTTGCAAGCCAAATCTAGCGAATCTCAATTATAAACCTAAGTCGAATATCTAGGCATTCCCATCAATTGAGATCCAATCTCTTGCAAATCCCAATCGATGCAAATTCCTAGCTACTCGCATTAAATCAATCACAACCTAACCTTTTATCAATCCTAGCAACAATTCTATTCATTCATCACAATTCAAAGATCGGGTCCATGGGTTCATCCCCATGCCCTAGAACGACGAAACTACTCACAAATCATCATGGAAATCTCAGAAATAAAGCAATAGATCATAACACAATTCATTGTAGAGAGAAAGCAATTCATAAAAATAAGAGTTTTTGGCAAGAAAGAACAAACCAAAATTCGCGTCTATGATCTCCAGCTGAGATTTACAAAAGGAATAGCCGTCAAAAAATAATACCAGTCTCTCCTAAAACTAAGGATAAAACTAGGTTTAAATACAAGCTAAAATTGTCCAAAAAATCCTGACAGAATTGCACCTGCGCAGCCCAGAAAACCCAATTTGCGTAGCAGTCGGACTGTGTCACTCGGCCGAGTGACCCATGTCACTCGGCTCTTTGACAAACCCAATAAAAAACAGAGAGTTTGGAAAAGTTGGGGGTCTGTCGCTCTGTCTGACTTGGCCGAGTAAGCTTCTTCACTCGGCTGAGAGAGCAATTTTGCTCGGACGAGTGGGTCTTCTCAGAATTTCCAGTAACTTGGCTGCTTCTCGGTAGAAAAATCCATGTGGCACTCGGGTGAGTGAGTTTTCTCACTCGACCGAGTGAAATTTTCTGCTCGGCTGAGTGAACGTTGAAAATTGGTAGTGCGTATCTGTTTCACTCGGACGAGTGCAGTTCTTCACTCGGCCGAGTGAACTAGCTGTTCGGCCAATTGAGCTGTATTTGGGCTCTTTTCTTCTCCTCATCGCCTCATCATCGATTCTATCGAATTTCTTCCTCTTCCGCTCATCGTCTAGCACTGCTAACTCCTCAAATAAGCTGTGGGCGATGCTCCAGTGTGCGTGAAAAGTCCTTTGATCTCATTTTTGCTCCAAATCACTCCATATCTCCTGAAATACGACAAAACAAGAAATAGTGAAAAGTAACGGATGTTGTTGAATAATCGCAGAAAATGCAATATGGGCGATCGAAATGACACGAAAACATGCATGAAAAAAGTGTAAAATAAGGAGCGATCAAAATCCCCCAAGCTTACCTCTTACTCGTCCTCGAGGAAGATGCGTAACAGGCGAATTCTGCGTGTAAAAGTAATAAAAAGGAAAAAGAAGATAGAAAAGAAAACAAAGAAGGAGGTGCTAGATCATTTTTTCACGACATGGACTTGCTCACTCAAATAGCATACGATGAATAAAAACATGCCAAAGATTTTTATCTCGCTATCATGATCTTATAAGGATGCATTCAATATATAAACCCAAGAATATAAAACCAATATGAAATATGAAATCATTCTAGAATTAGCATCGTCTGAAGCATCTAAAGCAATATACATAATCATAGATCTCACACTTTTCAATTGATCGCCTTTAATTTGGAGTATAAGAGGTATCATGCAATATGGAGCAATAAGAATAGAAGGGAGTGGTTTTCATGAAATGCATGCCAAATCTCAATTCCTGAATCTCGTTATACTTCTAGTAATCTCCCCGAGTATAGAAAATTACCTAGCTTAGGTTGTCATGCACAGACAAGTAGTCACTCTCTCACACATCAATGGATCCTCTCCCACACGCTTATCTATAAGCGTGGTGGCATCAAATAAAACAATAAGACTTTTCCCCATTTTTGAAGCTCCAAAAAAAGTAAAAACAAAAGAGGGAAGAAAGAGAGAAATAAATGAGATGGGATCATGTATGAACTTATTTTCTCCTTTTTTTTCTTTTGCCTCTATTTTTAATTTTTTTTCTTTTTTTTGTAATCACATATATACAATCAGGATCCCAAAACTAAAGATAGAGAGATATACATGTATATTTTTTTCTATTTGATTTTGGGGTGTTGGAGCATGGACTTTTATAGCAAGGGGAAGATGCCAATACAGGATTCGCCAAAGGGAGATTCACCAATGAATTTAAGTACAGAAATAATGCTCAAGATACGTAACACTCAGTTCACTCTTTAGAATGTGCACGATAACTTTCAGCAGAGTAATGTAATCTATTCAGTTTGATTTCAGAAAGTAAACTAACCCAGTCATATCAACATAGCATACATTCAATCAACCTGAAAGTGAAGCGTATAATTTTCATGCAATAAGAAGTGATATCAGATAACAAAGCAGTACTCCTAATTAAAGCAATCAATGCGTGAAGCTTGGTGTGTTTTATATGAAGAGTATACAATATAAATCATCAGACTCAGCTAATAGTAGAATTTCATCCATATTCATATAATGAAGGTAAGGGATACTATCTCGAATGCACATCAAAGCATAGCATATGATATCTGAAATAAAAAACGATGGCATGACAAGATAATATGCATATAGAGATAAGCTAATTTCATGTCATCATCTTCACAGAAAATTCATCTCTAGCCAAAAAGGATAAATGAAATAAGTGTAAGGACCCTGTCTATGGGGAAAACACTAGAAGGGGGGTTGAATAGTGTTTATGCAAATTTAAAAGGAATTTACGCCAAATAAAATGCAATCCAACAAATAGTGTGAAATAGAAAAACAACCCAAGATGAAACACACGCAAACACAAAGATGTTTCAAGGGTTCGGATTACCCAAGTCAACTCCCGACTTGTTCCCGGTAATCCTACGTCCCTACCACCCGGATACCACCGGATACTCAAGTTAGAACCCTAACTTGAGGTTTCCTTAAAGCCCACTTGTAGCAACCCTACAAGTGCAATCGAATACAATCGATGTCCTTGACTCCTACAACCAGGAAGCAAGCAAAACCACTCTCACAACCGAGAGCACAACTCAAATAACGAATGTTATGAAATAATGAAAGCAACACTTACAATCACCTATGCCTTGAAGTAGAACTTGAAGGAGGTGTGTGATGTGTGTTGAAGAACTCTCTTGGAAAAGAGGAAAAAGCCCTTTCTCTTGACTGCACCAATTGCCTAGAAGATCACTCTTTTGGTTCTAGGTTGGAGAGCAAGAGAACAAAATATGGAAATACTTAGGGCTTTGGATTTGAGAGCTTTGATCATTGGAAATAAAAGCTTGAGAGATTTTGCAAATGAAATGAGTAACCTTCCAATGGAACAGTAGAAGATCTATATATAGCTTTCTCAAATCCACAAAACAGTTTAGGCAAAAACCCAATTGGAATCCGTAAGAAAAATCTCAACGGATAGAAACTGCACCCGAACCAGTCGACTGATGAAGACAACTCAGTCGACTGATGCATAGTCAGCATGGGTAGGTAAGAACTCATAATGATAACTGTCACGCCCCGCTTCCCAAAAACGTGGAGGCGAAGCGTTAGAAGGTCTGCTCAGACTTGAAGCTACAAAGCTGCAAGTCTGATAAGCGTCAATCAAACTTAACTGCAGGTCCTTGCAACGCGAAACGAAACAAAGATAATAATAAGGAAAAGAGACAAAGAATAATCTCAGAATATCCATAATAATAACTTCCAACATCGCAGAAAAGCCACCAGGCTAAAAAGAAAAAGAGTTTAAAGGCCCAAACGTGGCCAACAAAAGTACAAAGCATAGGTGCCATGCACCAACAACTAACAAAAGGCCTAAAACAAAAGAAAGCTCATCAAAGACTCAAAGAATGGTCACCATTGTCCACAAAATACTCCTGGGCAGACATGGACTCAGGCTCAGCATCAGCAAAACACCACGTACTCAGCAACGGTCTCTGTCTCAGGGTCTAACATGTGACACCCAAAAGAGCAAGGGGCACATGTCAGCAAGTCTAAAAGACTTGTGCAAGGAAACTGAAAGTAGGTAAGCAACCTAGCAGTTCTAGGATGAATGCAATGACATGGCAGTTTAAAGTATGAGTGCAACAAGTAAAGTAAAGTAAAGTACGAGCATGGCATGACATTCACAAGACAAGAAAAGTAAGCGCCTCGTGCACAGAGTTCACGCCTTACAGCTGAAGAGGCTGTACGGGCACACTTCTACGCTGATTGGTCGCTCAACCCTACCCCTCCACGTGTATCGAGCCAGTGCCTTACCCCCGAACGGGAATGCTCGCTTCTGGAGCACGAGCCAGGAAGTGTTTTTAACAAGTATGGCATAGGGGTGCACCTAGCCCGGGACAAGGAAGTACAAGTAGTGTAGCGTGTGCTACGAATGCGACATTCAATGCATGGATGACATGACATGGCAAAGTAGTAAAGCGTACAGGTAAGGAAAGTAAACGTGACAGTTTAGTATGCATGAACAACAAGTTTAAAGGGTTGGATCTAGCTTCGTTGTCAAGCTAGATCATTTAGGTGACGGATCTAGTTTCGTTGTCAAACTAGATCAAGTAGGCGTCTAGTCAGCTATCATTTCACTGACTAGTCTCTTTTACGCTGAAAGCAAAGGACGTGGCCTAAAAACATGGCCCTACACAAGAGTTGGCAAGTTTCACTTGCCTGCAAGTATCACGTCTGAGCAACACCGTCCAACGAGTCCAAAACACAATAATCCTACGTGCACAAGTCCACCGGCCTACATCCGTTTTATTAATCTTGATTAGTGAATTCTAAAACATTTAAAATACTTTAAAAATACTGATTTTAGTCTTGATTAGCATGCATTGGGTTTGGGGTCCTAGGGGTGCAAAGCGTTACCTCAACACGACGCGAAAGCTACACCGGCGTCGGGTAGCGACGCCGGGGGTTGGAATAATAATATCGCGCTCCAAGTCCAGATTCCAATTAGATTCCTCGCTGGAAATTTCAGAGCAATCAACCAGAGCGACGATTCCAGATTCCAAAGCTAGCACGTGCGACGACGGGCTACGACGTGTCGTAACGTCGTACGCGACGAATCCTCAAAGAGCAAGCACCTAGGTGGGGCCCACAGTAGTCCTAGGGACCTTTGGGGGACCCACAATACCTCTGGAGAACTTGGGGGGCCCACGGTGGCAAGCGATGCGACGGGTGCGGGGTTGCGACGAGTGACTCTCGGTCGTACAGCTTCGGTGCGGGGAGATCCTTCGGTTGTGCACAGAGGATGCGGGGTTGCGGCACTTGGGGGTGTGCAGCGGTGCGGGGTTGCGCTTGGTGCGGGGCCTCTTCTCGGTCGGAGTGGTAGGGCGGCTCGGTCAGGCGCTTGGATGCGGGGCTGCGACATTGCAACGTTGCAACGTTGCAACGTGGGTCAGTGCGGAGATGCGGGCCGGTCGGGCACGGAGCGATGCAGGTGAACGGTGCGGGCACTGAGCGGGGGCTTGGTGCGGAGCGGGGATGCGGAGAAGTGGGGCGGGTCTCTCGGTCTGACCGAGGCACCCTCTCGGTCGGTGCCGCCTTGGTGCGGGGTTGTGATGCAGCGGCTGCAGCGGGTGCGGACAGAGCGGCTGAGCGGGCTTGGGCGTCGGTCAGGGCGGGAGATTTGCACTGTTTCCGTCGGTCGGTGCGGGGGAGTTCGTCGCAACATTGCGACGAATCGTCGCAACGTCAAATTTGAGTTTTGGAAGAGGCTAGGGTTAATTTCTTGCGAAAATGGGTCTTCCTAGGGGTTGTTTATATAGTGTAGATGGGTTGACTTGGTCTAGGGCTAAATCTATTAGGATTAGAAGTTTAAAATAATTTAAAATTTGAAATTCAACTTCTCCAACTCACCCAAGAATTTGACCTGGTCCAAATGAGCTGGAAATTGGCTCAAAAATTCTTTAAAACGTTTAAAACTCAAATAAATTTTATTTGGCCGAAATTGATTTAAAAATTAATTATTAAAAATATTATAAAACTTGTTAAAAATATAAAAGTGGTCACATAAACTCCAAATATTATAAAATAAATATCGTGGTGATCGTGATGACGAAAGTGAGGTAACTAAGAAGACGGATCTCAATTTCGACGTCGGACGACGAAACTAAAAATAGAAATGTCTCCCGTCAAAAGTGAAAATCGTCACGTCTCATCGAGTAAGTTTAAATTGTGGAAAAACGACTCGAGAAGTGTCGGTCCAAGATAGTGCCACTATTTAATACTCTCAGAGACGTTCACAACGGCATATCACACTAAAGTGTTCACAAACAAACAAGGTCTAAAACAAACACGTGCACGGACAAAAGCACGTGCACGAACAACGTACCACGAAAAGTGGTCGTTACATCCTCCCCACCTTAGAATAAAGTCCGTCCTCGGACTTTCTAATATAGATAGTCACTCAAGTAACTACCCCAATCAAGCCACATTATAATTTAAACCAAGTATAGTCATTACAAGTGCTTATGTATGCACTAGGTAGTCAAACATTAACACTACCAACACGTATATATATATATATTATCGTACGTTATACACTTATACCTATTATAGTCCGTCAAATTCATACATGTATTTCAATCATATATATATATAAACATACATCCCTTATATAACTACTACTCACAAAACAATAGTTCAGGTACTCACATAAGGATAGTGTCACACTTAGCAAATACAATTATTGCTCTACATATAGATAGCTACCTATGCACAAACATCAAGGGTATAATACCCTCTAATATTTCCTAGTATACATCCAATACTAAGCACATCCACATAAGCAGTCACACCATACCATTTTTAAGTCAAATTTTACTATATATATTCACCATTTCTATAGTTTCACAATATATAGTCATTCAATGCATTGCAAATAGTTCACCATATGTTCTCATCGCATACGGTCCTATAACTGTATTTACGACACGCCACTTATCATAGTCATCAATACCTATGACTAAGCACATACTTACCCGTGCATGGTGCACACCCATACACGCTAACATTTCATTTACGCATACCAATCATACCATTATATTACTAGCACATCTATGCACCTAGATTAGATAGTACACAAACAAGTCCTTAGTATATAACTATACCACAAGACCAACACCTATAACTATATACTGGTGTAGCGACCCACAATCATGTGCGTAACTCAACCAGGCACAAACACTTTTATCACTATACATACATCAAGCATTGCTATATTCAAACTACAAACATACATCCAATATACTTAGAGTATACTCACTCAAGCTTGAGTGAGACTCAATACACATATCAGAATATTCTATATACGTAACACTGCATTCATACCTATACCAATACCACTCCATCATATATATATATGTCTACCAATACAACCGTATACATACCATAAGTCATTCACACCTAATATTTAGTCAGGTAATACTCACATGGTTAAATCAATTTATATACCATAATAATAGTAATACAGACATCAGCACACGTATAATTATAATACACTCCCTAATACATGCATACGTATTCATCGTATAGTCACACATACATGTAACTTATATATATATATTCACACCATAGCCTACTTCCTATAATTAGTATACTAACACATCCACACATACATAATTAAGATGTGCAATAGTCGTGTATACTTCACGGTATGCACTCATGCAACATCCCGTAAGAGCAAGCGACATCAATCAAGATTATAATCCTACTACCATATGTATATCACATATATACTCAGGCAACAAAACATAACTACTTACATATAAGCACCATATATATCTACCTACGAGCACAAACTCACTCGTACTAGTATATAGGTCACTCAATAGGCCTACTCTCTTAACTATACGTACACTTATTATTATCACACCTATCATACACATAGCTTCACCAAATCAAATTATTTCAACCATTACAAGTATCTATAACTACATACACTCCATTAGATAGTCCATCACTAACTCTTATATACACAGGCATCCCTAGTATGGTATAGCTAACCACTCACAAATCTATAAATACTAACACACAAACAACCTCATAATATCACGAATAACTCCGAGTATCTACATATATATCACACAATAGGCAAGCATTAAAGTACTATGGGGTTATACTCATTCAACCCACGTACACAACTTAGGTACGTGCACTACGACTACCTCACAAGGTCCAAGGTCTACTAACAACTTAGAGTTGACACAGACATTGACGGGCACTAAAGCCTAAGCAATAAAGGGAGGTCGAGGTCGAGAGCGTGACGAGGGAAGGATCGATAAGCACGAGTTCAGATAGGACGAATACAAGGAGACGGCTTGGTTGGGGAAAACATTGGCTCAATGGTGATGTTTAGGTTGAGGGAAAAGGAGATGTGGAGATGCTTAAATAGGATACAGAAGAGATAATAGGGTAAATAGCATAAGCTAAAATACGTGGAGTTTGAAAACTGTTGTACTTCAAAAGTTGAAATCCTCGTCTGAAAAGAAATACTTGGAGAGCGATAAGCGAGTTGTTCAAAATAAGTTTGAGTCGAATATTCATAATAGGAGAAAATGGTCCATTGATCTATATAAAATCATTATAAAAGGAAGTAAAATCATTTACACGAATATTAAGGACGTAGTTTAGAAATTTATACGTCAGTAATTTAATATACTTGTTGTCAAAAGTTTTGAAAGTCAAAGAATGAAATCAAGTAACGGAAGAATTTAAACTCAGGTTAAATGCTTTCAAAACTTTTTAGGCTATGGAAAATTTAAAATAATCCATTTTGAAACTACTTTTAGAGAACCAGGGTTTGCCAAAAATGAGAAACTGGTTTACACAAGATTCTTAATATACGAGCACAACAAGCCTGGTACGGATATAAAAATAATTGAAAGTATATATGGTGCACGGAAAAATAATATTAACTTCATAGTGAAATTATTAAAACTGTGGTAAAGCATTAAAACCAAACTATGGGAAGTCTGGGCCAGGAATAGTAATTTCTTAAAATTTTGAAATAGCGAAAACGATGAGCATAAAACCGACTGGCTAAAAGCTGAAATTCCAGGTGACTTGAAAGTATATTAAAGTAAACACGACGTATCATTCGAATAACACAAATAAGAAGGAAAATTATAAATCGAATTGGGCAAGGCAAAAGTATGGTTCAGAATGAAATTAATATATGAAAGGAAATGTGTATTCTCATAGGTACAAAAGTGTAGGCTGAAAAAGCATTATAAACTATTATTCAAAAATTTCGACAGAAGTTTTAAAAATTTAAATCAACGAGGAGTACAAGATAAGTATATTTATATAAAAAATTGGAACAAATTTAAACTTAGGGAAAGAGGAAGTCAAAAGAAATACTTTCAGAAGATTCAAGATTTGTAATGGAGAGATTTGAAAATTGACGACGATTGTCATGAGGCGATATCGGAAATCGAGGCAAGGAAATTGGTCAGGTGATCAGAGCATACATACGCCTAGGATATGAATCAGGAAAGTCTACGGAAACTCCTACGGTCGACCAACTAAAGATTAAAAACTAAGCGCTAAGACTTCTAAAGGTTAGACGGTAAAGAAATGCGTTCAGCTTGGTCCGAAATCGATGAACCCAAGCGAACGACTAAAGGAAAATTCTAGAAGTCTAATATGGTCAGGGGTAGACATGAACCTCTAAGGTAACTCCTACGACGATTAAATCAATTGCTAAAAGGGAGTCTAACTACAATCAGGGCCTCTAACTAGCAAGCAAAGACGTCTAACTAAGCCTTCTTACCACCTAGTGTCGTAAGAAAACGACTAGACTCAGGGCTTATGACTCGGATGTTGCAATTTATTTAATGGACATTCCGTTATTATCGTTGTTTCGTTAATTCGCAATTGTAAGATAGGACCTGCATGGGCCACCAACAAACCCTGTCATGCCCCGCTTCCCAAAAACGTGGAGGCGAAGCGTGAGAAGGTCCGCTCAGACTTGAAGCTACAAAGCTGCAAGTCTGATAAGCGTCAATCAAACTTAACTGCAGGTCCTTGCAACGCGAAACGAAACAAAGATAATAATAAGGAAAAGAGACAAAGAATAATCTCAGAATATCCATAATAATAACTTCCAACATCGCAGAAAAGCCACCAGGCTAAAAAGAAAAAGAGTTTAAAGGCCCAAACATGGCCAACAAAAGTACAAAGCATAGGTGCCACGCACCAACAACTAACAAAAGGCCTAAAACAAAAGAAAGCTCATCAAAGACTCAAAGAATGGTCACCGGTGTCCACAAAATCCTCCTGGGCAGACATGGACTCAGGCTCAGCATCAGCAAAACACCACGTACTCAGCAACGGTCTCTGTCTCAGGGTCTAACATGTGACACCCAAAAGAGCAAGGGGCACATGTCAGCAAGTCTAAAAGACTTGTGCAAGGAAACTGAAAGTATGTAAGCAACCTAGCAGTTCTAGCATGAATGCAATGACATGGCAGTTTAAAGTATGAGTGCAACAAGTAAAGTAAAGTAAAGTACGAGCATGGCATGACATTCACAAGACAAGTACAAGACGAGAAAAGTAAGCGCCTCGTGCACAGAGTTCACGCCTTACAGCTGAAGAGGCTGTACGGGCACACTTCTAACCTGATTGGTCGCTCAACCCTACCCCTCCACGTGTATCGAGCCAGGGCCTTACCCCCGAACGGGAATGCTCGCTTCTGGATCACGAGCCAGGAAGTGTTTCTAACAAGTATGGCATAGGGGTGCACCTAGCCCGGGACAAGGAAGTACAAGTAGTGTAGCGTGTGCTACGAATGCGACATTCAATGCATGGATGACATGACATGGCAAAGTAGTAAAGCGTACAGGTAAGGAAAGTAAACGTGACAGTTTAGTATGCATGAACAACAAGTTTAAAGGGTTGGATCTAGCTTCGTTGTCAAGCTAGATCATTTAGGTGACGGATCTAGTTTCGTTGTCAAACTAGATCAAGTAGGCGTCTAGTCAGCTATCATTTCACTGACTAGTCTCTTTTACGCTGAAAGCAAAGGAAGTGGCCTAAAAACATGGCCCTACACAAGAGTTGGCAAGTTTCACTTGCTTTCAAGTATCACGTCTGAGAAACACCGTCCAACGAGTCCAAAACACAATAATCCTACGTGCACAAGTCCACCGGCCTACATCCGTTTTATTAATCTTGATTAGTGAATTCTAAAACATTTAAAATACTTTAAAATACTGATTTTAGTCTTGATTAGCATGCATTGGGTTTGGGGTCCTAGGGGTGCAAAGCGTTACCTCAACACGACGCGAAAGCTACACCGACGTCGGGTAGCGACGCCGGGGGTTGGAATAATAATATCGCGCTCCAAGTCCAGATTCCAATTAGATTCATCGCTGGAAGTTTCAGAGCAATCAACCGGGGCGACGATTCCAGATTCCAAAGCTAGCACGTGCGACGACGGGCTACGACGTGTCGCAACGTCGTACGCGACGAATCCTCGAAGTGCAAGCACCTAGGTGGGGCCCACAGTAGTCCTAGGGACCTTTGGGGGACCCACAATACCTCTGGAGAACTTGGGGGGCCCACGGTGGCAAGCGATGCGACGGGTGCGGGGTTGCGACGAGTGACTCTCGGTCGTACAGCTTCGGTGCGGGGAGATCCTTCGGTCGTGCATAGAGGATGCGGGGTTGCGGTGCTTGGGGGTGTGCAGTGGTGCGGGGTTGTGCTTGGTGCGGGGCCTCTTCTCGGTCGGAGCGGTAGGGCGGCTTGGTCAGGCGCTTGGATGCGGTGCTGCGACGTTGCAACATTGCAACGTTGCAACGTGGGTCGGTGCGAAGATGCAGGCCGGTCGAGCACGGAGCGATGCGGGTGAACGGTGCAGGCGCTGAGCGGGGGCTTGGTGCGGAGCGGGGATGCGGAGAAGTGGGGCGGGTCTCTCGGTCTGACCGAGGCACCCTCTCGGTCGGTGCCGCCTTGGTGCGGGGTTGTGATGCAGCGGCTGCAGCGGGTGCGGACAGAGCGGCTGAGCGGGCTTGGGCGTCGGTCAGGGCGGGAGATTTGGGCTATTTCCGTCGGTCGGTGTGGGGGAGTTCGTCACAACGTTGCGACGAATTGTCGCAACGTCAAATTTGAGTTTTGGAAGAGGCTAGGGTTAATTTCTTGCGAAAATGGGTCTTCCTAGGGGTCGTTTATATAGTGTAGATGGGTTGACTTAGTCTAGGGCTAAATCTAATAGGATTAGAAGTTTAAAATAATTTGAAATTTGAAATTCAACTTCTCCAACTCACCCAAGAATTTGACCTGGTCCAAATGAGCTGGAAATTGGCTCAACAATTCTTTAAAACGTTTAAAACTCAAATAAATTTTATTTGGCCGAAATTGATTTAAAAATTAATTATTAAAAATATTATAAAACTTGTTAAAAATATAAAAGTGGTCAAATAAACTCCAAAAATTATAAAATAAATATTGTGGTGATCGTGCTGATGAAAGTGAGCTATCTAAGAAGACGGATCTCAATTTCGACGTCGGACGACGAAACTAAAAATAGAAACGTCTCCCGTCAAAAGTGAAAATCGTCACGTCTCATCGAGTAAGTTTAAATTGTGGAAAAACGACTCAAGAAGTGTCGTTCCAAGATAGTGCCACTATTTAATACTCTCAGAGACGTTCACAACGGCATATCACACTAAAGTGTTCACAAACAAACAATGTCTAAAACAAACACGTGCACGGACAAAAGCACGTGCACGAACAACGTACCACGAAAAGTGGTCGTTACAATAACTTACCACATGGACAGTCGACTGATGAATCAAAGACAGTTGTCTGTTAAACCAACAGGCGACTGTAATATCTTCGACAGTCGACTGGCCGAGAGATGGGTAAGTTAGACACATACTGGAAATCTCACAAGAAACAGGACAGACGACTGATCCAAATAATACAGGCGACTGTTAATCAGAACATGCGACAGTAAATATTTAAACAGACGACTGACAAAAGCAAGAGAAATATCAAGAGAGTAGAGTTAAAGAAATGACTTACAGACAGGCGACTGAAGCAGCATAGACAGTCGACTGATCCAATAGACAGTCGACTGTACATACAGCATTAGTCGACAGGCTGTAAAGTCAAATCAAACAGAGTTTGGGCAAGGATAGACAGGAGACTGATTTACAGAACATAGTCGACTGTCCTTTGGACAGGCGCCTGTGAAACGTTCATCAGTAGCCTATGCGAAATAATCAGAGAAGGCCCAAAACATATTGTAATAGTCTGTGCATAACAGGCGACTGTAGAACAAAACACAGTCGACTGTTTTTTGAGACAGGCGACTGTAAACTATTCAGCAGTCGGCTGCTATAAAGAATCCTAGCACAAACAATAAAGAATTGAATTGGAATCAAAGGACAATTGATCTAATGAAGTCCTATGACTGAATGTAGATGTGTGTGAGTGCTCCATCAAAGTTCTACGTCTAAGCGACATACTAGAAGAGATAAAAGAAAAATTACATTGACAAATAATCTATTCTTTCCATCGTATGAGCTTGAAGTCTTTACGGAGCTTCAATCATTAATCTACGATCATCCAATTCATGTCATTTGCCTTCAATGACGTTTGAGAGTCATCCATTGCTCGTTGATCTTCATAATAAGCTTAGACAATGGATTAACTGCAAAATAGGGGATTAGTCACAAGTATTTATGTTTGCTCATCATTAACACCAAGTAGGGAGAATTCCAATACTCAACAATAAGGATACAATCAAAATAAGAACTATGTACATATGCAGCACACACAAAGAGTAAGAAAACGTGATGCATGAAAAAAATGAAAAAGTGTGTGAAAATAACTGTAAAATAAAGAAAGGTGGAAGAAAATAAAATAAAAATGAAGAAAAGGAAAAGTGCGTGCAACACTTACTCCCCAAGCTAAACGGCACAATGTCCTCAATGTGCAAAGTGTGGCACTCGGAGAAACAAGATATGGGTGGGGTGGGTGAGGATGTATGCAAGATAAAGATAAAATAAAATGACATGTATATGCAAGTGATGCATGCAGAGATCAAAATCATGCAATATAAGTATCCCCAAAAATAACTCCTCCCTCCAAAATGATATAAACAAATATGCGCAAAAAGTGACCAAAACGTGTGTGAAGGAGGGGTGCAAAACCAGCAGGCAGGAGATGTACAGCATATCAGCAGCAAAAGTATGAGAGGCATTCAGTGTGTGCCTAGGTGGATGGTGGTGCACCAGCACCGTCCTGTGGTGGAGGTGGTGGTGGCGGTGGCTGCTGGTAGGTGCAGCGACATGTGGCGGCTGTGACTGTCGTGTAAGAATCTGGTTCAGGCTAGCCTGAATACCAGGAAGTAAAGCGACGCGAGACTGTACATCATTGACGGTAGTGGAGAGAGCCCGGAAATCTCCTCTGAGTCCACTAACGGCCCCCTCTAGAGCACGCAGGTGCTGAACTAGAGTGTCGGGGGAAGGTGGAGCAGATGGTCGAACAGGTGAGGAACGTTGCTGCCTCGCACGGCTACCGTAGACAACCTGTTCGACTACAGGGGGGGCTGAGGTGTTGTGCTCACAAAAAGACGCTCAGCCTCTGTGAGAGGCTGAGACACATGAATGGTCGAGGAAGAGGGAGCAGCAGCAGAAGCTGAAATGGAGACAGAGGGTGAGGAGGACAGAGAGGTCGATGATACAGAAATAGGGACAGATGTCACGAAACTCTCGGTGAAGACAGCTACAGTGGAGACAAAAGGGTCGACGACTGGGGAGGCTGTGACGTTTGCAGAAAATGACTCCCCAGGGGTCGAAAATAAGAAGGTGGATAGGGTCTCCACTGCTGAGCGAAGGAGGGCTCGCTGCTCTCAATAATGGTGGTGGGATGCTCCGGGCTCACAGCTAAAATGGGGTCGATGGACATCAGCACAAAGGTGGTGGTGGTGGTGGACTCAGCAAGTGTACTCCTGACACTGACAAAAGTGTGGACAGAGGTGTCGGGAGGTGCAAACAAATCAGGTGCAGGATGAGGGATCTCCGGGACCAGAAGTGGAAGGAGGGGCTCCTGCTGAGCACCCTCAGGCTCTAGCACGTACGTAGCAGGAATAAGGACGTCCATCGCTGGAATCCACTCCCCTCCGGCGGGTCCAATAAGGGTCCGAGTAGGGCTCAGAAGAACCATATAATCAGCACCGAAGGGACCGTGCAGCCATACCCAGTGGTGCTGGCCATGAGGAGGCATCATCCTCATCCGGGCCATAACGTCTATCGATAGGGAAGTGGGGCCCGATGGTCGCAGCAAACCAGCTGGAAACTCTACTCCGCACAAGGGAGCTAGGAGGGTAATCAGACGCCGCAACAGATGGGCGTCTTAGCACCGACAAAGATAATAATGCGGTCTAAGTACCAACTAGATATATCAATATCAATGGTGGGGAGCAAGGCGTCTCCACCTCTCTCGAAGGCTCTCACTCGAGTCATCGCGTAGAGCATGTAAAGCTTCGACGTCGACATCGTCCCCGGCTCATACCTCGTTAGGAAAGTGGTCGCCATAAGGTGCTGTGCAATGCAGAGGCATGGGTGGAGGATAGCGAATGCCTTGGCCCGGCTAGGGTCAAAGGCGAGGGGAGATCCAGTGATACGTGTCCAGAGGTCGTGTGTGTCAAATGACGGCGGGGGGATGTGCGTGGGACTATACGATCGGTCAGGTTCTGGGACTGGGGGCCAGTGAAAGTAGGCTCGGAGCATATCGAGAGTGATCCTGCACTCACGATCCATCAGTCGAAAAGAGCAATCCATAGGAGTCCAAGCAATAGAACTCAGAACCTCCAGTGTCGGATGGATGTAAGTGTCCGCCGACACCGACAAAAAGTCACGCCACCCCACATTTTCATACAACTGGAGTAGCCCCTCAAATACCCCTACGCGCTCAAAGTCTACTATGTGCACGAACCTAGAGGGTACGATCGAACAATGGGAGATACGCTCAAATCTGGCACGGTGTGCGTCATCTCTGAACGTAATCCCCATCGTGTCGTAGACGGGGGCGGGCTGTGCCGGTGCTGGGGGGATAGGTGCGGTAGGAGGCAAAAGTATGGGTGGTGGTGGGCTAGGTGGAGGGGCGTTTGCTCTAGCAGAAGAAGAGCCAGGCTCGCTGGTCCTCTTCCGCTTCGAGGCGGGCGCCCGTGTGCGCGACCTAGTACGGGGCGGTATGTGAGCCACGGAACGTGCCTACCCGAATGCAAAGTGATATAAATAAGGAATGAGTGTACCCGATCACGACGCAAGTGCAAGCAGTGGATTCGTGCGAAGAGTCGCCTCCTCCGGGGAGCTCCAAATCAGCCCTGAATCTCCCCCAAGCTAGCCTGAAACAAAAATTCACAAATTAGCAATGAATATTAATACGTATGGGGTAAGATCAGGTATAACAGATATATATCAAGATTAATTTTAATTTGGGGTTGAGTTGGGCGTACGAATTAGAGAAATGGAGAAAAAGGAATTTTGGGGTGAAATTGGGGATGCACGACAGAGGGGGAGCGGCGTCGGTGACGTGGCGTCGACGGCAGTGGTCGGCGATGGGCGGCTGACGTGTGCTTATATTTCATATATTCACGCACGTTTTCTTTTGTGTTTTTTCGTGTTTTCCGCCGTCTCTTATTCGTTTTCGTATATTTTCCCGTTTTCTTTCACTTTTCTTTGTTTGTCCATGATTGCAGGAGTTCGACCACGTAGGGGACGTTTTACGATGATATCCCAAGTCCCCGGAGCAACGGGAGAAGTCACGCGTGATCCAGGGGGTCAAACGTCGAAGAATTCATCTTTCAGCCCCTCACCCGGTCGGTTGATCATCTTCAACCGATCGGGTGATGCACGCATGCACCACCCGGTCTCTACCGCAGCTCACAAAGAAGTCACCTGACCGGTTCACATACCGGTTCTGCGGGCAGCTGTTCTCTGTTTTTTCGAGCAGAATTCCAACCGATCGGGTGACTCTCACCCCGGTCGGTTCATCTGGAGCTGAGAAAAAGAGCTGAAGACACGGGCGTCGAACCGACCGGTTCACCCGACTGCTCCAAGATCCAACCGGTCGCTCAAGAACTCACCCGATCGGTTCATGAGATCGGGTGAAAACTCGCCGTTTTCTGTAATTTATCTGTAACGGATCAACCGATCGGTTGACTTGTCAACCGATCGGTTGATGCGTAAGTCTATATATAGAACCCCTAGGGTTCCAGAAACGGGAGAGTTGTATTTTTTTACTGTTTTATTTCCTTGTGACGGCTGTAATTGTTACTCTTAAGTAAGTTTTCAGATCTTTCTAAAATTTTAGTATTGTCTTTATTACTCCTTTACTTCAGCATTGCAATTGTCCGATTATGATTTCAACGGTTAAATTTCATTTAGATTGCTTTTTCATGAATTTTTGTGAGTAGTTCCCAAATCTGGGATTTTGGTGGAAACCCCTTCGGGGGCTCTTCCCGATGCGTCCATAGGGTTAGGAAATCGATAGGGAGTAGGAATCTAACGGTTACACGGGGCGTTTCATTGTCATCGGCGGGAAAAAGACCGCCTTTGATCGTCGGGCCAAGGGGGAATAAACTTGGCGGTTGACTCCCTAGCCATAGCTCACGCCTTTAGCGTAGACGCCAAATCCTAGCATGCGGGAGCAGCAAGATGAGACGTTGGGAGATATCGTTGCAGACTTAGTGCTCCCGGGATCGATCAGTGTTAATGGACACGGGAGTGCCCACTGATCGAATCCGGGAAGTCCGGTGTATCATCCTGGGCACCGACCGGAATATCGGGCCCATGGGACGCCGGTACCACTTTCAGAGGCAACGTCTCACCATTAGACCCTAATCCCGATCGCTATCCATACCCGTAGGCCGTATCGGCAAGAGTCGCTCGTCGGGTTGGAAACCAAAGTCCCAGGTTTACTTTCTTTTTGTTCATACGCTTTTATTTTATTTCGTGACAACCATCTACCGATTCGGGCTAGCTCGCCCCTCGGGGTGATTCAGGTCCTACCTAACCCAAGCACAACCTCGCCTCCCTGAGTTCGATATTCCCGCACCCTACACTAACCGTGAAACTTGCGGTAAACGACACCGCGCCGCCGCGACGCAAGCGGGGCGCCGGTCAAGTTTATGGCGCCGTTGCCGGGGAGGCAACGTGCTTGTTATTTTAGGATCTCATGAACCCTCGTGTCTAGCTCACATCCCTACCTCGCGATAATTTTCGCATTCTCCTTTTTCTTTTTATTTTTCTTATTTTTATTTCTTATTTTATCTGTCTCTTTCCCACTTGTCGCTTCACGGGTGTTTGTTGTTTTTCATGCGCAGGAGTTCAAGGAGTCTTGACGACTTGATCCCCCTCGATCCAGAGATTAACGCCACCCTTAGGCGCTTGGCCACCGAGAAGCGGAGAAGGGAAGATCCCGAATCCATGGAGGAGAACACCCCACCTCAGAAGTCTCTGCTGGAATACTCGATGCCATCTATCGAGTCCACTTCCGCCATCCGTCCTCCAACTATCACGGCCCAAAGCTTTGAGCTAAAGCCGTCATTGGTGACGTGGATCCAGCAGTATCAGTTTGCGGGTGCACCCATGGAGAGCCCGATCGAGCATCTAGACTCCTTCTTGGAGAAGTGTGACACCTTCCGGATCAATGGTGTCACGACAGAGGCTATCCGTCTGAAGCTGTTCCCCTTCTCCTTGCGAGACAAAGCAAAGCAATGGCTAAGGGGGAAGGACCCCAACACTTTCAACACCTAGGAGAAGCTCTCCAACGCTTTTCTGACAAAGTTCTTTCCTCCGGGGAAGACCATGAAGTTGAGGAGTGCGATCTCCTCCTTCTCCCAGGCCAGCCACGAGTCCTTGCATGAAGCTTGGACGAGATATAAAGAGATGCAAAGAAGATGCCCTCACCATGAGCTTCCGAAGTGGCAGATTATTAATCTGTTCTACAATGGGTTGAGGGATGACCTGAAATCTTCTATGGACGCCGCGGCTGGGGGTTCCTTCATGTCTAGAAGTGAGGAGGATGCCGGGCATATTCTTGAAAATATGGCATCCAACAATGAGCGGTGGTGTGACGAGATAGCCACACCAAGATCCGGGGGTGTACACAGAGTCGAGGACGTCGACAAACTTTCAAGCAAGTTTGACTTGCTTTCGACCCAGATCTCCGCACTAATGGTTGGAGCCGGTGGGGCCGATACACAGCAGATTTCAGCAGTAGAGTCTGGATTCTTCGGGGAATTCGACGGTGGTGACATCTCACCACCGTTGGATCAGTCGAGCGCACTATTTTACAACCCTACGGGAAATGCGCCGTACCCGCCAAGGACAAATTCCAACCCGGCCTACTCTCCAAACAACCGGAACCACCCGAACTTCAGTTACCGGCCACCATTTCAGCCCTCGCCGCCTCAGCAGCCGCAGCAACAAGCATATCAGCTGGCTAGGCCACAGCAGAGTCAGTTTCAACAGCAACAATATCAGCAGCAACCATCTCAGCAACAATCCTACGCCCCCAGGAATCAGCAGCCGTTCCAGCAGCAGCAGCAGTATGGCCAACAGAGGGCCGTCTCTCCGGTTGAGTCTCTCTTGACTCAATATATTACCAACCAGGAGAGGATCAACCAGAAGCTGGAAATGGGTCAGCGGACCCTCACGGACCAAGTAACCCAGCTGGGGTTACAAGTGGCGAACCTTGCAAGGTCACAAAACCAATTACCGCCACAACCGGAGGTGAACCCGAGGGGAGTAACCCAGACATCGGCACTCTTGCACGAGCACGCAAATGTGTCCGCTATCGTTCTGAGAAGCGGGACACAAATTCCTACTAGAGTGCCCCCTAGCAACCCGGAAGCACCGTCGGTCGTTGAGAAACCGATCGAAAAATCAAACGACGCCGGTGCTTCGTCATCAAATCCTATGACTCCAGAGGGAGTCTCTGAAGAAGAGAAAGAGAAGAAGGAGGAAGAGAGCCCTAAAGTGTATAAACCCGTTGTGCCATTTCCCCAACGGTTGGCTCAGGCAAATATTGATGAGAAATATGGCAAGTTCTTCACCATGGTCAAGGACCTGAGTTTGCAGATCCCCTTCCTAGAAGCAATTGAAACAATCCCCTCCTATGCAAAATTCTTGAAAGATTTGGTGACTAGAGGGTCCAGAAAGGAGAAAGTAGTGTTGACGGCGGAGTGTAGCGCTCTTATCCAGAGGGCAAATCCGCCGAAACTTAAAGACCCGGGGAGCTTTTCCATTCCTTGCACGATCGGGGCAGTGAAGATTCATCGTGCACTCGTCGATCTCGGAGCGAGTGTTAGTTTGATGCCCTTGTCGATGTACAGAAGGATAGGGATGGGTGATTTGGAACCCACCGGGATGACCCTACAACTAGCTGACCGGTCGGTAAAATATCCGGTGGGAGTTGTGGATGACCTTCCCGTGAATGTGAGAGGGGTGCATGTGCCTGTGGACTTTGTGGTCATGGACATGCCCGAAGACGCACACACCCCCATTATCCTGGGACGGCCTTTCATGGCCACTGCTGGCGTTCTAATAGATGTGAAGAATGGAAAACTATCTTTGAACGTCGGCGGAGAGAAAGTTGAGTTTGACCTAGGATTATCTATGAAGCACCCCGATCCCCCTGATGACCCTGGATGCAATTTGCTTGAGATAGAAGAAGAAAAAGCTGTAGAGGAGAGCTCCTGGGAGATTCTCCTGAGAAACCCCCCCGATGACTTGGGGGATTCAGAAGATGAAGAAGGCCCCGAGGACAAAGAAGCTGCTGGAAAACCAAGTGCAGCGAGAACGACCCCTCCCGGGTTCCCCAAGACTCCTCCTGCGAGGAGAACGGGGAAAGAGCCCATGGATCTCACTAAAGACGAGGTCCGGATCCTGAAAAAGATGGCGGGAAGCGCACACACCAAGGAAAAGCCCCCGGACCCCAAGAACAAGGGAAGGGTAGTCGAGCAAGTATTTTTCCAGCCGCTGACTACTCCAAGTGCCTTCAGCTCCAGCGAGGAAAAGATGCCGAAATTTGGGCATCACCCGTATCAGCCACCATGAGCATCTCTTGCGGGCGTCGAGCCAACGACGTTAAACAAGTGCGCTTCATGGGAGGCAACCCATGTTCTAAACTTTTTCTCTAACTTTTAGCGTTATTTTTTATACTTTATTTTATCTATTTTTATAAATAAAATCAGCCGCAAGAACATCCGTTCGGGGACTTAATCAAATCTATTGGTTTTTGCAGAAAACAAGCCCCAACCGATCGGGTGACAACTCACCCGATCGGTTGGGATGTATCAGATACATGCTGAGATCTGTCCCCATATGACCCGATCGGTTGAGTAATGAAGAGACCGGGTGGCAGACCGGGTGAGCTGGGGAGAACTCTCGGGAAATTTTGGGGAATATCAACCGATCGGTTGAGTTCGAGCGCGATCGGTTGACCTGACCGGGTGAACAGCCCTAAGTTCTCAGGAAATTGAGTGGAGCGGCCAACCGATCGGTTGACAATTCAACCGATCGGTTCGCCTGTAGCATTTCTTCGGCAAGATTTTCGACTTAATAGTCAACCGATCGGGTGACAAGTCACCCGATCGGTTCGACTTAAAACCCTATATAAACCCCCCCGACACCCACTCGTTTCCGTCTCGCCCGATCGCAAAAACCCCAAAATCTCGCCGTCGTTTCGCCTTCCCCTCTCTCCCAAGAACCGATCTTCCTCCCCCACGGCCTCTACTCCTCCATTACTTCTTCTCCCCACCACCTCCATCAATCCCTCCATCATCTCAACCCTCTCTCTCCTCCCATTCCGAGATTTTGACCTAATTTTCCCCCAAACCACCCCCATTTCGAAAATTATTGCCGAAGGAGTTCGCCGCGGCTCCACGCTACTCTCGCTGAACAGTGTGGGGGCATCAACGAGCAAGCTCCACCATTCCGCTTGGGTAAACTCGCTCCTAAGCTTATATTTATATATTTGCCCTATTTATCGTACTTGCTCATTTGTTTGTGTTAGTGTGCATCCACGATTTTCGCACTAATTCTTGCTCGCACACACACACATGGCCAAGGATAAGGACAAAGGAAAAGAAATTATGAGGGAAGAGGAGCCGTCTCGAAAGAGACGAAAACAAACACGCCCCCCTTCCCGTACACGAGCACTTACACTTGGCCCTCCTCCACCTATTATCCCCCCTGTGGACCCAATGTTGGGCCCACACGGGTATATTTTTCGGAACCAGGAGCACAAAGATTTTTACCGTCGGCTTGATGCTCGAGGGCATCTATCCACTAAGTTTCCGCACGCACAAACACTTGTCGATCTCGGTGTCTTCACCGAGGTCGAATCTCTTTTCGGTAACTTAGAATGGTTAGCCTTTCTTAATGCACATGCCGTATCCTTCCCGGCACTCACACTCGAATTCCTCTCCACACTTACTTGGGAGTCCGGGTCGATCATTCGATTCCGGGTGCGTAACCGTAGTGTCACCACGAACCTGAACACGATTAACGATATATTTGGTTTCCCCAATCTCGGGAATGATTCCATCCGACACTACGGGTACACGCCCGAGTTTGATGTCGATCAATTCTGGTTCCGCCTCACGCTGATCCGCGACTACCCCCGAGGAAGGGCCAAGGACTCCTCCATCATTCATCCCGTGTTTCGATTGGCCCACAGAATCATTTCATCTGCATTCTTTCCTAGGGACGAGTCAGGCACTGTGACTATCCCTGACCTTTTTATCCTTTGGGCCATGACTTTTCCTTATGTCCGGGATGATGATGGAGTTAGCTTCAGGGCCCCTACCGTCCCCATCCATGGCGGTGATTGGCTTGTTTACAAGCTACTCGAGATCAGCCGGGCCGGTAAGGGGAAGTTTTGTTGCGTGGGCATCATCACGATCATCTGCTCTCACGCCCAATTCAATATTACCATCCCCGGTAATCTTCCTGCTGCCGCAGGACCCTCACATCTTGATATTGATGTCCTGTGGCACATCCACATGATCAAACCCCACTCGGATGGCCGCTTCATATTTCATTATGGCCACCCCCAGCCCCTTACACCATTCTGCCCAACCCCGCTCGCATGACCCTTGCTCTCGTGGGAGATTGGACTTTCCCTCCTGATCCCGATTTCTTAGCTGGGTTGAATCTTCCTTTCTTTCCCGCAGACGCCCGCAGATCACCGTCCCCTGCCGCCCACTTAGGCGAGCAGGATATCCCTGCGTCTGGGGGAGATTTAGGGGCTGGCCCGAGTCGTCCCGTTTCTGCTCCGGGACCGATCACGTCTGAGCACCTCCTTGCGGCCATTTCTGGCCTTGTCTCCTGTGCTGGCATGACCACTGCCGCCAGCACCTCTTCGACCTTACCTGGCGGCACCACCTCTGCCTCGCGTCAGTCTACGTCTTTTGGTCGCCGTCAGGTATCTGCCCGTCTAGGACTTGAGAGGGAGGTCGTTGCCCTTCGTGAGCTCGCCATGAACTCTGTTTCCTCGGACCCATCGCCATCCTCCTTTCTTACTCACCCACGTTTCCTCGCACTTGAGAGGAACGTGGCGGCCATTCTCCGCCTTCTTACCCATATCCACGGACCACCTCCACCTTCACCACCCCCACCTTCACCACCCAGGCGATCTTCTCCTCCACCCACCCACACTTCTCCACATCCATCACCCCCCTCACCACATTCCTCCCCTCCCTCTTCACATCCCATCCCAGCATCCACTTCACCCCTCCCGACCACTTCCACCGCACCCACGCTACCTCACTCCTCCTCCGTCACTCCATACGTGCGCCGGAGGAAATTGCCGGTGCGCTCCAGATCCCTCCCACCACCTCCCACTACCGTCACCACCGCACCTACTTCCTCCACTTCTATTCCTCTCACCACCGCCTTGATCGCCTTCCTACCACCACCACCCACCACCACCGACACTCGTCCCATTGTTCACACCACCACTGCCCCTACTACTTCGCCTCTTCCCCCACTTCTCAGCACACCCCCAGCCTCCCCCGACCACCCATCCACACCCTCTTCCGAGGAGGACGAGGACTCAGCTCCTCCTGTTTTCTAGATTCACGCCTTTTGTTTTTGACTCCCCCTTGCACATATCTGGATTTCATTAATCATATCGTTTCGCTAGCTCTTTCTGGTCTAGCTTGGGGGACGTCTACTTTGGTGTGCTGTCGTGTTTTGTTTGTTTTTCTCATTTTTTGTGTGTGTGTGTGCTTGTTTTTCATTTTTTTTATTGTCGTGTCGTGTGGTTTTCTTTTTATTTTTCGTTTTGTTTGATTTTGATTTTGTTTTTTCTTTCTTTTTCAGTTTTATCTATGTGTTTTCCTCGTTTTTATTTCTTTTTGTGTCAGTGCGTATCCCCCCCCATTTTCATTGCCCTCCCGTGCTCACTCATATTGCATTGAGGGCAATGCAAACTTCAGCTTGTGGGAGTCGCACTGTGTGCGTCGTTTGAGTCCTTTTTCGTATTTTTTGTGTCGTTTTCATCATGTTTTTATTTTTTCTTGTTTTTCCTTTTTTAGCTCTTTCCCCTAGAAATGACTCTTATGATGAATCGCCACAAAGTCACACACACCTAGCATTGCGTTGATGATCACACTCACTAACCCTAGGATTTCGAGTCCTCTTGCATTTCACGCGTCGCAGGTCCACTTAGCTTTTTGTGAGTCGTGTGTCGTGACTAGCATTTGGTGTGCTTCTGCTTTGTGATTTTACTTTATATACCTGTCCAGGAATGACCCCTAGATTGTCATGCTCCGATCTGAATATGCGGTATATGTTTCCACTGTTTGCATGCTATATTTATATCGTATAATTTAATTCACATGCGTCGGGATTCCACAACTAAGGACTAGGATAACCCATTTAGCCTACGCTCTATTTAGCGAGAATAGTTTCCTTTGCCCAAGTGTTTAGATTTCGACTTCTTTTTTGTTTTACTTGGTGCAAATCCCCTCGTCGCGTACCGTTCTCCCACTTGGGAGAGTACACATGTGTATAGCCAATATCCCAAAAATCCAAAAAAAAAGAGAAAAGAAAAGAAAAACCCAAAAAGAAAAGAAAAGAAAAATCTTGTATAGCCCAAAATTCAAAAAAAATACAAAGCCCAAAAACCCAAAAAATTCCCGTGTGAATATTTTTTTCATACTTGCTAAGAATAAAGGGAAGGCGGGAATTTGCACCGAGTGTTCTTCTCCACATCATCTCAACCCCCGTCGTTATCAAAAAAACACTTGACTTAGGAACTTTTTAGCTAGTATCTAGGCTATAGTGGCGTGATTTCCTTAACCCTAGTTGTGGAGTCCCCGATGCATGATACGCTTCTATTCTAACTCTTCTCGTGCATGCTTGAACTTATATTCACCGCTTATTTCAATTCGGATCTATATTTTGGGTCATACCTTGGATTTGTGTATATCGAGCATCACAGCACATCGTAGAAAGCATCACCGTTTGCTAGCACACGACGACGCTCACTCGCGCTTCACTGCGTGGACCCACGACACTTATTTGGACTCGCTTTCCTAGATTTAGTGGTGTGATTTGGCGTTTGCTTGCTTGGTGTGTCGTTTCTGATTTTGGCGGCTCTGATGGACGATCTAGGGTCTAGAGTTTTCTTTTTCTTTCTTCCTCTCTATTTTCCCATTCTGAGCTCCTACTCTCACTCGTCTTCTTCGAGGACGAGGAAGAGTTCAGCTTGGGGGATTTTGACGTGCGCTTATATTTCATATATTCACGCACGTTTTCTTTTGTGTTTCTCCGTGTTTTCCGCTGTCTCTTATTCGTTTTCGTATATTTTCCCGTTTTCTTTCACTTTTCTTTGTTTGTCCATGATTGCAGGAGTTCGACCACGTAGGGGACGTTTTACGATGATATCCCAAGTCCCCGGAGCAACGGGAGAAGTCACGCGTGATCCAGGGGGTCAAACGTCGAAGAATTCATCTTTCAGCCCCTCACCCGGTCGGTTGATCATCTTCAACCGATCGGGTGATGCACGCGTGCACCACCCGGTCTCTACTGCAGCTCACAAAGAAGTCACCCGACCGGTTCACAGACCGGTTCTGCGGGCGGATGTTCTCTGTTTTTTCGAGCAGAATTCCAACCGATCGGGTGACTCTCACCCGGTCGGTTCATCTGGAGCTGAGAAAAAGAGCTGAAGACACGGGCGCCGAACCGACCGGTTCACCCGACTGCTCCAAGATCCAACCGGTCGCTCAAGAACTCACCCGATCGGTTCATGAGATCGGGTGAAAACTCGCCGTTTTTTGTAATTTATCTGTAACGGATCAACCGATCGGTTGACTTGTCAACCGATCGGTTGATGCGTAAGTCTATATATAGAACCCCTAGGGTTCCAGAAACGGGAGAGTTGTATTTTTTTACTGTTTTATTTCCTTGTGACGGCTGTAATTGTTACTCTTAAGTAAGTTTTCAGATCTTTCTAAAATTTTAGTATTGTCTTTATTACTCCTTTACTTCCGCATTGCAATTGTCCGATTATGATTTCAACGGTTAAATTTCATTTAGATTGCTTTTTCATGAATTTTTGTGAGTAGTTCCCAAATCTGGGATTTTGGTGGAAACCCCTTTGGGGGCTCTTCCCGATGCGTCCATAGGGTTAGGAAATCGATAGGGAGTAGGAATCTAACGGTTACGCGGGGCGTTTCATTGTCATCGGCGGGAAAAAGACCGCCTTTGACCGTCGGGCCAAGGGGGAATAAACTTGGCGGTTGACTCCCTAGCCATAGCTCACGCCTTTAGCGTAGACGCCAAATCCTAGCACGCGGGAGCGGCAGGATGAGACGTTGGGAGATATCGTTGCGGACTTAGTGCTCCCGGGATCGATCAGTGTTAATGGACACGGGAGTGCCCACTGATCGAATCCGGGAAGTCCGGTGTATCATCCTGGGCACCGACCGGAATATCGGGCCCATGGGACGTCGGTACCACTTTCAGAGGCAACGTCTCACCATTAGACCCTAATCCCGATCGCTATCCATACCCGTAGGCCGTATCGGCGAGAGTCTCTCGTCGGGTTGGAAACCAAAGTCCCGGGTTTACTTTCTTTTTGTTCATACGCTTTTATTTTCTTTCGTGACAACCATCTACCGATTCGGGCTAGCTCGCCCCTCGGGGTGATTCAGGTCCTACCTGACCCAAGCACAACCTCGCCTCCCTGAGTTCGATATTCCCGCACCCTACACTAACCGTGAAACTTGCGGTAAACGACACCGTGCCGCCGCGACGCAAGCGGGGCGCCGGTCAGCGGCGACTCGGTCATGGGGCGATGCGGCTTGGGCAAGGGCAGGGTTGGCTCGGGCGAGGGCAGGGGAAGTCTAAGAGATCGGGCTGTGAATACTAAATTTTGGGGATTATAGGGAATTTTGGGTCGTGATTTCGAATATATAGGGTTAGTCACTCGGCCGAGTGATGCGTATACACGGCCGAGTGGCTTAGTTAAATTTTTTCAAAAAAATTTCCCCAAAAGTAGCGACTCAGCCGAGCAGTGCTTCCCACTCGGCCGAGTGGACAATTGCCACTCGGCCGAGTGGCAAGGCCACTCAGTGTTTTTCAAGTGTTGCAAGTATCAGATTCACTCGGTCGAGTGACAAAGTCACTCGGTCGAGTGGCATATAAAATACAGAGAGTAGTTTTTAGGAACTTCCCTGATCAGAACCCTACTCCGTCGAGTAGGGTCTTCACTCGGCCGAGTGAAAATTTCACTCGGCCGAGTGGGCTGCTGTTTTAAGCTCCAACTCTCTGTTTTTGCTCCAGTTTCTGTTTTTCTTTTCCCCATCAGTTTCTTCCTTCTCCTGAGGCCTGAGCGCATGCCTGGAGTGCTCTCCTTTGCCATGGTCATCGTCCATTCAAATGATTCCTTGTTCTCCATCTCCTGTCATGAAAAATAGAGCCCATTGTCAGTATTTTCCTCGACTCTTGACTCTAAACACTAACAAAGATCTAAAAGAAAAAATAAATGAAAAATCCCACTAAAAATAAGATAAAACCGTCGGGTTGCCTCCCGACAAGCGCTCGTTTAAGGTCTTGAGCTCGACCCCTTAAGATGCTCATTTAATGCTCGATATTCGGTGCATGTGAGATGCGCGCGTCAAACTTGCCGGGAGGGCCACTTGGATTTAATTATTGTTGTTCATTGGCATTCCTTGGCTCCCCTTCATCATGGGTGGTAATGGGGGATGAGTCCCCCAAGCTTGAGCTTTTACCGTCCTTTTTCTTTGCCGACGGTGACAATTTCTCGTCCGGTGGAGCTTTCTTCAAATTCCTTGCCGTAAAGAGCTTGCATAGCTCTCTAATCCTTACGACATCAGCGTCGTCTTTGTCATCGTCCATAGAGTGATCTGGCGGGTCTCCCATCATTTCTCCATCCTTAGAAGATTGGCCTTCTTTGAGGCCGTCATTGTGTACGGCGTCGATACCGTATGGCATAGCATCATCAATGACCTCATCGAGTAGGTATGAAAGATCTTGAGACCAACCCTTAACTAGGTATATGATATTTACCTCCCCGGTAGGGACTCCCTCTGAATAGCGCTTGAGCCTTTGTCCATTCACCTTAAAGTAACCGTCTTTTCCTTCTAGCTCGAAGGCTCCTCCCGGTTGTATGTGCCTAATGGTGAACGGTCTGGACCATCGTGATCTTAGCTTTTCGGGAAAGAGTCAGAGTCTAGAATTAAATAGTAGGACCTTGTCTCCGACTTTGAAGTCCGTAACAGTTATGCGCTCATCATGGAGAATTCTAGTTCTTTCCTTTTAAATTCTAGAGCTCTCGTATGCGTCCCATCTAATCTCGTCAAGCTCATTGATGTCTAGGATTCGTCGCAACACCGCGCTCTTGTAGTCATAATTCAATGTCTTGATTGCCCAATATGCGCGATGTTCCAGCTGTCACGCCCCGCTTCCCAAAACTACGGAGGCGAAGTGTGACTAAGGACCGCTTGGGCCAGAGCTGTGAAGATCAGACCCAATAAGTGTCTGTAGGGGTACCATTTTAAAATTTTAAGGTTCTTGCATTTATAAAATTCGGAACAACAGAAAGTACAGAAAGAAAGTTGCATTCATTAATATAAAGAGATATTATCCAGCGAGTACAAATGTCTAAAAAGAGATGCCTAAGCATGACAACAACCTACCGAAAGAGAGTAAACTAAAAGTAGTAACCTCTGAAAGGCAGCGACGGAAAAGATCTCTAGGTCTGGTCCTCGTCAGGAACGTACTCTAGGTCGTCATCCTCAGGCTCCGCATACTCTGGTAAGTCTGCATTGTCCACGAACTCCGGCTCGACACCTGACGTACAGCACCCAAGAGAAAAGGAACTTTACGTCAGGTAAAGTCTACAATGGAGGGTTAGACTCTTCTGCAAGTGTACTGTACTTTAAAGCAACAATTTACTGGTTGATTAACATGATGGGGTTATAACATGGCAGTTATGTTGAGTATTGGACTTCTCCCTACTTAGTGTTAATGATGAGCAAACATAAATACTTGTGACTAATCCCCTATTTTGAAGTTAATCCATTGCCTAAGCTTATTATGAAGATCAACTAGCAATGGATGACTCACAAACATCATTGAAGGAAAATGACATGAATTGGATGATCGTAGATTGATGATTGAAGCTCCGTAAAGACTTCAAGCTCATACGATGGAAAGAAGAGATTATTCGTCATTGTAACTTTTCTTTTATCTCTTCTAGTATGTAGCTTAGAAGTAGAACTTTGATGGAGCACTCACACACATCTACATTCTATCATAGGACTTCATTAAACCATTTGTCCTTTGATCCCAATTCAATTCTCTTTTGTTTGTGCCAGGATTGTTCATAACAGCAGACTGCTGAATAGTTTACAGTCACCTGTCTCAAAAACAGTCGACTGTGTTTTGTTCTACAGTCGCCTGTTATGCACAGACTATTACAATATGTTTTGGGCCTTCTCTGATTATTTCGCACAGGCTATTGTTAAACGATTCACAGGCGCATGTCCTAGTGACAGTCGACTGTTATTGTAAACCAGTCGCCTATCTATCCTTGTCCAAACTCTGTTTGATCTGACTTCTACGGCCAGTCGACTAATGCTATATATACAGTCGACTGTCTTTTAGTTCAGTCGACTGTCTATGCTGCAACAGTCGCATGTCTGTAAGTCAGTTCTTTGACTCAGCTCTCTGGAAATTTCTCTTGCTTTTGACAGTCGTCTGTTTAAGGTTTTACAGTCGCCTGTTCTGATTTATAGTCGACTGTATTACTTGAATCAGTCGACTATATTACTTGAATCAGTCGTCTGTCCTGTATCTTGTGAGATTTCTAGTATTTGTCTAACTTACTCTTCTCTCGGCCAGTTGCCTGTCGAAGAAATTACAGTCGCCTGTTGTTTTAACAGAAGACTCTCTTTGGTTCATCAGTCGACTGTCCACGTGGTAAGTTACCATTATGAATTCTCACCTACCCTTGCTAACTGTGCAACAGTCGACTGTGGATTGTTCAACAGTCAACTGTCGCGAGTTCAGATTATATCCGTTGAGATTTTTCTCATGGATTCCAACTGGGTTTTTGCCTAAAATATTTTGTGGATTTGAGAAAGCTATAAATAGAGCTTCTACTGTTTCATTGGAAGGTTACTTATTCATTGCAAAATCTCTCAAGCTTTCATTTCCAAATATCAAATCTCTCAAATCCAAAGCCCTAAGTATTTCCAAATCTTGTTCTCTTGCTCTCCAACCTAGAACCAAAGATTGATCTTCTGGGCAATTGGTGCAGTCAAGAGAAAGGTCTTTCTTCTCTCTTTCAAGAGAGTTCTTCAACACACATCACACTCTTCCTTCAAGTTCTACTTCAAGGCATAGATGATTGTAAGTGTTGCTTTCAGATTTCATAACATTCATTATTTGAATTGTGCTCTCGGTTGTGAGAGTAGTTTTTGCTTGCTCCCTGGTTGTGGGAGTCAAGGACATCAATTGTATTCGATTGCACTTGTAGGGTTGCTACAAGTGGGCTTTAAGGAAACCTCAAGTTAGGGTTCTAACTTGAGTATCCGGTGGTTTCCGGGTGGTAGTGACGTAGGATTACCGGGAACAAGTCGGGAGTTGACTTGGGTAATCCGAACCCTTGAAACATCTCTGCGTTTGCGTGTTTTCTCTTTGGGTCATTTTTCTATTCCGCAGTATTTGGTGGATTGCATTTTATTCGGCGTAAATTCCTTTTAAATTTGCATAAACACTATTCAACCCCCTTCTAGTGTTTTCCCCATAGACAGGGTCCTTACAATTGGTATCAAAGCGCAAGGTTTTATCTATGGCATCCAACAACAACAACGTTCCTCCGCCGGCTACGTACAACAATCACGACCGTGATGGAGCGTCCACTCTTTTCGAAGGTCAATCTACGGTACGTCCTCCACGTTTCAATGGTACTAATTTTGGCTATTGGAAGTGTAGGATGGAGACATTCCTTAGGAGTGCTTCTCTTTGGAGAACTCTCCACAAGGAGTACGTCGAGCCCGCCGAAGTGGATTTCGAGAAATGGACGACTTCCGAGAAGTCCGCTGAAGTCAACAACGCTAAAGCAATGAACGCTCTTCATTGTGCATTGGACCCGAATAAGTTCAACAAGATATGCACACGTAAAAGTGCATATCAAATTTGGAACCATCTGATCGTTACACATGAGGGAATGAATAAGGTAAAGCTTTCAAAGTTATATGTTGCCGTGCAAAACTTTCGACTTGTTTCATATGCAGGAAAACGAGATCATTGCGTCGATGTACGGACGCTTTACCGACATCACAAATGAATTGGAAGCTCTTGGCCAAATCTACACCGAACCTGAAAAGGTAAAGAAGATCATCATGGGGATGACCTCCAAATGGGAGAGAAGAACAATCGCCATCGAGGAGGTCAATGACTTGAAGAACTACACCATGGTGAATCTCATCGGGACTCTTATGTCTTACGAAGTAAGACGGGATAACCGATTGAAGATTCGAGCCATGATGAATCACTCGGAGGCCAAGAAGAAAGCTTTGGCGTTCAACACCAATTCGTCATCCTCCGAAAGTGATGAATCCGAGAACGAGATGGATTTGGGTGAAATGGCCCAAATGGCGAAGAAGTTCCAACGCTTCTTTCGAAAAGGTAAATTTCCCTCAAACAAACATTTTGAGTCTACTAATGCTACTTCCTCTCTTTGTTATAAGTGTAATAAGCCAGGGCACATCATGAGGGATTGCCCAATGCTAAAAAACAAAGAAAAGTGGAAGGCACCAAAGTACCACAATTCTGACAAGAACAAGAGAGACAAGAAGAAAGGACGTGTTGGTACCTTTGATGACTCAAGTGATGACTTATCAAGCGATTCCGATGATGAGAAGGGTGAGAGCGTCCACATGTGTTTCATCGCACTTGAAGATCCACTCTCGGATGAGAGTGATTCCGACACGGATGACACCGAGGTAAACAATGGATGAACTTCGTATTGCTAATGAAGAACTATTTGCTAAATATCAATCTTTAATGCTAAGATACACTAGCTTAAAGAAATCAAATTTTAGCAAGTCATCCATTCCATGCATTATTAACAATGACATCATTGTTGATACTTTAACTCTTGAGAAAGCAAACTTAGCTTCTCAAAATGTCACATTGAGAGATGAGGTGAACTCCCTCAAATCTCAACTAGATCAAACACATCCTAAGGATAATAGTGATCTAGTTAAACGTCACACACAATTGGGTTTAGAGAATGACTCTCTTAAAACCCAAGTGCACGAGCTCAATGCACGGGTGTCCACCTTGGATACCAACATTTCTTCTTTAAAGGAGAAATATGAGCTCATGTCCTCCCGTATTGTGAGAATCAATAAGGGAAAAGGACAATTGGATGATTTGCTTGCAAACCAATTTCCGGCCACACATCGTTTTGGCCTTGGATTTGTAAAAGCGAATGCATTTAATGCTCGCACCTCCTATAGTGGTGTCACTATAGATTTTGTGAGGCCTTCCTCCGGTGCATCCACAAGTGGTGTCAAAGACACTATAGGTAGCAATCCTACCAAGAATGTCACCACATCACCTTCTCTTCCTTTTGGCAAGAAACCCACTAAGGGTGGAAACCAAAAGCAAGGCCATGCTTATATGTACACTAACACTCATCCACGTAGGAAACATCCTAATTCACAAGTGGATAATCATGACACATTCTATGCTCCGCACCCACGGACACGTACACAACCACACATGAGAAATACTCATGTACGTGCTCCTATACACCCGTATACACATACACATCATTCTTTCATGTATGCTCATCCTCCTCATGTCATGCATGATCAATATGCTTCATATAATATGCATGTTCCCAAGCATACATATCATCCTAGAATGTACAATGCATATCCTCCACCACATCTCTATGCTAGAAATCATGTTCCTAAGAAGCATGCACCACATAGAAATCCAACACATATGCATGCAACTAGGAATAGGACCCCCAAGATGTACACTATTTGGGGTCCTAAGAACACTAGTCTAAATGTTAGGAATGCTTATGTTGATTCCTATTTTCATGATGTGATTAGAAATAGTAACTATGTTGGGAAGCGGAAGTCCACTTGGACTTGGCTTCCAAAGGGCTAATCCCCTTGGACCCAACAACCATTGGGTACCATAAGCTTATGGTATATTATATAGGTACCCAAGAGAAAGAAGAAGAGCAATAAATGTCTTATTAGCTCTAAAGGGAAAGGATGGATTCTTGATAGCGGTTGCTCCAAACATATGACGGGAGATCCCTCATTGCTCTCTGAAGTGATTAGCATCAAGGATGGTGCAACGATCACTTTTGGATGTAATCAAAAGGGAACCATCATTGGAGTAGGTATCGTTAGTAATACTTCCAAACCTTTAATTACTAATGTTTATCTTGTTAGTGGTTTATGTCACAATCTCATTTCCATTAGTCAACTTTGTGACAAAGGTTACAAGGTTAACTTTGGAGAAGAATTGTGTACTATTGTTGATTGTTATTCAAATGTTTTATTTTCCGGGATTAGGCGTAAAAATATTTATTATTTGAGCTTGCCTAAAACCGTAGAACATTGCTTAGTTGCTAACACAAGTGAACAACTATTATGGCATCGCCGTTTTGGTCATGTTCACTTCAAGCACGTATATAAGTTAGATAAGCATGATCTAGTCAAAGGTTTTCCTAAGATTGTTTTTAATAAGAAAAACTTTTGTGATTCATGTCAAAGAGGTAAACTAAGTAAATCATCATTTAAGCTTAAAGAAGGGATTACTTCTAAGAGGCCCCTAGAACTTCTTCATCTAGATTTATTTGGGTCAACTAGAACGGCTTCTTTAGTTAATGCTCATTATGGACTAGTTGTCGTTGACGACTTTTCTAGATTTACTTGGGTTTCATTCTTAACTAATAAGAATGAAGCTCATGAAGAGTTTACCAAATTTGCAAAGAAGATTCAGAATCTTTTAGGATCCACCATTATCACTATTCGTAGTGATCATGGAGGAGAATTTGAGAATGAGTCTTTTACTAAGTTTTGTGATGACTCCGGGATAACTCACAACTTTTCCTTTCCTCGTGCACCACCACAAAATGGTGTTGTAGAAAGAAAGAATAGGACTCTTATTGAGTGTGCTCGCACTATGCTCCATGATAGTCATTTAGGACTACAATTTTGGGCAGAAGCGGTGCACACGACATGTTATGTGCTCAATAGGATCCTAGTGAGACCCCGAACAAACAAAACTTGTTTTGAGTTGTTTTATGATAAAAAGCCTCAAGTGAAATATTTTCCCGTTTTTGGTTCAAAATGTTTTATAAAGAACACCTTTGGTAATTTAGACAAATTCGAGCCAAGATCCGATGAAGGAATTTTTGTTGGATATTCCACACGTAGCAAAGCCTACCGGATATACAACAAAACTTCTTTAACGATTGAGGAATCACTTCACGTATCTTTTTATGAAGATTTTGATTTTCCTCATGTTGATGATGATAATGTAGATATTCTTTGTGATTCTCTTAATAATGTTAAGATTAATGATTCTATTGTTGAGACTAACACTTCTAACGAAGTTGTTGAAGTTGTTCCTAGTGATCCAGGTTTATCCAAAGCTTACCCGACCGTTCGCAACCATCCCCATAACCAAATTATTGGAGATATTGGTGTGGGTGTTCGAACGAGATCGAGAATTGATGAATTCTCTCATTGCGCATTTGTATCTACCATTGATCCAAAGAACATCCAAGAAGCTTGTGAGGATAGCTCTTGGATAGTGGCAATGGAAGAACAACTAATGCAATTCGAGAGAAACGAAGTTTGGGAACTAGTACCTCTTCCAAGTCGTCACCAAGTCATTGGGACCAAATGGATCTTCAAGAACAAGACGGATGGAAACGAGGTAATCACACGGAACAAAGCAAGGTTAGTAGCTCAAGGCTACCGGCAAGAGGAAGGTATTGATTTCGAAGAATCTTTTGCCCCCGTAGCTAGATTAGAAGCAATTAGGTTGCTTTTATCTTTTGCATCCCATAAGAATTTTAAATTATTTCAAATGGATGTTAAAAGTGCATTTTAAATGGGGTTGTCAATGAAGAAGTCTATGGTTCTCAACCTCCCGGTTTTATTCATGAAAAATATCCAAACCATGTTTTCAAACTTAAGAAAGCGTTGTATGGGTTGAGACAAGCTCCTAGATCTTGGTATGATCGACTTAAGACCTTTCTTTTGAATTTAGGTTTTAAAATGGGAGAAGTTGATTCTACAGTCTTCATTAAAGATTATGAAAATGACATTCTTTTGATTCAAGTTTATGTAGACGATATTATTTTCGGTTCTACTAACTTTAATTTTTGTCAAGAATTTTCCAAGTCTATGAAGGATGAGTTTGAGATGAGCCACATGGGAGAGCTCACCTACTTCCTTGGATTGCAAATTCGACAAATGGAGAATGGCACTTTCATACATCAGACAAAGTACACCGGGGAGCTTATTAAGCGATTCGGGATGGAATCGTCTTCGAGCAAAAGGACTCCCATGAGTACTACTACTCATCTACACAAGGATGAAAGCGGAAAAGATGTAGAAGTTCGTCTCTATCGAGGTATGATCAGTAGCTTACTTTACTTAACCGCTAGTAGGCCCGATATCATGTTTTCTGTATGCCTTTGTGCTAGATATCAAGCAAGACCTAAGGAGTCACACTTGATTGCGGTTAAATGAATATTTCGTTATCTCAATCAATCTCTAGATTATGGGTTACTTTACCCTAAGTCTAGCACATATGAGTTAATCTCATATATTGATGCCGACTTTGCCGGATGCAAGTCCGACAGGAAAAGTACTAGTGGCACTTGCCATTTCTTAGGAAATTCCTTAGTTTCTTGGTTTTCTAAGAAACAGAATTCGGTGTCATTGTCCACGACTGAAGCGGAATATATTGCCGCGGGTCTTGCATGTGCACAAGTTCTTTGGATGAGACACACTCTTAGTGACTATGGTGTCAATTGTGATACTTGCCCTATCATGGTTGATAATCAAAGTGCTATTTGTCTTTCCAAGAATCTGGTACACCACTCCCATACCAAACACATAGATGTGAGACACCATTTTATAAATGATCATGTAGCTAAGAAGGACATCATCTTAGAGTGCATTGAAACCCAAAAACAAATTGCTGATATCTTCACTAAACCTCTTAAAGAAGATTCATTTGTGAGGTTGCGTGGAGAATTGGGAATTATGGGTGAATTATGGGTGAATCTGAAATCTAGAATCTCAAACTTTCATGTTATAACTCCTTTTTGAGCTCATATCTTTTTGTTATCTTTCTTCATGTGCTTTATTATTTTATGGGTTTAAGAAAGGCAATTGTGACTTATTTGATTTCATGAGTTTTTGAGAGTGATTGGAGTGATTCGTGTTTCAATGAATTTATTGTTTTATAATGATTTTACGTTGTATTTGTGTTTAGAGTATAGGTCATAGGGTGAGTGTTCTTATTCTCTGGAATTCTATCTCACTGTGCTCATTTGGACCAGGACAGACGACTGACTTTCCTTCGACAATCGACTGCCTACTCTATCTTCTTAGTCTGAGAATTGGTTTCTTTCGCACATCCGACTGATGACAGTTTTACAGTCGCCTGTTAGTTTTACAGGCGACTGCATTTTAGTCATCAAACGACTGTACTCTCTGTTGAATTTTTACAGTATTCTCTGTTATTTTTTGATGAACTGTATTAATTCTCGGTCAGCCGACTGTTGAGTATATGTCAGTCGATTGTCCAACGGACAGGCGACTGCATGTTACTTGCCAGTCGACTGCCCTTCTCTCTGAGCTTTATTTTTATCACTTCATCTAATCGACTGACTTTTGTTCTTCAGTCGACTGTCTTCTGTTGTGACGGTTCAAGTGATTTGATCCGAGCCATCGATTCTTTGATCCAACGGCTCAGATTCATTCCCCAAATTTTATATTCGAGAATGAGTGATCACTTCCCCACGTCGACTCTCTCTCTCTTCCAATTCGACCGTTCGTCTTACTGCTCGTTTTCTTCTCCAAAACCGCTCGATTTCGCTTCCAAAACCGTCGATCTGCTCCTATTCGTCGTCGTCGATCGCGTTCTGTCGTTGCCGTCGATCTTCCTCTCCCCGATTGTCGTTGCTTCTCTACTTGGTTTGCTTCTCTCTCTCACTTGCCCTTCGTTTGATTTTCTTTGCATTTGTTTTCTCCTTCTCTTGTTTCCATGGCTCCCAAACCAAAGGGAAAAGAGAAGATCGCTGCTCCTAAACGACCTATGGCACCCAAGAAACTAATTGCCAAGAAGAAGAAACCTTATAAAGCCCGAACCAAGCATGCCGAGTCACCCGAGCTTTCGTCTTCACCGGGTTACTCACCTTCTGCTTCTTCTAGCGATGCTCAACCTTTGATCCATCATCAGCGCAAGCCTACGGGTGTTCACATCAGTGAGCCTGTTGCTGAGAACCCACATTTGTCTCCTTCTGTGTCGAGTTCTTCTGAAGAGACTCCTGCCATACCCCCCTCTGATCCTCTAGTTCCCATTTGCCGAGACGATCTATGTCTGACAAAATTTCACTCGCTTCTAGGGATCAACCTCCGTAGGGAACGGTACATTGCTTTCCCCGCCTTCACTGCTGAGAAGATTTCTGACATTCTCTCTGCTACTCACCTAGCCGACCTTTTTCGCTTCTCTCAGAGCGAGTCCCCCAGAGCCTATCCATTTCTGGTGAAGCTCTTCTATGCGAATCGTGTTCACGGTGAGTATTCGTCTACTGGCATCCTTGATACTGTCGTTCAGGGAACCCACATTCAGATCACTCCCTCTCTCTTAGGGACCATTTTTAGGATTCCCTCTGTTGGTTCCCTTCCCACTGATATCTGCATTTCAGAGATTGACGATCTTGACCAGTCTGTCCTCCGGGATATGTTTCGAGAGGTACCTTTAGCTCTTGATTCGGGTGTCAGATCATCTATGTTCTCTGCGAGAGGTTGGGCTGTTCACCTAGTGGTGAAGTCCAACATCCTACCGAGATATAGATCGTCTGACCAGCCGTCTCAGGATATCCTGAAGTGTATGTATGCTATTTTCTCTGGCATGCCCGTGAACTGGGCCGGTGTCCTCCTTGATAGGATGGACAAGGTTGAGTTCACGTCCTCCTCGTCTCACATTCCTTACGGTGGTCGTTTGACTCGTGTCTTCCGTCACTTTGGTATTGACTTGTCTCGTTACGAGCCCATGCCCTTTGGTCCTCTCCTCGATGCTTCTGCAAAGTCGAAATCTTCTTCGGCTCTGCAGACTGCCTCGAAGAAGAGGAAGTCCACTTCAGCTCCTTCCTCATCCACTGTTCCTCCAGTTGATATGACATCCACCTCTGCTCCACCATCTCGTGATATTCTTTTGGAGATGGTCTCTAGTATTTACAGATTGATGTCCCTCTCTTTCCTCCATCAGGGAATACCCTTCCCTGAGGATCTGAGACAGTTTGTTCCCCAGCTTCATGTGCCTCCTAAGCCCACTGGTGTCATTGAGCCTCCTGGTGTAGCTTCTACTCAGGATGTTGCTGCTGCTGCTTCTGTTGCTCCTTCTGACCCTCCTCCAGAGGATACTCCAGCTGCTACATAGCCTGCTTCTTCTTCTGCAGCCCCTGGAGACGCTCACTCTTAGATAGATGTTTGAGTGATGTTTGTTTGGTGATGATATATTTTTTTGTGATGTATGATGGATGATGTTGTCAGTGACTCTTTTATATATGTATGGTGATGTACTTCGATGTCGTCATGATGATGGATTTTTTTTGTCTTGATCATGATGTATCTTTTTGTGATGGTCATGTAGATGACCATCCGCTGATGTATCTTTTTCTATATATCTATATATGATGTTGTTGTTTATCTTGTGTCACACTATGCTATACTGTATATCTTATCTGGGTGATATAATGATATGTTGTCTCCATGTATGCTATATTCTCCTTGATGTGCTTTTGAGACTATATATGGATTTGATATTAGTTATTTCATGCTTTCTCTGATGTGATGGAATTTTTTGAAATTATTTTCATTTCGTATATCTAAAATGTTGATATTGGACTTCAATTCTATTACTCACATGTATATATGATGAGACTTTATGAGTTTTGGTTCGATATATCTTTATACTCCTTAATTGTTGTTAGTTCGTATTTAGCACTTTATTATTGTTGTTGTTATTTGCTCCCACCTTTTTGGATAATGCCATATGGGGAGAGAAATAAACATACAAGATTCATAATGGATGTGCTAAGTATGTTCTAATGCTTGAATCTAAGATTTACGTTGCCTTAGATTCAGGGGGAGTAAGATTACAATGAATATGGATTTTATTTCCTAGATTTCTTGAATTGAATTCATTCATATCTCACTTATTTGCTTCAATTGTTATGTAGATGCTCTAATATTTGTTGTCTAACTTGATTGGCATCTATGTAGGGGGAGTAAGTTTTCATTACGTACAATTATTTATCTTTTTGTTTATGTTTGTTTGTCATCATCAAAAAGCGGGAGAATGTTGAGTATTGGACTTCTCCCTACTTGGTGTTAATGATGAGCAAACATAAATACTTGTGACTAATCCCCTATTTTGCAATTAATCCATTGCCTAAGCGTATTATGAAGATCAACTAGCAATGGATGCCTCACAAACGTCATTGAAGGCAAATGACATGAATTGGATGATCGTAGATTGATGATTGAAGCTTCGTAAAGATTTCATGCTCATACGATGGAAAGAAGAGATTATTCGTCAATGTAACTTTTCTTTTATCTCTTCTAGTATGTAGCTTAGAAGTAGAACTTTGATGGAGCACTCACACACATCTACATTCTATCATAGGACCTCATTAGACCATTTGTCCTTTGATCCCAATGCAATTCTCTTTTGTTTGTGCTAGGATTGTTCATAACAGCCGACTGCTGAACAGTTTACAGTCGCCTGTCTCAAAAACGGTCGACTGTGTTTTGTTCTACAGTCGCCTGTTATGCACAGACTATTACAATATGTTTTGGGCCTTCTCTGATTATTTCACGTAGGCTATTGTTGAACGATTCACAGGCGCCTGTCCTAGTGACAATCGACTGTGTATTGTAAACCAGTCGCCTGTCTATCCTTGTCCAAACTCTGTTTGATCTGACTTCTACGGCCAGTCGACTAATGATGTATATACAGTCGACTGTCTTTTAGATCAGTCGACTGTCTATGCTGTAACAGTCACCTATCTGTAAGTCAGTTCTTTGACTCAGCTCTCTGGAAATTTCTCTTGCTTTTGACAGTCGTCTGTTTAAGGTTTTACAGTCGCCTGTTCTGATTTACAGTCGACTGTATTACTTGAATCAGTCGTCTGTTCGGTATCTTGTGAGATTTCTAGTATTTGTCTAACTTACTCTTCTCTCGGCCAGTCGCCTGTCGAAGAAATTACAATCGCCTGTTGTTTTAACAGACGACTGTCTTTGCTTCATCAGTCGACTATCCATGTGGTAAGTTACCGTTATGAATTCTCACCTACCCTTGCTGACTGTGCAACAGTCGACTGTGGATTGTTCAACAGTCGACTGTCGCGAGTTCAGATTATATCCGTTGAGATTTTTCTCACGGATTCCAACTGGGTTTTTACCTAAACTGTTTTATAGATTTGAGAAATCTATAAATAGAGCTTCTACTGATTCATTGGAAGGTTACTCATTCATTGCAAAATCTATCAAGCTTTCATTTCCAAAGATCAAAGCTCTCAAATCCACAGCCCTAAGTATTTCCAAATCTTGTTCTCTTGCTCTCCAACCTAGAACCAAAGATTGATCTTCTAGGCAATTGGTGCAGTCAAGAGAAAGGGCTTTCTTCTCTCTTTCAAGAGAGTTCTTCAACACACATCACACTCCTCCTTCAAGTTCTACTTCAAGCCATAGGTGATTTTAAGTGTTGCTTTCAGATTTCATAACATTCATTATTTGAATTGTGCTCTCGGTTGTGAGTGGTTTTTGCTTGCTCCCTGGTTGTGGGAGTCAAGGACATCCATTGTATTCGATTGCACTTGTAGGGTTGCTACAAGTGGGCTTTAAGGAAACCTCAAGTTAGGGTTCTAACTTGAGTATCTGGTGGTTTCCGAGTGGTAGGGACGTAGGATTACCAGGAACAAGTCGGGAGTTGACTTGGGTAATCCGAACCCTTGAAACATCTCTGCGTTTGCATGTGTTTCTCTTTGGGTCGTTTTTCTATTCCACACTATTTGTTGGATTGCATTTTATTTGACGTAAATTCCTTTTAAATTTGCATAAACACTATTCAACCCCCCCTTCTAGTGTTTTCCCCATTGACAGGGTCCTTACAAGTTAAAGAAAGTAAAACGGTGCATGAAAGGTAAACACGACCAGCAGTAGCCGTATCGTGTGCTACCGACTACGGGATTAACCTAAACGGAACAAGACAAGACAAGACAAGAGAAGACACGTGTGACTCGAAGGGTTCACGTCTTACGGTTCGAGGGGGGGTCAAACCCTCTCCCCGTGCGCACGCTCAACCCTACCCCATCCAAGTGCACAAGACAAGTCCATACAAAGGATCACCCACTCTCTGGTGAGTACCCTATTGTCCGCATGATGTGTATCCGTATAAGGGATCACCCACTCACTGGTGAGTGCCCTATTGCCCACAGGCTATGTATCCGTACAAGGGATCACTCACTCTATGGTGAGTGCCCTATTGCCCACACGTTATGTATCCGTACAAGGGATCACTCACTCTCTGGTGAGTGCCCTATTGCCCGAAGGCTGTGTATGCGTAGAAGGGATCACTCAATCTCTGGTGAGTGCCCTATTGCCCGCAGGCTGTGTATCCGTACAAGGGATCACTCACTCTCTGGTGAGTGCCCTATTGCCCGCAGGCTGTGTAACATGACACGACATGACAAGTAAGGAATTGTTCTTCTAGGGGTTCACACGTACGAACACACATGAAAACCCTAAGGTGTCAGTTGTTGTTGTTGCGCTTAGACTTCGTCGTCAAGTCTAAGCTGTCAAGGGGGGTCCCGGGCGCTATCATTTCACGTCCGGTTCTCTTTGTTTAAGTTTGAACAGTTCTAAGAGTCTATGACCTAAACACGGCCGAAAGTACAAGTGAGTACACTTGCCTGCGGTGGCGAGTGCGTCGTCTGTTCAGAGCGTCCCGTCAAAGCGTCGCGTAGGTGATGGTCCGTCTGAAACAGGATGAGGACGATGTCAGATCGCGCTTTCCGTCAGTCCTATTATGGTTTGTTTCTAAATTTGGCAGGACTACCCTAATAGTCAAAAAGTCACGTCTTTTGGTGATTTGTTCGGTCTAGATCCACGTTTACCCTATGTGCACAGAAATTTAGTTCGTTCGTCTAGCTTTCCTATAGTGGACAACGTTTTAAGATGCAGAAAATAACTTTAGTTCATGTTGACAAATTTTAGATTAGTTTTTACGTTTCGCTACGTGTGGGTTCTTACTACACATTTGGGGGACCAACCTTTTGACGTCATCCAAAAAGCAAACGTCGGGTCTGAACGGCGAAGCGTCGGCATCATCTGGAACTCCTTGTCCGTGGGTAGCGTAGCGAGGTGCCTCTGTATAGCAAGATGGTGGCACAAAAACAGCGAGCAAGCGGTGATCTTTCTCCCGTTGCGGGTAGCGCAACGAATCTTCACGACGACAGCGACGTCGGGTAAAAACACGTGTGCACGGCGACGCACGTGAACTTCGAGGATCCAAGGGGCTGTCGGTAGTTGAAGTAGTTCTACGGGAGTTGGTCGGCCCGGTGGGTGGCCGATGGCGTGAGCGTGCGGTGGGTGGCCGTGAGAAGTCCAAGGGGACAGATTCGTGCAATGTTCGTTGTCGCACATCTCAGCGGAAAACCAGCGATGAACATCGACAACGGAAAATTGCAGAAGATAAAGGACTTCAAGAGGAAACCAACGGTGGTGGAGAGGTCACCGTAAGTGATCGGAGATGGTCGTACGCCGGTGTGGAAGTCAGCACCCAGATCTGTGAAAAACAGCCGATACGGCTTGTTTCGACGAGTTTTCAAGGAGCTACAGGCGAGAGATAAGCGTAAGGAAAATTGCAGAGGGTAGAGCGGTTAAAGGGGATCCAGTTGGGGGTGGTGATCACCGGCGGCGACGGCGGACGACCGGCCGTGGGTTTATTTTCCGGCGGGCTGTGTTGTGTAGATTTGCGGTTTTAGGAGATTTTAGAGAGAGAAAATGGAGGAGAGAGAAGAGGGGAAGAGGTGGCCGACGGCCATGGGGTTAGGTGGCTCGCTGGGGGCAAGAGGGTGGTGCAAGAATTTGGAGGAGAAGGCGGCTGGAAGAGTTTTTGCGTGAGGGAGGGTGTGCGGCCTGTTTGGAGATTTGAAGATGAAGGGTTTTGCTATTTGCCTATAGGTTTAGGGTTATTGAGTGAGTGTGATAGAGATCGAGGGAGTAGAGTTAGGGAAAAGTGGAGGTGTCAATAGTGGCTGAAATATATCCCCTTGATACGTGGGAGATATTAGAGGGATTTGGTTTAATTCAAATTTCAAATGATTAAGGGTTAATTAAGGAAGGAAAAAGAATTCGGTGATAAGTCCCACTACGTGCATCAAAAAAATAATCCGAAAATACCGGGACGATCGCAGAGACGAGAAGTACGTGGCTACGGGGTCAGGCCACGTGCTAATCCTATCGAGAAAAATCGTAAAATCGAGAACTGGGCGTTGAAGCCAAAAGACCAAAACACCCTTCCATTCAAAGCTATTTTGCACGAAAACGAGCCATGAAATGACGTTTCCAAAAATTACTATAAAAATCTACACTTCCATACGGTCTCAACGGCATATCACATCGTATAGTCCGGATCCAAGAAGAGGCCAAATAAAATACGCATACGAAAAGAGTCGTACGCGCTGAAAATACGAACGGTATGAAAGCGGCCGTTACATTCTACCCACCTTAGAAATGATTCTGCCCTCGGAATCACTTATACTAATAGTAATAATATATATATACACACTTATGCCCACAACTCTCATATCTACACATAATGATCACTAATCCCATAACTTCAAACTCGTTCCTTAGATAATTCGTCATAACTCATACTCTACTGGGTAACGCTACAACTAGAACCACATCTTAGCGCCTGTCTATAGATCCACATTATCGTCTAACAGTCATCAATCATCTAGTCCCCAATATATCATCCATCATATCGGTTCATAAATCCATTCTCCATAATCAATGAACTATCAGACCATATCATTCCTTACCCCTATCATCTAATCTCCTAATCATATTAATTCCATCTTCATAACATCCATCCGTCTCAACATGTCGCATTATTTCCATTGTCTTCTCACGTCAACTAAATAATCAAGTCTTGATGCTTTAAATGTTCTACTCACTCTCATGATCACTCTAACTCATACTATCCCGTCCTAGCTATTCCTATCTATCACTCGTCCAAGTTTCAGATCGATTAAGTACTCATCTCTCTAAATATAATTTCATCCCATCAGAGTTCTCCATTGAGTCCGTCACACATTTGTATTATAAGTAAGTCTTGGACGCCTCGTTCCTTTCATCCAAAATAAATCTAATCTAATATCTTTGTGTTCAAGATCAACCAATCACCGCTACGACATATCTCATCTCACTCTGTGCTTACCAGCAACATAATCCTATAACAAAATAGCTAGAACTAACAATATCATAACAATAAAAAATAACACTTCCGAAGAGGAAAATGGAAGAAAGAAGTTTAAGGCCAAAGACAGATTTTAAAGCATTTCGAAAAACGTGTAGAGTTGTGGTATTGGGTGAGGAAAAATAGGTGTGTCGTGAACTTGTGTGCTTGTTTCATAACTTTAAAGATTTGGTTTAAAAGAAAACAAAAGTTTTGATACAATCACATGCAGCCAAAGATAAGCTATTCTATAATGCGAAAAACTAAGTCTAAGGAATTGCCTGCTATGACGCTATTCATACCTATATGAATACCATCATTCAGACAACTGACCGGCGCCCCCGCGTGCTAGCGGTGATGGGCGCGGTGTCGGTTTACCGCAAGTGCACGGTTAGTGTAGGGTGCGGGAATATCGAACTTAGGGAGGCGAGGTTGTGCTTGGGTCAGGTAGGACCTAAATCACCCCGAGGGGCGAGCTAGCCCGAATCGGTAAATGGTTGACACTGAAAGGAAATAAAGGGTATGAACAACAAGAAAGAAAACCCGGGACTTTGGTTTCCAACCCGACGAGAGACTCTCGCCGATACGGCCTACGGGTATGGATAGCGATCGGGATTAGGGTTTAATGGTGAGACGTTGCCTCTAAAAGTGGTACCGGCGTCCCATGGGCCCGATATTCCGGTCGGTGCCCAGGATGATACACCGGACTTCCCGGATTCGATCAGTGGGCACTCCCGTGTCCATTAACACAGATCGATCCCGGGAGCACTAAGCCTACAACGATAACTCACAACGTCTCATCCTGCCGCTCCCGCGTGCTAGGATTCGACGTCTACGCTATGGGTGTGAGCTATGGCTAGGGAGTCAACCGCCAAGTTTATTCCCCCTTGGCCCAACAGTCAAAGGCGGTCTTTTTCCCGCCGATGACAATGAAACACCCCGTGTAACCGTTAGATTCCTAATCCCGATCGATTTCCTAACCCTATGGACGCATCGGGAAGAGCCCCCGAAGGGGTTTCCACCAAAATCCCAGATTTGGGAACTACTCACAAAAATCCATGAAAAAGCGATCTAAATAAAAATTAACCGGTGGAATCATAATCAGACAATTGCATTGCGGAAGTAATAGAGTAGATAAGACAATACTAAAATTTGAGAAAGATCTGAAAACTTACAAAAGAGTAACAATTACAGCCGTCACAAACTGAGCAAACATTAAAAAAACTAGCAGCTCTCCGTTTCTGGAACCCTAGGGGTTCTATTTATAGACTCTCGCATCAACCGATCGGTTGACAAGTCAACCGATCGGTTGATCCGTTACAAAATAATAACAAAAAACGGCGAGCTTTCACCCGATCACATGAACCGGTTGGGTGAGTTCTTGAGTGACCGGTTGGATCTTGGAGCAGTCGGGTGAACCGATCGGTTTGGAGCCCGTGTCTTCAGCTCTTCATCTTCAGCTACAGATGAACCGATCGGGTGAGAGTCACCCGATCAGTTGGCATTTTGCTCGAGAAAACAGAGAACATGCCCCCGTTGAACCGGTATGCGAACCGGTCGGGTGACTTCCATATGAGCTTCTGCTGAGACCGGGTGGTGCACGCGTGCATCACCCGATCGGTTGGAGATGACCAACCGACCGGGTGAGGGGCTGAAAGATGAATTCTTCGACATTTGACCCCCTGGATCACGCGTGACTTCTCCCGTTGCTCCGGGGACTTGGGATATCATCGTTAAACGTCCCCTACGTGGTCAATCCCCTGCAATCATGGATAAACAAAGAAAAGTGAAAGAAAACGAGAAAATACACGAAAACGAATAAAAGACGGCGGAAAAACACGGAGAAACACAAAAGAAAATGTGCGTGAATATATGAAATATAAACGCACGTCAAAATCCCCCAAGCTGAACTCTTCCTCGTCCTCGAGGAAGACGAGTGAGAGTAGGAGCTCGGAAGGGAAAAATAGAGAGGAAGAAAGAAAAAGAAAACTCTAAATTCTAGATCGTCCATCAGAGCCACCAAAATCAAAAACGACACACCAAGCAAGTAAACGCCAAATCACACCACCAAACCTAAAAAAACGAGTCCAAATAAGTGTCGTGGGCCCACGCGGTGAAGCGCGAGTGAGCGTGGTCGTGTGCTAGCAAATGGTGCCGCTTTCTACAATGTGCTATGAGGCTCGATATACACAAATCCAAGATATGACCCAAATATCGATTCGAATTGAATTAAGCGGCGAATATATAGTTGAAGCATGCATGAGAAGAGTAAGAATAGAAGCGTATCATGCATCGGGGACTCCACAACTAGGGTTAAGGAAATCACGCCACTATAGCCTAGATACAAGCTAAAAAGTTCCTAAGCCAAGTGTTTTCGATAACGATGGGGGTTGAGATGATGCAGAGTAGAACACTCGGTGCAAATTCTCGCCTTCCCTTTATTCTCGGCAAGTCGGAAAAAATATTCACACAGAAAAAATTTTTCGGTTTTGGGCATTTGTATTTTTTTTTGGGCTTTTTGGCTATACAAAATTTTTCTTTTTTCTCTTTTTTCTATTTTTTTGTTTTTGGATTTTTGGCTATACACATGTGCACTCTCCCAAGTGGGAGAACGGTACATGACGAGGGGATTTGCACCAAGTAAAACAAAAAAGAAGTCGAAATCTAAACACTCGGGCAAAGGAAACTATTCTCGCTAAATAGAGCATAGGCTAAATGGGTTATCCTAGTCCTTAGTTGTGGAATCCCGACGCATGCGAATTGAAATATACGATATAAACATAGCATGCATATAGTAGAAACAAATACCGCATATTCAAATCGAAGCATGATAATCTAGGGGTCATTCCTGGACAAGTATATAAAGTAAAATCACAAAGCAGAAGCACACCAAATAGATAGGCACGACGCACGACTCACAAGAAAGCTAAGTGGACCCACGATGCGTGAAATGCAAGAGGACTCGAAATCCTAGGGTTAGTGAGTGTGATTATCGATGCAATGCTAGGTGTGTGTGACTTTGTGGCGATTCATCATAGGATTCATCTCTAGGAGAAAGAGCTAAAAAGAAGAAAAGAAAAAATAAAAACACGATGAAAACGACACAAAAAACGAAAAAGAAGGACTCAAACGACGCACACAGTGCGACTCCCCCAAGCTGAAGTTTGCATTGCCCTCAATGCAATATGAGTGAGTACGGGAGGGCAATGAAAATGGGGGGGATACGGGCTGACACAAAAAGAAATGAAAACGAGGAAAACACATACATGAAACTGAAAAAGAATGAAAGATCAAAGTTAAAATCAAACAACACAGAAATAAAAATAAAAACACACGACTCGACACTCAAAAAAAGTGAAAAACAAGCACACATACACCAAAATGAGAAAAACAAACAAAACACGACAGCACACCAAAATAGACGTCCCCCAAGCTAGACCAGACAGTGCTAGCGAAATGATATGATCAATGAAATGCAGAGATATGCAAGGGGTGGTCAATCGGATTCGCTGGTACTGGAATGGTAGGGGGAGGGGGAGGAGGGAGGGGAATAGTGAATGAAAGAATCCTCAGAGGAAGAGGAGGGTGTGCCTATGGGTGAAGGAGGGGCGACAGGCTGGAGCACGGGAGGATCGATGTGCACCGGGGGGCTGTGGTGGAGGAAGATCGTACCAGGTGGGCCGACAGTTGGGTGCCAATCGGGAGGATCCAAGGGTGGTAGATGCACTAATGGAGAATACCAAGGATCGGGGTAAAACTCCCAAGGCAGATGAGACGGGGTATAGGGTAGCCGCAAAGGGTCCAAAGGTGGCAGGATCGCGAAAGGTTCGCAGGCGGGGCTGTAGAGGTAGACAACACGGTCTTCACTGAAGGGAGTGAGCATATTGATATCGATCAAGTAATCGCGATCAATACGGCTACGACCAGGCAAAATAGGGAGGTCGGGAGGTACCCTCAGAACACAGCTGACAATAAGAGTGATCATCCAACCACAACAGATGGAACCAGAAGTGGCGCGGCTAACGACAAAAATTTCGTGGACGATCCAATGAGCGGCGTTTATGGGCATAGGGATGTGCCCAAGGATCCTGTCATCGGACATGGCATAGAGAAAGAAGAGCTCATCCCTAGATACAGTGGACACATCCACATGGGTGAAAACAGTGTTGGCGAGGATGCAATGGGCGAGGCGGTAACACGTGTGAATCATGTAGGAGGCAGGAGCCTCGGATGGAAAGGTAGTGTACCGGGTAAATCGTTGCCAAACACCATCAGCCCGAAATTGAGAGTAGATGTCAGTTCGATCGTGGGTGGAATGTTCAGTATTAAGATCGGGGTGACGGAGATTAAGGATATTGTTCAGCTCGATGAAACCCAGAGAAAAGTCGCAATTGAAAGCGCGGAAGGAGAAACCCCCATCAAACAACTCGAGGGAACTGAGGAATTCAAGCGTGAGATTTCTGTGTGTGTGAGCATGGATGTGAGAGAGGGTATGGCACCCGATACAGTTGAAAATTCTGGCGACGTCATTCGAAATCCCTAGAGCTTCGAGTGTGGGGCGATCGGGGAAGAGTGTAGGTCTCATCGGGCGATGAAGTAGTGCTCGCAAACGGTCAGACTGCTCTTCCGTAGAAGGGTTAATGCCAAGGAAAGAGGGGGAAAAGGGGCCGTAGAGCGGATCACGGCACGAAGATGATGCAATCTCTTTCCCTTTCTTAGACATGGCGACTATGTGGGTGGCGAAAATGAAAGTGGGGGCGAGCCTAAGATGAATATAGGGCAAGTGAAGCAGATACAACACCAATTTAGGATATTACAGATAAAGTAAAAGATGTGTAGAGTGGAAGAATGTTACCCATCGAGGTAGCAAGATCAAGCGCCCGATGGTCTCGCGTAGTAGGAGGAAACAATCCGGGAAGCCGCCGTTCGCTGATCCGACAAGAACAGAATCTTGAAAATTTTGGGGCTAGGGTTAGGGTTTGGGGGTTTTGATGATGGAATGTCGACGATGGCGAGGTGGCGGAGCTGGGGAAGTATGGGAGTGAGTGGGGATGATGGTTTAGGGACAGTATGTAGGGTCAAGGAAGTCGATTCTACAGCTGGAGGGCATGAAATCACGTGAAGGGGTATTTCTGGGGTCGGGTGGCAGTCGCCGTGCTTTAGGGTTATTTATAGGGGCGAAACTGAACCGATCGGGTGGGTTCTCACCCGATCGGGTAGCCAAATTTCGAAAGCTCCTGTCGGCCAACAGCTACAGGCGAACCGGTCAGTTGACTTGTCAACCGATCGGTTGGCCGCCTCCCAATTTTTTCCCGAGAATTGAGGGCTGCTCACCCGGTCGCTTCAACCGATCGCGCTCAAACTCACCCGATCGGTTGATATTCCCCAAAAATTTCCCGAGAGTTCTCCCCAGCTCACCCAGTCTGTCAACCGGTCTCTTCATTCCTCAACCGATCGGGTCATTTGGGGACAGACGTTGGCATGTATCTGATACATCCCAACCGATCAGGTGGGAACCCACCCGATCAGTTGAGGCCTTGTTTTTCTGCAAAGCACAAGAAACGCCTGAGTTCCTTCACGGAAGTTGTTTCGGCTGGATTTATTTATAAAAATAGAGAAAAATAAAGTGGAAAAAATCCTACAAAATGAAGCATAAGTTTAGAACATGGGTTGCCTCCCATGAAGCGCACTTGTTTAACGTCGTTGGCTCGACGCCCGCAACGGTGGTCAATTAGGATCCGGAGGGTTAGAGGAAGGGTTGTCGCTCGTTGGGGATCCGACCAGAGAGAATTCTGGTTCTCCAACTACATAGTGTTTCAGACGCTGCCCATTCACTTTAAACGGCTCATCCCTTCCCATTATCTCGATAGCCCCATGCGGGAAAACCTTGGTGACGCGGAACGGTCCCGACCATCTTGACTTGAGTTTCCCAGGAAAGAGCTTCAGCCTTGAGTTGAACAGGAGAACTAAGTCCCCTTCTTTGAATTCCCTCTTTAAGATTCGCTTATCGTGCCACCGCTTCAGCTTCTCCTTATAGATCTTGGCGTTCTCATAGGCATTGAGCCGGATTTCGTCGAGCTCGTTGAGTTGTAGCTGCCGGTGCACTCCTACCTTCTTGGGTGTCGAAGTTCAGATTCTTAACTGCCCAATATGCCTTATGTTCCAATTCCACATGAAGATGGCAAGCTTTCCCATAGACGAGCCGGTAGGGAGTTGTGCCGATAGGAGTTTTAAATGCCGTCCTGTAAGCCCAAAGCGCGTCAAGGAGCTTTGATGACCAGTCCTTTCTGGAATTGGCCACCGTCTTTTCTAGTATGCTTTTAATCTCCCGGTTAGAGACTTCCGCCTGACCGCTGGTCTGTGGGTGGTAGGCACGCCCCACCCTGTGTTGTACCCCGTATTTTTTTAAGAGGGCCTCAAATTTCTTCTCTATAAAGTGGCTCCCCCCGTCACTGATCAGGACACGAGGTACACCGAACCGCGGGAAGATGTTGTTTTTAAAGAACTTGGCCACCACTCTGGAATCGTTTGTTGGACTGGCCACCGCTTCAACCCATTTCGACACGTAGTCCACGGCCACCAAGATATATTGGTTCCCCGAGGAAGAAGGGAACGGTCCCATAAAGTCCACTCCCCATACATCGAATATTTCTATCTCCAGGATGTAGTGTTGAGGCATCTCATTCCTTTTGGAGATATTCCCAACCCTTTGGCATTTATCGCAGGCTTGGACATAAACATGTGTGTCCCTAAAGAGTGTAGGCCAGTAGAATCCGCTTTGGAGAATTTTTGCGGTGGTCTTGTAGGTGCTCGCGTGCCCTCCACATTGCTACCCATGGCAGTGGGAAATGATGGAAGTCACCTCAGTTTCAGGGATGCATCTTCGTATCACCCCATCATTGCATGTTTTGTATAGGTGGGGGTCATCCCAATAAAATTTGCGAACCTCATGGAAAAATTTCTTCTTCTGCTAAAAGCTCACATTGTGGGGAACGATGGCACAAGCCAGATAATTTGCGATGTCGGCGTACCAGGGGGTCCAGGAGGAAGAGACAGAGAAGAGATGCTCGTCAGGGAGTGAATCATCGATCGGTGTAGCATTTAGATCGAGAGTGGGCATTCTGAACAGGTGATCGGCAATAACATTCTCTGCCCCCTTCTTGTCTCTGATTTCCAGGTCAAACTCCTGGAGGAGGAGAATCCATCTAATGAGTCGTGGCTTGGCTTCTTTCTTGTTCAATAGGTATTTAAGAGCCGCGTGATCCGTGTGTACGATCACTTTGGCGCCAACGAGATATTGTCGGAACTTATCCATGGCGTAGATCACCGCGAGCAATTCTTTTTCCGTGGTAGTATAATTTCTTTGGGCGGCATCAAGGGTTTTGCTCGTATAATATATGACATGAAGATTTTTATCTTTCCTCTGCCCTAGTACGGCACCAACCGCATAATCACTAGCGTCACACATCAACTCAAAGGGCAGTTTCCAGTTTGGTGGCGGTATTATCGGTGCAGAAATCAATGCTTCCTTCAAAGTTCGGAAGGCCTCCATACACTCCTCGCTGAAGACGAAAGGTGCGTCCTTCACGAGGAGTTGGGTCAGAGGTCTGGAAATCTTCGAGAAGTCTTTTATGAAGCGGCGATAAAATCCCGCGTGTCCCAAGAAACCACGGACTCCTCGAAGATTGTGCGGTGGTGGAAGCTTTTCAATCACTTCAACTTTAGCCTTATCAACCTCGATTCCCCTCGAAGAGATGATGTGTCCCAGCACAACTCCCTCTTGGACCATGAAGTGGCACTTCTCCCAGTTTAGGACTAGTCCCTTTTCCTGACATCTCTCCAGGACCTTAGTGAGAGTATTGAGGCACGAGTCAAATTTAGTTCCGTAGACGGAGAAGTCGTCCATGAAATCCTCCATGATGTCTTGGGAGTAGTCGGAGAAGATAGCGGACATGAGTCTTTGGAATGTAGCAGGGGCGTTACAAAGTCCGAACGGCATTCTTCTATAGGCATACGTCCCGAATGGGCAAGTGAAAGTCGTCTTCTCCTGGTCATCGTTATGAATAGGGATCTGAAGAAATCCTGAATACCCGTCCATGAAACAGAAATAATTATGCTTCGCCAGCCTCTCGAGCATCTGGTCAATAAAGGGGAGTGGGTAATGATCCTTCCTTGTAGCTTTGTTTAGCTTTCTATAGTCAATGCACATCATGTACCCCGTGACGGTTCTAGTTGGTATTATCTCGTTCTTTTCATTACGAACCATCGTCATTCCACCTTTCTTGGGTACAACGTGCACCGGGCTAACCCAGCGACTATCGGAGATAGGGTATATAATACCTGCATGTAGAAGCCTAACGATCTCTTTCTTTACAACTTCCATCATTATGGGATTCAACCTCCGCTGTGGCTCAATCGAAGAGGCTTGCTCATCTTCAAGCAGAATTCTGTGTGAGCAGAGGCCTAAGCTAACCCCTTTTAAATCCTCAATTGCATATTCAAAAACTCCTTTAAACCTTTTTAGAACACCAAGAAGTTTGGTCATTTGGTCTTCGGGTAGTGAAGAGTTGACAATAACCGGAAGGGTCGAGCCTGCCCCCAAATATTCATATTTAAGCCCCGACGGTAGTTCTTTCATCTCAACTTCTTGGGGCCCTGACGCATACTTTTCAAGCTGAGCATCCTCAAGGGAAAGGAGTTCTTCGTGGAATTCTCGGAAGCCAGCATCCGGAATCTCACCCTCGGACGTGGCTCCGCACGGCGAAATTTCACAAGGTATAGTGGGAACGATCGAGGGATGCACCGGGTCTCTTCCGAGCTCATCATAATTATCCGGGAAGAAGGCTTGAAGGTGAAAACAGGTTTCAGTCATCGATGATTCTCCATAACCGTTTCTAGCCTCTCCATTGTCCAAAGACCGGGGACGCTCAATAGAAGTCTGCAAGGGATAGATTGATTCCTGTCCAGCGTAGCCAACAAACCCGGTCGGGTGGCTCTCCTGACAGAACTCTGCGGTTAACTCTTCTTCACTACATTCGAGACCATGGTTGTCGATATACGCCACTTCACCGTGGGGAAAGGGAGTTGCCATGGCAAGGTGCTCCTGCGCATCTCGATATCTCTGGCCTTCCACGGCGGCAGACAGGAGGGATAGTATATTCTAAGTATTCAGTGATTCTGCTAAGCTCTGCGCCAAACAGCGGATATGGTGAGAGTGATCCCATATGTCTCCTGAAACTGCATGCAACATCCTTGCCGTGGGGCCGGGATCTTATACGAAAGGAGAGATAGAGAACTGCACAAGCGGCAAACACGTCAAAAGCACATGTTGCATAAACGGGAACCGCAAGTTGCGATGTAAGCACGGCGATTCGGTCAATTAGCACTATACAATTACTATCCACAGTATGTCCAAGTGAAATCTAAAAGTGTAGAGTGCGAAAATTATCGCGAGGTAGGGATGTGAGCTAGACACGAGGGTTCAAGAGATCCTAAAATAACAAGCACGTTGCCTCCCCGGCAACGGTGCCATAAACTTGACCGGCGCCCCCGCGTGCTAGCGGTGATGGGCGCGGTGTCGGTTTACCGCAAGTGCACGGTTAGTGTAGGGTGCGGGAATATCGAACTCAGGGAGGCGAGGTTGTGCTTGGGTCAGGTAGGACCTAAATCACCCCGAGGGGCGAGCTAGCCCGAATCGGTAAATGGTTGTCACTGAAAGGAAATAAAGGGTATGAACAACAAGAAAGAAAATCCGGGACTTTGGTTTCCAACCCGACGAGAGACTCTCGCCGATACGGCCTACGGGTATGGATAGCGATCGGGATTAGGGTCTACTGGTGAGACGTTGCCTCTGAAAGTGGTACCGGCGTCCCATGGGCCCGATATTCCGGTCGGTGCCCAGGATGATACACCGGACTTCCCGGATTCGATCAGTGGGCACTCCCGTGTCCATTAACACAGATCGATCCCGGGAGCACTAAGCCCGCAACGATAACTCACAATGTCTCATCCTGCCGCTCCCGCGTGCTAGGATTCGACGTCTACGCTATGGGTGTGAGCTATGGCTAGGGAGTCAACCGCCAAGTTTATTCCCCCTTGGCCCAACGGGCAAAGGCGATCTTTTTCCCGCCGATGACAATGAAACACCCCGTGTAACCATTAGATTCCTAATCCCTATCGATTTCCTAACCCTATGGACGCATCGGGAAGAGCCCCCGAAGGGGTTTCCACCAAAATCCCAGATTTGGGAACTACTCACAAAAATCCATGAAAAAGCGATCTAAATAAAAATTAACCGTTGGAATCATAATCGGACAATTGCAATGCGGAAGTAATAGAGTAGATAAGACAATACTAAAATTTGAGAAAGATCTGAAAACTTACAAAAGAGTAACAATTACAGCCGTCACAAAGTGAGCAAACAGTAAAAAACTAGCAGCTCTCCGTTTCTGGAACCCTAGGGGTTCTATTTATAGACTCTCTCATCAACCGATCGGTTGACAAGTCAACCGATCGGTTGATCCGTTACAAAATAATAACAGAAAACGGCGAGCTTTCACCCGATCACATGAACCGGTCGGGTGAGTTCTTGAGTGACCGGTTGGATCTTGGAGCAGTCGGGTGAACCGATCGGTTTGGAGTCCGTGTCTTCAGCTCTTCATCTTCAGCTACAGATGAACCGATCGGGTGAGAGTCACCCGATCGGTTGGCATTTTGCTCGAGAAAACAGAGAACAAGCCCCCGCTGAACCGGTCTGTGAACCGGTCGGGTGACTTCCATGTGAGCTCCGGCTGAGACCGGGTGGTGCACGCGTGCATCACCCGATCGGTTGGAGATGACCAACCGATCGGGTGAGGGGCTGAAAGATGAATTCTTCGACGTTTGACCCCCTGGATCACGTGTGACTTCTCCCGTTGCTCCGGGGACTTGGGATATCATCGTTAAACGTCCCCTACGTGGTCAATCCCCTGCAATCATGGATAAACAAAGAAAAGTGAAAGAAAACGAGAAAATACACGAAAACGAATAAAAGACGGCGGAAAAACACGGAGAAACACAAAAGAAAATGTGCGTGAATATATGAAATATAAACGCACGTCAACAACTCCATACATATACCATGGACCACACTAAGTATACATACATGACGCCAGAGACAAATCACTAATATCACTAAGGCAGCTCACTCGTACAGGTCCACACACTCTACCTATATACATGCACCACATCGACATCACAAAACAATGGGCCCGCGACTAACCTAGAGTTGACACAGGCAACTACAAGCACTAATGTCTATACAACAGAAAGGAAGCCGGGACCAAAAGCGAAACGAAACAAGATCGGAAAGAACGAGTTCAAATAAGGCGAGATAAAGAGATAGCAGGTATGGTGGGACAAAAATATTGCTCAAAATAATTAAATGTAAAATATGGTATCATATACTTTTATACTTGTACCATATGTAGAAAAAGTGAGCAGATGGTAGAAAACTACAACCCGGAAAAAGAGTCAGACGAAGGAATTAAAGAGTAGGGTGAGGTAGTGATTGTCTTGCAAATGAAGATAGGTTTATACAAAGATTTTGAAATGTGAGCACGATGAACATAGAACTGATATATATATATATATATATAATTGAAGTCCTCTTTAGTTTAGAAAGTGTTCTAAAAGTACGTACGTTAAGTGGTTAAAATAAATTTCGTGGTTTAGAAAAAGTGATAAATTGAATTTTCAAAATGGTAACAAGTTTTTAAAACTAAAATACGAAAGAAACTGATTCGAAAATAAGTATGAGATAGTAATTTAAAAATACGATCAAGAAGGTTTCAAAATCATTGAAAGAATTTTTAACTCAACTGAAAGTAAGAAATTTAAATACTTAATAAGGGTTTTCAAAGAAGTTAAACTGAGCGAAGAATTTAATAATGAATTTCGAAAGTAATTTTAAAGGAAGCAGGATTTGCAATGGAGAGATTCGAAGAATTATCGATAATCGTCATGAAGCGATCACGTGAATCGAGGGAAAGAAAAATGATCGCATGATGACTACGCCTAGGAGATGATTCATGAAAGCTACGATGAAACTCTACGGCCGATAACACAAAAGTGTAAAGTTTGGGAAGATGCTAGAAATTAGGAGTTCTAATTATCAGGCCGTCTAAAGATCAGAAAGACTCAGCACTATGACTTCCTAATGAATTAGACTGTAATAGAGATCTCAGGGAAAGGCCCTAAGAGAATCAAGATTACGCTCTACTAGGCCGGAAGTCGATGGACCCGAGCGAACGACTAAAAGACGGGCTCTAGAAATCTAACACGGTCAGAGTCAAGTGAGGGCTACTAAGGTATCCTAAGACGAAGATGACTAAATCTTAACCAAGGCGTCTCACTATCAAACCGTGACGTCTACCTAAGTCTTTCTACCATCTAAGACAAGGAAACCCTAAATTTAGACACGTACATGTTAAACTGGATATTAAATGAATGTGTTACTCTTATTGTTCCGAGCTTTTTGCCTGACCTGCATGGGCCACCACTAAAACCTGTCACGCCCCGCTTCTCAAAACTACGGAGGCGAAGCGTGACTAAGGCCCGCTTGGGCCGGAGCTGTGAAGCTCTGACCCAATAAGCGTTTGTAAGGGTACCATTTAAAATTTTTTAAGTTCTTGCATTTATAAAATTCGGAACAACAGAAAGTACAGAAAGAAAGTTGCATTCATTAATATAAAGAGATAATATCCAGCGAGTACAAAAGCCTAAAAAGAGAAGCCTAAGCATGGCAAAAAACTACCGAAAGAGAGTAAACTAAAAGTAGTAACCTCTGAAAGGCAGCGATGTAAAAGACCTCTAGGTCTGGTCCTCGTCAGGAATGTACTCCGGGTCGTCGTTCTCAGTCTCCGTGTACTCTGGTAAGTCTGCCTCATCCATGAACTCTGGCTCGACACCTGACGTACATCACCTAAGAGAAAAGGAACTGTACGTCAGGTAAAGTCTACAAAGGAGGGTTAGACTCTACTGCAAGTGTACTATATTTTAAAGCAACAATTTACTGGTTGATAAACATGCTGGGGTTATAACATGGCAGTTAAAGAAAGTAAATCGGTGCAGGAAAAGTAAACACGACAAGTAGTAGCAGTAGCATGTGCTACTGACTACGGGACTAACCTAAATGGGACAAGACAAGACAAGCTAAGACAAGACATGTGTGACTCGAAGGGTTCATGACTTACGGTTCGATGGGGATCAAACCCTCTCCCTGTGCACATGCTCAACCCTACCCCACCCAAGTGCACAAGACAAGCCCGTACAAGGGATCACCCACTCTCTGGTGAGTGCCCTATTGCCCGCAGGCTGTGTATTTGTACAAGGGATCACCCACTCTCTGGTGAGTGCCCTATTGTCTGCAGGCTGTGTATCCGTACAAGGGATCACCCACTACCTGGTGAGTGCCCTATTGCCCGCAGGTTGTGTATCCGTACAAGGGATCACTCACTCCCTGGTGAGTGCCCTATTGCCCGCAGGCTATGTATCCGTACAAGGGATCACTCACTCTCTGGTGAGTGCCCTATTGCCCGCAGGCTGTGTATCGGTACCAGGGATCACTCACTCTTCTGGTGAGTGCCTTATTGCCTACAGGCTGTGTAACATGACACGACATGACAAGTAAGGAATTGTTCTTCTAGGGGTCCATACGCATGCACACACAGGAAAACCCTAAGGTGTCAGTTGTTGTTGTTGCGCTTAGACTTCATCGTCAAGTCTAAGCTGTCAAGGGGGTCCCGGGCGCTTTTTTCACGTCGATCGGGTGGGGGCTGAAAGATAGGAATCTTGGTCGTTTGACCCCCTGGATCACGTGTGACTCCTCCCGTTGCTCCGGGACCTTATGATATCTTCGTTATGTGTCCCCTATGCTGACAAACTCCTGTAAACACGTAAAAACACGGAGAAGTGAAAGAAAACTAGAAAATCTGAGAAGACGGATACGAGACGACGGAAAATAACGGAAAAACACAAAAGAAGACGTGCGTGAATATACGAAATATAAACGCACGTCAAAATCCCCCAAGCTGAACCCTTCCTCGTCCTCGAGGAAGACGAGTGAGAGTAGGAGCTCGGAGGGAGAAAATAGAGGGAAAGAGAGAAAAAGAGAACTCTAAATCCTAAATCGCCAGTCAGGGCCAACAAAATCAAAACCGCCACACCAAGCAAGCAAACGCCAAATCACAACACTAAACCAAAGGAAACTAGTCCAGACAAGTGTCGTGGGCTCACGCGGTGAAGCACGAGTGAGTGTGGACGTGTGCTTGCAGACGGTGTCACTATCTACATTGTGCTATAAGCTCCATATACACAAGTCCAAGAAAACACCCAAATATCGATTCGATTTGAAATAAGCGGTGAATATAAAGCTCAAGCATGCATGAGAGGAAAGTGAGAATCGAAACGTATCATGTGTCAGGGACTCCACAGCTAGGGACTTGGACATCACCACACTATCGCCTAGATTATATCTAGAAATTCCCTATTCCAAGTGTTTTCGAAAGCGATGGGGGGTTGAGATGATGTTGAGTAGAACACTCGGTGCAAATTCTCACCTTCCCTTTATTCTCGGTAGGTAGGAAAATATTCACACACATTTTTTTTGGTTTTGGATATATGTATTTTTTTGGATTTTTGGCTATACATATGTATATTTCTTTTTTTTAGGTTTTTCTTTTCTCGCTTTTTATGGATTTTTGGATTTTGGGGTATATACACGTGTGTACTCTCTCAAGTGGGAGAACGGTACGTGACGAGGGGATTTTGCACCAAGTAAAATAAAAAAGAAATCGGATTCTAAACACTTGGGCAAAGGAGATTTTTCGCTAATCAGAGTATAGGCTAAGTGGGTTATCCTAGTCCTAATTGTTGAATCCCGACACATGCGAAATGAAGCATACGATATATATATATATATATATATATTCATGCATACAGAAGCTGATACGAGAGGCAAATACCGCATATTCAAATCGAAGCATGATAATCTAGGGGTCATTCCTGGACTGGTATATAAAACAAAATCACAAAGTAGAAGCACACCAGACAGCTAGTCACGACACACGACTCACAGAAAAGATAAGTGGACCCACGATGCGTGAAATGCAAGCGGACTCGGCTTCCTAGGCTTAGTGAATGTGATTATCGAAGCCATGCTAGGTGTGTGTGCTTTTTGTGGCGATTCATCATACGGGGTCATCTCTAGGAGAAAGAGATAAAAAGAAGAAAAGAAAAAATAAAAACACGATGAAAACGACTCAAAAACAGAGAAAAAGACGCAAACGACGCACGAAGTGTGACTCCCCCAAGCTGAAACTTGCATTTCCCTCAATGCAATAAAAGTGAATACGGGAGGGCAATGAAAATGGGGGGGGGAATACGCACCGACTCAAAAAGAGAAGAAAGACAAGAAAAACACACAGACGAAAAAGGAAAATAAAGAAAATCACACAACACGACATATAAACAAAAAATAAAAATAGAAAATCACACCACACGACATATATAAACAAACACACATAGAAAACATCAAAGAACAACACACATAAAAATGACTTCCCCCAAGCTAAACATGACAATGCTAGCGAAATGATATGATCAAGAAAATACAGAAATATGCAAGGGGGAGGGCAGAAAACAAAATGGAATTAAAGAGCAGGAGAGGAATCGTCCTCGTCCTCCTCGGTGGAAGATGTGGGGGATGAAGGGAAGTGGGCGGGAGAGGTTACTGGTGTGCAGAGAAGTGGAGAAAGTGGTCGAGGTGATGGATCGGTGGGTGTGGAGGTGTGAATGATGGGTGGAGTGGTGGTGGTGATGGTGAGTGGGAGTGAGAGGGCGACCAACGCGGTGGTAGATGGGGTGGATACGACAATGTAAGAGGATGGTGGGGGAAGTGATCGCGATCACACCTGCAATTTCTTGTGGCGCACATATGGAGTGACGGAAGTGGAGGGTGGTGTATCTGTGGGGAAGACAGTGGAGGGAATGGAAATGGTGATGGAAGTGGTGATAGGAGGGGATTGTCGCCTAGGGGGTGATGGTGGAGGTGAAGAATGTGATGGTGGAGAGGAAAATCGTCGAGGGGGTGAAGGTGGTGGAGAGGGGTGTGGTGTGGGAGGAGGCGGTCCGTGGACGTGAGTGAGAATGCGGAGGATGGTGGCCACGTTCCTCTCAAGTGCGAGGAAACGTGGGTGAGTGAAGATGGAAGAGGATGATACGGAGGAGGCGAAGGACGAAACGACAGTGCGTAGTGAAGCCAACTCAGTCTGGAGACCGAGGTGAGCAGATGTGTCTCGACGAAAGGAGGAGGAGGAGGTAGTACGGACCGGAGGGGTGGTGACAGTGGTGGTGGGGACAGAAGCCGGGACGGCACTACTAGGCCTAGCCCCGGGGTCTCCACAGGACGCAGGAATGTCCTGCTCGCCTAAGTGGTTGGCAGGGGAAGGTGGTCTGGGTGAGCCCAAGATAAAAGGAAGACGTAACCCCCCTAGAAAGTCAGGATCGGGTGGGAATGTCCAATCTGCCATAAGCTGGATAGTCATGCGAGCGGGGTTGGGCAGAATGGTATAGGGAGCAGGGGGTGTCTGTAGTGGAAAGTGAAACGGCCATCGGGGCGGGGCTTGATCATGTGTATATGCCGCAGAACGTCAAGATCGAGATGTGCAGGTCCTGCGGCAGTAGGTAAATCTCGTGGGATGGCAATGTTAAACTGAGGATATGAAGCTATGATAGTGATAAGGCCCCCACAACAAAGCTTGCCCTTGCAGGCGCGACTGATCTCAAGTAGCTTGTGAACAAGCCAAGCACCAGCATGGATGGGAATAACAGTGGCCCTAAAAGAAATCTCGTCATCACCGCACACAAAAGGGAAGGTCATGGCCCATAAAATGAACAGATCAGGGATGGTCACAGTACCTGACTCATCCATGGGGAAGAATGTGGAGGATATGATTCGGTGGGCCAGACTGAATATGGGGTGAATGATGGAGGATGCCTTGGCCTTACCTTGGGGATAGCGAGCGTGTAGGGTGAGGCAGAACCAAAATTGATCGACGTCAAATTCGGGAGAATACCCGTAAGGACGGATAGCGTCTTCCCCAAGGATGGGAAAACCAAAGATGTTATTGATGGTATCGAGGTGGGTGCGAATGGTTTTGTTACGGACACGGAAAATGACGATCGACCCAGACTCACAAACAAGTGAGGATCGAAATTCAAGTGTGAGGGAGGGGTAGGATACCACAGTGGCGTTTATGAAAGCTAACCAACCTAAATTTGCGAAAAGAGTCTCGACCTCGGTGAATACACCAAGATCGATAAGCGTTTGGGCATGGGCAAATTTGGTTGATAGGTGCCCACGTGCATCGAGTCTATGATAAAAATCTTTTTGCTCTTGATTCCTAAAGTGGTAGCCACGCGGGCCCATCAATGGGTCCTCAGCTGGATGATAGGTTGGGGTTGGGGTTGGGGTTGTGCAGGCTGTGCAGGAGGAGGGCGTGAGTGTGGTGGACGTATGGTCTTGCGTCTCTTGCGAGATGACCCCTCCTCTCGCATGATACCCTTACCCTTATCTTGATCCCGGGCCATATGAGAGAGAGAGAGAGAGAGAGTGTGTGTGTGTGTGTATGCAAGATGCGATTAATGCACACGAACACAGGCAATCGAGCAAAATAGCTAAACTAGGGCAAAAATTTAAAATTTAGCTAAGGAGCAAAGTTACCCAGTCGAGATGAAGATCCTTGCTCGGAGATGTCCCAACGCAGCGCAATAGGATGGAGTGTCAATCCGCGGTGGATCTTTTCAGCAAAATTTCGAAACGGGGGGGGGGGGGGGGGAGTGGGCGAAAACTAGGATTTTTGAGCTGGTTAAATCGAAGATGGAGAGAGGGAAATCGATGGAGGTAAGGAGATGGACAATGGAGGGATCGATCTAGGGGGATTTGTGGTCGGTTGAGGGAGGATCGTCGCCGGTTGGAGGAAGAGGAAGTCGAAACGGCGAGGAGAATCGAAATCGGGTGAAGGGGGAAATGAACGGGTGAGGGTGGGATATTTATATGGTTTAAGTCGAACCGATCGGGTGAAAACTCACCCGATCGGTTGACTAAAAGGTCGAAAAATTTTGCTGAAAAGAGGCTACAGGCGAACCGATCGGTTGAGAAATCAACCGATCAGTTGGCTGCTTCACCATTTTCCCGAGAATTCAGTACAGCTCACCCGGTCGGTCACCCGACCATGCTTCATATAAACTGATCGGTTAATCAAGTCCCAAATTTTCCGAGACTTCAGCCGTTCCTACACGGTCAGCCACCCGGTCTCAGCTTGCTTCACCCGATCGGTACGCTGGAGAACAGATACGGCCTTTGTCTGATATGTCTCACCAGATCGGTTGAGTGATCACCCGATCGGGTGAGGGCTTGTTTTCTGCAAAAATTCACAAATGGCCTAAGTCTCTCGACAGAAGTTCTCGCGGCTGGATTTATTTATCAAAATAAGAAAAATAAAGCTAAAAATAATCCCAAAAACAAAGATAAAAGTTTAGAGCATGGGTTGCCTCCCATGAAGCGCTTTTGTTTAACTTCGTTTGCTCGACGCTCGTAGATGATCTTCATGGTGGACGGGGGTGATGCCCTAAGACTGGCATCGCTCTAGATTCAGAGTTGGTGGCCTTTAGTGTCGTCGGCGGTGACAAGTTGACTTGTTCGACGACCTTCCCTTCGTTGATGGAATCCGGGGGCTTTTCCCTTATATTGGCGTCTACCGCCACTCTTTTCAAGATCCGGATCACGTCTCTGGTGAGCCCCATGGGCTCCTTCCCTTTTCTCCTTGTCGGAGGAGACTATTGGAACCCAGGAGGGATTGTATGTGACGGACCCGCTTTCTCAGCAACTTCTTTCTTCTTCATACCGTCACGTTCTCCAAGGTCCCCCAAACTATCGGGGGGATTCCTTGAAAGAATTTCCCAAGCACCAGCTTCAGCTGCTCTCTCTTCCTCTATATCCAGCATATTGCACCCTTGCTCATTAGGAGGATGCTTCATGGACAACCCCAAGTCAAACTCCACCTTTCGTTACCGACACTAAGGGATAAATTCCCTTTCTTCACATCTATTAAAACGTCGGTGGTGGCCATGAAGGGCCGTCCAAGGATGATGGGGGTATGCATATCTTCAGGCATGTCCATAACGACGAAGTCCACTGGCACATGCACTCCACTGACATCAACAGGTAGGTCGTCTACTATTCCCACCGGGCATTTAACCGATCTATCAGCTAATTGAAGTGTCATACCCGTGGGCTCCAAGTCTCCCATCACTATCCTCCTGTATAGCGATAGGGGCATTAAACTGACGCTCGCTCCTAAATCCACCAGCGCCCTATGGATTTTCACTTCCCCAATCGAACAAGGGATGTTGAAACTTCCCGGATCTTTTAGCTTGGGCGGATTCGCTCTCTGAATGAGAGCACTGCATTCCGCTGTTAGAACGACCTTTTATTTCCTTGACCCTCTTGTCACCAAATCCTGTAAAAATTTTGCGTAGGAGGGAATTGTCTCAATAGCTTCGAGGAAGGGGATTTGCAAGCTTAGATCCATGACCATGGCAAAGAATTTGCGGAACTTTTCGTCTATCTTTGCTTGGGCAAGTTGTTGTGGAAAAGGCACAACGGGCTTGAATACTTTGGGGCTCCCTTCTTCGTCCTTCTTCGTTTTCTCTTCAGGGACTCCCTCCAGAGTCGTAGTCTTCGGCGACGAAGCACCGTTGTCATTGGCTTTTTCAATTGGTCGCTCTACGACCAACGGTGCTTCCTATTCCTTGGCGGGCACTCTTGTGGGGATTTGTGTTCCGCTTCTCAAGACGATAGCGGACACATTCGCTTGCTCATGCGTGAGTGCCAAATTCTGATTCGCCCCCCCTTGGGTTCACTTCCGGTTGTGGTGGCAATAGATTTTGCGACCTTTGAAGGTTCGCCACCTGTAACCCCATCTGGGTCACCTGGTCAGTGAGTGCACTCTGCACCATTTCCAGCTTCAAATTTATCTTCTCCTGATTCGAGATGTACTGAGTCAAGAGGGACTCAACCGGGGAGATAGCATGCTGCTGGCCGTATGGCTGTTGCTGCTGCTGCTGCATGGGCTGCTGGTTCCTTGGGGGGTACTATTGGTATGATTATGGGGCTGCTGCTGCTGAAACTGCTGCTGCTGTTGCCTAGGCGGCTGATATACTTGTGGTTGCAGTTACAGATAAGGCGCCTGGTAGCTAAGATTGGGGTTGTTCCGGTTATTTGGAGAGTAGGCCGGATTGGAGCTATTCCGTGGTGGATACGGCGCATTTCCCGTAGAATTGTAGAATAGTGCACTCGCTTGGTCCAACGGTAGTGAGATGTCACCACCCTCGAAGTCCCCCATGACTTCTGCTTCCACCGTCACAATTTGTTGTGTACCGGCACCACTGGCTCCTACCATCAGTGCTGAGATCTGCGTCGACAGCAAGTCAAACTTGCTGGATAATTTGTCGACGTCCTCGACCCCGGGGATACCCCCCGATCTAGGTGTGGCTCTCTCGTCACACCACCGCTCATTGTTCGATGCCATGTTTTCAAGAATTTGTCCGGCATTTTCTTCACTCCTAGACATAAAGGACCCTCCAGCCGCCGCGTCCATCGAAGATTTTAAATCATCCCTCAGTCCGTTGTAGAACAGATTAATTATCTGCCACTTGGAAAGCTCGTGATGAGGGCATCTCCGCTGCATTTCTTTATATCTCATCCCAGCTTCATGCAGGGACTCGTGGATGGCCTGGAAGAAGGAGGAGATCTCACTCCTCAACTTCATAGTCTTCCCCCGGAGGAAAGAACTTCGTCAAGAACGCATTTGAAAGCTTCTTCCAAGTGTTGAAAGTGTTCGGGTCCTTTCCCCTTAGCCACTGCTTGGCCTTATCCCGCAGAGATAAGGGGAATAGCTTCAGACGGATTGCTTCAGCTGTGACACCATTTATCCGGAACGTGTCACACTTCTCTAGGAAGGAGTCCAGTTGTTCGATGGGGCTCTCCATGGGTGCCTCAGAGAATTGATCCCGCTGGATCCACGTCACTAAGGACGGCTTAAGCTCGAAGCTCTGTGTCGTAATAGTAGGAGGTCAGATGGCGGAAGTAGACTCGATGGATGTCATCGAGTACTCCAGCAGGGACTTATGCGATGGGGTATTCTCCCCCATGGCTTCAGACTCTTCTCTTCTTCTCTTCTCTGTGGCCAGATGCCTTAGGGTGGCATTTATCTCAGGATCAACAGGAATCAAGTCGTCAAGACTCCTTGTGTTCCTGCGTATTAAAAGCAACAAACACCCGTGAAGCAAAAGTGGGAAAGCAATGGATAAAAATAGAAAATAAAAATAAAAATAAGAAAATAAAAATGAAAAAGAAGAATGCAAAAATTATCGCGAGATAGAGATGTGAGCTAGACTCAATGGTTCAAAAGATCCAAAAATAACAAGCACGTTGCCTCCCCGGCAACGGCGCCATAAAGCTTGACGTCCCCACGGTTTTTACGCGATTGTGATGCATGGTGTGCAATATGATGGGGGGACGTGAGATTAAAATATTTATAACCGCAAGCGCACGGTGTTGTAGTGTGGCTTGGGGGTCGACCACAGGGAGGCGTAGTTGTACTTGTGTCAGAAGGGACCGAATTCACCCTAGGGGTGAGCTAGCCCGAATTGATGTATGGGTTGTTACAGAATATAAATAAGGGGTTAAACAATATAAAGGGAAACCTGGGACTTCGGTTTCCACCGTATCATATGTTCTTGCTATCACGACCGGTGGATATGATAACGATCGGGATTAGGGTTTAGTGGTGAGACATTGCCTCTAATAGTGATACCAGCATCCCATGGGCCCGATATTCCGGTCGGTGCCCAGGATGATACGCCGGACTACCCGGGTTCGATCAGTAGGCATTCCTATGTCCACTAACACTGACAGACTCCAGGAGCACTAATTTCGCAATGATAACTCCCAACATCTCATCCTTCCACTCCCGCGCGCTAGGATCCGATGTCTACGCTAAGGGCGCGAGCTATGGCTAGGGAGTCAACCGCCAAGTTTATTCCCCCTTGGCCCAACGGTCAAAGGCGGTCTTTTTCCCGCCGATGACAATAAAACACCCCACATAACCAGTAGATTCCTATTCCCTATCGATATCATAGTCCTATGGACACATTAGGGAGAACCCACGAAGGGGTTTCCATCAAAATTCTAGATTAGGGAACTACTCGCAAATTTTATCTAAAAAGCGATCTAAATGAAAATCGACCGTTAAAAACATAATCAGGCAATTGAAATGCAGTAGAAGTAATGCAATTAAGATAATATCAAAGTGTGACAAGGATCTGAACACTTACAAATAACCAAAAAATTCCAGCCGTCACAATAGGGAAAAAGTCAGAAAATAAAATCAGCCTCTTGTTTCTGAAAACCTAGGGCTTCTATATATAGAAAACGACGTCACCCGATCGGTTGAAGTATCAACCGATCGGGTGACCTGCTTCGTTCTTCGGCGGCGATCTTCAGGAACATCACCCAGTCACGCGACACGATCGGTTGGCAGAAGTAGTTGGTCGTTTGGATTTTGCGGTCACCGGGTGAACCGATCGGTTGATAAATAAACCGATCGGTTGGAAATGTCGCCCAAAAGACAGAAAGTTGTGACGTTTAGGCACGGTCAGCTGGCGGTCGGGTGAGCTCTCCGGGTCGTGTCTTTGGGGGAATCGGCTACAGATGAACCAATCGGGTGAAGGTCACCCGATCGGTTGGAGTTCAGCTTCGATTTCCCGAGAGGATAGCTGGGCTGAACCGGTCGCCGACCCAGTCGGTTGATGCTCTCTTGCTTCAGCGGCTGTCCGAGTCGTGCATGCGTGCATCACTCGATCGGTTGGCTGTATCCAACCGATCGGGTGGGGGCTGAAAGATAGAAATCTTGGTTGTTTGACCCCCTGGATCACGCGTGACTCCTCCAGTTGCTCCAGGGACTTATGATATCTTTGTTATGTGTCTTCTATGCTGGCAAACTCCTGCAAACACGCAAAAACACGGAGAAGTGAAAGAAAACTAGAAAATACGAGAAGACGGATACGAGACGGCGAAAAATAACGGAAAAACACAAAAGAAGACGTGTGTGAATATACGAAATATAAACGCACGTCAACGTTTTAATAGTTCTAAGAGTCTATGGCCTAAACATGACCGAAAGTACAAGTGAGTACACTTGCCTGCGGTGGCGAGTGCGTCGTCTGTCCGTAGCATCCCGTCAAAGCGTCGCGTCGGCGATGGTCCGTCTGAAACATGATAACGGCGATGTCAGATCATGCTTTCTGTCAGTCCTATTACGGTATGTTTCTAAATTTGGCAGGACAACCCTAACAGTCAAAAAGTCACGTCTTTTGGTGATTTGTTCGGTCTAGATCGACGTCTACCCTATGTGCACAGAAATTTAGTTTGTTCGTCGATCTACGGTGGACACCGTTTTAAAGATGAGAAAATAAATTTAGTTCACGTTGACAAATTTTAGATTAGGTTTTAAGTTTCGCTATGTGTGTGTTCTTACTACACATTTGGGGGACCAACCTTTTAACGTCGTCCAAAAAGCGGATGTCGGGTCTGAACGGCGAAGCATCACTGTCGTCTGCAACTCCTCGGCCAAGGGTAGCGCAGCGAGGTGCCTCTGGAAAGCGAGATGGTGGCACGAAAACAGCGAGCAAGCGGCGATCTTTCTCCCGTTGTGGGTAGCATAATGGATCTTCACGACAGCGGCGACGTCGGGTAAAAACACGTGCACGGCGACGTACATTAACTTCGAGGGTCCAAGGGGGCGGCCGATAGTTGAAGTAGTTCAGCAGGAGTTGGTCAGCCCGGTGGGTGGCCGACAGCGTGACCGTACGACGGTGGGTGGCCGTGAGAAGTCGAAGGGGACAGATTTGTGCAACGTTCGTTGTCGCACATCTCAGCGGAAAACCAGCAATGAACAGCGACAACAGAAAATTGCAGAAGCTAAAGTCAAGAGGAAGCCAACAGTGGTGGAGAGGTTTCTGTAAGTGATCGGAGATGGTCGTACACCGGCGTGGAAGTTCAGCACCTAGCTCTGTCAAAAACAGCCGATACGGCTTGTTTCGGCAAGTTTTCAAGGAGCTACAGGTGAGAGATGAGCGTAAGGGGAATTGCAGAGGGTAGAGGGGTCAAATGGGATCTAGTTGGGGGGGTGGTCGCCAGTGTCAGCGGCGGAGGACGTCCGGCCGTGGTTTGTTTTCCGGCGGGCTGTGTTGTGTAGATCTGCGGTTTTGGGAGCTTTTAGAGAGAGAAAATGGAGGAGAGAGAAGAAGGGAAGAGGTGGCCGACGGCCAGGGGGTCAGGTGGCTCACTGGTGGCGAGAGGGTGGAGCAAGAATTCAGAGGAGAAGGCAGCTGGAAGAGTTTTTGCATGAGGGAGGGTGTGCGGCCTGTTTGGAGATTTGAAGATGAAGGGTTTTGCTATTTGCCTATATGTTTAAGGTTATTGAGAGAGAGAGAGAGATAGAGATAGAGGGAGTAGAGTTAGGGAAAAGAGGAGGTGTCAATAGTGGCTGAAATATATCCCCTTGATACGTGGGAGATATTAGAGGGATTTGGTTTAATTCAAATTTCAAATTGATTAAGGGTTAATTAAGGAAGGAAAAAGGATTAGGGGATAAGTCCCACTACGGGCATCGGAAAAATAATCTGAAAATATCGGGACGATCGCAGAGAAGAGATGTACGGGGCTACAGGGTTTGGCCGTGTGCTAATCCTACCGAGAAAGATAGTAAAATCGATAACTGAGCGTTGAAGCCAAAAGACCAAAACGCCCTTCTATTCAAAGCTGTTTTGCGAGAAAACGAGCAGTGAAATGACGTTCCCAAAAATTACTATAAAAATCTACACTTCCATACAGTCATAATGGCATATCACATCGTATAGTCTGGATCCAAGAATTGGCCAAATAAAATATGCACACGAAAAGAGTCGTACGCGCAGAAAATACGAACGGTCAGAAAGCGGCCGTTACACCAGCTCTTTCGGCAAATGACAAGCTTTTCCATAAACAAGACGGTACTGGGTGGTGCCAATAGGAGTGCGAAAGGCCATGCGATATGCCCATAGTGCATCATTCACTTTCATGGACCAATCCTTTCTAGATTTATCGACGGTCTTCTCTAGAATTTGTTTAATTTCTCGATTTGACACTTCCACTTATCCACTTGTCTGCGGATGGTATGCCATACCGATTCTATAATTCACCCCATACTTCTTTAACATGGCTTCCAACTTGCTTTCTATGAAGTGTCTTCCCCCATCGCTTATCAAAGTCCGTGGCACTCCAAAGTGCAGGAATATATTTTGCTTAAAGAATTTAGATACCACCCTAGCATCATTGGTTGGGGTTACAATGGCCTCCACCCATTTCAAGACGTAGTCAACGGCCAATAGAATATACTTGTTTCCTTTACTTGATGGGAAGGGCCCCATGAAATCCACTCCCCAACAATCAAATATCTCATTTCCAAAATGGGTTTCATTAGCATCGCATTCCGTTTCGATATGTTTACCGTCTGTTGGCATCTATCGCAATACTTGACAAAGTCATGCGTGTCTTTGAATATGGTCGGCCAAAAGAAACCGCATTTCAATATCTTTCCGGTGGTTTTGGAGGCGGCGTGATGTCCCCCGGAAGGTATATCATGGCAATGTGAAATGATGGACGTGGCCTCTTCCTTTGAAACACACCTCTGTATAATACCATCCTTGCATATCTTGAAGAGATACGGGTCTTCCCAGAAATAATTTCGGACTTCATGCATGAACCTCCTTTTTTGTTGCGTGGCCATCCCGCATGGTTTTATCCCTCATGCCAAATAGTTCACATAATCTGTATACCAAGGCACCTCTCCGGGTCAAATGGCGAATAACCTCTCGTCGGCAAAAGTGTCATCGATCGGTAGGCTTTCATCCTTCTCGTCACGAGCAAGCCTAGACAAGTGATCTGCCACAACGTTGTCCGTGTCTTTCTTGTCTCTAATTTCCAAGTCAAATTCTTGCAATAATAGTATCCATCTTATTAATCTTGGCTTTGCTTTCTTTTTGCTTAGTAGATACTTCAATGCCGCATGATCGGTGTGCACAATCACTTTAGATCCAATGAGGTAGGAGCGAAAATTCTCGATATAGTAGACAACCGCCAAGAGCTCTTTTTCAGTGGTAGTGTAATTCTTTTGTGCCTCGTCCAAAGTTTTGCTTGCATAAAATATTGCATGAAGCTTTTTGTCCTTCCTTTGTCCTAGCACTGCTCCGATTGCTTGGTCTCTTACGTCGCACATAAGCTCAAAAGGAAGATTCCGGTCTGGCGGTTGTATCATCGGTGCGGAAATGAGGGCTTCCTTTAGTGTGTTAAAGGCTGGCAAGCAATCTCCTGAAAAAACAAAAGGGGCGTCTTTAGCAAGTAAGGAAGTAAGAGGTCGGGCGATTATGGCAAAATCCTTGATAAAACGGCGGTAAAACCCCGCATGACCAAGAAATTCCCTAATGCCCTTAACAGTAATATGGGGAGGAATTTTTTCGATTATCTCAATTTTTGCCTTTTCAACCTCAATCCCTCTAGATGAAACAAGATGCCCAAGAACTATCCCCTCTATAACCATAAAATGGCATTTCTCCCAGTTAAGAGTAAGATTATTTTGTTGGCATCTTTTAAGCACTTTAGTAAGATTGGCCAAACATGAGTCGAACTCGCTACCATAGACATAAAAATCATCCATGAAGACTTCCATAATGTTTTCAATATAATCAGAAAATATGGACGTCATGCACCTTTGAAAGGTGGCGGGGGCGTTACAAAGTCCGAAGGACATTCTACGGTAGGCATATGTGATCACTCCATATTTTACACCTTTTTCCTGCATGGTTGCATGCCGTTTTGATCGCTCATATCGCATTTTTCACGATTATTTGACATTATTGCGATGCTTTTCACTATTTCTTGTTTTTGTCATATTTCAAAAAATATGGAGCGATTCGGAGCGATTTTGAGATCAAGTGGTTCGCAATCGCTAAGGAGTGTCACCCGCGGCTCATTTAAGGGCCATTCAGTGATGGAAGATGAGTGGAAGAAGAAGGAACTTTGTAGGAGCGACGAGGAGGAGAAACGGAGAAGAATGGGCATTTACAGTATGCCACTCGGTCGAGTGGAGCACTCACTCGGCCGAACAAGAAGCCCCACTCGGCCGACCAGAACGGATACGCACACAGAGCTAATTTCAGTGTATACTCGGCCGAACGAAGAAATATCACTCGACCGAATGAGAAATCTCACTCGCCCGAGTGGTACAAAGAAATTGTCCAGAAACAGGCCGAAGTTACTGTATTTTTCGAAGATCCCGTCGAAGATCACTCGGCCGAACGATAAAGCCACTCGGCCGAACAGATAAGTATACTTGGCCGAGTGACCTCCGAAGGCAGACCCTGAGACCCCCTGACTTACTGTTTTCTTACTGGGTCTGTCACTCATCCGAGTGAGCCGCTTCGCCTGCTCCGTAAGTTGCGATTTCTGGGCTGCGCAGGGGCAGCTTGGTCACGATTTTCTGGGCGATTTTGGGGGGTATTTAAACCCAGTTTTTGCCCTAGTTATGAGAGCTTTTGGCAGCCTTTTCCAGAACTTTTCAGAACTTTTTAGATTAATTAGATTTAGGCTTTCTTTTTGGAGATTTAAATGCTACTCTTATTGGATTCTCATTGGATATCATTGGATCTTCATTGGTTTGTCTATTTCCTATCAAAAAATCAATTTTTATTAGCTATTTCTCTATTGCAATGAATTATCTTGATATTATTATTGATTTTTCTGAGAATTTCATGATGAATAGTGAGTAGTACCATCGTCTTAGGGCGTAGGGATGAACCCTATGGACCCTATTTCTAAATTGTGATGCAATTGTGAAATTGTTGCTAGAATTTATTAGGTTTAGGTTGGGATTGATTAATTACAAATAGCTAGGGATTCATATCGATTGGGATTTGCAAGAGATTGGGTCCCAATTGATAGGAAGGCCTAGAAATTCGATTTAGATTGACGATTGGATTTCTCTAGACTTGGTTTACAAGAGATTGGGCCAAAGCTAGGATTTTCAAATGTGAATCTATACCAATATCTGTTTGCAAGAGATTGGACGGATAGGAACTATCACAACCTAGGTCGTAGCTCGAGTTTGCACGAGAGTGGGCTCGAGACACGATTGAACGATGATGTCGTTCTTCACGCTAGCGGCTTAGGCTAGGGTTTGCAAGAGATTGGGATCTATCCTAGGTTTGCTATAGACCGGTAATAGCGCGCGAGAGTGAGCTTGGTTCTACATTTAGTCGCGACTAGTTCACCTACATCCAAGTTTAGCAACAATGAAACTTATGAATCACAATGATGAGAAGCGGTCCGTAGTGGGGATTCCCTACCCCTAGACGTTTTATTAATTTGATATTTCCCCTTGACATTCGCACGATTGTGATTGTTTACCCCGAACGATTGTCGATCCTCTTGATAGCTAGGTGATTGGAAGGAGACACTGTCATTTGATCTCCCTGAGTTCGATACCCGCTCGCCGCTACACCGTACGCTTGTGGTAAGACTACAGCATCGTTTGTCCCGGTTGTGTGTACTCCCGGGGCTACGATCAAGTTTTTGGCGCCGTTGCCGGGGAGATTTGCATTTGACGGTGTTCGATTTTGATCACCCGGTTATCTCTCACCATCTATCTTCCTTCATTTCTTTATTTTTCCTTTTTTGACTCTGTTTGCTGTCCAATTTACTTGCTCTCCCAGAATTCTCCATGAGATCTTAACAGGAACATGGGGGACGCAATGTTGATGACTGAGTCTAGCCCGGGGGATGATGATTCCTTTGCAAACCTTCTTAAAGAACTTGTTGATGAGGTCCACGCCACAGGGGCATTCGCCATTGATGTCGAGGACCCTATTGAGCAACAATTTTCTATTTTTGTGATGGATCAAATCTCCCCGGAAGGGACTATCAAGGGCAACGTCAGAGTTGATGTGAGAACCGGCAAGTAATATTTTGAAAACGACGGAGCATGCATCGAAGGGTACAACACTTCCGAGAAGTCCACTGGGCATGCCGAGATTCAGGGAAGTACACTCTACGACCCTTACTCTTATATTTATGAACCCACTGATGCATCTCTTGATCCCAGGCTTGGACCGGAGCACAGTGGTAGTCCCATCGATGCCTGCGCAGAGCTGTGCAGCGTCTATTCCGATGCACCGTCCTCACCGAGAAGTGAATCCGAGTCAGCATGGGGAAGCCCACTCAAAGAGCAGGAACTAAACCCAGATGCTGCGGAAGAGATCAAGCTTACACAAGGAGATGAAGTAGAGGGTACAGTGCCACCTGAGGTAGAGCTTAAACAATTACCACCAAATCGAAGGTACGCTTTCTTGGATAACAAATTGACCTATCCGGTTATTGTTAATGCCCACCTCAACCATGATCAACTAGAAAGACTCTTAGATGTCCTTAGGATTCACAAGGATGTGCTTGGCTACACCATCTCTGATCTTAAGGAAATAAGCCCTAGGCTTTGCACGCATAGAATCCACTTGGAAAACACTGAAGCCACCTCCATAGAGCCTCAAAGGCGGTTGAACCCTAACATGAAGGAGGTGGTTAAGAAAGAGATTCTTAAATTACTTGAAGATGGCATTATCTATCCTATCTCTGACAGTCGGTGGGTTAGCCACGTTCACGTCGTTCCTAAAAAGGGGGGATGACCGTTGTAAAAAACGAAAAGGGAGAACCCATTTCTACACGCACTGTCACGGGATGGTGAATGTGTATTGATTATAGGAAGTTAAATAAAGCCACAAGGAAAGACCATTACCCATTACCTTTCATTGATCAAATGCTTGAGCGCCTTGCTAAACGTAAATACTTTTGTTATTTGGATGGGTATTTGGGATTCTTTCAAATCCCCTTACATGAAGACGACCAAGAAAATACCACTTTCACATGTCCTTATGGTACATATGCCTATCGTAGAATGCCCTTTGGACTTTGCAATGCTCCCGCCACTTTTCAAAGGTGCATGACATCAATCTTTTCTGATTACATTGAAAATATTATGGAAGTCTTCATGGATGATTTTTCTGTGTATGGAAGTGAGTTTGATTCTTGTTTGGCTAATCTTACTAAAGTTCTCAAACGATGCCAACAAAACAACCTCACTCTTAATTGGTAAAAATGTCATTTTATGGTCACCGAGGGGATAGTACTTGGGCATCTTGTGTCTTTTAGGGGAAACGAGGTCGATAAGGCGAAAGTCGAGGTAATCAAAAAACTCCCTCCTCCTAATAATGTAAAGGGCATTAGAGGCTTCCTTGGTCATGCGGGGTTTTACCGCCGCTTTATCAAGGACTTTGCCCTAATTGCCCAACCCCTTACTTCCTTACTTGCTAAAGATGCCCCCTTTGTCTTTTCAGGAGAGTGCTTGCAAGCATTTAATACGTTGAAGGAAGCGCTCATTTCCGCCCCCATTATACAACCGCCCGATTGGAGCCTCGCCTTTGAGCTCATGTGTGATGCAAGTGACCAAGTAATAGGAGCAGTGCTCGGTCAAAGGAAGAATAAAAAGCTTCACGCAATATTCTATGCAAGAAAAACGTTGGATGATGCGCAGAAAAATTATACCACCATCGAGAAAGAGCTTTTAGCGGTTGTCTACTCCATCGAGAAGTTTCGTTCATACTTCCTTGGATCCAAAGTAATTGTCCATACCGACCATGCGGCATTGAAGTATCTTCTAAGCAAAAAAGAGGCCAAGCCAAGATTAATAAGATGGATACTTTTGTTGCAAGAATTTGACTTGGAGATTAGAGACAAAAAGAGCACGAACAACGTCGTAGCGGACCAATTGTCTAGGCTTGTTCGTGACCAGGAGGATGAAAGCTTACCTATCAATGACACTTTCGCCGATGAGAGGCTATTCTCCATAAGACCCAGAGGGGTGCCTTGGTATGCGGACTTTGTTAACTATTTGGCATGTGGGATAAAACCAAGCGGAATGTCCATGCAACAAAAGGGGAGATTTATGCACGAAGTCCGAAATTATTTTTGGGAAGATCCGTATCTCTTCAAGATTTGCAAGGATGGTGTTATTCGGAGATGTGTTTCCAATGAGGAGGCCACGTCAATCATTTTGCATTGCCATAGTATGCCATGCGGGGGACATCACGCCTCATCTAAGACCACCGCTAAGATATTGCAATGCGGATTCTTTTGTCCGACCATGTTCAAGGATACGCATGACTTCGTCAAGGGATGTGATAGATGCCAATGGACCGGGAATATATCAAGGAGAAACGAGATGCCGATGAGGCCCATTCTAGAAATTGAGCTATTTGATTGTTGGGGAGTGGACTTCATGGGACCTTTTCCGTCAAGCAAGGGAAACAAGTACATCTTATTAGCCGTGGATTACGTCTCTAAATGGGTGGAAGCCATTGCGACCCCTACTAATGATGCGAGGGTGGTGTCCAAGTTTTTCAAGCAAAACATCTTCACATGATTTGGAGTGCCTCGTACTTTGATAAGCGATGGGGGGAGCCACTTTATAGAAAACAAATTTGAAGCCATGTTGAAAAGATATGGGGTGAATCATAGAGTTGGCATGGCATTCCACCATCAGACAAGTGGCCAAGTGGAGGTGTCGAACCGAGAAATCAAGCAAATTCTAGAAAAGACCGGCGATAGATCTAGAAAGGATTGATCGAGGAAATTGAACGATGCGCTATGGGCTTATCGTACGGCCTTTCGCACTCCCATAGGCACCACACCGTACCGACTTGTTTATGGGAAAGCTTGTCACTTGCCGGTAGAGTTGGAGCACCGCGCATATTGGGCTATTAAGACATTCAATTATGACTACAAGAGTGCGGCGGTGAGGCGACTCTTAGACATTAATGAGCTTGATGAGATTAGACGTGATGCTTATGAGAGCTCAAGGATTTATAAGGAAAGGACTAGAATCGTCCACGACGCACGCATCACAGTTACGGACTTCAAGGTCGGAGATAAAGTCCTCCTATTCAATTCCCGGCTCCGACTCTTTCCCGAAAAATTGAGATCGAGATGGTCCAGACCATTCACCATTAAGCACATACAACCGGGGGAGCTTTTGAATTGGAAGGGATAGACGGAGCCACATTCAAGGTGAATGGACAACGGCTCAAGCATTATTCCGAAGGAGTCCCCTCCGGTGAAGTGAATCGTGTATATCTACTCAAGGGACGTCCCCACGATCTTTCATACCTCCTTGACGAGGTGATCGAAGAAGCCATTCCGCACTCCATCAGTGCTCTCCATGATGACGGCCTTGAAGAAGGCCAAGTTTCTAGCATTGAAGAGAAGTTGGAGGACCCTCCGGATAGCTCCATGGCCGATGATGAAGGCGACGCTGATGTCGCAAGGATAAGAGAGCTTTGCAAGCTCTCAACGGCAAAGAATACAAAGAAAGCTCCACCGAATAGAAGATCGGCATCACCGGTGAGAGGGAAGATTGGTGCTAGCTCAAGCTTGAGGGACTTATCCCCCAACTCTATCCATGATGAGGGGACGTCGAGGAAGGCCGACGAGCAACAACAACCAAATCCAAGTGGCCTTCCCGGCAAATTCGACGGGCATATCTCGTATGCGCCCAACATCATGCGCTAAAAGAAAATCTTAAGGGGTCGAGCTCATGACCTTAAACGAGCGCTTGTCGGGAGGCAACCCGACGGTTTTAGTATCATTTTTAGTTGATTTTCATTTTTATTTTAGATTTTTCTTAGTGTTTAGAGTCTAGTGTCTATGAAAATTGTGACAACGGGTCCTAATTTTCATGACAGGTGATGGAGAAAGAGAGACCATTCATATGGAGGATGCCCAAGGCAAGGGAGAGCACTTCAGGAACGTGCTCAGGCCCCATGATGAAGAAGGAGCCGACTGGAGGAAGAAAAACAGAGAATGGAGCAAAAACAGAGAGCCGTTGCAGAAAACAGGAAGCCACTCGGCCGAGTAACATATGTCACTCGGCCGAGCAAAGACTCCAATCGACCGAGTGGAGTGCCAATCAAGAAATTTTCTGTTGACCAACTCTCTGTTAATTTTTTGCTTTACAGTATAATTTGTCACTCGGGCGAGTGACTTATCACTCGGCCGAGTGAAACAGATAGCCTGCACGCTCTAAAAATTGCTGAGTGGCTGAGCCACTCGGCCGAGTGGAACTTGTCCATTCGACTGAATGAGAAAAGTCACTCGGCCGAGTCGTAACTTGTGGGAGATATTTCTCGAAATTATATTTCATATCCCCCTCGGCCGAGTGAAATCTTTACTCGGTCGAGTCGTATCATTCCTATATATTGGCATGCTGCTGCGTGAATTTCGAAATGTGAAAAAAAACCCAAATCTCCCGAGCGCTGCTGCCGTTTCAACTTCCTTCACCCGATTCCACCTCTCCGACGCCTGAGCCACCGCCTCCACCGCCGATCGAGTTCGCCGTCAGTCGCCACTGCCGCACCACCGCTCGCCCTCGCTGGCGCCGCCTCCCAGTCGCCGGCCGACCACCGTTCACCCCCGATTTCGATTTCTCTCCCCATTTGTCCTATTTTGTACGCCCGTTGCTCCCCAAATTCAAATCAAACTTTATTTATATCTATTATCCCCTATCTACCCCATGTATATCGAGTATTATTTGCTGATTTTACCGTTTTCTTTTCAGGTTAGCTTTGGGGAGCTTTTTGACGCATACAGAGCTTTGCGGAGGAGGCGTATCTTCGCACACATCACTGATTGCTCTCACGGTGTGCTCAGGTATACTCGTTTCATTATTTAGCGTGTCGCATTTTGTTTTGGGTGGGCACGTTGCGTGGCACACATGCCGCCACGCCGTAGTTCACGCACACGGGAGCCCGCTTCGAAGCGGAAGAAGACAGGTGATCCTGGCTCCTCTTCCGCTAGGGCGGACACCCCTCCACTAGCCCACCACCACCTACACAGTCGCTTCCTGCTGATCCTGTTTCCACCACCCGATCCCGCCGTCGGGCCGATGGGGATTACGTTTCGAAATGACGCACACCGCGCCAGATTCGAGCGTATCTGCCATCGCTCGATATTACCCTCTAGGTTTGCACACCTAGCCGACCTAGACTACCTAGGGATACTTGAGGGGCTTCTCACGTTGTACGACAACGTGGGATGGCGTGACTTTCTGTCGGTGTCGGCGGATACTTACATCCGTCCGACACTAGAGGTCCTTAGTTCCATTGACCGGACCCGGGGAGGATGCTCCTTCCGTTTGCTGGATCGAGAGTGCGAGATCACTCTCGACATGCTTAGAGCATTTTTCCAGTGGCCCGCCGTCCCGGTCCCAGACCGTGCCTACGCTCCCACTCACATTCCACCCCCGTCGTTCGACACTCACACCTTCTGGACACGGATCACGGGATCCCCACTCGCCTTTGACCCTATTAGGGCCAAGGCATCAGCTATTATCCACCCCTGTCTCTGCATTGCACAGTGCCTTATGGCGACTACTTTTCTTGCGAGGTACGAGCCCGGTACTCTATCTACGCCAGAGCTCTACATGCTCTATGCGATGACACGCCCTAGGGTTCTAGATAGGGGTAGTGAAGATTTGGTCCCCGTCGTCGAGATCGACATTGCTAGTTGGTTTTTGGACCACATCATTATTTATGTAAGCGCTTGTACGCATATCTGTTACGACGGTCTGATCACCCTCTTGGCCCTCATGACTGGCATTGACCTTCCTGACGACCTGCGTCGAGCTCCGGGCCCCACTACACTTTCTATAGATGTTATGGCCCAGATGAAGATGCTTCGTCCCCATGGTCGTCAGCACTGGGTTTGGCTGCATGGTCCCTTCAGCACGGATTACATGGTTCTCCCGAGCTCTGCTCGGACACATATCAGACCAGACGACGGAGACTGGATTCCAACGATGGATCTCCTTATCCCTGTCGCTTACATGCTTGAGCCCGAGGATGCTCAGCAGGAGCCCCTCATTCCACCCGTCGACCCCGTGATCCCTCAGCCTGCTCCTGCCCAGTCTGCACCTCCCGAGACCTCTGTCCACACGTCTGTTAGTGTCGGGAGCACTTTAGCTGAGCCGTCCACCACCACCACCACTGTGCCTCTTTCTGCCAAGCCCATTACCACTCTGAGTCCCGAGCGTCCCTATACCATTATTGAGAGCGGCGAGACCTCCTTTACTGCCGCAGTGGCGATTTTGTCCTCACTTTTGTCCACGTCCACCCGGCTGTTTGCCCGTCTGTCCCCACTGCTGCTGTCTTTTCCGAGAGTGTCGTGACATCTGTCCCCACGTCTGCGTCACTGACCTCTCACGCTGCCTCGTCGTCTGTTTACACTTCCACTTCCGCTGATGCTTCCACTTCGACCTTTCCTGCGTCCCAGCCTCTCACAGAGGCTGGGCATCACTTAATAAGCACAGCACCACTACCCCACTTCCCTGCTGGACCCATCCTCTACACTACCCGTGTGAGACAGCCCCACACTTCACCAGTTAGACCTGTGCGTCCCTCTGCTCAACCACCCCCCGACACCCTAGTTCAGAGCATTCGTGCTCTTGAGGGGGCTGTTAGTGGACTTAGAGGCGATTTCAGGGCTCTCTCTGCCACAGTTAGTTCTGTGCAGACCCACGTCGCCATTCTTCCCAGTATTCAGGCTTGCCTGAACCAGATTCTGGTGCATCTGCCCACACCACAGACACCCACCCAGCAGCTACCGTGCCCACCTCCTCCACCTCCTCCTCCGCCATAGGACGGTGCTGGTGCACCTCCACCAGCCTAGGCACACTCTGGATGCCTTCTATTTTTTTGCTGTTTTGCTGGTTGTTTTTGAGCCTGGTGATTTTACGCCCCTCCTCCATGCGCCGTTTTGGTACCTTTTTGGTCATATCTGCTTATATCTCTTTTTGGAGTGAGGGATCTTATTTTTGGGGACACTGATATTCTGCACCATTTTGACCTCTGCATGCATCACCTGCATTACCATATCATTTCCTTTTCTGTTATTTTCATCATGCATGCATCCTCACCCACCCCACCCATTTCACGTCTCTCGGTATGCCACACTTCGCACATTGAGGACACTGTGCACTTTAGCTTGGGGGAGTGAGTTCTCACGCTTTTGCTTTTTGTCACCCTTTTATTTTTTCTTTTCTCACATTTTCTGCTTTTTGCACTCATTTTCACCCACTTTTTCGTTTTTTTATCATGCATCACGTTTTCTTACCTTTTTGAGTGTGCCGCATTTCATTGTAGTTTCTATTTTCTTTTATCCTTATTTCTTTCATCTTTTGCTAGTGATGACTTTTATGTGATGATGATGACGTGGTGATTAGCTTATCTCTGTATGCATGCTATTTTGTCACGCCATAGCTTTTATTTCAGATATCATACGCTTTGTCATGCTATGCATTTGAGATAGTAACCCACCTTTTCGTATATGAATATGGATGAAATTCTGTTATTAGCTGAAGTCTGATAATTCATATGTATGCTCTTCATAGAAAACACACCAAGCTTCACGCATTGATTGCTTATATCTGGAGTACTGCTTTCCTTTCTTATATCACTTCTTGTTGCATGAAAATTGTATGCCCCACTTTCAGGTTGAATGAATGAATGTTAGGTTGATATAACTGGACTAGTTTACTTTCTGAGATTAAACTGAGTAGATTACATTACTCTGTTGAAAGTTGTTGTGCTCATCTTATAGAGTGAACCGAGTGTTACATTTATTTCTTTTTCCACATATCTTGAGCATTAATTCTCTACTTATATTCATTGGTGAATCTCCCTTTAGCGGATCCTATATTGGCAATTCCCCCGCTTTATATAGTCCATGCTCCACTACCCCCAAAGTAAAAAAAACAAAGAAACAGATGTATATGTTTCTATCTTTTGATTTGGGATCAAAAGTTGTATATATATATATATATATATATATATATATATATATATATATATATATATATATATATATATATATATATATATATATATAATGAGAAAAAGAAAAGAAAAGAGAAAAAAATGTTTATACATGATCCCATATCATACTCTTTCTCTCTTTCTTCTCTCTTTTGTTTTTATTTTATCATGGAGCTTCAAAAATGGGGAATATATTTATTGATTTGTCTTATGCCACCACGCCTATAGATAAGCTTGGGGGAAAGGAACCAATGATGTGTGAGAGGGTGACTACCTGACTGTGCATAACAACCTAAGCTAGGTAATTTTCTATACTTGGTGAGATCACTAAAAGCTTTACGAAATCCAGGAATTGACACTTAGCATACATTTCATGAAAACCACACTTTTCTATTCTTATTGCTCAATATTGTGTGATATCTCTTATACTCCAGATAGAAAGCATTAAATTGAAAAATGTGTGGTCTATGTGTCACGACCCGCTTCCCTAAAATGGAGGCGAGACGTGAAAAGGTCCACACGAGAGTGGAGCTGTGAATCCCCAAACCAGATAAGCGTCAATAAAACATAAGCAGGTCCCTGTAACCACAAACGGAACAACAATAATAACACAAGGAGAGACAGAAATAAAATCTCATATCTCGTAATTTGTCCAACATGAAAATTAAGTTCAACATCGAGAAAAGCCACCAGGCTAAAAGAAAGAGTCTAAAGGCCCAGAACAAGGCCAACAAAAGGAACAACGTAACAAAGTATAGGTGCTATGCACCGACAACAAAACAGCAGTCTAAACAAAAAGAGAAGCACAACAAAGACACTAGGACTGGTCCCCAGTGTCCACGTACTCCTCGCCAAACACAGGCTCGGGCTCGGCGTCAGCAAACACCTCGTCCTCAACAGTGTACTCAGGCTCAGGCTCTAACATGTGTCACCCAAAAGAGTAAAGGGCACATGTCAGCAAGTCTAAAAGACTTGGGCAAGGAAACTGAAAGTAAGGCAACTAACAACCTAGCAGTTATAGTATGCATGACATGGCAGTTATAACATGAGTGCACAAGCAAGACATGGTGAAACAATAAGTACAAGAGAACAATTATCGGGACAAGTCAAGAGTAGCCAAGCTACTAACAATCTCAATCATTTCACTAATCACATTTCAAGTTGTTTGTAGATGTTTACGCCTTACAGCTGAATGGTTTGGCATTCACGCTGATTGGCCGCTTAACACTACCCCAGAACCCAGAGTTTACGCCTTACCACTGCAGTTGCTGATCGGGCAGACTCCCAGTTGATTGGCCGCTTAACTCTTACCCCAATACCCACATGTAGACGAGCCAGGGTCCCTGCACACGAGCTCAGTAAATGAGCCAGGGTTGCCCCGCACAGGAGCTCGCATTCTAGTTCACGACTCATAAGCATTTGGAATAGGGGTGCACCTAGCCGGAAACAAGTAGTTCGGGCATTGGCTATCAACCAACACATGGCCCGCTTCTGGAACACGAGCCAGGAAACACAAGTATTGTAGCGAAGCTACGCAATCACGGAAATACTTAAGGAATGCAATGACGTGACAATTAATTTGCGTACCGTTAATGGAAATTAAATATGACATGGTAATTGTGCAACATGATAAATGTCGGATCTAGCTTCGTTGTCAAGCTAGTTCCTAAATTTGCGCCTAGGCGAGTATCATTTCGTCGCCTAGCCTCTTTTACGCCTACAACAAGCAAATGGCCTAAAACATGGCCTAAACCCTAAGTGGCAAGTCTCACTTGCATAGCACCGAGGATGACGATCAACGAGGGTTCGTCCCACGGACGCCTATCTACGGGGAAGTCGCTGTTATGGAGAAACCATCATCAAAACAACATTCATTTCATTAGGGTTTCACAAAAACACAACGGGTCATGAAAACATTAAGAGGTCGATTATTACCGTATCGGAAACGGAAGAATGATGCCGAGCAAGCACGGTAACGGAAGAAACTCTCCGGGGAACCTAGGGTTCAGATCTGGAAACGGATGGAGAAGTTTGGAGAAATAGGGTTTTGGTGGATTTTGGTGGATTTTGGGGGATTTGATGAAGGTTTGAGGAAGATGAGAGGTAGAATGTGTTAAGGGAGGGTTTAGATGATGGATTTTGGGCTTGGGATGAAGGAATAAGGGTTTGAGGTAGTAGGGGGCTCAATGGGGGAGAAATTAGGTTTAGAGTTGAAGAAGATGAAGAAGAAAATGTTTGGGAGGGGTTTAAATAGGAAGTGCTGGCGGCTGCCCAGAAATTTGGGTTTCGACACTGATTAGTCGGTCTGAGAACAACCACTGACCGACTAGTTTGGGAACTAGTCGGTCGGTTGACCAACGCAGACCGACTAAGTCCAAACAGTAACTCCTGTACAAAAATAGGATTTAGATTTAGTCGGTCAAAGAACAACTACTGACCGACTAGTTTGACATCTAGTCGGTCGAAAGATGAATTTAGACAGACTAAGAATGAACAGTAACTGGTACCAAAAATAGTTAATGAGTTAGTCGGTTAAAGAAGCATTGCCGACTGACTAGTTTGCAACCTAGTCGGTCAACCAACGTTCTTAGACCGACTAACGATAAACAGTAACTCCCGAGAAATTTACAAAGCCAACTAGTCAGTTCAAGAAGGTTTTCCGACCGACTGGATCGTCATCTAGTCGGTCGGTGCCCCTTCTTACACCGGCTAATGAGCACCAAAAGTTCCGAAATGGAGCGCGAAGCTCCGGGATCGATTCCTAAGACTCCTAGGCTTGATCTAACAATAAGATATGACCGATATGAAGCCCGTCACGAATGACTTGCTCCAAAATCGACGATCCTAAGGAAGAAACGAAGAAAACACGACGAAACGATCGAAAATGAAAGCTACGGAGAAGAAAACCACGCATAAGGAGAAAATCCACCAAAACATATAATATAATATAATAAATCCAGATACATGAAAACCATTCGTTACATCCTCCCCAACTTAAGAAAAATTCCGTCCTCGGAATTTTCCAACACTCACGTGTCCCGGAACAAAAGTGGGTAGCGCTTTCGCATCTCATCCTCATTCTCCCAAGTAGACTCTCCGGGCGAGCCGTGTCGCCACATCACCCTCACAAGATTGACAACCTTGTTCCGAAGTGACATCTGACGCCTGTCTAGAATCTGCACTGGCTGCTGGTCATACGTCATATCGGGGCGAACGGTAATCTCCGAGAAATCCACAGCATGAGATGGATCGCTAATGTATCGACGAAGCTGCGACACATGGAAAACATTATGAACTCCTTCCAAAGGTGGCGGCAAGGCTAAGCGATAAGCTACCTCGCCAACTTTCTCCAGAATGTCAAACGGTCCAATGTATCGCGGGCTCAACTTCCCTCGCTTCCCAAAGCGAATCACACCACGATTCGGGGAGATCCTCAGAAACACATGGTCGCCCGGCTGAAACTCCAAAGGACGACGTTTAGAATCCGCCCAGTGCTTAAAACGGTCCTGAGCAATCCTCAACCTCTCCCGAATGTTCCTGACAATATCCACGGCCTCCACAATCATCTCTGGTCCCAACAGCTCCCGATCACCAACGTCATCCCAACTCAATGGTGATCGACATTTCCTACCATAAAGAGCGGTGAAAGGCGCCATGCCAATACTCGCATGGAAGCTGTTGTTGTAGGAAAACTCTACCAGATGTAGATGGTCCTCTCACGAACCCTTGAAATCCAACATGCACGCCCTTAGCATGTCCTCCAAGATCTGAATCGTCCTCTCGGACTGGCCATCCGTCTGCGGATGGTACGCCGTGCTGAAACTCAGACGCGTACCCAAACTCTTCTGCAAACTCTGCCAGAACTGAGATGTGAACCTCGTGTCTCTGTCCGACACGATACTCACGGGGACTTAGTGAAGTAGCATGACCACCTGCACGATTCACGTTACATCACTATCCAAACTAGGAAAAGGAAATAAAAACGGAGAGTAAAAGAATTCACCTCCAAATATCTCCTTGCTAGCGCCTCAGTGGACTGTCCCACTCGGAATGGAATAAAGTGCGTGGATTTGGTCAATCGATCTACGATCACCCAAATCGCGTCATTCAGCTTCGGACTCCGAGGTAGTCCAGTCACGAAATCCATAGTGATGTGTTGCCATTTCCACCCCGGAATCGGAAGCGGTTGTAGCAACCCGGCCGTGCGCTGATGCTCCACCTTCACTTGCTGGCAAACCAAACACTTGGCTACACTCCGAGCCACACTCCTCTTCATACCATGCCACCAATAGTTCAGACTAAGATCCTGGTACATCTTGGTCCCACCAGGATGCACAGAATACGGCGAACTGTGTGCCTCCACCATCAACTCCTCTCTAATATCCCCAGCTGGCACACACAACCTGGCTCCAAACCTCAGCGAGCCATCCTCATGAATCAAAAAGTCAGTCCGCAGACCGGCTTCCACCTGCTCCCGAATCTTCACCAGCTTCGGATCTCCGGCCTGACTTGCCTTGATCCGATCCACAATCGTCGACTGTATCTGCATGCACATCAACGAAGAAACCTCCCCAGGAAGAACAATCTCAACACCAAACTCGCAAAAATCCTGCTGTAATCTCCACTGTGAAGTCAAAATCATCACCGCTGGAAGCCTACTCAGCGCATCAGGAACCACATTCACCTTGCCAGGGTGATACTACAAATCAATCTCATAATCCGCCATGAGCTCCAACCATCGACGCTGTCACATGTTGAGCTCCTTCTGAGTAAAAATATACTTCAAGCTTTTGTGATCGGTGAAAATCTTCACTTTCTCACTCAGCAGGAAGTGCCTCCAAATCTTAAGAGCAAACACAACGGCAGCCAACTCCAAATCAAGCGTCGGGTAATTCTTCTCATGAACCTTGAGCAGACGAGAAGCATAAGCCACAACATGCCCATGCTGATGCAACACACAACTGAGACCCTTGCTCGAAGCATCGCAAAAGATCTCAAATCCACCGATGCGATCAGGCACAACAAGAATAGGGGCAGTCGTCAATCTCTCCCTCAGAACACAAAAAGCATCCTCACAATCACCCGACCAAACAAAAGGTACATCCTTCCGCATCAATCTGGTCATCGGCTCGGTAATACGGGAAAAGTCCTTAATGAAACGCCGATAATATCCCGCCAAACCAAGGAAACTCCGGATCTCAGATGCTGACGACGGAACAGGCCACTCTCTGATGGCCCTAATCTTCTCGGGATCCACTGAAATACCATCTCCAGTCACCACATGCCCGAGAAAAGCAACTCTGTCCAGCCAAAACTCGCACTTCGAAAATTTAGCATACAAGCGATGCTTCCTTAAAATCTCCAATACCTTCCTCAAGTGCGATGCATGCTCCTCCTCCGACTTTGAATAGATCAGAATGTCGTCAATAAAGATAACGAAAAACTTATCTAAAAAGTCGTAGAAAATCAAGTTCATTAGATTCATGAAAACTGCAGGTGCATTGGTTACACCGAAAGGCATAACCACAAACTCGTAGTGTCCATACTTCGTCCTGAACGCTGTCTTCGGAACATCTCCCTTCTTCACCTTCAACTGATGGTAACCACTCCTCAAATCCAATTTAGAAAACACCCTCGAACCTCCAAGCTGATCAAAAATATCATCGATGCGAGGCAACGGGTATTTATTCTTGATGGTCACCGCATTCAACTCTCGATAGTCCACGCATATGCGACACGAACCATCCTTCTTCTTCACCAGCAGCAACGGTGTTCCCCACGGAGACACACTAGGATTGATATAACCCTTCTGCAAAAGCTCATCCAACTGCTTCCGCAACTCCTCCAACTCAGCGGGTGCCATACGATACGGCGCCTTCGAAATCGGCTGTGCTCCCGGAACAAGATCAATAGAAAATTCTAAAGCTCGATCAGGTGGCAAACCAGACATCTCCTCGGGGAAGACGTCATCGAAATCACGCACCACATCTGGCCTCTCCAGCTCCATCTGTATAGCCACAACCTCCACCGGCCTGGCCCGAAACCTGACAGGACCAAGCGAGCTGCTACCACGGCTGAACTCAAATACTGGATGTCCGGGAATCTCGAACACCACCTTCTTCCTCCGACAGTCGATCGTAGCATAGAAGCTCGCAAGCCAATCCATCCCAAGGACCGCATCATAGTTGATGATTTCGTGGACAATGAAATCAGCATAAAGCTCATGTCCACAGACCACCAACGAGCAAGAATTGCAACCAAGATGCACCGAGACCATGCCATTCCCTGTGACGGTATTCCAACTCTTGGAAAGAGGGGACGTCGACAAGGAATGCTTCTCCACGAAGCTCCGAGAAATAATGCACATCGATGCACCAGAGTCAAAGAGGACTCGTGCAGGAAATGTGCACACCAAAACCACACCTAACAAGCAATTAACAATCAAACCCTAGTCTAGTAAACAATCATGTTCAAGCAAACAACACAATCTAACAATCAAAACCAGCTAGGAAAGTAACAACTAGATTGAGGATTACCTGCGATAACCTCATCCATAGCCTCGCTCTCCACAGTAGTCATCAGAAAAGCCTGCCTCCTCGGTGGAATAGCCTGCTGAAAAGCCTGCCTCTTTGGAACAAGAGCTGCTCTACGTCCAGCAGGAACAGACGCCCTCTACTGCAATGGCTGTGCTGCAACAGGTGCCCTCCAAAGCTGATTCGCATGCCGACAATCCTTCGCGACATGAGAAGCATCACCACAAACCAAACACTAGCCCAGAAACTTCCTACACTGATCCTTGATGTGGCCAGGCTTGCCGCAGAAATGGCAAGTCTTCTGAATAGGCCCTCCTGGCCTCTTGAACTGAGCTGGCTGATTAGGCTTGAAACCAGGCCTAACCACCGCCCTGGCCTGCTCCATAGGCCTCTTCCCAGCACCAGAAACATGTCCTCTCCTCTGACTCAGGTTCAGCTCCTGCCTCCTCGCAGCGACCAGAACCTTCTGATAAGAGTCCAGATCAGAGGAAGACACGAAACTCTGAAGCTCCAAAGCAAGTCCATGCAGGAACCTCTGAGCCCTCTCATCAGCATCCTGCACCATCTTCGGTGCGAACTGACTCAGCCTAGTGAACTCTTGGTGGTATAGGTCCACCGTCAAGCTCCCTTGCTTCAGATCAATAAAGCGCTGCAGCATCTCCTTCCTAGCAGCCTTCGGGAAGAACTCCTCATCAAACCTGGACTTAAAGGTAGCCCAAGCTATTGGCTCCACTAGCATCTTCTCTTCCGCATCCCACCAGTTCCGAGCATTATCCTTGAGTTGCCTCTTCGCCAAATCAACCCATCCAGCCGGGGTGATCTTGGCCATCTTCAAGTTATCCTCAATGTTCCGAATCCACTCATCGGCAGCCAGAGGACCCTCCGACCCATCAAAATATGCGGGACCCAGCTCCCGAGATTGCTTCGCTCCCGGCTCGAAGCGAGGGGCATCCGAAAGTGCCCGGGCAGCTCGAGCAAGTGGAGCATTCTGGACTTGCAGGAGCACGCCCTGCTGCACTTGCATCATCTGAAGCATCATCCGCATCATCTCTCCATTGGTGGGCTCCCGCTCAGGCTCCTCATCATGAGGGGGCACACCACTACCTCCACCACGGGTGAATCGCCTTCCTGCCATCTAATGACACAGAAAACGAAGCAGATTAGACTCATAGCTTATGACTTGGACGTCGAACTTAGTTTATTGGATATTCTAATATTATTATCGTCATTCCGATAATCGTAGTTACAGAAGAGAGACCTGCATGGGCCACCAACAAAACCTGTCACGACCCGCTTCCCTAAAATGGAGGCGAGACGTGAAAAGGTCCGCACGAGAGTGGAGTTGTGAAGCCACAAACCCGATAAGCGTCAATAAAACATAAGCAGGTCCCTGTAACCACAAACGGAACAACAATAATAACACAAGGAGAGACAGAAATAAAATCTCATATCTCGTAATTTGTCCAACATGAAAATTAAGTTCAACATCCAGAAAAGCCACCAGGCTAAAAGAAAGAGTCTAAAGGCCCAGAACAAGGCCAACAAAAGGAACAACGTAACAAAGTATAGGTGCTACGCACCGACAACAAAACAGCAGTCTAAACAAAAGGAGAAGCACAACGAAGACACTAGGACTGGACCCCAGTGTCCACGTACTCCTCGCCAAACACAGGTTCGGGCTCGGCGTCAGCAAACACCTCGTCCTCAACAGTGTACTCATGCTCAGGCTCTAACATGTGTCACCCAAAAGAGTAATGGGCACATGTCAGCAAGTCTAAAAGACTTTGGCAAGGAAACTGAAAGTAAGGCAACTAACAACCTAGCAGTTATAGTATGCATGACATGGCAGTTATAACATGAGTGCACAAGCAAGACATGGTGAAACAATAAGTACAAGAGAACAATTATCAGGACAAGTCAAGAGTAGCCAAGCTACTAACAATCTCAATCATTTCACTAATCACATTTCAAGTTGTTTGTAGATGTTTACGCCTTACAGCTGAACGGTTTGGCATTCACGCTGATTGGCCGCTTAACACTACCCCAGAACCCAGAGTTTACGCCTTACCACTGCAGTTACTGATCGGGCAAACTCCCAGTTGATTGGCCGCTTAACTCTTACCCCAATACCCACATGCAGACGAGCCAGGGTCCCTGCACACGAGCTCAGTAAATGAGCCAGGGTTGCCCCGCACAGGAGCTCGCATTCTAGTTCACGACTCATAAGCATTTGGCGTAGGGGTGCACCTAGCCGGAAACAAGTAGTTCGGGTATTGGCTATCAACCAACACATGGCCCGCTTCTGCAACACGAGCTAGGAAACACAAGTATTGTAGCGAAGCTACGCAATCACGGAAACACTTAAGGAATGCAATGACGTGACAATTAATTTGCGTACCGTTAATGGAAATTAAACATGACATGGTAATTGTGCAATATGATAAATGTTGGATCTAGCTTCGTTGTCAAGCTAGTTCCTAAATTTGCGCCTAGGCGAGTATCATTTCGTCGCCTAGCCTCTTTTACGCCTACAACAAGCAAATGGCCTAAAACATGGCCTAAACCCTAAGTGGCAAGTTTCACTTGCCTAGCACCGAGGATGACGATCAACGAGGGTTCGTCCCACGGACGCTAATCTACGGGGAAGTCGCTGTTATGGATAAACCATCATCAAAACAACATTCATTTCATTAGGGTTTCACAAAAACACAACGGGTCATGAAAACATTAAGAGGTCGATTATTACCGTATCGGAAACGTAAGAATGATGTCGAGCAAGCACGACAACGGAAGAAACGCTCCGGGGAACCTAGGGTTCAGATCTGGAAACGGATGGAGAAGTTTGGAGAAATAGGGTTTTGGGGGATTTTGGTGGATTTTGGGGGATTTGATGAAGGTTTGAGGAAGATGAGAGGTAGAATGTGTTAAGGGAGGGTTTAGATGATGGATTTTGGGCTTGGGATGAAGGAATAAGGGTTTGAGGTAGTAGGGGGCTCAATGGGGGAGAAATTAGGTTTAGAGTTGAAGAAGATGAAGAAGAAAATGTTTGGGAGGGGTTTAAATAGGAAGGGCTGGCGGCTGGCCAGAAATTAGGGTTTCGACACTGATTAGTCGGTCTGAGAACAACCACTGACCGACTAGTTTGGGAACTAGTCGGTCGGTTGACCAACGCAGACCGACTAAGTCCAAACAGTAACTCATGTACAAAAATAGGATTTAGATTTAGTCGGTCAAAGAACAACTACTGACCGACTAGTTTGACATCTAGTCGGTCGAAAGATGAACTTAAACCAACTAAGAATGAATAGTAACTGGCACCAAAAATAGTTAATGAGTTAGTCGGTTAAAGAAGCATTGCCGACCGACTAGTTTGCAACCTAGTCGGTCAACCAACGTTATTAGACCGACTAACGATAAACAGTAACACCCGAGAAATTTACAAAGCCAACTAGTCGGTTCAAGAAGGTTTTCCGACCGACTGGATCGTCATCTAGTCGGTCGGTGCCCCTTCTTACATCGGCTAATGAGCACCAAAAGTTCCGAAATGGAGCGCAAAGCTCCAGGATCGATTCCTAAGACTCCTAGGCTTGATCTAACAATAAGATATGACCGATATGAAGCCCGTCATGAATGACGAAACGATCCTAAGGAAGAAGCTAAGAAAACACGACGAAACGATCGAAAATGAAAGCTACAGAGAAGAAAACCACGCATAAGGAGAAAATCCACCAAAACAAATAATATAATATAATAAATCCAGATTCATGAAAACCAGTCGTTACACTATGATTATGTATACTGCTTTAGATGCTTCAGACGATGTTAATTCTAGAATGATTCCGTATCTCATATTATTTTGATATTCTCGGGTTTTCTATTTTGAATGCTTCCATATACTATGGTATCGAGATAAAAATCTTTGGCGTGAGTTTTACATTCGCCGCGTGCTACATGAGTAAGCAAAACCCACGTCCTGAGAAAATAATCTAGCACCTCTCTCTTTGCTTGCTTTCTTTATTTTCTATCTCTTCCATCTTTCCTTCCTATTATTTTTTTTCCATCGGGCTCACCTTTTACTTATCTTCCTCGAGAACGAATAAGAGGTAAGCTTGGGGAATTTTGATCACTCCATATTTTACACCATTTTTCTGTATGTTTGCATGCCGTTTTGATCGCTCATATCGCATTTTTCATGATTATTTAACAATATTGCGATGCTTTTCACTATTTCTTGTTTTTGTCATATTTCAGGAAATATGGAGCGATTCGGAGCGATTTTGAAATCAAGTGGTTCACAAGCGCTAAGGAGTGTCACCCGCGGCTCATTTGAGGGTCATTCAGCGATGGAAGATGAGTGGAAGTAGAAGGAACTTCGTAGGAGCGACGAGGAGGACAAACGGAGAAGATTGGGCATTTACAGCATGCCACTCGGCCGAGTGGAGCACTCACTCGGCCGAACAAGAATCCCCACTTGACCGACCAGAACGGATACGTACACAGAGCTAATTTCAGCGTATACTTGGCCGAATGAAGAAATATCACTCGGCAGAATGAGAAATCTCACTCGTCTGAGTGGTATAGAGAAATTGTCCAGAAACAGGCCGAAGTTACTGTATTTTTCGAAGATCCTGTCGAAGGTCACTCGGTCGAACGATAAAGCCACTCGGCCGAACGGATAAGTATACTCGGCCGAGTCACCTCCGAAGGCAGACCCTGAGACCCCCTGACTTACTGTTTTCTTACAGGGTCTGTCACTCGGCCGAGTGACAATGTCACTCGGCCGAGTGAGCCGCTCCGCCTGCTGCGTAAGTTGTGATTTCTGGGTTGCGCAGGGGCAGTTTGGTCACGATTTTCTGGGCGATTGTGGGGGGTATTTAAACCCAGGTTTTGCCCTAGTTAGAAGAGCTTTTGGTAACCTTTTTCAGAACTTTTCAAAACTTTTTAGATTAATTATATTTAGGCTTTCTTTTTGGAGATTTAAAGGCTACTCTTATTGGATTCTCTTTGGATATCATTGGATCTTCATTGGTTTGTCTATTTCCTATCAAAAACTCAATTTTTATTAGCTATTTCTCTATTGCAATGAATTCTCTTGATATTATTATTGATTTTTCTGAGAATTTCATGATGAATAGTGAGTAGTGCCATCGTCTTAGGGCGTAGGGATGAACCCTATGGACCCTATTTCTAAATTGTGATGCAATTGTGAAAGTGTTGCTAGAATTGATTAGGGTTAGGTTGGGATTGATTAATTACGAATAGCTAGGGATTCGTATCGATTGGGATTTGCAAGAGATTGGGTCCGAATTGATGGGAAGGCCTAGAAATTCGATTTAGATTGACGATTGGATTTCTCTAGACTTGGTTTACAAGAGATTGGGCCAAAGTTAGGATTTTCAATTATGAACCTATACCAATATCCGTTTGCAAGAGATTGGACAGATAGGAACTATCGCAACCTAGGTCGTAGCTCGAGTTTGCACGAGAGTGGGCTCGAGACACGATTGAACGATGATTTCGTTCTTCACGCTAGCGGCTTAGGCTAGGGTTTGCAAGAGATTGGGCTTTATCCTAGGTTTGCTATAGACCGACAATAGCGCGAGAGCGTGAGCTTGGTTTTGCATTTAGTTGCGACTAGTTCACTTACATCCCAGTTTAGCAACAATGAAACTTATGAATCACAATGATGAGAGGCGGTCCGTAGTGGGGATTCCCTACCCCTAGACGTTTTATTAATTTGATATTTCCCCTTGACATTCGCACGATTGTGATTGTTTACCCCGAACGATTCTCGATCCTCTTGATAGCTAGGTGATTGAAAGGAGACACTATCATTTGTCCTCCCTGAGTTCGATACCCGCTAGCCGCTACACCGTGTGCTTGCGGTAAGACTACAGCATCGTTTGTCCCGGTTGTGTGTACTCCCGGGGCTATGATCAATATGTCCCATAAGGACACGTGAAAGTAGTCTTTTCTTGGTCACCTTCATGTAAGAGAATCTGAAAGAATCCCGAATACCCATCCAAATAGCAAAAGAATTTATGTTTAGCAAGGCGTTCTAGCATTTGGTCGATGAAGGGCAATGGGTAATGATCTTTACGGCTGGCTTTATTCAATTTCTGGTAATCAATACACATCCGCCATCCCGTGACGGTACGTGTGGATATAGGCTCTCCTTTATCATTTTTTATAACGGTCATCCCCCCTTTTTAGGAACGACATGCACAGGGCTAACCCATCTGCTATCAGAAATAGGGTAATTGATATCGGCTTCAAGCAGTTTAAGGATCTCCTTCTTAACTACCTCCTTCATGTTAGAATTTAATCGCCTTTGAGGCTCTATGTAGGTGGCTTCAATGTTTTCAAGGTGGATTCTGTGCATACAACGTCTATGGCTTATCCCCTTGAGGTCAGAGATGGTATAGCCAAGGAAGTCCCTATGGCTCCTAAGGACATCTAGAAGTCTCTCAAGCTGGGTGGGGTTGAGGTTAGAATTAACGATCACCGGATAGGTCAGTTTATCTCCCAAGAAAGCATATCTTAAATTAGGAGGTAATTGTTTCAATACTACCTCAGGGGGCGTTGTACCCCCTTCCTCCTCTTCCTGTGAAAGCATGGCGTCTTCGTTCACGCCCGAGTTTAGTTCCTCCTCAGAGGGTAGGCTCTCATATGCTGACTCAGATTCGCTTCTTGGTGTGGAGAGTGCATCGGAGTGGACACTGCACAACTCCGATATGACGTCGATGGGGCTACCATTTTCCTCCGGGCCGCACCTGAAATCAAAAGATAGGTTAGTTTGTTCATAAATGTCGAAGAGAGGATCGTCAAGTGTACTTCCCTGAATCTCGGCATGCCACATAGACCCCTCAGGAGTATAGAACTCTCCGATGCATGCTGCACTACCTTTAAATTATAACTTGTCGTCCCTCACAGCAACTTTAATGTTGCCCTCGATAGTCCTTACCGGAGAGATTTGATCCATCACAAAGTTGGTAAATAGTTGCTCAATGGGGTCTTCAATGTCGATGACCAAGGCCCCTGTGGTTTGGACCTCATCAACAAGTTCTTTCAAAAGAGTTGTGTAGGAATCATCAGCTCCCGTGCTAGGCTCTGTTCTCATCATCATGTCTCCCCATGTTGCCTGCTTGAGATTCTATTGTAATTTTGGGAGAGCACGTCACTTTGAGCATCAAATGAAGTCGAAAAAGTAATAAAAGAAAGTTAGAAGGTGAGATGTAACCGGGTGAGCAAAATCGAATACCGTCAACCTCCCCGGCAACGGCACCAAGAACTTGATCGCTCCCGGATATACACCCGGAAAACAATTGTAGTTTTACATCAAGCACACGACGTAGTGGCGAGCGGGTATCGAACACAGGAAGGACAAGTGATAGTATCCTACTTTGATCACCTAGCTATTGATGGAATAAGAATGGTTTTGATGATAGTGTCACAATCGTTCAAATAGCAAATAGAATTCAATATAATAAAGAGTCTAGGGATAGGAAATCCCCACTACGGACCGTTACTTATCATTGTGAATCATGAATCTAAATGTTGCAAAGCTTGAACGTAGGTGAACTAGTAGCAACTTAATGTAGAACCAAGCTCACGCTCTCGCGCTTTTGTCGGTCTATAGCAACCTAGATTTGGGCCCATCTCCTACAAACCCTAACCTAAGCCACTAGCATGAAGATCGACATCAACATCCAATCGCATCTCGAGCCCACTCTCGTGCAAACTCGAGCTACGATCTAGATTATGATAGTTCGTATTCGTCCAATCTCTTGCAAATGAATATTAGTATAGATTTATAATAAAAATCCTAGCTTTGGTCCAATCTCTTGCAAGGCAAATCTAGCGAATCTCAATTATAAACCTAAGTCGAATATCTAGGCATTTCCATCAATTGGGATCCAATCTCTTGTAAATCCCAATCGATGGAAATTCCTAGCTACCCGCAATAAATCAATCACAACCTAACCTTTTATCAATCCTAGCAACAATTCTATTCATTCATCACAATTCAAAGATCGGGTCCATAGGGTTCATCCACATGCCCTAGAACGACGAAACTACTCACAAATTATCATGGAAATCTCAGAAATAAAGCAATAGATCATAGCACAATTCATTGTAGAGAGAAAGCAATTCATAAAAATAAGAGTTTTTGGCAAGAAAGAAAAACCAAAATTCGCATCTATGATCTCCAGCTGAGATTTACAAAAGGAATAGCCGTCAAAAAATAAGACCAGTCTCTCCTAAAACTAGGGATAAAACTAGGTTTAAATACAAGCTAAAATCCTCCAAAAATTCCTGACAGAATTACCCATGCGCAGCCCAGAAAACCCAATTTGTGTAGCAGTCGGACTGCGTCACTCGGCCGAGTGACCCATGTCACTCGGCCGAGTGACAGACCCAATAAAAAACAGAGAGTTTGGAAAATTTGGGGGTCTGTCGCTCTGTCTGACTCGGCCGAGTAGGCTTCTTCACTCGGCCGAGTGAGCAATTTTGCTCGACCGAGTGGGTCTTCTCAGAATTTCCAGTAACTTGGCTACTTCTCGGGAGAAAAATCCCAGTGGCACTCGGGCGAGTGAGTTTCCTCACTCGGCCGAGTGAACTTTTTTGCTCGGCCGAGTGAACGTTGAAAATTGGCAGTGCGTATCTGTTTCACTCGGGCGAGTGCAGTTCTTCACTTGGCCGAGTGAACTAGCTGTTCGGTCGGTGAGCTGTATTTGGGCTCTTTTCTTCTCCTCCTTGCTTCCTCATCGATTCTATCGAATTTCGTCCTCTTCCACTCATCCTCTAGAGCTGCTAACTCCTTAAATAAGCTGTGGGCGATGCTTCGGTGTGCGTGAAAGTCCTTTGATCTCATTTTTGCTCCAGATCGCTCCATATCTCCTGAAATACGACAAAAACAAGAAATAGTGAAAAGCAACGCGATATTGTCGAATAATCACAGAAAATGCAATATGGGCGATCGAAATGACATGAATACAAGCAGGAAGAAAGTGTAAAATAAGGATCGATCACATGCGCACGAAAAACATACGATCGAAAAGCGACCGTGACATCATACCCACCTTAAGAATGATTCCGCCCTCGGAATCAACATCAACCATCGCTCTGAAATAAGTGCGGGAAGCACTCTCTTATATCATCCTTGCACTCCTAGGTGGACTCCCCAGGTGCACCATGATGCCACTGCACTCTAACCAAGTCGACGGTCTTACTCCTCAACTGCTTCTGCCGTCGATCCAGAATCTGATCATAGGTCAGATCCGGACGAACCGTGATCTCCGAGAAATCCACAGCATGCGATGGATCACTGACGTATCGACGTAACTGGGATACGTGAATTACGTCGTGAACCCCCTCTAGTGATGGCAGTAATGCCAAACTGTACGCCACAGCTCCAACTCTCTCCAAAACGTCAAAAGGCCCAATGTACCTCGGACTCAGCTTGCCTCTCTTTCCAAATCGAATGAGTCCTCGATTTGGAGAGATCTTGAGAAAGACATTATCTCCAGCCTGAAACTCCAACGGTCGCCGTTTAGCATCTGCCCAATGCTTGAAACAGTCCTGAGCGATCCTTAGCTTCTCCCTGATGTTCCTCACAACATCCACGACCTCCATGATAATCTCTGGCCCTAACAGCTCCCTGTCTCCAATGTCATTCCAGCTTAGTGGCAATTGACATTTCTTTCCATATAGTAAGGAAAATGGCGTCATGCCAATTCTTGCCTGGTAGCTGTTATTGTAAGCAAACTCCACATGATGAAGATAATCCTCCCAAGATCCCTTGAAGTCCAACATGCACGCTCTCAGCATGTCCTCCAAAATCTAAATCATTCTCTCGGACTGGCCATCCGTTTGCAGGTGGTACACGATACTAAAACTTAGACTAGTACCCAGACTCTTTTGCAGACTCTGCCAAAACTGAGATGTGAATCTCGTGTCTCTGTCCGACACGATACTCACGGGGACTCCGTGAAGTCACACGATCTCCTGCATGATTCACGTTACATCACTATCTAAACTAGGGAAAGGAAATAAAAACGGAGGGTAAAAGAATTTGCCTCAATATATCTCCTCGCTAGCGTCTCAGTGGACTGTCCCACTCGGAAAGGAATAAAGTACGCAGATTTGGTCAATCGGTCTACGATCACCCAAATCGCGTCATTCTGCTTCGGACTCCGAGGTAGTCCAGTCACGAAATCCATAGTGATGTGTTGCCACTTTCACTCTGGGATCGGAAGTGGTTGTAGCAACCCATTCGTAGCTGATGCTCCGCCTTAACATGTTGACATACCAAACAATTGGCAACGCTTTGTGCCACACTCCACTTCATACCATGCCACCAGTAGTTCAGGCGAAGGTCCTTGTACATCTTGGTTCCTCCAAGATGCACAGAATACGGCGAGCTATATGCCTCAACAAGCAGTGTGCCTCAACAAGCAACTCCTCTCTAATATCTCCAGTTGACACCCAAACTCTGGCTCCATACCTTAGCGAACCATCCTTATGAATCAGAAAGTCAGTCCGCAAACCGGCTCTACCTGCTCACTGATCCTCTTCAGCTTTGGATCTCCAGCCTGACCCGCCTTGATCTGATCTATGATCGTCGACTGTATCTGCATACACATCAATGACGAAACCTTTCTAGGAAGCACAATCTCTATACCAGACTCACAAAAATCCTGCTGCAACCTCCACTACTAAGTCAACATCATAACCGCTGAAAGTCTGCTCAGCGCATCCGGAACCACATTCACCTTGCCAAGATGGCACTGCAAGTCGATCTCATGATCTGCCATGAGCTCCAACCATCGAGCTGTCGCATGTTGAGCTCCTTCTGCGTAAAGATATATGAGAAAAATACTGGGGCGACCGTGTCGACGAGAGAAACAGAACTAAGAAGATTGGTTACGAGCTAGGGCGACGAAAAATGGAACTAAAGATAAAAGGGTCTAACGAAGAAAGTGAAAACCATGACACATCATCAAAAAACGTTAATTTGTGGGAGAACGACCCGTGAAATAACGTTCTCAAATAATTCCACAAATAAGTACTCTTCCAGAGGGTCACAACGGCATATCACATCATAGGGTTCAGTTACAAGAAGAGATCAAAATAAATACGCATACGAACAAAAGCACGTGCACTGAAAATGTACGATCGAAAAGCGACCATGACATAGGGTGAGAGACGGATGTAGAAACAACAAGTCTCTAACTAAGAAAATTAACCCAAGTAAACGCTGCCAAAAGCTTGTTCGAGCCCGCAAGTGCATAGTATCGAGGCTTTCTAATATAGAAAGATTGCAGATCCTATAGGGAGGCGATTGGTTAAGGTCTTGGTTTTTTGTTCAGAGTTGTATGATTTTGTCAGGTATGGGGGTATCCAAGAAATTTGTCACAGTAATCCTCTCACAAATAGTATCCATATATTGAAAACTAGGGCATTAGGAATCACTATTAGGATCGTTAGATGTCGATGCTAGGTTATAATTTCTAGGTTGGATTAGTTTTGTAGGGTGAAATTTTCGCATCTTCAATGTGGAATTCGTAGCCAACTATCATTGTACTACTCATCTAACGTATCTCGTACTTGGCCACACCATCGTGGATGGCCTTACATATGATATATGCATTACGACCGACAATTATTCTCAATCTACACTCACGCCACTATCGTGGGTTAGAGTTTTGATCCGTGATATGATGGCTCTGATTGATGCAACTATCGTAAATCATCAATTAGTGATATATGGCATTAGTGGAGACCCACAAAAGTACGTGCCACCATCATGGATCACGAACCCTAAGAGAATTCACTAACGACCCTAATCAAGCCTATAGAATAATACCTAGGGCAAGTGCCACTATCGTGGATCTAACCCCTAGATGAAAATGCTATAGACTTGGTTAGATCAACCACATCACATCCCTTATTCACCAAATCAACCTCAAAATCACAAATTTACATCTAAACCCTAAAATCCTAGGGCTTATTCATTAGCCTTAGTTAGAACTACTCAAGATTCATAGAAAGAATGATAAAAACAATGATATCAATTGAAAAACACATCGTCGCAACGATAAACATCAAAACAATAAGAGAGATATAAGAAAACAATACCAAACCAATGGAAGCACAGAGTCTTATTTAGAAATTTAAGATGAAACAAGGTTCCAAAGCAATAACAATACAAAGATCCAAACTTTGTCTTCAAAAGGAATAGCGACGGCTAATACAACTCCCAAAAATAAACAAAATTAAACTCGCATCAACTCTTCTCTACCCTAGGAATATAAAGTGCTTAAATACAAGTGGGTCAAACAAAAATCACGCAAAAGCCCAAACTCGGCCCAGGAAATTATTGGAGAGCCGCCCTACTCGACCAAGTGGCAATGCCACTCGATCCGAGTAGGGCATCACCACGTCGTCATCGCCTTGAATCTTTGGCTGGGTGTAGATGTTGCTCGGACTGAGTGGATGGCCACTCGGTTGAGCGGCAGGATTTGAGTAATGGCCTTAAAACGTCGTTGTGTCAAATATTCGACTCGACCGAGTCACCTTCGCACTCGGTTGAGTGGGCTTATACGCTCTATCGAGTGACAGTGGCTCGCAGAAGCCTTGAAATTGACGTTCTGTCGATAATTGGACTCGACCTAGTAGCTTTGCTACACAGTCTAGTGGCCTTCTAGCTTCTCTCAGCGGCTAAGTGTCGAACTCCTTCATCTTTTGCATCACCTACTCAACTGAGTAACTGACTCTACTCGGTCGAGCTCAGAACTCGAGTTTGACCTGGAATTTGTTGCTTTGCCATATGTTTCACTCGACCAAGTAGCTGAGCTACTCGGTCCAAGTGCACTGTCAAATGCTGAAGTATTGGGAGCTTGGATCTCTTGCTCTCTTCCTTCTTCCTCTCTCTTCTCCTCCTCAATTCATCTTCTCCATCAAGTCGAGCACCTTGTAGGCCGTGCCATTGATGCTCCTGATGTCTCAGATGTGGCAATGGTCCAATATATCTGCACATCGCTCCACAGTTCCTAAAAATCCACAAATCACTACGAGAATCAACTATATCGTGAAATACACGATAAAGTATAGAAAGTGAACTTTGGATGATCAAAATGAGATGAAAACATGCAGTAAAAATATAGAAAATATGGACACATTAACTTGAGAAAAAGAGCTTCCAATGTGATCTTGAGTGTTTATGATGAATTTTAACATTGACACGTCTAGGAAGTACTTCATTGTCTACTATTTATAGAAAACACACCAAGACTCACGCATTGACTACATATTATTTGGAGTATTGCTTTCATATCTATGTCACTTCTTGTTTGCATGAACTGTGTGTGAAATCTTCGGGTTGAATGAAATAAATGTCATTTGATATGAGTAGATTAGTATGCTTTTAGAAATTAAACTGAGTAGAAGACATTACCCTGCCAAAGTTGTTATGCACATACAAAGAGTAAACCGAGTGATATCATTTATTCTTACTCCACATAACTCGAAAATATTTCTATACATACAATCATTGGAAATTCTCCCCTAGAGTGATTCTTATTTTAGCATCTTTCCTAATTCACCAAAAAGCCACAAAGCTCCAAAATCCCAAAACCACAAAAAAAATTTGCAAAGAAATGAGTCTTGTGTATATATGGATTAGAAAAAAAAGGAAAAAAAAGGAAAACGAAAAACGAAAGGAAAAATAAAAAATACAAAAGAAAAAAGGAAAAAAATATGTATATAAATAAAGATATGCATATATACACAAGCTCCTATCTTGTAAATACCTTTTCTTTTCTTTTCTTTCACTTTTCTTTTCTGGAGCTACAATTTTTGGGAAAAGCCGTTTTCTTGATATTTGATGTCATTACACATATAGATAAGCTTGGGGGGAGAAAATCCAATGATGAGTGAGAGAGTGATTGCTTATATGTGCATGCTACCAAATCTAGGTAGATGACTTTGAGTATGACGACACCTATAAGTTGAAAACTGGATATGAAATTCACAAAACCATATCTTTCTATTCTTATTGTATGAATTGTTTGATGTTTCTTTTAGTCCAAGTAGAAGCATTCAATTGAAACGTGTGTTGCCTATGAGTATGTATACCATTTTCTATGCCTTAGACGATGCTTAACATTAAAACCATTTCATATTTCACAAAATTCACAATGTTCTCAGTTTTAATATCAAGTGTGCCAAATATGAAATGATGTTAAAATAATGATAATGTGTTTAAATTCTTTGTTGGTGCACTTTAGTGAGAGAAGTCAAGTTCTGAGTGGATGATCTAGCAATTTTCTTTCTTTGCTATCTTTTCTATTTTTAGCTTTCTTCATTTTTATTCGTCGGTTCGCTTTTTACTTATCTTCCTCGAAGACGAGTAAGAAGTAAACTTGGGGGATTTTGATATGCTCATATTTTACACTTTACTCTTGCAGATTTTCATGTCATATTGATTGCCCATATTGCATATTTGAAGCTTAAACGACGATTTCTGGATGAAGTTTACTATTTCTATGTTTTATTGGATTTTCAGGAAATATGAAACAGTCGGGAGCAAATTAGAGCTATAAGCATATGCACGCATGCCGGAGCATCAGTGGCAATGATACTGAGGAGTTTGTGGCGTTAGCAGAGAAGGAAAAGCAAGAGGAAGAGAGGAGAAAGAGAAAGAAATGAAGAAGAAGGAGAAACCAAGCATCAAGTTCATTTAATCGGCTCACTCGACCGAGTGGAGCAATCTACTCAACCAAGTGAAGCTGACACCAGCCCAGCCTAGCCACCAAAGCATATGAAAGTCACTCGATCGAGTGAGATGACTCACTCGATCGAGTGTGATAGTCGGCCAAATCCACCCTCTGCCAGAGCAGCTGACTTGGTCGAGTAGCACATTCACTCGACCGAGTGAATCAGTCACTCGACCGAGTGAAGAGAAGAATAGAGCACTGATTTTTGAAGCTTCTGCAGGAATTCCCACTCGACAGAGTGAGATTACAGCAGAATTTGGAAACAAAGTTATAACTCGAGTTTGGACATTTGGGTTTACTTTTTCTGAGATTTTTGGACTTATATAAATAGAAGATAAGGTAGACGTCGCTGAAGGGGAGGCGAGACAGCTAGGGACAAGAAAAAAGACTTATTTTTTATTTCTATTTTGCTATTGATTGGAGAAGCCTAGTTCTTAATTTTCTCTGGTTATTTTGAAGCTTTGGAGAACATCAGGTTGTCTAAACTTTTGATCTATTTGCTTTAATGAATATTTCTTGTTTGAATCTATTTGCAATAATGAATATTATTGTTTCCATGAATCTTATTGCTATGATCATGTTTATTAGTGAGTAGTCTATTTGCTCTAGGTCAAATGGATGAACCATATGGATCTAGGGTTTGATATGTGAAATCGATTGAAACCCTTGTTGTTAAACTTGTTTAGGGTTAGATTATAGTCGATTAATTTCAAGTGGCTAGGTATTTCTACTTAGATTTTGAGAGCTCGAGAAAGGATCTTGATCTATAGGAAGCTCTAGATATTTGATTTAGATCTATAATCTGGATATCCTAGATTTGGTGTATGAGAGTGACCAAAGCTAGCATCTTTATTATATTTCTATAGTTATATTCATCTGTATAGCGGTAAGATGGATACAGACCATCATAATCTAGATTCGAACTCACGTCACACGACAGTAGACTTGAGTGAGGATTGAATTATATTGTCGATCTTCATGCTAATAATTCAACTAGGCTTGAGCGAGAACGAAGCTTTAGCTTGAGTTATTTTAGACTTGTGCAGCACGAGAGCGTGCACCGATTAACAACATAGTTGCGAAAAATTTCACCCTAAACTAAGAGTTACTAATTAGGAGTTCATAGTCACATTAAAACTCGAAAATCTATAGTGGGTATTCTGTCACGGTCAGTTTTCGATCATACGCTTTTCGTGCATGTACTCTCGTTCGTACACGTATTCATTTTGGACCTTTCTTGTATCTAAACCCTATGATGTAATATGCCGTTGTGACCCTCTGGAAGAGTGTTAATTTGTGGAAATATTTTGGAATGTCATTTCACGGGTCGTTCCCCCACAAAATGACTTTGTTTGCAAAGGCGTCGTAATTCTCACTTTTGTCGTGAGACCTTTTTATTTTTAGTTTCGTTTCTTGTTGCCAAACTCGTGATCAATCTTCTTAATTTCACTTCTCTCGTCGACACGGTCGCCACGGTATTTTTCTCGTAATTATCGGGTACCGTTTGATCCACTTGTGCACTAATTTCATCATTAATCAACCTTAAGCCTAAGTTTTCACATGATATTTTCCATAAACTAGGCTCACCCTCTTTTCCCCGTAACTGCACCATGCCCTCTCACATTCTCTCCTCTAATCCTCTAACTACCCTAATCCCAATGTTGAATAGCAAGGGAATCAAATCCCTCATACATAACACACCCAAAAACAAATTGACTATTCTCACCTCTTTTCCAACTACTTCCTTAACTCCACTCTCTCCCAACCCCTTAGTTGTACCCCCAAAACATAACCCAAATAGCAACCCAAACATTTTTTTAAACCGTGAAAGCCCTAGGGCTCTTTGGCATCACGCAACACTTTTTCCCAGCGCCGCCATCTCCTTGCTATCTCCAACTTCATCTCTTCGACTTAGCCCTCTTCTCCCTGACGCTACCCCAGCCACCCCCCGCTGTCAACCACCTGTCCCTACCGTCTAGCCTCTCCGCTCTAACCTCCGGTGCACAACAGCACCGTCGGTGCCCGCTCGTCCATCTCCAGGCGCCCACAGCACCGCCCCACGCACAGCAGGCCCCTCCGACGTCCCCATGGCCTTCCTCCGGCCATTTTCCACCTGAGAGCACCTCCCCGGTCGCTGTCAAGAGTAGCAGCCACTGCTCTTCGCTGCAGCGGTGGCGTTTCGTGCGGTAGTTGTCGTAGGACCCCCAACAATGGCAGCGAAACCCCCCGACATCGTGCTGATTTCCGTCAACCCCTAGGCCTCCCTGTGACGTGTTTAACAGCGTCCCCCCTCACGCGTTCTTCATCCCCTAACTGATGTCCATTACGTGGCACCCCCGGTAGCCACGTGGGAGATCTCCTCTTCAACTCGGTTAGTATTGTTCCCTACTACATGTTAAGATCAGTTGCTTTTGTTGTTGGACAACGATAACGGACAGCTAACGGACCCAATAATAAGAAGATGGCATGCTAAGATAGTTGATAACTCGTACGCTTAACTTCCTAGCTTCAGCTAGTTTTTGTTGCTAGGACAATAACGCTACAACTTTTTTATAACTTGTTAGTTAACCTAGATAACGTGCTAGTGCCATTAATATAGATGTTAACTTGATAATCTATAGGGTTGATAACTCGTTTACACAACTCTAGTTAACATGTAGCCTAGGTTGCTTAATAATAATTATTGTGCACTTTCGTACTAGCAACTTGATGTAGTTAATGTGTTAGTTGTTAACGTTCATTAATATTGATGTGAACCCTGTCCTAGGAACGAGAACTTAATTAAAATCGGATCATTAGACGTTATAGAGTTGACTAATAATTCTAGTCCGTAGTTACGAACTTATTCGTGCACGTGTTTTATCACAGAGAGCCCGTTGTTTCGTACCGTTCGCGAAACCGGAATCCAACCCCTGACGTCGCTACCCGACGTCAGAGTAACTCTCACGTCGTGTTGAGGCAAGTCTCTCTCTCTCTCTCCATAGGAATCCCCACCTTGCCTGTTAATCAACTTAAAAATCATAGTCTCTGATCGCTTTTGTAACTCACTAATCAAGAATAATAAATTGGGACTGTAGGCTGGACTGCGATCTGAACACATAGGAAGACTCGGACTTTATTGACGGATCGCAACTTGATTGTTTCAGGCAAGTGAAACTTGCATAGTAATTTGTTAGGCCATGTTTTAGGCCAATTTGTACGATTGCATAAAAGAGACTAGGCGGTGAAATGATAGTCGCCTAGACGACCATATTTGATCTAGTTTGACAATGAAACTAGATCCGACACCCTACTTGATCTAGCTTGATAACGAAGCTAGATCTGACACCTTTACTATGCTATAATTTAATGCTGCATGTCACATTTACTTTCAAATTAACTGTACACACTCTTAATTGCTTATTGCCATGTCATCTCATGCATCTTGCCATGTCATTTCATGCATCTTATCATGAATGTCTAGCACACACTATTTTAAAAGGTAAGCTACGACGAGTAGGATCTTGACTCTTACATATTGATTGAGTCTAGGTGCACCCATATGCCATATTGAAAAACACTTCCTGGCTCGTGATCCAGAATATATACATGTGGAGGGGTAGGGTTAAGCGACCACTCAGCGTAGAAGTGTGCATGTACAGCCACTTCAGCTGTAAGGCGTAAACTCTGGGATTGGGGTAGGGTTAAGCGACCACTCAGTGTAGAAGTATGCCAGATCAGCAACTTCAGCTGTAAGGCGTAAACCCTGTGCACAATGTGAATGCATGTTTTCATCGTGATATCGTGTTTTGTAGCTTTTTGCTACAACGTGTCATGCAAATGTTTAACTTTCATGTTCATCTTAAACTGCTACATTCATGCTAATGTTTAAACTCCTGCATTCATGTCATGTCATCTCCATTATTGTAGAACTGCTAGTTGTACACTTTTACTCTTATGTTTCCTTGCACAAAAGTTCTCCGGTTTCTTTTGGGAGACTTTTGCTGACATGTGCCATTTTCTCTTTGGGTGTCACATGTCAGGTTTTGAGCCTGACTTAGTTGCAGAGGACGACAAGTTGCTGACGTTCAGTTCGAGGATTCCTGTCCTACCCTTAGTCTCAGCCGGTGACTCTCTTTTAGTTGTTGTTACCTTCTTAGTAGCTGTTGTTAGGTTATTAGGTGCGCATCACCATTACTTGTTGTAGTTTGGGCCATGCTTTAGGCCTATTGTTCAGACTTGTACTTTTTGTGACTGCTCTGTGAAGTTGGAATAATTTTCTGGATGTTGGTGGATGTTTTCTTTTATATCTGCTTTACTATTATCATTGTTGTTGTTTCGTCGGATGCAAAGGACCTGCTACTATTTGAAAATTTTTTTACAGATGCTTATCAGACTGCAGCTTCATAGCTCCACGTCTGAGCGGACATCCTCATGTCTCACCTTCCATATTATGGAAGCGGGGCGTGACCGGTTTTTTGGTGGCCCATGCAGGTCCTTTTTGCATCAGCAAAATATCAGAACAACAATAATGATAAACAACATCCAATTCAATATTTGGAACATCCAAATCATGATTAAGTCTAATCTGAACTTTTTCCTGCCGTAGATGGTAGGAAGACTTAGGTAGATGTCCAGGTTTGATAGTCAGGACCTTCGTCAAGATTAAGCTGTACTCGTCTTAGGTTGCCTTAGTAGTCTCTCGCACAGCCCTGACCATATTAGACTTCTAGAGCTTCTCTTTTAGCTGTTCGATTGAGTCCGACAATTTCGAGCCCAGCAGAACGTAATCTTGTTACTTTTAGGACCCTTCCCTGAGACCTCTATTACAGTCTAGTTCATTAGAAAGTCATAGTGTTAAGTTCCTCTTGATCTCCAGCTGACCCGATAATTAGAACCCCTGATTCTATCATTTACCTGATCATTACACTTCTGGGTTATCGACCGTAGAATCCCATCGTAGCTTTTCATGAATCGTATCCTAAGCGTATTCATCTCGCGATCATAATCTTTGCCCTCGATACACGTGATCGCTTCCTGCCGATTATCGTTAATCTTTCGAATCTTCTCCGTTGCCAATCTTGATTCTTCCAAAGTTATTTTCGATTTTCCTTACTAAAAGTTTTCGTTCAATTTAAATTTTGTTTTTAAACCCCCCTTCTTATATATTTAAATTACTTACTTTCGGTGGAGCTAAAATACTTTCTTAGATTTTGAAGTCGTCTTGGTCATAAATTTTTATTACAATCTCGAGACCATTTTCTAACCTATATCTACCGTATTTCAGCTTAAAAACCTTATTACCATTTTTGATAATTCAATATATCATTTCCTTCCATTTCTATACTACTAAGTTTATTATTAAATTTTTCACTTATCGAACTTACTTTTAGAATGTTTTCTAAGCTAAATAGAACTTCAATATATCTTTATATACAAGATCTATATTCATCGTGCTCATACTTTAGATTTTTTTTGGTATAAACCTATTTACATTTACAACACGATCGCTGCCTTATCCTACTCATTATTTCTTCGCCTAAAAAAAACTTTTTCCGTGTTTTCAAAGTTTCCAGTCTGCTCGCTATTCCTACATATTTTCATAAGAATAGATATATATAACATCATATTTTACACATGACTCTCTTTCGCCTAATTAATTATTTAGAGCAATATTTTTGTCTCACCCAACCAATTATCTCCTCATCCTCGCCTTATCTGAACTCGCTCTTTTCGATCTTGTTCGTTACGCTTTTGGTTTCGGTTTCCTTTCTATTGTTTAGATGCTAGTGCTTGTCATTGCCTGTGTCAACCTTAGTATAGTAGTGAGTCCATTGATTTTATTGTGATGTCGTTGTGGTGCATTTATAAGCAGAGTGTGTGGACCCGTGTGTGTGAACCCGGCGTATCACTCACGTATGAGTGTACTCCCCTGTAATATATTAATGTTTGCCTCTTGTGTGATATATACATACTCAGTGATATTCATGATGTATATGAAGTTGTATGGATGATATTAGTTATATATGTGTGGGTAGCTATAACACTTTAGGAATGTCTGTATATATATTGTAAATTGTATTTGAGTATATTCTAGTAGTGTATGTAGTTTGAAGATACTTGTGAATGCTTGATATGTATATGTAAATGTATATATGTATGTATATATGTATGTATGTGTGTGTGTGTGTGTGTGTGTATATATATATATATGTACTAGTCATACCCCGTGCCCGTAAGGCACGGTTCATTTATGATTTCCCCCCTTAAAATCTTGGATACCATAATTTTAAACAAACGGTAACAATTAAAACACAATAATTTTTATTTAGTTCCCCAAATAATTTAGTTAAACAAAATTTAATTCCCCTAAAGAATTTAGTTTCCCCAAAAATTTAGATCCCTAAAAGTTAGTTCACTCCAGATATAACTTGTGCCTTAAGGGCACGATTCATTTAAAAATGAAGTTGCATGGAACCCCTCTGTTATATATTTTCCATGGAGCCCAACTGTTCAACTAATTCTATGCATTCCACATTTCAAAAAAAAAAATGAAGTTGCATTGGTTCCATAGTAAATTGAATTAGGAACTAATTACATTTTTAAAGATGAAATTGCAAGAAGAAGTTGCAATATGAAATTCCATTATTGCTAGATAAAATGGAACCCATAAAAATTGCATTTTTTTAAAAAGTTGCAGTGCAATTGGTTCATAAGAATTGCATTGTTTTAAAGATGCAAGATGAAACAGATAACATGTGTCCATAAACACACTGCACTAATTCTATGCATTCCATGGCTAGAAAAAATTGCAGTGGGTTCATAAAAATTACAGATAATCAAAATCAATTGTTTACATATTGAGCACATAATTAAACAGAGAGCACATAATCAATAAGCAGAGGGTTCAAAAAAAATTGCATGATCGAGAATTCAACAAATGAGCAGAGGTTCACAAAATCATAATCAATGAGCACGTAAACAATGGGCTTCTTCATCTTCTTCTAGTGTTAAATAGAGGTTTTAAAAAAATGTTTGGGCCAGAATTTAAACAGATGGTTCAAAAAAAGTGGGTGACCTATTTTGCTCACAACCTGCTTCCTTCTCTTGACGCAAGCAAAAAAATGCACCATGATTAGCTTCCTTCTCTTATATGCGAGGGAAAAATGAGCAGTGAGCTACTTCCTCAACAAAGGAGAAAACATAGTGTTACTATTTTTGGCCTAAAAACATGATCCTTCATATTTAAACAATGGAATGCATTCCTAAAATTAAAAATTTGTTTTGTTTAGCTAAATGTACTCTAACCTTAACAATTTGCTTTGTTCAGAAAAAATGGAATGCCTTCCTAAAATCAAAAATTTACTAAAACCAATAATGGAAAGCCTTCCTAAAATTTGCTTTGTTCTAATTAAAATATCACATGCTATTGTATTTGATTTAGTCAGATAAGGAAATCATCCGAAAAATTAAAATCCCTTAACAAACTAAAAATTAAGCAAACCTATTGTATCAACAAAAAATCGACATTCTAGAAAAATCCCTCAACCTACTGAAGTTCCTAATGAATTAGCAAGACTAATAGTATACATAAAGCTGCTTAACACAAAAGAGATATAGAGAATATAACGTCACCAAGCCCAGTATTGACAAAAGCAAATGTTTTATAGATCGGTTTACTATTAGGTGTTTTAAGAATATACTATACACATTATACACTTATATGAGTTAAATACATGACATCACTTTCAGTACATGGAGACATATAACCATATCCCAATATATTGGATTTGGAAAATTTCCGTCTCTGTGTTGGAGCATGACACCCATGTTTGTGTCTACTAATCATAGCAAATATATATACAGTTTTTTGCGTCTTGTTTATCCTTGTACATAGGAACCAAAATGCTTCTCCACCATTTGTTAGACTTTTTTGTTTCACAACCATGTGTGAGCCAATTTCTTAGACCTTTTAATTTTTTGGAATAACATAGTTGTACATAATAATCCCTTATTACCTTAAAATTTCATACTTTAGTAACTATAATTATCAGATCCCAAACTTCTACCACCATTCATTTCTATCTAATATTTTGAAATGCTATAAGACTAATTTTCTGATATCGTCTATGATTTTCGCCATGGGTCGCTTTTGATGTTACTGTGCATTCTCATATGTGAGTTTTCTTAGTATGCCGTGAAAATAACTCTACCCTTTCTCAGCTTCTTCTTCTAATCGTCATCATATAATATATGAAAAGAGAAGGAAGCAAAATCCAGAAAAATCTCTTAGATCTCCAAAATATTTAAATGAAAATATGACTACCATGTTGAGAAAGATGATGTAAGAGGAAGTTAACTATGCTTAAAGTATCATTTTTATTACCCATTGCCACAAATCCCAACAGTTTAGGAATAAAATTGGCATATGGCATGTAACTGGTGTAAATCTAACCGGAGACAGAGAGCGGCATTACGTATCAAATGCATATATTGAGTATCCTCTGCAGTGAAGATGACCAGATGGTTCCAAATATTGTAGCAGCCTATGTGCTCCTAATACCACATGCATAAGGTAACACACATAAACACATGCATGTCTCAACAAATTAAACATGGGTTGATATTGGTTTGGTAAGTGAATTAGCATATATTTTTATGATATCCATTATAAGATGCTATACACACGCTCTTTGTTGTATGTTTGAGAAAAAAATATGCACACCATTGATTTTTTTCCTAAGAATAATACATTAAAAATCCAGAAAGAAAGCATCTGAAAGAGTAACCTAATGCTTATCTGGATTTCTGAAAGTGTAATTTTGAGGATGAAATCTGCTATTATTTGTCAGGACTGATCCCATGCGGGTAAATTTCACATAGAAGGCATTAAGTTGACTTTTTACATACATTAAATTTCTCATTTCATATTCCAATTTCAGGATACATTTAATAATATTTGTCCATATGTCTTGCATATTTAAAACTCTATGGATATGTCAAATGTGCATACAACATGTATTTATATTCAATGTAACATGCAATTTAAAAAATAGGAAAAGAAGTAAATTAAAACATAATAAAGAGTTCATATTCATTGTGCAACAAATTACACGAAAGAAGTAAATTAAACTATACCATGAGTGAATTCTAAAAAGTTTGGACTAAGCATCCGTATTCTCAAGACATACTCTAAAAATGTACTCTAAAATGTAGAGAATGCTTAGTGTTCAAGACATCCGAACTCTGTAAACACCAAACTCTGTAAACATACTCTACATTTTTAGAGCATCAAAATTGACAAAATTTGGATTAAGAATCCGAGTTCTCAAAAGTTATTTTAGTTATTTTTAGAGACATCCGAATTCTCAAAAGTTTTGACTAAGCATCCGAATTCTCAAGACATCCGAACTCTGTAAACACCAAACTCTGCAAACATACTCTACATTTTTAGAGCACTAAGCATCCGAACCTTTCTTCCTTTTTCTGGTAAAATTCCTTGCACTTGTAGCTCCTCAAGACATTAGAATTGTTCGTTATCGAGGGGTTTTCGAAAATATTTGAATTTTCCTATAATTTGATAACAATATCCTCTTGTTATGTCTGAAATCCTATGATTTGTAAAATGTTTAACATGATTGCAACATCTTATTATTGTAAAATATCCTCTTGTCCGGTCATAAATTTGATAACAACACTGTTTACAATGCAAGGATTGGCATAAATATCCTCTTGTCCTAGAATAAATTTTACATTGTCAGGAGTGAACTATTTACAGAGTTTGTAGTGACATAAATATGAGGTGATGCACAATATCCTCTTGTCCTTGCATTGCAGTGATGTTGTTCACCTTCCTTGCTTGCATTCCCTTTGCCATTAAACTTGCCAATATCAGAAATATGATCAGAGAACTGAATAAAATGATACTGCTTACAGAATTTTGGCACGTTGGGTGTATCAAAATTTTTGAAATCCAAACCCAGAGCCATAAAATAGCACACAATAATTAACTAAATTCTTATATCATGTGTACTCTAAAGATGCTTATTAGGCTACTACATCTACCATTAGGATCAGAACTCAATATGCACTGCAGCTCCCCCAATAAAACAATCAATACCAAAATTGCCAAAGAATCAATCATTTGTCATAAGCCTCAATAGCTTTTAGAAATGACAACAAAAAATAGGCAACAATTTCTATTTGGATGGAACAAATATTAAAAATAACTTGGAAGGGGATGATAGCCTACCTCAACTATGCCTATTTTGATGCAGAATCCTTATCAAAAAATCAATTTTTATACATAAAATTGCACTCTTACCTCCAAAACACAGGAAATAGGGCAGAACCCAAATCAAAGGAGAGACCTTGCTCAATATAATAGGGTATAATCCCGTAAGACCCAAAACAAAAGAGAGAACTTGCTCAATATACCCAATATCTGGATGATAAATTGATGGAATCTGTGGACGAAAAATGAAATACTACTCTGCTCATAATCTGGGATTCGGTCTCCAGTTTAATAACATCATGAACATCAGTTCATAATTACACATCTACTCTTCTCTGCGATATTAGCTGCAATAATGAAATACGTGAAATTAGGCAGCAAGTTTTGTTCCTTAATTACTAAAAGAGAAAACAGAAAAATATGTTATCCTATATAACATAGAATTCACGTCCACATAATTTGTTGGCAACCGCAAGATAAGCAAGTAATCTTAACACGGATCATTCACTTCCACATCATTTCAATAATTATAAATATAATTTTTTATACACAATAGTCAAGCTTTGAAAAAACAATGAATCGACAAAACAATGAATGAACAGAACAATGAATCAATAAAACAACAATGAATCAACAAAAACAAAACAACAAACATAAATAATGAGTTAGTAACCTTTTCCTCAATTTAGGCATATAAAAACAATGAGTAAATAGAAAAATCTCACAGTTACAGTTGTGCAAGTTGAGGGCTTTGAGGGTGGGAAAGCCGGCAGTGATGACAATGCAATCAGAGTAGGGTATGTTTACAGCGCATTTGAAACCTCCAAGCAGTTGAAATCTAAGAGTGATTGTCTGCACCCTGTAAATGTGATGATAGGCTTTTAAGTTTGTTAGGCATAAACCAAAATTGGATCTCATACCCTTGCAAAAAATGATAACTTCACAAACTTACATAACCAGGGGCCAACATATCTCTTTAAGATATAAAACGAAATTGGATCGCTTACTCTTGTAGAAAATTACAACTTCACAAACTTAAATAACATGGGGTATGTGAAGTTTACCAACATACCTCAGTAGGAAATACCAATTTCTTTTATCCAACTTCAGATACCCATATTTCCAATAGAATTCCACCATAAAAATTTCTCTAACGTAATGAAACATGTTTCAAAGAGATTGCCAACTTCAACAAATTTCACAGATACCCATGTTTCCAATAGAAGTTTTGAAAAATGAAGAACAAATTATCAAAGTTTGATCCAACTTGAAATATAAAAGAAAAAATAAAAAGAAACATAGGCACAACCCTTAAAATTGAATCTCATACCCCTGCATCTGCTATGGCATCATCTTAAAAATTCAGTTTTAGGTAAAAACTTAAAAAAAATAGAGATTCAAAAAAATAAACTGAAAGTTCTCTCAGATCCAAATAATCATCTTTTACCTATCATCAGACAGGAAAGGCAAAGATTCCTCCGTCCATTTTTGTAGGCTGCCGCTTGAAGGAGCTGCAACTTGAAGGAGGCAGCGATTCATGAAGCTTGAAGGAGCTCTGTGATTTTGTTCCGATACTGAAGCTTGAAGGAGCTCAGCTCAGGTTTAGATAGAGATTGATCTTGCAAACAAAAGCAAACAATGGAAAATCTGCAACCGATTAGTATTTTGAGCTTGTGGAGAGTCACCCCTTAGTATTTCGAGCTGTCCCTTGAAAACCCAGTGATTTGCCATCAAAGGATGTGAACAAACTCCTCTTTGCTCAAGTTCCTCATATGGAACAAATAAATTACAGTCAAACACAGAATCACTTCATATCAGTTTTTTTGGAATTGATTTGTTCTTCATAACAGTTTTTTGGAACTGATATTAATAACAGTTGATTCAAACAGTTGATTCAAACAAAAAATAAAAAACCTTGTTAGCTATGTTAGCTATGTTAGCTATATTAGCTATGTTAGGTTTTTGCAATGTTTTTGCAAGATTGAATCAACCTGATTTTTTTATTTTGCAAGGTTTTTGTCAAGCATTACAAAAACCTTGCAAAAACCTTGAATCAACCTGACATAAAAAAATTAGCTATGTTATGTAATGCTTGAATTTATTATGTCAAAAACCTTGCAAAATAAACATGTCAATGGACCTTACAATTTAGTTCCAAATCAGTTCCAAATCAGATTTGTGATTCAGGGTTATGAAGAACAAACCTTGAATCAACCTTGCAAAAACCTTGAAGGTTGTTCTTCATAACACAGAATCACTTCATATCAGTTATGAAGAGCAAACCTTGAATCAACCTTCCAAATCCCTTGACAGGTTTGTTCTTCATAACACAGAATCACTTCACACAGAATCACTTCATATCAGTTCCAAAAAAACTATAGTCAAACACAGAATCACTTCATATCAGTTTTTTTGGAATTGAGTTGTTCTTCATAATAGGTTTTTTGGAACTGATATTAAATAACATAGCTGATTTTGCAAGGTTTTTGACATAATAAAAACTTGCAAAATAAAAAAACCTTGTATAGCTAATTTTTGACAGAATAAATTCAACCTTGCAAAACCTTGCAAAACAAATAATAACACTTCATATCAGCTATTTTGGAACTGATTTTTTCTTCAAAAACCTTACAATTTTTTATTTTGCAAGGTTTTTTTATTTGTTCCAATAATTTGAATCAACCTGTCTAGGTTAGTTTTTTTATGTCAAGGTTTTTGCAAGGTTTTTTAATTTAGCTGATTTTTTTTCTTATGTCAAGCATTGCAAAAACATTGCAAAAACCTTGAATCAACCTGATTTTTTTATTTTGCAAAAACATGATTCAAACAGTCCCATAATTTAATTGTTTTAGCAAGGTTGTTAGCTATGTTAGGTTTTTGCAAGGTTGTTAGCTATGTCAACCTTGCAATTTATTTATTATGTCAACCTTGCAAAAACAAATAAATTACCCTCAGTTCTTGCAAGGTTGTTGATTCAAACAAATAAATTAGCTATGTCAGGTTTTTTTGGAACTGATTTGTTCTTCATAATAGTTTTTTTGGAAATGATTCCTTCTAATAAGAGTGCTATGTTATCCATGGTCTTTGTTATCCATGGTCTTTGGGATCAAATATGGTTCTTTTTGAGTAAACAGTGAAAATAAAATAACATCTCACCTTGAGAAGAAGAGTTCGAAAGTGCGACTTTACCCAGCCTACCCAATCTGTCAATCCATCACCATCAGGTGTGGCACGCAGAATCTTAAGAAAGCAAATGTACGCTCTTGTGTATTTGAAAGGTTCAAAAGACAACTCCATTCAAAATGAAAACTCCCAATATCCTGCAATGAAAAACACCAAGACAGCTATTAGTGATGCACCGTGCCAATGCTAAATAATTCTCACACACCTTGAAAGCAACTCTATGTTTCCTAAACTTCCAATCTTTAGTTGGAGTCTGAAGACAGAAAAAGTACTCCTAGACCCTAGTTAACTATTGCTAATCAATGTCATCATTAGCAAGTGTGTAACGAAAAATCCAAAACATCTGAATATGCTCCACATTCTCTTACTTTCAGCACTACCAGGTTTTTTTCGTTACAAATCTATAAGATACTATCTTAACTTGTACATGGTTCTTAAAAATCCATTAAAGAGGCCAACCTTTTTAAATATAGAAGTCTGATTTTAAACATTGATTTGTTATTTAAATACATGAAGTGTTTGTTATTTGATACATTACATCAAACACCTGATAAACATACATAAAAAGGACAGCTTAAAAATTATCAAATTTCAGATCACAATAAAAATTCACATAGCAGATGATGAAAACAATATCTGATGATCCAAATTGTTATCCATGGTCTTTGTGAACTGAAACAGATGATGATGCGAGTATTGTGATGATAACTAAATTGTTATTCGTGGTTATTGTGATCACAAAAATAGATGAGGAAAATAATACCTGATGATGAAAATGGTATCATCTTTTTAATATTGACAGATATGAACAATCGAAGAATAATACCTGGAATTCACATAACAGGTATTATTTCCATCCAAATTGTTTTCATCAAACCTGGTTCACAATAAGAATTTGATATCCCAATTCGCAGATGATGAAAACAAAACCGCCAAATTGGGAACCAATTTTCTGCAAAATGAGAATAAGAAAAAAATGAAGTAATTCCATGTCAAGATTAGTTCTTGAAAAAGAAATTCAAAGATGAAAAAAGAAAGGAAATAACCTTTTCTTTAATGGCAGATCCAACACTCCGGCTTCAGTTTGTTTCCCTCATAAACAGAATATATATTTCCATCCTTCATAAACATAAATACATAAATGCTACTACTAATTGATAACATATGTACTAAAGATTCTATACATAGTTTTTGACAAAAAAATAAAGAATACCATATCTCTTCCAATGAGCTCTTGGATCTTGAACATGATTTGTTGCCGAGAGGTGACTGGAGTGTTCTTCCACTGGGAAAATGCTTTCTTTGTTGAGCTAACAGCTGCTTTGAACTCTTCAACAAAACCCTTGAAACTACTTCTTGTGTTCCCTATAATTTAAATATATATACAAGCTATTAGTTTAATAGAGCAACAAATCTTAAAAGATCTATATCCCTAAAATCAACCAAACTGAATCGAGGCTTCCTCTCATGTTCTGGGAGATATCGCTGCTATATACACATGCACCTGATCATTGAAATCACACAACTTTTAACAAACAGTGAGAAAATCAAAACTCCATAATCATAGACAAATCACACATCTTTAAACTTGCATTCTTAATCACTGAATCAAAGAAGCATGCCCTCTTTCAAAAATCACCAATCAGTAGGAATAATCCAAATCAATTGAGCTTCACATGTTGCCAATAATTCTGAAATTCTCCCGATGGAGACTTGTGCAAAAAACTATCTTGTGAACTCCTTCCAGTTGGAGCCGATTGCTGCGCTGGCAACATGTCAAGCCCCATCAACTTAGCAACAACATTGGATGGCTTCTGCTTAGAATGTGGTTCTCGGGACATCTCCTGTGCTATAATCATCTTCATTGGGGGTCCTGTTGATTTTTTTGCACGAATGCTTTCTCCCAATAACCTGTAGATAACTCTTCGTAAGATTGTATGACCTTGTTTCTTAATCAATATGTGTATTTTAAAATATCATTGACATAAACATTATAGATTGCTTATTATCTTGTCCTCCATTGACATAAACATTATATGCCGGTTTGTATGAATTAGGGATACTGCGGAACAAACAATTTACATATCATCAATAGCTTGAAAACGGCTTAGCAATTACATAAGACCAATTTCAATGATCAACCAAACCCATTGAGCAACACTGTTCATGAAATGAAACAAAAGAACCATATTTGACAAAAATATGAAGAAATAAATCCAACATAACAGGACCAAGATCATCAAAACTAACCAAGATCATCAAAAGTACCCTACCCAAAACTAACGAAGAAGCATAACCTCTTTCAAAGATCAAAATCATCACTAATGAATCAAGGTCCACAATCAGTTCAGATTCCAAAATTAAACAATATCATAAAGCAAAACCCCACCTTGAGCGACATCAACTCCTTCTGGAGACTGCAAATAGCGTCAAAATCAGGATAAATACCTGTGATGAGGTTGCTGTACCTCTTGCCGGTTGATGAAGAAGGTGGTTTCTTTTTAGATGAAGAAGGAAAGGGGCTCCAGCACGGATTTGATGGCACCACACTCCTCAGCATTGATGGGGGTTCACCGGCGACAGGACCGTAGGTCAGGTCGCGATCGCGCTTGACGGTGGCAGCGGATCTGAGGGTGGCCGTATGTCAGATCTGTAGGAAGATATGTGCCCATAAGGCAATTTATCTTGATTATACGTCTTGTTCATACCGTATATGGTACGTATTATTCTAAGTATAAATCATTTGTATTAATATACTTAGATAATATCCATAGACTTAGAGTTAGGTCCTTACACATCTAGATGAGATCTCGATTATGAGTAAGTAAGAGACCGAATAGAAACGTAAGTCTAAAACGGTTCGTGATCGTAGATGTGTCGAGAACTGGATATCGACACATCGGATAGATCACTGTGTCTTCGTCTTACCTTCGGGTAATGATGATCTCATAGTCATTCGACTTGCTGAAGTCGGAGACGAGACACAGGTGCTCATTAGAGAATGAGTTCACTGAACGACCAAGTTAGAGTTATTAAATGGTTAACTTTAATGATCTGTCTTTAATAACTCTAGGGTGATGATAGGTTAGTTGATCCTTAAGACCTGAAGTCATCTGTATAAACCTGTGAACGGACGGTGTAGCTTAGACCCATGATCTAGCTTCGAGGACCAGTCCTGAAGAAAGATCTTAGGTTGGGTTGCACCAGAAGCTCTCTAGGTAAGTAAGTGACTAAGATGGGATTCGTCACTTCCATTAAAGGGAAGTTAGTGTTATAGGCTCAGTACGGTCTCTATGTTAATCCTCGGCCGGGGTACGTTGCAAGTTGTACAACGTGTATACAATAAAGACCGCCGTATACTGACCAATGTTGTCTAATAGGGTTGACAGTAAACCATACCCTAGGCCAACAATAACACAGTCTTGACGAAGGGATTTTAGCTAACGGAATTCATCACTGACACGGCCAATGCAAACCCTATGACACTTTTGTCAAAGGGTCGATCACGTTATGATGACTCTGAAACAGGGACGACAGCTACTGCTCGTAGTGACCATCGTCTAGGGGTTTCGAGCCCCAACCTGTAGTAAGGTCAGGCTGTAGGGTCTCACACCGAGTAGTGCTCGTGTCTTAGTAATAGGAATATAGAATAGAGAGAAATGTCATTTGATGATATTCACAAGTTAAGTTGTGAAAGTTAGTCGCATTAGCAATAGGGACACAACGTTGCATTAGATGCTAACTTTGACTAAAAGTCTTGTAAATTAGTTACAACGGATTTAGTAGGAACAAACTTGTTGGAAAGGGTTACCTGGATGACGGGATCGTCCCGGTCTAAACACAGGTTCAAACCGCGTCCAAATCGGAGCTCAAACGAGCCCAGAAACGCAGAAAGAGTCCAAGGGGAAGTGGGTTAGACCCACTGGGCCAAAAGGCCCATGTGCAAAGGCAAACGGGCGTGACCCGCTGCAGCAGCGGGCATGGCCCGCTGTGTGCAGCGGGCGGGCACCCGCTGCACAGCGGGCGTGGCCCGCTGCACAGCGGGCCAGCGCCCGCTGCAAGCGGGCCCGCGCCCGCTGCTTGCAGCGGGCGCCCGCCCGCTGCAGCAGCGGGCGGGCGGCCCGCCCTTGCCCCCCTTAGGCGGGCGCGCCCGCTAAGTCTAGCGGGCGCGCCCGCAACTTAAGTCAAATTAGGGTTTTTGTAAACCCTAATGACGGCTACGAATTTTGTGTAAATTGCTAAACTTTGAGCAATTGTTTGAAGGGTCAAACGAAGTCGAAATTCGTCACCGTCAGTTCCTACGCGTTCACCATTCCAAGCTTTTCTGATTGATAGCTTGTTTGGTGTCTGAAGTTTAGTATGTGAGGAGAATTAATTAGTTAAAGTTTGACTTTGTGAAAGGCTAACTTTAAAGTTGAAATTAAGCCAAATGGCTTAATTGAATTTTCTCTTCATGGGAATTGTCCCACATTGCCCGCAACGAGAAGTTGAGTGCTCACTCCCTATATAAATAGGGGTGCACTCTCCTCGTTGAAACACACACAAGTCAACGATCGGGTAGCTCCAAATTATTGAGCAAGCTCGGTCCGCGACTAAATCTCTCTCTCTACTTTCCTATTCTCTGGAGTAGTCCTAGCACGACTACGAAAGGGGTTTGGATCCGATCCGGACGTCTAAGACGCGGGTTTCTTCTCAAGTGAAACTTTCTACCGCGTGTGATCGGCTCGGAGGCGAAAGCGGCTCGGGCGGATCGGTGCGAGGGTGCGAGGCGGCTCAGGGAGATCGGGTCAACGCGGCTCGGCTACGAGGAGCTTCTCAAGACGGTGCGGTACATCTTGCCTGCTCCAGGGCCAAGATTCCGGGTATGTGGTTAAGCGTTTTAGCGTAATTTTAATTAGTCGCTTAGTGTAGATCCTTCTTGGAGTGGTCAGACCCACTCCAAGTCGGCATAGATCGGGCTGGGTTCTGGCTCCCCAGAGCCTAGCTAAATAGTTTAGCTAGTGTAGAAATTTTGATTTCTGGTTTTCCGCTGCGCCTATGTGCCTCCGTGGTCCGTCCGACTTAGGACGGATACGGATCCGAGCTCTGGGGGTCCGCAAAAACCCCAACAGTGGTATCAGAGCCACGGTTATGCTATAGATCTACTATAGCGCCTTTTTTTTAAATAGTTAAAAATGCTTAGCTTTAATACGCAAAACTTTTTTATGTTAAATTAGTTTTGAAAATAATTTTGTGTTTCAAAAATTAATTTTGCAACACGGAAATTTATTTTAATTTTGGAGCATATTATTTTTATGCGATAAATCTAAAAGTAGTCTCCTTTGTTTTAAATACTTTATAAAATTTTTTATGAAACATTAAAATTTTTAAAAGAGTATTTAATGTTTATGTAATCTTTAGAAAAATTTTATTTTTGAAATTTAAGAATTTTTCTTTAGTTACATAAAGTTAGAAATCTTTAAAAACTTTATTTGAAAGCTTCTAAGTGATTTCTAAAATTTTTAAAAGAGTTCTAAAATTATTTTAAATATATGTAAGTATAGAAATGATTTTATTTCATGAGATGAAGCATAAATTATTTTATTTTTGTTACATATAGGTTTCTAAAATTATTTTGTGACATTTTAATTTTAGAAGTAAGGTTAATATTTTTTAAGGCCTAGGTTTAAAATTATTAGATAATTTTGAACGACCTAGTTTTATGCGATAAAATTTTTGGGAGACTTTAAAAATTTTAATCTTTAATTTTAAAGTGTTAAAATTTAGATTTGCATGTTTGTATTATATAGATAATTTTTAAACTTGCAAATACATTTTATATGTCACTAAAAATGAAACTTTCTTTTATGTGGATAAAGTTAGTTGCTTCATTTCATGTTGAATAATGTATTCACAAACCTTGTTAGGTTAGCCATTAAAACATGATAGTGACATGTTATGTTTGATAAAACAAAACAACATTGAACCTAATACCTGATTAGGGTAGTCCCCTTGTTTGTAAATCATTTCATTAAATCGTTTAATTAATGATTTTCATAAAAGACAAAATGTTGAATTGTTTTATAACTCCTAATTAGATTGGGGTAGTAAGTTGAACGTAGAACCTTATAGTTGATAAGGACTTAATAAAAGATGTTCAACCAATCTGAAAAATTTTGAATTTTAGGATCCACTAGTTGATAAGGATTAACTAGTTGTTTTTATTAAAAGCCATTTAGTTGTTTGGAAAACATAAGATTGATGACAACTCCTTCAATGGATCATGATGTCGGTCAATGTGCTTGGCTAAAGTTTTTGGACCAACCTAGCTAGACTGGGTAACAAGTGGTCCTGGCTTAGTCAATTACCTGGCCGCGTCCGCTGGACCGCAAGGAGTCGATTCATGACTATGTAAGTCCATCGACTATACCTAAGTCAATACGATAATAATCTTGTTCAAGATAAATCGTAGCCCTCCTTGTTTTAGGAATTGGCAACTGTAAGAAACATGTTCCGGTTGTTGAGCTACACTCAAGCTGTGACATGTCAATCTTATAGAAACCGATTTCTTGATTGACATCTTAACCTGACTAAAACCGTTGTCTCATCCCTCGAGCTTCGGCGTAAGTCTAACCAAGAATGTAGTCCAAGACCTGACCCAAACCGGCGCGTCGTGCATACACCGAGCAAAGGGGCAAGTCAGGCTAGACACGAAAACAAGGGTCCGACTAGGCTAGCCATTGTGATCCGGTTGAGCACACTCATGATCACAAATGACTAGGGGTAAAAATCGATAGGGAATCATAGTAAATATGATTGACGACGAGTTCGTCTACCGACTGCAGAGTCGGACAACTTGTTGAGATACACTCAAGGTTGTCAGACTCAGGGTAGTCGGATCCCTCTCTCACAAATATTATTTTATAATAAAATTGTTTATTATTATGGCTTTAAATAAATTTAGTGGGAGAATATAGTTTTATTAAAACCATTAAAACTATACTACGAACATTTACTAACTATAGTATCTATAAAATACAGAATGGATTCGGGACTTAGATACATGGTTGAGAAGAACGTGCTGGATGGAACGAACTACAAAGACTGGCTTAGGAACATCAAGTTGGTCCTTTCCCTAGCCGGAATAGGATACGTACTGTTCGAGGACGCTCCAGATAAGCCGGATGAAGATTCGACCCACGAGGAAAAGGAAGCCTACAAATTGTACCAGAGGGATGCAGAGAAGGCCAGGTGCCTTACTCTGGCTTCGATGACCAATGAGTTGCAGAGGAAGCATGAACATATGGATGTTCAAAGCATGCTCCTCAACGCACAAGAGTTGTATGGCAAGCGATCAAGAGCTGCCAAGTTCGAGGCCACTAGCAACCTCTGGGGCACCAAGATGGGGACGGAACCCGTACAAGATCATGTTATCAAGATGATCGGGTACGTGGAGGACGCCGCCCAGTTAGGATTTGTCCTGGACAATGAGATGTCCACGGACATTATCCTAAAGTCTTTGACTCTCGATTTCAAGCCTTTTATAACTGGCTTTATAATGAACAGCCTTGAGACGGATCTTCCGGGTCTCCTCAATATGCTCCGGCAGTTTGAGGAGATTCATAAGAAGCCGGCTGCACTGGTTGTTGGCTCTGCTACTTCCGACCAGCCGAAAGGCAAAGGAAAGAAGAGGCAGGTCCCACAACCTGCGAAGGCTAAGAATGGGAAGAAGAAGAACAAAGGGGCCCCGTCAAAATCTGAGTGCTTCCATTGCCACAAGATTGGCCACTGGAAGAGGAACTGCAAGATCTATCTTGCAGAGAAGAAGAAGGGGCATACTGATGCCCCCACCTCAGGTACAAATTAAAATTCAATTAAATGCAATTATTTCCATTCATAAAGTATGAGATACTTATAGACATCTGTGTACTGTATACAGGTGGCTGATAAGAACTGGAGATTGGAGAAGTACGGAGATCGGTCGGCAATTAAAGCAACAGTTGCTGCTGGGACCGCTCAAAGACTTCTGGAGACGCTGATCGTGATGGAGATGATATTTTTCTTATTTGAATAAAATGTATCATCTTTAAGGATCGAAAACAATGAATGAGTGCTTTGCACTCAAGGTTTATTTTTGATAAACAAATTAAGGTTCCTTTTATGAACCCGTTGTTTTGGAATGGATGTCTCGTTTGTTGAAATTGAAATTGAATTGGCTCAAATTCTGTGGATGTGGCTTTTCTGTGATGGTTGCGTATATTTTCGAATAATGGTGTATTGCTTCGATAATATTGATTTTGGAGCTGACTAAATGCTAGAAGTCAATCAGTAGTTAAGTATAGGTTCCAGGGGACGTATAAATTGTGTGCGATCACAATAATACGCACATCAAGATTAATTCTTGATCATCTGCATTTAGTTATTAAAAGAGTTAATACTAAATGTGGTTAAAGGAATTTGTACAGTGTAGAACGTTTTGATTGAACGAGTCAATGTCAAGATTCCTTAAAATGATCTTGACTTGACTCATTCGTCAAACCGAATCTGACACTTGTACATTCCATCTAAGGCACTTACCAAATGGTTATTTTTGCTCATAAATCTAAATATGATTTAGATATTATGTTGAAGAAATTTGACCAGGTAATTCTTAAAGTCAGTGGGAGCGTATTAATATACTTAGTTCCGTTTTTCGGACTAAGTAAAAAGGATTTTTTCACTTTAATGAATCTTCTATATAAATCATTAAGTCAAAATTGTTTTGATTTAATAGTATATATAGAGACTTAGTGTGTCAAATATGTAATTGACATATTGACACAATAAAGTGAAGTGAGCTAGAACTGACTTACGGAAATGTTAGACCCCACATCTAAATCGTATAAGCCAACTGTTAGCTATACAAAGTTAGGAAAATTGATCCAAATCATTTTTCCAAAGGATCAACCTGTGTGATCAAGAGATGTAATTTCAATCCATTAAAATTCGTTGTAGATACTTATTAGTAGAACCACTCTTAGGTTTTGCCATATCAAATGTCAAAGTGACTGATATGCTATAACGACATGAGATACCGAGATAAATAGCCTAAGTGCAAGTGGGAGATGTAGGAAGATATGTGCCCATAAGGCAATTTATCTTGATTATACGTCTTGTTCATACCGTATATGGTACGTATTATTCTAAGTATAAATCATTTGTATTAATATACTTAGATAATATCCATAGACTTAGAGTTAGGTCCTTACACATCTAGATGAGATCTCGATTATGAGTAAGTAAGAGACCGAATAGAAACGTAAGTCTAAAACGGTTCGTGATCGTAGATGTGTCGAGAACTGGATATCGACACATCGGATAGATCACTGTGTCTTCGTCTTACCTTCGGGTAATGATGATCTCATAGTCATTCGACTTGCTGAAGTCGGAGACGAGACACAGGTGCTCATTAGAGAATGAGTTCACTGAACGACCAAGTTAGAGTTATTAAATGGTTAACTTTAATGATCTGTCTTTAATAACTCTAGGGTGATGATAGGTTAGTTGATCCTTAAGACCTGAAGTCATCTGTATAAACCTGTGAACGGACGGTGTAGCTTAGACCCATGATCTAGCTTCGAGGACCAGTCCTGAAGAAAGATCTTAGGTTGGGTTGCACCAGAAGCTCTCTAGGTAAGTAAGTGACTAAGATGGGATTCGTCACTTCCATTAAAGGGAAGTTAGTGTTATAGGCTCAGTACGGTCTCTATGTTAATCCTCGGCCGGGGTACGTTGCAAGTTGTACAACGTGTATACAATAAAGACCACCGTATACTGACCAATGTTGTCTAATAGGGTTGACAGTAAACCATACCCTAGGCCAACAATAACACAGTCTTGACGAAGGGATTTTAGCTAACGGAATTCATCACTGACACGGCCAATGCAAACCCTATGACACTTTTGTCAAAGGGTCGATCACGTTATGATGACTCTGAAACAGGGACGACATCTACTGCTCGTAGTGACCGTCGTCTAGGGGTTTCGAGCCCCAACCTGTAGTAAGGTCAGGCTGTAGGGTCTCACACCGAGTAGTGCTCGTGTCTTAGTAATAGGAATATAGAATAGAGAGAAATGTCATTTGATGATATTCATAAGTTAAGTTGTGAAAGTTAGTCGCATTAGCAATAGGGACACAACATTGCATTAGATGCTAACTTTGACTAAACGTGTTGTAAATTAGTTACAACGGATTTAGTAGGAACAAACTTATTGGAAAGGGTTACCTGGATGACGGGATCGTCCCGGTCTAAACACAGGTTCAAACCGCGTCCAAATCGGAGCTCAAACGAGCCCAGAAACGCAGAAAGAGTCTAAGGGGAAGTGGGTTAGACCCACTGGGCCAAAAGGCCCATGTGCAAAGGCAAACGGGCGTGACCCGCTACAGCAGCGGGCATGGCCCGCTGTGTGCAGCGGGCGGGCACCCGCTGCACAGCGGGCGTGGCCCGCTGCACAGCGGGCCAGCGCCCGCTGATGCAGCGGGCACGGCCCGCTGTACGCAGCGGGCCAGCGCCCGCTGCAAGCGGGCGCGGACCGTTGCTTGCAGCGGGCCAGCGCCCGCTGCTTGCAGCGGGCGCCCGCCCGCTGCAGCAGCGGGCGGGCGGCCCGCCCTTACCCCCCTTGGGCGGGCGCGCCCGCTAAGCCTAGCGGGCGCGCCCGCAACTTAAGTCAAATTAGGGTTTTTGTAAACCCTAATGACGGCTACGAATTTTGTGTAAATTGTTAAACTTTGAGCAATTGTTTGAAGGGTCAAACGAAGTCGAAATTCGTCACCGTCAGTTCCTACGCGTTCACCATTCCAAGCTTTTCTGATTGATAGCTTGTTTGGTGTCTGAAGTTTAGTATGTGAGGAGAATTAATTAGTTAAACTTTGACTTTGTGAAAGGCTAACTTTAAAGTTGAAATTAAGCCAAATGGCTTAATTGAATTTTCTCTTCATGGGAATTGTCCCACATTGCCCGCAACGAGAAGTTGAGTGCTCACTCCCTATATAAATAGGGGTGCACTCTCCTCGTTGAAACACACACAAGTCAACGATCGGGTAGCTCCAAATTATTGAGCAAGCTCGGTCCGCGACTAAATCTCTCTCTCTACTTTCCTATTCTCTGGAGTAGTCCTAGCACGACTACGAAAGGGGTTTGGATCCGATCCAGACGTCTAAGACGCGGGTTTCTTCTCAAGTGAAACTTTCTACCGCGTGTGATCGGCTCGGAGGCGAAAGCGGCTCGGGCGGATCGGTGCGAGGGTGCGAGGTGGCTCAGGGAGATCGGGTCAACGCGGCTCGGCTACGAGGAGCTTCTCAAGACGGTGCGGTACATCTTGCCTGCTCCAGGGCCAAGATTCCGGGTATGTGGTTAAGCGTTTTAGCGTAATTTTAATTAGTCGCTTAGTGTAGATCCTTCTTGGAGTGGTCAGACCCACTCCAAGTCGGCATAGATCGGGCTGGGTTCTGGCTACCCAGAGCCTAGCTAAATAGTTTAGCTAGTGTAGAAATTTTGATTTCTGGTTTTCCGCTGCGCCTATGTGCCTCCGTGGTCCGTCCGACTTAGGACGGATACGGATCCGAGCTCTGGGGGTCCGCAAAAACCCCAACAAGATCATGCCCGGCTCTGATGCAGGCTGATGGGTTGTGAAGGGGCGAGGGGGATGGGGAGGGCGCATCGCAGGGAAGAGTGAGGGGGTTAGGGTAAGGGAGAAAGATGGCGTTGGGGAGAGGGAGAAAGAGAACGGGAGAGGAAGACCTATCTGTGTTTTAATTCCCCAAATTTTCATTTCCCCCCACCAATTTCACCCTAAAATACAAACTTCCCCCCAATTTCAAATTCAAAACCATCCCAATTTCAAATTTCAAATACATAATATCTTATCGTAGTCATCACCCTCTTATCCAATTTCTTTTATCCAATTTCTCTTATCGAAAAACTCATGATAACATCACTCATTTATATACCCCAAATACAATTCAACCCCTTATCCAATTTCTATTATCCAAAAACTCTTATCCAATAACCCATGATAACATCCATATTTTATTTTATACTAGTATATACCTGTTACGCCTATTTGACCGAGACCCATAAAGCACGAGCCCAAGAGCCCACCTGCATCCCGAAAGCCCATTCGACAAAGGCCCTACAAGGGACCTTCTCGAAACGTCGATCCGACCCGGCCCCCATAACCCGTTGGTCGTTCGCCCACTCCTGCGAAAACCGCTCCCACGGACACGCGACCACTAAATGGCGATAATGGGGAGGTGCTGGCATGGCGGAGAGGGCGGCGGCGGGGGGGGACGGATGGGGCACGATCGATGGCGGGCGTGGGACGTGGGCCAGAGCCAATCACGCTGGGAGCTCTACAAAAGGGTCAGGAGGACGACGAAGAAAGGGACCGCATCTCAGGTAACAAAACCTAAGGTACTCCATCAACGACCTCGTTCCCCCAATTCATCTCCTTCCTCCCCCGCTCGCGCCGAGAGACGCCGTCACGATCTCCTCACGAGTCGGACCGTCTCCGCCGGGCCTCCTTTCTCAGATCTCTATCTGACTTAGGCATCGGAGGGGATTTGGCCGGAACCAAGGTCCGGCCCCCTGACGAGCGTTCTCGTCTGCGCAGGTGAACAACAGACCAACGGGCCGAGGCTACCCCTCGCCCCTCTCCGGCCGCTCTATCAACCGGACGGTGAGGCATCCCCTCACCCTCAGCCTTCCTTGGCCGAGCACGCCTTACCGAGGCCGAGCGTCCTAATCGGGTTCGGGACTCTCCCTCGCCACCCGTCGGCCGTGCGTCTACCTGGGCGACTGAGGCTTCCCCTCGTCCCCCTTCCAGCCGAGGCCGAGCACGACTGTCCGAGGCCAAGCGTCTCAACCTGGGCCGAGGCTTCCCCTCGCCCCTTCTGCACCAATTCGAAGCCCCCGAGGGACCCAAAGCGGGCCCCTTGACCACGTTGACCGGGTTCTCCACGGTCAACGCTTTGTAGTGAGAAAACACTCTGAAACATCTGGCGCCGTTTGTGGGAACGAGAAACCGTCCCACGAAAAAGCAAACCACACCAACAATGGCACGAGCCAGCAATGGGAGGAAGCGCATGCCCCCCATCCCGGAGGAGGGGAATGGCACAACAAACGACAATCCCGAGGACACGCCCGTCGGCGGCCACCCCACCCTCTCCACGGAAGAAACCGGCGGCTCTGAACTGGCCACGCAGGGACAGCTCCGCGCCCTAGCTCAGGAGACCAACGCGAGCCTCCAGACGTTGGTCGCAACGGTGCAGCAGCTCGTCGGCCCTGCGCCACCCAACGGAGGCACGTTGGACGACAACCATCGATGGGCGGGGGGTCCCCCACACTTGCGGTCCGCCGTGGTCGACGACCATGGGACCCGGAAACCGAACATGGAGCGTCGGTTCACGCTGTCCGGCTCACGTCAGGCGAGGTCACGCGCCTCCTCACCCAATCGTGAAAGGAGCCGAAGAGAGACCGAAGGGACGGACGGTGAATCAAGGACGGCCTCGTCTCATCGATCGCGGTCGTCCCGCCGCAGGAGAAGCGAACGACACCACTCGAGAGACCGATCGCGGCGGAGCAGGAGCTCCCGCAGGAGGAGTCGGGAACGTCGGGACAGCCCGGCCCCCAGCGTGGCGAAGGCTACGGAGCCAGCCCCGCTGGCGCCGGTGGTACCTCCACCCCCGGTCGATCCCGAGGCAGGCGAGTACCGCATCCCCGGAGGCATCCACGGAGATCGATGCCCCTTGTCGCGGAGAATAACCGACGCACGGGTCCCCTCCCGATTCCGGATCCCGGTACTGGGAAAGTACGATGGAATAGGAGACCCGGCGCACCACGTGATGGACTACGAGGGGGATATGGCCTTCCAGGGAGCTGACGATGACCTGCTTTGCCGGGGCTTCTATTCTACTCTCAGGGGAGCGGCGAGGATCTGGTACCACAGCCTGCCCGGCCGCTCCATCGACAGCTTCGAACAACTCGCCCAGTTGTTCTGCAAACAGTTCATGGCGGGGAGGCTGATCAAACCTGGTGCTGAACATCTGTTCAACATAGTGCAAGGCCCGGCCGAACCACTCCGACAGTTCATGCGCCGCTTCAATGCGGAAAGGCTAAACGTGAACAACCCACCCGACCTGGTGGTCCAGACGGCTCTTAAGAAAGGGCTTCGCCACAGGGGCCTCAAGAAGTCCCTGCACAACGACCCCCCAAAGGACCTCCCCGGGATCATGGCAAGGGCCGAACGCTTTATACTGACTGAGGAGGCCTTGGCCGAGGATGCAGGAAAAACCGCTCGAGGGACCAAGCGTGGCGACGGCGGACGAGCAAGCCCCGAAGGATACCGGACCGAAAAGAGACAAAGGAACAGGCAACGGGGAGAAAGCACGAGGGACGCCACCCCAGATGCCATTCTCGCCCAAGTACAGAAGGAAGAACGAGCTGATCGCCCCCCGTCGAAGGCTAAAAGAGGCGGGAAGAACAGGGAGAAGTACTGTAAGTACCATAAGGACGATGGTCACGACACGGAAGATTGCTGGCATTTGAAGAAGGACATTGAGAAGCTGATGAGCCGAGGGCACGCCAGGAATCAGGCCGACGAGCCGGCCCATGGAGAAGGGACCTCCACACAGCCGGACAAGGGGAAGAAGATCAACACCATCCAAGGCCCCCTCCGCATCGTAGAGTGAGCAGGCAACATCCTTCCCCCCGGGGGGCAGCCTAAGTATGAGGGAGATATCTAGTTTTACATCCCTCTGTTTAGCTTCATTTCCCCTTTTCCGTTTCCTCCAAATGTACCGGTCCAACTGGACCCATGAGAGTACAAACGCCTTCTTTTTGTTGTCTTTATTTAAAATTCCGACGGAGTTGACATGTCGCCAGTAACACAAAAGGCCGGGGACCGCCGCCTCACTGGAGGAGGAAGAGGAGCTTTGCCCTCACCAACTATCTCCGGCACCCATAAGTCTGGGAGCAATTCCCCCAGCAGACGCGGACGCTGACTGGTCCTAAGCCGAGGAGCTTGGCCCTCGCCGACCGACTCCAGTGCACATAAGTCTGGGGGCGACTCCCCCAGCAAAGCACGGGCGCCGACCGGTCCTAAGCCGAGGAGCTTTGCCCTCGCCGACCGACTCCAGTGCCCATAAGTCTGGGGGCGATTCCCCCAGCAGGCACGGACGCCGACCGGTCCTAAGCCGAAGGGCTTGGCCCTCGCCGACCGAGTCCAGAGCTCATAAGTCTGGGGGCGACTCCCCCAGCAGGCACGACGCCGACTGGTCCTAAGCCGAGGAGCTTTACCCTCGCCGACCGACTCCAGCGCTCATAAGACTGGGGGCAATTCCTCCAGCAGGCACGGACGCCGACCGGTCCTAAGCCGAGGAGCTTTGCCCTCGTTGACCGACTCCAGCGCTCACAAGTCTGGGGGCAGTTTCCCCAGGAGGCACGGACGCCAACCGGTCCTAAGTCGAGGAGCTTCGCCCTCGCTGACCGACTCCTGCGCCCCTAAGTCTGGGGAGAATCCCCTCAGCCAACGCCAGTTTCGTCCATTCCCAAGCCAAGAACAAGGCAACAACGCCAAGTACACAAAAATTCCAAGTAAGTCGATTTCATTTATAATAGTTAACCCGAGTACAAAAATGCGTCTTATTTACATGGGATCAAGGCGAAGGGAACACCCTACAAGCAGTCTACTCGCGATAAATGACAGAGTTCAGATCGACACCGACAAAGCAAAATTGGTTGACAAAAGACCCAGGGTAGGTGACCCAAGCTAGCGGCCATGCAACCAGCAATTGTTGGCCGCGGGGCTGAAGGAGATGGCGGGGGCCGGGGATCCATTTCAAGTAGACTGGCCCAAAGTGAAGCGGATGCTTAAAAATTTGAGGATAAGGCTGGGAGGGACTGCTTAAGGAGCCCGAGCTCGGGAGGACACATCCTCGGGCACTTCGCCCTGCTCGGAGCGAGGGGACTCGACTGGCGGAGGGGCTTGCCGGACACGTTCCGCACATTCCCGGAAGGAAGACTGGACGACTTCGACGATTCGGGGGGCGATGAGGTCTATATACTTACCGAAGGCCCCCCTGAGAACCTCGAAGATCTCCTTCCCCAGGGTCTCGACGACGCCCTTCTCCACCTCCTCCGCCAGCCGCATTACCTGACGCCGGTCCGACAGCTCCCTCTGAAGCTCCTCCCTCTCCAGACGGAACGATTCCGCCGCTTCCTCAGCCGACTGATGAGCATCCCCTAGCTTTCCCTCGAGGTCACCCACTTGCCCCTCCAACGCAGCCACACGGAGGGCGAGGCGCCGAGACTCCATCTGGGCCTCCATCATGGCCACCTCGGCTGCCCCGGCCCGCTCCTGAGCCCTCATGGAAGACTCCTCCATCTCACCGGAGATATGTGCTTCGTCCTGTCGCCCTTGATGTAGCCTTTTTGAAGTTGAGCAATGCATGCAGCGTTATCTTCAAACAGGACGGTAGGCTCCAAATCACCGGTCTTCAGGCCAGTAGATTGAAGAATGTGATGGACGACGGATCGTAGCCAATAGCACTCTCTACTTGCTTCATGGATCGCAATGAGCTCCGAATGGTTGGATGATGTAGCTGTTGTGGTTTGCTTTACCGATCTCCAGGAGATAGCAGTACCTCCGTAGGTAAAAACAAAACCTGTTTGGGATTTTGCCGTGTGCGGATCTGAGAGATAACCTGCATCAGCATAACCAAATAATTTGGGGGAGGCACCTCTCTGGTAGTAAAGTCTAAGATCAATGGAACCCTGGAGGTATCGCAGAAGATGTTTTACTCCATTCCAGTGGCGCTTTGTGGGCGCTGAACTGTGTCTGGCTAGAAGATTAACTGTAAACGCTATATCGGGACGCATACAGTTATCCTGATATAGAAGTGCTCCAATGGCACTGAGGTAGGGTACTTCAGGACCCAGTATCTCCTCCCCCTCTTCCAGTGGCCGGAAGGGGTCCTTATGTACATCTAGTAATCTTACGACCATAGGAGTACCTAAAGGATGACATTTATCCATATGAAACTTGTGTAGAAGTTTCTTTGTATAATTAGATTGGTGTAATAGGATTCCAACTCTTAGGTGTTCTATCTGTAAGCCAAGACAATACTTTGTTTTGCCTAGGTCTTTCATTTCAAAAGTATGTTTAAGGCTTTCTAGATATCTCTTTGATCTCTGCAGGAGATCCTATGAGATTTAAGTCATCTACATATACAGCTATGATGACGAATCATGTTCCCGTTCTTTTGATAAAGATACACGGGCAGACTTCGTTATTCGTGAATCCTTGCTGTGCAAGGAAATCACTAAGTCTGTTATACCACATCTTTCCCGATTGTTTTAGACCATATAATGATCTATGTAGCCTTACAGAGAATACGTCCCGAGGTATCTCTTTCATCTCTGGGGGTAGATTAAACCCATCAGGAAGTCTCATGTAGATATTTTTATCTATATCGCCATATAGATATGCAGTCACAACATCCATGAGCTGCATTTCTAGGCTTTCCAGAGAAGTTAGGCTTATTAAAAATCGGAATGTGATCGAATCCATGACCGGAGAATACGTATCTTCGTAATCAATCCCCGGTCTTTGGGAAAATCCCTGGGCTACAAGGCATGCCTTATAGCGAACGATCACATTATTTTCATCTCTTTTTCTTATGAAAACCCACTTATATCCCACAGGCTTTACACCTACTGGTGTTTGGACTACTGGTCCAAAGACTTTGCGTTTCAAGAGTGAGTCCAGCTCTACTCTTATTGCCTCGTCCCACTTTGGCCAATCATCTCGGTGTTTACATTCCGCCAGAGATCGTGGTTCGACGTCATCGTCATATTCAGTGACGTGAACGGAAATATCGAACGCAAAATCTTCGTCGACGACTATGATATTTCTGTCCAATACTTCTCCAGTACGTACAAAATTTAATGATGTTTCTCCTATTGTTTCCTCTGCTGGGGAAATCAGGAGAGAAGAAGTAGCTGGTCTGAGCTCAGCATCCTGTGGGGGGATAATCTTAGCATCTCCAGGAGTCTTCCTCTTTCGAGGAACTTTATCTTTTGAACCTGGTGGGCGTCCTCTTTTCATTTGAGGTACATCCAATTCTGCTGCCGGTGGATTGCATCCATCTATGGGGATGTCAATCCTAGCTGGCGTATTGGCAGCAGGGACGTGTGATCGGACAATCTTCTTGTTGTCCGTGAATTTATCCGGCAAAAGATGTACTGTATTCTGGATGTGAAGGATCTTCAGGATCTCATCTTCACACAGATTAGTATGTGGATCATATAGGGACAAAGACTTCTGGTCCCAACTAATGGTCTCAGAAGCTTCTGGCTTCTTAGACTGTGTGCCCAGTTTAGGAAAAATTTTCTCATTAAATTCACAGTCAGCAAAACGTGCCTTGAATGCGTCACCCGTCAGGGGTTCAAGGTATCTTATAATAGAGGGCGAATCAAACCCAATATATATACCTAGACGACGCTGAGGACCCATTTTGGTCCTCTGAGGTGGTGCTATTGCGACATATACCGCACAACCAAACACTCTCAAATGAGAGATATCCGGAGGTGCGCCATATGCTAGTTGCATCGGGGATAAAGTATGACCTCCAGAGGGTCTTATCCTAATAAGTGATGCGGCATGTAAAATAGCATGCCCCCAAGCATCCACAGGCAACTGGGATTGCATAAGCAATGGACGTGCAATCCATTGGAGTCTCTTTATAAGGGACTCAGCTAATCCGTTTTGGGTGTGAACATGTGCTACAAGATGTTCAACTTCAATACCCGGTGCCCGGTAATAGTCTTCGAAGACTTGTGAAGTAAATTCTCCCGCATTATCAAGACGTAGTTTCTTGATTTGGTTATCGGGGAAATGAGCATGCAACCTTATTATTTGTGCCAATAGCTTTGGAAAAGCTAGGTTGCGGGTGGACAAGAGGCACACATAAGACCATTTGGTCGATGCATCAATCAGTACCATGAAGTACCGAAATGGGCCACTTGCGGGGTGAATAGGCCCGCAAATATCACCATGAATTCTCTCAAGGAAGCCAGGAGACTCTAATCCCACTTTCAGGAGGGATGGTCTCGTTATAAGTTTTCCCTTGAAACAAGGGAGACATGGAAATTCACCCTTTTGAAGAATCTTCAGGTTCTTCAATTTGTGTCCACGGGATTCAGAGATGATGCGTCGCATCATTGCTGTTCCAAGGTGACCAAGTCTATTGTGCCAGAGTTTGAACTCTGGCAGTGATTGGCACGTCTGGTGCTCAGTCATATTGGCTTCTATTGGTTGAATGTATGTTTGGTAGAGACCCGACGGGAGTCCCTTGAATCGTTTGCAGATGATCTTCCGGTCATCTTTCTGACGAGTTACATACAGATATTCTACCGTATTTTCATCTCTGGTTTCTAAGTGATATTCGTTTAAACGGAAATCCTTGAAACTTACGAGATTCCTATTTGATTTAGGAGAGAATAATGCATTTTTTATTTGAAGTCTTGTGTTATTTGGGAGCAATATAATTGCTTCACCAGATCCTTCGATTATTTGGGACAGTCCTGAAATTGTGATAACTGGACCGTCATATTTATTTAAGCTATTAAAATAGCAATGATCGCGAAGGATTGTGTGCGTTGAGGCACTGTCCACTAGGCACTCAGACATCATCTATATAAGCAAAAACGAAAATTTATTTGAGCGAAAATGTAAACATTCATTCGAAAATAAAAGTTCGTACTTAAGCAAATAAAGATGAAGATACATTGAATTCTAAAAAGCATAAATAAATGATGGTGATCAATCGAGAAGGTCGTCGTTCTCGAAGTCTTTTGCAGTAAACATTGTTGGTGGCTGAACAGCCGCCAAGTTTGTTTCAGGTAGAGACTTCTGGCTCGCCTGGTATAGATCCTGGAGGTGGCGAGGAGTGCGGCAGTTTCTGGACCAATGGCCAGTCATGCCGCATCTATGGCATTTGTCCTCCCAGTTCTTCTTTGGAAGTGACACTTGCTCGGTGTTCTTTCGCTTCCAAGTGAAGTTTCTTTTTCCCTTGTTTTTTTTGTTTGTCTGTGGAGCTGTACCTCTTGGTTGCTTCATTATAGCTTTCCCTTTAGTGTTTTTAGCCTTCCTCTTGTTTTTCCACTTCTGGGGAGAAACGTGGTGGGCTTCAGGGATAGGGGCAGTGCCAGCTGGACGCAAGTTATGAGTTGCAAGCAGTAAGTCTCGATTCTGCTCTGCCCTAAGTAGGCATGAGATCAGATCGGAGAATTTCGTGAAATTGCGTTCATGATACTGCTGCATGAGGATTGCATCTTTCTCGTGAAACGAGGTAAATGTCTTTTCCAACATGCGCTGTTCTGTCACTTCTTCACCGCACAACTTCAGGCGTGAGGTGATGTTATGAAGTGTAGAATTGTACTCAGCGACGGACTTATAGTCCTGAAGTCTGAGGTTTTCCCACTCATAACTGGCACGGGGTAATATAACATCAATTTGATGTTGATACCGTGCTTCCAGCGCTGTCCATAGGTCCTTTGGGTCCTCAACCGTTAAGTATTCGGCCTTCAAGGTCCGATCTATATGTTTCCTAATGTAGATTATGTCTTTCGCCTTATCTACATCGGATACAGTGGTTGTAGGGCTGCTGCTAGATGTAGCAGATGCTTCGGCCGCTGCTGGGGCCGAGGAAGGAGCCAAAATGGACCCAAGGAGGGCCATCGAACGCAAGTGGAACTTCAGGTCCACTCGCCAACTCAGGTAATTTGTCCCTGCAGAATCAAGGACTTTGAAATCGACGCTTGCCAATTTTGCCATTTATCTACGCAATTTAAAATGAGCATGAATTAATTAAAATTCGAATATTCATGCACAAAGAAATAAACAAGTAAAAATGCGGGGATCGGCCAGATACCCAAAATAGTACACAGTCCAAAGTTCGTTTACAGTCCATAAGAGAAAAAGAAAAATACAACTTTGGAAACCCAAACTGGGTCCCTATATCTCCGTCTTCATATGCTGTTGCACCGAGCTTTGGCTTTTAGTACAAATTTCCTCACTTACAAATTCTCTCAAAAGAAAAATAAAAGTGCAGGAAAGTAAATAGATATACAATGGCCGATCCCGAAAAACACATTTTTACTTATTTAAACATCCACGCAGTTCTAAATATGCTACTGGCATAAAAATGAACAACCACGCATATATCTCAAACAAAACATATTTGTAAAGGAAACTAGAAAATATAATTATCTCGTAGACCACGTGGAAACGTCATACACCGTTAGGTTAGTTGACTAACGGCAGAGCGGTCTCAGGATCTTTAAGATAGTTATATTTTGAAAAATAGAATCCTAGTAAACCATAGATAATAATTTGCAAAAACGATGTTTAAATAAAGTTGTCAACATGGACTATAGAAATTATTTGTGATTTAACATAGAGGATAGTCCCTTTAAGTAATTGGCTTCAGGCCATTATTTAGTGGGCAAAAATAATAACCGATAAGTAATTGGGGCTGTAGGCCCAATTAATTTATTTAGTTATTGATAGGCACAAGTGGGCTGCAGGCCCAACAACAAAACTATCAATGTTAATTAAATTAAGCCCATTTTTAGGTTGGGGAATACAAATAATCCCAAAACCGTAGGCGGGGGCAGGGGCAGACTTGGAACAAGAGAGGAGACCTTGACTCTCCGAGTTTCATCTACCTATTATGCAACTAGGGACATATTAAGAAAGAGGCATCCAATTTTCCCATCTTCTGAAGTATTTATGTAATCATTTATATAATGTATTCAGAATTTAATTTGGTCTAATTTAAGTAACATTAAGTAACCTACCTGGTTTCAAAACGACTGTAAGTTTCCAGAGGAAAAACTTAGAAACTGGAAGTCTCTCTCTTTGCACTAAAATTTCTCGACCCAGGAGCATGTATTAGAATTTCAAAACTATCTGATATTCGTACAAAACTATCAAAAATTAAAGCTATTAGGATTTCAAAAATATCACAAATTTGGCCGAATTAAAGGGTAAGCCAAATTTGTAATCACATTTAATCACATGTAATCACATGTAAGCCGAATTAAAGGGTAAGCCAAATTTAGCAGGAGATTCTAATCATGTAATCACATGTTGTTCAAAACTTCTGCAGATGCATTTTCTTTAAATGGATATGAAGCTGCTTCTGTTTCTAGTAAGTCATCCATAAAAGATGCTAACCATGAGGACATTAATTTCAATGCTCCATCTATTCCTCCCACTGACCGGAAGCAGAAAGGGCCCAAAACTTGGGGAGAATGGCAACTCAGGACATAGCACACAGCGTTTTGGGAGCAATTATGATGTGTATGGTTTTTTTTATTTGTATTATTTATTGTATTTTAACAAGGCATGATATTGTATTTAGCCGATTTTAAACAAGCCAAAAAGAGGTTGTAAAAAATCATGGCTAAGAATAAAAATTTGTTTATCTACGGGATCGATGGAAATTACCTCTAGATTGAAAATCTAGGGAAGATCGAAAAACGAGAAGATCCGTAGAGACAAAAATCCACGCTCCGAAAACACCCAAGAGATTCCTTTAGCAATGCACGCCAAAGAGAAAATCCGCCACGAACAGCAGCAACCAGAGATTCCTATGCGCGTAACAAATTAGAGGATGGATTTTGGAGTGTAGAAAAGCTCAAAAAAGAGGAGCAAAAGTGCTGATAACGTGTTAAAAGGCAATAGAACTCAAGAGAGAGAGAGACAAGCTTTCTTAGGGAAAAAGTGAGTAACCATGGCAATAGGCCATGGTTCTCTATATATTAAACTAGAGAAGGGAGATGAAGGGCCTCAAGGAGACCAAGGGTCCCCATTACCCATAGTAATGAGGACCAATGAGTGGGTAATGAAGGAGGGGAGGCCAAAGGCCTCCCTCATTCATAACATTATTATCATTATTACTATTGGGTATCTCTTATTAAATAAATTTAAACTTTCAAATTTGAATTCGAATTGCAAATCTTTTAAAGTCAAAATGAAACTTCCCTTTTATAAACCGATTTAAACATATTGAATAGCTAATTATTTCCTTGACTATACCCATTAAAAATCCCATTGATATTTTTTCATCATTCCATATAATCCCATCCTAATTAGCCCTTTCTATCACTAAGGATTCCTTAATAGTCTTAACATTAAATCCCATCACCCACGTTTTTGAACCCCCTTGGCCGAATGTCACACATAGCCCAGCCTATAACAAAAAAAAGAAAGGAAACAGACCCTGGGCCAACCCCTTTCACGTGGTGTGTTTTCAACCTATACACAAATCATTTTAAAAACCCTAAAGCTATAAATATTTCTAACCTAAGGCCATCATACACCCAGGCTTTCCCATGAGTAGCTCACCCTATTCTTTTATAACATCTCCCTAGGCTTTTGCTCTCTACAAGCTAACCTATATAAAAATAACCCTAAGCTTATATACATATATTTCTAGCCTGACTAGCAGCCTACCCTACTATTCTATAAACCTGAGGCTAAAACCCTAAGGCCTCTAGTCCCCTACACGTTCTGTGCTTTTTCCAAATCCCACACCTGAGTTTAATAAGGAGGAAACATAAAACCCTAAGCTATCAACATACTCCCTGTATATTTTAAACCCTAGAGTACTATTTCTCCAACCCTGTCACCAGCCGCCGCCCCTACCTCTCCTCCTTCTTCCACACGACGCGAGCGGTGCCTCCTCCACCCTCTTCCTCCCTCCGCCTACTCATCCTCCCCTCACAGCCTCCACCTCCTACTTCTTCTTCGCATCACCTCGCCCAAGGCCACACCGCCCCCAGCTACGCAACCGTGCCCCTCAACTCCATCTTCCCCACGCCGACGGCCTCCCTCCGCCTGCAGCAACTGCTACACACCCCACGGCCTCGTAAACGACCAGATCTCCTCCTCCGCGTACGTGAACACAGCCCGTGGGTTCTCTCTCTTCCCCACGCATGTGTACAACATTGTTACGGCCCTCATCCTTGCTCTTAGCTCTAGATCTAACATTAACGACCCCGGGGATCGTTGAAATCCTCGCTACTACCTGCAGAGTCCGCAGACGCCGCTGTCCGTCGACTTCCTCGCTGCCACGACGAGTTCCAGACCATTGACACCGCACGTATCGCTGTCGCTGCTCCCCACCCACTGTGTAACGGTTAGTATCCCTATCTATAACTCATAACCAACACCGTAAAGTAGAGAACCTAATAAAACCGGTTGATTAGATGTCGTAGGAACTCGTTATAAAGCTGTTTTGATCGAAAAACGCCTATTATAATTTTACGTTTTGTCAAACCAATGAACCGTCTTCTCCGTAGCGTAGTACTTGTCGAGAAGTTTCCAACGACACCAAGAACGTCAAAAACAGGCAATTATATGAATTGATATGATTTTTTGAAGTTTCGGCACTTTTACGCCGCTTTCACGTATTGTTGAATAACTTGAAAATTAGACGTGAAATGATGTAAGAAACTGACACCATGACGATCAGGACAAAATTTGTGATCCAACGGTATATCTTACGATATACCTTAATTTTGAACAAAAAGGAGAAAAAAATACTTTCTGTAACAAGTTCAATAAAAACACGTGTTCGTTATTATTTTAAGATTTCTGTAAAAATTGTTCGACCCACTTCTTCCTTGTAGAACTGTCACAATAATGTAGTAATGTTGATAACATTAAATTTCTGTGAGTCTTGACATGCTTAACAAATAGTGACATCGTGAGAATCGTGTGCCTCGAAGGCAGAATCGTGAATTCGTGATGTCGTGTGAGTCGACTATATAGGCTGGCTCGTGTTCCAGCACAAAATTGGGGTGGGGATAGGGTTGAGCGGTCACTAGGCGTATGAAGGGGTCCTCTGTTCAAGAGCACCACCCGCATGCGGTGGGTTAGCGTCAATCACGGTAAGCCCCCGTGAGAAGAACGACTTACTCATCACGACCTAAAGGCGAGAACCCTATGATAGATATGAACTATTGACTTGAAACGTGCAACGCTAACTTGATCTCATGAAAATTGTCATGCTAAAGAACTTAAAGAAAAACTTTACTTTAATTCTTGAAACTGCTTAGAATTGCATGTTAGGGATGTTTACTTTCGTCTCAATATAATTGTCACAGACGCTAAGGACCTCATCTGTGTTTTTATCACAGACGCTTATTGATCTCGAGCTTCACCGCTCCAGTTCAAGTGGACAGCGTAACGTTCTCGCTTTCGGTGTCTTTTGGGAAGCGGGGCGTTACACATCACACACTATCATGGCTAGGGAAAGAGATAAGTGTAAGGCTATCATGCAAGCGGAGGAGACGTCTCGCAAGATACGGAAGTCCACGCATCCACCCATTTCACGTCCTCCTCCTACACGGCCTACACAACCCCAACCCCTACCTATCATCCCTCCGTAGGACCCAATGTTGGGCCCGCGTGGTTACCGTTTTCTGAGTCTTGAGCAAAAAGATTTTTATCATAGACTCGATGCACGCTCGCACCTTTCCACCAAGTTTGCGCACGCCCATTCTCTTATCGATCTCGAAGTTTTTTCCAAGGTCGAGACCCTCTTTGCCAACTTAGGATGGTTAGCTTTCTTGAACGCCCACGCAGTGTCCTACCCCGCCCTCACACTAGAATTCTTATCTTCCCTTAAGTGTGAGTCGGGATCGATCGTCGTTTTTCGGGTCCGAAACAGAACCGTCCGCACCGACCTGAATACTATTAATCACATTTTCGGATTCCCCATTCTAGAGAGCGACATTATCCGTCCCTACGGATATCACCCGGAGTTCGACGTCGATCAACTTTGGTTTCGCATCACCCTACACGATCATTTTCCTCGAGGTAAGGCCAAGGACTCCTCCATCATTCACCCCATATTTCGTCTGGCCCACCGAATCATATCTTGCACATTATTCCCCGTGATGAGTCCGGGACCATGATTATCCCTGATCTTTTCATTTTGTGGGCCATGACATTTGATTTCATTCGTGGTGACGACGGGATCGCCTTCGAGGCCCCTCGCATTCTTATTCATGCTGGTGCTTGGCTTATTCAGAAGTTACTTGAGATTAGCTGCGCCGGCAAGGGCAAATACTGTTGTGGGGGCCTCATCATCATCATAGCTTCATATCCCCAGTACAATGTCGTCATCCCGAGAGATTTTCCTTCTGCCCCAGGACCCACACATATAGATCTTGATGTCCTACGGCATATACACATGATCAAGCCCCGCCCCGACGGTCGTTTTATCTTTTACTACGGACACCCCCTGCTCCTTATACCATTCTGCCCAACCCCGCTCATATGACTATCGTTCTAATGGCAGATTGGACATTCCCACCTGAACCAGAGTTTCTGGGGGGTTACTTCTTCCGTTCCTTCCCCCGGGCGCACGCAGATCACCTCCCCCTGCCGCCCACTTAGGCGAGCAGGATATCCCTGCATCCCAGGGAGACTCCGGGGCTGGCCCCAGTCATACCACCCCGGCTTCTGGCCCTATCACTTCTGAGGCTCTGAGTGAGGCCTTGTTAGGCCTAACCTCTAGTGCCGGCATGACCACTGTCGCTGGCACCACTCCCACTTCCCGTCTTGCTTCTACTTCTTCCGTTCACCGAGCCGCCTCCGCTCGCCTCGCTCTCGAGGCTGAGATAGCTTCACTGCATGCTCGTGCTTCGTCCTCTACCCCCTCGGACCCATCCTCTTCGATCTTCTCGCACCCATGTTTCCTCGCACTAGAGAGGAACGTGTCCACCATTCTCCGCCACCTCACTCACATTTTTGGCCCTCCTCCACCCACTCCACCTACCTCACCACCCCCTTCGCCCCTCGACGATATTCACCTCCACCATCATGATCTTCACCTCCACCATCACGATCCTCATCTACACCATCACATTCATCACCATACCCATCACCACCTAGGTGACCATCCCCTCCCGCCACCTCTGTTACCATTCCTGCCACTTAACCCCCACTCACGACCACCGCCGTCAATCCCATAGATCCACCACCCTCCACTTTCGTCACCCAATACATGCGCCGCAAGAAATTGCAGGTGCGATCGCGATCACTTGCCACACCATCCTCTACTACCACTGTATCTAGAGCCGTATCAATCCCATCTACCACCGCTTTGGTCACCATTTCCCTACCACTCACCATCATCACCACCGCACCACCCATCGTCCACACCTCCACACCCATCCACACACATCCTGCACTCCTCTCACCACTTCTCCGCACACCCCCACCTATCCCCTCCACACCCCACCATCTTCTGCCGAGGAGGACGAGGATGATTCCTCTCCTGATTTTTGATTTCTTTTTCTTCTTCGATCTTCCCCTTGCATATGTATGCATCTTCATGATCATATCTTATTGCTAGCACTATCATGTCCAGCTTGGGGGAAGTCGACCTTTTGTGTGTTTTGTCGTGTTTTTCGTCGTGGTGTGTTTGTTTATATATGTCGTGTGGTGTGATTTTCTATCTTTTATCTTCCATATTTCTTTTTCTCTTCTTTTTCTTATTTTTTCAGTTTCGTATGTGTGGTTTTCTTGTTTTTTTATTCTCTTCGTGTCGGTGCCTATCCCCCCATTTTCATTTCCCTCCCGTATTTACTTTAATTGCATTGAGGGCAATGCAAGTTTCAGCTTGGGGGAGTCGCACTTCGTGCGTCATTTGTGTGTTTTTCTTTATTTTTGAGTCGTTTTCACCGTGTTTTTCTTTTTTTCTTCTCATCTTTTGTTCTATCTCTCCTAGAGATGACCCCTTATGATGAATTGTCACAGAATCACAAACACACCTAGCATGGCTTCGATAATCACATTCACTAACCCTAGGAAGCTGAGTCCTCTTGCATTTCATGCATCGTGGGTCCATTTTGCTTTTGTGTGAGTCGTGTGTCGTGTCTAGCTTACGGTGTGCTTCTACTTTGTGATTTTGATTTATATACCTGTCCTGGGATGACCCCTAGATTATCATGTTTCGATTTGAATATGCTGTATTTGCTTCTCCTGTCTGCTTCTATATGCATGCTATATTTATATCGTATACTTCATTTCGCATGTGTCGGGATTCCACAGTTAGGACTAGGATAACCCATTTAGCCTTTGCTCTGATTATCAAAGAAAATCCACCTTGCCCAAGTGTCTAGAATCCGATTTCTTTTTTATTTTACTTGGTGCAAATCCCCTCGTCGTGTACCATTCTCCCACTTGGGAGAGTACACACATGTATATACCCAAAAATCCAAAAATCCAAAAAAATAAGAGAAAAGAAAAACCCAAAAAGAAAAGAAAAGAGAAAAGAAGTATATATATATAGCCAAAAATCCAAATAAAATACATATATCCAAAACCAAAAAAATTCTTGTGTGAATATTTTGCTACCTTCCGAGAATAAAGGGAAGGAGAGAATTTACACCGAGTGTTCTACTCCACATCTTCTCAACCTCCATCGTTTTCGAAAACCCTTGGAATAGGAACTTCCTAGCTATTATCTAGGCGATAGTGTGGTGATTTCCTGGTCCATAGATGTGGAGTCCCCGACGCATGATAATATTTGATTCTTACGATGTTCTCATGTATTCTTGAGCTATATATTTACCGCTTATTTCAAATCGAATCGATATTTGAATCTTTCCTTGGATATGTGTATATGGAGCTTTATTGCAAATTGTAGATAGTAACACTGTCCGCTAGCACACGACCACACTCACTCGTGATTCACCGCGTGGGCCCACAAAACTTGTTTGGACTCGTTTTCCTTGGTTTACTGATGTGTTGTATCGTATGCTTGTTTAGCGTGGCGTGTCCGATTTTTTTGGCCCTGACGGGCGATTTAGGATTTTGACTTCTCTTTCTCTCTCTCTCTCTCTCTCTCTCTCTCTCTCTATTTTCTCCCTCCGAGCTCCTACTCTCACTCGTCTTCCTCGAGGACAAGGAAGGGTTCAGCTTGGGGGATTTTGACGTGTGTTTATATTTTATATATTCACGCACGTCTTCTTTGTGTTTTTCCGTTGTTTTCCGTCGTCTCGTGCCCATTTTCTTGAGATTTTTAGTTTTTGTTCACTTTTTTGGTGTTTTTGTATATTTGCAGGAGATCGCCAGTGTAGGGGATATATAACGAAGATATCATGAGTCCTCGGAGCAACTGGAGGATTCACGCGTGATCTAGGGGGTCAAACGACGAAGATCGCCATTTTTCATCCCCCACCCGATCGGTTGGACACAGCCAACCGATCGGGTGATGCACGCATGTCCGACCCAGACGGAGGCTGTATTGAGAAGAAAACCAACCGATCGGTTCATCGAACGGTTCAATCCAACAGAGCTCTCGGCCAATTTGGAGCTGAATTCCAACCGATCGGTTGACATCTCACCCGATCGGTTCATCTGTAGCCGATTCTTCCAAAAGACAACCCGGAGAGCTCAACCGACGTCTGCTGACCGTGCCAAATCGACGAAAGTCTCTGTCCATTTTGAGAACAATTCCAACCGATCGGTTGAATGTTCAACCGATCGGTTGACCTGATGCTGAATCTCTTCAAACGACGACCCGCTCGCTCCACCTGGTCGGAGCAAGCGCCCGTTTGAAGATCTCGAAGCCCACGGCTGAAGCGCGAAGCAGGTCACCCGATCGGTTGATATATCAACCGAACGGGTGACGTCGATTTCTATATATAATTGCCCTAGGTTTTCAAAAACGAGAGCTGTTATTTTTTCTGTCTTTTTTCTCCATTTGTGACGGCTGGAATTTTACTGTTTTTGTAAGTCTTCTGATCTTTGTGAAACTTTAATATAGTCCTAATAGCATTGCTACTACTTCATTTCAATCGCCTGATCATGATTTTTATGGTTGATTTTTGTTTAGATCGGTTTTTAGCTATGATTTGTGAGTAGTTCCAAATCTGGGATTTTTGTGGAAACCCCTTCGTGGGTTCTCCCTAATGCGTCCATAGGACTAGGATTTCGATAGGGATTAGGAATTTAGATGGTTACGCGCGGTGTTTCATTGTCATCGACGGGAAAAAGACCTCCTTTGATCGTAGGGCCAAGGGGGAATAAACTTGTCGGTTGACTCCCTAGCCACAGCTCACGCCCTTAGCGTATACATTGAATCCTAGCGTGTGGGAACAGCAGGATGAGATGTTGGGAGTTATAGTTGCGAGCTTAGTGCTCCCGGAGTCGGTCAGTGTTAATGGACATGGAAATGCCCACCGACCGAACCCGTGTAGTCCGGCGTATCATTTTGGGCATCGACCGGAATATCGGGCCCATAGGACGCTTGTATCACTCTTAGAGGCAACATCTCACCACTAAACCCTAATTCCGATCGTTTTCCTATCCGTAGGTCGTAATAGTGAGAACACATGATAGGGTGAAAACCGAAGTCCTAGATTTCCTTTTATATTGTTTATCCTCCGTATTTACATTCCGTGACAAACCATCGATCGATCGGGCTAGCTCACCCGTAGGGTGAACCGGTTCCTTTTAATACACAAGCACAACCACGCCTCCCTGTGTTCGACCCCCAAGCCACACTACAACACCGTGTGCTTGCCGTACAAATATTTAAATCTAGTATCTCCAATCTAATTGCACTCTTATGAGTTAAAAACCGGGGGACGTCATATAGATATCATGTTATGTATATAGAGTATTCTGATATGGGTTTTGAGTCTCACTCAAGCTTGAGTGGGTATACTCTAAGTATATTGTTACATATATCTGTGGTTTACGTGTAGTACTATGAATATAGCAATGGATGATGTATGTATAGTGATAGAGTTGTTTGTGTCTGGTTGTGTTACGCACATGATTGTGGGTGGCTAAACCATTATATAGTTATATGTGTTGGTCTTGTGGTATAGTTATTTACTAAGGACTTACATGTTGAATGTATATGTGCTAGCTGAACTAGGTGTGTAGTCGTGCTAAGTATATAGTGATATGGTGGTATGTATGAATGATATGTTAGCGTGTGTGGCATGCACCGTGCACGGGTAAGTATATGCTTAGTTATAGGTATTTGTGACTATGGTATGTGTGGCGTGTCTTGAGTATAGTTATATGACAGTATGTGATGCGAATATATGGTGAAATATTTATGTGCATTTGAATAACTATATCTTTGTGAAATTATAGTAGTGGTGAATGTATATTAGATATAGTAAGCCTGATTTAATATTATGTGGTATGATTGGGGTAGTTACCAGAGTGGCTAGATATATTTACAGTTAGAAAGTCAGAGGACGGACTTTATTCTAAGGTGGGTAGGATGTCACGGTCTGTTTTCGATCGTACGTTTTTCGTGCACGTACTCTCGTTCGTACACGTATTCATTTTGGACCTTTCTTGTATCCGAACCCTATAATGGAATATACCGTTGTGACCCTCTAAAAGAGAGTTAATTTGTGGAAATATTATGGAACGTCATTTCACGGGTCGTTCCCCCACAAAATGACTTTGTTTGCAGAGGCATCGTAATTCTCACTTTTGTCGTGAGACCTTTTTATTTTTAGTTTCGTTTCTTGTTGCCAAACTCGTGATCAATCTTCTTAGTTTCGTTTCTCTCGTCGACACGGTCGCCCCGGTATTTTCCTTGTAATTATCGGGTACCGTTTGATCCACTTGTGCACTAATTTCATCATTAATCAACGTTAAGCCTAAGTTTTCACATGATATTTTCCCTAAACTAGGCTCACCCTCTTTTCCCCTTAACTGCACCCTGCCCTCTCACATTCTCTCTCCTCTTACCCTCAAACTACCATAATCCCAATGTTGAATAGCAAGGGAATCAAATCCCTCATACGTATCACACCCAAAAACAAATTGACTATTCTCACCGCTTTTCCAACTACTTCCTTAACTCCACTCTCTCCCAACCCCTTAGTTGTACCCCCAAAACATAACCCAAATAGCAACCTAAACTTTTTTTAAACTGTGAAAGCCCTAGGGCTCTTTGGCATCACGCAACTCTTTTTCCCAGCGCCGACATCTCCTTGCTTTCTTCCAACTTCATCTCTCCGACCTAGCCCTCTTCTCCCCGACGCTACCCCGGCCACCCCCCGCCGTCAACCACCTGTCCCCGCCGTCTAGCCTCTCTACACCAACCTACGGTGCAGAGCAGCACCGCCGGTGCCTGCTCGTTCATCTCTAGGCTCCCACAGCACCGCCCCACGCACGGCAGGCCCCTCCGACGTCCCTGCGGCCTTCCTCTGGCCATTTTCCACCGGAGAGCGCCTCCCCGGGCACTGTCAAGAGCAGCAGCCACTGCACTTCGCTGCAGCACCAGTGTTTTGCATGGTAGTTGTCGTAGGACCCCCGACAATAGCAGCGAGACCCCCCTGCGTCGCACTGATCTCTGTCAGCCACTAGGCCTCACTACAACGTGCTTACCGGTGTCCCCCTCGCGTGTTCTTCGTCGCCTAACCGTTGTCCGTCACGCGGCAACCCCGGTAGCCACGTGGGAGATCTCCTCTTCAACTCGGTTAGTATTGTTCGCTACAACATGTTAAGTTCAGTTGCTTTTATCATTGGACAACGATAACGGACAGCTAACGGACCCAATAATAAGAAGATGGCATGCTAATGGTAGTTGATAACTCGTACGCTTAACTTCCAAGCTTCATCTAGTTTCCGTTGCTAGGATAATAACGCTACAAATTTTTTATAACTTGTTAGTTAACCTAGATAACGTGCTAGTACCATTAATATAGATGTTAACTTGATAATCTATAGGGTTGATAACTCGTTTACACAACTCTAGTTAACATGTAACCTAGGTTTCTTAATAATAATTATTGTGTACTTTCGTACTAGCAACTTGATGTAGTTAATGTGTTAGTTGTTAACGTTCATTAATATTGATGTGAACCCTGTCGTAGGATCGAGAACTTAATTAAAATCGGATCATTAGACGTTATAGAGTTGACTAATAATTCTAGTCTGTAGTTACGAACTTATTCGTGCACGTGTTTTATCACAGAGAACCTGTCGTTTCGTACCGTTCGTGAAACCGGAATCCAACCCCTGACGTCACTACCCGACGTCAGAGTAATTCTCACGTCGTATTGAGGCAAGTCTCTCTCTCTCCGTAGGAATCCCCACCTTGCTTGTTAATCAACTTAAAAATCATAGTCTCTGATCGCTTTTGTAACTCACTAATCAAGTATAATAAATTGGGACTGTGACGTAGCCCCCGGTTTGCTAGCCGCAAATGGCCGGGGAACCCGCGTGAGGGTTTAGATATTTATAACCGCAAGCACACGGTGTTGTAGTGTGGCTTGGGGGTCGAACACAGGGAGGCTAAGATGTGCTTGTGTCAAGGAGGACCGAAATCACCCCGTGGGAGAGATAGCCCGAATCGGTTGATGGGTTGTCACGGGTAAGGAATGCAAGGTATGAACAATAAGAAAATAAACCCGGGACTTTGGTTTCCACTCCAATGAGCGACTCTCGCCGATACGGCCTACGGGTAGGATGGCGATCGGAATTAGGGTCTAATGGTGAGATGTTGCCTCTGAAAGTGGTACCGGCATCCCATGAGCCCGATATTCCGGTCGGTGCCCAGGATGATACACCGGACTTCCCGGGTTCGATCAGTGGGCACTCCCGTGTCCATTAACACTGATCGATTCCAGGAGCACTAAGCTCGCAACGATAACTCCTAACGTCTCATCCTGCCGCTCCCGCGCACTAGGATTCAGCGTCTACGCTAAGGGCGTGAGCTATGGCTAGGGAGTCAACCGCCAAGTTTATTCCCCCTTGGCCCAACGGTCAAAGGCGGTCTTTTTCCCGCCGATGACAATAAAACACCCCGCGTAACCGTTAGATTCCTAATCCCTATCGATTTCCTAATCCTATGGATGCATCGGGAAGAGCCCCCGAAGGGGTTTCCGCCAAAATCCCAGATTTGGGAACTACTCACAAATATTCATTAAAAAGCGATCTAAACGAAAATGAACCGTTAAAATCATAATCAGACGATTGGAATGGGAAGGTAGTAGAGCAATTAAGATAATACTAAAGTTTAAGAAAGATCCGAAAACTTACAATAGAAAATTAATTACAGCCGTCACAATAGGAGAAAACAGTAAAAACTAACAGCACCCCGTTTCTGGAACCCTAGGGGTCATATTTATAGGATCTCGTATCACCCGATCGGTTGACAAGTCAACCGATCGGGTGATCCGTTACAAATAATAAACAGAAAACGGCGGACTTTCCCCTGGTCATAGGAACCGGTCGGTTGAGTTCTTGGAGTGACCGGTTGGATCTTGGCGCCATCGGGTGAAGGGATCGGTTGGGTGCCCGTGCCTCGACTCCTCAGCATCAGCTACAGATGAACCGATCGGGTGAGAGTCACCCGATCGATTGGAATTTAGCTTGAAAAGACAGAGAATCAGCCCCGTTGAACCGGCCTGTGAACCGGTTGGGTGACTTCCACTTGAGCTCTGGCTGAGACCGGGTGGTGCACGCGTGCATCACCCGATCGGTTGGAGATGATCAACCGACCGAGTGAGGGGCTGAAAGATGTAATCTTCGTCGTTTGACCCCCTGGATCACGCGTGACTCTTCCCGTTGCTCCGGGGACTTGAGATATTGTCGTTAAACATCCCCTACGCGGGCAATCTCCTGCAAACATGGAGAAACAAAGAAAATTGAAAGAAAACGAGAAAATACGAGAAAACGAATAAAAGACGGCGGAAAATACGGAAAAACACGAAAGAAAACGTGCATGAATATATGAAATATATACGCACGTCAGACTGTAGGCTGGACTGCGATCTGAACACATAGGAAGACTCAGACTTGATTGACGGATCACAACTTGATTGTTTCAGGCAAGTGAAACTTGCATAGTAATTTGTTAGGCCATGTTTTAGGCCATTTTGTACGATTGCATAAAAAAGACTAGGCGGTGAAATGATAGTCGCCTAGATGACCATATTTGATCTAGTTTGACAACGAAACTAGATCTGACACCCTACATGATCTAGCTTGATAACGAAGCTAGATCCGACACCTTTACTATGTTATCATTTCATGCTGCCTGTCACGTTTAATTTCAAATTAATTGTACGCACTCTTAATTGCTTATTGCCATGTCATCTCATGCATCTTTCCATGTCATTTCATGCATCTTATCATGAGTGTCTAGCACACGCTATTTTAAAAGGTAAGATGCGACGAGTAGGATCTTGACTCTTACATATTGATTGAGTCTAGGTGCACCCTTATGCCATATTGAAAAACACTTCCTGGCTCGTGATCCAGAAGATATACATGTTGAGGGGTAGGGTTAAGCGACCACTCAGCGTAGAAGTGTGCCTGTACAACCACTTCAGCTGTAAGGCGTAAACTCTGGGATTGGGGTAGGGTTAAGCGACCACTCAGTGTAGAAGTATGCCAGATTAGCAACTTCAGCTGTAAGGCGTAAACCCTGTGCACAATGTGAATGCATGTTTTCATCGTGAAATCGTGATATCGTGTTTTGTAGCTTTTTACTACAACGTGTCGTGAAAATGTTTAACTTTCATGTTCATCTTAAACTGCTATATTCATGCTCATGTTTAAACTATTGCATTCATGCCATGTCATCTCCATTATTTTAGAACTGCTAGTTGTACACTTTTGCTCTTATGTTTCCTTGCACAAAAGTTCTCCGGTTTCTTTTGGGAGACTTTTGCTGACATATGCCCTTTTCTCTTTGGGTGTCACATGTCAGGTTTTGAGCCTGACTTAGTTGCAGAGGACGACAGGTTGCTGACGTTCAGTTCGAGGATTCCGGTCATACCCTTAGTCTCAGCCGGTGACTCTCTTTTAGTTGTTGTTACCTTCTTAGCAGCTGTTGTTAGGTTATTAGGTGTGCAGAACCATTACTTGTTGTAGTTTGGGCCATGCTTTAGGCCTATTGTTCAGACTTGTACTTTTTGTGACTGCTCTGTGATGTTGGAATAATTTTCTAGATGTTGGTAGATGTTTTCTTTTATATCTGCTTTACTATTATCATTGTTGTTGTTTCATCGCAATGCAAAGGACCTGCTACTATTTGAATTTTTTTTACAGACGCTTATCAGACTGCAGCTTCACAACTCCATGTCTAAGCGGACCACCTCACACATCGCCTTCTATATTTGGGAAGCGGGGCGTGACATATTCCCTAGTCCTAGACATCTTTATTAATTGAATTACAACCGACACCAATACACATTCGTGACACACTTCCTACACCATTTTTTACAATCTTTGCTACATCTGGACAACTGAGATAATACCAAACGCCTCTTCATGATTCGATATCCGCTCATTACTTAACCGTACGCTTGCGGTAAAACTACATTTTTTTCTGAGTACATCTGGACACGATCATAAATCTACCACTAAAGTCTTTGTTCTCTAAACTAAGTTTCCTATTTAATTCATTTAATTCTTTATTCTTACTAGCCAATTTTATATTTTCTTCCCTAACCTTTTCTAAATCAAAAGTAGAAGAACTAGTATTACATTCTTTACGTTTTTTCTTAAGATAAGAAGTTCTCTTAATTTACTCTAATACAAGGCATAAAGTTTGTGATACTCTCCATCCTAATCACACTCATCATCACTAGAGGAACTATCACTAGAGTGTGAGTCATAAAAATTTACCTCGTCTGTTTTGGCCATGAAACACATATATGCATTCTCTTCCTTTTCACTTTCAAATGATAATGATGAAGATACATCTGTTTTCCCCAAACTCATATCCCATGCGGCAAAATCCATTCTCTTTGGCTTTTTGAGCTCCTTCTTTCCCTCTATTTTTCTTTTTGCTAATGTGCAATCTCTCTTTAAATGCCCTTGCTTATTGTACTCAAAACAAATATGCTCATTAGTTAATCTATGTTTTGAGTTTCAAGACTTACGTGCATTTAGGATTTTCTTGAAGCCAATGGAAATGAGAGCTAGTTGCTCCTTGATCTCATCTTTAGACTTCTTCGATTCAGTTGTGGCTTTGAGGGCTATGCTCTTCTTCTTTTTGGCTTCATTCGTGTCTTTTCTTTGTTTGATGTGGTTCTCATAAGCGGTGAGGTTGGCGATCAATTCTTCCAAAGTGTGCTTGAAAGTGTCATTTACTTCCTCTATGGCCATGGCCTTGAAGGGTTTTCTAGGTCCTTAGGGCACAAATATCGACGTCTAGCCTTAGTCGGTCGGATGATGAAAGCAGAACAAAGCAGCGAAAAACAACTTGAAACACTTTTAAGTTAAGCCCTATCTAGATTAACCCTAGCCAGAATCTCCACTATCACTCCCTTAAAAGAGAGATCGAACGACTGATCCAGGCGGGTCACCTGGGGAACTTTGTCGCGGGAAGGCGGGTGACGACTGGAGAGAGGGACCCCCCGGGGGAGGGGGGACGGGGACCGCCGGCGAACCGCGATAGGGAGGAGTCCCGCCCCCCGAGGGCGGTCATGCGAATTGAGATGATAACTGGAGGCCCAACCTCGGCGGGACGAGCGCCCGCAACCCTGGAGGCCGAGGACCGACAGGTGATGATGGCGGGTGCCGGCCTCCGGTCGAAGCGACGAAAGATATACTGGCCCCCCATCACCTTTACCGAGGAGGACTGGCCGGAGGCACGGAGCCAGAGCCATGGCGCCCTCGTCATCGAAGCTCGGATCGGGGCGATTGACGTCGGCCGACTCCTGATTGACACTGGTAGCTCCTGTGACATCCTGTTCCTGGCAATGGTCGAGAGGATGGGGTGGGGGCATGCAGACTTAGAGCCCTGTGTGGGCCCCATCGCCGGCTTCACCGGCCACGCGATTCCCACCGAGGGAATGATCACCCTGCCCATGACCCTGGGGGAGGAGCCGATGGTCGTCACCAGAGAAACGCGTTTTGTCATCATCGACGTCGCCGCGGCGTACAACGGAATCATAGGGCGTCCATATATGACGGCCATCGAGGCGCTCCCCAGCCTGCGACATCAGACGATGAAGGTCCGAACCCCGTGGGGGGTGGGACAGGTCCGGGGAGGACGGGAGACGTGCGGAGACCACAACCATGCGCCGTCCCTGTGTAGGAGCCCGAGGCGGGCCCTGACGGCACTCATCCCAGACGAGAGGGAGGATTTTTGCGACCAGCGGCCGACCCCGGCCGAAGAAGTAGAAGAGGTCCATGTGGCCTCGGGCGAGGGAAGAACCGTCTCCGTCGGGACAAAACTCCCGTCCGCATTGAGGACGGCCCTCGTGGCCTTGCTCCGAGAAAACACGGACATATTCGCGTGGTCACCCGCCGACATGCCCGGGGTGGACCCGAGAGTAATCTCCCACAGGTTGAATGCGGACCCGGAAGCCCGACCTGTCCGACAGAAGAAGAGAAGTGCAGGGGGCAAAAAGAAGAAGGCGGCCGAGGAAGAAGTAGAGCGACTCCTCGAGGACAAATTTATTCGGCCGGTGAACTACCCCGACTGGCTCGCCAACGTCGTTCTGGTGAAGAAGCCAAGCGGGAAGTGGCGCATGTGCGTTGACTTCATCGACCTCAACAAGGTGTGCCCGAAGGACAGCTTCCCTCTACCCAGAATCGACCATTTGGTGGACCAGGCATCCGGCTATGAGTTGTTGAGCTTCATGGACGCTTTCTCGGGATACAACCAGATACCGATGGCGGCGGAAGATGAGGAGAAGACCTCGTTTGTCACTGATAAAGGCACCTTCTGTTACACCAAGATGCCCTTCAGACTGAAGAACGCCGGGGCAACCTATCAACGAATGGTTGACCGAATATTCGGCCCTCAGGTAGGGCGAAACCTGGAGGTCTACATTGACGACATGCTGGTGAAGAGCGGAAGGGCTCCCGACCACCTCACGGACCTACAGGAAACCTTCCAGAGGGTCCGCCAGTACAACCTGAGGCTAAACCCCGCGAAGTGTATCTTTGGCGTGCAATCGGGAAAATTCCTGGGCTTCATGATAACGAAGCGGGGAATCGAGGTGAACCCCGACAAGGTGGCGGCCCTCATCGGCATGACGGAGCCCCAGACGATCCGGGACTTGCAGCGACTGAACGGCCGGATCGCAGCTTTGGGGCGATTCCTGTCGAGATCGGCGGAGAAATCGCTCCCTTTCTTTAGGGTCTTGCGCACAGCCTTGGGCGAAGCTAAAGATCAAAGGAAGGTGATCCCGTGGGATGACGACTGCACCCGGGCGTTCACAGAGCTGAGAGTATACCTACAGAGCCCACCGCTCCTCGCGCGGCCGGAGGAGGGCGAACCCTTGGGATTGTACCTGGCGACCACCGAGGGGGCCGTTAGCTCCGTCCTGATCAAGGAGGAAGGAGGAGTGCAACGCCCCGTTTACTATGCCAGTCGGATCCTCCGGGAGGCGGAGACTCGTTACAGCCCTATCGAGAAGGCCGCCTACTGCCTAGTCACCACGGCCCGGAAGCTCCGACCCTACTTCCAGGCCCACCCCGTAATCGTCCACACCGACATGCCCCTTGAAAAGAACCTGAAGCGGCTGGAGCGGTCGGGGAGGATGCTCAATTGGAGTGTCGAGCTCAGCGAGTTCGACATAACGTACAAAACCCGGACGGTAATCAAGGCCCAAGCGCTGGCCGACTTCGTGGTGGAATGCACAGCGGAGATCCCACCGGGAGACCGGGCGGAGCTCCCATCGGTGCCCACATCCTCGCGGAGGGTCGAGGTGGGTGAACCCTCAGCACCCTCCCCGACGACAGTGGGCGAATTATGGACCATCCACGTCGACGGCTCCGCAACAGGCTCTGGGACAGGAGCAGGAATAGTCATTCAAACACCGGATGGATGCTCGCTGGAGTACGCCCTGCGCTTCAGCTTCCCGGCCACCAACAATGTCGCGGAATATGAAGCCGCGGTGAACGGGTTGAAGCTCGCAAGGGCGGTGGGGGCGACGAACGTGTTGCTCCTGAGTGACTCCCGCCTCGTCATCCAACAAATCCTGGGGGGCTTCGAAGCCCGAGAGGAAACAATGAAGTGATACCTAAATCGCATCCAGATCGAACTCTGAAAGTTCAAGAAAGCGGACGTCCAACACCTACCCCGCTCCAACAACCTCCGCGCGGATGCCCTGTCTAAGCTGGCCTCCTCCTCGGCGGCCGAGATCGGGAAGGCAATCTACGTGGAAAGCCTGGCGACACCAACCATCGACGAGGGAGAACTGATGTGCGCGGGCACGAGGACGTCGTGGATGACCCCCATAATAAAGTACCTGGAGACGGGCGAGCTACCCGAGGAACGGACGCTGGCAAAACAGGTGGAAAGGCGGGCCCTTTCATTTGTACTTCTCGACGGAGTGCTATACCGCCGCCGCCGAGCCAATTTCGACGCCCTGCCCTACCTAAAGTGTTTGGGCCCGGAGCAAGCTGAGCAAGTCATCCGTGAGGTGCATGAGGGCTTTTGCGGAAACCACCATGGCGGGCGCACCATCGCCAACAAAGTAATGCGCCAAGGATACTACTGGCCGACGATGATCCAGGATGCGATACAATATGTCAAGAAGTGCGAGGCATGCCAGAAGTTCTGTCGGCGGACGACTGCACCCCCGGCCAACCTAATGCCCATCTTGAGCCCGATCCCCTTCGCCAAGTGGGGGCTCGACATCCTGGGGCCATTCCTAAAAGCCTCCGGAGGAAGGAAATACCTAGTCGTCGTCGTGGATTACTTCACCAAATGGATCGAAGCAGAGCCGCTGGCGCGAATCGCGTGGACGGACATGAAGGGCTTCATCTGGCAATCCATCATATGCCGTTTCGGGATTCCCCACTCCATCGTCACGGATAACGGAAAGCAGTTCGATTGCGAGGGCTTCCGCGACTTTTGCTCAGGCTGGGGAATCAAACTCCAATTCGCGTCAGTCACCCACCCGCAGTGCAACGGAATGGCGGAGGCCGCGAATAAATGTATCCTGAACCCGATGAAGAAGAAGGTGGACGCCGCTCTGGGGGCCTGGGTCGACGAGCTGCCGGGGATCCTGTGGTCTTATCGTACCACCCACAAGGCCTCGACTGGGGAAAGCCCCTTCGTGCTAGCATACGGGTCGGAGGCGGTCGTTCCCGTGGAAATCGGCGAAGAGACCTCCGGCTAAAGCTCTTCGACGAAGAAGCCAACGGAGAAGGACTCGGTCTCAGTTTGGAGTTGATAGACGAGGTGCGAGACCGGGCCTTGACTAGCCTTGTCAAGCACAGCCAGAGGATGGCACGGCACTACGACTCCCGGGTGAAACCGCGGACCTTCCGGATCGGCGATTTGGTCCTCCGAGATGCCACCTTCCGCCCCGAGATTGCAAAGCGGGGAAAGCTAGCAGCTAAGTGGGAAGGACCCTACACTGTCATCGACATTGTTGGGCCGGCCACGTACATCCTGGCTACCCCCGAAGGGAGCGAACTGGCCCACCCTTGGAACGCAAAACATCTGCTAAAATTCTACCAATAGTTGTGAGTTTTCCTTTTCTTATACGCAGTGTACATATCCATCCGTTCTTCCCAATATGGTTATTCCTGCACAAGTTTTGCAGTTTCGACAAAACTCCGAACCTCTGGGGCAGGGCCAACCCTAGTCACCCAAACCAGAGAAGGGCACGGGCCAGGCTACGCGCCCGCTCCCCCCTCCAGACCTCTGGGGCAGGGCCAACCCTAGCCACCCAAACCAGAGCAGGGCACGGGCCGGGCTCCGCACCCGCTCCCCCCCTCAAGACCTCTGGGGCAGGGCCAACCCTAGCCACCCAAACCAGAGGTGGGCACGGGCCGGGCTACGCGCCCGCGCCCCCCCTCCAGACCTCTGGGGCAGGGCCAACCCTAGCCACCCAAACCAGAGAAGGGCACGGGCCGGGCTACGCGCCCGCTCCCCCCCTCCAGACCTCTGGGGCAGGGCCAACCCTAGCCACCCAAACCAGAGAAGGGCACGGGCCGGGCTACGCGCCCGCTCCCCCCCTCCAGACCTCTGGGGCAGGGCCAACCCTAGCCACCCAAACCAGAGAAGGGCACGGGCCGGGCTACGCGCCCGCTCCCCCCCTCCAGACCTCTGGGGTAGGGCCAACCCTAGCCACCCAAACCAGAGCAGGGCACAGGCCGGGCTCCGCACCCGCTCCCCCCCTCAAGACCTCTGGGGCAGGGCCAACCCTAGCCACCCAAACCAGAGGTGGGCACGGGTCGGGCTACGCGCCCGCTCCCCCCCTCCAGACCTCTGGGGCAGGGCCAACCCAAGCCACCCAAACCAGAGAAGGGCACGGGCCGGGCTACGCGCCCGCTCCCCCCCTCCAGACCTCTGGGGCAGGGCCAACCCTAGCCACCCAAACCAGAGAAGGGCACGGGCTGGGCTACGCGCCCGCTCCCCCCCTCCAGACCTCTGGGGCAGGGCCAACCCTAGCCACCCAAACCAGAGAAGGGCACGGGCCGGGCTACGCGCCCGCTCCCCCCCTCCAGACCTCTGGGGCAGGGCCAACCCTAGCCACCCAAACAAGAGCAGGGCACGGGCCGGGCTCCGCGCCCGCTCCCCCCCTCCAGACCTCTGGGGCAGGGCCAACCCTAGCCACCCAAACCAGAGCAGGGCACGGGCCGGGCTCCGTACCCGCTCCCCCCCTCAAGACCTTTGGGGCAGGGCCAACCCTAGCCACCCAAACCAGAGGTGGGCACGGGCCGGGCTACACGCCCGCTCCCCCCCCCTCCAGACCTCTGGGGCAGGGCCAACCCTAGCCACCCAAACCAGAGCAGGGCACGGGCCGGGCTCCTCACCTGCTCCCCCCCTCAAGACCTCTGGGGCAGGGCCAACCCTAGCCACCCAAACCAGAGAAGGGCACGGGCAGGGCTACGCGCCCGCTACTCCCCTCCAGACCTCTGGGGCAGGGCCAACCCTAGCCACCCAAACCAGAGAAGGGCACGTGCCGGGCTACGCGCCCGCTCCCCCCCTCCAGACCTCTGGGGCAGGGCCAACCCTAGCCACCCAAACCAGAGCAGGGCACGGGCCGGGCTCCGTACCCGCTCCCCCCTCAAGACCTCTGGGGCAGGGCCAACCCTAGCCACCCAAACCAGAGGTGGGCACGGGCCGGGCTACACGCCCGCTCCCCCCCTCCAGACCTCTGGGGCAGGGCCAACCCTAGCCACCCAAACCAGAGCAGGGCACGGGCCGGGCTCCTCACCCGCTCCCCCCCTCAAGACCTCTGGGGCCTGGCCAACCCTAGCCACCCAAACCAGAGGTGGGCACGGGCCGGGCTACGCGCCCGCTCCCCCCCTCTAGACCTCTGGGGCAGGGCCAACCCTAGCCACCCAAACCAGAGAAGGGCTACGCGCCCGCTCCCCCCCTCAAGACCTCTGGGGCAGGGCCAACCCTAGCCACCCAAACCAGAGGTGGGCACGGGCCGGGCTCCGCGCTCGCTCCCCCCCCTTCCAGACCTCTGGGGCAAGGCCAACCCTAGCCACCCAAACCGGAGAGGGCCGTGAACCCATGGCCCTCAGAGAGTCAAAAGAAGACGGGCACACAAACCGGGACGAAATGACGCCAGTTCCCGAGTAGGCGGCCCCGATGGGACTCAACAAAACGAAAGGACGCTCGAGAAACACGCCACAATTAATAACACGCTTCAAAAGAAGACCTGCAAGAGCCACCTGGCAAAGGCGGTTTCCCATGGGCACAAATTCAAGAAACCCATTAATAGCACCAACTCAGTGCAATAAATAGGGAAGAAACCGTCAATGAGATCTCCCTATAAAGAGGCCACTCCCCCGTCTGCAAGGAACAAAAAAAAACCGAGACATGAAACTCCGCCACCTTACTCCCCCTCCCACTGGGAAAAGGATCGAGATGCCCCGCCCTAACAAAAGAGAGGTCACCGGCCATCAATGGCTCCCGCCGCCCCATGCGGCGGATCCTGCATCAAAACCTCCACACACAGGGTACTCCCCTTACTCACGGATCGCCAATAGTATATTCCCCTTACACCAGGGAAATCCACTTTTCACGCCCCTGCCCGCCCTAAACGACGACGGGTCGGAGAAATAATGGCATCCGTTCAAAGCCGGCCGGCCATGCCAGAGCCCCCAGCGCCTGTCGGCCATCGCCTCTCTGCAGTCGACCACCGGGCGAGGACCTCGAAAAGGCTGCATCACTGACAAGCCCAAAAGGCAAGTCACGGCATGTCAGCCCGCCCATGCACAACCGGGCGCCGAACCCCACCCTCAAACCGAAGCCGCGGGACATGGGGCGGCAGGGGACGGCCTTATGCTCAAGAACCTCCCCAAGGCGCACGCCCCGGCAAGACGGCGAACAGGGTATTCCCCTTACAAACGGATCGCAAACAGGGTATTCCCCTTACACAAGGGAAATCCACCTTTCACGCCTCCGTCCTCCCCGAACGACGACGGATCGGGGAAAGAATGGCATCCATTCAAAGCCGGTTGGGCGGGCGAGAGCCCCCAGCACTGGTCGGCCAGTACCTCCGCACCGTCGACCCACGGGCGAGGTCCTCGGAAAGGCTGCACCCCCGACGACCCCAAATGCCGAGTTATGGCGTGTCGGCCAGCCCATACACCGCCGCGCGCTGAACGCCACTCTCAAACCGAAGCGGCAAGACACGGGGCGGCGGGGGACGGCCCTATGCTCAGGAACCTCCCCAAGGCGCAAGCCGCAGCAAGGCGGCTTCCCCCCTCGGCGCCTCTTCCGGACCGAGGAAACCCCTTTCCGCGGAAAGAGATGACGAAGCAACGGAGGGAAGGTGGCACGATCGCCAAAGAGACCTTGCAACACTTCAGCACGGAGGGCGGCCATTCTCCTCCACGCCGAGCTCAATTCAAGTTACGAAGGGCCCACCCAGCCCACAACGACATCCCGATCCGGAGGTCATTAAACCGCGGGCGAGGACAGCTCTATAGCCCCCCCCAGCCGGATCGGACCCCGCAACGGGCGATAAACTAAGAACTCATGTACAAGCTGTAGATCAGCCTTTACAAACCTAAATAAAAATGCTCTTCTTTATACGCTCAGATTTTTCGGAGAATACCATAGCGAATAGCTATCCCCCGCCAAGCTCTGGGTTAGCACCGCACTACCCCTCCTAACTGGCATAGGACCTCCGACACCTTTCCCTCCAGGGGGAAAGAGAGGCACTGGTACCCGCCCCGCGTAACAGGGTCGACCTGAGATTGAATAATGATAGGATAGCGGGAATCGCCCCTAGCCACCCCGCCTAAAAGCAACACAAGCCAACAACATCCCCTTCCCCCAGACCTCGCGATCTCGGAAACGGGAATGTTGGGGGCATGATAGGTAATTGCGTAACTTCCGCAAGATGCCAAAACAACATGACCTGGGTCCCGAGGCAGAGGCCGCGAAGTAGGCGCCCAGTCCTGAAAAGGCAGTGCCCTGTCTCGTCAGAACAGTGCCGCGATGCGACTCAACATAACGAAAGGCCGCTCGGTCGACGCGCCGTCAGCAGTAACACGGTCCCCGAGAGGCCAGAGTGCCGGATACCTCCGGGGAAAAGCGATTCCCAAAGCACGTGACTCCGCGGAGCCCCTTAGAAACGCTAACCCCCCGCATTACTCAAGAGAAACCCTTCCGCAGAACCTCGCTATAAATACCCCCCCTCCATAGGCTAGGGGAGGGGGGGGAAAAGAGCAATGCAAGGGACTCCCATACCCTCACTCCGGGCACAAAACGGCCCCAAATGCCCCACCACCTCCAACTGGATATTCCCCTTACACATGGGAGGCACCGCCCGCCAGCTTTCCTCCTGCTTGATACTGTATCAAAAGGAGGGCCCAGATAGCCGGCCGCGGGCCGCAACACCCTAATTAACGCCGCCACCTTCGGCGATCCCCACAGGGTGCCGAGGAGGGGAAAACCCCTCAACGGCTCGCCCAGCGGCGCCACCACCGCCACCTCGTCCTCAGCCACCCGGGGGTTCCCCCTCGGTGTGCGAAGTCCCCGACGAGGCAGCGCAACCCCCCAACACAGCGACAGCAAGGCAAAATGTGAGGAAGCAAAGAACGGGAAAAGGAGAGGATCCCCTCCTGCGACCGTGGGCCGGCTCCTCGGCTCACCCTTGGACAGTGGCGGTAGGAATTCAGTAATCGACATACGGGAAGACCGCCCTGACGCAGGGATCTGCTCCTCCCGGCAAAACGAACAACAAATGTGGACCACACTCCGTCCCACACATCTTCTCCTAAGTCTTGTAAATATCGCCGAGATTTCCGATAAAGATTGGTGCATAATACTTTCCCTTTTTTCTTTTTTTCAGATAACGCCCCGCTTAGCTCGGAGTCAGGGAGAGACTTCATGACCCCGCTATAGCGGGACACATCCCGCGGGGCCGGCGTCACCCCCTGGAACCGAGATCCCGGTCCGAATCCCAAGTAAAGGGTAGTATCACGGTAACGTTACGCCATCCGAGCCAAACCGGGCTTCCGCTTCGCACTCGAATGCCGGGGGCAATTGTTACGACCTAAAGATCGTAGTAGCCCAACTCCAGCCCGGATCCGCTAACATACCCCTTTAGCTCACCTTTTAACAATTAGGGCCGCCGCCCCGAAAACCCGGGGCATCACGGAGATAGGCGCGCCTTACAGCGCTCCCCGAAACGGCCGAGGCGAACAACTGTAGCCGGTCGAGGCGAACAACCGCAGCCGCCCGACCCGCCGGGGGAGCGCGTTAGGGGACGCTCGGATAGCTAGGCCAAGCCTATTGACGAGCGCGGCCGGGCCGGACAACCCCCGACCGGATCGGCCCATCCGACTCCCGCGAACCGTGGCGCCGAAAGCGAGCCAGACCTTTAGTTCGACGCTAACGACAAACAGCCAAGGATAAGGACGCGACTAACCCACACGTCACCCGACCGTCTGACAAAGCACCCCCAGGCGGCTGACCTGACCGGCGGTTAGTGCTTTCGGCCCTGACATCCCGACAAAAGCACCCCTGGGCCGTTGCGCCGCCTGACAGAGGCAGGTCAGAGACTCCTGTTCCCGATGTCCTTGTCCGAAGCCTCCACTGACACCCGAGCCAGCTCAGCACACCTAGTCATCACCCGTCAGGTATAAATACCTCCTCTCCTCTTACGGAGAAGCGAGGAGAAAAACTCTCCCATCTTCTATCATTCACACACGAGAGCAAAGATCCTCCATATCTTTGTTCTCCCACCTATAGCTCGTCACGTGAGGCGGACACACAGTTAGTCCGGCCGGCGTGTCCAGCCCCCCATTTAAGCCCTGTTACTGACTTAGGCAACGGAGGGGCTAAGGGTTGAACCCCAACCCCGCCCTTCTGACGAGTTGTTCGTGCTGCAGGAGAGTTCGCCCCTTAGCCAAAGTCAGCGTCAGCCTCCAGCCGTTCGACCTCCCTCAGCTGTGTCCGACGAGATACGATCCTGTGAGCTCCACCGGCAACGGATCCGACCTCTTCACCCCACTAATCTCTTGTAAAACAGCCTACCTAACCCCTCATTTCCATATAACCACCGTGCCCTTGGTTCCCCATAATACAAATTCATTGTACGCGAGTTCCACCTCGTAACAATAGGATTTTAGGATTCAACTAGTTGATAGGATTAACTAGTTTAATGAAGCCATATTAAGTCGATGTTACACTTATAAATAATTAGTATCCTTAAAGGATCATGAACCGGTGTCTAGCATTTTTGGGATGAGTACTGTGGATTACCTCAGCTCGACTGGGGATAGTGATCTTGGCCTAGCCAAATCCCCTGACAGTTTTTCGCTGGACCACAAGGATGAAAATTATTATTATGTGAAGCTATCGATTACATCTAGTCAAATACGTTTAAAATCTTCTTTAAGATTAGCTGTAGCCCTCCTTGTTTTTAGATTAGGGGACTAAAAGACGCTCGCCATGGTTGTTGAGTCTCCTCAAGCTATGACATGGTCTCTTTTAGAAACCGACTCCATCATACATATGTGTAGTCTGGTCTTAACCCAAACCGCTGCGTCGGGTCTCCTCGAGTATCGATGTAAGGGACTAGTCATTATGATTTTTTGAGTCTCCTCGAGATCATAAGTGACTAGAGGTAAAAACGAATAGGGCGTCACGTGTGATGTGATTGACAAAGAGTTTATCTACCAACTATATAGTCGATCAGCTTGTTGAGTCTCCTCAAGGTTGTGAAGCTCAGGGTGGTTTGGTCCCTCTCCTATTAAATGTCTAAATTTGTTCATCTATATGGCTTAAGATGATCGATAAAATAGTGGGACGATATAGTTGGATAAAATCCATTTTAACTATATTTAAAAAAACCTGAACATATGCTAAACTAGGGTAGTTCTATGTTTTACTAGGTGGAATCCAAGTCATTATATCCTAAAAGAATAAGCCAAGATTAAAGATTAAATTTATATTCCATCTTTCTCCCTAATTCTTCATTACACCAGATTGAGCTTGTTTCAAGCTTTTGTTGTAAAATATATTCGTAAACGTTTTACGATATATTTTATTTCTTTTGTATCATGTGCAATTATTCCACATCTTTAATATTCTAAAGCTTATATCGCAAACCTATTGCGACACAAATAATTCCCATACATCCGATTTATTTTCTCCCGAATTCTACCTATTACTTGACAAAGGTATCACTCTGTGTGAGACCTTACAGCCTGACCCTACTACATGTGGGAATCAAAAACCCTAGACGACAGTGACCACAAGAAGCAGGTGCCGTCCCTGTTTTGGTATTATCATTATGTGGTTAACTCATTAATATAAGCATTGTCGGGACCACCCTGACTGTGTCTGTGATGAATGCCGCAATTCCAGTCCCTTTGTCAAAACTATGCCACTTAGTCAAGCCTAGGGTATATTCAACTATCAACCCTAATAACTCTAAACCGGTTAGTCTCCATCGACCTTTAGTCAAATAATGTTGGACTTGTTCCAACATACTCTGGCCAGAGTTTTTATTAAAGACCGAACTAACACGTGTGACACTAACTCCCCGTGAATGAGAGAGACGAATCCTCTCTTGGTCATTACTCTCCTCACATGCTTTTATTGTCACCCAACCAAAGGCCTTTCAACGGGGCTTGCCCCGAGGCTATATCAATGATCAAAGTGACACCGTTCACGTACAGGTTCGTACAATAACTTTAAGTCAAAGGACCAACTTGCCATCATCACTGAGAGTTAGCATTGACAGATTAGTCAACGTTAACCATATGATAACTCTCGTTGGGTCTTTCAATAAACTTATTCTCTAATGAACACCTATGTTTCCTCTTCGACTTCGCTAAGTCAAACGACCATGAGATCATCATCACCAATCCATTGTGATGACTAAGACACAATGGTCTATCCGATGTGAAGATATCCTTTTCTCGACATATCTACGACCACTAACATTTTTAGACTTATACTACAAACGGTCAAACACTTCTACATGATCGAGATCTCCATCTTGATACATGTTTGACCTCGCATTAAGTCTCAGGACTTTACATAAGTTCTTATAAAAACTATATTATTATTAACTTAGGTAAATTCTTACCAAATAGCTTACTGTTATTTCGAACAAGATGTGTGTACACACAAAGAGAGATAAATTGCCTCGAGGGCATACACATCTCCCAACAGGCTTTTCTTTCCCATCCTAGTGTGAGACACTCAAGGATCTTGTTAACATGATCTTCTTGGGTGCAACTCTTGCCAAGACTTGCAAGGGTGTTGATTATGTCGGTGAAGCGAGTGAACATTGCAAAAATTAACTCTCCCTACTTCATCTTAAAATTTTCATACCTTCTAACATTGAGAGCAATTTTAGATGATTTAACTTTAGAATTACCTTCGTGTGATACCTCAAGGATTTTCCAAATCTCATAAGCGGAGGTGCACGTATTTCTTGGTTGGACTCCATTTTGTTGAGTGAGCATAGAAGAGTGTGCATCGCCTTGAAGCTCAATGCATATATTTCTTTCTCGGCCTTGGTCTACTCATTTGGTGGCTTTGACGGTTCTTTATACTCAGTATCTGCCATTGTCCAAATGTTGTAGGGGATGGACCTAAAGTAGATGCAGATCATATTCTTCCAAGTGTCGTAGTTGGATCCGTTGAGTAAAGGTGGACGATCAGTGGATTTCCCTTCGGGATAGATGTCATTGGTGTCGTTGCTTATTGATGCCATCCTAATACTTTGTTCCGATACCATGTGTTGGGATCTCCACCTAATACATAAAAATGATGGCAAGTATACGATAGAGGGGGTGATAGTGTATAAAAATTCTCTAGTAAATCTACCTAAGTTAACAAATGGTGTTACCCAAAATCTAACTTAATATACCAAAATAATGCTTGTTAAAGGGATATGCAGCGGAATAATATCATAGGCAAAATATAATTGCAACACAGAAAATTGAATCAAACGTAAACACAAGTATACCATTGTTCAGATACTCAAGTCCCACTTGGCCCCTCTATCCTACTCCAGTCACCCGAGTCCCACTCGGCTCACTTCAATATTTTCCAAATAGTACAAATGCCTCTTTCCAAGTGGTCATGCTCACAAATTTCTTCACAAAAAAATAAAACTTACCACCTCAACACTTGAGTATTCTTCACTTACTCTTTTGAATAAAAATAACACTTTTACCTCAGACTTGTTTGAAGCTTGTGTAGATGTATTGCATATAGTGTTGATCTCCAAAGATGAAGAAATTAAAGCATTAGGAGATCAAGAAAAACTTTGACTGAAGGAATCAAAAACTTTTAGAGTATTTGCCAAAGAAAGAGAGTCTTAGGGCTTTTGAAAACAATTAGAAAAAACTTTTATAGACTTGATTTTTTCTCATTAATGTACTCATAAAATCACAAGTAACTCAGCTTAAATATGGGTGGAAAAATCATTGAAAATCACTTCCCAAAATGCCCTCCAAACTGCTCTATCAACATCTTAAAGGAAATCACGAAATTGAGTTTTGTGAGCTGTGAATAGTGTAGTAGTCGACAGCAATGTTACGGGTAGTCGAATCCCCATTTAACAGTAGTCAAATCCCTATATAACTGTGGTTGACTACTTCTAGAGACAGAGCATACCCACTCTAAATTAGTCGACTCATATAGTAGGAATGGTCGACTACAAAGCTGATGTATAGGATATCAAGTTTAAAAACATTTTTTAAATCATTTGTAAAGTGATCATATGCATGTATGAGCTTGTAATAAGGCTTTAACAAGCAACGGTAAATTATATAAAAATACATCATTAATATTATTACATTTAAGTCCAAAGTGATGCTTCTTCATTCTTCATGCACATTGTCTAGCTCCATTTGATCCATGGAGTTGATTGCTCATCACTTAATCCCAATGAGTGTTATAATTAATTGTCCTTAAGCTCATGTGCTTAAAGATGTTAGTTGCACTAATTTTTCATCATCAAAACCATGTGGGGGTAGGACTCGATATCTCAACAATGCAGTCCAAAATAACAAGAAAAAAGATAACTACAAAAGTTATCTGTTATTTCCTAATTAATCCTTTGCTACAGAGGTTATTCATTTCTACTGAACTGGCAAGGAAAATGTAATAGCATGCAATAAGACGTGTAGATGATAGAAAACTGAGGCATCCTATGGATGGTGAGGCGTGTAAGTGTATCGATAGAATTTATCCAGACATTGCAAGAGAGCCAAAGAACCTTAGACTTGGTCTCGCAAGCAATGGATTTAATCCTTTTGAAGTGATAAGCTCTGGTTGGTTGACCTGGCTAGTGTTGTTGACCTCGTATAACCTTTCTCCATATGTGTATGAAGCAACCATACATGATATTGTCACTCTTGATCCCTGAAAAATACTCACCAGAAAACGATAGCATTGCTTTCCTACAGCCATTGATTGATGATCTAATGCTTTTATAAGAAGAGGGTGTGAACACTTTTGATGCATTTACGAAGCAAAAATTTTGCATGCGGGCTATTGTTTTATGGACAATTAATGCTTTTCCATGTATGGTAACATATCTGGTTAGTCAACAAAATGTAAATTTGCATGTCTAGTTTGCACGACAAGCTATGAGGGAAAATTCTTGAAATTTAGTCATAAGCATTGATTTTCCAAATTTAGTCATGCATTTAAATTTAGTCATTACATTTTCCTTGCACGATCAGATGATTTAACTTTAGAATTACCTTCGTGCGTTACCTCAAGGATTTTCCAAATCTCGTAAGGGGAGGCTGCATGTGCTTCTTGGTTGGACTCTGTTTTATTGATTGAGCATAGAAGAGTGTTCTTCGCCTTTAAGATCAATGCATATATTTCTTTCACGACCTTGGTCTACTCATTTCGTGACTTTGACGGTTCCTTATACTCTTTCTCCACCATTGTCCAAATGTTGTAGGGGATGGACCTAAAGTAGATGTGGATCATATTCTTCCAAGTGTCGTAGTTGGATCGGTTGAGTAGAGGTGGACGATTAGTTGATTTCCCTTCGGGATAGATGTCATTGGTGTCATTGCTTATTGATGACATCCTCATACTTTGTTTCGATAACTTGTGTTGGGATCTCCACCTAATACCTAAAAATGATGGCAAGTACACACTAGAGGGGGTGATAGTGTATAAAAGTTCTGTAGTAAATCTACCTAAGTTAACAAATGGTGTTACCCAAATCTAACTTAATCAATCAAAATAATTCTCGTTAAAGGGGTATGCAGCGGAATAATATCACAAGCAAAATATAATTGCAACACAGAAAATTGAATCAAACATAAACACGAGTATACCCTAGTTCAGATACTCAAGTCCTAGTTGGCCACTCTATCCTACTCTAGTCACCCGAGTCCCATCGGCTCAATTCATTATTTTCCAAATAGTACAAATGCCTCTTTCTAGGAGGTCATTCTTACAAATTTCTTCACAAGAAAAATAAAACTTACCACCTCAACACTGGAGGATTCTTCACTTACACTTTTGAATGAAAATAACACTTTACCTAAGACTTGTTTAAAGCTTGTGTAGATGTATTGCATATAGTGTTGATCTCCAAAGATGAAGAAATTAAAGCATTAGGAGATCAAGAAAAACTTTGACTGAAGGAATCAAAAACTATTAGAGCATTTGCCAAAGAAAGAGAGTCTTAGGGCTTTCGAAAAAAATTGTATAGACTTGATTTTTTCTTATTAATGTACTCATAAAATTCCAAGTAACTCAGCTTAAATATGGATGGAAAAATCATTGAAAATCACTTCCTAAAATGCCCTTCAAACTTCTCTATCAACATCTTTAAGGAAATCACGCAATTGAGTTTTGTGAGCTGTGAATAGTGTAGTAGTCGACAGCTATGTTACCAGTAGTCAAATCCCCATATATGGTAGTCAAATCCCTATATAGAGGTGGTTGAATACTTCTGGAGACAGAGCATACCCACTCTAAAGTAGTCGACTCATATAGTAGGAATAGTTGACTATAAAGCTGATGTATATGATATCAAGTTAAAAACATTTTTTAAATCATTTGTAAAGTGATCATATGCATGTGTGAGCTTCTAACAAGGCTTTAAGAAGCTACGAAAAAATTAAATAAAAATACATCATTAATATTATTACATTGAAGTCCAAAGTGATGCTTCTTCATTCTTCATGCACATTGTCTAGCTCCATTTGATCCATGGACTTGTTTGCTCATCACTTAATCCCTATGAGTGTTATAATTAATTGTCCTTAAGCTCACTTACAGATGTTAGATGCACTAATTTTTCATCATCAAAACCATGTGGGGTGAGACTTAATATCTCAATAATGTAGTCCAAAACAACAAGAAAAAAGATTACTGCAATGGTTCACTGTTATTTCCTAATTATTCCTTTGCTACAGAGGTTATTCATTTCTACTGATCTGGCAAGGAAAATGTAATATCATGCAACCATACGTGTAGATGTCAGAAAACCGAGGCATCATATGGATGGTGAGGCATGTAAGCGTATCGATAAAATTTGTCCGGACTTTGCAAGAGAGCCAAAGAACCTTAGACTTGGTCTCGCATGCAATGGATTTAATCCTTTTGGAGTGATGAGCTCTGGTTGGTTGACATAGCTAGTGTTATTGACCACATATAACCTTCCTCCTTATATGTATGAAGCAACCATACATGATATTGTCACTCTTCATCCCTGAAAAATACTCACCAGAAAATGATATCAATGCTTTCCTGCAGCCATTGATTGGTGATCTAAAGCTTTTATAAGAAGAGGGTGTGAACACTTTCGATGCATTTACAAAGCAAAACTTTTTCATGCGGGCTATTGTTTTATGGACAATTAATGACTTTCCCATGCATGGTAACATATCTGGTTAGTCGACAAAATGTCAATTTGCATGTCTAGTTTGCAAGAAAAGCTATGAAGGAAATTCTTGAAATTTAGTCATAGCATTAATTTTGGCAGCACTGAAGATGGTTGCCTGCAAATCACAAATATAGACGATAGTGACGGTTATTTGATGGTTAAATCGAAATTAGAGGACCTCCAAAAGAGCTAAGTAGAGAGAGGCACTTCATACTTTGCCTATAGTAAAGTTTAGGAAGAAAAGATTTAGCAAAACACTCTTGGTGTTAGAAGGAAGATTGGAAAGGGAAATGGAAACAGAAAGGAGAAAGGAGAAAGGAGAAATCGAAAACAAGAGAGCCACGATAACCACAACCAGAATCTAACATAGCAGATAGGACAATACGCCTATTTGGATGGACAAATTTCAATATTTTCTTTCAATTGTTATATTGGATGAGTTTTAAAATATGTCACAACCTGAGATGTCATGAACATCGAAAAGAACATTTATGAAAATCTGTTATACACCATGTTGCAAGACTCGAACAAGTCGAAAGATAGATTAAAGGCTAGACTTAATTTAAAACAATTGGAGATACGTCCTGAATCGCAGACCATTTAGAAGAAAAATAAAAAGTACGAACTGCCAACATCGTGTGTTGCACTTTCTATAGATGACATCCATAACCTCCTTGTGTTTCTTAAGTCCATGATGACACCAGACAGGTATACTTCAAATATATATTGGTGTGTGCATGTAGATGAAAGGAAGATTTTTTGACTAAAGACCCATGATTACCATATCTTCTTACAACCAGATGCTTCTAGTTTAGTTGATAATGTCGATAATAGGCTGGCATCAGTTTTGATACAATTTTGTGGTTTCTTCAAGCAGTTGTGCTATAAGGTGATAGTGTTGCTGAGTTTGAAGAGTTAGAGAGACGTATCATCCTTACACTGTGCAATATGAAAAAAAACATTCTGCGCCCTCCTTCTTCACGATCATGGTTCATCTTACTGTGCACCTGGCATTGCAGGACCAGTATAATACCTTGAACGCTTTTTTATTACTAAAGACCATGTAAAAATGTGCCTGAAGTTAGCTTAATTTTCAAAGATATATTTGTCAATTTGGGATAAACGTAGAGTGAAGTTCTCTCCCTTCTTATTGTTACAGAACTTTTCCTTTTGATTTAGTGCGTTTATGTATTTCGTTAAAAATATTTTATAATGCAGATGAATAGATTTAGAAAGTCTATTAGAGCTTCGGGGTCCACATCAAATACATTGTCCATTGAGATAAGTTTGCATATATGTGTATTATATTATTTTTGTTGCTTAATTTTCACCTTTTACCACGTTAGATGACTAATTTCTAAATACATGCATTTAAGGCCATACTACACTGGCAGGCCAGGCTGTTGTCCCCTCCTCTCAGCCCTTTGGGGGTAGGTACGTCGAACACTCCTTCTTTCTGCATTTATCATTGTTGTGTGACTAATTCCTTTTTTTTAATTATGGCATATGGATGCAGGTGGCATAGAGGATAAACTGCTATAGACTCAGTCCATTGTCTCCTCCTCACATGCCACTGGTCCTCCTGCCCAGGATACTGTAGATACGGTAGAGTATGAACCATTACAGAGGACACACCTTTACCCCCATGCTGCAGATACTGAGTGGTCGGTATGGTCTCAGATGGCCGTTAAGGATGCATAATTGGAGGTGTTAGATTTATTAGCGGACGTGGCACATGATAGGATGATTATAGCACGAGAAGACTGCTTCCAGCGAAAGGGTATGAAATGTATTTCAATCATGTTAAATAAGAAGAAACTGTTATATAAAATGTTATTTATATTGTAAGATAATATCATTTTTTTCGCAGGCGGAGAGAATGCACCCAAGCCTGGACGAGCTTACAACCTGCCCTCAAAGCTGATTACACCAGATGGGTAGTGAGTCGTTGTTCAGTGGAGCCATAGGGCACCCATTGGAAAGTGGGGGGCAAGATTATAGCCTATTTGGCTAGCTTGACTAAAAGGCCCGATATCTTCAATATTTGCCTCAATTGGAATGAGCAAAGATATGAAGATTTGGTCATATGTTGATGCCAGATCAACGTAAGTATTATATATTTTAATTTATTATTTTCAATATGTATATAATTTTTAATGGGTTTTTTGCAGAGGCACGTACTGGATGGGAACCAAGATGCATGGAAATTCTGCTTTAGGAAGATACAAGATGCGTTGGTCCGGTGGTGTAATGATATGAAGGGGAGGATCTGGACTGTTTACAAAGAAGACTATGAGCGTTGATGACATATAGACCCCTGAGCAGATCCCCTCTATTTCTTCATATGTTGTTTCCTCTTGGGAGTTGCCTGATGGGAAGATATGGTTCAATATTGGCCCCTTTTGATATGTTTTATATATTCATTTGCCTGGCATGCTTTTTTTTAAAAGGATTATGGATATCACCAAGGCGAACCACGGGCAGCCTAGAGAGTATAAGCATCATCCTAGCTCCAAGAGCAACACTTGACATGCACACGATTTGGCGAGACAAGTTATATGATCGATTTTAAATGTACGCATATATTACGTTATAATGGAATATGTGTCGAATTATTTATCTCTTCGTTTTTAGGGCAAACCCGGTTTGGAGCCGTTGGTGGAGCACACACTTACACAGGCACACCCAAAGTAAAATGATAAGAATATGCAGGAGAAGAATTGGAAGTTGCTAGTAAGTAATAAATTATGTTTAACTATATCATTTATTATAAAAATTTTAATATTGGTTGTATTTGTTTCAGGCTTTTCTTCATCATGTTGTAGAAGAACTCAGAACACACTCTTAGGCAGGTGCTTGCCTCAAAATAGTGCTACTCCCAAGCACAAAAGGTGAAGAAGTAATAATTCCGGTGAGTCCAGATACGGTATCCACATAGACAAATCGTGTATACAAAATTCACATTTCTAAGTTAAGCTAGGAAATAATTTGATAAGAAATAAAGCACCTTTTGAAGGTGAAATGTTTGAGCAATAGTTCGAGTGTGTGTGTGTGCAATAGTGTAACGGCCTAAATCCATCAATACATATTATATGTATGTATGTATGTATGTATGTGAATATATGTATGTATGTATGTATAATTTCAAATGATTTTATGTGATTTTTAAATAATTAGTCGATATGCGTATACGTTTTTAGGTATATAACATCAAAAATAGTTTGTAAAAATTTTATAAAATATTTTTGTATCATCAAAATGGCGATAACATATTTTTGTAATTTTAAGTATCATCATATATTTATAAATAGTTTATATAATTTTTTTCTATACAAATTTCACTTAAATTTTCTTTAAGTATTCTCATTAATTTTTACGTTTTCTTCTGAGACCAAATCGACCTAAACCCCGCAAACCCGCAACATATGACTGATAACGCATTTTAGCTCAAACTTATTGTTGAATCATTGGGTCGGCATTCGAGATAACTCGACCGATAGATGACTAAAGCCCACGAGGCCCACGAGAGAAGCAAGTTTTAGACTAAGTCAAAGCTATCGACTGAGTCAAAGCCCACGGCCAGTCGACCGTTGAGTCCACCTCACTCGAACGTGGAATTAAAGGCAGGCTCGTAAATCACAGGAACGTGCACAACATTTACTCCTATTAAAAGGGAAAGATCATGGCCCCATTATGGGTGGCCGTTATCTCTCCAACGTCTCCAAACGGATCCCGAATGCCTATAAATATAAGGACAAGTCCCATCTCCAAGGTACAATGTATAAGACATAGAACTCTACTTTCTCAGTTGATATTTCCTATACTTTCGGGCTTGTGCTGCCAGTCCTGAGACGAACCTCCGTGGGTCGATCGCATCTGCACCAAGCTCCCTCTCTGCCTTAAGTTTCCATACCAACTTAATAATCGGAGGGGTTTGGGTCGGAACCCAGATCCGACCCCCCTAACGTATCCCTATGGTGCAAATCAACGGTCGTCATCTAGCGTCAAGAGTTGTCATCGGGCTTCATATCCTCGAATGGTCGATGCATCAGCTGCTCGAAGGTCGATCGAGCATCGTACTGTCATCAACTACCATCACTCGACCTCGGTTCTTCCAACCGAGGGTCCCACTCCATCTACTAACGAGGCTCTAACTCAACACCAAGAGTCTACGTCAGCCTGACAACTGTCTTGGTCGATTTTGCCCTTAACACATATATTTTCATAGCTCAAAGTTTCAAATTGACTTTATTTTCATGATCCTCGCGAGGATACGAACATGTGACATTTTTCTGGAATTTTTCAAAGTCATATGTTAATAATGATATTTTAATATTAAAATGTTAAAATAATATTATTTTTACTAATTACCAGTACTAATTACCTTCATAATTAACTATACCCAATTACCTAACCCCTAAACGCAGCCTACGAGGAACACAATTGAGCCTAATTTCTAAGTTTTGTCAAACCCACTCACCCGCTCTCATTAATACCTATTATATTATATTAATAAACTTATACTACACATACCGCACTACCCTCTCATCTCCAAACAACCCAACAACTCTGTCCTGCTCTCCCCCCTTCGGCCTCCCATCGTCGGCGAGCCGCCGCCGCCGCCCGTGAGCGCCCGCCACCTCCCTCTCCTCCCATTCTCCACTTTCGAGCGCCGAGCTACGCTCATCGACGTTGAGAACGAAGGAGAAACACATCGCAGAGAGATTTTATATATATATATATATATATATATATATATATATATATATATATATATATATATATATATATATATATGGTAAAGTGTTCCTGTGGTGACTCCTTAGATCAAATCTAAGGAGTCGCCCCCATTTTCACCAATATCCCACATTTTTTTCAAATTCCTTTTCTTGGGATTGTTATTCACATCATGGATGATAAACATTCCAAAAATCAAGTCATTCCAATACTTTTAGAGCCCCCATCTACCCCTTACAACTTCAACAGTCAAATGTGGGATATCGGGGAAAATGGGGGCTACTCCTTAGATTTGATCTACGGAGTCTCCCTAGGAACACTATACCCACATATATCTATTATACATTTGACAGAGTTTTTTGAATCCTAGGGCTGACTAGGACAAGATAAAAGACGGCTGAGATTTGATCTAAGAAAATCAACGGTTGAGATGGGTTGCTGTAAAATATTTTGTGGGGACAACTTTGAGTTTTGAGGAAAACAATATGTGGGTTCAGCTGAAAATAGAAAGGGTTAATTTGTGTGTTTGGTTGGGTTAGATCAAAATGACAGAATCAATTCTCTCCTCAAAACTGCCATTATCTCAACCCCCCACACACAACACCCAACGCGAAGAACTCCTCGGCTCCCCCCAAACTGCCATTATCTCAAACCCCAATGCACAACACCCAACGCGAAACTCCTCGGCTCCCCCCACCGACGCCTCCCCTTCTACAAAAAAGCCCAATTCTCATTCGCTCCTTGCTGGCGCATATGGCGAAAATTGCTGGCGATTTTCAACGGAGCCTCCCCTTCGATTTTCAGCGGAGGGATGCGAACGGCGGCGGCACCGTCGCCAAGAAGGCGGTGGAGAGGCGGCAGAGGGGGAGCGGGGAGCGGCGGCGGAACTGGTGGCGGCTGTGCCGGAGGAGGTCGTCGGTTGACAGCGGCGCCGTCGCCGGCAATGCTGGCGTCGTGGAGGGGCGGTTCTTCGGCGAGGAGATGGGGGTCGAGGCGGAGCATGTGGCTGTCGGGGGAGGCCGGCTGTTTGAGAACGGGTGAGTGCTGCCGCCGCCTTCCGCGGCGATGGTGACTGTGGTGGAGAGGAGGAGGAGGGAGAGGGTGCCGGTGCTGTTCGCCGGAATCTGCAGCGGCGGAGTCGGTTAGAGGGTGCCGGTGCCTTCTTCCGTTGAAAATTGGAATACACATATTCTTTTCTTTTTATTTATTATAATTTTCCTTTTACTTAAAGAAAAGAAAAGTTCGATGGATGCCAACTGTTGCCTTCTTTCTTTCTCTCTTTTTTGCCCTTTTTCCTGTTGCCTTTTGTTTTCGTTTAATTTGAGTAAATCTCATCGGAGAAAATCTTCGACGGAGCAGATGACCCATCTCCTCGAGGTACAAAACTCCCTTCACAACAAGCCGTGGAGGAGGTGAGCGATGGAGGAGGTGAGGGATCAAGGATCGTTCGATCTTTCTCAGTTACAGGTCTTCGAGCTGAATTGGGATCCCTACGATGCTCTCGACGGAGAGGTGGTGTCGGATAACAAGCTGATGGAGATCTTAATATCAATAATCTTTCTCACAATTTTTATACGTTTGTCGGATAACAAGATGAACTGATATGGGTGTTTTTTTTTGCTCTGTAGCTTCATCTCTGACATGTAAATCGAATCAATACCCCCCCCCCCCAATTTGTAATTTCTTTTTTTGGTCTGAGTTGGGTACTTTTGGGTAGGCAAACTGCCAGATTGTGCTTAAAATTTGATTCGATCCTTTGTGTATACATGAAAGATTGATTTGTGGAAAGCCATAAGATGTGATCTGTTATTAACATGTAAAGCACATTCATCACTTCAGCGAGAATTCAAAAAAAGTTATCTTTATAAAACTATTTGCGAGTATCAATTTCTTTTTCAATGTGTGATTGTTGTTTCTGCAAATTTAATGGTTCATGTGTTAAGTAACACTGATCATTTTAGGTTGTTGTTAGAAATTAAACCCGATTCTTATGAAATATATCGTTTTAGTTGCATTAAGATTCATGGAAATTCATAGCATGATTTAAACGAATAGATTTAAACCCGATTCTTATGAAATATATCCTTTTAGTTGCATTAAGATTCATGGAAATTCATTGCATTAAGTATCTATTATATCCAGTTCTTTCTCATACACATCTGGTAATGGAGGGATCTAATCTAATTCAAAATAATAGCAAATGAGAAAACTTTCACTTAATTTAAATTATTTGAGGGTGTTATAATGGAGGTTAACTACTGATTAGAAACTATTAATTTTCATCAGGTACTGTTGTTTGGCTTGGAGTGGTTGAATGGGAGTTTTATAATATTTTGAACAACATCATGAAAAAGGATTCATAGTTGGTTTCTTTTAATGTTGATATGAGGACGTGTTGAATTTTGGGAGTTGCAGTAAAGTTATTGGCATAAATTAAGGATTTTTGTCATATAAATTGAATTCCGTAATGGGTCCAATTCTGATGGATCGTTTGCTATGTTTCTGAGTAGGGATTGTGCTCCTTGAAGTAGACTACAACACTATTAATATTATCATATTTTTAAACTTTACCACCATTTCAAACACATAACCCATCGTTCTATTAGTAATTGACACTATCCACCCAATCCCTACACTGCCCTTCATAGTAGCTCTTATATCATAAAATGTAGGTTAACTTAGAACTCTGTATCAAATATACATATGCATGTGAATGTATGTACAAGTGTCGTTTCTGTTCGCAAGTATGAGCAAACTGTACGAGTCTATGTGCACGAGCAAGGATTGTGTATCTGTGTTAAACTTAACGCGTCGAAGGCGTCCGCACCGAAGGCGCCCGCTAAATTATCTGTGCCAATAATTTAGCACAAATTAAAGTATTTTACGCTAATTTGTTGTTCCGCGCCAAAGGCGCCTGCACCGAATTTGTTGCTCAGCTAAATTTTTATGATAATTTGTTGTTCTGCACCGAAGGTGCTCGCGCATTGTTCCGCGTCGAAGGCACCCGTGCCGAATTTGTTGTTTCGCGTCATAGGCGCCCGCGTCGAATTTGTTGTTCTGCGCTGAATGCGCTTGCACGTTGTTCCGCGCCAACAAACGACGCCATCGTAATTTTTTACGCTAATTTGTTGATCCGCGCCGAAGGCGCTCGCGCATTGTTCTACGCCGAAGGCACCCGTGCCGAATTTGTTGTTTCACGCCAAAGGCGCCAGCGCCAAATTTGTTGTTCCACGCCGAAGGCACCGCCCTGTATTTGTTGTTTTGCACCGAAGGTGTCCTTGCCGCTAAATATTTTTACGCTATGGAAATAATTTTTTGGCGAACAAAGATTTCGCGGGGGAAAATCTTTAATGAACCGTGCCCGTGGGCACGGGTTATGACTAGTGTATATATATATATATATATATATATATATATATATATATATATATATATATATATATATAAAATAAAACAGGGATGTTATCATGGGTTTTTGGATAAGAGTTTTTGGATAAGAGATATTGGTTATGTGTATTGTTGTATGTGGATATGTGTATTGTATAAGAGATAATGGATAAGAGATATTGGATAAGAGAATTTGAATTTGGTTTGGTTATGTGTAATTGGGTGTGATGTTTGTATATAGGGTATGAGAAATTGAGGTATGAGAAATTTGGTTATGTGTAATTGGATATTTTATAGAATAGAATAGATATAAGAAATCACATCACAATTTCAAATCACAAATTTTGAAATCAAACTCGCGTTTACATTCCTATCCTCTGTATTTTGATCACATCACACTTGGAGGGAAATTTTTGGAGGGAATTTTGCGCGGGAGCATGGGAGAAGATCAGCTCATCTTCTACCTCACATCTCACGTTTGATCACATCACATCTCACGTTCCTCCTCAGCTCATCTTCTACCTCCAGCAAGCAGAGCAAGGGAGAGCAAGGGATAGCAAGAAGAGCAAGCACCTTCATCTTCTACGTCGGTGAGCTCTTCCTCTTCTACTCAATTTTTTTATTTCAACCTCACTTTTTTTTTCTTAATTTCAGTTCTTTGAGCTTCTTCACGTCCTCAAGCCTTCATCTTCTACCTCATCTCTTCCTCTTCTCCTCAATTTTTTTCCTCAAGCACATCAAGAATCTCGGTGAGCTCTTCCTCTTCTCCTCAAGCTCTTCCTCTTCTCCTCAATTTTTTTTCTTTTAATTTATTTCACCCTCACTTTACAGTTCTGTCAGCTTCACGGCATCTTCTACCTCATCCCTTGGTGAGCTTTTATGTTTTTGTGTATTGAAATGATTTGCAATAGAGATGTTTGCAATGAAGAAGAACTATTCTGAAAACGTATTGGAATCTGAAGATGTTTGCAATAGAGATTTGGATTGAACTTGAGTAGAGATTGAACTTGAATAGAACTTAAATTTGGATGTTTGCAATAGTTCTTCATTCAAATGTGTAGATGTTTGCCATTGAACTTGAATTTGAGTAGATATTCTGTGTAGATATTCTGTGTAGATATTCTGTGTAGATGTTTGCCATTGAACTTGGATATTCAAATGTGTAGATATTCAAATGTGTAGATGTTTGCCATTCAAATTTGGATTGAACTTGAGTAGATATTCTGTGTAGATGTTTGCCATTGAACTTGAATTTGCAATTGAACTATTGAACTTAAAGTTCATCAGAATAGTTTTTGTTTGTTTGTAATAGTTGGATGTTTGTAATAGTTTTTGATGTTTGGATGTTTGCAAAAACAATTTGAGTTTGATAGTTTTTGATGTTTGGATGTTTGGATTGATCATTCATCAATTTGATGTTTTGATGTTCTGCATATCCAAATTCTGAATTTAAAGTGATAGCTTCTCACCTCAGTTTTTGATGTTTGAACTATTGCAAACATCCAACTATTTTGAATTTAAAGTCAAAGCTATCAAATTCTGCATATGGATGTTTGGATGTTTGCAAAAACAATTGAACTATTGCAAACATCCAACTATTTTGATTTGCAAATTTGCAAATTAATAGTTGGATTGATGAATGAAGAAATATTCAAATCTTTGATGAAATGATTTGCAATCAACATCTCACCCTCACTTTATAGTTTTTGATGTTTGCATGTTTGCAAAAACAATTTGAGTTTTTGTTTCTGTGTAATAGTTTTTGATGTTTGGATGTTTGCAATTGAACTATTTGAAATGTTTCCAAATTTAACTTCAAGTTCAAAAGCAATTTCAAATCAAATTCAAATTATCTCAATTCATTTTTGATATCAAGTGAATTTGATAGCTTTCACTTTAAATTCAAATTCTCACCCATATGCAGAAATTCAATTTGCTGGGTGAGAAGCTATCACTTGAGCAAAAATTCAATTTCTCACCCATATGCAGAAATTGATGGGTGAGAAATTTGTTAACTTGAATTTTTGCATACATCTCTATGCAATAGATAGCAAAAATTCAAATTCAAATTTGAGGATGATTTAATATTGAGTGATATTTCAAGGCTAATGTTTGAGTGATAGTTCTGAGTTATATTCATGTTATTGAAGTTATTAAAGTTAGGATATGAATGTTAGGATATGAATGTTAGGAATGTACCCAATTGAATTTTGTTAATATGTTGTGAATGTTTTACTGTACCCAATTGAATGTGTTGCAACTGGTAATGTTATTGCATTCACATGACACAAAATTCTCCTGTGAATATGTTGTGAATGTTATTGCATTGTCCTGTGAATGTTAGGATTTTGCAACATATTCTCAGGATTGTGTGTCCTGTGAATATTCTCAGGATATCAACTCCCAATTGAAATTAACAGGATCTCAAAGCTCCAGGATATCCTGTGGATGTTATTGCATTGTCCTGTGAATGTTAGGAATGAAGCTTGAAGAATAGAATTATATCTCTAATTCTATTCTAATAGCATTGTCCTGTGAATTCTATTCTATTAGATATATAATTTAAACCGGAATTTCTATTAGAACAATTCTATTCTAATAGAGATAACAATTCTATTAGAGATATAACAATTCTAATATTGAGAAATGAGTTTTAAAATGAAAGCTTGAGTATTGTTTTTTTCATATTCAGAAATTGGATGAGAGCTTGATATGACAGAATATTGGATGAATATTGAAAGAATATTGAGAAATGAGTATTGGATGAGAGCTTGAAATGAGTATTGTTTTTTTCATATTCAGCAATTGAAAGAATATTGGATGAAAGCTTCAATACACCCAATTCTCTATGCAATATTCACAAATTTTCATTTTGATAAGCACTTCATTTTTCCCTGAAAGTGTCCTGTGAAGAGCTTGATATGAGCTTGCTGATCCAAATGTTTATTCCAACTTCAACATGTAGAATACAATTTCAATTTTTCAAGGCACACTTTTTCAATTTTTCAATGAGCTTGATATGGATGTAAAAAACACCAATGCACACTTTTTCAATTTCAAAACTTTTGATTGCCACCAATGCACACTGTAAATTGAGATAGGCCTGAAATTGGTGTTTTTTTTCATGGATGCAATTTCAAAAATTTTGATTGCCTGACAGGATTTTCATTGCACACTTTGTGTTCTTCATTTCTTTTCATAACACATATGATAATACATTGTCCTATTAACACATATGATAACACATATGGTAACACATATGATAATACAAACTTTTTTGATAAACATTGTCCTGTTAACTTGAATCAAATTTTATGTCTGCAATTTTTTGGTTACCATTGCAATGGGGGTAAACAGGATTGACCTAAGCTTTCTTAGTTATAACTTGAATTTTTTGGTGAACATTGCAATGGGGGTAAACAGGATTGTCCTAAGCTTTCTTAGTTATAACTTAGGCATACATGTGATAACTTGAATTTCTTAGTTATATGATCAAAATTTCTGCCTTTGAATCTCATTGAATCTCAAGTTTCCTAAGCTTTCTTAGTTATCTCATTGTCCTAAGCTTTTTCATACATGTGATAAAAAATTTCTCATTGAATCTGAAGTTATATGTGATAGCTTTTTTTTCTCAGTTGATACTTGATACATGGAATTTCTGAGTTATATAGCTTTTTTTCTCAGTTGATACAATGATCAAATTTTGGAATGGATCAAAATTATCTCAATTTTATCAAAATTATCAAAATGATCAAATTATCTCATTGTCCTGTTAATATGTGTTATCCAAGTTTTGATAAACATAAATCCAAGTTAATAATGTTCAATTTTTAACATTTTTAACATAAATCCAAGTTAATAAATCCAAGTTAACATTTGTCTGCTATGGTTTGGTGTAAGTTACTATGCATGATATCAAAACAAAGTTTTTATTCCAAATTCCACTGGGATTTCATTTGGTTTCATTTCACAGTTTAAATGGGATTTCATTTGGTTTGGTTTAGTTGGAAAATTCCAGTTTTCATCAACTGTTGAGGATTTTGCACTATCACTCAATATTAACATTCCAGTGTTCATCAACTGTTTGAAATATGTGTACTTTGAGGATTTTGTACTGGGTGAGTACATTATATCTTGATAATGCTAGGGAGTATATTTGTAGATATCCCAAACTGATTTCTCCATGTTTATTTTGCAAACTGAAATGAGCTTTTATGCAAATTCTAATACTTCAAACTTTGACAGGTACTTGAGTATTTTATTTGGATAATGAGCTTGAGTATTTTATTTGCATAATGAGCTTGAGTACTTGAGAATTTCTATTAGAACAATTCTATTCTAATAGAGATAACAATTCTATTAGAGATATAACAATTCTAATATTGAGAAATGAGTTTTAAAATGAAAGCTTGAGTATTGTTTGAGTATTCATTTGCATAAAATTTTATGCAAATGAAGCTTTTATGCAAATGAGCTTGAGTATTTTATGCAAATTCTAATGCAAATTTTATGCAAATGAGTTTTAACAAGTTTGAAGTATTAGAATTTGCATAAATTCTAACATTATATCTTGATAGCTCTTCATATGCAAATTGGTGAGCTTTTATTCCAAGCTTATACTGAATACATACTTTGAAGTATTCCAAGATAATAACACTGTAAAATTGATTGAGTGTTATGTGAATGAATTTTTGAATCATTTTTGAGTGTTATTACAACTTTGACAGGATATTGACAGCTTATTGAGTTATAATTTTTTATTCTCAGGATATGGAAATAAATTGTTAATATAAATATCCCATAAAATCCTGAGAAATTCTCAGGATATTTCAATATGCAAATTGATTTCACTATCCTGTTCAAAATTTTTAATATGAATATCAAAAATTGAGTTCAAAATGAGTCAATTGAACTGTTAATATGAATATCAAATATTGAGTTCAAAATTGAGTTAATATGAATATAAAAATTTGAGTTTAAAATTGAACTGTCAATTGAACATGATATTGAGTTAATATGAGTTCAAAATTGAGTGAAATTGTTAATATGAATATCAAAAATTCTCAGGATATTCCAATATGCAAATTGAGTTCAAAATTTTTGAAAGAAATTGTCAGCCTATTGAGTTCAAATTTTTTGATTCTCAAGTTTTAGGATATCCTGATAATTTTGAATTCAAATTCATTCCATTAGATTCATATTGAGCAGGATATGAGCCCATATTGAAAGAAATTGCAATACTATGAAAATTGCAATCCCAATTTGATATTGAGTATTAATTCAAATTCATTCCATTTGAATGAAATTTCACTCAATTCAAATTCATTCCATTTGAAAGAAATTGCAATCCCAATTTGATATTGAGTATTAATACTATGAAAAATCCCAAAAATGAGCCCATATTTATCCTAGAATTGGTTTCCTATTTAACATGACATTGATATGCAAGCAACACTGCAATTTGAGAATGCATTTTTGAGAATCCTGTATTGGACATGTGGACTTATTAGTGAATCCTGTATTGGACATGGTTTTGGTCAGATGGCCAAATTTCCTCATATTGAGCAGGATATCTTGAGAAAATGTCATCCAAATTGGGTTATGTCTATTCCTCATATTGATTATGTATATTCCTCCATAACTCATATGAGAAAATGTTATCCAAATTGGGTTATGTCATATGAGCAGGATATCTTGAGAAATTGGGTTGTCATATGAGAAAATGTCCAAAAAATGTCCTGGGTTATGTCGTATACAAATCTATTACAAAAAATGTCCAGGGTTATCAGTATATTACAAAAAATGTCCTGGATGTAAGTTTTGACAGTATTTTGAGGATATACATCTAGATGTATATGTTTGAGGTATATGTATAATTTAGAGGATATACATCTATGTATATGTATAATTTTGACAGTATTTTGAGGTATATGTATAAATTATACAATGAGGTATATGTATATGTCTTTGGTTTAGTTTGAATATTATCCATTCACACTGAAATGAGTTCACATTTATTATTGAGGAATTCACACTGAAATGAGTTCACAGTGAGGATAATATCCTGTCAACTCATTCCTTCATGTATTTGAGGATAATAAATGAATATCCTCACTGAAATTTGTGTATTCATTCACGATATGTGTATGTGTATTGAATGTTGATATGTGTTTGAATACACATACACATTTTTTTGAATGTTCACATTTATTATCCTCATTGAAAGTTTGACAGATATCCTGATCCTCAATTCTTTTTGAGGATACATCTACATCTATTTTAATTTTGAGTTTGCAAGTTTACAAGTTTGACAGATATCCTGATCCTCAATTCAATTTTGATAGTATTTTGAGGATATACATCTAGATGTATATGTTTGAGGTATATGTATAATTTAGAGGATATACATCTAGGTATATGTATAATTTTGATAGTATTTTGAGGTATATGTATAAATTATACAATGAGGTATATGTATATGTCTTTGGTTTAGTTTGAAAATCATGATGCTTATATTAAAAGAATTGGTGAATCTTTGAGAATTGGTTTAGTTTGCGTCTTTGAGAATTGGTGAATCCTGATGCTTATATTAAAAGAATTGAGCTCTCACAAACTTGAGATATGCTTTTTTGACATAAATCAAGTTGCAAAATACTGATCCTGAAGAGAAGCACACTATGTTACCTTGAAATTCTCATTGAATGTTGACATGGATTTAAAGTGAATCCTGATCCTGATCCTCAATTTATGATCCTCAATTTAAATCCTGATCCTGACAAAATTTGAATGAATATCCTGTTGACATGGACTAATTTTTTTGAATACACATACACTAAGTTCTATTGATAAACATTGCATACACTAATTTTTTGAATACACATACACTAATTTTTTTGATAAACAGCCATATCAAAATTATGTTATGTTAATAACCATTGTTGATTGTTGATAGATGTTGATAAAAATTTGATAAATATTGTTGATAAGTAGATTTTTGATAAACATTGTTGATATGGCTGTAAATTATGTTAAGCCCAGTAGCAATGTCAATGTTGATTATGAGTTGATATTGGAATTATCCATTATCAATGTGAGTTTGATATTGGATTGAGGATCATAGAAGCAATGTGAGTTTGATATTTTGAGAATGGTATCAAATTTTGCATGTACTGATTGTCAAACTGATTGTCCTGAGAATGGATAATTCCAAACTCATAATATCAAACTCATAATATGAAAGCATAGAAGCAATGTGAATTTGAATGTACTGATTTGAGCTAATGAGAATGTGAGTTTGGAATTATGCAGTAGAAATGTGAGTTTGATATTTTGATACCATTCAAAGTGTCCTGAGGATCATAGAAGCAATGCTAGAATGCAAAAATTCTCAAGTGATCCTCAGCAAATATTCAGATATATGTGTCCTGAGGATTGAGATAATTCAGATATATTCAAAAATTCTCAGGACACATAGAAGTAGCAAAAATTCAAAAATTCACATATATTTGAATGCAAAAATATATCTGAATCCTCAGGACACATAGAATTTTTGAGGATTTTTGAATTCAAATAGCAAAAATTCAGATAAATATTGTCCTGAGATAAATATTGTCCTGAGACACATAACAGGATTTTTGAGGACACATAGAATATTTATCTCAGGACACATAGCAAAAATGCATTCAGACATATATGTGAATTTTTGAATATTCAGATACATGTGAATTTTTGCATTCAGATATATCCTGAAAATTCTCAAAAATATATCCTCAGCATAAATTCAGATACATGTGTCATGAGGACACTTTAAATATAGCATTGCTTCTATGTCCTGAGAATTTTTGCATTCCTCTTCTATGATCCTCAGCAATAATTCAGTCAATCCTCAGGCCACATTGCATTCCATTCATTCCAGGATAATAGAAGCACATGGACAAACTTGGAATGGATGAGATAAACTTGGATAGCTAACATGAATAACTCATATCCTGGATTTCAAAATTGACATGGATTTCAAAATTTTACTGTCAGTTATTCATGTCAATTTGAGTCACTCACTTCATTATTGGTTATTTATCCTCAATTTTGAGATATTCTTCATATAACTCATATCCTGTCTTTAGGTTAGCAGTCTCATATAACTCATATTCTTCATATAACTCATATCCTCAATTATTGAAGAGCTTGATGTTGTTAATTTCAAAATGTTGCACCTCAAATCTTATGAAATTTGAGTTTAACATGAAATTAAACTGAACTTTGGTATTTGATGATATAAGAAAAATGTTGACCTTAACATTAAATTATCAAATGAAATTTGAGTTATTGAACTTGAAATTGAATTTAATTTTGAACTTGAATTTTTCTAATGCCCAAATTCAAACTTGAGTATTCAAATTTTTCTCATGCAGTATACTCTTCTGAAATTTGAGTTATTGATATGGAATTTGAGTACTCATATTCTGAAATTCTCAAATTTTCGAAGAGTATACTTTGGGAATATTTCTCATGTAATTTGCAATTCTAAAATTTCTGAAGATATGGAATTTGTGCATTTGACATTGAAGTTCAATAACTACTCAAATTCTGAAATTCTCAATTAGAAACTGGGAGTGTTCATTCTCAACATGAACATATTCACCCAATTCCAAATTTGGAGTATTTTAATTGAACATCTACCATATTCACAAAATGAACATCTAATATACGCTAATAATGTATTTTAATTGTAATTAGTTTGGGCTTAATTTGGATAGGGCTTTAGCTCGACGCATTAGGAGAGAACGAGAACGAGAACAAGAACAACGTAACATGTCTCACGCTCTGCCTTCTGACGGTGTACTTGATATACCTCACATGTTCTCGCTCCTCGGAGCATATGGCTTTTTAACAAACTTGGATACTCTAGAACTTCATTCAGATTCCGAAATCTGGGAGGTAAACATGAAATTAATCTTGGGTTTCTATTGGTGTGCTTATGGATGTCAACTGACTTAATGTAACATTCAGGCTCTGAAGAAGTGCCAGCTTCTAGAGATAGTCAAACAAGATCAAAGGCTACTTGAAGCACCAGGTAATTGGAATTATACTACTCCAGTTCATTTGTTTTAAACTTTTAGTGATGAATAACTTCACAAAAATACTGTATCAGCAAATAAAGAAATAGATGGACTCCCCAAAGATGGGGAGAATTGGAGCGTGGGACAGAGGCAACTGGTTTGCTTGCCCAGGGTGTTGCTCATGAAATGAATAATTCTGGTGATGGATGAGGCTACAGCTTCGGTGGACACTACATCCGATATTGAAATTTGAATGTTGGCTACAGATATTTTTCCAGTTGAGTTGAAATGAATTTCAACAAGCTTTCCCTACATCATCCAATGAGTAACAAATTAGAAAAGGAAAATTGTACTATATAAACATATTCATGAGGAATACAGAGTGAAATGCATGGCTACATATATGCATGCTGATACGTAAAAGAGTTACGTGTGTCATGCACGTGCTCTATTTTCCTGTCTTCTATTAGCGAAGTTCCCCCAAGCAAGCAATTATAAGTATGTTTGAACATTTGTATGTGCTATTTATACGTTAAATACTGTCAACAAGAATTCCTACTGAGTGGATTGGTAATTCGCAAAGATTATGAAAGTAGTGTGTGTGTTATTATGAAAGTTTTCTTTCTGGGAACAACTACTGCAATTTTATCTGTCTATATATAGTTAAATTGATTACAATCTGCATCAGGGTTTTACTAGGACTCATATAGTGTATGCTAGACATCAATTTGGTTTTAATAGGTTGTAATCAAGCATACATTAATGCATATAGTATGCTGGAAAAGGTTTTTATGTGGGATGTTGCATTATGATGAGAAGAGTTCCTAATGGTTTTTATAGGGCTGTAACTGCATGAGGTGAATGACACTTTGCGTATCTTTTAATTTAGTTATGCAATCGTTGGGTTGCTTATTTTATTTGTTTGTCCTTATATCAGAAATAATTGGGACATATCATGCAAAAGATGAAGCAATTAGTTCTAATCAAGTTGAGGATGTTCGAGGTGCCTGAAGAGGTGAATGATCAGCAAAGGAAATGCATGTGTGGTTGGTGATGTCCTTCATGCCCACTGATCTTGGTCAGGAATGATGTGCATCGATTGATGATGGAGTTGTCATGGTGGTTTGTGGCATATGGGTTGATGAAATATTGTAATGTGAGCCTAATGGCGCACCTCAACGGGAAACTCTCCTGCGTCCCCTGGGGGAGGCACGGGTTCGAGGCCCGGTCCCCCATCCCCATGTAGTGAGATATCAACAAATTTGTACATGTAAAACATCAATTGATTTCAAGATATTATAATTGAGAATTTTGAAAGTTTACGTTGATAATGTTGAGATATGTTTGTATTCGTATTTGTTGATTTGTAAACATAATCACCTGTGCTTATTCTCAAGCAATTGATTTGTATAACCAACTGATTTGAAAGATTAATACTGATGCATAAAAACGGTTTCTTCCCAACTGCTTTGTTCCCGAGGATGGAAACATATTGCAAAAGCCTTTGGCAATAATTTTTATTAGAGAATGTGGAAATTAACAGAGCACGACTTGAGAAATTATTTTTGATCCAACAAAATGTCAACTTTTAAATCGGTAGTTGTTTACCATTTATTTTGTTCAAGATACATGCATGTATTAGGAGCAACTCATTAGAAAATCATTCGGCACCCGCGTCGAATGCAGCCGCTAAATTTTTGTTGTTCCGCAACGAAGGCGTCCATGCCGCTAAATATTTTTACGCTAATTTGTTGTTCTTTTAAATTTTGGCTGAATTTTTTTGGGACCAAAGATTTTACGGGGGGAATTTTTAAATGAACCGTGCCTGCGACACGGGTTATGACTTATATCTATATATAAACACAACTATTTTTGAATCCTAAGGCTTATTGGGACAAGCTGATGTCATGCTGATTTATAAAGAGGTTGATAGAAGAATGGTTAGGATTTAATCTTGGTAAAAGAAGGGTTGAGATGAGTGTTTGGAAAACCACCACTTTTTTCCTTTTGTTTTAAAACCCCCCATAATCACTACATTTGTACAAAATACCACCTATTTCCCCTTTTGCTAAAAAACCTCTCATTTCACTTTTTACCCACATATCATACACACACACACACACACATGCACTTCCACTCTCCGCGCCGAAGGCGCCCGCTAAATTTTTTTACGCTAATTTGTTGTTCCGACTCAAGGGCGCCATCGCCGAATTTATTGTTCTACACCGAATTTGTTGTTCCGCACAAATTTGACTGTGTAAATAATGTTTGGGGACAAAGATTTCGCGGGGGGAAATCTTAAATGAACCGTGCCCGCGGGCACGGATTATGACTAGTATATATATATATGCCCACGAGATAATATATATAAAACTGTGCCGGCGACTACGGCGACATGAGAGTTTTGCGGAGAGGAGAGATTGGTGACTACGGCGGCGCTCCTGGGAATACCGGGAATCAAACTATGCCGGCGGCATCTCAAGGTCACTTGAAGGCAGCAACTGACGGCGTGGCCTGCGTGGATACGGGGGATGATCTGACGACTGGCAACTGGCAAACCGTGAATAGGAGGCGCCCAAGGGCTCCAATTCGTGGGGAGGTTCAACAACGTCGTCCTGCAACGACTCGCCTTCCTGGTGGCTCTAGAGGAGGTAAGCATCAAGGGAATCTCTGTTGGCGCCCTGAGCATCTCGATCCCAAGCACAGGAGTCCTGTTGGCAGTGTTGGGGGCAGGGTGTTCGATGTAATGCCTAGGAGAAATTTGCAACCAATTACTGTTAATCAATTGGCCCCTAAGAGAAGTTGGTCCGAGATATGTTGTGCTAAGCGAAGTTATGGCATTGGGGTCGGCATGACCTTTGTGCCCCCAAAGGTCAGGCAAGATGGATCGAGCGTTGCTTGTGTCCCTGACTCTCTATTGGTAAAGGGTTCTGAGTACTGTAAATCAACATTGGTTGGATATGTTTTGGGTGAGGCCCCTTTGTTCAGTCAAATGCAGGCTTGGTTGGAGAGGCTATGGAAACCTACAAAGAGAGTACAATTGTTTACCAAGGACAACGGGTTTTTCTACTTCCGCTTTGAGTCAGGGGAGGACTGCGAGAGGATCATACACGGTGGTCCATGGTTATTTGATGGGCGCTTGGTGGTGCTAAAATTGTGGTCCCCTTCTCTCCGTCATGATCGGGACATCCTCACCTCCGTCCCAATCTGGGTCCAATTGCACGGGGTTCCTGTCAACATGTGGAATATGGAAGTTCTCAACATCCTTGCATCGGTTGTGGGGAAACCATTGTGTCTGGATCGTGCTACGGCGAGGTTGGAGAGAATAACCTATGCTCGGTGTCTGGTTGAGATAGATGCATGTAAGGAATTTCCCAAACAAATTGATGTGGAGTTAGACGATGGCTCCTTGTTGTCAATTGATACAATTTTTGAATCCGAACCTCCCCGCTGCAATAGGTGTCTTTGTTTCGGCCACTCTATCTTGCAGTGACCTTTTCAGGATAAGGGTAAGGGTGTGGAGGTGTCTCAACAGCGGGATCCTGTGATTAGCAAGATAGTCACTTCTGAGGGTGCTTCCTCTATGGCTTCTTCGGATCAAGTACAAAGTCCGGGTATCTTGATCCAAGCCACAGATTTGCCGAAATCTGTCGCTACGACGTCTTTGGAGGCCTCTACACCGAGGTTAGCTACGCAACCTCATGCCATGAATACTTCCTCCGAACTGCCAGAACCTGTACATGCGGAGACATCAGACGAGGCTACAATTGGGGCAGGAGCACTGCCTCAGGGCTGTTTGGTTGCACCTGTCCACATCAATCTGCTCAGCATGCTGAATTCTCTAAAATTTATTCACAACTTGAGGCACAGACATATGCCGGCCTTGGTTGTATCCTCTAAGGAGCCGGACCCACCCTCCAACCAAATAAGCACAGCTCCTTCCCAAAATGAGGCCGTGGCTCCTGCACTGGACATGGGGAACCATAGTAGGCCGGACATGGAGAGACTGGAGCCAGCATTGGATGTCTCTTGCAATAGCTTGCCGTATGACCCGCTATATGACAACCCTGAGTGGGCAGAAGAGCGCAGGATGATATTGAATTCTGGGGACTACTCTAAGCAGCAGAAACAAGCTGTTACTCTTTCGGGATCTGCACCCCGTAGAAGCTCAAGGCTGAAGTAGGACAGGTTTTATCCTATTTCCAGAATCTCTATTCTACATCATCTAATGACCATGCTAATCTGGAATATTCGGGGCTTGAACAATGCTATAAGGCGTAGGGATCTTCGGGATAGGATTAAAAAACTTGATCCTACAATCCTAGTTCTTTTAGAAACAAAGCTAAATTCTGAAAGTATCAGCAAGAAATCATGCTTTCCGAGGCATTGGCTCTCTCTTCACAACTTCCACCGACATAGAGGAGGTCGCATACTTATGGGCTATGATCCCCTTGTTTGGCAATTGGTTGTTATATCTGATTCAATGCAGCATATCACCGTTCAGTGTATCAATTCGGGGGGGCTGAAGTTTATTTTTACAGTAATTTATGGTAGCAACAGTTCAGTGGAGCGGCAACTCCTGTGGGATCAACTCAAATTGGATTCTACAAGTATAGGGAAGGAGCCTTGGATTGTAGGAGGTGACTTTAATTGTATCATGTACACTAAAGATAAAGTGGGTGGCCGCAGGGTGGAGCCAGGCAAGCTATTTGATTTCCACAACTGCCTATCTTATTGTGGACTCCAAAATTTCAAAAGTACGGGGCAGAGAATGAGTTGGTGCAATAAACGTGTGGGCCAGCGTCGCATTGCAGGACAATTGGCCAGGGTGGTGTGTAATATTGAGTGGCTCAGCTTACTGCCTGATTCTTTCTTCTGTTATTTGGACTCACATACCAGTGATCATTCTCCGATGGTTATCAGGTTGCATCCTGAGGTACGTTCTGGCCCCAAGCCTTTCAAATTTTACAATCATTGGGTTAGTTTTGTTGGGGTTTTTACGGACCCCCAGAGCTCGGATCCGTATCCGTCCTAAGTCGGATGGACCACGGAGGCACATAGGCGCAGCGGAAAACCAGAAATCAAAATTTCTACACTAGCTAAACTATTTAGCTAGGCTCTGGGGAGCCAGAACCCAGCCCGATCTATGCCGACTTGGAGTGGGTCTGACCACTCCAAGAAGGATCTACACTAAGCGACTAATTAAAATTACGCTAAAACGCTTAACCACATACCCGGAATCTTGGCCCTGGAGCAGGCAAGATGTACCGCACCGTCTTGAGAAGCTCCTCGTAGCCGAGCCGCGTTGACCCGATCTCCCTGAGCCGCCTCGCACCCTCGCACCGATCCGCCCGAGCCGCTTTCGCCTCCGAGCCGATCACACGCGGTAGAAAGTTTCACTTGAGAAGAAACCCGCGTCTTAGACGTCCGGATCGGATCCAAACCCCTTTCGTAGTCGTGCTAGGACTACTCCAGAGAATAGGAAAGTAGAGAGAGAGATTTAGTCGCGGACCGAGCTTGCTCAATAATTTGGAGCTACCCGATCGTTGACTTGTGTGTGTTTCAACGAGGAGAGTGCACCCCTATTTATATAGGGAGTGAGCACTCAACTTCTCGTTGCGGGCAATGTGGGACAATTCCCATGAAGAGAAAATTCAATTAAGCCATTTGGCTTAATTTCAACTTTAAAGTTAGCCTTTCACAAAGTCAAACTTTAACTAATTAATTCTCCTCACATACTAAACTTCAGACACCAAACAAGCTATCAATCAGAAAAGCTTGGAATGGTGAACGCGTAGGAACTGACGGTGACGAATTTCGACTTCGTTTGACCCTTCAAACAATTGCTCAAAGTTTAGCAATTTACACAAAATTCGTAGCCGTCATTAGGGTTTACAAAAACCCTAATTTGACTTAAGTTGCGGGCGCGCCCGCTAGACTTAGCGGGCGCGCCCGCCCAAGGGGGGCAAGGGCGGGCCGCCCGCCCGCTGCTGCAGCGGGCGGGAGCAGTGGGCCGCGCCCGCTTGCAGCGGGCGCTGGCCCGCTGCGTACAGCGGGCCGTGCCCGCTGCATCAGCGGGCGCTGGCCCGCTGTGCAGCGGGCCACGCCCGCTGTGCAGCGGGTGCCCGCCCGCTGCACACAGCGGGCCATGCCCGCTGCTGCAGCGGGTCACGCCCGTTTGCCTTTGCACATGGGCCTTTTGGCCCAGTGGGTCTAACCCACTTCCCCTTGGACTCTTTCTGCGTTTCTGGGCTCGTTTGAGCTCCGATTTGGACGCGGTTTGAACCTGTGTTTAGACCGGGACGATCCCGTCATCCAGGTAACCCTTTCCAACAAGTTTGTTCCTACTAAATCCGTTGTAACTAATTTACAAGACTTTTAGTCAAAGTTAGCATCTAATGCAACGTTGTGTCCCTATTGCTAATGCGACTAACTTTCACAACTTAACTTGTGAATATCATCAAATGACATTTCTCTCTATTCTATATTCCTATTACTAAGACACGAGCACTACGCGGTGTGAGACCCTACAGCCTGACCTTACTACAGGTTGGGGCTCGAAACCCCTAGACGACGGTCACTACGAGCAGTAGCTGTCGTCCCTGTTTCAGAGTCATCATAACGTGATCGACCCTTTGACAAAAGTGTCATAGGGTTTGCATTGGCCGTGTCAGTGATGAATTCCGTTAGCTAAAATCCCTTCGTCAAGACTGTGTTATTGTTGGCCTAGGGTATGGTTTACTGTCAACCCTATTAGACAACATTGGTCAGTATACGGCGGTCTTTATTGTATACACGTTGTACAACTTGCAACGTACCCCGGCCGAGGATTAACATAGAGACCGTACTGAGCCTATAACACTAACTTCCCTTTAATGGAAGTGACGAATCCCATCTTAGTCACTTACTTACCTAGAGAGCTTCTGGTGCAACCCAACCTAAGATCTTTCATCAGGACTGGTCCTCGAAGCTAGATCATGGGTCTAAGCTACACCGTCCGTTCACAGGTTTATACAGATGACTTCAGGTCTTAAGGATCAACTAACCTATCATCACCCTAGAGTTATTAAAGACAGATCATTAAAGTTAACCATTTAATAACTCTAACTTGGTCGTTCAGTGAACTCATTCTCTAATGAGCACCTGTGTCTCGTCTCCGACTTCAGCAAGTCGAATGACTATGAGATCATCATTACCCGAAGGTAAGACGAAGACACAGTGATCTATCCGATGTGTCGATATCCAGTTCTCAACACATCTACGATCACGAACCGTTTTAGACTTACGTTTCTATTCGGTCTCTTACTTACTCATAATCGAGATCTCATCTAGATGTGTAAGGACCTAACTCTAAGTCTATGGATATTATCTAAGTATATTAATACAAATGATTTATACTTAGAATAATACGTACCATATACGGTATGAACAAGACGTATAATCAAGATAAATTGCCTTATGGGCACATATCTTCCTACAAGTTTGCCAGGTTATTATGATTTAGTTGAAGCTTGTTGGGGCTATAACATTGGTGGGTCCCATATGTTCGGCCTAACCAGTAAATTGAGGAGGGTTAAAGCCGAACTCAGATTTTGGGCAAAGGAGCATCATGAAAAGAATCCTGTTTCTCTGTGCCGTGCACAGCTTGAAGCTGTGAGGAATATGAATACATTACACTCTTCTATTGAAATACAGGAAAAAGAGCGTAAATTAGCCACCAACTTGGCCAACCATCTGGGACTAGAGGAGGAGATGTATCGTCAAAGGAGTAGACAGGATTGGCTTGATCTGGGTGATAAAAATACAAGATTCTTCTATAATGCAATGAAGGCAAGGCAGAGCCGTAATAACCTTTGTCATCTTGTGGATGCCTATGGAGTCCCAAGCAAAACCTATAAGGAAGTTAAAGCCGAGGCTGTGAGCTTCTATGAAAGCTTATACAATCAAAATAACTATTGGAATATCTTCCCAAATCTAGTTCCAAAAAAGAAGATAAAACCGGAGACTGCCTTGTGGCTAGAAAGGAGAGTGACTGCAGTTGAAATTAAGGAAGCTGTATTCCAGATTGGGGCATCCAAAGCTCCAGGGCCAGATGGGTTTAATGGCTTCTTCTTCCAGCATAATTGGAACCTCATAGGTACAGATGTGGTTTAATGGCTGCAGGTATACAGATTCCCTACTACTGTGCTGCGAACTGTTACATCTATGTGCAGAAAATTCATTTGGGGTAATTCTAAGGCTTGGTCCTGGAGTGACTCCTGCAGGCCTAAGGAGGAAGGAGGGGTGGGATTAAGATTATTGACTGACCTGAATCTGGCAGCTGGAATCAAGCTGACTTGGAGATTACTGAAGGCTAGGGGACTCTGGGCGGATTTCATGCATAAGAAATACAAGGATACAGCCAGATTCTACATAGCGGGGCGATCGGCCGCACATTCTGGAACCTGGAAGTTTCTTCTTCACTGCAGGGATCTATCACAGAATATAATCAGGAGAAAGGTTGGGGATGGGAGAGACACACTCTTTTGGCATGATAATTGTCTCCCTTGTGGACCTCTAAAAAATTTATACAATGTGCCCGATGGGGCTAGTGATAAGCGTGTCTCGGACTATTGGAATGGAGTTACTTGGATTGACGACCTGGATATTCAGATGCTACAGCCATTGCTTAGACAACATACAATTTCTGGGAGACCAGACTCCTGGGAATGGAAGGGTGGAACGTCATTCAAGTACAAGGAAGCTTGGGACACGGTCCGTATGAAATCAGGCTCTTTTCCTTTCTACAAACTTGTGTGGTACAGTAACTCAATCCCTAAATATTCTATTACTTTACTAAGAATATTAAGTAATAAGCTTCTCACCAAAACACGTTTGGAAAAATGGCTTCTGTTAACCACCAATTCATGCGAGCTCTGCACAGAAGGGACGCCGGAAACAATTGATCATGTCTTCTTCAACTGCCTATTCTCTAAATATGTTCTACAAAGATCCATCCTGAAGCTTGATACATCTCGGCGGCCTGCTATGTTCTCCATTAAAGATATCGGCTGCTACTTCATGGAAAACTTTGGAAATAAAGGAGCGCTTGGCAAGCTTGGGAAATCTGTCCTTACAGCGGTCGTATGGCATTTATGGCGTGAACGCAACAGGAGAGTGTTCGAAAACAAAAGGAAACCCAAAACTATGATATTTGACGAGATCGCGGAAGATGTTCGCATCATTCTTCGGAATACAGGTGATGTGGAAGAAGAAGCAGTAACTGCTTATGATAACTGGGATATCCGGGATAATGGATGATCCACTTTTGTATCTCTCTTTTGGAGTATGTATGATGTTGTGTATGTCTGCAGTTCGTGGACCTGAGCATGGATACTGGGCAATTTGATCTACGGTGACGACGCTTGTGTCCTCTCCCCTAGTCACTTAGTCTGGCATCTGATACTCAGTCCACATTGTAACTTTCTGTACATTTTGAATATAATCTAACTTACCTTGCAAAAAAATATATATATATGCCCACGAGAGGGTGTCCCAGTGGTAAGTCATTCCGCTCCAAAGCCAAGGGGTGCGGGGTTTGCGGCTTATGGCCGCCGTGACTTGGTAATTATTGTGGAATTTGTTGTGGAATTATTTACCCTGGGGCTACATCTCCCCTCTCGGACTTACCCGGGGGCCGTTGGGGGCACGGCGGTTTCCCCCCAGTTTGCATAGTCTCGGCCGGGCTCTCGCCTTACCCTCCTAAAAAAGCCAAAAGGCAGGGGGAGGGGGTTGGGGATTTTTCTGGGTTGTCATATATATATATATATATATATATAATAAAACAGGGATGTTATCATGGGTTTTTGGATAAGAGTTTTTGGATAAGAGAATTTGGTTAAGAGAATATGGATAAGAGAAATTGGATAAGGGTTGAGAAATTGGGTAATTGGGTAATACATTTTGTTGGTTATTTTGTTGGTTAATGCATTTTGTATAAGAGAAATTTGCATATGAGAAATTGGGAGATGAGAAATTGGGAGATAAAGATAGGATTTTGTGTTATAAATTTGGGGGGAAATAATTTGAAGGGAATGGGTTTTGGGGGGAAATATTTTGAATCCCATTTTCTCTGTCACCAAAATCAAATCACAACAGCCCTTATCTAACTGCACACAACAAAAGACCTCTCTCTCTCTCTCAGCATCAGAGCTGCCATCATAAACGGAGGAGCAAAGTAGAAAGAGGGCGGGGGAGAGAGAAGGCGAGAGCAGCAAAGGGTTTGAGGAGGGGGGGTGCAGATGCTCCCCAAAAGAGAAGACGTGCTCCCCAAAAGAGGTGTTTCTCGCTTCCCCAAATAACAAAAATACCTGCCGGTGGTAGATGGGGGTGTGATGAGGGGGTGCAGATGCTTTACGGGCTGGATGAGGTGCCGAGGCCATCGCAAATGGAGAAGATTGCGAGAGGAGGATCCATCGACGGTGGTGGGGAGATTGGGCATCATCAGTCTTTGCTTCTCGATAACATTCAGGTCTATTCAAGCTCTTTTCTAGATTTTTGTTCTTGATAAATTGGCAACTACTTGCTGTTTGGATTGATGACAATGGGCAATGCAGCTTGATTCTAGGTACATTCTTCTATAAAATCGTTGTTTTTTTGGGTATATTGTTGTTTTCTATTAGATTGAGTTGCTGGATTTGACAATGGGTATTGGTATTTATGGAAGGAATGTAGAAAATCTGTCTTCCATGGTAGAAGCCATGTCTCTGCTGCTTCTTATCTTTGACCCCAATCCTTTTATATTTTTTGATATTCTTTAAATTTCATTCAAAAATTGTTTAAAAAAGGAGGATTTTCGATACACGGGTGGATTAATGCGGTTGATGTGGCCATACCCATCATCTGTGCTCTAATGGGAATATTGATATAACTCATGTTGGGATTTTTGATTTTTGGTATTTGAACTATTTTTAGAATTGGGGATTTGGGATACACATACCAATACAATGATGACCCCAACTACAAGGTTTTTTGGATAATCTTGGGGATTTGGGAATACATTTTTAGTTTGTGGGTGCATTTTGTTTTCAATGCTACTACTCATCTTTTTGCCATTTGGGTGTCGATGTTACATCTATTTTGTGATCTGGGTCATAATTCTTGCTGGGTTTGGGTTTGAGTTGCAGTAATTTGATTGGAATCACACCAAATGAATTCGAAGGATGAGATCCAACGATCCAATATTGGAAAAAACTGTCGTTCAGTATCAATCTGTATTGTTCAATAATTGAGTTGATATTGAAAGCTAAATTTGCTTGATTTGAGCATTTACTTTGTGTAGCATTTACAGTTCATCTGATACACTTTTTAGATATGAGCTAATACTCTCCACTAATCTATTATACCTTGAGGGGGAAACAATGATGTCACCCCCCTTATATCCATCTTTAAGCTCTTTCATTTTTTACCTATCAAACCCCATTTTAAAAACTGAAATAATGGAAACTATAGGTAAGAGACGAGGATGGAGAAGCTTTCGTGGCGCATTTACATGAGGATATTTTGTTGGCTATTACATCACTGTTCGATCAAAGGATGTTAAATTTGTTGCAACATGAATAGTTTCTTATTGAATTTGGATTGGAAAAAACAATTTTTTGATTGTATTGATAAATAATATGCAGGATGGACTCCCCAGACATTCACATCATCGCAGAAAAAACAGGGCTGAAGTGAAGGTGGGCATGATGTCTTCTTTTATTTTGTTCTGTTTGGTTTCGTTAAACCAAGTTAGGGTTTAATTGCCCTTCATTTGCAAGCAGGATATTGTTCCAAGAAAAGGTGATGGCTCCGTAAGCCGTGAGGTGAGAATCAAACATTTTTCTTAGCATTCTCCAATAGTTTCAATTATATAATGGCATTCGACTTCATTTGAATTTAAATTTTAAATGCTTCATTCTTCTTAATTCAGATTTTGGTAATCCCTTTTTACGATTGCATATCAAGTATGTTCATGTCGTGCAATTTTATTCTTAAGTAACTGGAAACCATACAACCTGGCATATTATTTTCCAGCTTCGGCTGTCAGTTCTGGAAGCATTCCGCTGATAATGTTCTACATGTTACAGCTTGAAAGGATATGTTGAGTGGATTTCAATGTTTTTTGTTTCCTTACTTCCATTTAAATGTCTGTTTTTTCTTCATGTAATTGGTGGCCTCTTGGCTTTTGATGTGCATATGGGAAACCTACATGCCATTGTTTTTAAGCACTCTTCAACATTTTAGAAGTTGAGTGTTGATTTTAACTGATAAAAGTTTTTTCTGAATTTTAAGCTGATTCTAAAGTTTTTTAAATTGATAACAGTTGATTCTAAAGTTTTAAAAACTTATAACATTCTTTAAAAATTGACAACTTTTAAAAACTGATTACATTTAAAATCTATTGAAATTGTTGGAAGAGTTTAAAATCTGATTGATAAGATTCTGTTGATAAATCTGTTGATAAATCAACTAAAGTTATCAAATTCAACTAAGATTCTGTTGATAACATTTAAAAACTGATAACATTTAAAATCAACACTCTTCAAAAAAGTTGATTCTGTTTTTAAAAACTAATAACATTTAAAAACTGATAACATTGCATGAAGAATTCAAAAATCAACACTCTTCCAACAGATTTTAAATGTTGAAGAATAAAATTGCATGAAGAACAATCAGTTAAAATTCAGATTAAAATTCAACTAAATTTATCATGCCTTTTAGAATCAACTAAAATTATCAGATTAAGGGTGATTTTAATTTATAAGATTTGTATTTAGTTGATTTTAACCGTTGATTTTCTTGAATTAATTTGGAGCAAATTTGCAATCTGGCCATTTTTTTGCTGATGACAACAATACCCGAAAACGAACCCAGTGAATAATACATGAAGAATCTCTTATAATACATGAAGTGGTTTTTCCAATTCAAGCAATTTTTTGAGCAAATATTCTAATGCATATGCTAATTGAGCAAAAAATTCTAATGCATATCAGGTCAAATATCAGAGCAATCCTGTCAAATATTAGATCAAAAAATTCTAATGCACATTAAAAATTCTAATGCATATGCTGTCAAAAACCAACTTATAATGCATATGCTATCTAAAAATTCTCTGAAATTGATGTGCATTAGAATGTCAATTTATAATGCATTAAAAAATTTAATATCCTGTCAATTTTTTGACAGCATATGCATATGCTGTCAATTTTTTGATATTAGAATTCAAAAACCAACTTGGAATTTTAATATCATGTTCAGAATTTTCAGAATATGCATATGCATTAGAATTTTCAGGATATGCTGACAATTTTTGACAGCATATGCATTAGAATTCTAACATGCAGGATATGCTGTCAATTTTCAGAATTTTTTAGGATATGCATATGCATTAAAAAATTTAATATCCTGCCAATTTTTTGACATCATATGCATACGCTGTCAATTTTCTGATATTAGAATTCAAAAACCAACTTAGAATTTTATCAAAAATTGATGTGCATTAGCATATGCATATGCTGCCAAAAATTCTAACGCCAGATCAAAACTATATCAATGCACTGCAGAGAAAGCAATGCACATCAACAAATATAGTCACAGATTATATCAGTTGTGATTAAATTTGAGTTAGAATTCAGTTTGCCAATTTCAAATAGATGATATATATTTTTGTGGCATACATGATATATTTTTTTGGTATGTACTGCTTTTATATTTTTACTAATTCTAATGCCAGGATACACTGATGATGTTGCTGCGAACTGATGCTGCCATGATACATTGCATTCTTTATGATTGGAACTGTCTTTTTATTGAGTGGCTTGAAAACCCCATGATAACATACTGCTTTTTGGATAACATACATCTATATGAAATTGGAAAGTGGCTTATGCATTATTCGCTGTTTTTATCATGTATATTCGCTGGGTTTGTTTTTGGATAACATACTAATGCATAAATTAGAGTTTTTAGATAACATACTGATGCATAAATTGGATAAATTGGATAAATTTATGCATAAATTGGATAACATACTGATGCCTAAATTGGAGTATTTGGGTTCGTTTTTGGGTATTGTTGTCATCAGCAAAAATATGGCCAGATTGCAAATTTTCTCCAAAAACATACTGATGCATAAATTGGAGTATGTTATTTTTGAATATGTTATGTTGATGTATGTTATCCAAAAATACTGATGTGTGTATGTTATCCAAAAATACATACATATCCAAAAATGTGTGTTATCCAACAATATACATACACATATCCAAAAATACTGATGTGTGTTATCCAAAAATATGCAGGGAGTTATCCAAAAATGTGTGTTATCCAAAAATACTGATGTTATTTTGGAGTATTTGGGTATTGTGTATGTTATCCAAAAATTGTGTATGTTATGCATCAGTATTGGATAACATACTCCAATTTATGCAAATCCAATTTATGCATCAGTATGTTTGGATAGCATACACCAAAAATTGGATAACATACCCAAATTTGCATAAATTGGATAACATATTGATGCATAAATTGGATAACAATTTATGCACAATTTTCTCCAAAAACATACAGATGTTTGCTCCAAATTTGCTCCAAAAACATACGGATGTTTGTTATATCCAAAAAATGGCCAGATTGCAAATTTGTGTGTTATCCAAAAATACTGATGTGTGTATGTTATCCAAAAAAATGCTGATGTATTTTGGAGCAAATTGGATAATACACATCAGTATTTTTTGGAGCAAATATCCAAAAATGTTGATGTGTGTTATCCAAAATACTGATGCAAATTTTTGGATAACATACACAATTTTTGGATAACATACTGACGCATAAATTGGAGTATGTTATCCTAAAACAATACCCAAATACTGATGCATAAATTGGAGTTATTCAAAAATTGATGCACATAAGGGAAATTGCAAAGCATCCGATGCTTTTAGCATCTTTTACATGAAAAAACAGTCAAATTACCTTGAATTATGCAAGTTTTGTGGAATCTTCAACCAATGGCCGTGACGTGGTCCTTAATAGTTTACTCATAACTTAAGGTGGCAAGCTGCTTTGGGATTGAATTTTCAAATTAATGCATTGATGTAAAAGTTTTAGGGATGTATTCAATTGTTAATTTCAATCCCATAACTTGATCATATAAGCCGAGTAAGGTCCCCGAGAAAGAGAGTAGCAATACAAATTTGAGATGCAAGATTAAATTTGCATGTCAGTTTGCAAAGAAAAGTTGGGTGCAAGATTAAATGATGAAGTTTCTTTTTGCAAGTTTTTTGACCAAATCATGTTTGTTTCCAGAATTTTTGTTGTTTGCAATATTGATATGTGCAAGAGTAGAACACACTGGAATTTTTGTTATGTGCCAGATTTTCAAGAATATCAAGTTCACATGCACTCCCTTAGAGCAGGTAACCCCATCTGCATTGGTTGCAGTAATCTCAAGAGCATTGGGGCATTTGGTGACCCCATCTTCATTTCAACCTTCGCAGTAATCTCGCAGGTAACCCACTCTTCCCAAAATTTTCTATTCTGTACTGTTAACATTGAGAATTTGAATTCTGTCGTGCCATAAGTGTTTTCTTAAAAACTGAATTGAAATAAGAAAGAAGAATATGCATAAAACAACTAAAATGTGCTTTAATAAACATGTATAAGGTTGGCACCAAAGCTGAAGAATATGCATACTAGAAAACTGTAAATGAAATAAGAAGGAAGATGTAGCAGACCTCTTTTTGTTCTATTTTATAATAAATTCTGAAATTGCCTCATCAAATCTTCGGAAAAAACATCAAGAGAGTTCAATGGCTCATTATCTTCAATTGGAGATTGATGTACCCAGAGATTCATAACATCCGGTAATAGTCAATATCTGTCTATAAATGTATTCATGTGCCGTTGATGCAAAGCACATTGAATTGATAGTTAGCAACAATGGCAGACTTTAAAATTTATTGATGTTCAGATTCCTGGAAGGATGAAACAAACAAATTATTGAACAAGTTGCAGTAAGATGACCATCTGTTGTCCAACAGAATAAATAAATAGCTGGTTGGATAAGTGCATGTATTCAATACATCCCACGTCTGCAGTAATCACTAATTTGTGAGATGTGTAGACATAATGACAGGTTCCGTGGAGCGGAAACCAACAAGTTTATTATATAGGATGTTTTCAGCTACTTGATGTTTTCTTATGCTTAGAAATTGAGTTGCCTCTAAACCTAAGAGATTTAACATCCCAGTTGCAGAGCTACATGATGTTTTCTTTGATTTTTTATATGCTTCTAACCTCAATTACAACAAACTTAGAGGTTAAAGCTCATACAATATGTTTTTCTTTGATGTATTAGCTATTTGAACATCCAAACTGAAAAAATAATCAAGTAGCCATGGAACACAAAAATCCTGTCATATAAATAAACCTATATTTCATATATGAGAACCTGTTAATAAAACATGTCAGATAAATCAACTTTATGAGAACAGGTATTTCCAAGTGATGATTTCAAGTGATGTAGCTATATAAATCAACTTTATATGAAAACCTTTATATGAGAACCTGTATTTATATCCTGTCATAAATCATTTGGATAAATGTTCCCATATGCATTATGTTCCCATAATCATTTGGTTATTTAGGCAGAAAAATTGATTTAGACTTAGTATTCTGAATATGCACAAGCATGATTTTAAAAATGGATAAGAAACTTAATTGAAATAGTTGCAATCGTTTTCAATGTTATTTTTGCTATTGTTATTTATTCAGCAAAATTGTTTCAAACTAACATTTCAAGAACATGCATAATCATGATTTTTAAAACAGAGAAGATTCACTTATATGATTTTTAAAATTCACTTATGAAAGTAATTTGGCGATGCAGTAAGTTAATAGTAAAATTCACTTATTAAATTCACTTATATGATGTTACCATAGCTAATGCATGCTAATTTGTTGTCTAATTTCTGTTAGCTAAAGTTCAGATTAGCATTATATGATTTAACCATTAGCCACTAATTTTTTACTGCTCATGAGATCAAAACTTGATCACCAGAACCTGGATTATCAAGGTGAAAGAGACAGGCGCACAAGCCAAAGATGAGACCTTTACTCGAGGAAAAGGGGATTTTGATCAGATGGATTTTGAGGAGGAAGAATTCATATGTTCCAATGTTGATTGTTGTCTTCACGGTACATATCAATTGTAAATTAGAATCTGCAGATATTTTTGGCATATACATCCACAGTACGCAAGTTTGGTTTTCTTTTTAGCTCCTGCCATGCTTAATTCTTCTCTTATTTCTACTTTGTTTCTCTTTTTTGATTCTATTTTGTTCGCTTTTTTTGTTCTCCTTTTGCTTCAATTTAGTTCCCTGGCAGCACATGATCCTTGATTCTTTTATTCTGTTTGCAGTAGGTGAAGCACATTAAAAGATAACATGATCAATATTCATGTTATCTTTTTTAAAGTAGAGTAGGATTTTAGTGTGGTTACTGGATAGTTTATTATTCGGAAAAAGCTGGGAAATGTGTGATTCACAATTTGCAACTTTCTGTAATGGCTAAGCTCAATTAAGAGTATGTTTTTGAGGTAAATTATCTCAGGTAAATATCCAAGTGCTATAAGTTTACATTTCCATTATCATTTAATGAATTTTTTTGACAACTTACATGTTTTGACACCAAACATGCCAGTCTGCTAGAACTCATGATCGATATATCATAAGGTCCTGGATTTGGACACCATGCGGTATTAGGTGATAGTGTCAGCTAATGACGGATGAACGAGATGGGCAAGCCCAATGTCACTAATGATGGATGAACGAGACGGGCAAGCCCAATGTCACTGATCTTGCTGCGGTAGTTGCGATCAAGGAGTATGTTTGTTGGCTCGATGTCTCGGGCTTTGTCTAGGGGGAAGAAATACATATTTCGCTCAACCTTAAGTGTATTGAGCTTTTGTGCTTGCAGAATAAATATTTAGTGAATGTGCATGTGAAAAATCTCAATCAAGGCATTTTCTTTGTGCTTTTGTTAGTGTTGTTATTGTTGGTCTTTTTGAATTGATGGACACATGTTGCTTTCTTCTTGAGTATGTTTGCACATTCATCTATCTCCTTCAATAACATAAAAATATCGGGGGTGGGAGTTACAAGTTGAAAATAAGGGGTTTGCATATATTAAACAACCAATTACTAGAGCATGTACGTTCATAACAATTATGGAATGACCATCGACGTTCTCTTTACATGAAAGTTTACAGATTTGCTATTCAAAATCAATTACTTACAGTGCCATGCAAAATTTTCTTTAAAATTCATCTCACTGATCATAATTTACAAGTTGAAAATAGGGTGTGTGCATATAGTAAACAACCAATTACTAAAGCATGTAAGTTCATTACAATTATGAAATGACAATAACTGTTATGGTTACATGAAATATTTCAGATTTGTTGTTTTACCTTTGCCCCCCCCCCCCCGGTTTTTTTTGCTTTTTTCCTTTTGTCCGCAAAAAACCGCCGAAGGCGCCCGCTAGAATTTTTTGCACTTAATTGTTTTTATTTTAAATTTTGAAAGAGAATATTATATGTCCCAAAATTTTGGAGGAGAAAACAATTTTTTGGGGAATAAAAATTTTGCTGGGGAAATCTTAATGGAACCGTGCCCGCGCTGAAGACGCCCACGCCGAATTTGTTGTTCCATGCCGACGACGTCCACGCCGAAGGTGCCCGTGCTACTAAATATCTTTACGCTAATTTTTTGTTTTTTTTTCAATTTTGGCTGGGAAAATAATTTTCTGGGGAACAGATTTTGTGGGTGAAAATCTTAATTGAACCGTGCCCGCGGGCACGGGTTATGACTAGTATATATATTAAAACAGGGATGTTATCATGGGTTATTGGATAAGAGTTGGATAAGAGAATTTGGATAAGAGATGAGAAATTGGGTAAAACAATTGTTAGTTAATATAATTTGGATATGAGAATTTGGTTAGACAAGAGAAATTGAATAAGAGAAATTGGGAGAAGAGAAATTGAATGATAAAGTGTTGTGTAATTTGGAGGGAAGGGTTGAGGGATGTTTTTGAATTTGAAAATACATGAAAGGGATAGTTTTGAGGGGGAAATCTTGAATTTTAGGGCAGCATCTCCTGATGTCTCTTGCTGCTCTGAGCTGAGAGCTTCTCTCCACATCAAAGAGCATTGCCACCTTGGTAAAAGATCGCAGCTCCTCTAAAATCGCAACACCAAACATTGCTCCCAATCCCCAAACCTCAGGGCAGCACCTCTAAAATCTCAGTTCCTCTAAAATCTCCCCCCCTTCCCTCCCTCCCTCATCTCCCCCAAAACCTCAGCTCATCTCCCCCTCCCAAAATGTGATGATCATCTCGACCCCCCACGCCTGGATCTGCCACTGAAAGAGGAAGCCACGTCGGATCTGCCACCGGAAGAGGATCCACGCTGGATCTGCCACCTGAGGAGGAAGCCATGCTGGATCTGCCACCGGAGGAGGTAGCCATGACGGATCTCCCAAAACGTTCACTGTGCATTCTGAGAAAGCAAAGGCCGAATTTTGGCGGGAATGAAGGAAGAAGCATGCTGGATTATTGTTTATTCTTTTCAAACATTTTTCGTTCTTAAATTCTTAAAGTTTTATAAAGATTGTAGCTTTGTTTTGATTCGGGTGTGTTTTAATGCATTTTAATGTTTGGGTAGGTTTTGATTTTAATTTTAATGTACCCAGATTTTGACTGAAGAGTACCCAGATTTTAATGTAATTATCTTTTTAATGTTTGGGTGTGTTTTAATGCTTTGGTTTTAATGTAATGTTTTAATTAGGGTGTGTTTTAATGTTTTTATCATGGTTTTTTGAGGGATTAAGATCTGAGAAAAACAAAAGAGATTTATTTTGGATTACAGAGAGTGGTTTGTTTCTTGATGACTACGTGAGAGAAAACCACGTAAGAATTTTCTCAGATATCTCAACTAACGGGTAGGTTTTAATTTATTGGGCCATTTCAGTCGAAACCTAATTACATTATGTGCAGTTAACTATAATACAGCTTATTTGGTCGTTCAACCCAGGGCATGGCCATTTCAATACGGATAGTTGTGGATCTGGTTTCTAATTGCAGGATAGATTGAGCTTGTGTGAAGGGGAGACATTTTGCGACTGGAATACAGGTTATGCACTGCTCTCTTACAGTTATTTTGCCTCATTAGATTGTCTTCATCTTATTTATTGGTTAATTTTGTTTGAATTAATTAAACCAAGCATGAAGGCCGATTGATCAGGGTAATGATAGACTCTTAGTTATGAGTTATTTAACCAACTAAACTCCTTTGCACCGGAAGCTCCAACATGCTTTCTTCATTAAGAAAAGCATTGTGCACATGCTCGCAAGAAGTCGGTCTGATTAAGTCCAGTCCTCATGACTCCAGTCTGTAAATTATATGACAACTCTATCTCAACCCAAACTCTACTAATGAGACTTAATAAGGGCTTTAAATGCCAATTTGTATGCAGTTTTAACCTTTTACATGGTTGCATTTGTTTGTACCTCAGAAAATTAAGTTTTAGATGCCATAATTAATTCCACCAATAATTGGGTGCAAATCAATAATTTCATGCCTATTTTGCAGGGTTGCATTTCTTTGCCACATGAAGTTTTGTTGGAATGTGATTCTGTTAATATAGCGATATAAAAATAGTCTATGGCATTGCATTCATTTTATTTGTGTATGCCACTGATTCGTCTGTGTTTTAAGTAGGATTGAATAATTTGTGTTGCATTCCCTTTTTTTTCCTTCCTTCTGTTGCCTTGGCAAGGGTATTGTCAAGGACAATAATTGTACACAATATATTTTCACACATTTACATCTTAGTTTTCCCAAGGTTTCTTACACAGTTTTTTTACGAAAACAGATCTTAGATAGTCCTTTTTAGAATCGTGAACTTCACAATATATCATCTTCTTCATGTTAGAGATGAACTGGATGCCAAATATTTCATGTAACAAAGTACAAATCGAAAGAAAATATTAAAGAGCTTGCCAATCTAACATTTGATACAAAAGCCTGAATGGTTGCAAATATTGCCATATGTTTTTTACATTATTGCCTGGTGCATTAATGTTTATTCATTGACTGGATACTTAAGATTCATTTGAGTAAACTCACAATAATTTGTTTTTTCCTGTATCGTCAACGTCAACATGGACTCTAATTGAACCGAGTACTTTAAGCACCCTAGTTGGCTGCATAATACCAATATGATAAGAATTTCTTAAACATAATAGCCATTATTTTATTTTGCAATCTAGAGATTAGAAGCTCACCCACATCGAACGATTGGCTATCAATCTGATTTTTCTATCCAGTTTCTGCACACAGAGTGGTGACATTTTTCAGGCATTATGTATTCTCTTCTATGTTTTGTGTTTCCTTGGATGACTTCAAAACTGTTGTAGCAACCTCAAGACTTCTTAGTTCAATGTTCGAAGTTTTAGGGTTTTAAAATTTAGTTCAGAATGTAGATGTGTTTGATTTGGCTTGGAAAGTTCTATCTGTTGTAGTTAGTTCCAGGCAATAACTGATGCTTGGGCTGGGGTTTATTAATTATCTAAGCATGTGATAGCTATTTAGTTGATTTTATTTCATAACTACAAGTTTTGGTTTAGACCTTGCTTAAGATTAATTTTGTGTTGATCCTTCGTCACTATTCTGTTTTGTCGGTATTCTTTATGAATGCTCAGGCATATGTAGTTCAAAACAGGATTTGAGCCTCCTTTAAAAAGTGCATGTTGACTTGATGAAGTTCAATTTTTTGTTGTCGAAGAATAGGGGAATCTGAATTTATTGTTTAAAAATCATCAATTAGATGGCATTACAAGATAGCTTAGAAAGTAGCATAACCTTTAATTTATTTTAGTTCTCGCAAATTAATAGATATAACTACTACAAATAGATGGATATTAGTACATAATCATTATATCAAATGTAAATTACTGAACATTGGGAACTTGAAAGTCGAGAGTAAAATAACTCCAGGTATTCTTTATGAAATCTTAAGCATATATAGTTCAAAACAAGATTTGAGCCTCCTTTAAAAGTGCATGTTGACTTGATGAAGTTCAATTTTCTGTTGTCGAAGAATAGGGGAATCTGAATTTATTGTTTAAAAAATCATCAATTAGATGGCATTACAAGATAGCTAAGAAGTAGCATAACCTTTAATTTCTTTTAGTTCTCGCAAATTAATAGATATAACTACTACAAATAGATGGATATTAGTATATAGTCATTATATCAAATATAAATTACTAAACATTGGGAACTTGAAAGTCGAGAGTAAAATAACTCCAGGTTCACCATTTCAATTCAAGGACATAACTTTTCAAGACTTCCATCTAATAATAGAGCGCATATATCCAGAAATAGTTAGGCGAAATGACTTAGAATTTGTTGCATTTTATTGAGATTTGGATATAAAAGCTTCGATCTTTTATTTGTTGGGTGTAGTTTTTCATAAGTGGCATGTGCATACACCCTCCCCTATTTTTTATTGCTTTGTTTTGTAAAATCAGGATGCTAATTGACGTAAACTTGGATTAATTTGCTATAGATTAGTTCAATTATTTTCTCTAGATTTGTTCACTAATTTGATGAAAGATTGGGATGAAAGATTGGGATGACAAAATTGAGGGAAACTTGAGCAATGGATTTGTTTTGTAAAACTATAGACTACTAGCTAGAAATCCTGCATGCCATTAGATTTAACATTACAGTGCAATCAAAGGAGTGGGAAAGGTACACGAGAGAGTGCCACAACACTTTGTTATCAGCCTTTGGGTTATTAATTCCAGTCATATGATTACTTGCGTCTGTTTGAAAGTGACACTAATGAAATTCATGGAGTGTATTTCTCAGGAAAGATGACAGTTTTGCGAGCTGATGCCGATAGGAAAAAAGGGGGTGCTCCAGTCATCAAGATAGTAGGTGAGAGTGTTTCCTTGACTTTACGATCGATTGCTCGGTTTCTGGTGAGTAGTTTACTTATTAAAACGTTGGGGTTGGGGACCAAAATGCTACCGGTCTTGCCGACACTGCTAGCATTGCGTGCATCATGTTGAAAAATGCCAGGTTTGTGCTCTTCACGTTTGGGCGGCGCCCACCTCCCCCCTTTTTGGCTGTTTGGTTAAAAGCTTTGGTTGTCACATACTCTTTTGAAGCATGATAAAGATAATGCTTCAGAATATGCTAATTAGTTGTTTCAGAATATGCTTGATAGACATAATCATCCAGCCTTCCAGGGGTTGAATACTGAAACTTATAATATTATGGTTAATCGGAAATTTGATCTGGGAAAGTTTGACGAAGTGATCGAGGTTTTTACTAGGACAGGTAGGAAATCCATGCAAATGTGGTTTGTATTTATTTAATAGGGGTCATGTTGGTTGTGTCCATTGTCAATCTGCGGTAATGCAACCTAAATTGATTCGTTATTTTTTCTTCCAATTTTTTCCTTAATCAGTCTTAAGAATCGTAGGACTTCATCTCATGCTGCTTTTAAAAAATCTAAATCCCATTTTATGACTCATCCCGATGATGCTGGAAGTTCTGGATTATTATTAGCACACAACATACAACGGAAACTTCAGCTCTTGGTGTAGTGATTTGATACACATAATTCATGAAGTAATTATCTGAAAATAAATTGTTGTTATTATAATCATGGCATTGGATCAGAATGCTCCTGGGAATTAGGTAGTGAAGCATTGCCTGTGCAATTATATACTCCTACTTTCATGTATTCGTTTCATATGCCAAGTGATATGAAGTATGAACATGTTTATATAGAGCTACTATAAATATATGTAGTTCTCTAGCATGAATTATGTGGTGTCCAAAGCAAATTTTTGTATACTGTAATGAGAACTCAGGCTTATTGACTGCAAATGATGGGACTTTCTAGTCGCGAAGTCATTATTCTTCAGTATCTCTTCATCTTCATTATTTTTTATTTTTTATTCCAATTGTAGTATCATATCAATAACATCTTCTGATCATTGCTCATGTGTTTTTCATTTCCTCCCCTTTAATTTCAGCTCTTTACAGAATGAGTTCTAATTTGAAGGCAGCCAATGCTGCAAAAATGAAGAGGATGGTTTCTAGAAAATCTCATTCTTGGTGGTGGTGGGATAGTCATATCAGCCCCAAGAATTCCAAATGGCTTGCAGAAAACCGGGAAGGTAATAACCATGGTTTCCATGTGGCAGTTGGCATTTGTGTTCTTTATCCGTTTTTTCATCTTATTCTATAAACATTTTTATTCATTTTTGCCAATAAATAATCTTTTTGAGTGAACATACCACATAACTTGGCTTTCAAAATGAATGCATTAAATGTCTTAAAAATATTGGACAATATTCTTGAGGTTGAGGAAAACAAAAATATTCGATTATAAATAGATGAAGTTATTGAATTAAAGATTAGCATCAGGATGCCTTTTGATTATGTTAGTATATATATGTGGACTGTCTTTTTGGTATGAAAATATTATAATATGATATCAAAATATTCAAAGGATAATGATTGCTTGGTCCGCATTGTCTTTTGGTATGACTGTCTTTTTGCAAGCGTCTCTCTCCCTTAATTTTAATATCCAGAATAAATTTTTGGCAGCTAACATAAAAATTTCGACAGCACATCTCCCCCAACCTGGGTGGTTGTTGGATCACTTAAAGAATACTTCTTCATTCCTATATAGTAATTTGTGTTGGATATTCTTTGATGAAGCTGACAGTTCTGGCATTTTTTTCAATATTAGACTTTTTGAATTGATATCATGTATTACATTCTTCTGAAACTGCATTGCATGCTACATCTGCATAAATGGTACAAATGCATGCTTTATATCATAAATGGCACAATGTCATACAAACCCATCTCAAACATCCTCATCCATGTTTGTTGAACTTTCTACGAGTTCATCTTTTTATGTTATTTTTGTGATCTATTTTTAATTTAAATAGGATCCTTAAGCTAGGTTTTGGAAAAGCTATAGAGGATATACTGGATTTTCTGGGTTATAGGCAAAATGATTCTATTAACAAATAGAAAGAAACTTTGAACGAAAAGGTGAATCATTTAGCTAATATCAGCTTGAACTCACTCATCAATGATTTAACGGTGGGCCTTTGGGCTGCTAACTAGGTGCATGTTCCAGCCTAGGCTAGGAAGTGAGCATGGGGGGCCTCATGTGGAACAAATTCACTCAATCATTGGCTCATTTAAAGAGAGCCTTGATAAGGACCAAGATGGATACATGAGAAAGAGAGAAGGTGAATACATGGCTTGCTTAGTCATGAGATACCACCCGGCCCATATGATTTGAAGCCCAAATACAGACCTTGAGTGGGCCCAAAAGTAACCAGAAAATTATTGTTGATACTCATGAATGATGCTAAGAGTTATTACTTGACCTTACAAAAACTATATTAATTGTTTCATTATCAATTAGAGATCTCACATACTCATTTTTCCAGACTAATATGTCTAGACTTTTCGTTATATATTTACTATAAATAAATATAGAAGGCATTGGCTTAGCCCAAATGAATATATCAGATAATAACTCTTACCATTCTCTGCTTCCTTTCTTGCCCCAGCAAAGGTTATAAATTCAGATTCTATGGTTAAGCATGATATACGAGTCTGATGCAAAAGAAATTGCTCCATTGCTAAGCGATGCCCACATGTTAGTCAATCATGTTACAATTTTTTTGGATGTCAAGAAGCTTTCTTCCGACCAATCAAATCCATCAATCAGAAGATATTTAACGACAAAATTTGATGGAGATGAAGTACCAGAGGGTATCAATGCGTTACCAAGACATTCAACTGAAAACTATAGCCTTCCAACTTAGTTGCTCCAGAGATATAATAAAGGTAAACCTTTTATCCTGGTAACATTTTGGATTTCTTTTGCGGTTATTAAGAATGTTATGTGTTTCTATTTACTGCTTTGTGACGAACCAAAATGTCTGATGTTCTAATTTGCAGTACCATGTGGTTCTCGGCAGGTGGTGCTTTTCTCAATTCTTAAAAATTTATTTGAAAAGGAAGTTTCTCAGAAGGTACTGCTAATCTCTTCTGTGTTCCATGCTTAGTTGATATTCAGAACTTTGTGATCAGACTATTGCCAACTTTTAGCAGTTTTGAGATGGAAGTACTGGCAAATTCTTTGTACGAAATTGTTGCAAAATCCATATCATTGTATATAAATGTCTTATCTGCTTTGCTTAATTTGATTGGTTTGTATGTAATGTGTATCATATTTGATATCATTCTGATGAAAAAAGAGTGTTGTTATGAGAATTGTACAGATAACATTAGTGATTAGTCTCCAATTTCTTTGCATGAACAACTTGTCATTTTATGAATAGTTCATATTTTATGCATCAACCCGTCATAACAATGCCACAACGTATAAACTCCATTCAAGCTTTACATCCTTACTAATTTGTTGTTGTTGTATCTAAGGATACAATGCATGTATTCTAATTGCACTTATGTCCATATACAATGCACTTATGTCCAGATAAAGATAAATCTGGATGCATCAAAACAGAATGCATTCTGCATAAGTGTATGTTATCAAAATAATTTGAAAACACGTTAGCATTACATTTTGTTCCCTCTCCCCCCAAAACAGAGTAAAGTCAGTTATGCTTTGATCTCAACCTGTAATTTTTTTGGGTGCTCAACATAATTTTTTCGAGATAAATCCATTTCCCATCTTGATTCATTTTCATTTTTATACTCAACAGTTACATTACACAAGCCACCAAAATATAATTTAGGTACTACAGACAAATCTAAACATGTAGGAGTTTGGTTTCATGAAGCTCTCCTAAACATTGCTGTGTGCTATCTACTTTCATAGCAGTCGCTAATGAGAACTGATGATATTAATGACTTTGTTTGGCAGGCCTAAGGTTTTGATGACTCCCCTAATTTGAATCTAAGGGGGCTCCGTGAGCAAGTTATGTATGTAGCTTTTGCATAACTTACTTTTGTTTTTCTTAAATTCTGCTCAAAAAATACAATGATCGTTGGGCAACATTATAATATCATGCTTTGTAGGATTTTCCTTTAAAATTCTTCACAGGTATACTTCTCATTAAAACTTTTCATTGATGATTTCTTATAGTTAATTCTTTTGATGCCATCACAGGTGGTGTTCTGTCTTTCACGATCTCTTATAGTGTTGATGAGAAACTTGGCATGTCAACTAAGGTGGGTTTGAAGCACTTTGACAATGTTCTAAGTAGAAGTGGTGGGCAAACAAATAAAGAGAAGAAGACACTGTGATGAAGATTGTAATCCACCACGTTTATCAACAAACAAAAAATTTCTGTTTTTTATTTATTTCAGTCCTGAACATTAAAAGCTAGGTTTGTTTCTCTGTTTTTATTTATTTCATTTTTAGTGCTCAGATAATATTGGAAGTCCTTAGTTTTGTTGCAACTTGATTTCTACTTGATAATAATCGAGCGGCTGTTTCATAGGAACCATCATAAGAATTGTGTTACTGAGAACTTCGGGCCACGGTTGCCAAATATTATGTTCCCCATGGAATTTCTGAACATAGAATTGCCATATTTCAAATTGGCAACATCTTACACACCTGCTCTTTCCTTGGGAGTACCTGTTTGGTTCTCCCAACAACCATCTGTCAGTATCTAGGTTGCACATTATGGGTACCGGGTATTCAGAGATGACCAAAGTGTAAGATATGATATGTTGTGTGTACAAAAATGATAAAATTATCGGGGTGGTTGGGTTAATGTTACTTATTATAACACAAATTTGTAATAGTGAAATGGTTAGAGAAAACATAATAACTATAACTATTGTAAGGTTCTGTAAATTTAAAAAATATTGAACTAATTATATTCATCATAAAAATGTGGAGACAAATTGTTCAAGCAGATACGGGTCAAACTGAACTATGACTATTTTGTCATCCCTTGACTTTTTTACTATCATTCCTATGATATTCGTGTATGTCTTTGATATGTCCACGACACGCTATAAAGTTTTGGCTATGTCATAAGAGTACAGAGTATTGAAGACATATCGAATCGTGGAATGGTCTCCTTTGTTGAACTATTTTCAACATAGGTCAATTTAATGCCAATCCTTTATGTTGATGTCCAGTCCTTCCAAACTCTAGGGTGCTCTATTTATGCCTAATTCTATGAAAACTATACATGCGAGAATGTACAGTTGAGTCACTAGGCATAGAACCTAGCATGCAGTTTATACTCATGTAATGGATTTTCAAATATTAATACTCATGTAATGGATTTTCAAATATTAACATTGTAGAAACGTGGCACTCTTCTACATAGAATGATAACAACTATACACGCGAGTATGTATAGTTGAGTGACTTGGCATAGAACCTAGCATGTAGTTTATTCTCATGTAATGGATTTTCAAAGAGTACCATAGTAGAAGCAGGGCACTGTTCTATACAGAATGATTCAACCCAAACTGGATAAAATAAGATGCGTCCCCAAAACTATCAGTATTTGGTTTCCTCTTGGTATGAGTTGTAATTCAGTGCACATCACTATGTCAACAGTTCATAGTGTTTCTGTTGATCAAGCTTTTAGGGTCATTCTCAACTCTTATGTAGGCTTTGATGAAGTAGAGCTAAAGAGCATAACCAAAATAAATCACACACATGTTTTTATGCTTTAGGGTTGAGTGCAGCTATTTTTTAAAATGGCATTAGTAAGAGTTAATTTTGTCACGATTTTTTAGTCATGTAAAAATGGTTCAACGTTAATATAACGATGACATTCAAAGTCGTCAGGTTCCTAAATTGTAAGTTTTTGAATAGGTAGTATTTAAGTCCAACCAAGTACAAAATGAAGTTGTTATGATAAGTACAAAATGAAGAACTGCAAAATTGTAAACTGCAAAAGCTTCTGAATAGGTAGTATTTAAGTCCAAGTAAACAATTTTTTTAAGTTGCAGAAGTTGTTATGAGAAGTACAAAATTGTAAGCTATAAATTGTAAGTTGCTAATTTTTTTGTAGTTCTTCATTTTTTGTGTCATCCTACAGGTGTTTGACAATTTGTTACATTTAATTTTTGATGCTATGAATAGTTATCTGAATTTTGTCACCCTCATCAGGATACAAACACTGTTTCTTTCTCGCTTTCCATGTTAATTGTAATTGCTTGGGTAGTTTTGGTTAAGTAAACAAGAACACATGTACTGGATGAAAGGGTAAACAATCTATTGTATACGCATTCAGAATATGCAGGTCTAATTAATTTTTTTTGAATCTGTGCATTCATATAGCAAGCCACTGTAGCTTTGATCATCCAAATATTAAAGGGCAGACCAAGTCCATTGCATCTGTGAATTAAAAAAAAAACATGATCATATATGTTTTCTCATGTGCGAAAGGCCAAGCTTTTGAATAGGTAGTATTTAAGGGGGTAAATGATGCCATAACATTAAATCTGTGAAACTTTGATAACTTTTTTCTTTGAGTGTTAACTTTTTTATTTGAGTGTTTGACAAATTTTTTGGTAAGAATGTCAAAGTAAAGGAAATTTGTGAAACTTTGATAACTTCAAATACAAATTTACTGTTTGTAATAAAATTAAAAATACAGAACATTACTCAGCATGAAAAATTAATTATTAATTGACATTCTGATACAAATTGATATACTACAAAATTAAAGTTCTTAGTTATACATTAGGATTTAAACTTAAGGAGTTAAAATATCAATTAAAATGTCATAATTAGGATATTTTATATATCAAGTTAATAAAAATTTGTATCAATTATAGAATGTCATCGAGGACATCAAAACTATCTTTGAACCTGTGATAAAGTTGTGATCTAAACTTTTTGATAAAGTTGTGATCTTTGATAAATTTATGATCATTGAAGATAATGTTGCTATATTTGATGATTTTTCAGGAGACATTTTGCTATTGGGAAGAAAAATTTCTCCAGCCTGAAACCGCAGAAGTTGCTATGATTCAATTCCGGCTGAAGCTGAAACCACAGAAGTTGCTATGATAAGTACACAATGAAGAACTACAAACTTGTAAATTGCAAAAGCTTTTGAATAGGTAGTATTTAAGTCCAAGTAAACAATTTTTTAAGTTGCAGAATTTGCTATGATAAGTACAAAATTGTAAACTGCAAATTGTAAGTTGCTATTTTTTATTTCATTTTTTGTGTGCTACCTCACAGGTGTTTCACAATTTGTTGTTTGATAATTTGTTTCATTGAATTTTTGATGCTATGAATAGTTATCTAATTTTTGTCACCCTCATCAAGATACAAACACTGTTAATCATTCCTATGTTATCTGAATCCTGCCATATACACTCTCCTATGTTCATCATTTCTAGGACCTGATAAAGCGTCGTCTCTATTTTGCAGATTCATCTCACACATGGCAGAAGCAAGCTAGGCAATACTTGCTAATTTGTTTTTATTAATTGGTGTAAAAAAACGCATGGCTGAAGGATTGATATATGTATTTTTTTGAATTTGTAATGGAAATAGATATCTTTCTTTTTGAATTTGTAATGATGTTGGTTTTTCATGTCACAATAGTACATCAAAGCAAAATTATGCAGATTGCAGCTATGACATAATAGCATGGATAAGGATATGGATGCGGGCTATATTAAAGCTTTAGAATTATAATGATGGTTAAGGAGATAACGGTAGATGGGATTGTACTTCATTTATATATTACCATTAGAGATAAACAAAAGAATAAATACCTCTTTTTTTCAAACCATAACAAGGTCCATAAATTACAATAACAACTAGCCCCAAAGTTTAATGTTGTCATTTGTATCTCAATGGCATTTACAAACACGAAGACATTAACAAATCTATTATACATTTGACAACTGTTTTTGAATCCTAGGGCTGACTATGACAAGCTGACTAGGACAAGCTAACTAGGACAAACGTGTTGATAGAAAGACGGCTGAGATTTAATCTTGAGGAATGAATGGTTGAGATGCGATTTTGTGAAAAGTTTTGTAGGGAAAAACATTTTTGGGGAAATGAAAGTTGATGGGAAATGAAACTTTCTATGGAATGAAAGTTTTTAGGGAATAGCTGTATACAATTAATGCATTTGGGGAAAAGCTTATACTGCAGATTGAATGCACGCAATTAAGATACGAATAATTTCTTGCGCCTGTGTCGAAAGCGCCAGCTAAATTTTTTTACCCTAATTTATTGTTCAGCGCCGAAATTTTTTGTTGTTCTACGCCGTTATAGAGAACGATGAATTTTTTGTTCCACACCGAAGGTCTTCGGGCCGATTTTTTGTTCTACCGAATTTTTTGTTTCTTACGCTAATTTTTTGTTCTGCGCCGAAATTTTTTGTTGTTCTACGTCGTTATAGAGAACAATGAATTTTTGTTTCGCGCCGAAGGTGCTTGGGCCGAATTTGTTGTTGTACCGAATTTGGTGTTCCACGCCGATTTTGTTGTTCAGTGTCGCTTCGGCGCCTGCGCCATATGCGCTCGCTAATTTTTTTCGCGCCGAATTTGTTGTTATACTGAATAAATTTGTTATTCCACACCGAATGCACCGATGCCGCTAAATATTTTTATGCTACTTTGTTGTTCCGCTTAATTTTGACTGTGGAAATATTTTTTTGGGAACAAAGATTTCGCGGGGGGGGAATCTTAAATGAATCGTGCCCGTGGGCACGGGTCATGACTAGTATATATATAAAACAGGGATGTTATCGAGAGAAATTGGATAAGACTTGTTGTTTAAGATAAATTGGTTATGAGAAAATGGAAAAGAGAAAATGGATAAGGGAATTTGGTTATGTTTGTTAATAGAGTATGATTGTTAATAGATTTGTCTTTAAGAAATTGCATTTGAGAAATTGGGAGATGAGAAATTGGTTTGAAAAATTGATGACTAGGACAAACTAAATCAGCTTAGTTAGGAAATTTGTGGGGGAAACCAAAATTGAAAGTTGGTTTTAAAAATTGAAAATTTGAAACCTTGAAAACAAAACTTTTGGGGGGAAAAACTAAAACACGCACAGACACACTTTCTCTCCCACTCAACCTATTCCCCCCAAACCCATTGCGTGATCACGAGGACGTCGATCCTGAGCTCTCTCTCTCTCTCTCTCTCTCTCTTTCTCTCTCTCTCTCCCCTCAAATTATTTCTCTGGTTATACTACTCCTACTGGTTTGCATCTTGGTACGCCTCAAATATTTGTTCCCTTTTTCAGTTTTGTTGTTGTTCAATTTGGGGTTTGTACAACAGCATCAGCAAGCAGCAGAGCAGGAGCTAGAATGCTGTTCAGAAGGAAGTTGGAGGAGGAGCAGCAAGCAGAGCAGCAACAGGCCATTGAGCTAAAAGGGAGAAGGTTATTGGGGCTTAAAATGCTTGATTTCATGAACTGGAGCTTGCATTCTTCTTCATCCATAACTATTTCCAGCCCAACAACCATCACCACTGCCCCTGGGCCCTAGCTCGAATGACATGAGCCATGAGGAATCCTCAACTGAAGACAAGAATTTAATTCCTTTTTTAACCCATTAATGATGAGTTTTTTTGGTTTCGGAGAATGAGTTATTAATTTTGTTCTTGCTGTGAGTATGTGCTTTGGAACTAAATTCTTGCATTTTTTGTTTTGGAATTAAATTTCGTTCTTTCGTTTTGAGCTGTCAAATTTTTTGACTCCCCCAAAATTTCTATTTTGTGACCCCCCCAACTATCCCCAAAATACCTCCCAAAATAGGTGGACTGGGAGGCATGAAGCCCATCTCTGGGACACTAGCTGCAAGGTTACTAGCTCCTAGAAAAGAGACACAAGGTTACTATGATTTCTAAATAAATAATCTTCATATCATACATGGTTCATAAAAAATTGTTACAGTTTACATTGGTAAGCCTCCCATGAGACGATACCTACATCATATACCCATGGCATCACTAGAGATGTAGTGCTTTTTCACCCGGAAGTGGTTCAACACAAGGTAGAAAAATATTTAATAAATCTGGATGTTTTAGAAGTTATGCTAATTAACAAAACTGACATTGATGTTGTGATATGATTCCCCGGATTTGGTTTTGGATGATGAGCAAACATAAATAATGTATACTAACTTATTTGTGAGCGCAGTTATGGAGATCGTCTCCAAAAGAATACGAACATCAAAAGCGACGCCTCAAGACTTCTCAATACGCGTGATCGTGTGCCTGGAGCTTCGTTGAAGCTCAAGGAGTTTTATCGAAGTCAAGAATGAAGATTGAAGCTATGAAGACGGCTCGTAAGGTTTAATTTATAGTCTTCTAGCTTCATAGATTAGAATGTTAAGCCTTGAGTAGGACTTACTGTATAATCTTCATTTCGCTCATATCTTAGAGCTAGGATATTCATAGAAGCCATTAGAAACTTTCCCGAAGCCTATCGCTTCTTCCCTCGGCTTCGAGTGCATGTTAGTTGGTTCAAGAAGAGTCACCAACCGACTAGATGACGATCTAGTCGGTCGGCAACTATACTTGAACCGACTAGTTTGCCTCTCTTTATTCAGCTCTTTCTATGACTACAGTTAGTCGGTCAAAGAAGAGTCACCGACCGACTAGATGACGATCTAGTCGGTCAGGAGTCCTTCTCAGACTGACTAGTTGTGTACAGTCATTTTCAGCCTAAGCTACTGTTTCGAGTTAGTCGGTCAAAGAACGTTTGTCGACCGACTAGTTGAGAAACTAGTCGGTCAGCATTTGTTCTTAAACCGACTAAGTCTACTTGAAGTCAGCCTATTCTATTTCGACGTTAGTCGGTCAAAGATCATTCACCGACCGACTAGTTGTGAAACTAGTCGGTCGGCAAGTCTTCTTAGACCGACTAGTTGTCTTTGCCTGTACTACGATCGTTTGGCTGTTCAACCGTTAGTCGGTCTACGTTGTATCACCGACCGACTAGTTGATGAACTAGTCGGTCAGTGATCCTTCTTTGACCGACTAGTCTGGTTCAGAATAGAGCCGTTGGGATCTTTTCCAACACGATTTTCCTTGCCTCTATAAATACAAACCTGATTCGTTTGAGGCAAGGTCAGAGGTCCTATTTCCAAGCAATTTCAGACCTAAGAGAAGAGCTCTCCCAAGCTATTTCAAAGCTCTCTCTCCCTCACAAGAATCTCTCCCTCAACACCTTGAGCCCTAATTCCTCAAGAGAGATTCTCTCCTTTGTGAGCTTCTCAAGCCAAGAGCTTGATCCTAGTCACCATACTCCACCCTAGGCTTCCATTGCTGGTCATCTTCTTGAAGCTAGGGTTTGGTGACATCCTCTTCCTCAAAATCCATCATTGCCCTAATTTGGTAAATATACTCAAGGCATAGGATTTTGTAAGGTAAGAGTTTATTTCATTTCAATCGTATTTGAATTGTGTCTCTCGGTTGTGAGAGAGATTGTGATCCTGGTTTGTGGGAGTCACATGTCTTTTGTATGATTTGACTTGTGAAGGTTTTTCACAAGTATTTCATAGTGGAAATCTTGAGTTAGGGTTGCTAACTCAAGTATCCAGAGGGGATCCGGGTGGTTGGGACGTAGGATCACCGGGAACAAGTCGGGGAGACTTGGGTGGATCCGAACCCAGTAATATTGTTTGTTTGCGTTTGTTTTAATTCTTGTTGATAGTTGTTTAATTCCGCATTGTCGTTTGTTTCTTTCACAATAATTAGGAATAACTATCTTGATTATTTTAAGTACTATTCACCCCCCCTCTAGTACGTGTGCAGTAGCTACCACATGGCACTACAATTGGTATCAGAGCCAAGGTTAAAGCTACAAGTTCAAAGCTATGACGAACAACGACTACAACGTCTTCAAAAACCGCGATGGAGCTTCTTCAGTTATGGAAGGACTATCCTCCGTCAGGCCTCCGCACTTCAACGGTACCAACTACGAGTACTGGAAATGCCGGATGCAAATTTTCCTCCGGAGCGCTTCACTATGGAGAGCCACCATGACAGAGTATGTCGAGCCTTCCGAAGAAGATTTCACGAAGTGGACCCCCGCGGAGGTCGCCGCGGAAGTAGCCAATGCCAAGGCAATGAATGCCTTGAATTGTGCGTTGGAGCCCGAGGACTTCAATAAGATATACACATGTAAGAGTGCATATCAAATATGGAACCAACTCCTCATATTGCACGAAGGATCGAGTACGGTAAAAGAGTCTAAACTCGTCGTTGCTAATAAAGAATTTGAGTTGTTTCATATGGAGCAGGGCGAAACCATGAAGGATTATTACGCTCGCTTCGTGGATATATCAAACGACTTGGAAGCTCTTGGGAAGACCTACACCCAAAAGGAGAAAGTCTCGAAGATAATCGATGGACTTCCTTCTTGTTGGGAGAAGCGTACCTTCGCCATCGAGGAAGGTAATGACATGAATAAATATACCGTAGTACAACTAATGGGTACCTTGTTGTCTTATGAGGTACGCAAGGATAGTATGATCCGAATGAGGGAAAAGATGAAGGCGTACTTGAAGCAAGACGAGCCAAAGAAAAAGGCAATTGCATTCAAGGCCGCTCCATCTACCGATGAGGAAGATTCGGAAGAAGAAGCGGACGAAGAATTGGACATGGAAGCATTGGCCAATATGGCAAAGAAATTCATCCGATTCTTCCGACAAGGTAAGTTGAATCGTAAATCAAAATTTATTTCGACTAATGCTTCTACTCCTGTGTGTTATAAATGCAATAAGCCAGGACATATCAAGCCGGATTGTCCTCTCTACAAACATAAGGGGAAGTGGAAGGCATCCAAGCACGACAAGTCGAGAAAGAACAAGAAAGGACTTGTAGGTACCTTCACCGACTCCGACTCCTCAAGTAGAGAGTCGGACGATGAAAGAGTGGAGATTGCACACACATGCTTTATGGGAAAAGAGGATTGTGATGAAGAGACTTCCTCCGATGAAAGCGAGGATGGAAGTGAGGATGGAAGCGAGGATGAAGGCGAAGAGGTAACCAATGATGAACTTAGAATAGCCAATGAACAACTATGGAATAAGTTTTCTAATATGGCTACTAAGTTTATGAAGACTAAAAATGAATTAGATAGTCTTAAAAACTCGCCTAAGCCTTTCATCGTCAACAACGACACCGTTGTTGATGGGTTGAGAAATGAGATTGAAAATATCAAGTCTCAACTTGAGCATGTTCATATCGAGGATTCGGATGAACATGTGATAGCGGATTTGACGTCTCAAATCTCAACTTTGAGTATTGAGAATAGAAATCTCAAGTCACGTGTTTGTGCACTCGCATCGCAAGTGTCCACTTTGGATGCTTCTTTGCATTCTCTCACCGAGAAGCATGAGAGCACATTAGGCCGAATTCATGAATTCAACAAAGGTAAGGGCAAGTTGGATGATATCCTAAATGACTTACCTCCGGCCAATCATCAAATTGGTTATGGGTATAAGATGGGAGAGTCATCCAAATCGTCCGCCACCTTTGTTAGGCCATCTTCCGATGCTTCTACTAGTGGAAGTAAACACGTCATGGGTAGATCTTCTACCAATGGTGCTTCCGCTAGGAACACGCCCCCATTTGGAAAGAAACCCACTTTGGGTGGACCTCCAAAGAAGGGTCATGCTTACATGTATACCATGCCACGTAGGAACACACATCCTACCCCACATGTTAGCACAAATGATGATTTTTATGCTCCGCACCCACGAGCACGTGCACACCATGTGAGACACACTCATGCACGTGTTCCTCCACATCCATATGTTCATCCTCATTCTCATATGAATAATTATCGTCATTCACCATTGCATCGCATGCCATATGCTTACCCACGACATGCATCACATAGAAATCAACAACGTATACATGCTCCCAATAGGATTAGGACTCCCAAGACATACACTATTTGGGGTCCGAAGAACACAAGCATGCATGCTAAGAATTTGTATGTAAAATCGTTTATAAATGATGTTATTTTGAATGATGATTATGTTGGGAAATCAAGTTCCTCTTGGACTTAGTTTCCGAAGGGTTAGTTTCCTTTGACCCTTCATTGCTTGGTACCATAAGTTTAATTTCATTTTATGGGTACCAAAGCAATTGTGGTATGTATGGGTTACATTTAATTTGAATTTAGTTAGCTAAATTTATTGCCTAACCCATAGGATCCAAAAAGATTTTTGGATACCAAAATGATATTTTCTAGGTTAAATCCACCAAGAGATACCAACCCTACCAACTCCGTGATTTGCAAGGATTTTCATTCGATTGGAGTTGATGGTGCTTGAGTGATGCACCAAAGTAGGGGGAGCTTAATGTTGTAAGTATGTTCATATTTTTGATTCATATTGGTATCCATTGGTAGAATATATTACGATTGGTATCATTTTGCTTCATTTGGTATGCTAGATTAGTGTATGCCATTGTTATATGATGTTCTATCTATTTTTGGCATAACATTCTTGCATGCTACATTTGGTATGCACATCGGATTATTTTTGTCTCTGATGTTGATTTCGTCGTTCGACGATTTTATGGATTTAATAGAATTCTTTCTATGGAAACATAGAATTGTTTTCCATGCGTTCTATTGATTTTGGAGAGTATGTTCCAAAACTCAATAAGTGAAATCGATTTGAGTTTTAATGATTTCGTATTTCGATTTTCGCCTATGGCTTGGTGATTTCGTTTTCCGATTTTCACCGATGATTTTATGATTTCGGTTTTCGAGTTTCGCCTATGGCTAGATGATTTCGTATTTCCTATTTCGCCTATGGTTTGATGATTTCGGTTTCTGTTTTTCGACTTTGGTCTCCTTGACACGCTTTGCTTTTATTCGGTATTTTGTATTTGATATTTTGCATTGGTGTTATTTTGGGCCTTGGTCGTATTCTTCGACTCCCATGCGTTATTTTTTAGCCATTGGTTTTGTCTCATCCTGCTCTTTTTGCTAATGCCAAAGGGGGAGAGATATAATAATGACAATGTGCTAATTAATAATTCAAAGGAATTTACCATGAATCTAATTTGATGTGTTAGATTCAGGGGGAGTAAAGATATAAAATGGATTTAGATCCTATATGTGCAATAGTAGGATTCATATTTTATATTTATCTCGCTGCTTGATGCATATGAATATTATTGAATATGGAACTAACGTGTCATCAATGCAGGGGGAGTAAGTAAATTTCAATTGAATCATTATTATTGATTATTATTTATGTTGGTTTGTCATCACCAAAAAGGGTGAGAATGTTGTGATATGATTCCCCGGATTTGGTTTTGGATGATGAGCAAACATAAATAATGTATACTAACTTATTTGTGAGCGCAGTTATGGAGATCGTCTCCAAAAGAATACGAACATCAAAAGCGACGCATCAAGACTTCTCAATACGCGTGATCGTATGCTTGGAGCTTCGCTGAAGCTCAAGGAGTTTTATCGAAGTCAAGAATGAAGATTGAAGCTTTGAAGACGGCTCGTAAGGTTTAATTTATAGTCTTCTAGCTTCATAGATTAGAATGTTAAGCCTTGAGTAGGACTTACTTTATAATCTTCATTTCGCTCATATCTTAGAGCTAGGATATTCGTAGAAGCCATTAGAAACTTTCCCGAAGCCTATCGCTTCTTCCCTCGGCTTCGAGTGCATGTTAGTTGGTTCAAGAAGAGTCACCAACCGACTAGATGACGATCTAGTCGGTCTACAACTATACTTGAACCGACTAGTTTGCCTCTCTTTATTCAGCTCTTTCTATGACTACAGTTAGTCGGTCAAAGAAGAGTCACCGACCGACTAGATGACGATCTAGTCGGTCAGGAGTCCTTCTCAGACCGACTAGTTGTGTACAGTCATTTTCAGCCTAAGCTACTGTTTCGAGTTAGTCGGTCAAAGAACGTTTGTCGACCGACTAGTTGAGAAACTAGTCGGTCAGCATTTGTTCTTAAACCGACTAAGTCTACTTGAAGTCAGCATATTCTATTTCGACGTTAGTCGGTCAAAGATCATTCACCGACCGACTAGTTGTGAAACTAGTCGGTCGGCAAGTCTTCTTAGACCGACTAGTTGTCTTTGCCTGTACTTCGATCGTTTGGCTGTTCAACCATTAGTCGGTCTACGTTGTATCACCGACCGACTAGTTGATGAACTAGTCGGTCAGTGATCCTTCTTTGACCGACTAGTCTGGTTCAAAATAGAGCCGTTGGGATCTTTTCCAACACGATTTTCCTTGCCTCTATAAATACAAACCTGATTCGTTTGAGGCAAGGTCAGAGGTCCTATTTCCAAGCAATTTCAGACCTAAGAGAAGAGCTCTCCCAAGCTATTTCAAAGCCCTCTCTCCCTCACAAGAATCTCTCCCTCAACACCTTGAGCCCTAATTCCTCAAGAGAGATTCTCTCCTTTGTGAGCTTCTCAAGCCAAGAGCTTGATCCTAGTCACCATACTCCACCCTAGGCTTCCATTGCTGGTCATCTTCTTGAAGCTAGGGTTTGGTGACATCCTCTTCCTCAAAATCCATCATTTCGCTAATTTGGTAAGTATACTCAAGGCATAGGATTTTGTAAGGTAAGAGTTTATTTCATTTCAATCGTATTTGAATTGTGTCTCTCGGTTGTGAGAGAGGTTGTGATCCCGGTTTGTGGGAGTCACATGTCTTTTGTATGATTTGACTTGTGAAGGTTTTTCACAAGTATTTCATAGTGGAAATCTTGAGTTAGGGTTGCTAACTCAAGTATCCGGAGGGGATTCGGGTGGTTGGGACGTAGGATCCCCCGGAACAAGTCGGGGAGACTTGGGTGGATCCGAACCCAGTAATATTGTTTGTTTACGTTTGTTTTAATTCTTGTTGATAGTTGTTTAATTCCGCATTGTCGTTTGTTTCTTGCACAATAATTAGGAATAACTATCTTGATTATTTTAAGTACTATTCACCCCCCCTCTAGTACGTGTGCAGTAGCTACCACATGGCACTACAATTGGTCCAATTAAAGATAAAATTGAAGTTAAATGAAGCTCCTTTATGAGATGTTCATGTATTTGCATTGAGAGGATGCCTAGCCTACATGTTAGATAAGCACCAACGATAAGAATTTGAGCTAAATGATAAGAACATTGCACTTAAGGACATCCATTGGCATTGTAAACAGTCTTATAATTTAGTAGTTTCCACACTCTGTCCCACACTCTGCGTAGACACATGCATGGCTTCTACATAACTAAATCCTTAAGCTATTTTTAGGTCTGGCCTGATACATAAACAAGTCTGATTCCTTTGTTTGCACAGTATCATGTGGCCATGGCCAATATCATGCAAGACTTATAAAGATAGTGAGAGAAGATTGTTCTTATTGCCAACAAAAAAATGTTTTCCCCTTTCTATCTCTGTGATTGTGTGTGTATTTCTGATGTATGAGTGTCTTTGTATAATTTCTATCTTTTTTTAGTTGAATGAAAAATAAGAATTCTTCCTTCAAAAATGTCTATTAATTTAGATACTCGATTTGAGTTATTTGTATCCTCTTTAAGGTTCAATAGCATGAAATTTTAAATCTATCAATTGAAATAATAATATCGTTCTGGGTTTGCTTGGTTTTGGAGCGGAAAAGGATTTAATAAGAAATGATGCCATGGATTATTTAGTCATGAAATATGGTTATTGGTAGTTAGACATATTTTGGGCGACAATTAATGAACAGAACAAGTAATAGATGCAAAACTTTGCTTTATTATGGTTTTATTATAAGGCTATGTAACATCCATATGTCATATGAGAACTTTTTATGTTTGGTGAGGATCGTCTCCGGACCCTTTCCTTCTCTTTGGTCACCATTTACCGTGGCTCACCATTTTCTGAGGATCACCCACTAATTTATGAATGGTCAAATGATTGTTGCATTAGGCCTTAGTTCAGTGCAGTGTGAAGAATCTATATTCACACGAATTTGAGCTGAAGAAATGCATGTCGGTAGCAAAGAAAGGAATGAGAATGCGTGAACAAACATTATCCTTGAGGAAATTTTGCCATATGAATAGCACTAGCACTAGCCTTTTCCTTTTAAGTTGTATATCTGCGAGTGCATGGTGAGGGAGCCCTCTTATTTCTTCATTTGAACTGAGAACAAATTTTTTGCTATTATTTCCCTTCCCTCTTATTTGGATTTTTCAGTGGAGCTTTAAATATCCATTTTCTCCTTGAAAATATTGCTCTGTCATGGGAAAAAAATCATAGGTGAAGAAAATAAGAACCATCACTTTCCCATTATTTTCCAAGAAAAACAACTGCAGTCTACCAAGATTCTTGAAGAGAACAAAGTACTTAGTACTTAAACTCTATGTAGTGGGATGGAAGTAGAATCAAGTACATGGTACTTAATGATGGCTGCTTACATTTTCATGCATAGAAGCTTTTTGATCTTTTGTCTGATAAAGCCTAACTACAATGCTGCATAAATATATACATCATGAAACTACCCTATATTACATCACGATATCTAGACATAACAAGCAAACATCATGAATAGCTTCACAAAATCACTCAAGTATATTTCACAAGCACCTTATTATTTTCACAGAGTTTGCTTCACACTGCATGATACAAAAAGTTAATTTGAATTCATGTAATAAATGGAGGACGTGCCAAAAAGCCCTGCAAGCTGGCTTGGATGAGGACCGTGCTCCACGAAGAGAGCTCTGTCGTAAACCTTGGTCGCTTCATTAGCATCGATGACCGGTCTTCCTCTTCTTTGATTTCGAGCAACCACTACTACCTTTATGAGTTCGTGTAGGCTGCCCTCATCAAGATCTTCGTATCCCCCCGTCTATAATCTCTACTGTGGCGACCGAGTCGATGTTGACAAATGGGTCAAGACACAAATTTTTTATTTGGAATTTGAGGTAAAGATCAAAATTTTATTTTAGTTGTTTTGTTGAACTATAAAATTTTGATTTGGTGATTTTTTTCAGGAAATTTAGATGTAAATAAAAATTTAGTTAGTGTTAATAGAGGTTTGGTGCACAATTGTGCACCAAACATTCATGTTTTAGATCAGTTTGGTGCACAATTTTGGCTGGAAAAGAAAAATTCAGGTTTGGTGCATAATTTTGAAGGGATTCTACCCATCTCCATGGTCATGCTATTGAACTCGGGTGAGAGCAGAAAGAAGTATTCTAGGGTATTTAGGGTTTCATTTAATCTGAAACATAGAAAAATGAATAATTTCGCTTAACATTATCTCTGCGAGTTGGTTAGAGGCAAGAGCTAGATGTACAAAATAATGGGTTAATTTGACAAATTCAAAAACAATATGGAATTTGTGTGTATATTGGAGGTGTGAAATTTCAAAATTGCTGTGTAATCGATGAGTACCTCATCGGTCAATTTTACGTATTAATACAAACATGCATGTAGATCGTTTGTTAGCTCTTGCAGGGACATGATGGATTTTCATATATAACATTTTTGCAGGCTTTGCTCTGCTGGTTTCGATGATTGGGTACAATCAGTATTAGCATTATCAAGGTTATGTTCTAAGAAATGTTGCATTTGTGCTTGCTGCAGTTTTCATATACAGGTTAGTTTGGAAATTATCTTTATTTATTAATTTTATGGAACATTCGATCTTTAAATGGAGTTAGAATAATGGCTATGGCATGTAGAGGATGCAAGCGGATGCAAATACTGAGTATAATGTGCTAAATTTTAATGTTTTTGGACAATATTTCAACAATATAGATATCGTTCGTTATGGTCATGAAGTATCTTATATCAAATATTAGGGTGTGCATGTGCATGTAGATTGTTTTCTAATGTTAGGTTGTTAATTCTGATTGTTTCATAAGAGATCTCCATATCAGTATATGCATTATAATGTTATGTTCTGAATACTACCACTTCATAATTTCTCTCCTTACTTTTTTTCATTTTTATTATCTTCAGTTTATACTGAATTAATTATTAAATCTGTGAGATACAAAAGATGATTAGAACTGTGCATTTATTGAGCGAAATGGGGTTTTGGTGAGGTTTAGTGATTATTGATTAAGATTTGGTGTTTTGATTAATTGGTTTTTCCATCTATTAAACTTGGTAATCTCGCTGATTCAAAACAGTTTTTATTTATTGAAATTTGCACAAATTTACAATACGAAAAATTTTATTTGAATTGCAAATTCCTCTTCCACAATTCTTTTAGAATGTATTGATAAGTATTTACATCCGATGTACCGCTTAGAATGGCAATGAATTTGTGAAGTCACTCATGGAGTGTCCATAAACTCTGATGGTTATCTTCTTGAAGTGTTTTTCAGTAAACTTCTTCATCTTTGTTGTGCAGAAAGAATCAAAGTAAAGTCCCCAGTGAAACAATATAACTTTTTTTTGCAGAAATGTTTTTTCTTAACAGATTGTAAATGATGGCAAATTTGAACTCCATGTATCCAATCTACATGTAAATATTCAAATACATTCCAATATATGGATGCTTCAGGAGTCTCAACCATTTGATAAATGTCAGCAAGATAAATTGAAAGAGTTCTCACAAGCATACAATTCTCAAAAAAATTATTTTCAGAAATTTTGTGTTTCTCTTTTCTTCATCTCCTTTTCTGAAATAATTGTTGAATGATCAAGTTTCTTTGAAGTTTTAAAGTGTTTGTATGACCCAATTGCAACTGAAAAAGGATGTTGGATAACATATCTTCTGAGGAATATATTCACAGATTCAAGGAGCAGAGGAATATCGAAAGAATTACATAAATAGAAACCTGTTTGTTTCCTTTAACTTTATTATTTAGACAAGCTTTCCACCAAAGCCTATGCTTCTATTATGGCTTCATCTTAACTCATATTATGGTACTTTTTTGCAGCAACATCAAACTACTCATATTATTGAACATTAAACTTGCACTGGACATAATCGCTAGTGTTTGCGTACAAGTAACGGAAGAATGCTATGACAACCTGTCGAACATGAATTCAGACATTAGAATGTGTTGGATTGTGAGTCGTCTGTGAATGGGGATAAAGTGGCATACCAACAATATTATCATGCTCTTCAGTATGGTTTTTCCTAGGACACCACAAGTCAACTCTATTCCTTTATAATTTATCATAGCTAGGACTATACCATCTCTAAAATTGGGGAGCACTGTGGTCATTTTTACTGTATTAGACACCAATTTTAGGGTTTCTTAACTTACACATGCTTTGGATGTGATTAAGAATGTGGGAGGAATTTTGTTAGTCTTGTCAATAAGTTCATGTGTGTGCTATAACCGGTTATGCATAAATAAGATCACCTGATGAGCCTGGATATTTCTATTTTGATTTGACAAATTTAAATGAGCAAAAGTCTGCTTATACTCAGGTTTCTCTGCTCACGATGGACGTCAATACAAGCAAAATGAAAAAGCCCCATTAGTGGGGCATGTGCAACTTTCCCTCACGGAGAATATTAAGTCTAGGCCTGTCGAGACTCGTCAACTTTCTACTAAAGGTGGTTCTCAACACAGCAATCTTCCTTTTGCGCGTCAATTTGAAACTTCTTGAAGAAATAAAGTCCCTAACAATAAGGTGTTTACCATTGTTACGGCTATTTTGACCGGGACGGAAGAGCCAAGTCAACGACGACCGGTTAACCGGCCTGCTACGGCCTTGGGCCCTGGCCCCAGAGATCTCACGGGCGGGCCGCGCTTATCCGCCCAAGATGAAGGCCCAAAAGGCTGCCCACTTCTGTAGTGGAGGAAAATCGGGGCCCAAATCGAGGAAGCCTTTGCCCAGTATCATCATGATCCGCCAATTATGGCAGCCACCTTCATGGCTCGCCAAATATGGCAGGCGTCCAAAGCCATCACTCTCTAGCCATCATGGCTCGGCTTAAATGGCTCGGCTTAATGGCCCGACTTAAATGGCCTTCACTCTATAGCCATCATGGCTCGGCTTAATGGCTCGGCTTAATGGCCCGACTTAAATGGCCATCACTTTCCAGCCATCAAGGCCCGCCGAATATGGCAACCGCCCGAGTCCATCACTCCAGCCATCATGGCCACCTTTAGGACTTTCATCTCCTCATCAAGATGGGCGCAATTAGTGGGGGTCAAAGCTTCCCACATTTGCACGTCCCCATGAATGATGGCCATGACGTCACATCATGGCACATTATTAGGACGAGCCACCTATATGAGGGGAGGGTGAGGCATCATCCAAAGGGGCCGGATCTTCGCGATCGAGAACGATGGTATCACATACAAACACTCTTACTCCTTCTTCCACCTCAATATTTATCCTCCATAACTTGGCCCAGGGATCGGGTATCGGTCTCTCCGCGAGCCATACTCGCTCCCACCAAGCCTTTACACAGATCCGTTCTGACTTAGGCATCGGAGGGGAATTGGTCGGAACCAAGGTCCGACCCCCCTGACGAGCTCTCTCGTCTATTCAGGTCCAGGAGATCCAGCGACGCCTAGGCTACCCCTTAGCGTCCTTCCAACCGGAGCCGAGCGCCCTCATCCCTGAGCTCGTTCATCTCCTCCACCACGAGGACGTCGCTCTGCCGAGGCTACCCCTCGCCGAGCCGATGCAAGGATCCGCGTGTCCTGCAGCGAGCGACTCTGCCTTCAACCGATCCCGGAGGTTGTCATCTCGCCGAGGCTACCCCTCGGCCCGCCAAAGAACGGAGCCGCGCCTTTCCGCTCGAGTGAATGCGCCATCGGTCGACCCCACCGGTCATCTGCGTCTCAAGCGACAGCCACGTTAACTCGGGGGCCCCGCGCGTCCCCCCTTTGACCGCATCTCAGGAGGACGTCAGATCCACGAGCCGAGGCTTCCCCTCCGCTCCACGCCGGCCGCGCACCAAGCGAGACGACCAAGGCTATCCCTCGTCGTCCGACCGACCGAGGCCGAGCGCATCCATCCGAGCCGAGGCTTCCCCTCCGCTCCGCATCGGCCGTACATCAAGACAAGGCGCCGAGGCTTCCCCTAGTCGTCCGACCGTCCGAGGCCGAGCATCTCACACCGGGCCGAGGCTTCCCCTCAGCCCCCTTGAGACCGAGGATCCAGACCCGGCCCAGCTGACGTGCTCCACGTCGTCTGCAACTCCGATTCGCGCCGCGTCTGCACGAGCTCGACGCACCCAAGGGACCCAAATCGGCCCCTAGACCGCGTTGACCACGCACCCTCCATACTATTAATGTGTTCTGCTAAAAATAGCTGAAACATTTGGCGCCGTCTGTGGGAACGAGTCGACACCTACGACGTCAACCGCATCGGTAGCGACTCATTCCATGATCTAAAACCCGTCTCCCCGTAAAGACTAGATGGGATTCTCCCTCCCGCGATCCAAGATTGATGCTGTGGGCGGAGCAGAAGACTAGCGTTGGGCTGGAGAATTCGCACCAGATCGTTTCCCTTTTCATCTCAAAAGTGAGCAGCTCGAGTTGATTCTCGTCATCGCCACCGGGTCTGATCCCGAGCGATACGTCGAACATTGCTCCTCTTCCGACCTTGATCCCTTTGTCCGTTTTTCCTCCATCTCCATGAAAGGGGAGAGCCGAATCTGAGCCCGCCTCTCCTCAAAGAAGCCGAACGTCGCTCCGATATCTGCACCTCAACATGCATCCTAATGTTCGTGACCGTCTCATCGCCAAGAGGAGGCCGACCAGTCCAGGCCGAGGCCGAGGCTGACCAGCGCAGGCTGAGGCCGAGGCCGACCCCTGAGGAGGCCGACCAGTTCAGGCCGAGGCCGAGGCTGACCAGTTCAGGCCGAGGCCGAGGCCGACCCCAGAGGAGGCCGACCAGTCCAGGCCAAGGCCGACCCCAGACGAGGCCGACCAGTTCAGGCCGAGGCCGAGGCTGACCAGTTCAGGCCGAGGCCGAGGCCGACCTCAGAGGAAGCCGACCCAGCAAAAAGGTCAAACTGTCCTCTTCCCCCTTGCTAATTAATTGTGTGCTTTCAGACAACTACAAGAGCTTCCCTAACAATTCTCCTCTCTTAAACTTCTTGCGAGATGGTGATAAAAAGCCACATCCTCCGGTTTCAACAAATGTCTCACAAAAAGCTTGTAGATAAGGCTGCCATGGTCGCGACAACGCCGGAGCACACGGCGACCGGCATTGCGGCCTCGGCCAACTTGAGGGAGAGGCGCAAGGAGTGCGTCTAGATCCGGGGACGGGCCAGGAAGACGCGGGGCTACGAGTGGCCTGGCAAGGTCGCCAAGGAGAATGAGATCTCGATCGAGTTCAGACAAGAGACAGCACCGACGACCCTCGCAGGCGTCGGGCTTAGCCCCGACTCGGCCTTCATCGATGGCCCTACCACCATCTCTGGCCATTGTCTCGACGTCCGCCATACCAACACCGTGCTGCCATCGCCAAGCATATGGGCTGAGCTCCCATCACTGTGCCGCCCTTGCCGAGATACCTTGGTCGTACCGCCAAACAGACAAAAGCGGGAGCCGGAGCGAGAGCAGGAGCTGGAGCAGGAGCAAGGATCCAGACAAAAGATGGAGCCGGAGCCGGAGCTGAAACTGGAGCAGAAGCTAGGATCCAGACAAAAGCTGGAGCCAGAGCTGGAGCAGAAGCTAGGATCCAGACAAAGCTGGAGCCGGAGAGGGAGATGCGGTCCAGACAAAAGCTACAGCTGGAGCTGGAGCTGAATTTAGAAATAGAACTAGAGCTGTGTCTAGACGAGGCCGACCCATCCAAGAGGAGGCCGACCACACCAGTTCAACCGACCCAGGAGGAGGCCGACCAGACAAGTCCGACCGCCTTGCCAAGTATCTGAGTTTCAACGCCAAGCCACCTCGTCGAGCTTACAAAGTTATCCCCACTGCAATAGAGCTGTTGAACCAGTCGAGAATCCAGACCGCTCCTCCGACCATGGCCGAGCCGTTTGGCCGAAGCACCACCGTCTGAGTTCGAGCAACCAAGCAGCTCCTCCGATCGAGGCCGACCAGTTTAGGCCGAGACCGAGGCCGACCCCAGAGGAGGCCGACCGGTCCAGATGAGTCGGACCACCCTTCCAAGCCTCCGAGCCACCTTGTCTCAAAGTTTTCCTCATCCTGGCCAAGCCGATCTGGCCGAAGCACCCCCGTCCAAGTTCAAGCACCCAGATCGCTCCTCCGACCGTGCTGCTGGGTCCCCGCTTGCCGAACAACTCCTGCATCCACCGATCTGGACGAAGTGATGGCAGAGCGCCACCATGGAATCTTCGAAAGGCTTCACAAGGTCCTCACCCTTTTCGCCGGCCGTAAGCCGAGGGGCAACTCCCCTCGCCACCGGGCAGATCTCCTTTGTCGGCCGTAAGCCGAGGGGCAACTCCCCTCGCCACCGGGCGGATCTCCTTCGTCGGCCGTAAGCCGAGGGGCAACTCCCCTCACCACCGCGCGGATCTCCTTCGTCGGCCCTAAGCCGAGGGGAAACTCCCCTCGCAACCGAACGAACGGATCGGTCAAAGAGCTGGGGGCAACCCCCCAGTAGGCCGAGCACTCCTTCGTCAGCCGTAAGCCGAGGGGCAACTCCCCTCGCCACCGAACGAATCTCCTTTGCCGGCCGTAAGCCGAGGGGCAACTCACCTCGCCACCGAGCGGATCTCCTTCGTCGGCCGTAAGCCGAGGGGCAACTCCCCTCGCAACCGAATGAACGGATCGGTCAAAGAGCTGGGGGCAACCCCCCCAGTAGGCCGAGCACTCCTTCGTCGACCGTAAGCCGAGGGGCAACTCCCCTCGCCACCGAACGAATCTCCTTCGTCGGCCGTAAGCCGAGGGGCAACTCCCCTCGCCACAGAACGAACCTCCTTCGTCGGCCGTAAGCCGAGGGGCAACCCCCCTCGCCACTGAACGGATCTCCTTTGCCGGCCGTAAGCCGAGGGGAAACTCCCCTCGCCACCGGGCGGATCTCCTTTGTCGGCCGTAAGCCGAGGGGCAACTCCCCTCGCAACCGAACGAATCTCGGACCGACGATCTATCGTCACAAGCCAACTCCGCAGGACGGACCAAATTCTACAGAAAGAGCATCTTCTCCCCCCTTATACTACATCTCCCGACCTCAACCTTAACAATGGTAGAGCTCGGAAGATGGGGGCAATTGTTACGGCTATTTTGACCAGGACGGAAGAGCCAAGTCAACGACGACTGGTCAACCGGCCTGCTACGGCCTTGGGCCCTGGCCCCAGAGATCTCACGGGCGGGCCGCGCTTATCCGCCCAAGATGAAGGCCCAAAAGGCTGCCCACTTCTGTAGTGGAGGAAAATCAGGGCCCAAATCGAGGAAGCCTTCGCCCAGTATCATCATGATCCGCCAATTATGGCAGCCACCTTCATGGCTCGCCAAATATGGCAGCCGTCCAAGGCCATCACTCTCTAGCCATCATGGCTCGGCTTAAATGGCTCGGCTTAATGGCCCGACTTAAATGGCCTTCACTCTATAGCCATCATGGCTCGGCTTAATGGCTCGGCTTAATGGCCCGACTTAAATGGCCATCACTTTCCAGCCATTAAGGCCCGCCGAATATGGCAACCGCCCAAGTCCATCACTCCAGCCATCATGGCCACCTTTAGGACTTTCATCTCCTCATCAAGATGGGCGCAATTAGTGGGGGTCAAAGCTTCCCACATTTGCACGTCCCCATGAATGATGGCCATGACGTCACATCATGGCACATTATTAGGACGAGCCACCTATATGAGGGGAGGGTGAGGCATCATCCAAAGGGGCCGGATCTTCGCGATCGAGAACGATGGTATCACATACAAACACTCTTACTCCTTCTTCCACCTCAATATTTCTCCTCCATAACTTGGCCCAGGGATCGGGTATCGGTCTCTCCGCGAGCCATACTCGCTCCCACCAAGCCTTTACACAGATCCGTTCTGACTTAGGCATCGGAGGGGAATTGGTCGGAACCAAGGTCCGACCCCCCTGACGAGCTCTCTCGTCTATTCAGGTCCAGGAGATCCAGCGACGCCTAGGCTACCCCTTAGCGTCCTTCCAACCGGAGTCGAGCGCCCTCATCCCTGAGCTCGTTCATCTCCTCCACCACGAGGACGTCGCTCTGCCGAGGCTACCCCTCGCCGAGCCGACGCAAGGATCCCCGTGTCCCGCAGCGAGCGACTCTGCCTTCAACCGATCCCGGAGGTTGTCATCTCGCCGAGGCTACCCCTCGGCCCGCCAAAGAACGGAGCCGTGCCTTTCCGCTCGAGCGAACGCGCCGTCGGTCGACTCCACCGGTCATCTGCGTCTCAAGCGACAGCCACGTTAACTCGGGGGTCCCGCGCGTCCCCCCTTTGACCGCATCTCAGGAGGACGTCAGATCCACGAGCCGAGGCTTCCCCTCCGCTCCACGCCGGCCGCGCACCAAGCGAGACGACCAAGGCTATCCCTCGTCATCCGACCGACCGAGGCCGAGCGCATCCATCCGAGCCGAGGCTTCCCCTCCGCTCCGCATCGGCCGTACATCAAGACAAGGCGCCGAGGCTTCCCCTAGTCGTCCGACCGTCCGAGGCCGATCATCTCACACCGGGCCGAGGCTTCCCCTCAGCCCCCTTGAGGCCGAGGATCCAGACCCGGCCCAGCTGACGTGCTCCACGTCGTCTGTAACTCCGATTCGTGCCGCGTCTGCACGAGCTCGACGCACCCAAGGGACCCAAATCGGCCCCTTGACCACGTTGACCACGCACCCTCCATACTATTAATGTGTTCTGCTAAAAATAGCTGAAACAACCATGTTTTAGACCCTTACATCTTAAATGTAGATTCATTGTGTTAGTTTTTGAAATTGGTTATAGTAAAATAGTTTCATCGAATGTGGTCAAACAAACAAAGGAATGTTGTGAACGGTTATTTAACCGTAGTTGGGTGAGATTCTGGGCTATCCTAGAGATAGGCCCATACCATTGTAAGCCCATATCTGTATTCCCCCAATTGCCTATAAATAAAGAGCTGGGGGCTCCTCCCCCAGTAGTTGATTCATAACACGTTATCAGCACGACTCTAAAAATTTTTCTTTTCCAGAAAAATTTTCTCCGTTCGTTGTGAAGGTGAAGGCGAAGGCAAAGGCTAGACGGGATATCCACGAGCGCGGTGCAAGGCTTCCTCCATCGAGCGTTGTCATCCGCGTAGGGCTTCGAGCAACCATCGATATATCCGGAGGACGGATATAGAGGTAAAAACACTAAAAACGATATTTTTAATCATACGTATGATTACCCCTCCCATAGATCTCGCAAGATCGATATGGGGATTATTTGTCGCCTTGAAAACGACGGAACGTTCATCCCAAAAACTCAATTTTTAGGGTCAAACCCCTAATTTTGAACCCTCTGACGGCTAGCCGTCGCTGGGAAACCCCCCCAAACCTCGCCGGAAACCCCCCCTCTCCGACCGTTCCCCCCTACAGGGGGGGCGGCCGCCGACGCTCCCCCCTGCAGGGGGCGGCGGCCTGCGCGGCCGCCCCCCCTACAGGGGGGCGGCCCCCTTGGCCGCTCCCCCCTGCAGGGGGGTGGCCCCCGCCGCACCCCCCGCCGGGGGCGGCGGCCCCCGCCGCACCCCCCGCCGGGGGCGGCGGCCCCCGTGGCCGCTCCCCCTGCATGGGGGCGGCCCCCCCCCCCCGCAGGGGGCGACGGCCCCCCGAGGCCGCGCCCCCTGCAGGGGGCGGCGGCGGCGCCGGGCCCCCCCACTTCCAGAAACCCTAATTCAAAAAAAAACCTGTTGGCCTGAAGCCCACAGGCCAGCTGCGGGCTTCAGGCCCACAATCTGATTTCTTCAAAAAAAACAGAAAAGTCTGTGGGCCAAAAGCCCACAGACCTGCTGCGGGCTTCAGGCCCACAGTCAGATTTATTCAACAAAAAAAGAGAGTCTATGGGCCTGAAGCCCAAAGGCCGACTGCGGGCTTCAGGCCCGTAGGCTGTTTTATCTGGAAAAAAAAATGGGGGAGGCAAAGGCTATTAACAAGCCTCAAAAGGCAACTTACTAGCCTAAAAATTAGTTTTAAAAGGGGATTTAAGGGCAAAATATTCGTGAAAAATCACGGTAAATTACGGGACAAATATCGGGCAGGCGATGACTTTTTGGGGATTTTTGGGGGGCTTTTGGGATGATGAGGGAACCTTTTCTCCTCAGACAAAGAAAATGTTTATTTTGGGCTCTTATTCAATTTTATTGATTAAACCCATTCATTTCAACCCTTGCATCGTAATGATTTTTCTGTAAAAATCATCCTTAGATGCTTTACATCACTAGGCTTATTCTGTGGATATTATATGCGGGGTTGTGCATTGTATTTAAAACTTAATAATTAAGAAGATACTGCGACCGCTCTGCCGTTAGTAACCTAACCTAACGGTGCATGACGTTGCACAGTGGTCCAATAATTATTAATTGATTAAATTATTTATCCATCTCTGCGAATATTAAATGCCTGTGATGCCTGTGATGAAAATGTCTGATGAAAATGCCTGTGATGAGCACAATATTTCTGCATGAATTGCTAAATGTGGTTTTTGGATCGGCCGTTTAGTCCCACAATTTATTTCCCGCACTTTTCTTTTATTTTTGAGAGAAATTGTAGTGAGGAATTTATGTAAATGTCAAAGAAAGAAGACCAACTTCCATGAAGACGGAGGCCACGCTTGAAGATGAAGATATCATATGAGACCCACGGGGTTTTCAAAGTTGTATTTTCATTTTTAAAGCTGCAAATTTGTATAATTTGGACTATGGACTTTTGGACTCTTTCTTATGGGACTGGCTGATCCACACATTTAGCTTTTCGTTAAATATTGCCTCCGCATGAAAATGTTTTCCCTGATTAAATATTAATTCATGCATGTTTGTGCTCTGCTAGATAAATGGCTAAAATTACAAGCGTTGACTTCGAAGTACTGGAAGCATCAGGTAGAAACTATCTAAGCTGGCAGCTAAATGTAAAGATTCACCTGCGGGCAAAGTCCCTCATCACTGCTGTGACTGAAAAAGAAAATGTTAGCGATATAGAGAAGGCGCAAGCCATCTATATTCGCCGCCATGTGGACAAGACCTTAAAGGCTGAATACCTTAAGGTCGAAGATCCACTTGAGCTATGGACTGCCCTTGAGGAGAGGTATAAACATCAGAAAGATGTTATACTCCCAAGGGCATGATACGAGTGGGAGAACCTGAGCCTGCAGGACTTTAAGTCCATTCCTGAGTACAACTCAGCACTTTTTAGCATCACCTCACGCCTGAAGTTGTGTGGTGAGAAAGTCTCAGAAAATCGCATGCTGGAAAAGACGTATACGTCCTCCCATGAAAAAGATGCGACACTCATGCAGTAATACCGTGAACGCAAGTTCACCAAGTATTCTGAGCTGCTGTCATGTTTACTCATGGTCGAGCAAAACATAGAGCTTCTTCTCGCCACTCACAATATGTGTCATCCCGGCACTGCCCCCCTACCAGAAGCTCACTATTCCTCTTCCTTCAAAAAGAAGAGAGATAATAAAAGAAAAGAAAGACCACAGAAGGGGGGTCAACAGAAAAATGCCAAGGGCCATGTACAGCAACAGCGAAATAATGAAAGCAAGCGGAAGTTCACGTGGCACAGAAATAACAAAAATTATGCACCCCCACCCAAGAGGGAATGGGAAGACCAGTGCCATAATTGTGGCATAAAAAGCCACTGGTCCAGAGTGTGCCGAACTCCGTAGCATCTCCAGGATTTGTATAAAGAGAACAAGAAAAATAAAGCTGAAACAAACCTGATAAACTCTGATTCTCCAGTCAAGTTTTCAGCTAACAACTTCGAAAATGATGACATGCTTGATTAGCCTTTACTTTTATCTTAGCAAATTGTTTAGAACATTTCATGTTATGAGAGCTTTTATATTACACAATCTGTTTTGAATGAAAATTTTTAGACAATAAATGAATATGTCTATCTGGATATACATGTGCATATACGTTTCATCTTTTGAAACTGCTCTCATAAATGATTAGTAGACAATAAACACGTACGATTTTTTCAATACAAAGCCCAATATCAGGGCCATATTGAAGATCCAGGGAATGCAACACTGTTGCCCCCAAATGTCACAAAAATAGAGGATGCACTAACCCCTCCGAATTCCAAAAGAAACTTTCTAAGTTTCAAGGACATCCATTTCAACGGATTCCATTTGGAAACAGCAAATGTAAATGAAAAAATAAATTTATTGCCGTATGCAACGTCTCAAGATAAAGGAGTAAAATCCATACTTGAACGTTTTGAGAGCCTTATAGGCCTTTACCATACGAAGATTCGGAGAAAGGAAGCGAAATTAAACGGAGCACCTGAAGTGCCCGACATCAGCCTAGTTTTTACTCTGGCATGATGGACTTGGCCACCCTGGATTTGTGATAATGCACTGCATCTCATCCCATGGGTATGACTTGAAGAACCAGAAGATTCTTCAGAAGGGAGAATTCCCTTGCATCCCTTGCTATAAGGGAAAAATTAATTGCAAGGCCATCTCCACAAAAAGTTGAAAAAGAATCTCCACGCTTCCTCAAAAAGAATACAAGGAGATAGATGTGGATAAAATCCACCACCCCTAGTGGGCTATTTCGGTACTTTATTGTACTGATAAATGCATCCTCAGTATATTCGTACGTGTGCCTACTACAGACCCGCAACTTATCTTTTCCAAAGCTATTGGCACAAAAAAATATTATAAATGTTGCGGGCACATTTCCCAGACAATAAAATATAGAAAATAAGTCTGGTTAATGTTGAGAAATATACCTCCCAGTCATTTCAAGAGTACTGCCAAGCAACGGGAATAGAAAATGAACATACAAGTGCCGCATGTTCATACCCAAAATGGGTCGGCAGAGTTACTGAAAAGTAGACTCCAATGGATTGAACGTCCATTAAATCCTGATTGCATATGGATGCATGGGGACATGCAAATTCTGCATGCTGCATCGTAAATAAAAATAAGACCCTCTAGAGGTCAGAGTCTCCAATGCAACTTGCATATGGAATGCCACCGAACATTTCTCTTTGGAGAATCTTCGGTCCGCAGTTTAAATCCCCATCGCACCAACACAGAGGACAAATATGGGTCCTCAACGTCGCCTAGGTATCTATGAAGGGTTTGAATCACCCTCAATGAAAAGACACCTAGAAGCCCAAACGGGGGACGTATTTAAGGCACATCTTGAAGACTGTGATCTCGATAAGACGAGTTTCCCAAAAATAGGCCCAGATACTGGAAAATCTGGCGCGAAGCAAATTATAACGTGGGATACAAAAAGTTTGACCCACTATGATCCGGTAACAATACAATGTGTAGAAGAGATCCGGAAGATCCTCCACATACAGAACACTGTTCACCAATTACCGGAATCATTTATTGACAACCGGAAGATTGTCAGATCACACATCCCTGCTGCAAAAACTCCAGCTAGGATTGACATCCCCGAGAATGGATGCAATCCACCAGCAGCAGAAGTGGCTGATCCTTAACAGAAAAGAGGCAGACCACCAGGCTCCAAGGACAGAAACTCCTGGAGACCTTAAGACAATACTACCACAGGACAATGAGCTCCTGTCCACACCATCACCCTTCCCGGAATCCACTGCAGAGGAATTGTCGGGAAAAAGTGAAATTAAGTAAATGTTGTATGTACTGGGGAGGTGTTGGACAGATAGAACATAAATTGTCGACAAATGTATTCACGTACCATATTGCCATATACATCGCAAAAGCGATGATGTTTGTAAATTATCGTTCCACACTCCGTTGCTAGAAGGCAAACGTAGAGATTGGCCAAAATGTGGAACGTGGCAATAAAAGATGAGCTGGACTCACTTATGAAATGTGAAATGTTCGGACCTGAAGTCCTGACACCAAAAAGGTGTCACACCTGTGGATAAAACAAAGTATTGCACACATAAGAAAAATAAATACAAAATCGTATGCTATAAGGTACAACCTATAGCACAAGGAAATTTCGCTGAAACTAGGGTTCGAACAAACTCAAATGAGCATGTCTCATAAATGATGCATCAGTCTCCCTATGTTATCAAAAGCGAATACATTACGATTTGGCGAAGGAAAATTATGGATATGCTGTTATTGGATTTTGTGACAGCATACCTTCGTGGATATCTGGTAAAGATAATTTCCACACTTCCTTAAAAATGCCTGAATAGACTTCGGGACGTCTATTCAAATGAAGAAAAACAATAAGTATAATAAATAAATATACAACCAAGAGAATCATTTGACAAGTCAATGATTCCTACTGAAGGTTGTCTTTGCATCTGTGCAAAGAACAGGATTAGAGATCATAGTTGGAGACAACTAAAATCTCACCGGATCTCCTGAAGAGAAAACCGAACTACATGAACAAGCCTGACTTTTAAACATGAAATAAAAAGACCTAGGCAAATATAAAGTCATGGCTCATAGAATCATGTTACAAACGCCCAAAAGTGCGTTGGAGAAATTAAAAGGACCATTGTCATCCAAAGTACACCTACGGTGGTACACTTACTGGATGTACAAAAAGAACCCTTCCGATCGCTGGAAGAGGGGGAGGATATAACTGGTCCCAAAGTCCCTTACCTAAGTGTAATCAGGCACTCCTGGCTAACTGCATGCGTCCCGATTTAGCAATTGCAGTAAACTCATCAGCCAGAGATACTTGGCACCTAAAAAGGGCCATTAGACCGGAGTTAAGCCTTCTGCGCTTCCTCCAAGGGTCGAAATATTTGGACGTATAAAATGTAGTAGCATCCTCCAATGTTTATGCGAATGCATGTTACAGGTCCGGTCCCTATACTGAGAAATCACAGAACAGGTACCAACAGTGGGATGACCATCTACTGCAAATATGCAAAGCAACTCATGAAGGCAACATCATCCTATCATTCCGAGATCCTCACCATTCCAGAATCACACCAATGGTGTATTTGAGAGCGCCTGGTGGTACATCACATCCCAGTGACGACTGGGATAGAGGCTGGTTCTGTGGAGCTGACCATATAGTCTGAAGACCACATTAGAGGCGACAAAACTTAGCACACCTCTCCAGAGTTTCTGGATTCAGCAGCTGCTTGATGGTGATAAAATTTGTAATCTGTGTACATTTTCGGAATATTGTAAATAGGAGTGATGAGATAAGCCTACGAGATCTGGAAGCCTTAGAGCTTTTACAGATCAGGGGGAGTTGACAGAATTTGTACTCTTTTCCCTTAGCTATGGTTTTTCCCACTGGGTTTTCCATAGCCAAAGGTTTTAACGAGGCAAATCACATCAACTCTGGATCCTGAAGTATCCACCCCTCTGTGACGCTCAGAATCCAGAAGTATTCATGAGCAGAGTCACTTGTACAAATCAGGGGGAGTTAAAGAGCATTTGTACTCTTTTTCCTTAACTATGGTTTTTCCCACTGGGTTTTCCATAGCTAAAGGTTTTAATGAGACAAATCTCACCAACTCAGGATCCTGAAGTATCCACCCCATGTGAGACTCTTCTACGCTCAGAATCCTGAAGCATTCACGAGCAGAGTCCACACCTATGGCTGGATAAAGGGCGAGTGTTGTGAACGGTTATTTAACCGTAGTTGGGTGAGATTCTGGGATATCCTAGAGATAGGCCTATACCATTGTAAGCCCATATCTGTATTCCCCCAATTGCCTATAAATAAAAAGCTGGGGGCTCCTCCCCCAGTAGTTGATTCATAACAAGGAAGTATTTTTTGCTTCTAGGATAAATTTTTCCAACAATGTATTTGTAAACTTAACATAAAGTATTTATTTCATTAAAGGAGGACATCAAATAGCTGAAGTTGAAATGAGGATGACAAGTCTTACTGACACCATACTAACTTTGATGTGTTTATTAGAGAAAGATAATGATAAAAGGTTAAGCAAAAAGATCTTAACCTACTGGTGAGGGCTTTAAATGACATTATATTATGAAAGGTAAGTTCATGTTTCAAACTTCTTGAAGTGTATCCACAGATAGGTTGAAGGTTTGAAGATAGGTGCAAAATCAATTCATGAAATAGGAAGTTGAAAGATGTTATGAGATGTTTGAATTTAGTTTTTAGCCCATCTTTCAGTGGTTAGGGAGGGTTTTGGAAGGAGATGCATCCAATTGAAGTTTGCAATGTAGAATCACTTTGACATATGTTTATTTTCCATATGTTGTGTCATGATTTAGATATCTAATTTGTAGAGAAAAAATATACATATTGATTAGCATTTCCTAAGATTTTTAGAAAATTAAAATTTCAAAACATTCATCTCTCTTATTGAGGAGAATCTTTTGATTTTACACTATACTGGTCTAATCATAGGAATGAGGGAAGTTTTTGAATGGATTTGCTGACTGGGACAAAAAGGGTGGGAATAATTTTTTAGTTTTAACATGGCACTAAATTTTTTGGGGGAACCTAATTTTCTTGGGGGGACTAAATTTTGTTAAAACTAAATTTTTTGGAAGAACTAAATAACAGTTATTGAGTTTTAATTATTGTTGTTTAAAATTAGTGGATCCAAAATTAAGTGAATATTAACATTCTTATTGCAGTATGCTAATGTAACTGTAATGCAGTTTTGTTAACATTCAGTTTTTTTAATTAAGTGAATGTTAACAATGTGCTATGTAACTGCATTATACTTATAATAATGGCATTAACCTAATGGAATTAACCTAATGTAAAGGTTTATTCAGTTGTATATTACATTTTCATTCAGTTATATATCCTAATGCATTTATAGGATAACTTTATTGACATTATACTTTTTGTATACTGTTAAAATATTCTTAGCTACTTTATTTTCGTTATTGAGGTATATCAAGTATACTGTCAGTAAGTTAACAGGATTCTTAAAGTAAGTTAACTAATTTTAGCAATTCATTTGGGTGTATTAGAGGTTGGCAGCTTGAATGTTAACTTACTTTATTTCATTTGGGTTTATTGGTTTGAATTACATTAACTTTTACTTGAATCCTTTTGGATGGGATTGCTTGAGATATATAAGGATACAGTTTATAATGCTTGAGATAGTTAAGAATATAGTTTATGATGCTTGAGATAGTTTAGGATATAGTTTATAATGACTTCGTTTATCTTCTTGAGCTAAGATTGCTTGAGATGCCAACCCATTAAAGAAGAAACCCATTATATAAAGTAAGTTAAAAATTAAAATTCTATTTGCCATCACATTCATTGAGAGAGGAGAGAAGGTCTAAGTTCTTCTTGCCATTCTTTATATCTTTTCTGTTAAAAAAATTTAAATTTTGGTATCTTGGTTTTTTGTTTTTGCTCTCCATATTCAATTTTTCTTAAAATTCAGAATATGTAATACGAGTTCTTGGTGGTTTAGTTGTTTCCTATTTGTTTTCAAAGTAACATATGGGTTTTATAAATTCACTGTTACAGTTTGGAATTTTTCTTCAAAATCGAAGTCTGACATTTGTTTTGTTCTTGCATCAAAATCTTATTTGCTTCAAAATCAAAGTTTCACATCATTATTCGATTTTGATGTCTTTCTTTGATATAGCGAATTAAACATACCACCTCCGGGATCAAAAGACCTGGCCTTCACCACAAAATTTTCTTAGTCGTTCCTCATGAAATGCATTGCATGGTTCTTGAAACAGTAGAAATCTTATTGGCGCACCCAATCATATACTGCCATTAGGATGTTGTTTACAGCAATTACTGGCTTTATATTTGGAACAATCTTCTGGAAACTTGGATCTAATCCGTTCGTTATATATTTGATCTTAGTTTACTGATTTAATCTTACACTTTATCTACATATCAGATATTCAATATACTGAAACTAACCAGATATGTATATGAACATTAGCAATATTAATCAGGAGAACATAACAAGATCTATTCAATGCCTTGGGTTCAATGTATACTGCAGTTATGTTAGTTGGTTCGATAAATTATCTAACTGTACAACCAATCGTTGATGTGGAGATAACGGTGTTTTATAAGGAGAAGGCTTCAGGAAAGTACTCCCCGATACCATATGCATTTGCACATGTACGCCCACTATTAGTAACACTCGCAGCATGCGATAGCTCATCAAACTAAGAACACCATCTCAGAATGCTCGATCTCATGAATTGACTTGCTTTCAGGTTGCCATTGAGGTCCCATACACTCTCCTCTAGTCTGTAATCTACTGCATCATGGTTTTCTTCATAATGAGTTTCAAATGGACTACCGCCAAATTCCTCTGGTATACATTCTTCACGTTCACCACCTTCCTATACTTCATATTCTATGGGATGATGGCAGTTGCACTGACCCCTAGAGCAGAATTCGCTACAATCGTCTCCAGTGCATTCATATATATATGGGATCTCTTCGTAGGCTTCACAATCCCTCGACCCATAAGTTTTAGGACTCCCTAAAATCATATATGTATTCTTTTGTTTTTGCCATCTAAGCATATTACAGAAATCCAGAGGATACCTCCATGGTGGAGATGGTACTATTGGGCATACTCTGTAGCTTGGACACTGTATGGCATGACCGTTTCCCAGTTTGGAGACAATGATAGCATGCTCGATACTGGCGTGATGGCAAAGCAATTCCTCAATGACTTTTTCGGCTACAAACATGATTTCTTATCGGCGATAGCTGCTGCTGAAATTGCATTCCCAATGGCCTTTGCCTTGGTGTTTGCCTTTTCAATCGAATACTTGAACTTCCAAATGAGATAAATTTTTTGGGGCAAGGAAGATTCTGATTAATGTCCCCCCTCCTCTCTCGGGTTCTTGATGGAGGTAATGAACAATGAACCATAGATGAGAAGATAAATGATCATGTGTAGAGGAAGATCATGAACCATATATCACTAAGGCAACCAAATATAGTAAGGTTTAAAGAGGTAAGTCTAATTATTTATCTGTTTCATGATATTTTGTCTGAATATAGAAGAAAGTTTTTGATTTTAAGCTTTCTTTCTTTGATTATTCAATAATATATAGGTTTGATATAGGCTTGTTGTTGTGGTGAACTGATGAACATCGATTTCGTAAGGGCCAAAGCTTTCACTAGAGCATCAAAATATTTCTGGGTCTTGCTTCTCGCCACCGAGGCTACAACAGATTATACAATGGGGTCTGCTGCTCACCATCAAGGCTACATCAGGGGGGGGTTCGATATGCTGCTAACAAATTCGAGTACTCCGTCTCTCTCGACTGGACGGTAACAATGATCTCATCTTTTTTTTGTTTTTGTTTGATCGTAGGGATAATTTTGTTTGGATTTGACTTGATTAGTTACATTGTTCGATTTTTGATTGATCAAATTTGATTTTTTTGGAGGGTTATCAACTAATCAGCTGTATTTGATTTCCCTCCTAATATATATATATATATCTTCTTTTTGGATTCCTAGATGAATGACTACTCAGGTGGATTGTAAAAGAGGAATAATTTCACTTTTCCCATGCATTTTGCAATCTACAGGCACAATAATCAATCTTTTCTTCAAAATATACTTTGGCCATGTCAAACAATAATCTAATTAAAAGAATGTTGTCACCATCAAGACACTGTAATAGATAAAAGCATACATGACAAAAAAAACCATAGAAGTGGATATCTACGGAGTAAAGGATATAACTAGAAGTGTGAAAGTACTGTTATCTTTCCTCCTATTAGGTTTTAGTTTATTGACTTGATAGTGTTTGCCTTACCTATTTACCAGATTGAAATTCATGCTACAGCTTATGCTTATGAAACATGAGCTAACTTTTAAATTCCAGCTTATGCTTATGCTTATGCTTATGCTTAAGAAAATATAATGACCTTCATTGTCTCCTGTACCTGCTTGCTTATTTTGTAGAAAGTATGCATAGTTGGTGGGCTATTATCAACGATCAAAGAGATGAAGGAAACATCTTCACCGTTCCCTCAAACAAATATGCAGGGTTCAGCATGTTTCTCGATCCTCTAGCTACCAAAACTGTCATTGAATCCAATCTCACCATTACATTCATCCCTCTCAAAGATCAACGCAAAGTGAATTGTTTCCCTAAAATTCTTAAGAAGTTGCGGATTGCTTACAGGACACCGGAATTAACTTTTATACATCAATTATTATCTTTGATGTGCAGACTATAGCAAAAACACCGGTTATACCGCCACATGGTAATTTCTAATGTACAAACTTCAAACTTCTCAAATTACTCCACATGTTGTCTTTCAATATGCTATCTGTTGCATTAAGCTTCATCATATGCAAAATATTTACATGCTAATTTCAGGACATCTTTCTGGGAGCTATCCTTGGAGCAAAGTTCATATCTGACCAGTTTGATCTAAATCCAGTGATGCAAGCAAATAGAATTACTATGTCGGTTGGTAATATGACCATAGATGAACAAATTACAGTTGACCAAAGAAACATGAACTTAGTAGATATATTGGATAGCTTGGATAGCGATGCATATTATAATCAATTTGCAAAATTGTTAGGCAACAAGTTACAATCTGTCGTGATTGGTAATTCTGATGAGCAGAAGATAAAATGGCGTACTCCATATAATGAGACTGAAGATTACTGTTGCAAATTTTTGATGTAGGAGACCTTTCATCGGTCCTTTTTCTTTTTGAATGATGTATATTCATCGTCTGACATTTCATTTTACTTTTTAGGCTGTGAGCTACTATTATACTCCTTTCCCTACAAGGAAATTGAAAATGGAGTTCTGTGGGAAGTTGAGGGGAAGGTCAGCATCTTTATTTATCTCATTTTATGTTATCTCATGTGTAATCCTATATAAAACTTTCTTTGAATGAGAAATGTGCGTAGAACTAGACATTGTTTTTTGGGTAATTTGCAGACCATTATTGTTATTAAAGCTGTCATTTTTTGTTGTTTGTAGAACTATAATTAGGTAAATGTTCCATTTCGCACCTTTTAATCAAATAACTTGGTGAGTGTAGAGTAGAATAGCTACATTTTTTGCATCAATGATATTGAGATTTTAGATGCTATACAAAAGTTAATATGCAGGTTTCATACAGAAGTTGGATTTTAATAGGAAAGTTAATATAACAAGTTTCATACAAAAGTTGGGTCGCCTCCTAAATGCTATACAAAAGTTAATATAACAGGTTTCATACAAAAACTACTATGACATGTATTTTCATATAGCCAGAAGTTGCAACAGACGCAAAAGTTAAAATACACGAGCTATGAGCTGATATACATAGGTTTCATTAGTTTATGTATGCTTTTGTCTGCTTATGGATCATTTTTTTGTTTAGTTTATGTTTCTTGGGAATTTTCCTATGGTACTTAGGAATGTTTATACTTTGCATCATGAATTGGAAGTGTTGCTTTAGTTTATGTATGCTTGGGGATTTTTTTTATGCACACTTCTGTTACAAACATTGTTAAATAACAAGTAATAGCCATTACCACAACTATAGACATTATTTAGAGTCACATATCTACATGTTTGTTTCTCTGTAGATTGTATATAAGGTCTAAATAATCCAACATTTCTCTTCACATTTTCAGGTACGGTTGGATTCTAAAGGTGGGAGACAATCATTAGTGCATTGGATGTGTGCAGAGAAGTTTTATTAGCTATTTGTTGTTGATATTTATATTTCAGAAGAAATCACAAAATCGGTTAGCGAGCTATGAGTTTCCAAAGTTAGCCATGTACATTTCGGTGGATCCTTGATTTTTTTCCGATTTTTGCAGGAGAAGATCTTAAATCGTTGGTTGATTCCGTGCAGAGTGTGGAAGACGTTGCTGATGACTCGGTATCCTCGAATTTGGGTTTTATAAGCTCTGAAACAAGCGTCTAGCACCAGCATCTGCGCTCTTATACTGTCGCCTACCATGGATTTGGCGATTCAAACCCTCACGCTGGTCATCTATCTATTTGTCTCTTTTTTTCATATTTGTGGTTGTTATGTTTTTTGTCGAGATATTGACTGTGTTTATTGGTCAAATTTTGAAACTGGTCATGCGTTGTTGTTGGATGTAATGACAGACAAAAATGTTATTGGTAAATGGTATTACCTTGATTATTAATGTTTATATTTTTTGAAAGTCTTTTTTCTAATTATTTGTTAAATTTAATGACACAAATTTCAATTTTTGATTGAATGGAACAAAGTTCTTCTATATTTAGTGACACAAGTATTCAATTTTTGATTGAATGGATCAAAGTTTCAATTTAGTGACACAAGTATCCCAAAGTTTGTATTAGTTGAGTAAAGATGAATAGATATGATATATTTGTAGGTTGAATATTTGTTTATTAAATAGGTTAACGCTATACAATCTAAATTTGATATCTATATTACATTTTACAACTGTTTTGAATCATATGGCTAAGTAGGACAAGCTGACTCGGACAAATGGGTTGATATAAAGACGGTTGAGATGTAATATTGAGAAACCAAATGCTAAGATGTGTGTTTGTTAAAATTTTAAGGGAAAGGATTTGTATTTTGGGGGGGGGAACTGGTGGAGAAAACCAAATGCCTTTAAAAAACATTTTTTGCACAAAAACCAATGTCACCATGGACAAGAAACTCATCAATTGCTATGGGCGGCCATGATGTGTCCATATTTTCCACTATTTTCATATCATCATTTCATGGCATTCCATATCACTTTCGCATCCAAATCCGACATTTTACTACGATATTTCGTTTCTGACGATATATTCAAGTTTCATAGTATTTTATGAGTTTTCAGGGATTTTGGAGCGATTTGGGACCCCACTTGGGTATGGACACATCCGACATATTCATGAGCTCATTAGCGAGGCTCTAGAGGAGTTCGCCGTACTTTTGGAGCCATTAGAAGAGAAGAGAGAGAGCAGGAGGAGAGAGAGGAGTCTTCAGCAGCCTCTGGAGAGTATCTCCCAGATGACTCGACTTAGCAGAGGAGCTGCTGGGTCAAGCAGACCCAAAGAGGAAAAAGGGAGCTGATACAGGCTGGCTCGGACCGAGTAGTTCATCTGCTCGGTCGAGCAGTGTCAAATTCCAGAGCTGAAGCAATTCTAGCGCACTGCCCGAGCAATGCTTTGCTCGGTCGAGTCACAGTCTGCTCGGACCGAGCTGAGATGACTCGGTCCGGGCAGGAAGAGCGACGATTTTGAAGATTTATGATTCCCTGTAGCACTCGGTCGAGCAGCTCATCTGCTCGGTCTGAGCGACCGAACGAGCAATGCATTGCTCGACCGAGTCACCTACTCGGTCGGCAATGCCAAGGCCATTTTTGGAATTTTTTTCTGAAGCCATGGATTACGCAATGCTGAGGACTGAACGCTTGGGGCTGGCGACAACAATTTGGGGGGCGATCACTTAGAGATTTTCAAACAGTTTTGGAGCAGGAGCTTAGGTGATTTTGGAGAGTTTATTTTAGATTAATTTTTGTTAAAGAATTTTGGATTTAAACTTGGAGATTGTGACTTTTGTTCTCAATTTTTCTTGCGCTTGGGAATCTGGAATTTTTCCTAGATCTATAAATTGCAATTCTCAACCATTTCCCATTGTAAGTCTTCTACTTTTATTCTTTTGATTGCTACGATGTCTTCATCTCTAGAAATGATGTTTTTATCCGTTACTATCGCCATGTGTGAGTAGATCTCTCTAGGGTTGATGGGTTAGCCCTAAGATCCTGTGGGAAATGCAGATCTGAATCTCCACATTGAATTAGGGATTTAGGGAAGTATTTCAGTCAATCCTACCGAATCCCTAGATAACCCGTACTGAGATCATGACCACGATCTGTGGAATTGATGTGTTTAATGGGTATCTATGGGGTCTGAATAGGGAAATCGGTGGATCCGACCAAGGCTCGACCATGCTTGGATCGTGCCTTGAAGGGATCCATTGACGAACTATACTGCTACGTTGACGGCTACCGCCATTGTGTCAATGAGAGCCACCGAAATACCTCACAATTCTAACCCACGAGAGTGGTATGAATTGTGAGATTTATCCCCTAACCCTAATGCAACGTGAGGATTCTACTATAATGTCGACCCACGACGATCTTAGTGGTGATCCCTAATGCCCTAGCCCTTTTTATTAATAAAACGACAACAACACCTCAAACAACCCCTTCAACCCGATAGCTGTCTCACTTCTAGATTTAGAAGTAAACTGAGAATCCATTTACACTATCACCGTCCCTATGGGATTCGATATCATTTATACTATAACTTGACATCGTCCACTTGCGGATTGAGCCCAGAATTGAAGCCTAGGATCCATATCACGCCTGGTGATGTGACACCACCAGGTGGAATCTAGGTGTAGGTTTCAGGTATGTCAAGTTTTCGTTGCCATTGCCGGGGACGGCAATAGTGTCTATCTCAGTTTATCTTTATTTCTGAAGTTTGCTAGCATTCTAATCATTTCTCACCTTTCCACCATTTTTATTCTTTTTATTTATAACGGTGCTACTGACAGTATTTGTTTGAGTTTTGTTAGTGCATGAACACTCGCTACAATGGATCTATTAGAGAATTATTATTCGATCCCGAGATCGAGAAGACAGCGAGGGACTTGAGGGCCTCAAGCAAAAGTTCATCTCCCTCCGCTCAGATGGCAGACAACAACAATCCTCCTCCTCCTCGCACCAGGTCCATCAGGGACCAAATGAAACCAATGTTTGGGAACAACTCCTCCATTCTTAGACCGCAACTGGCGACATTGAGCTTTGAGCTAAAAACGGGGTCGATTAATCTGATGCAGTAGGATCCCTTCCACGGGCATCCGCATGAAAATCCCAACCATCATATTGACACCTTCCTGGCGAAGTGTGATACGTTCAAAGCAAAGGACGTTAAAAATGATGCTATGAAGCTGCGGCTTTTCCCGTTCACTTTGAGGGATAAAGCATCATATTGGCTCTGGGCCCACCCTCCCAACCATTTCACCACCTGGGAGAAGCTTGCACTTTCCTTCGTGATAAGTTTTATCCACCCTCGAAGACAGTGAGAATCAGGGGAGCAATATCAAACTTCAAGCAGCTCCCGCAGGAATCACTTTATGAGGCATGTGAGAGGTTCAAGGAACTCCAACATCAATGTCCTCACCACGGGATACAGCCCTGGGATCTGGTGCAGAGCTTTTACAATAGGCTCCAGCCTAGCACCAAGATGATCATCAATGTTGCGGCGCAGGGTGCCCTACTGGATAAGTCTCCTGAGGAGGCTATAGACTTGTTGGAGCACATAGCGGCCAACACGCAACAATGGAATGATGAACAGACTGTTTTGACCCGGACTCCTGAGGTCAAGGCCGCTAGCCACTTGGATTCTCACATCGAGACCCAGTGCAAACAAGTGGCCCGGATTGAGCAGCGTCTGGACTCCATTCTTGCTTCACCCAGCACATCGTATCATCCTGTAGAAGAGTATGCCAATCAGGGCTATATCCCTAGTGAAGCCCACTACGATGGTGTTGAGACATCTGAGTCTGTACAATATGTCGAAGGAGAGGGACGGAATCAGTGGTAGCATCCAGCTGCTAGGAATCACCCGGGGTTTTCTTATGGAAACCCAAGTGGAAGGCTGCAACCTTCGCAATTTTAGAGACCACCACCCCCTCCTCAGCAGCAACATATGCAGCAACATAGCCAGCAGCAGGGCAGGTTTAGGCCAGCTGGGCCTTACCGACCGCCGGGTTATCAGTTCAACCGGCTGCCTCAGAAGAATTATGGGCCAAATCCACCTAAGTCAAATCTTCAGGCCACTTTGGAGACATTCATAAGGGGTCAACCCGTTTTACTTAGGACTCCTCGAACCAGTTCAAAAGTATAAATTCTTCACTTGATGAATTGAGGGGTCAAATGTCGCAGCTTTTGAAGAATCAGAGTAGATTGCCCTCACAACCAGAGACAAACCCGAGTGCCCAAGCTAATGCCGTGGTTTCGGTTACCACACATGTAGGATGGGTGACTGACCCCGTCATGGTCCCGGTGCTAAGCAAGGAGAAAGTTATTGTTGAAGGAGCCGTCGATGACGGCGATAGAGAAGCGGCCGTTGAAGGGCCTAAAATTATTGAGGAGAAGGCGGATGCACCATCCACTACACCTACTACAGCACCTCCTCCTGTTGATGCTACAAGGAGTAAAGTTTCCCGACCTCCTCCTCCATACCCACAGAGGCTAGCCCTAGCCAAGATGGAAAAGAAATACTCCAAGTTCATGTAGTTATTGAAGGGAATTCAGCTGAGCATCCCATTCATGGATGCCATTACAAAGATCCCGATTTATGCCAAATTTTTGAAGGACCTTATCAGGGGAAAGAGAAAGCCTGAAGAAATCAAGCTCATGAAGGACTCCACCTCCGTTATTTAAAATCATCTCCCCTGGAAGCTACCGGATCTGGGGAGCTTTACCGTGTCATGCTCCATTGGAGGTATGCCTATCAGCAGAGCGTTGATTGACTTGGGGGCTAGCATCAGTTGATTCCCATCTCTATCTTCAAGAGACTGCAGACTGGAAGTGAGTTGGAACCGACGAGCATGTCCATCCAGCTTGCAGATTATTCCATCACCTACCCGGTGGGGATAGCAAGGGACGTCATCTTTCAGATACCCACAGGATTATTTGTTTCCGTCGACTTCATTATCATGGATATGCCTGAGGGAGGGAGCTCCCAACTTATACTCGGCCGCCCCTTTATGGCGACGGCCTGTGTTCTGATCGATGTCCGAGAAGGGACCCTCTCCTCAACGTGGGGAATATCGAAGCTGAGTTCCGGCTACAGAAGCCGATGTGAGAGCGAGCTCAAGTAGAAGGGGCTAGCTACTTGGAGCTTCTTGAAGACGAAGCCATTGAAGAGTTTACTTCTGAAGGGGTTATGAAGGACCCAATGAAGACAAGCATCGACGATGACGGCAACCCAACCTACAACAAAGCGGTCACCGCATACATCCGGGTATTGGATGAGGAGCTCATAAATCACTCTCCGAACCATGATGAACCGTGGACCATAGGTTACTCGGAGGAGAGTCTTAGATTTTGGATTTTAACTTTTCAATTTCTTATTTTTATTTTTATTTCATACTTTTGAGATAAAACTATAAAATCGCAAAATGAGTTTATCTTTTGTATAGGATGGACAAGTGGGGGCATGCGTATCGGCATTATAAACAGAAGGAAGCCCGAGGAGAGCATCAGATTCGATGATTTGGAGAGAAAACCAAGGAAAAATAAGAGGGAACAGGAGACACAGGAAACTCGACCGAGCAGCTTCACTACTCGGTCGAGCAGTGAAGACACGAAAAAGGAGGGGAGTATTGCTTTTTCTACACGGCCCGAGCAGCCTCCTGCTCGGTCCGAGTAGAAATCGACTCGGTTCGAGCAACATATTACTCGGTCAAGTATTACAGGCTTTTGAAGATGGGGAGAAAACAGCACTCTGCCAACTCGACCCAATTATTATTGGCTTGGCCCGAGCAGGAAGTGACTCGACCGAGCAGCATGCTGCTAGGTCGAGCGGACAAGGGAGTATATTTCATTTAAATTTAAATAATTTCAGCTGTTTGACTCGGTCGAGCAGCCTAGCTGCTCAGCCCGAGTCGAGTTGGGTTAACCCATTTCGATTTTTAACTTCACAGTTAAAAACTTTTTAACCTAATCTAAAAAAACTTTCTTACCCTCAAAATTTCCTCTGAGCTCCCTCACTCCCTACTTGTTCAAACCCCCCCAGCCACTGTCTTCTTGCTCCCGCGCCGCTGCCAACGCCACCGACCGGCCGCCACTCCGGTCAGTCACCCACCCCCCTCTCCCCCTTTCTCTCTCTATCTCTCCGTCCCTCCTCTTCCCCCCCTGTTCCCATCACCCTCCCTAGTCGATGTCGCCGCCGACGGTGCTACCGCCGCCGACGGCGCCACTGATCCGACCACCCCAAAACCCCCTCTCCTCCCTTTGCCTTCCCCCCCCTCTGCCTACCCGCCCCCCTGCATCTCCCGCCCAAAGCCCCCCCAATTCTCCAATCACCTGTGCCCTAGGGCACGGACCGAGCAGATTAATGCTTGGTCAGACCCCCCCCCCACCGAGTATCACGACTAGGATCGAGCAGTACCACTGCTCGGTCGAGCAACCCCAGATCAGCATGTTCCACATTTTTAATGCCTGATTTTGATGTTTCATTTGTTTCTATTGCAGGTGTTCGTTGCCTATGTCATCACGGACTAGCTTGGGGGAGTCCTAGGCACTCACATCGCTCGCATCTCCTGCAGATATGGTACACTCATTCCTTCATTTTTTTATACCGTAGACACGATGGTTCGGACATGCGGATCCACCACACCTCCTGCTCGTGGGAAGAGGCATTCGTCTGGCGCTTCCTCTTTCCGACCCCAGCATCGTGCACGCGTCACCACCACCACCCCTATCATGGCCACCATCACCTCATCTACTTCAGCTCCCACCACCACCACACCTGTCACGGCCGCCTATATTCCTACCACCACAGCCCCTATCCCCACCACCGCTACCTCCACCGCCTCTACATCATCTCCCCCACACCTCGTAGGCACCAGGGATGCCTTGCCTACATGTCTCCAGACATTTGGCATCACGTTTCGAGACGGCGCATGCCGAGAGCGCTTTGTTAGGCTCTCTCAGCGCCGTCTCGTACCTACTGTGTTCATAGATGTGCCTGCCCTTAGATCCCTCGGACTCCTTCAGGGAGTTCATCACCTCTATAGAGTGATTGGTTTCGACTGCTTTCTCAGTGTACACGCTCTCACCTACTCCCACATAGCACTCGAGGCTCTCAGCTCCCTTGCTCTCACCCCAGCGGGTGACGACATCACCTTTCGCCTCATGGACCATGATTGCACTATCAAATTTGCCATGATCTGCTAGTACTTTCACTTTCCAGCCGTACCAGAGCCTAGAGCCGCCTTCTCTCCACTCTTTGACGTTGACACATTTGATGCTCGAGCCTTCTGGGAGCGTATTTCAGGCCTTCCTCAGTATCGCCCTAGTCGGGCGAAGGCATCGTGCATCATGCACCCATGCCTTTGTTACGCTCAGAGGTACTTAGCTTCGACTCCATTTTGTAGGCATGAGGTCGGGACCATGTCCCTACCAGATCTTACACATCTCATGGGCATGACCCGGCCTCTACGATTTCACCCTGATGGCTCCCTACGACCCTTCATGCTTTCTGACGCAGCCCACTGGTTGTGTCACCGCCTTTACTAGACTGCCACCACTTACTTCACCACCGACATTTGATGCGGTGGTTTCTTCACCATTTTTGCTAGGATGCTTGGTATTCCCATCCCAGTTGACTTTCACCACCCCGTTGGCCCGACACGCTTGACCATTGACATGCTCAAGCATATGTATATTATCCGACCATAAGGTGATCGTCATTGGCTATATCTCATAGGCACCCACCATGATCCTCACAGGTGCTCCCCACCCATCACCTCACTTACATCCCAGCTATCCAGCTTGATTGGATGATTCCTAGGGTCGAGCCACTCCCTCCCCTACACGTACTCGAGCCCCCTGGAGCACCGGTCGAGGCAGCCGACGACGACTAGGACCCACGCTCCCCTGTGTTCGAGTTGCATGACATTACTGCCTTAGTTACCGGCCTCCCAGCCCCACCTGCTCACCCATCATCTTCTGGAGCCGTTTCTTCAACAACCATTGTATCCACCGCCCCCACCACAGTCGAGTCTTCAGGGACTGTCTCCACATCTTACCACGAGACTCAGACTTCTGTCTCCACCACTTCCATGTCGGAGGGCACAGATATACAGTCTGCTCCTGACCACACAGATCTAGACTTTTCAGAGCATGACCATGCCCCCACTCTGCCTCCTCTCAGTTACCTCATAGCTTCACTTCCCCTATCTTTAGGTCACCAGCTTCCACTTTTCGGTACCACTTCCTTATCTTCCGCGACCATTTTTATCGAGAGCGTGTCGACGTTTGTCTACTCTTCTGTGTCGACTACAGCTCTTTCTTCAGTCATTTCTCAGTTACCTTCGAGCTCACCCTCTCTTACCTTCCATGCTAGGCACCGTGCCCCAGCTGCACGGGACCAATTTACGAGAGTGGTGACTCACAGACACATCCCCTGCCCTCTACCCGACTCTGGTACTACACACAGACGCCTGACCACGTTGGAGGAGTCGACTTTCCGCTTACGACATGATTTCAAGGACTTCGTACGCTTGACGTCGATACACCACGCTAAAGTCGAGTCGGACCTGACTTCTATTATAGACCTGCCTCGATACCGTGGCCCACCATCAGTGATCCTTGCACTTGCTCCACCACCCATGCCAGACATTGTGCCCACCTCTGCTCCACTCAGTGCCTCACTTTCTCAGGCTTATGCAGAGCCTGTTTCTACCACTTCTAAGTTGGACTTCACATTAGATCCCATGTCTGCCCTGGTGTTATATTCTACTGAGCCCTCCACTGCCATCATTGATCTCACCACCGACCCTCCCCATGACTTCCAGCCAGATCTACCCATCGCTCCTGGTCCACATCAGATGGAACCATCACCACCCCCAGAGGGTGGTGCCTCTGCTTGATGTCGTCTTTACCCGCTTCTGCCTCCCCTATTTATTTTGTGCCCATCTGTCTGTTCGAGGCCTTACACTTACATAGCTTGGGGGAGGAGCCACCCATGCATCATATTTCATTCAGTATTGCATCATTCCATGTTTTTATTTTTCTTTCTTATTGCACAGTTTTTATTTATTCCACCTCCCACCCCACCCCTTTAGCATCACCTCCCGCATACTAGCGTTTTCTACGACACTGCTAGGTTTAGCTTGGGGGATGAGCACTACCGCATTATTTTTCGCTTTTCTTTTTACATTTTCCTTCCTTATTTCAGTTTTTCACCGTTTTTTCACGTCATTTTCATTTTTCTTATTTTGCATCATATTTTCTATTTCCACCACGCATGCATCTCTGTTTCTTTATTTTCTTATTTTCTCCCCCTTTTTCTCTTTATTTGCTAAGGATGTTCCGCATGATGATATCTCTCGTGGCCTTATTAGTCGTTTATGATGCTCACTTTCGATGACATGTTATTAGGGTAAATTTCAGTTTTACTATCTATATGTGTGCACTTATTTTGCTGATCTTTCTGATTTAATGCTTGAAATGAATTGAAAATCGAATGCATGAATTAGTATCTAGTATGCACTATGTTGGGTAATGCACCTAGGTTCATGCATCACTAGAACACTTGGAGCATCTGTTTTTTATCTCAGTATCTTCTGTTTGCATGCATGCTGATATTGTGCTTATTACTGCCTGCCTTTTCAGTATTTGTTTAGAGGAATGAAAATATCCATGATATCTATGAGTTTAGTTAGGGTATTACTTTATCAAACCGTCGTGCACCCTCTTATGAGTGAACTGAGAGTTATACTATTTTCCTTCTCCACATATTTTTTTGGCGAATAAAAGCTATCTTTATTAATCATAATATGTACAAAGAATCAACACTAGCTAGTTCAAGAAGATAACAGAATGGGATGGGATATGGCACAAGCGCCGTCACCCTCCACATCCTATTATCATCCTTTACTGCTAGTCTCTAAAACGCACACCATACTCTAGTAAGGAAAAAAAAGAAAAGTATTATCCTGCATCAATAAATCCCCAGTTGGAAAAGGGAGTAGTGTTTGAAGCCTTTTCCGAATCCAAGTCTCGAAGTGCAATAGTGATATCAGACGTAATATCATTAAATAGATTTATTTTCCCCTCTCTTTTCCCTTCAAAAATTCTTTTGTTTCGTTGCTTCCATATGTGCCAAACCATGACCCACAAGACAGTTTTAGCCAGCACCCCTACAGGATCCAGTTTCCCGTAGCGAGCTAGAATCAGATCACAAACACCTGCTAGAGACGATGGTACAACTCCCGTGTATCCCAACTTGAGAAGACTCCTGGTGAGAATATAGCGCGAGTAGGGACACTCAAAAAAAGGTGGTTAATATTTTCAGCAGCATTTAAATCACAGAGGAAGCAATTTTTGTTAGCCGCAACTCCCAAATTAAAGAGTCTGTCACTAGTTGGAAGTTTGTCTCGAATGGCCCTTAACAAGCAAATGGACATTTTCGGTATATGCTTTTCAAACCAAATAATGCTGAAATAGGGAAAGGGGGGCTTAGCAACATGTGCAGCATCCCAAGCTGTGCGAAATGTGAATCTCGGCCCAGCTGTCCAAGACCAAGCATCTGGTCCACGGCTTAATGAGATAGGCCGGAGTTCAGCAAGAAGCGGCCAGATACTTGGAACATCTAACCACCCAAGAGGCGTCCAGTAATCGCTGACGCATTTCAATTCTGTGCCAGGCGCAGGAGCTAGAAGTAAATGAAGCGGTCCCTTCGGGTGCCAATTGTCAAACCAAAATGATGTTATAGTGCCATCATGAACATCGCGTTTAATTACTTTTTGGGAGGTGGATCGGCACCTGAGAAGAAATTTCCATGTCCCTGATTGGGTAGGAGTAGACTTAGTAGAGAAGAACCCATTAGATATAGTAACATAATGCCTCCTCATATAGTTCGCCCAGACTCCTTCCGTGGCAAGGAACCTCCAAGTGAGCCTAACCCCCGAGGCAATATTGAGATCTTCCAAGAGTCTCAAACCCACTCCCCCTTCCTTCTTGGGACTACATAGATCCTTCCTGGCCCAACTATTGGATTTTCCCCATATGAAATTCCTGCAAATAGCAGTAATGGAACAGATAACAGAGGGGGGCATATAGTATGCCTGCATCCAAAAAGCTACCATTCCATAAATAACAGAGCAGACTAGTTCAATTTTCCCAGCGATGGATAGCAGCGAGGAAGACCAACCAAGCATCCGCTTTTTGCATTTATCCACAAGACGGCTATACAGGGAAGATTTGGGGTAATTAGAAGAAAGGGGCAACCCCAGATAAGTAGTAAAAGAAGAGACTCTTCTAACACCAAGAATACTAGCAAGTCCAATGGGGTCAGACACTCCCTTACTGAAAATGGCAGAGCTTTTGTCCCAGTTAATATGTAATCTAGAGCATAGATTAAAATTTTGTAGTAACTCCTTAAGGCCTTTGAAAGAGTGGGGGTTGGCACGGCAGAATACCAGCAAATCATCAGCAAAAAGTAGGTGAGAAATAGCACCAGATCTCCTTAAAGGATGGATGTGCCGAGAAGATTCAGCTCTGGCCATAAGGAGCGAGAATGCTTCCATTACTAGGACAAAAAGATATGGGGAGAGCGGATCACCCTGGCGGAGCCCTCTATTTGAAGAAAAGTAACCCTCTAGAGAACCATCAATTAAAAAGGAAAACATAGGAGAAGAGATGCACTCAAAAATCCAATTAATAAACCTGCTTTTGAAACCCATGTGATGTAGAAGAAAGAATATAAATTCCCCGTTCACACTATCAAAAGCCTTTCGAAGGTCCAATTTGATACATAATCTTTGCCCCATTTGATTACTGAAATCCCGAATCTGCTCATGGGCGACTAGGGCACAGTCAGCAAGTAATCTATCTTTAAGGAAGGCAGCTTGATTGGGGGAAATTAATTCTCATTTTCACGAGAGAAAATACGGATCCCTCCTTTGACTCTCCAAAGCCTCTCAGTCCAAGCTTTGATTTGACCATAGTAAGGCACGTCCCCTAAAACGTAGCCCACGAGGGTATTCTGCCACAATGAAGACCCTACTTCAAGCAGCCTATTGGTGACCTTAACCTTTGCCACTCCATCCTCATAGCTAGAGGGGGGACTAGCGACATCACGAGTGGATCAGCGTATTTACGACGGGTGGTGCAAATGTCCACCCATGAGCGCTTATCAATAGCAGGATCAATACGAATTGCTGCTTGGGGTCTAACTGGCATTTTCTCAAGCATCTTAGGGGCTATATTCCCAGAATTAGAAGAAAGAGCATCCCGCATAACAGACGCAGGCTTCCCACCACGAGTAGATTCATAATGCTTCAAAGGACCATTTGCCTCTCTGTACCCTCCATCACGATTATATCCCTTGCCAAAAGATCTTTTATGATGCGTACCTCTGAAATTCCCATAGCTAAAAGACACCTTCTTCTTGGCATGAGAAACAAGTTGCCAGCTGTCTTTAGAGTTTTTGAGGCCAACCCCACCGGAGGAAGGGCCTCCCCTGCCGGAGCCATTGCCGCCCGAAGTTGGTCCATGCCCTCCCCTTACCAATCCAGATCCTCCAGAAAGCCCTATGCCGGGACCGTTCTCAACCCCAAAGCTAGGGCCAACGGAAGTAACACCATTGACAAGCAGAGATTTCGCGTTCAGATCCACAGCAAAATTGGGATCAGGGCAACCCCCATCCGAAACAGACCCGCCATTGATCCGTAAGCCAGAACCAGAACCCTCCTCTCCTGCGCTGGATCCATGTTTGCCAACCCCATAGTGTGGAGCTATATGCAAGAAATGGGGAAATCTTCGCCTGGACAATATTGTTGTTCAGGTTTGTAATATGCACCTTCAAACTCAAACCTCAGTTAAATTGTCAGGGCAAAGGTAGTGCATGTTAGTTAAAAAAAATAGTATGAATTCTTGTTTTTAGTTTCTCAGCCAGTTCATTTCTTGAAGGTTTCACATATTCTATGTAACTAATTATTGTTTTCTTCCTTACAGACTCGTGCCAAGTATGCTAGTAAAGTTGGAAATCATTTCAGGGAAGTACTTGGGGACGTTGCTAATCATTGGAATCACCCTTCCACTGCTATTGCTGAAGGTCTGGCCTCTCTGTTGTCTTTGGGTTTCGCCGTCGACCTCAAATCCACTGCTCCGGGAAAGGTGGACATTTTTATAATACCTTTTATACCTACCTTCTCCACACACACACACATATATATATCTACATATCAGTTGGTTACACCCCCCATAGCTATCTTTACCGCATCTCACTTCCCAAACGCAAAAAGAAAAAGTATAACTTCTAAATGAAAGAAAAAAAGAGAAAAGAAAAAAAAAGAGAAAAAAATGTGTATATATATTCATATGTGAAAAAGAAAAGAAAAAGAAAGAAAAGGAATAAATATTGTTTTGTATCTTTTCATTAGAAGCTATCACCTGGGAAGAAAAAGAAAAAAATTTCATATCATTTTCCTTGATGCGACGCCTCAAGCCAAGCTTGGGGGGAGGGGTAAACCAACTGATCACATGAGTGAGCATGACAGTAGGGTGGAGAAGGTGCATAATGGGGAGATTTAATAACACCTAAACTTTACGAAATGCTTTAGCTTTTGGAGATCTTTCATAAATCGAAATGAATAATTGAATGGCATGACCTTTTCTATTCTCTATTGCATGTTGTGTGATTTCTTTATGCTCCTTGTGTATCTGTGATTGAAAAGGGCGTTGCCAACTTCTTTATACTAGACTCTAGGGATTGCATGAGATTGATGTGAATAAATGGCGTTATTTCAGTAGATCCCTATTCTTTGCCTGCATTGCATGCTAGTCATATGATTTGTAAAAAATTGCTAGTAGCATGTATGTTTATCATTCAGAGCATCGTGATATACTATTTAGGCCTGAGATCTCACTGATCGTCCCTAGTACTCTCCTCTCACTTCTATTCCCCTCTTTTTTACTTTTCCTCTCTTTCTATTTTTATTTTTCTATTTCGTTTTGTTTTCCTCCCGACGTACCGATTATTCGTCTTCCTCGAGGACGAGTAAGAGGTAAGCTTGGTGGATTTTGATGTGTCCATATTTTCCACTATTTTCATATCATCATTTCATGGCATTGCATATCATTTTCGCTTCCAAATCCCACATTTTACTACGATATTGCGTTTCTGACGATATATTCGAGTTTCGTAGTGCTTTATGAGTTTTAAGGGATTTTGGAACGATTTGGGACCCCACTTGGGTATGGATACATCCGACACGTTCGTGAGCTCATCGATGAGCTCTGGAGGAGTTCATCGTACTTTTGGAGCCATTAGAGGAGAAGAGAGAGAGCAGGAGGAGAGAGAGGAGTCTTCAGCAGCCTCTGAAGAGTATTTCCCAGATGACTCGACCGAGCGGAGGAGCTGCTCGGTCGAGCAGACGTAAAGAGGAAAAAGGAAGCTGATACGGGCTGGCTCAGACCGAGTAATTCATCTGCTCTGTTGAGTAGCTTCAAATTCCAGAGCTGAAGCAATTCTAGCGCACGGCCCGAGCAACGATCTGCTCTGCCGAGTCAGACTCTGCTCGGACCGAGCTGAGATGACTCGGTCCGGGTAGGCAGAGCGACGATTTTGAAGATTTTTGATTCTCTATAGCGCTCGGTCGAGCAGCTCATCTGCTCGGTCCGAGCGACCGAACAAGCAACGCATTTCTCGACCGAGTCACCTACTCGGTCGGCAATGCCAAATACATTTTTGGAATGTTTTTCTGAAGCCGTGGATTACGCAACGCTGGGGACTGAACGCTAGGGGCTGGCGACAGTGATTTGGGGGGCGATCACTTAGAGATTTTCGAACAGTTTTGGAGCAGGAGATTAGGCGATTTTGGAGAGTTTATTTTAGATTAATTTTTGTTAAAGAATTTTGGATCGAAACTTGGAGATTGTGAATTTTGTTCTCAATTGTTCTTGCGCTTGGGAATCTGGAATTTTTCCTAGATCTATAAATTGCAATTCTCACCTATTTCCCATTGTAAGTCTTCTACTTTTATTCTTTTGATTGCTATGATGTTTTCACCTGTAGAAATGATGTTTTTATTCGTTACTATCGCCATGTGTGAGTAGATCTCTCTAAGATTGATGGGTTAGCCCTAAGATCCTAGGGGGAAAATGTAGATCTGAATCTCCACATTGAATTAGGGATTTAAGGAAGTATTTTGGTCAATCCTACCGAATCCCTAGATAACCCGTACTGAGATCATGCCCACGGTCTGTGGAATTGATGTGCTTAAGGGGTATCTATGGGGTTTGGATAGGGAAATCGGTGGATCCGACCAAGGCTCGTGACCATGCCCGAATCGTGCCTTGAGGGAATCCAATGACGAATTATACCGCTACGTTGACAGCTACTACCATTGCGTCAACAAGAGCCATCGAAATACCTTATAATTCTAACCCATGAGAGTGGTATGAATTGTGAGATTTATCCCATAACCTTAATGCAATGTGAGGATTCTAATCTAATGTCGACCCCCGATGATCTTAGTGGTGATCACTAATGCCCTAGCCCTTTTTATTAATAAGACGACAACAACACCGCAAACAACCCCTTCAACCTGATAGCTGCCTCACTTCTAGATTTAGAAGTAAACTGAGAATCCATTTACTCTATCACCGTCCATGTAGGATTCGATATCATTTATACTATAACTCGACACCGTCTGCTTACGGATTGAGACTGGAATTGAAGCCTAGGAGCCATATCACGCCTGACGATCGTGACACCGTCAGGTGGAATCTAGGTGTAGGTTTCAGGTGCGTCAGGCCACATACAGCGAGCTACCTGTTCACAACCGCAAAAGTCTTTGAAGGATTTGTTTTTATTTGGGACAATTAAACGGCTTTCTTTTTCGAAATGACTTAAAAAGCAATTTACATTTTTTGTGACTGCCGCCCACTTATCTCAGCCTCCCCTTTAGATGATCCGCATCATCCTTTCATCAGTCTTTGGGACTGTCGCATGCACTCTGTAACGGCCTGTTTCTGTGTATACATATTTCGTATGTATTCTATTATTATAGTGATTTATTAGAGTATTAGTATATATAATTTGTTATAATTATTATTTTCATATCTCGAGTATGCGACTTAGCGATCGCGTTTATATCTTCTTTAACTTTGGTTGATGTTGGTTGCAGGGACGAGATCGTAATAATCCGATTACCCTAATCAGATTATCCCTCAAATCTTATCTTGATCAAATCTTAACCAAATTGATTTCCTGGTAACCCAATCTTAACCAATATCTTAATTGAGTGGATGATCATATCTAATCCCAATATATCGGATGATCCCTCGAATCTTGTCATGATCAAATTTAGACTGAATCTAAACATCTTAAATTGAATGAATTACCTAATCCAAATCCTAACAAGTTCCGATACTTTGATCAAATCTAAATCAGCAGCCTCGGGACCTCGATATTGATCCTTTAATCAAAACGTAACCAAATCAATCATCCTGATCAGAATACCATAACCGGATAAATTATCCTACCTTCAAATCTTAACCTGAATCCTAATATCCTGGCTAGAGTATTCTCCGAATCAAATCTTATTCCTGATCAAATCGAAATTGTAAATATCAAAAGATCGCAACCAAATTTATCATCTGGATATACGTATTGATCGAAAGCACTAACCGAATCATATTTAAACTAGTAAGATTCTCCGAATCAGATCTTAACCTAAATGGATTAATCCTAATATATCTAAATCATATCCAACCCTTAATTTCATTTATAGTAATCTCATCCTTGATATGTTGGTCTCATTAGTATACTTGCATTAGGTTAGTTATTATTGTTTTAAGTTTTCAAAATTCAAATGTTTTCAAAAATTCAAATTCGTTTAAAAACACTCTCTTTTAAATCCTAATTAGAACTATAATTATTTTGGTAATAATCCATCATCAATACCCATTATTCTTCTCCAATTATTTTTATTATTCAACTTTCCCTAATTATCCTAGTTTAATTACCCTAATCAATTATCCCATTATTTCCCTCTAATTATTGTATGATTCAAACCTTCCTAATTTGCAGTAACTTTATTTATCTACTAATTATTATTAAAAACAAAACTCTTTCCTTCCTTTAAAACTCCTTCCATTATTCTACCCTTCCTATTTTCTAAAAGTCTTCCTATTTTTTCCCAAAAACCATACAAGCCCTATGAACCCAACTCTCTCTCTCTAACCCCTAGGCTAAGCCACAGCAACCAACCCCACATGCATAGCCCTCACCCTCTCCTTCCCCTCATTTCTCCTTCAGAAGAAAAGCCCAGCCTTCTTCATCACCCCTTAGCCCTCACAAGACTCTTTCTCTCCCCTCCCATTTCCCTAAAAGAAATCCAACGACAACACCCAGACCTCGTCCACCTTCTCCCCTCCGGTGACGACCACGGCGGCCGACCTTCTCTCTCCCCAACAACCCTCACCCGCAATCCCTATGCCCGATAGCTGCCCTACGACTCGATCCCAAACTCTGACGATCCTGTCTCCCCATCGCCCTCACCTTCCACCGCCTCTACTCCGACCAACTCACCTCCACTTTGCCGAGCCCTAGTCTGGTCCTCCCTCCTCCTCAGCCTGCGAGATGCCCTGCTCATCCCCTCCCTTGCCGAATGCCGAATCCACCCTCCCTTCGAATGGCCTCCGGTGACCTCGCATCTCACGGCGCCTATATGGTTCACCGTCGACCCAACCCCGGCCTCCGAGCCATTTTCGAGCAACACCCCGAGGCCTTGCAACATCGCCGACCCCTCCCTCCGGCGTTACTCCCCTCAACCTTCCTCATGCTGCCCAGGGGCGGAGCCACTCATGGGCTAACACGGGCTATAGCCCGGGTAAGGTTTTGGGTTTTAATTTTTGTATATATATTTTATTATTTAACATTTTACCAACCCTCTAATGTAGCCTAGTGGTGTGACGGACAGTTCTCTCTTATGTGGTTGCAGCTTCAATACCTAACATTAAATTGTATGAATTACCTTTTGTTGAGTTTTATTATCAAAACTAATAAGTTGTAGCTTCAGTAACATTAAAATGTGTTACTTAGAGTTTTATTATCAAAACTAATAAATATTTAAAAAGGATTAATGATAAAACTGTTATGAAAAATTGATGAGTACCTTTAAATTCTTCCATAAGGTCAAAAGATAAGATCAAATCTTAACAACACTATAAATTTATTTTTGGCCAAAAGATATAAGGTTTTAAATCCGAACCGGAACCAATTTCGTAAACAAGTCGGGCACTGATTACTCGATTTCTTCCGAATTGTTTTACATTACTTGGACCGGATTATAGACTAGGTAAGTTTTTGGATTTAAATTTTTTATATGTATAAGTTCAAGATTTTAAGTCAAAATCCCAAGCCCCAAACCAAAGTCCAGGGTAATAAATCCATAAATTGAGATAGAGGAAAAGCAGAGCTGATATGCGCAATTGAACACTCAACAAATCGCCAAAAAATCATAGCTTTCGCTTTCACGACTCTCAACCGTGTCTATCACGTTCGTTTTTTGGACCACTGGTCGCAACCATCGCCTTCGTCTATGACCATCACATCATTGCATTCATTCGTAAATCACAATTTATCTGTAGCCCAGGACAGAAAAAATTCCTAGCTCCGCCATTGATGCTGCCGCCCTCCGGTGAAGTGATCCGCCTGAGAAGCTCAAGCCCGAGGGCTCTGCCTCCCCCTGTTTTCACCCCGCCAGTCCCCCAAGCCCAGCTCCTCTGTTCGACCTCTCGACACCGCCCTGCTCATAAGTTCACCGTCGTCTCCATATCCGACAGCCTCCCCGAACCACCAAGCGCCAACATCGCCGACCCCGACCTGGTCCTCTGCTCTTTGACTTTGCATCAAACTTGCCACCGTTCCAAACCACCTACCGCCGGATCCCTGCTCTGCCCAGCCCACAACCCCGTGGCGAGAATCCCCACCTCCGAGTGCCGTCGACAGCAGCAGTCGCCTACAACCAGCACCTCGCCCCTGTTTGTCACGCCCCGCTTCCCAAAAACATGGAGGCGAAGCGTGAGAAGGTCCGCACGGACTTGAAGCTGCAAAGCCGCAAGTCCGATAAGCGTCAATAAAACGAAGTAGCAGGTCCCTGTAATGTGTCTCAGAACAACAATAATAATAATAGCAAGGAGGCGAATAATATAGCATTCATTCAACTCATAGTCCAACAAAAGTCCACAATCAGAAATGCCACCAGGCAGCAAAGAGTCAAAAGTACAAGGCCCAGCATGGCCAAAAGAAACTAACAAAACGGTGCTACTCACCGACAACCACAGCTAACAAAGAAAAGTACGGAAGATCTCTAAGATTGATCACCGGTGTCCTCGTACTCCACGTCACCAACGGGTTCGGGCACGAACTCCACGAACTCGTCACTCTCCGCAACTGTCTCTGGCTCAGCAACTAACATGCGTCACCCAAAGAGAAGAGGCACATGTCAGCAAGTCTAAAAAGACTTGTGCAAGGAAACTATAAAAGTAAAGCAACCTAACAGTTCTAAAGTAAAGTATGACATGGATATAAAATGACAAATGACATGGCATGGCAAGTAAACAAGAAAAAGGCAAGTACAGGAATTGTAATCGCGTCGTGCACAGAGATTCCGCCCTTTGGCTAGAGTGGCTGTACGGGCCAACTCTTACACTCAAGTGACCGTTTATCCCTACCCCTCCACGTGTGTCGAGCCAGGGCATTACCCCCGAACACGGAATGCTCGCTTCTGGATCACGAGCCAGGAAGTGTTTTAACACGGATGGCGTAGGGTTATGCCCGCATAACAGGTGCCTAGCCGGTAACACGGAAACATGGATTGTACAAGTAGTGTAGCGTGTGCTACGATGCAAGTTTAACTAGGATGACATGTATGATGCAATGCATGGCAGTTAACAATTCAAATGCGTACAGTTAAGGAATTTAAACATGACAGATATCAATGCATAAATGATATGGCAAGGTGTCGGATCTAGCTTCGTTGTCAAGCTAGATCACAAAGTTGCGCCTAGATCGCTATCATTTCACGATCTAGTCTCTTTCACGCTAGTACGAGGAATTGGCCTAAAGACATGGCCTAAAGAAAAGTTGGCAAGTTTCACTTGCCTGGTACCGGATTGTTGATCGACGTGAGTAACGAGAACGATGTCCTACGGTAGATGAATTCGCTGTTTATGGTAAGAATAAGGATTAGACGGAAATTCTAAATCATTTGCATTGAAATCCTATATCTAATAATCCATTTTTAATTAGGGTTTCTAGTTTACGGTGTGGGTTAATAGAGATTTCAAGATTAAGATTACTAACCGTAGAGCAGCAGATGGAAGACACCAAAAGGAATCTTGATTTGGTGACGAAGAATGATCCCGGGAAACTATGGCCGAAAACGGGATCTCGGTGACCTAGATCGGTGTCCGGCGCAAGATACAGTGAGAAATAACCTCCGAGGGTGAAAGAAATGTTTTGGGGAAGATTAGGGATGATTGGTGAATGATCTTAGCTCAGAAAGAAATGAATGAAAAATGAAGGAACGACGGATTTAAATAGAAATAAGAACGGCGGCTAAAAACAGATCTAGGGTTTCGGGGTCAACTAGTCGGTCAAAGAAGAGTGGTTGACCGACTAGTTAAAGAACTAGTCGGTCGGTCACCTAACGTAGACCGACTAAATGACAGACCGAGAATAGGGTCTGGTACAGGTCGACTACTTTAGTCTGTCAGAGCTCAACTGGTGACCGACTAGTTTAAGAACTAGTCGGTCGGTCGACCAACGTTGACCGACTAAAGGGCAACTAAAAGCTAAAAGATAAGAATTAGAACTAGTCGGTTGAAGAGCAACTCTTAACCGACTAAAAATTTACAGTAACTACTGTAGAAAGGACTGTACAAGAACTAGTCGGTTGAAGAACAACAGCTGACCGACTAGCTTGCAACCTAGTCGGTCGGAAATTGTTCTTAGACCGACTAACGACAAACAGTAACTCTACTATTCAGTGAAACTCAGAATTAGTCGGTCTGAGTACAATGCTTGACCGACTAGTTTGAGAACTAGTCGGTCGAAGGTTGAACTTAGACCGACTAACGACAGACAGTAACTCAGCTATTTTTTAATATGTCGAACTAGTCGGTCGATGAAGGATTGCCGACCGACTAGGTCTCATTCTAGTCGGTTGGTTCTCCTTCGTGAATCAGCTAAGATGCACCAGAAGTGCCGAAACGAAGCGCGAAGCTTCGGGAAAGATTCTATGGTTTCTAGGATCGTCCTAACCCTAGAATTACAGCGTTATCAAGCTAAAATATGAGGATTTAATCGAGAAAAACATACAAGGAGGAGAAATTTCAACATTAATCAGATAAAGGATATTTATTACAAACACCGGTCGTTACACTGTTCCTCCCCTGTCCCCGGCTCATCTCGTCCGCAATCCTCAACCTCCCTCAAGTTTCCAGCACCTCACCCCATTCCCCAGTTCGTGGCCTCAACATTCTGACCGCCGCCTAATTGCTCCGCCTGCTGCCGCCGACCAGTGCAAGTCGCTGCCACTCCTCAACCCACCGAGAAGCTCCCAGCCTCCGCTTGAAGTTGCATCCCGTCGACCCCATCCCTCTCACAGCCGAGCCTCCCTCCGCCAATGCTAAGCACTTGTAAGATAAGTTTACATAATTATATAGTTGGAGTGTCTGTAAGTTTATTATAACAATTTTAAATTGCCTTACACTTGTTATTGTAAGGTAAATTAAGTTCATTATGATACAGTATATGATAATTAGTATTATAATGTAATAACAATGTATGTAAATATCAGCTAGTATATGTATAACTTAATCTACCTTAGCCTATATATTAATTCTTGTAAGTTAGCAGGTAGTACTTGCAGCATTTTAGACTAGTATGTACATTAAATATGTTAGTAGGCAGTATGTCAGTATGTCATAAATGTTGGTGTATTAATAATTAAACAGTGGGTATTAGTGCATAAATCTTAATTTACTAGTTTAACGTTTTAGCTTGATACCGCGTATCCGTTGTCACAGATATAACCGTGTCTCTCATCACATTCGCCTGAACACTCGGAACCAACTATATCAGGAAAGTGTACTTTTTACAACCGTCATATTAGTTGTTTAGAATGTAATACTCTGATATGCAAGTTGTGTATTTATCCACATTCTGACTGCCATTCCATTTAAAACTGCATTTTTGTTTACTTTTGTGATTGCAAGATATGGACATGGTGTGTGTGCGTGTGGACATGTTAATGGTAATTGACAAGTGCTTCGTGAATTGCAAAAGACACAACATAGACTTGCTGGCCGGTTGGCTACACATAGACTTGTTGGCCGGTTAGCAACTCATAAGAAATACATGTCGTTGGCTCGTGAACATACATGCAGTTGGCTCGTGAACATGCATGTCGTTGGCTACTAGATGGCTATTCTCGTCGGTCTCGTGTGACTAGTCTGGCTCGTGTTCCAGTAGGGTCACAGGTGACTAGTCTGGCTCGTGTTCCAGTATATGACGGCTTAGCATCATGGCTCTTGGTTCAGGAAATACACGTGGGTGGGGTTGGGTTCCCGGGCACTAGCCGGTAGTAAACGGGTCGCCTTCGGGGGCACTTGAAGGTGGATTCACTTACTAGCCGTCTAATGACGGGGACCTTAGTCACGAACTTGCACACACCATTGAAATGTATTGTAACGGATATATTGGACATGTCATCATTTAAAATTGCTCATACTTTCTTTTTAAATAGTCTGCCATGCTTGTTAATTGTACACTACTCTTGTCATGCCACTGCTTGCACATCCCACATTCCATGTTTGTTACTTTACACACTACTCTCGACTTGCCACTGTTTTGCATGCTACACATGCCATGTTGTTACTTTACACACTACTCTTGCCATACCACTGCTTTGCACACTACACATGCCATGTTTTTTACTTTGCACACTACACTTGCCATGTTCATTACTTGTACACCAGAATTGTTATGCTCATTGCTTCCTTACGCTGCTATGTTTTGATTATTTAAAATCATGAAATGATTTTGAAAACCTTGCCGAGGGTCTTTTATACTTAATACTTTAAATCTTGACGAGCTACCCTCGCTGACGTATATTTCCTTGTCTTATGAAATATTCGTCAGGTATTAGACAGATTTGCAGAGGAGCGAGCCCAGAGACTGAGCAGGTTGACCAGGAGTGCCTTACCGTTAAGTTCCCTCGCTGAGGAGCTATGTGCCTTCGCAGCAATTTATACTTGTTATTTCTTACAAATTTGTATGGGCTTTATGACCCACTCTTTTCCCATGTTTCATTTATTGTAATCCTTTTGAGACTTGAGATTTGTAATAAAATATTTATCTGTGTTGTTGAGGCTTCACCGCCTCGGCCCAAGCGGGCCCGCTCGCGTCCTCGCTTCCAAGTATAATGGGAAGCGGGGCATGACACACTCTCTTTCATCAGTCTTACATTTAAAGTGACGAAAGAAAAAAAAAGCGAAAATTCCTTAAGGCGCCCGTGTGCTAAAATTTTTTACGCTAATTTGTTGTTTCGCCCTGAAGGCACCCGCTAAATTTTTTACGCTACTTTGTTGTTCCACTCCTAATTTGTTGTTCCACTCTAAATTTTTTGTTCCACGTCGAAGGCACCCACGCCGAATTTGTTCTTCCTCCGCGCCAAAGGCGCCCACGCCGAAGGCGCCCGTGCCGTTAAATATTTTTACGCTAAATTATTGTTCTTTTAAATTTTGGCTGTGGAAATAATTTTTTGGGGAACAAAGATTTTGTATGGGAAATCTTAAATGAACCGTGCCCGCGGGCACAGGTTATGACTAGTGTGTGTGTGTGTGTGTGTGTGTGTGTGTGTGTGTGTGTGTGTGTGTATGGTAAAGGGATCCTAAGGTCCCTCCGTAGATGAATCTAAGGGGCACCCCCATTTCCTCCCCATCTCCCACATTTTTTTGAAATTTATTTTCATGGGTTTGTTGTTTACCTTATAAATGATCAACATACCAAATTTCAAGGGATTCTAATACTTTTTGAGCCCACATCTACCCCTTGCAAATTCGTGGGTTTTTCAGCACGCTTTCAGACCGTTGAAGTTGTAAGGGGTAGCTGGGGGCTCAAAAAGTATTGGAATCACTTGAAATTTGGTATGTTGATCATCCATGATGTGAACAACAATCACATGAAAAACAATTTCAAAATAAATTGTAGGAGATGGAGGAAAATGAGGGCGCCTCCTTAGATTTCATTTAAGGAGGCACCTTAGATCCCCTTTTTCCACACACACACAACACACACACACACACACACACACACACACACACACACACACACACACACACACACACACACATGTATCAAGAGTATTATCAGCAATGCAGCCATCGTTATTGGTATACCTTTATATATTGATAGAGCCACAACTAAAGGGGAAAGACTTGCATATGCTAGACGCTTTGTGGAAATTGATGCAGATATAGAAAGTAAGCAATGTATGGAAGATTGATGTTTCATATGAATGGGTTCCTCCCAGATGTGCAAAGCGCTATAGTTTTGGCCATGTGGATGCCCAATGCCCTTCTACCCTTATGTGTAAGATCAAATAGACGCTTCCTCTTTCCAATACCTCATATTAAGGCCAAAAATGACCAAAAGAATTGTCTTGCTGACGTGGACCCTTTGTGCTGAGTTGGAGCCTCGTTAGTGAGTTGAATGAGACCCTAGGTTGGAGGAACCAGGGTTGGTTGATAGATGATGAATCTCTTGCGATGCTCGATTGACCTTCGAGCAGCCTGTATGTCGATGGATCGAGGCTGGGATGCTCTGTTGTGACCCTCACAGAACATCGAGACTCGACGATCTGCACCACAAGGAAGCATCAGGAGGTTCGGATCTGGGTTTGACCCAAATTCCCTCCGATGCTTAAGTTAGAATGGGAACTTAAGGAAGAGAGGGAGCTTGGAGCAGCTGAAATCGACCCACGAGGTTCATCTCAGATCTGACGTCGCAAGCTCTTTAGTAAAAGAAATATATGCTGATAGAGTAGAGTCTATGTATTAGATCTCATAAATTGGGAATTGGAACCCCCTTACCATTGTCTTTTCAGGTATTTATCGGCAGTTCTCCTATTGATTACAAGTAACCGTCCCTCATTGATTCGGGCACGATCTTCTCCGAGATTCGAGATAACGGCTGTCCATTTATTCGGTCCCATTAACTTCCCTATGAGTATCAACAGGAGTCTAACGGTCGAGTGAGCCATTCGCTTGACTTGGTATTATTCCGCCTACATGATAGGTTTCAGGTCGTTGTCACTAATGGGTCAGGTAAGTGGATACTCATTCGTGATCCTTACGTGTGCACTACCAATGGCCCCCATCATTCGTCTCTCAGATATTGCATTGATTAAGACCGCATGATATGTAGCCTCCTTAAATCCGCATAGTTTTTGAAATGTTTGATTTGATTTGTGCCGCCAAAACCCTTTCGTCTCTGAATCGATCCACACCGCTTCTTTAGGCTGACTTCGGACACGTGTCATTCAACCAGAACTCCTCCATATAAAAGAAAAGGATGAGAAGAGGAAAGATTTTCTTGTTCCGCCTTCTTTTACGTCTCGAGAGCTTGATTTCTTCATTGTCTTATTCGAAGCTTGCTTGTTGTTTCTAAGGTACTTTTCTTAATTGACTCTGACTCCTCTTTAGATCTATTTAGGCATGTTTGCACCAGTTATAATACAGGAACCGTCCTATGAAGAGCTCGTGGCGCATCTTCAACCCCCTCAATGCGAGGAAGATCCTGGAAAGGGGAAAGGGGTTCGTATTGAACCCGATCTTCCCATTGGTAGGAGGGATCCGAACTCAAAGGTTCCCAGAGTTATCTTGGAAATGGCACTTGAGTTTCTCTTAATCTGGTCGCAGAGGTATGGTTAGGTTGCCTCTGTCCTCCTTTTAGGGTTAGGATGCCCAATTCGGATGAGAGAGTTTGTTTTCCCCGAAAGAGCGAGGTTGGAGTGTATCTTAAAGATTTTCGTCTTGGACTTCTCTTTCCTCTTCACCCCTTCATCATAGAAGTCATGTGCTCTTTGGGGCTTTCTCTTTGTCAACTTGCACCCCAAGCCCTTCATCCTCTAGTCGGTTTTTTGTGCTTTGTGAGCTTTGGGGGGTTTGACCATCCCTTTGGCTGTTCAAGTATTTCTTCCAGATAATAATTGATCCCTGTAATATATGGTACCATATGTTGGGTTTGGATCCTAGCCTAGAGGGGGGGGGGGGGGGGGGGGGGGGCGAATAGGCTTATAAAATAATTCGTGCAACCCACGAACAAACTCACGCAGTTATTACAGCAGCAATGTAAATAAAATGCAGACACAGAGTACACATCAGATTTACCCTGGTTCGGTCGACCCTTCGACCTACATCCAGCCCCCAAAGCACATACTAGTATTGAATAGTGCAATAGGTACAAAACTACAAGTTAGAGAACGCTTAGAGCACCCTCTACGTCTCTACACTCGCCAGGCTCTCAGTACCCCACTCACGGTGTTTTCTCTCACTATCAATCCTAGTAACGCTTTCTACCAGCTAGTCCCGAACTAGCAAGGTCCCACTTGTCTAGCCCCAACCAGACAAGTCCAATAATTCCCCAAAGATGGTAAAGTTTCCCCTATAGAGAACGTTACACTAAGACATGAATAAAAGAGTTTAAGGGTTTAGAAATGCTCAGTTCGTGTCTGTATAGGTGATTCTGTCAATCAGCATGTCGTCAGCTCCAATCTGACGCAAACAGTGTCTCGATCTGACTCCTGGATCGCAAAAAGCACACTGGTCTGTGCACAAAGTAATTTCAGTTCAAAGCTTGTTTTCAGACGGTCTGTACGCTCAACAAACCCTTTAAAAAACAAAGCCACGTCAGCTCAGCAATTTTTTTGTTTGGTTTCAATTGCTTTTCACGTGATCCGCAGCCTTCGATTGCAGCCGTTGATGCACTCATGATCTCGCCTTATCCGACGTTGGTTCATACCCTCAATACCCTCGTCACTGCCTTCTCTTCTTTTGTCTAGGGCATGCAGGGGATCACTCCTCTGAACGGCGAGACAGCTGCGTGCGAGCTTCTGCACATGACGACAGCGACGAGCGACGGACTTTGACAGCGATGATATGATCTGGACCGGTGGCGAGCTCTTCTATGGGGCAGCAGCAACAATGATACGCCGGTGCTCTGTCTTCGGGATCTTGACGACGATGAAGAACTCGAGGGTGGCGGCAACGACTCGAACAAGCGGCGATGGTCTCTACGGCGATAGTGACTTCAACTTCGGTCGACTGGAGCAACTGATCAATGGCGGCATCGGCGGTCTTCTTCAACGGTGTGATGGCTTTGCAACGGCGACGACTCAGCTCCTCTTCTCAACCCCTCCGATGACTTTGACTTGCAGCGACTGTAGCTTCGCTCAACTAGATGACGACGACAACTTCGTGCGGCAGAGAACTTCGACGACATGGAGAGCTCGACTTCCCTGGTGTTCTTCACAGCGACGAACAGTGTTCTCCTTTTCTGGTACTGTAACGACTGCTTTTCTTGTGTCTGATTATAATATAATATAATATATGTTTTGGTGGATTTTCTCCTCTTGTGTGGTTTTGTCTCCGTAGATTTCATTTTCGATCGATTCGTCGTGTTTTCTCGCTTCTTCCTTAGGATTGTCGATTTCGAAGTATGTCACTCGTGACGGACTTCATAACGGTCATATCTAACTGTTAGATCAAGCCTAGGAGTCTTAGGAATCGATACTGGGGCCTCGCGCTCCGTATCGGTACTTTTCTGTGCTCATTAGCCGGTGTAAGAAGGGCCACCGACCGACTAGATGACGATCCAGTCGGTCGGCAATCCTTCTTGGACCGACTAGTTAGCTTTCTAAATTTCTCAGGAGTTACTGTTTATCGTTAGTCGGTCTAAGAACGTTGGTTGACCGACTAGGTTGCAAACTAGTCGGTCAGCAATGCTTCTTGAACCGACTAACTCATCAAATTATTTTTGTATCAGCTACTGTTTACTCTTAGTCGGTCTAAGAACGTTCATCGACCGACTAGATGTAAAACTAGTCGGTCAGTACTTGTTCATGGACCGACTAACTCTAGAATCCTATTTTCGTTCAGGAGTTACTGTTTGCACTTAGTCGGTCTGCGTTGGTCGACCGAACGACTAGTTGCCAAACTAGTCGGTCAGTGGTTGCTCTTTGACCGACTAACCAGTGTTAAAACCCTAATTTCTGGGCAGCCGCCAGCCTAGCCTATTTAAACCCAACCCATTCGACTTCTTCTTCTCCAACACGACCCTAAGCCCTAGTTTCACCCCCATTGAGCCCCCATCTTCCTCCAAGCTCCATTCCTTCATTCCAAGCCCTAAATCCATCATCCAATCCATCCATCTACTCTATCTACCCCTCATCTTCCCCAAATCTCCATCAAAACCCATCAAAATCCCCAAATCCCCCAAAACCCTAGTTTCCCCAAACTTCTCCAATCTTTTCCAGATCTGTTCCTAGGGTTCCCCGGAGTGTTCCTTCCGCCTCCTCTCGGTAAGAAATCGATCTACCGTTGTTTTCTTACCCTATTGCAATTTTTATGAAACCCTAATAAAATACTTGTGTTTTGATGATTGTTCCCCATAACAGCGATTCCCCGTAGGCTAGCATCCGCGGAGACGAACTTTCGTAACCGTTCTCCCCGGTGATAGGCAAGTGAAACTTGCATCTCTTGATTTAGGCCATGTTTTAGGCCATTTACCTTGCTTTAGCGTAAAAGAGACTAGACGGTGAAAGGATAGCCGCCTAGACGCCATTGACCTACCTTGACAATGAAGCTTGGTCCGTCACTTTCATCATGCTTGTATGTCACGTTTACTTCCCTAAACGGTACGCGTATTAACTGTTCATGTCATACATGCATCCTTAACTGTTATTGCATTTCGCCTGTCACGTTTAATTTAATTAACGGTACGCGAATATGTTCATGTCATTGCATTTTGCCTGTCACGTTTAATTTAATTAACGGTACGCGAATATGTTCATGTCATTGCATTTCGCCTGTCACGTTTAATTTAATTAACGGTATGCGAATTATCTGCTCATGTCAATGCATGCTTGAATACTCATCGTGATTGCGTAGCATCGCTACATACTAGTGTTACTTCCGGCTAGGTGCACCCCTACGCCATACTTATCAAATACACTTTCTGGCTCGTGTTCCAGAAGACGAGCTCATCACAGCCTGTGGGCAATAGGGCACTCGTTGAGTGATCCCTTGTACTTGATACTTGAACACAGCCTGCGGGCAATAGGGCACTCGTTGAGTGATCCCTTGTACTTGTACTTGTTACTTGACATTACATGTCACAACAACCCCTTGCCGCTTGTACTACACTTTACCTTACTTGTTACTTGACATTACATGTCACCCCTACTACTTGATACTTGCCAATTGTACTCTCCTTTACCTTACTTCTTACCACCGTACTTTACTTGCCATGCACCATGTTTTAATTGCTAGGTTGCTAGTTTACCATTATTCCCGTTTCCTTGCACAAGTCGTTCGACTTGCTGACATGTGCCCCTTTTCTCTTTTGGGTGACACATGTTAGAGCCCGAGCCTGAGTTACTAGTTGAGGACGAGGTGTTTGCAGATGCCGAGCCCGTGCTTATGTTTGACGGGGAGGACGTGGACACTGGGGACCAGTCCTAGTGTCCTCGTTGTGTTTTACTTTTATTAGACAGTTGTTTTGTTATCGGTGCGTAGCACCCGTACTTGTTGTTGTGGCATCTTTTGTTGGCCTTGTTCTGGGCCTTTAGACTCTTTTCTTTTAGCCTGGTGGCTTTTTTGGATGTTGGACTTTTGTTGATGTTGGACATTTTGTGAGATGTGGAATTTTATTTCAGTCTCTCCTTGTGTTATTATTGTTATTCTGTTGTGGTTACAGGGACCTGTTATGTATTGTGGACGCTTATCGGGTTTGGGGCTTCACGGCTCCACTCTCGTGCGGACCTTTTCACGTCTCGCCTCCATTTTAGGGAAGCGGGTCGTGACAGGTTTTAGTGGTGGCCCTTGCAGGTCCTTCTGTAACTGCGATTTTTGGAATAGCGATAATAATATTAGAATGTCCAATAAATTAAGTTCGATGTCCGAGTCATAAGCTATGATTCTAATCTGATTCGTTTTCTGTGTCACTAGATGGCAGGAAGGCGTTTCACCCGTGGTGGTGGTAGTGGTGCGCCCCCTCATGATGAGGAGCCTGAGCGGGAACCCACCAGCGGTGAGATGATACGGATGATGATCCAGATGATGCAAGTGCAGCAGGGCGTGCTTTTGCAAGTCCAGAATGCTCCACCTGCTCGAGCTGCCCGGGCTCTTCCCGATGCCCCTCGCTCTGAGCCAGGAGCGAAGCAATTTCGGGAGCTGGGTCCCGCATATTTTGATGGTTCTGAGGGTCCTCTGGCTGCCGACGAATGGATAAGGAACATTGAGGATAACTTGGCAATGGCGAAGATTAACCCGGCTGGATGGGTTGATCTGGCTAAGAGGCAGCTGAAGGATAACGCCAGGAATTGGTGGGATGCTGAAGAGAAGATGCTGGTGGAGCCGATCGTCTGGGCTACCTTCAAGTCCAGATTCGATGGAGAGTTCTTCCCGAAGGCTGCTAGACAGGTGATGCTGCATCGCTTCATAGATCTGAAGCAGGGGAGCTTGTCGGTGGATCAGTACCACCAGGAGTTCACGAGGCTCAGTCGGTTTGCACCTAAGATGGTGCAGGATGCCGATGAGAAAGCTCAGCGATTTCTCCAGGGACTTGCCTTGGAGCTTCAGAGCTTTGTGACCTCTTCTGACTTGGAGACATATCAGAAGGTTCTGATTGCTGCGAGGCGGCAGGAGTTGAATTTGAATCAGAGGACGGGACATGTTTCTGGAGCTGGGAAGAGGCCTATGGAGCAGGCCAGGGCGGTGGTTAGGCCTGGTTTCAAGCCTAGTCATCCGGTGCAGTTCAAGAGGCCAGGAGGGCCTATCCTGAAGACTTGCCATTTCTGTGGCAAGACTGGACACCTCAGGGATCAGTGTAGGAGGTTTCTAGGACAGTACATTGTCTGCGGAGATCATGCCCACACCATCCGGGAGTGTCCGAAGTCGAGGCAGCCTTGGCGGGCTCCTATTGCAGCACAGCCGTTGCAGCAGCGAGCTCCGGTGCCCGTTGGACGTGGAGCGCCCCTTGTTCCACAGAGACAGGCCTTTCGGCGGGCTGTTCCGCCGAGAGGGCAGGCCTTTCTGATGACTGAGGAGGAGAGCATGGCCGTGGATGAAGTTATTGCAGGTAACGCTCATTCTAGCTATTTATCTTCCTTAGTTAGTTTGATTTTTGATTATATTGGTTGCTTGCTCATGATTGTTTGCTAGACTAGGAATTGATCGTTAATTGCTTGGTAGGTGTGGTTTTGGTTTGCACATTCCCTGCACGAGTCCTCTTTGACTCTGGTGCATCGATGTGCATTTTGGCCCGGAGCTTCGTGGAGAAGCATTCCTTGTCGACGTCCTCTCTTCCTAAGAGTTGGAATATCGTCACAGGGAACGGTGTAGTCTCGGTGCATCGTGGGTGCAATTCTTACCCGTTGGTGGTTTGTGGACGTGAGCTTTGTGCTGATTTCATTGTCCACGACATCATCAACTATGATGCAGTTCTTGGGATGGATTGGCTTGCGAGCTTCTATGCTACGATCGACTGCAGGAGGAAGAAGGTGGTGTTCGAGATTCCCGGACACCCAGTGTTTGAGTTCAGTCGTGGTAGCAGTTCGCTTGGTCCTGTCAGATTTCGGGCCAGGCCGGTGGAGGCTGTGGCTATGCAGATGGAGCTGGAGTGGCCAGCTGTGGTGCGAGATTTTGGCGACGTCTTCCCCGAGGAGATGTCTGGTTTGCCGCCTGATCGAGCCCTGGAATTTTCTATCGATCTTGTTCCAGGTGCGCAGCCGATTTCGAAGGCGCCGTATCGTATGGCACCTGCTGAGTTGGAGGAGTTGCGAAAGCAGTTGGATGAGCTTTTACAGAAGGGTTATATTAATCCTAGCGTGTCTCCGTGGGGAGCACCGGTGTTGTTGGTTAAGAAGAAGGATGGTTCGCGTCGTATGTGCGTGGATTATCGGGAGTTGAATGCGGTGACCATTAAGAATAAATACCTGTTGCCTCGCATCGATGATATTTTTGATCAGCTTGGAGGTTCGAGGGTGTTTTCTAAATTGGATTTGAGGAGTGGTTACCATCAGTTGAAGGTGAAGAAGGGAGATGTTCCGAAGACAGCGTTCAGGACGAAGTATGGACACTATGAGTTCGTGGTTATGCCTTTCGGCGTAACTAACGCGCCCGCAGTTTTCATGAATCTGATGAACCTGATTTTCTACGACTTCTTGGATAAGTTTGTCGTTATCTTTATTGACGACATTCTGATCTATTCGAAGTCGGAGGAAGAGCATGCCTCGCACTTGAGGACGGTGTTGGAGATTTTGAGGAAGCATCGGTTGTATGCTAAGTTTTCGAAGTGCGAGTTTTGGCTGGATAGAGTTGCTTTTCTCGGGCATGTGGTGACTGGAGATGGTATTTCAGTGGATCCCGAGAAGATTCGGGCCATCAGGGAGTGGCCTGTTCCGTCGTCTGCGTCTGAGATTCGGAGTTTTCTTGGACTTGCTGGTTATTATCAGCGATTCATTAAGGACTTTTCTCGTATTGCTGAGCCGATGACCAGGTTGACGCGGAAGGATGTTGCTTATGATTGGTCGGGTGATTGTGAGAGTGCTTTTGGTATTTTGAAGGAGAGGTTGACGACTGCCCCTATTCTTGTTGTGCCTGATCGCAGCGGTGGATTCGAGATCTTTTGCGATGCTTCTGGCAAGGGTCTCGGTTGTGTGTTGCATCAGCATGGGCATGTTGTGGCGTATGCGTCTCGTCAGCTTAAGGTTCATGAGAAGAATTACCCGACGCATGATTTGGAGTTGGCTGCCGTTGTGTTTGCTCTTAAAATTTGGAGGCACTTCTTGCTGAGTGAGAAAGTGAAGATTTTCACCGATCACAAAAGCTTGAAGTATATTTTCTCTCAGAAGGAGCTCAACATGCGACAGCGTCGGTGGTTGGAGCTTATGGCGGATTACGAGATTGATTTGCAGTATCACCCTGGCAAGGTGAATGTGGTTCCGGATGCTTTGAGTAGGCTTCCAGCGGTGATGATCTTGACCTCGCAGTGGAGATTGCAGCAGGATTTTTGCGAGTCTGGTGTGGAGATTGTTCTTCCTGGAGAGGCTTCGTCGTTGATGTATATGCAGGTACAGTCGACGATCGTGGATCGGATTAAGGCTGGCCAGGCTGAGGATCCGAAGCTGGTGAGAATTCGGGAGATGGTGGAAGCCGGTCTGCGGACTGACTTTTTGATTCATGAGGATGGCTCGCTGAGGTTTGGAGCCAGGTTGTGTGTGCCTGCTGGGGATATCAGAGAGGAGCTGATGGTGGAGGCACACAGTTCGCCGTATTCTGTGCATCCTGGTGGCACCAACATGTACCAGGATCTTCGTCTGAATTATTGGTGGCATGGTATGAAGAGGAGCGTGGCTCGGAGTGTAGCCAAGTGCTTGGTTTGCCAGCAAGTGAAGGCGGAGCATCAGCGTTCGGCCGGGTTGCTACAACCGCTTCCGATTCCGGAGTGGAAGTGGCAACACATCACTATGGACTTCGTGACTGGACTACCTCGGAGTCCGAAGCAGAATGACGCGATTTGGCTGATCGTAGATCGATTGACCAAATCTGCGCATTTTATTCCGTTCCGAGTGGGACAGTCCACTGAGGCGCTAGCGAGGAGATATATGGAGGTAAAATTCTTTTACTCTCTGTTTTATTTCCTTTTTCCTAGTTTGGATAGTGATGTAACGTGAATCGTGCAGGAGGTTGTGCGACTTCATGGAGTCCCCGTGAGTATCGTGTCTGACAGAGACACGAGGTTCACATCTCAGTTCTGGCAGAGTTTGCAGAAGAGCTTGGGTACGCGTCTGAGTTTCAGCACGGCGTACCATCCGCAGATGGATGGCCAGTCCGAGAGGACGATTCAGATTTTGGAAGACATGCTGAGGGCGTGCATGTTGGACTTCAAGGGTTCGTGGGAGGACCATCTACATCTGGTAGAGTTTTCCTACAACAATAGCTTCCAGGCGAGTATTGGCATGGCGCCTTTCGCCGCTCTTTATGGGAGGAAATGTCGGTCGCCATTGAGTTGGGATGACGTTGGAGATCGGGAGTTGTTGGGACCTGAGATGATCGTGGAGGCCGTGGAGATCGTCAGGAATATTCGGGAGAGGTTGAGAATTGCTCAGGACTGTTTTAAGCATTGGTCGGATGCTAAACGGCGTCCTTTGGAGTTTCAGCCAGGCGACCATGTGTTCTTGAAGATTTCCCCGAATCGTGGTGTGATTCGTTTCGGGAAGCGTGGAAAGTTGAGCCCGCGATACATTGGACCGTTTGACGTTTTGGAGAGGGTTGGCGAGGTAGCTTATCGCTTGGCCTTGCCGCCATCTTTGGAAGGAGTTCACAATGTTTTCCATGTGTCGCAGCTTCGTCGATACATTAGCGATCCGTCTCATGCGGTGGATTTTTCGGAGATTACCGTTCGCCCCGATATGACGTATGACCAGCATCCAGTGCAGATTCTGGACAGGCGTCAGAAATCGTTTCGGAACAAGGTTGTCAATCTTGTGAGGGTGATGTGGCGACACGGTTCACCTGGGGAGTCTACTTGGGAGAATGAGGATGAGATGCGAGAGCGTTTCCCACTTTTGTATCCGGACTCGTGAGTTTTTGGAAATTCCGAGGACGGAATTTTTCTTAAGTTGGGGAGGATGTAACGACTGCTTTTCTTGTGTCTGATTATAATATAATATAATATGTGTTTTGGTGGATTTTCTCCTCTTGTGTGGTTTTGTCTCCGTAGATTTCATTTTCGATCGATTCGTCGTGTTTTCTCGCTTCTTCCTTAGGATTGTCGATTTCGAAGTATGTCACTCGTGACGGACTTCATAACGGTCATATCTAACTGTTAGATCAAGCCTAGGAGTCTTAGGAATCGATACCGGGGCCTCGCGCTCCGTATCGGTACTTTTCTGTGCTCATTAGCCGGTGTAAGAAGGGCCACCGACCGACTAGATGACGATCCAGTCGGTCGGCAATCCTTCTTGGACCGACTAGTTAGCTTTCTAAATTTCTCAGGAGTTACTGTTTATCGTTAGTCGGTCTAAGAACGTTGGTTGACCGACTAGGTTGCAAACTAGTCGGTCAGCAATGCTTCTTGAACCGACTAACTCATCAAATTATTTTTGTATCAGCTACTGTTTACTCTTAGTCGGTCTAAGAACGTTCATCGACCGACTAGATGTAAAACTAGTCGGTCAGTACTTGTTCATGGACCGACTAACTCTAGAATCCTATTTTCGTTCAGGAGTTACTGTTTGCACTTAGTCGGTCTGCGTTGGTCGACCGACCGACTAGTTGCCAAACTAGTCTGTCAGTGGTTGCTCTTTGACCGACTAACCAGTGTTAAAACCCTAATTTCTGGGCAGCCGCCAGCCTAGCCTATTTAAACCCAACCCATTCGACTTCTTCTTCTCCAACACGACCCTAAGCCCTAGTTTCACCCCCATTGAGCCCCCATCTTCCTCCAAGCTCCATTCCTTCATTCCAAGCCCTAAAACCATCATCCAATCCATCCATCTACTCTATCTACCCCTCATCTTCCCCAAATCTCCATCAAAACCCATCAAAATCCCCAAATCCCCCAAAACCCTAGTTTCCCCAAACTTCTCCAATCTTTTCCAGATCTGGTCCTAGGGTTCCCCGGAGTGTTCCTTCCGCCTCCTCTCGGTAAGAAATCGATCTACCGTTGTTTTCTTACCCTATTGCAATTTTTATGAAACCCTAATAAAATACTTGTGTTTTGATGATTGTTCCCCATAACAGCGATTCCCCATAGGCTAGCATCTGCGGAGACGAACTTTCGTAACCGTTCTCCCCGGTGATAGGCAAGTGAAACTTGCATCTCTTGATTTAGGCCATGTTTTAGGCCATTTACCTTGCTTTAGCGTAAAAGAGACTAGACGGTGAAAGGATAGCCGCCTAGACGCCATTGACCTAGCTTGACAACGAAGCTTGGTCCGTCACTTTCATCATGCTTGTATGTCACGTTTACTTCCCTAAACGGTACGCGTATTAACTGTTCATGTCATCCATTTAATTAACGGTTCGCCTGTCACGTTTAATTTAATTAACGGTACGCGAATATGTTCATGTCATTGCATTTCGCCTGTCACGTTTAATTTAATTAACGGTACGCGAATATGTTCATGTCATTGCATTTCGCCTGTCACGTTTAATTTAATTAACGGTATGCGAATTATCTGCTCATGTCAATGCATGCTTGAATACTCATCGTGATTGCGTAGCATCGCTACATACTAGTGTTACTTGTTCCGGCTAGGTGCACCCCTATGCCATACTTATCAAATACACTTTCTGGCTCGTGTTCCAGAAGACGAGCTCATCACAGCCTGCGGGCAATAGGGCACTCGTTGAGTGATCCCTTGTACTTGATACTTGAACACAGCCTGCAGGCAATAGGGCACTCGTTGAGTGATCCCTTGTACTTGTACTTGTTACTTGACATTACATGTCACAACAACCCCTTGCCGCTTGTACTACACTTTACCTTACTTGTTACTTGACATTACATGTCACCCCTACTACTTGATACTTGCCAATTGTACTCTCCTTTACCTTACTTGTTACCACCGTACTTTACTTGCCATGCACCATGTTTTAATTGCTAGGTTGCTAGTTTACCATTATTCCCGTTTCCTTGCACAAGTCGTTCGACTTGCTGACATGTGCCCCTTTTCTCTTTTGGGTGACACATGTTAGAGCCCGAGCCTGAGTTACTAGTTGAGGACGAGGTGTTTGCAGACGCCGAGCCCGTGCTTGTGTTTGACGGGGAGGACGTGGACACTGGGGACCAGTCCTAGTGTCCTCGTTGTGTTTTACTTTTATTAGACAGTTGTTTTGATATCGGTGCGTAGCACCCATACTTGTTGTTGTGGCATCTTTTGTTGGCCTTGTTCTGGGCCTTTAGACTCTTTTCTTTTAGCCTGGTGGCTTTTCTGGATGTTGGACTTTTGTTGATGTTGGACATTTTGTGAGATGTGGAATTTTATTTCAGTCTCTCCTTGTGTTATTATTGTTATTCTGTTGTGGTTACAGGGACCTGTTATGTATTGTGGACGCTTATCGGGTTTGGGACTTCACGGCTCCACTCTCGTGCGGACCTTTTCACGTCTCGCCTCCATTTTAGGGAAGCGGGTCGTGACAGGTACGAAGCGGACGGCGGTGGGATCTTCAACTTCTCTTGGCGACGTTCGACTCTGATAACTCGTTTCCGATGGCAGGAGCGACTTTGACAATCCCGTGCAGTTCGCTGCTTGATGATGAGAAAGGCAAGGAGAGCACTTCATTGATGGGGATGAAGAACAGCAGTAGCGCTTGGACTCGTTTTGCTTGCTTGTTGATGATCTCCTCTTCTTATGATGACAGCTAGATGAAGCGGCAAGGATGGGCTTTGATAAGCTATGGACAGAGGAGCTTCTTGGCAATGTATTGTGACATGTAGATGATAGGTCTAGGATTTTTTTGCGGCTTTGGTTGATAATTGCCTAAGTCTGCCTTTTGGAATTTTGCTATATGGCCGTCCCTTCTTCAACCCTAGAGAATGATTATTTATAGGACAAGGTTACAAGTTTGGGGTAGTTGAGTTTTGAAAGGAGTTGTTTCGGCTAGGAGAGGGTCAATGGCTAAGATGAAAGAAGAGGATCAATTTGTTCTCATTTTGATTGGGATTCAAATCCTAAGAGGAGATGTAATGGAAAAAATCAATGGGATTTGATCTCATCTATTTGGTGTTTGAATAGGAATAGGATAGAAGACAATCTTTCTAATTTATTTGGCCAAATCTCTCCTCCATTGACCAAGTCCAACTTTGCTCTCCATTGACCAAGTCCAACTGCTTTGTACACACACTTCCTTTCTCTCCTAAGATGCTATATGAATAGCAAATTTCCCAAGCTTAGAATTACGACTTTGCCATTCCTGAAACACACTTAACACACGCGTTAAATAGTTTGCACACGTTTGTCATCATCAAACTAAAGTTAATAGATCGTTGCGTCTAACAATCTCCCCCTTTTGATGATGAAAAACCAATGAGAGATTTGTATATTAAATATGAGTGTGTGAAGCGTATTGAAGGGTGTAATGCAATATGATGTCTGGATGATATGAAATGAGACATACAGGCATTACAAAGCATGCACAATATGGCAAATATAAGCATGCTCCCCCTTCTCTCAAGCTCCCCCTCTTTATGTATTTTTCGAGCTCCCCCTTCAACATATAATACCGACACACCAAATCTTTCTTTTTCTTTCTCTCCCTTTGTTATCATCAAAAGTGGGCTAATGAAGTCCCAAGAATATCTCATGCAAAAATAAACCATAATAAGTTATAACTTGCAAGCTGTAACGACCACTTTTCGTCGTACGTTGTTCGTGCACGTGCTTTTGACCGTGCACGTGTTTGTTTTAGACTTTGTTCGTTTGTGAACACTTTCGTGTGATATGCTGTTGTGAACGTCTCTGAGAATGTTAAATAGTGGCACTAAATTGAAACAACGTTTCTCGAGTCGTTTTCCCACAATTTAATCTTATTCGATGAGACGTGACGATTCTCACTCTTGACGGGAGACGTTTCTATTTTTAGTCTCGTCGTCCGACGTCGAAATTGAGATCCGTCTTCTTAGTTAGCTCACATTCGTCATCACGATCACTCCGATATTTATTATATAATTTTTGGAGTTTATTTGACCACTTTTCTATTTTTAACAAGTTTTATAATATTTTTAATAATTAAATTTTAAATTATTTTCGGCCAAATAAAATTTATTTGAGTTTTAAACGTATTAAAGAATTTTTGAGCAAATTTCCAGCTCATTTGGACCAAGTCAAACCCTTGGGTGAGTTGGAGTAGTTGAATTTCAAATTTTAAATTATTTTAAACTTCTAATCCTATTAGATTTAGCCCTAGACCAAGTCAACCCATCTACACTATATAAACAACCCCTAGGAAGACCTATTTTCGCAAGAAATTAGCCCTAGCCGCTCCCAAAACCCAAATTTGACGTTGCGACGAATCGTCGCAACGTTGCGACAAGTTTCCCCCGCTCCGACCGAGAGAACATGCCCATTTTCTCCACACCGACCGCTGCTCCGCCCGCACCAAGCTTCGCACAGCCGCTCCGCATCGCACCCCCTCCGTTTGCCCGCTCTGACCGAGAGAAGATCTCGGTCAGACCGATCGCCAGCTCCGCATACCCGCTCCGCACCAAGCCGCTCCGTTCGCCCGCATCGCTCCGTGTCTGACCGAGGCGCCCGCCCGCCATCACCGAAGCCCGCAACGTTGCAACGCTTGCAACGTTGCAACGCTTTGTCGCCCGCAGCGACCGACCCGATCGCCCGCAGCGACCGACCCGATCGCCCGCACCAAGGCCCAGCCGCACTGCTGCACACCCCAAGCGCTGCACCAAGCCCGTTCCCCCGCAGCGACCGATGGAGATCCCCGCATTTGGCTGAGTACGACCGAGAGCAAACGTCGCAACCCCGCACCCGTCGCACCACTTGCCACCGTGGGCCCCCAAGTTCTCCAGAGGTATTGTGGGTCCCCCAATGGTCCCTAGGACTACTGTGGGCCCCACCTAGGTGCTTTCTCTCCGACGATTCGCCGTGCACGACATTGCGACAAGTCGTAGCCTGTCGTCGCATGTGCTAGCTTTGGAATCTGGAACCGTTGCTTCGGTTGATGCTCTGAACTTTCCAGCGAGGAAACTAATTTGGAATCTGGACTTGGAGCGTGTTCTCTCATTTCAACCCCCGGCGTCGCTACCCGACGCCGGTGTAGCTTTCGTGTCGTCTTGAGGTAACGCTTTGCACCCCTAGGACCCCCAACCCATTGCCTGCTAATCAAGACTAAAATTAGTATTTTTAAAGTATTTTAAATGTTTTAAATTCACTAATCAAGATTAATAATATGGACTTTAGGCCGGTGGACTTGTGCACATAGGTTGTTTGTGACTTGTGGACTTTTGGGCGGTGTTTTTCAGACGTCAGATTTGCAGGCAAGTGAAACTTGCCAACTTTTGTGTAGGGCCATGTTTTTAGGCCACTTCCTTGTTTTCAGCGTAAAAGAGACTAGCCAGTGAAATGATAGCTGGCTAGACGCCTACTTGATCTAGTTTGACAACGAAACTAGATCCGTCACCTAATTGATCTAGCTTGACAACGAAGCTAGATCCAACCCTTTAAACTTGTTGTTCATGCATACTAAACTGTCACGTTTACTTTCCTTAAACTGTACGTACTTTTAACTGCCATGCATTGCATCTTACATGTCATCCAAATTGATTGTTGCATCATAGCACACGCTACAAAATACTTGTACAAATCCGTGTTTCCGTGTTCCTGGCTAGGTGCACCCCTAGGCCATACTTGTTTAAAACACTTCCTGGCTCGTGATCCAGAAGCGAGCATTCCAAGTTCGGGGGTAAGGCCCTGGCTCGATACACGTGGAGGGATAGGGATAAACGGTTACTTGAGCTTAGGAGTGGCCTGATCAGCCCTCTAGCCAAAAGACGGAATCCCTGTGCACGAGGTGCTTACTTTTCTTGTCCTGTACTTGTCTTGTGAATTATTCATGCAATACTTGTCATCCATGCCATGTTTAAATGCCATGCTCGTACTTTACTTTACTTTACCTGTTGCACTCATACTTTAACTGTCATGTCATTGCATCATGCTAGAACTGCTAGGTTGCTTTACTTTTACCTACCTTCAGTTTCCTTGCACAAGTCTCTTGTAGACTTGCTGACATGTGCCCCTTGCTCTTTTGGGTGTCACATGTTAGACCATGAGACAGAGACCGTTGCTGAGTACGTGATGTTTTGCTGACGCTGAGTCCGAGTCCATGATTGCCCAGGAGGATTTTGGTGGACACCGGTGACCATTCTTTGAGTCTTTGTTGAGCTTTATTTTGTTTTAGGCCTTTTGTTAGTTATTGGTGCATAGCACCGTCGTTTGTACTTTGTACTTTTGTTGGCCATGTTTGGGCCTTTAGTCGCTTTTTCTTATAACCTGGTGGCTTTTCTGCGATGTTGGAATTTATATTTATGGATATTCTGAGATTATTCTTTTGTCTCATTTCATTATTATTATCTTGTTTCGCTCGCGTTGCAAGGACCTGCAGTTTTAAATTTGATTGACGCTTATCGGACTTGTAGCTTTGTAGCTTCAAGTCTGAGCGGACCTTCTCACGCTTCGCCTCCATATTTTTGGGAAGCGGGGCGTGACACAAGCGCATGTGTTTTCCAGATAGTAAACAATTCAAGCTCATAGAAATCCATAAATTGACTTCTCCACCTTTGAGTAAGTGTAATGATATAGACAATAAAGTACTAAGGGAGATTCAATTTTGGAACAATCAACCAATTCAATCCACATTTCCTATTTTTCATGAATATCGCTAGGATTGAATTTCCCCACCTCATCAAAGATGAGTTTGTAACGGCCGCTTTCCGACCATTCGTATTTCCTGCGTGCACGTGCTTTATCGTGCACGTATTTTATTTGACTATTTCTGGATTCCGAAATGAGCGACGCGATGTGCCGTTGCGATCGTTTTGGGGCGTTTTAGTCATTTGACTCGAAGCGCCGTTTCCAATTTTACGTAAATTCTTGGTAGGCGTTACGCACGATCGGGCTCCGTAGATCTGGGCGTCTCGTCTCCACGATCGCCCCGGTATTTTCGGATTATTTTTCTATCGCCCGGATTGAAAGATATCGCCCGGAGAAATCTCGACCGTTGACATAGGTCTATTTAGCAAACCCATAGTACTATAATGTAATAACCCTAGCTTTAACCCTAAATCAAAACCCTACCCCCCCATTCTCAGCAGCCGCCACCTAATACTTCCCCTCTTCCCGATCTCACCATCTCCCTCATCTCTCTCTCTCTCTCCCCCTCACGGCAAGCCGCCCCGCGCCCCGACGAGACCCCGCCACCGGCGGTCATCAACGGACGCCGCCGCGATGCCCTTTTCCCGATCCGCCACCGCCGATCCCCTCGCGATTCCCCGCGACCCGCCGATCCCCGCCGCGATTTCCCCTCAGCGCCTTCCCCCTCTCGTTCACGGCTCCCCGTGGAGCCCCGAGCGACGCTGGCATCCGCCGCCCTCGCCCACGACCGCGGCCACCTCCCCACATCGGCGACTCCAGAGACCGCCGTGGCCGCCGTTTGCTCCGCCCGCAAGGCCGCAGCGCTGCAGCGCTGGAAGCCGCCGCAGGCCTCCACGTCGCCGCCCGATCCCACCACCGCGATCTCAGCCCCCGATCTCTTCTCCGCCCGCATGCCGCCGCAGCACCCCCGCTGCGCTCCCCGACGCTGTCGATGCGGACAGCAACTTCATCCGCCGCAGCGACGCTTCTTCGCCTCGCGGCTGTTCCCGACGACGTAGATCGCGATGCCGCTGTAAGCGTCCTTCCGACGCCATAGAACATCGAACGGTCATCCTCCCCCTCAACATTGCTGTTCAGTGATCGTGCCGCTACCTGGCTGATCGTCGTTCGTTGTCGCTATCGTGCAGTGGATCGTCGCACGCTTCTGTTAATCCAACCCCTGGCGTCTCTACCCGACGCCAGTGTAGCTCTCGCGTCGTGTTAAGGTATACCTGAACCGTAGGAACCCACACTGCATGCTAACAAGATAAAAACTATAATTTTGATGTTTTGGTTAACTCACTAATCCAACTTAAAAATACGGGACTGTAGGCTGATTGTTGGACTGAGCGTGGGAGCTCTGGACCTTGTGAATCTGTGATCGGACTTGAGAATTGTGATACCAGCATGTATAGCAGGCAAGTGAAACTTGCCAACTCTTGTGTAGGGCCATGTTTTTAGGCCACTTCCTCGTTTTTAGCGTAAAAGAGACTAGTCAGTGAAATGATAGCTGGCTAGACGCCTACTTGATCTAGTTTGACAACGAAACTAGATCCGTCACCTCAATTGATCTAGCTTGACAACGAAGCTAGATCCAACTCTTTAAACTTGTAAATCATGCATACTAAACTGTCACGTTTACTTCCCTTATCTGTACGCACTTTTAACTGTCATGCATTGCATCTTACATGTCATCCAAATTGATTGTTGCATTCGTAGCACACGCTACAATACTAGTGTTTCCTGGCTCGTGTTCCAGAAGCGAGCCCTGTAGTTGGAAACCCCAACGCTCGGATACCGGCTAGGCACCTACGTTGCGGGCACAACCCTATGCCAAACACACACTTATTTTCCTGGCTCGTGACCAGAAGCGAGCATAATGAGTTGGAAACCCCAATGCTCGGATACCGGCTAGGCACCTGCGTTGCGGGCACAACCCTATGCCAAATACACTTCCTGGCTCGTGATCCAGAAGCGAGCATAATGAGTTGGTAATCCCAACGCTCGACACACGTGGGTGGGGTAAGAGATATGCGTCACCTGAGCACGAGATGGCCTGATCCGCCACTCCAGCCAGCAGGCGAAATCTCTAGTGTTTAAGTGATTAATAGTGATAAATGATAAGTGATTAGTGATTTGGTAGCTCTTTCTACATTGTGCATGCTTGTCTCTTTTAAACTGTTGCATCATACTTAAATGCCATGTCATTGCATCTTATTATAACTGCTAGGTTGCTAGTTTACATTCCTTTCAGTTTCCTTGCACAAGTCTTTTAGACTTGCTGACATGTGCCCCTTTTCTCTTTTGGGTGTCACATGTTAGATTGTGAGCCAGAGTTGGTCGTTGAGGACGAGCAGGTTGCAGGTGTTGAGTTCGAGGACATAGGAGGCCAGTCCTAGAGCTCCTTCTAGCTGTTGTTGTTTTCTGCTTAGTCGTTGTTAGGCTGTCGGTGCGTAGCACCTCTCTCTTCTTGTTGATGATATGTATTATGTCGGCCATGCCTTAGGCCTCTTTTCAGTCTCTTGTACTTTCCTTTTGATTTTTCTTTTAGCCTGGTGGCTTTTCTGTGATGTTGAAATTTATTGTGGATGTTCTGAGATTGAATATTTTATCTCTCTCTTTCCTTGTTATTATTGTTGTCCCGTGTCGCACTTGCAAGGACCTGCCAATTGATATTTTATACGCTTATCAGACTGCAGCTTCACAGCTCCACGTCTGAGCGGACCTCCTCACGTCTCGCCTCCACATTCTTGGGAAGCGGGGCGTGACAGGTTTTAGTGGTGGCCCATGCAGGTCCTTTTGCAACTGTGAATAACCGGAACAACGATAATAACAACAAAATGTCCATTAAATAAATTAAAACATCCAAGTCACAAGTCTTGAGTCTAGTTGTGATCGTTTTCCTATGTCACTAGGTGGTAGGAAGACTTAGTTAGACGTCCGTGTTTGCTAGTTAGAGGCCCCTGATTGTTAGTTAGACTCCCCGCTAGGAGTTGATTTGGTCGTCGTAGGAGTTACCTTAGTGGTTCCTGTCTAGCTTTGACTAGGATAGACTTCTAGAATTCTTTGGTTGGTCTCTCGCTTGGGTTCATCGATTTCGGACCAAGTTGAACACATTTCATCGCTGTCTAGCCCTTAGGGAGTCTTAGCGCTTAGTTCCATGATCTTTAGTTGGTTGATCGTAGGAGTTTCCGTAGATTTTCCTGAGTCATAACATAGGCGTATTTACGCTTGGATCACTCGACCGAATTCCTTGCCTCGATCCCCATGACCACCACGTTTCGATAATCGTTGACCTTTCAAATATTCTCCGTTGCAAATCTTGAATCTTCCAAGTCATTTTCAATATGCTTTCCTTATTTAAAAGTTTTTACTCAATTTAAATTTTGTTTTAAATTCCCTTCTCATATATTTCCCTTACCTTCGGTTAAGTTAAAGCAATTCTTAGATTTCAAAGTCTATTTGGTCGTAATTTTAAATTACTATCTTGTAACCATTTTCTAATCTATATATTTTTTTTTCGCATTTCGGTTTAAGGACTCTAATACTATTTTGAAAATTCGATATACCATTTTTCTAAACTATGAGATTTAATCTAACTGTTTAGCATACATACTTTAAAATCTCTTTATCGCAAATGCTGAATCTTTGGAAGTATTTTCGATTCCCTCATTCGCAAGGTTTAAACTCATTCGAAAACTTTTAATATGTGTATTTGGACTTCATGCTTTTCCGTTGACTTAAATTCATTTTGAAATTTTGAAAGGTTTGACGAGATTTTGATTACTATTTATAATGTTTCTTCCACCCTATACTTTTCATACCTATTTAAATATCTTGTTCCTTCTCACATATTAATTGTATTCTGAGCCGTATTTCTATTTTTCCCAATTCGATTTATAATTTCCCTTTCTCATTTATGCGGTTCAAATGACTCGTCGCGTTTCCTTTAATATACTTTTCAAGTTGCATATGGTTTCAGCAAGTCGATGTTAAGCTCAACGTTTTTCCTAGTTCCAATTTCCGTAAAATTACCTTTCAAAACCATTTCCTGATCTAGACCTTCCATAAATTTGATTTTAAAGTTTCACTACAAATTTTGATAATACTGCTAATAAGCTATTGTTATCTTTCAGTTCACCATACATGCCTTTAGAAAAATTTCTAACCTAAATGGAATTTCAATTATTTATATATATCAGCACCAGGCTCGTAGTGCTCGTATGTTATGAGCTTTGTGTAAAACAGTCTCTTTTTGGCAAATCCTGATTCCTCAAAAAGTAGTTTCAATATTGATTCCTTTAAATTTTCCCTGGCTTAAGGATTTTGAAAGCATTTAACCTGAGTTTAAATTCTTCAGTTAATTTAAATTTCATTTCAAATTTTGCAAACGTTATTAAATTACTACCGTGTAATATTTTCCTAAACTACGACCTTAATATTCGTGTAAATGATTTACTTCCTTTTATAATGATTTTATATAAACCAATAAACCATTTTCTCCTATCATGTATATTCGACTCAAGCTTATTTCGAACAATTTGTTTTGTCGACCTCTAAATATTTTTATACGAAAAGGGACATCAACTTTTGAAGTACAACAGTTTTCAAACTTTTCGTACTTTAACTTAAAACTTTTACATACTATTTTTCTCTATTCCATAAGGGTATCCTTACCTCTTACTCTTCCCACCTAAGCAATCACAGTCTTACCCTAGTTCATCTAACCAATCTGGCTCCTTTCCTTCGTCCTAGATGAACTCGTGCTTTTCGATCTTTCCATTCGTCACGCTTTTGATTTCGGTTTCTTTCCTTTTTCCTTAGCCAATAGAGCTTGTCGTTGCCGTATCAACCTTAATATAGTTTGGTGGGCCCCATTAGTGTAATTTGATATGTCGTCATAGTGTATTTAATTTCATGGTGCTTATGAAGTTGTATGTGTGTTGGTATTGATATATGTATGGATGATGTGTTATGGATATGGAATACTCTGCTATGATTTGAGTCTCACTCAAGTTTGAGTGGGTATACTCTATGTACATTGGTGTATTGTATGTGGTTGGTGTATAGTGATGGATGATGTATGTATAATGTTTGGATTGTTTGTGCCTGGTTGTGTTACGCACACGATTGTGGGTGGCTATACCAATATATAGTCATATGAGTTGGTCTTGTAGTATAGTTATTCACTAAGAACTTGGTTGCGTGAATATATGTGTGCTAGCTAAAGCTAAGTGTGTATATGTGCTGAGTATATAGTGGTATATATGAATGTTACATTAGCGTGCGTGGATGTGCACCATGCACGGGTAAGTATATGATAGTTATAGGAATTGGTGACTATGGTACGTGTGGTGTGTTGTGATTATAGCTATAGGACTATATATGAAGTAATAATATGGTGAAATGTGTGCGTGCATTTGAATGACTATAAATTGTGAAATTATAATGATGGTGAATGTATATTAGATGTAGTGCACTTGTTTTAAAAATGGTATGGTGTGATTACAAATATTGGTTGTTGGGTATTGGATGTGCACTAGGAGATATAGGGAGTAGTGTATCCTTATTATTTGGTTCATAGGTAGTTATCTAAATGTGGCGTGAACTATTTGGTTGTTTGTGAGTATGTGCACCATGGTATGTGATAAGTAATTAATAGTTCTATAAGGATGTTGTGACTATATGAATGACTGAAATACGTGTATGAAATTGTCTGGCTATGATAGGTATAGGAGTATAATGTGCGTGAATAGATACATGATTGTAGAATAAAAGATTGACTACCTAGTACATATGTAAGCACTTGAAATGACTATACCTGGTTTAAATTATAATGTGATATGATTGGGGTAGTTACTCGAGCGACTAGATATGTTAGAAAGTCCGTGGACGGACTTTATTCTAAGGTGGGTAGGATGTAACGGCCGCTTTCCGACCATTCGTATTTCCTGCGTGCACGTGCTTTATCGTGCACGTATTTTATTTGACTATTTCTGGATTCCGAAATGAGCGACGCGATGTGCCGTTGCGATCGTTTTGGGGCGTTTTAGTCATTTGACTCGAAGCGCCGTTTCCAATTTTACGTAAATTCTTGGTAGGCGTTACGCACGATCGGGCTCCGTAGATCTGGGCGTCTCGTCTCCACGATCGCCCCGGTATTTTCGGATTATTTTTCTATCGCCCGGATTGAAAGATATCGCCCGGAGAAATCTCGACCGTTGACATAGGTCTATTTAGCAAACCCATAGTACTATAATGTAATAACCCTAGCTTTAACCCTAAATCAAAACCCTACCCCCCCCATTCTCAGCAGCCGCCACCTAATACTTCCCCTCTTCCCGATCTCACCATCTCCCTCATCTCTCTCTCTCTCCCCCTCACGGCAAGCCGCCCCGCGCCCCGACGAGACCCCGCCGCCGGCGGTCATCAACGGACGCCGCCGCGATGCCCTTTTCCCGATCCGCCACCGCCGATCCCCTCGCGATTCCCCGCGACCCGCCGATCCTCGCCGCGATTTCCCCTCAGCGTCTTCCCCCTCTCGTTCACGGCTCCCCGCGGAGCCCCGAGCGACGCTGGCATCCGCCGCCCTCGCCCACGACCACGGCCACCTCCCCACATCGGCGACTCCAGAGACCGCCGTGGCCGCCGTTTGCTCCGCCCGCAAGGCCGCAGCGCTGCAGCGCTGGAAGTCACCGCAGGCCTCCACGTCGCCGCCCGATCCCACCACCGCGATCTCAGCCCCCGATCTCTTCTCCGCCCGCATGCCGCCGCAGCACCCCCGCTGCGCTCCCCGACGCTGTCGATGCGGACAACAACTTCATCCGCCACAGCGACGCTTCTTCGCCTCGCGGCTGTTCCCGACGCCATAGATCGCGATGCCGCTGTAAGCGTCCTTCTGACGCCATAGAACATCGAACGGTCATCCTCCCCCTCAACATTGCTGTTCAGTGATCGTGCCGCTACCCGGCTGATCGTCGTTCGTTGTCGCTATCGTGCAGTGGATCGTCGCACGCTTCTATTAATCCAACCCCTGGCGTCGCTACCCGACGCCAGTGTAGCTCTCGCGTCGTGTTAAGGTATACCTGAACCGTAGGAACCCACACTGCATGCTAACAAGATAAAAACTATAATTTTGATGTTTTGGTTAACTCACTAATCCAACTTAAAAATACGGGACTGTAGGCTGATTGTTGGACTGAGCGTGGGAGCTCTGGACCTTGTGAATTTGTGATCGGACTTGAGAATTATGATACCAGCATGTATAGCATGCAAGTGAAACTTGCCAACTCTTGTGTAGGGCCATGTTTTTAGGCCACTTCCTCGTTTTTAGCGTAAAAGAGACTAGTCAGTGAAATGATAGCTGGCTAGACGCCTACTTGATCTAGTTTGACAACGAAACTAGATCCGTCACCTCAATTGATCTAGCTTGACAACGAAGCTAGATCCAACTCTTTAAACTTGTAAATCATGCATACTAAACTGTCACGTTTACTTCCCTTATCTGTACGCACTTTTAACTGTCATGCATTGCATCTTACATGTCATCCAAATTGATTGTTGCATTCGTAGCACACGCTACAATACTAGTGTTTCCTGGCTCGTGTTCCAGAAGCGAGCCCTGTAGTTGGAAACCCCAACGCTCGGATACCGGCTAGGCACCTGCGTTGCGGGCACAACCCTATGCCAAACACACACTTATTTTCCTGGCTCGTGACCAGAAGCGAGCATAATGAGTTGGAAACCCCAACGCTCGGATACCGGCTAGGCACCTGCGTTGCGGGCACAACCCTATGCCAAATACACTTCCTGGCTCGTGATCCAGAAGCGAGCATAATGAGTTGGTAATCCCAACGCTCGACACACGTGGGTGGGGTAAGAGATATGCGTCACCTGAGCACGAGATGGCCTGATCCGCCACTCCAGCCAGCATGCGAAATCTCTAGTGTTTAAGTGATTAATAGTGATAAATGATAAGTGATTAGTGATTTGGTAGCTCTTGCTACATTGTGCATGCTTGTCTCTTTTAAACTGTTGCATCATACTTAAATGCCATGTCATTGCATCTTATTATAACTGCTAGGTTGCTAGTTTACATTCCTTTCAGTTTCCTTGCACAAGTCTTTTAGACTTGCTGACATGTGCCCCTTTTCTCTTTTGGGTGTCACATGTTAGATTGTGAGCCAGAGTTGGTCGTTGAGGACGAGCAGGTTGCAGGTGTTGAGTTCGAGGACATAGGAGGCCAGTCATAGAGCTCCTTCTAGCTGTTGTTGTTTTCTGCTTAGTCGTTGTTAGGCTGTCGGTGCGTAGCACCTCTCTCTTCTTGTTGATGATATGTATTATGTCGGCCATGCCTTAGGCCTCTTTTCAGTCTCTTGTACTTTCCTTTTGATTTTTCTTTTAGCCTGGTGGCTTTTCTGTGATGTTGAAATTTATTGTGGATGTTCTGAGATTGAATATTTTATCTCTCTCTTTCCTTGTTATTATTGTTGTCCCGTGTCGCACTTGCAAGGACCTGCCAATTGATATTTTATACGCTTATCAGACTGCAGCTTCACAGCTCCACGTCTGAGCGGACCTCCTCACGTCTCGCCTCCACATTCTTGGGAAGCGGGGCGTGACAGAGTTCAAGTTACCAAACCCCAAAATATAGCCTAAAAGGACTTTTAAATGTGGTTGGCATTACTTGACAAGTAATATACACCAACACTAATGATTACTCATTTTGCATAAGGTGGATACTCGTGGGTTGTGTTTTAGCCATGAAGTGTATCCTTTTTTCATACGGAGCGGATATTTTTTTTGAAAAGTTAGCGTGGTATTTTATTGATAATAAAAATTGAACAATATACAATAATAGCACATCTACGCATGTGTTATTAATAGGGAGAGGATATGGCACAAGCGCCGTCACTCTCCACTATCAATTCCATATCCGAAATGTAGCTATTTAAAGTTTATCACTGTAGATGGAAAACCGAACCCAGAATTATCCCATGTCCCTAAAATTCCAGTTACTAAATATAGTAGTTGACGTGCGTTTATATTTCATATATTTACGCACGTTTTATTCCATGTTTTTCTGTATTTACCGCCGTCTTTTACTCGTTTTCTCGTGTTTTCTTGTATTTTCTTGTTTTCTTTCACTTTTCCGTATTTTCCGTGTTTTGCAGGAGTTTGCGGGCATTTGGGACGCAAAACGATGATATCATGTGTCCCCGGAGCAACGGGAGGAGTCACACGTGATCCAGGGGGTCAAACGACGAAGATTACATCTTTCAGCCACTCACCCGGTCGGTTGGTCATCTCCAACCGATCGGGTGATGCACGTATGCACCACCCGGACGCAGCTTGGAGCCCCCGAGAAGTCACCCGGTCGGTTCAGTGACCGGGTCAAAAGCTCAAAGTCTCTGGAAATTCGAAGCTGATTTCCAACCGATCGGGTGACCTTCACCCGATCGGTTCACCTGTAGCTGAATTTCAACAGCCAAGACTCGAAGCTCCAACCGGTCTCCTCGCCCGGCCCGCACCAAGATCCAACCGGTCGGCACCAAGATCCAACCGACCGCACCAAGATCCAACCGACCGGTTCATACTGACCGGGTGAAACCCCCGCATCGCGCTGTAATTTTGTGAAGCGCCTCACCCGACCGGTTGACTTGTCAACCGATCGGGTGATGTCGTTTTCTATAAATAGAACCATATGTTTCCCAGATTCGGGAGTTGGTTATTTTTTACTGTTTTCTTCATTTTGTGACGGCTGTAATTTTCCTGTTTTTGTAAGTTTTCGGATCTTTGTAAAACTTTAGTATTATCTTAATTGCTCTACTACCTTCGCTTTCATATCGTCTGATTATGATTTTAACGTTTCATTTTCGTTTAGATCGCTATTTAATGAATAATTGTGAGTAGTTCCCAAATCTGGGATTTTGGCGAAAACCCCTTCGGGGGCTGTTCCCGATGCATCCATAGGGTTAGGAAATCGATAGGGATTAGGAATCTAACGGTTACGTGGGGTGTTTTATTGTCATCGGCGGGAAAAAGACCGCCTTTGACCGTTGGGCCAAGGGGGAATAAACTTGGCGGTTGACTCCCTAGCCATAGCTCACGCCCTTAGCGTAGACGCCGAATCCTAGCGCGCGGGAGCGGCAGGATGAGACGTTGGGAGTTATCGTTGCGAGCTTAGTGCTCCAGGAATCGATCAGTGTTAATGGACACGGGAGTGCCCACTGATCGAACCCAGGAAGTCCGGTGTATCATCCTGGGCACCGACCGGAATATCGGGCCCATGGGATGCCGGGTACCACTTTCAGAGGCAACGTCTCACCATTAGACTCTAATTCCGATCGCCATCCTACCCTAGGCCGTATCGGCGAGAGTCGCTCGTTGGAGTGGAAACCAAAGTCCCGGGTTTATTTTAATATTGTCCATAACTTGCATTCCTTTACCGTGACAACCCATCAACCGATCCGGGCTAGCACGCCCACGGGGTGATTTCGGTCCTCCTTGACACAAGTACATCCTAGCCTCCATGTGTTCGACCCCCAAGCCACACTACAACACCGTGCGCTTGCGGTTACAAATATCCAAACCCTCACGCGGGTCCCCCGGCCATTTGCGGCTCGCAAACCGGTACGTCAAGTTTATGGTGCCGTTGCCTGTGAGGCAACGTGCTTGTTATTTTAGGATCTCTTGAACCCTAGTGTCTAGCTCTTATCCCTACCTCGCGATAATTTTCGCATTCTTCTTTTTGCTTTTTATTTTCTTATTTTTATTTCTTATCTTATCTGTTTCTCTCCCACTTGTCGCTTCACAGGTGTTTGTTGTTTTTCATGCGCAGGAGTTCAAGAAGTCTCGACGACTTGATCCCTGTTGATCCAGAGATTAACGCCACCCTTAGGCGTTTGGCCACCGAGAAGCGAAGTAGAGAGGATCCTGAAGCCATGAAGGAGAAAACCCCGCCTCACAAGTCCCTGTTGGAGTACTCGATGCCATCTATCGAGTCCACTTCCGCCATCTGTCCTCCAGCTATTACGGCCCAAAGCTTCGAGCTAAAGCCGTCTTTGGTGACATGGATCCAGCAGGATCAGTTTTCGTGTGCACCCATGGAGAGCCCGATCGAGCATCTAGACTCCTTCTTGGAGAAATGTGACACCTTCCGGATTAACGGTGTCACAACTGAGGCGATCCGACTGAAGCTGTTCCCCTTCTCCTTGCGAGACAAGGCCAATCTGTGGCTTAGGGGGAAGGACCCAAATACATTCAACACCTGGGAGAAGCTCTCCAATGCTTTACTGACAAAGTTCTTTCCTCCGGGGAAGACCATGAAGCTGAGGAGTGAGATCTCCTCCTTCTCCCAGGCCAGCCACGAGTCCTTGCATGAGGCTTGGACAAGATACAAGGAGATGCAGAGAAGATGTCCCCACCATGAGCTCCCCAAATGGCAGATTATAAATCTGTTTTATAATGGGCTGAGGGACGATTTAAAGTCTTCCATGGACGCCGCGGCTGGAGGGTCCATCATGTCAAGAAGCGAAGAAGTTGCCGGGCAAATTTTGGAAAATATGGCATCCAACTATGAACGATGGTGTGACGAGAGAGCCACACCGAGGTCTGGGGGCATCCATAGAGTGGAAGAAGTCGACAAATTTTCAAGCAAATTTGACTTGCTATCGACCCAGATCTCCGCATTGATGGTAGGCACCGATGGCGCCGGTACACAACAGATTGCTGCGGTAGAATCCGAAGTTTTTGGGGAATTCGACGGTGGTGACGTCTCACCACCGTTGGATCAGGCGAGCGCATTGTTTTACAATCCTACGGGGAATGCGCCATTTCCACCACGGACCAACTCAAAACCGGCCTACTCTCCCAACAACCGAAATCATCCGAACCTTAGTTACCGGGCACCCTACCAACAACCGGCTCAGCAACAACATCAGATATATCAACCGGCTAGGCCCCATCAGCAGTTTCAGCAGCAGCAATATCAGCAACAATCTCCACTACAGTATCAACAATATGCCCCTAGGAATCAGTAGCCCGCCCAGCAGCAATACGGCCAACAGAGGGCCATTTCTCCGGTTGAGTCCCTCTTGACTCAATACATAGCCAACCAGGAGAAAATCAATCTGAAGCTGGAGATGGGACAAAGAGTACTCACAGATAAGGTGACCCAGCTGGGGTTGCAAGTGGCGAACCTGTAAAGACCTCAGAATTTATTACCGCCACAACCTGAGATGAACCCTAGGGGGGTAATTCGGACCTTGGCACTCACACATGAACATGAAAACGTGTCTGCCATCGTCTTGAGGAGCGGGACACAAATTCCTACTAGAGCGCCGCCCAAAGAACCGGAAGCACCACTGGCCGTCGAGCGGACAATTGAAAAAGCTAATGACGATGGTGCCCCGTCGCCAAAAATTGTGGCTCCGGAGGGCACCCCCGACGAAGAGAAGAAGAAAGAGGAAGGGAATTTGAAGGTATTCAAGCCCGTTGTGCCTTTCCCATAACGGCTCGCCAAAGCCAAAATCGATGAGAAGTATGGAAAATTCTTTGCCATGGTGAAAGAGATGAGTTTGCAAATCCCCTTCCTCGAGGCCATAGAGACGATCCCCTCCTATGCTAAATTCTTGAAAGACTTGGTGACACGGGGATCTAGAAAAGAAAAGGTCGTGTTAACGGCGGAGTGCAGCGCACTCATCCAGCGTGCAAATCCGCCCAAGCTCAAGGATCCAGGAAGTTTCTCCATCCCTTGCTCTATCGGGGAAGTGCAAATCCATAGGGCGCTCGTCGATCTTGGTGTGAGCGTCAGTTTAATGCCCCTATCGTTGTACAAGAGAATAGGGATGGGAGACTTAGAGCCAACCGGCATGACATTACAACTTACTGACCGTTCGGTCAAGTATCCGGTGGGAGTAGTGGACGACCTCCAAGTCGATGTGAAAGGGGTGCATGTTCCAGTCGATTTTATGGTGATGGACATGCCGGAAGACAAGCATACCCCAATTATTCTTGGACGATCCTTTATGGCAACCGCCGGAGTGTTGATAGATGTAAAGAAGGGGAAGCTTTCCCTGAATGTGGGCCAAAAAAGTGTTGAATTTGACTTGGGCTTGTCGATGAAACATCCAAACCCCCCAGACGATCCTAGTATCAATGTGTTGGAGAATGAAGAAGAAGGAGCTGTTGAAACGAGTGCATGGGAAGTGCTTTCGAGGAAGCCCCCCGATAGCTTGGGGGACCTTGGAGAGCAAGTTAGCTCCCCTAAGAATGGAGTGTCTAATGAGGCAGTCGCGCGACATGTGATCCATCCCGGATTCCCTAAGTCTCCTCCCACTAGGAGAATAGGAAAAGAACCCATGGACCTCACTAGCGATGAGGTCCGGATCCTGAAAAAGACGGCGGTGGACGCCAATTTGAGGGAGAAGCCCCCGGATCCTGTGAACAAAGGGAGGGTAGTCGAGCAAATCTTTTTACAGCCGCCGACTACACCAATAGCCACAACTTCTGGAGATGAAGAGATGCCGGATTTTGGGCATCACCCGTATCGCCCACCATGAAAATCATCAACGGGCGTCGAGCTAAACGACGTTAAACAAAAGCGCTTGATGGGAGGCAACCCATGTTCTAAACTTTTGCTTCGCTTTTTAGGACTTTTTTCTACTTTATTTTTATCTATTTTTATTATTAAATACTGCCGAAACAGCTTCCGTGAAGGAACTTAGGCGATTTTTGGGTTTTTGCAGAAAACAAGGCCTCAACCGACCGGGTGATAACTCACCCGATCGGTTGGGATGTATCAGCTAACAACCGTGTCTGTCACAAAATGAACCGACCGGGTGAAGAAAGAAGTGACCGGGTGAGCAGAGCGGGTGACCTGGGGGAACTCTCAGAAAAATTTCAGAATTCATCAACCGACCGGGTGGCAAGATGAGAGACCGGTTGATGGACCAGGTGAAAAACTCTGAGTTCTTGGGAAAATCTGTGGAGCGGCGAACCGATCGGTTGAGTTCTCAACCGATCGGGTCGCTTGTAGCGCTTCTTCAGCAACAAATTTTTGACCTAGAGTCAACCGATCGGGTGAAAACTCACCTGACCGGGTCGACTTAAAACCTATAAATAACACCCCGGACCACCCGCTCACAAACCCTCGCCTGATCCCCTCTACTCGTCGTCGTTTCGTCTCCTCCAGCCACCCGACTGCAAAAATCTCTCTCACACAACCTCAAACCCTCCATCAACCTCTCTCTCCACCTCCCCCTTGCATTTCTCCATCTCTTCCTCTCTCCCCCTCTCCTATTTCCTAATTTTCTAACCCTAATTCCCAACACCCACCCCCACCTTCGAATTTTTCGCTGAAGAAGAGTGCCGCGGCTCCACACTTCCCCAATTGCATGGCATTGGGTAATCTACAAGCAGGGAGCTCTATTTGCTACGGGGTAACTTCGTTCCACTTCTCGAATTTCAATTTTTACCCTACTATTTGATTTGCTTGGTTTTCGGGTGTGTGCACTTTACTACTATTTTGAACCCATTTGCATCGTCCACACACACATGGCCCGAGAGAGGGATAAAGGAAAAGGTATCTTGCGTGAGGAGGAACCGTCTCGTAAGAGACAGAAACAAACACGTCCTCCTCATCGCACATGTGAGCTGACACTTGCCCCTCCCCCGCACATCATTCCCCCTATGTACCCCATGTTAGGCCCGCATGGATACATATTTAGGAACCAGGAGCAGAAAGACTTCTACCACAGACTTGACACTCGGGGGCATTTATCAACCAAGTTCACCCACTCCCAATCACTCGTCGACCTCGGTGTATTCACCGAGGTCGAGACTCTTTTTGCTAATCTAGGTTGGTTGGCCTTCCTTAATGCCTCTACGGTATCTTACCCGTCACTCACCCTAGAATTCCGTTCCTCCCTCGTTTGTGAGTCGGGGTCGACCGTCACTTTTCGGGTGCGTAACCAAACCATTCGCACAAACCTAGACACCATCTGCGATATATTTGGTTTCCCTATTCTAGGGAATGACACTATCCGTCACTACGGATATCCCCCGGAATTTGATGTCGATAATTTCTGGTTCCGCCTCACCATACTCCGCCGCTATCCCCGGGAGAAGGCCAAGGCCTCCTCCATCATCCATCCAATATTTCGTCTGGCCCATAGGATCATATCATCTGCATTTTTCTCGCAGGATGAGTCAGGCATCGTGACTATCCCCGATCTTTTTATTCTCTGGGCCATGACTTTCCCCTTTGTTCGTGATGATGATGGAGTTAGTTTCAGGGCCCCGGTTGTCCCTGTCCATGCTGGCGATTGGCTTGTTTACAAGCTTCTCGAGATTAGCAGGGCCGGGAAGGGCAAAATCTGCTGTGGGGGCATTATCACTATCATTGTTTCTTCCCCCCTGTTCAATATCCATATCCCCTATGGTCTTCCTATCGCCGCAGGACCCTCACGTCTAGATCTTGACGTCCTGCGGCACATTCACATGATTAAGCCCCGCCCCGACGGTCGTTTCGAATTCAATTACGGCCACCCCCCTCGCCCCTACACTATTCTCCCCAACCACATTCGCATGACTGTGGCTATCGTGGCGGATTGGACTTTTCCGCCCGACCCTGAGTTCTTTGAGGGGTTGCACCTTCCTTTCCTTCCCTCTGACGCACGTAGACCTCCTTCCCCTGTCGCCCACTTAGGCGAGCAGGATATTCCTGCGTCTCGGGGAGATATGGGGGCTGGCCCGAGTCGTCATGTTTCTGTTCCGGGCCCCATCACTTCTTAGCACCTCTTAGCAGCCATTTCTGGCCTTGTCTCCTATGCCGGCATGACCACCGCCACCGGTACCACTTCCACCTTACCTGCCGGCACCACTTCTGCCTCACGTCAGTCCACATCCTTTGGTCGTCGCCAGGTCTCTGCCCGTCTTGGTCTTGAAAGGGAGGTCGCTGCCCTCTGTGATCTCGCCATGTCCTCCGCCTCCTCGGACCCATTACCATCCTCCTTTCTCACTCACCCACGTTTACTCGCACTTGAGAGGAACGTGGCCGCCATTCTTCGCCTTCTCACTCACATCCACGGTCCACCTTCACCTTCACCACCTTGATGATCTTCTCCTCCACCCTCCCACACATCCCCACATCGATCACCTCCCCCACCACATTCTTCTCCTCCCTCATCTATTCCCATCCCGGTATCCACTTCCCCCCTCCCGACCACTTCCATCGCACCCACACTACCTCCTTCCTCCTCCTCCATCACTTCAAATGTGCGTCGGAGGAAATTGCCGGTGCGCTCCAAATCTCTCCCACCACCACCCACTACCGTCACCATCACATCTTCTCCCCCCATTTCTATTCCTTTCACCACCGCCTTGATCGCCGTCCTACCACTACCACCAACCTCCACCGACACTCCTCCCATCATTCACACCACCGCTGCACCTATTCCTCCACCTCTTTCCCCACTTCTCCGTACACCCCCCGCCTCCCCCGACCACCCAGCCACACCCTCTTCCGAGGAGGGCGAGGATTCGCCTTCTCCTGATTTTTGATTTCACTTTGTTTGTTTTTTGACTCCCCCTTGCATATTTCTGCATTTCACGATCACATTTTATTTGCTAGCACTGTCATGTCTAGCTTAAGGGACGTCTATTTTGGTGTGTTGTCGTGTTTTGTTTTTTCTTATTTTTGTGTGTGTGCTTGTTTTTCCCCTTTTGAGTGTCGTGTCGTGTGGTTTTATTACTTTTTTCGTGTCGTGTGGTTTGATTTTGATTTTTCTTTATTTTCAGTTTCATCTCTGTGTTTTCCTCGTTTTTCATTTCTTTTTGTGTCGGTGCGTATTTCCCCCCCATCTTCATTGCCCTCCCGTATTCACTCCTATTGCATTGAGGGCAATGCAAGCTTCAGCTTGGGGGAGTCACACTGTGTGCGCCATTTGAGTCTTTCTTTTTCGTTTTTGTGCCGTTTTCATCGTGTTTTTATTTTTTTCTTCTCTTCTTTTTATGTCTTTCTCCTAGAGATGAACCCTATGATGAATCGCCACAAAATCACACACACCTAGCATGGCATCGATAATCACATTCACTAACCCTAGGATTTCGAGACCTCTTGCATTTCATACATCGCGGGTCCACTTAGTTTTTTGTGAGTCGTGTGTCGTGCCTATCTGTTTGGTGTGCTTCTACTTTGTGATTTTACTTTATATACCTGTCCAGGAATGACCCCTAGATTATCATGCTTCGATTTGAATATGCGGTATTTATTTCCCATGTCTGCTTCTGCATGCTATATATATATTGTGTACTTCATTTCGCATGTGTCGGGATTCCACAATTAAGGACTAGGATAACCCATTTAGCCCATGCTCTATTTAGCGAGAATAGTTTCCTTTGCCCAAGTGTATAGAATCCGATTTCATTTTTTATTTTACTTGGTGCAAATCCCCTCGTCATGTACCGTTCTCCCACTTGGGAGAGTACACATGTGTATGGCCAAAAACCCAAAAATCCAAAAAAAAAGAGAAAAGAAAAGAAAAACCCGAAAAGGAAAGAAAAATTTTTGTATAGCCAAAAAAGCAAAAAAATATACAAATGCCCAAAACCCCAAAAAAATTCCCGTGTGAATATTTTCCTACTTGCCGAGAATAAAGGGAAGGCGAGAATTTGCACCGAGTGTTCTTCTCCACATCATCTCAACCCCCATCGTTTTCGAAAACACTTGGCTTATGAACTTTTTAGATATTATTTAGGCTTTAGTGTGGTGATTTCCTTAACCATAGTTGTGGAGCCCCCGACGCATGATATGTTTCGATTCTCTCTCTATTCTCATGCATGCTTGAACTACATATATTCATCGCCTTATTCATTCGAATTGATATTTGGGTCATTTCCTGGGTTTGCGTATATCGAGCTTTATTGCACATCGTAGATAGCGACACCGACTGCTAGCGCATGACCACACTCACTCGCGCTTCACTGCGTGGGGCCCACGTCACTTCTTTGGACTCGTATTCCTAGGTTTAGTGATGTGATTTGGCGTTTGCTTGCTTGGTGTGTCGTTTTTGATTTTGTTGGCTCTGACGGACGATCTAGGATATAGAGTTTTATTTTTCTCTCTTTCTCTCTATTTTTCCCCTCCGAGCTCCTACTCTCACTCGTCTTCCTCGAGGACAAGGAAGAGTTCAGCTTGGGGGATTTTGACGTGCGTTTATATTTCATATATTTACGTGCGTTTTCTTCCATGTTTTTCCGTATTTACCGCCGTCTTTTACTTGTTTTCTCGTGTTTTCTTGTATTTTCTTGTTTTCTTTCACTTTTCCGTATTTTCCGTGTTTTGCAGGAGTTTGCTGGCATTTGGGACGCAAAACGATGATATCATGTGTCCCCAGAGCAACGGGAGGAGTCACGCGTGATCCAGGGGGTCAAACGACGAAGATTACATCTTTCAGCCCCTCACCCGGTCGGTTGGTCATCTCCAACCGATCGGGTGATGCACGCATGCACCACCCGGACGCAGCTTGGAGCCCCCGAGAAGTCACCCGGTCGGTTCTGTGACCGGGTCAAAAGCTCAAAGTCTCTGGAAATTCGAAGCTGATTTCCAACCGATCGGGTGACCTTCACCCGATCGGTTCACCTGTAGCTGAATTTCAACAGCCAAGACTCGAAGCTCCAACCGGTCTCCTCACCCGGCCCGCACCAAGATCCAACCGGTCGGCACCAAGATCCAACCGACCGCACCAAGATCCAACCGACCGGTTCATACTGACCGGGTGAAACCCCCGCATCGCGCTGTAATTTTGTGAAGCGCCTCACCCGACCGGTTGACTTGTCAACCGATCGGGTGATGTCGTTTTCTATAAATAGAACCCTAGGTTTCCCAGATTCGGGAGTTGGTTATTTTTTACTGTTTTCTTCATTTTGTGACGGCTGTAATTTTCCTGTTTTTGTAAGTTTTCGGATCTTTGTAAAACTTTAGTATTATCTTAATTGCTCTTCTACCTTCGCTTTCCTATCGTCTGATTATGATTTTAACGGTTCATTTTCGTTTAGATCGCTTTTTAATGAATATTTGTGAGTAGTTCCCAAATCTGGGATTTTGGCGGAAACCCCTTCGGGGGCTCTTCCCGATGCATCCATATGGTTAGGAAATCGATAGGGATTAGGAATCTAACGGTTACGGGGGGTGTTTTATTGTCATCGGCGGGAAAAAGAACGCCTTTGACCGTTGGGCCAAGGGGGAATAAACTTGGCGGTGGACTCCCTAGCCATAGCTCACGCCCTTAGCATAGACGCCGAATCCTAGTGCGCGGGAGTGGCAGGATGAGACGTTGGGAGTTATCGTTGCGAGCTTAGTGCTCCCGGAATCGATCAGTGTTAATGGACACGGGAGTGCCCACTGATCGAACCCGGGAAGTCCGGTGTATCATCCTGGGCACCGACCAGAATATCGGGCCCATGGGATACCGGTACCACTTTCAGAGGCAACGTCTTACCATTAGACTATAATTCCGATCGACATCCTACCTGTAGGCCGTATCGACGAGAGTCGCTCGTTGGAGTGGAAACCAAAGTCCCGAGTTTATTTTCATATTGTCCATACCTTGCATTCCTTTACCGTGACAACCCATCAACCGATCCGGGCTAGCTCGCCCACGGGGTGATTTCGGTCCTCCTTGACACAAGCACATCCTAGCCTCCCTGTGTTCGACCCCCAAGCCACACTACAACACCGTGCGCTTGCGGTTACAAATATCTAAACCCTCACGCGGGTCCCCCGGCCATTTGCGGCTCGCAAACCGGGGGCACATCAGTAGTCTCCTCCGTAGTAGCAGGTTCAAGGTCATACAACACAACTCTGATATCAGCAGCCATCTCCTCAAATAGGACACTCTTGGTTCTCTTTTCCCCATCAAAATTGCGACGGTTTCTCTCTTTCCAAATATGCCAAACTGATGCTGTAAGGGCGCTCTTTGCCAGGAAGTCCACTGCGCTTTTCCCTCCGTAATGGTCAAGGTAAAACTTCCCAATTTCATCAAGTCTAGGAGATACTGGAGAAGTTACCCGCAGCTGGAGAAAAATTTTGTGGATAATGTACTGAGAATAACTGCATTCATAAAATAGGTGGTTAATATTTTCCTCCTTGTTTTCATCACATAATACGCAATGGGGCAGGGTAGGAATCCCCCATCTACCCATCAACTCCCTGGTAAGCAACTTGTTCTGGAAAGCCCGGAGTAAAGTAATAGACTTTTTTTGGAGAGTGGTGATTGAACCATACTGAAATTCTCTCCTGGCACCCAATTCCAACAATCAGTCCCGGGCTTCAATTGTATCCGCTATATCAACGGCCGAATGGGGTCAAGGTTGCTGTCAGATTTTGCAAGCACCAGACACCCAATAGTCACATACTCGAAACATCTCTTCTCCTAGAGGAATAACGCACAGGGAGCCCAATGTTGTGTCACCCGCCCACGGGTCCACCCAGAATAGCGTGCTGCGCCCGTCATTTACCTGCCTGCGGATGAGTTTGTGAGCAATTGATATGCTCTTTAGCAAACGTTTCCACGTGCCGGATTGCAATGTATTATTCTTTGCCGCAAAGAAGCCTACATCAGCCCCGTATATCCTCTCCAGGTGCTTAGTCCAAATACTCTCAGAAGTGAGATATCTCCAAGTTAATTTAGCCTCGCTGCCGCATTCAGGTCTTCTAAAAGCCTGATCCCAATGCCCCCTTCCTCTTTTGGTTTGCAGATGTCTTCCCATGCCCATGCTTTTGAAGATCCCAAAATGAAACGTCGACACATAGAAGAGATGGTACGCAAAACATTGACTCGGATGTTGAATGCATGCATCCAGAAGGCCACAATACCGTAAATCACTGTCCTCACCAGTTCAATGCGCCCTGCTATAGAAAGCATCGAAGAACTTCATCCAATCATCCTTTTCTTGCATTTGTCAACCAACTTGCTGTAGTTGGTAGTCCTGGGGTATTTAGAGGATAGCGGCAAACCCAGGTAGGTGGAAATTGTTGTAGCAATCTTGATCCCCAACATATCTGCCAATTCAATCTTTTTAATAGCCCCCTTACTAAACAATCCTGCACTCTTGTTCCAGTTAACCTGGAGCCCAGTATAATTATAAAAATCATCCAACAATTTTTTGATGCCTAAGAAAGAACTCCTATATACGGAGCATATATATATATACTAGTCATAACCCGTGCCCGCGGGCACGGTTCAATAAAGATTTTTTCTCGCAAAATATTTGTTCCCCAAAAAATTATTTCCACGGTCAAAATTGCGAGGAACAACAAATTTGCGTAAAAATATTTAGCGACATGGATGCATTTGGCATGAAACAAAAAATTCGGCGCGGAACAACAAATTAGTTTAAAAACATTTAGCGGGCGCCTTCGGCGCGGAACAACAAATTAGTTTAAAAACATTTAGCGGGCGCCTTCGGTGCGGAACAACAAATTAGTTTAAAAAAATCGGCGCGGGCGCCTTCGGCGCGGGCAAATTTAGTGATTGTAGGATGTTTGCGCAAAAAGTGGTTGGTTTTCCAAACACTCATCGCAACCTTTCTTTTACCAAGGTTAAATCCTAGCCATTCTTCTATCAACCTCTTTATACATCAGCATGACATCAGCTTGTCCCAGTCAGCCCTAGAATTCAAAAACCTTTGTGTTTTAATATATGTCGCGAGGGAAATAATTTTTTGTGGAACAAAGATTTCGCGAGGGAAAATCTTAAATAAAACGTGCCTGCGGGCACGGTTCATTTAACATTCCCCCCCCGCGAAATTTGTTCCCCAAAAAATTATTTCTACAATCAAAATTTAAAAGAACAATAAATTAGCGTAAAAGTATTTTGCGGCGCGGCGCCTTCAGCGCGAAACAACAAATTCGGCACAGACGCATTCCACGCGGAACAACAAATTCGGCGTCGAAGAACAAATTTATCTGATATCAAAACGATAAGGAGTTATAGATCTCCAATAATGAAACAATTTTCCTATTGGGATCATTAAAGAACCATCAGCTACTGGAAGAACAAATTTGGCGCCCGCGGCTTTGGCGAGGAACAAATTAGCATAAAAAATTAGTGCCTTTGGCGCGGAACAACAAATTAGCGCAAAAATTTGGCGTAAAAGTATTTTGCGGCGCGGCGCCTTCAGCGCGAAACAACAAATTTGGCACAGACGCATTCCACGCGGAACAACAAATTCGGCGTCGAAGAACAAATTTGGCGCCCGCGGCTTTGGCGCGGAACAAATTAGCGTTAAAAATTAGTGCCTTTGGCGCGGAACAACAAATTAGCGCAAAAATTTTAGCAGGCGCCTTCGGCGCGGAACATAAAGAGTTATTAACAGTTTATTGATCACTGAGATGCCCATGATTTCATTCTTATATCTGATATCAAAACGATAAGGAGTTATAGATCTCCAATAATGAAACAATTTTCCTATTGGGATCATTAAAGAACCATCAGCTACTAGAAGAACAAATTTGGCGCCCGCGGCTTTGGCGAGGAACAAATTAGCGTAAAAAATTAGTGCCTTTGGCACGGAACAACAAATTAGCGCAAAAATTTTAGCTGACGCCTTCGGCGCGGAACATAAAGAGTTATTAACAGTTTATTGATCACTGAGATGCCCATGATTTCATTCTTATATCTGATATCAAAACGATAAGGAGTTATAGATCTCCAATAATGAAACAATTTTCCTATTGGGATCATTAAAGAACCATCAGCTACTGGACTAAAAGACTGCATGTATTTAACTCCATGCACCATCAAAGTTCAACCAAACCTCCATCCTGTTTCATATAAAGCAACAGGCTTAGCCCATGTCCACGAAGAGTACACAAACCATTCATGTATTGATACATCTCGCATGATGCATATATTTCTATAAAAACAACCACACGCGTGCACTTTAACTGGCTCAAATTTGCATTTATGAGCTGGGATTCAAAGAGGAGGGGAAGGGAGAGCCATATCACTATGGTCTTGTAGTTTTAGGAGTGTTGGCAGATATCGGTGAACTTGGTCTTGATCCACTTGAAGCTGTTCCTGACGGATGACTTGAGCTTGGCTTCCATGGTTAGAATGTTATAATGATAAGGCTTTTCTTACTTCTTGTAGTATCTTGCAACTATACTTTGCTTGCCTGAATACAATAGGAAAAAATACGAAAGGGGTAATCGATATGACTGACGAAATCAAGTTATTTGCATCAATTTTCAAAAAATATGATGCATTATTTTTGCAGAAAAAGTGAAATCAAATAGCATATCAAGATTCCTCTGAGACATGCATGAGGCTAAGGAAGGACTCATTTGAATCTTGATTCCTTTGCTTGCCTGAGTTTTTCTTAACGAATTACTAAATAAATGAAAAATTCTTAATGAATTACAAAGACTTAAGAGCAAAAGACTTAAGAGAAAAATTCTATTACATCAGGATTAACATCCATTTAGTTTTGCTTTTCCGTCTAGTGTCATGCTGCTATTAGCCTATTACACCTTAGTCCAGTGTCATGCTGCTTATTTTGATGAATTCAGTATTGATTATTGTTTATACTAAATGTTGGTGTTTAATTCTTCACATTCAGTTTCTAGCAAATTAAGAACAAATAGGGCAAATAGTTGATATGCTGCAAATATCTCTGTGATAATAAACATGGATCACTCCTGTGATAACAAACATGGACTTAGCATGTTGATACAACAAAAAACATAAGACACATGTGTTTGACACATGAATTCACATGAATTATCTACTCATTTAGGTTTTCTTCATCAAAGCAAAGCAACAGAAAAATTCCTATGTTACATTTTCAGACTTAAGAGCAAAAGACCAAAAGAAGTTGCATATTTTCCAGACCAAACATTCATGGACACTGTGGATAAAAATGAAGTTACATATTCCAGACCAAACATTCACAGAGGATATTCATATGTGCTTATATCGCAGACCATATTTTGCTTATATCCCGATTTACTTAAGACTTGCTTATATCCCTATTTGCTTATAAGCAAAATATCACAGACTTAAGAGCAATCGGAAGACGAAACAAATCTGGTTTATCTCGCCTGTGTTTACACACACTTAAGGTCGGGATATCTTGCCTGTGTTAACACACAATCCGTAACTCCATCGGAAGACGAAACAAATTTGAATTATCAAAAAAAATTTGGTTTATCACAGACTTAAGGTCGGGATCGCCGTGTGTTTACACACACATCCGCCTGTGAGATTTTTTGCCCAGACTTAGCAATCTTGATATCAGCAATTGGTCTAACTGGCTTTCTCTCAAACACCTTACGTGCGCCTGCATCATACCCTTGGATACTTGGTTGAAATACCCTACCATGGCCTCGGTTGAAGGAGGGATCCCGACCTTCTCTCCTGTAAGTCTCGATGCCTCCCAATCTGTCACTGTTTTTTTTCATGGATAGGGATATAAGCAAATAGGGATAAATCCACAGGCGGGATAAGAAGACGAAACATTTAACAGATCGGATTTAAGAGCAAATCGGAAGACGAAATAATCGGAAGACGAAACATTTAGCAAAATATCACAGACTTAAGAGCAATCGGAAGACGAAACATTTAACAGATCAAACCAAATAAGAAGACGAAACAAATACACAGCTTGGCTTCAATTAATTTGGGCGAATTGATCTCCAGCTCAAATCTGAAATCACGGTAGTAAGCTCAACAACAATCCTAGCAGTTTGCTTTACAGCAGATCTACCATGAAGCTCAATACATCAAGGTCACCAGCAAGCATGGCAAAACATTCAAGAACGGGAACCGTGCTCAAATACTAAACACCATCCTTAGTGTTAAATGTAGCTTGTGTATTGTGTTCCCAAGACCGAAGCTTGGACTCCTACGCCTGTGATGCTTGGACTCCCGCGCTGTCGCCTAGGCTCCCGTGCTCACCATTGAGTCCTGTGACAAAAACCTGTATAAATAAATTTTTTAGAAACGTTTTAACTTTAAATTTTTTAGATTCCCAACGTGGTCCCCCCTCATGTTTTCTTGCCAAAAACAAAGTTTCCCTCCCAAATTTTTCACAAACTCTAATCTTAACCGTTCATTCTCCAAGATTAAATCTCAGCAACTTTTTATCCCCCTTACTTGTCCTAGTCAGCACTAAGATTCAAAAAACATTGTCAAATGTATAATAGATATTATATATATATATATATATATATATATATATATATATATATATATATATATATATATATATCTATATTATAAAACAGGGATGTTATCATGGGTTTTTGGATAAGAGTTTTTGGATAAGAGATATTGGTTATGTGTATTGTTGTATATGGATATGTGTATTGTATAAGAGATAATGGATAAGAGATATTGGATAAGAGAATTTGAATTTGGTTTGGTTATGTGTAATTGGGTGTGATGTTTGTATATAGGGTATGAGAAATTGAGGTATGAGTAATTGAGGTATGAGAAATTTGGTTATGTGTAATTGGATATTTTATAGAATAGAATATATATAAGAAATCACATCACAATTTCAAATCACAAATTTTGAAATCAAACTCACGTTTACATTCCTCTCCTCTGTATTTTGATCACATCACACTTGGAGGGAAATTTTTGGAGGGAATTTTGCACGGGAGCTTGGGAGAAGATCAGCTCATCTTCTACCTCACATCTCACGTTTGATCACATCACATCTCACGTTCCTCCTCAGCTCATCTTCTACCTCCAGCAAGCAGAGCAAGGGAGAGCAAGGGATAGCAAGAAGAGCAAGCACCTTCATCTTCTACGTCGGTGAGCTCTTGCTCTTCTACTCAATTTTTTTATTTCAACCTCACTTTTTTTTTCTTAATTTCAGTTCTTTGAGCTTCTTCACGTCCTCAAGCCTTCATCTTCTACCTCATCTCTTCCTCTTCTCCTCAATTTTTTTCCTCAAGCACATCAAGAATCTCGGTGAGCTCTTCCTCTTCTCCTCAAGCTCTTCCGCTTCTCCTCAATTTTTTTTCTTTTAATTTATTTCACCCTCACTTTGCAGTTCTGTCAGCTTCACGGCATCTTCTACCTCATCCCTTGGTGAGCTTTTATGTTTTTGTGTATTGAAATGATTTGCAATAGAGATGTTTGCAATGAAGAAGAACTATTCTGAAAACGTATTGGAATCTGAAGATGTTTGCAATAGAGATTTGGATTGAACTTGAGTAGAGATTGAACTTGAATAGAACTTAAATTTGGATGTTTGCAATAGTTCTTCATTCAAATGTGTAGATGTTTGCCATTGAACTTGAATTTGAGTAGATATTCTGTGTAGATATTCTGTGTAGATATTCTGTGTAGATGTTTGCCATTGAACTTGGATATTCAAATGTGTAGATATTCAAATGTCTAGATGTTTGCCATTCAAATTTGGATTGAACTTGAGTAGATATTCTGTGTAGATGTTTGCCATTGAACTTGAATTTGCAATTGAACTATTGAACTTAAAGTTCATCAGAATAGTTTTTGTTTGTTTGTAATAGTTGGATGTTTGTAATAGTTTTTGATGTTTGGATGTTTGCAAAAACAATTTGAGTTTGATAGTTTTTGATGTTTGGATGTTTGGATTGATCATTCATCAATTTGATGTTTTGATGTTCTGCATATCCAAATTCTGAATTTAAAGTGATAGCTTCTCACCTCAGTTTTTGATGTTTGAACTATTGCAAACATCCTACTATTTTGAATTTAAAGTCAAAGCTATCAAATTCTGCATATGGATGTTTGGATGTTTGCAAAAACAATTGAACTATTGCAAACATCCAACTATTTTGATTTGCAAATTTGCAAATTGATAGTTGGATTGATGAATGAAGAAATATTCAAATCTTTGATGAAATGATTTGCAATCAACATCTCACCCTCACTTTATCGTTTTTGATGTTTGGATGTTTGCAAAAACAATTTGAGTTTTTGTTTCTGTGTAATAGTTTTTGATGTTTGGATGTTTGCAATTGAACTATTTGAAATGTTTCCAAATTTAACTTCAAGTTCAAAAGCAATTTCAAATCAAATTCAAATTATCTCAATTCATTTTTGATATCAAGTGAATTTGATAGCTTTCACTTTAAATTCAAATTCTCACCCATATGCAGAAATTCAATTTGCTGGGTGAGAAGCTATCACTTGAGCAAAAATTCAATTTCTCACCCATATGCAGAAATTGATGGGTGAGAAATTTGTTAACTTGAATTTTTGCATACATCTCTATGCAATAGATAGCAAAAATTCAAATTCAAATTTGAGGATGATTTAATATTGAGTGATATTTCAAGGCTAATGTTTGAGTGATAGTTCTAAGTTATATTCATGTTATTGAAGTTATTGAAGTTAGGATATGAATGTTAGGATATGAATGTTAGGAATGTACCCAATTGAATTTTGTTAATATGTTGTGAATGTTTTACTGTACCCAATTGAATGTGTTGCAACTGGTAATGTTATTGCATTCACATGACACAAAATTCTCCTGTGAATATGTTGTGAATGTTATTGCATTGTCCTATGAATGTTAGGATTTTGCAACATATTCTCAGGATTGTGTGTCCTGTGAATATTCTCAGGATATCAACTCCCAATTGAAATTAACATGATCTCAAAGCTCCAGGATATCCTGTGGATGTTATTGCATTGTCCTGTGAATGTTAGGAATGAAGCTTGAAGAATAGAATTATATCTCTAATTCTATTCTAATAGCATTGTCCTGTGAATTCTATTCTATTAGATATATAATTTAAACCGGAATTTCTATTAGAACAATTCTATTCTAATAGAGATAACAATTCTATTAGAGATATAACAATTCTAATATTGAGAAATGAGTTTTAAAATGAAAGCTTGAGTATTGTTTTTTTCATATTCAGAAATTGGATGAGAGCTTGATATGACAGAATATTGGATGAATATTGAAAGAATATTGAGAAATGAGTATTGGATGAGAGCTTGAAATGAGTATTGTTTTTTTCATATTCAGCAATTGAAAGAATATTGGATGAAAGCTTCAATACACCCAATTCTCTATGCAATATTCACAAATTTTCATTTTGATAAGCACTTCATTTTTCCCTGAAAGTGTCCTGTGAAGAGCTTGATATGAGCTTGCTGATCCAAATGTTTATTCCAACTTCAACATGTAGAATACAATTTCAATTTTTCAAGGCACACTTTTTCAATTTTTCAATGAGCTTGATATGGATGTAAAAAACACCAATGCACACTTTTTCAATTTCAAAACTTTTGATTGCCACCAATGCACACTGTAAATTGAGATAGGCCTGAAATTGGTGTTTTTTTTTCATGGATGCAATTTCAAAAATTTTGATTGCCTGACAGGATTTTCATTGCACACTTTGTGTTCTTCATTTCTTTTCATAACACATATGATAATACATTGTCCTGTTAACATATATGATAACACATATGGTAACACATATGATAATACAAACTTTTTTGATAAACATTGTCCTGTTAACTTGAATCAAATTTTATGTCTGCAATTTTTTGGTTAACATTGCAATGGGGGTAAACAGGATTGACCTAAGCTTTCTTAGTTATAACATGAATTTTTTGGTGAACATTGCAATGGGGGTAAACAGGATTGTCCTAAGCTTTCTTAGTTATAACTTAGGCATACATGTGATAACTTGAATTTCTTAGTTATATGATCAAAATTTCTGCCTTTGAATCTCATTGAATCTCAAGTTTCCTAAGCTTTCTTAGTTATCTCATTGTCCTAAGCTTTTTCATACATGTGATAAAAAATTTCTCATTGAATCTGAAGTTATATGTGATAGCTTTTTTTTCTCAGTTGATACTTGATACATGGAATTTCTGAGTTATATAGCTTTTTTTCTCAGTTGATACAATGATCAAATTTTGGAATGGATCAAAATTATCTCAATTTTATCAAAATTATCAAAATGATCAAATTATCTCATTGTCCTGTTAATATATGTTATCCAAGTTTTGATAAACATAAATCCAAGTTAATAATGTTCAATTTTTAACATTTTTAACATAAATCCAAGTTAATAAATCCAAGTTAACATTTGTCTGCTATGGTTTGGTGTAAGTTACTATGCATGATATCAAAACAAAGTTTTTATTCCGAATTCCACTGGGATTTCATTTGGTTTCATTTCACAGTTTAAATGGGATTTCATTTGGTTTGGTTTAGTTGGAAAATTCCAGTTTTCATCAACTGTTGAGGATTTTGCACTATCACTCAATATTAACATTCCAGTGTTCATCAACTGTTTGAAATATGTGTACTTTGAGGATTTTGTACTGGGTGAGTACATTATATCTTGATAATGCTAGGGAGTATATTTGTAGATATCCCAAACTGATTTCTCCATGTTTATTTTGCAAACTGAAATGAGCTTTTATGCAGATTCTAATACTTCAAACTTTGACAGGTACTTGAGTATTTTATTTGGATAATGAGCTTGAGTATTTTATTTGCATAATGAGCTTGAGTACTTGAGAATTTCTATTAGAACAATTCTATTCTAATAGAGATAACAATTCTATTAGAGATATAACAATTCTAATATTGAGAAATGAGTTTTAAAATGAAAGCTTGAGTATTGTTTGAGTATTCATTTGCATAAAATTTTATGCAAATGAAGCTTTTATGCAAATGAGCTTGAGTATTTTATGCAAATTCTAATGCAAATTTTATGCAAATGAGTTTTAACAAGTTTGAAGTATTAGAATTTGCATAAATTCTAACATTATATCTTGATAGCTCTTCATATGCAAATTGGTGAGCTTTTATTCCAAGCTTATACTGAATACATACTTTGAAGTATTCCAAGATAATAACACTGTAAAATTGATTGAGTGTTATGTGAATGAATTTTTGAATCATTTTTGAGTGTTATTACAACTTTGACAGGATATTGACAGCTTATTGAGTTATAATTTTTTATTCTCAGGATATGGAAATAAATTGTTAATATAAATATCCCATAAAATCCTGAGAAATTCTCAGGATATTTCAATATGCAAATTGATTTCACTATCCTGTTCAAAATTTTTAATATGAATATCAAAAATTGAGTTCAAAATGAGTCAATTGAACTGTTAATATGAATATCAAATATTGAGTTCAAAATTGAGTTAATATGAATATAAAAATTTGAGTTTAAAATTGAACTGTCAATTGAACATGATATTGAGTTAATATGAGTTCAAAATTGAGTGAAATTGTTAATATGAATATAAAAAATTCTCAGGATATTCCAATATGCAAATTGAGTTCAAAATTTTTGAAAGAAATTGTCAGCCTATTGAGTTCAAATTTTTTGATTCTCAAGTTTTAGGATATCCTGATAATTTTGAATTCAAATTCATTCCATTAGATTCATATTGAGCAGGATATGAGCCCATATTGAAAGAAATTGCAATACTATGAAAATTGCAATCCCAATTTGATATTGAGTATTAATTCAAATTCATTCCATTTGAATGAAATTTCACTCAATTCAAATTCATTCCATTTGAAAGAAATTGCAATCCCAATTTGATATTGAGTATTAATACTATGAAAAATCCCAAAAATGAGCCCATATTTATCCTAGAATTGGTTTCCTATTTAACATGACATTGATATGCAAGCAACACTGCAATTTGAGAATGCATTTTTGAGAATCCTGTATTGGACATGTGGACTTATTAGTGAATCCTGTATTGGACATGGTTTTGGTCAGATGGCCAAATTTCCTCATATTGAGCAGGATATCTTGAGAAAATGTCATCCAAATTGGGTTATGTCTATTCCTCATATTGATTATGTCTATTCCTCCATAACTCATATGAGAAAATGTTATCCAAATTGGGTTATGTCATATGAGCAGGATATCTTGAGAAATTGGGTTGTCATATGAGAAAATGTCCAAAAAATGTCCTGGGTTATGTCGTATACAAATCTATTACAAAAAATGTCCAGGGTTATCAGTATATTACAAAAAATGTCCTGGATGTAAGTTTTGACAGTATTTTGAGGATATACATCTAGATGTATATGTTTGAGGTATATGTATAATTTAGAGGATATACATCTATGTATATGTATAATTTTGACAGTATTTTGAGGTATATGTATAAATTATACAATGAGGTATATGTATATGTCTTTGGTTTAGTTTGAATATTATCCATTCACACTGAAATGAGTTCACATTTATTATTGAGGAATTCACACTGAAATGAGTTCACAGTGAGGATAATATCCTGTCAACTCATTCCTTCATGTATTTGAGGATAATAAATGAATATCCTCACTGAAATTTGTGTATTCATTCACGATATGTGTATGTGTATTGAATGTTGATATGTGTTTGAATACACATACACATTTTTTTGAATGTTCACATTTATTATCCTCATTGAAAGTTTGACAGATATCCTGATCCTCAATTCTTTTTGAGGATACATATACATCTATTTTAATTTTGAGTTTGCAAGTTTACAAGTTTGACAGATATCCTGATCCTCAATTCAATTTTGATAGTATTTTGAGGATATACATCTAGATGTATATGTTTGAGGTATATGTATAATTTAGAGGATATACATCTAGGTATATGTATAATTTTGACAGTATTTTGAGGTATATGTATAAATTATACAATGAGGTATATGTATATGTCTTTGGTTTAGTTTGAAAATCATGATGCTTATATTAAAAGAATTGGTGAATCTTTGAGAATTGGTTTAGTTTGCGTCTTTGAGAATTGGTGAATCCTGATGCTTATATTAAAAGAATTGAGCTCTCACAAACTTGAGATATGCTTTTTTGACATAAATCAAGTTGCAAAATACTGATCCTGAAGAGAAGCACACTATGTTACCTTGAAATTCTCATTGAATGTTGACATGGATTTAAAGTGAATCATGATCCTGATCCTCAATTTATGATCCTCAATTTAAATCCTGATCCTGACAAAATTTGAATGAATATCCTGTTGACATGGACTAATTTTTTTGAATACACATACACTAAGTTCTATTGATAAACATTGCATACACTAAATTTTTGAATACACATACACTAATTTTTTTGATAAACAGCCATATCAAAATTATGTTATGTTGATAACCATTGTTGATTGTTGATAGATGTTGATAAAAATTTGATAAATATTATTGATAAGTAGATTTTTGATAAACATTGTTGATATGGCTGTAAATTATGTTAAGCCCAGTAGCAATGTCAATGTTGATTATGAGTTGATATTGGAATTATCCATTATCAATGTGAGTTTGATATTGGATTGAGGATCATAGAAGCAATGTGAGTTTGATATTTTGAGAATGGTATCAAATTTTGCATGTACTGATTGTCAAACTGATTGTCCTGAGAATGGATAATTCCAAACTCATAATATCAAACTCATAATACGAAAGCATAGAAGCAATGTGAATTTGAATGTACTGATTTGAGCTAATGAGAATGTGAGTTTGGAATTATGCAGTAGAAATGTGAGTTTGATATTTTGATACCATTCAAAGTGTCCTGAGGATCATAGAAGCAATGCTAGAATGCAAAAATTCTCAAGTGATCCTCAGCAAATATTCAGATATATGTGTCCTGAGGATTGAGATAATTCAGATATATTCAAAAATTCTCAGGACACATAGAAGTAGCAAAAATTCAAAAATTCACATATATTTGAATGCAAAAATATATCTGAATCCTCAGGACACATAGAATTTTTGAGGATTTTTGAATTCAAATAGCAAAAATTCAGATAAATATTGTCCTGAGATAAATATTGTCCTGAGACACATAACAGGATTTTTGAGGACACATAGAATATTTATCTCAGGACACATAGCAAAAATGCATTCAGACATATATGTGAATTTTTGAATATTCAGATATATATGAATTTTTGCATTCAGATATATCCTGAAAATTCTCAAAAATATATCCTCAGCATAAATTCAGATACATGTGTCATGAGGACACTTTAAATATAGCATTGCTTCTATGTCCTGAGAATTTTTGCATTCCTCTTCTATGATCCTCAGCAATAATTCAGTCAATCCTCAGGCCACATTGCATTCCATTCATTCCAGGATAATAGAAGCACATGGACAAACTTGGAATGGATGAGATAAACTTGGATAGCTAACATGAATAACTCATATCCTGGATTTCAAAATTGACATGGATTTCAAAATTTTACTGTCAGTTATTCATGTCAATTTGAGTCACTCACTTCATTATTGGTTATTTATCCTCAATTTTGAGATATTCTTCATATAACTCATATCCTGTCTTTAGGTTAGCAGTCTCATATAACTCATATTCTTCATATAACTCATATCCTCAATTATTGAAGAGCTTGATGTTGTTAATTTCAAAATGTTGCACCTCAACTCTTATGAAATTTGAGTTTAACATGAAATTAAACTGAACTTTGGTATTTGATGATATAAGAAAAATGTTGACCTTAACATTAAATTATCAAATGAAATTTGAGTTATTGAACTTGAAATTGAATTTAATTTTGAACTTGAATTTTTCTAATGCCCAAATTCAAACTTGAGTATTCAAATTTTTCTCATGCAGTATACTCTTCTGAAATTTGAGTTATTGATATGGAATTTGAGTACTCATATTCTGAAATTCTCAAATTTCCGAAGAGTATACTTTGGGAATATTTCTCATGTAATTTGCAATTCTAAAATTTCTGAAGATATGGAATTTGTGCATTTGACATTGAAGTTCAATAACTACTCAAATTCTGAAATTCTCAATTAGAAACTGGGAGTGTTCATTCTCAACATGAACATATTCACCCAATTCCAAATTTGGAGTATTTTAATTGAACATCTACCATATTCACAAAATGAACATCTAATATACGCTAATAATGTATTTTAATTGTAATTAGTTTGGGCTTAATTTGGATAGGGCTTTAGCTCGACGCAGTAGGAGAGAACGAGAACGAGAACAAGAACACCGTAACATGTCTCACGCTCTGCCTTCTGACGGTGTACTTGATATACCTCACATGTTCTCGCTCCTCGGAGCATATGGCTTTTTAACAAACTTGGATACTCTAGAACTACATTCAGATTCCGAAATCTGGGAGGTAAACATGAAATTAATCTTGGGTTTCTATTGGTGTGCTTATGGATGTCAACTGACTTAATGTAACATTCAGGCTCTGAAGAAGTGCCAGCTTCTAGAGATAGTCAAACAAGATCAAAGGCTACTTGAAGCACCAGGTAATTGGAATTATACTACTCCAGTTCATTGGTTTTAAACTTTTAGTGATGAATAACTTCACAAAAATACTGTATCAGCAAATAAAGAAATAGATGGACTCCCCAAAGATGGGGAGAATTGGAGCGTGGGACAGAGGCAACTGGTTTGCTTGCCCAGGGTGTTGCTCATGAAATGAATAATTCTGGTGATGGATGAGGCTACAGCTTCGGTGGACACTACATCCGATATTGAAATTTGAATGTTGGCTACAGATATTTTTCCAGTTGAGTTGAAATGAATTTCAACAAGCTTTCCCTACATCATCCAATGAGTAACAAATTAGAAAAGGAAAATTGTACTATATAAACATATTCATGAGGAATACAGAGTGAAATGCATGGCTACATATATGCATGCTGATACGTAAAAGAGTTACGTGTGTCATGCACGTGCTCTATTTTCCTGTCTTCTATTAGCGAAGTTCCCCCAAGCAAGCAATTATAAGTATGTTTGAACATTTGTATGTGCTATTTATACGTTAAATACTGTCAACAAGAATTCCTACTGAGTGGATTGGTAATTCGCAAAGATTATGAAAGTAGTGTGTGCGTTATTATGAAAGTTTTGTTTCTGGGAACAACTACTGCAATTTTATCTGTCTATATATAGTTAAATTGATTACAATCTGCATCAGGGTTTTACTAGGACTCATATAGTGTATGCTAGACATCAATTTGGTTTTAATAGGTTGTAATCAAGCATACATTAATGCATATAGTATGCTGGAAAAGGTTTTTATGTGGGATGTTGCATTATGATGAGAAGAGTTCCTAATGGTTTTTATAGGGCTGTAACTGCATGAGGTGAATGCCACTTTGCGTATCTTTTAATTTAGTTATGCAATCTTTGGGTTGCTTATTTTATTTGTTTGTCCTTATATCAGAAATAATTGGGACATATCATGCAAAAGATGAAGCAATTAGTTCTAATCAAGTTGAGGATGTTCGAGGTGCCTGAAGAGGTGAATGATCAGCAAAGGAAATGCATGTGTGGTTGGTGATGTCCTTCATGCCCACTGATCTTGGTCAGGAATGATGTGCATCGATTGATGATGGAGTTGTCATGGTGGTTTGTGGCATATGGGTTGATGAAATATTGTAATGTGAGCCTAATGGCGCACCTCAACGGGAAACTCTCCTGCGTCCCCTGGGGGAGGCACGGGTTCGAGGCCCGGTCCCCCATCCCCATGTAGTGAGATATCAACAAATTTGTACATGTAAAACATCAATTGATTTCAAGATATTATAATTGAGAATTTTGAAAGTTTACGTTGATAATGTTGAGATATGTTTGTATTCGTATTTGTTGATTTGTAAACATAATCACCTGTGCTTATTCTCAAGCAATTGATTTGTATAACCAACTGATTTGAAAGATTAATACTGATGCATAAAAACTGTTTCTTCCCAACTGCTTTGTTCCCGAGGATGGAAACATATTGCAAAAGCCTTTGGCAATAATTTTTATTAGAGAATGTGGAAATTAACAGAGCACGACTTGAGAAATTATTTTTGATCCAACAAAATGTCAACTTTTAAATCGGTAGTTGTTTACCATTTATTTTGTTCAAGATACATGCATGTATTAGGAGCAACTCATTAGAAAATCATTCGGCACCCGCGTCGAATGCAGCCGCTAAATTTTTGTTGTTCCGCAACGAAGGCGTCCATGCCGCTAAATATTTTTACGCTAATTTGTTGTTCTTTTAAATTTTGGCTGAATTTTTTTGGGACCAAAGATTTTACGGGGGGAATTTTTAAATGAACCGTGCCTGCGACATGGGTTATGACTTATATCTATATATAAACACAACTATTTTTGAATCCTAAGGCTTATTGGGACAAGCTGATGTCATGCTGATTTATAAAGAGGTTGATAGAAGAATGGTTAGGATTTAATCTTGGTAAAAGAAGGGTTGAGATGAGTGTTTGGAAAACCACCACGTTTTTCCTTTTGTTTTCAAACCCCCCATAATCACTACATTTGTACAAAATACCACCTATTTCCCCTTTTGCTAAAAAACCTCTCATTTCACTTTTTACCCACATATCATACACACACACACACACACACATGCACTTCCACCCTCCGCGCCGAAGGCGCCCTCTAAATTTTTTTACGCTAATTTGTTGTTCCGACTCAAGGGCGCCCTCGCCGAATTTATTGTTCTACGCCGAATTTGTTGTTCCGCACAAATTTGACTGTGTAAATAATGTTTGGGGACAAAGATTTCGCGGGGGGAAATCTTAAATGAACCGTGCCCGCGGGCACGGGTTATGACTCGTATATATATATAGGGTAAAGTGTTCCTAGGGTGACTCCTTAGATTAAATCTAAGGAGTCGCCCCCATTTTCCCTCATATCCCACAATTTTTTTGGATTTTATTTTTCATGGGGTTGTTTTTCACCTCATGGATGATCAACATACCAAAAATCAAGCCATTCCAATACTTTTAGAGCCACCATCTACCCCTTGCAACTTCAACGGTCTGAAAACGTGCTGAAAACCCATGAAGTTGCAAGCGGTAGATGGGGGCTCTAAAAGTATTGGAATGAATTGATTTTTGGTATGTTGATCATCCATAAGGTGAACAACAACCCCATGAAAAAAAATTCAGAAAATAAATGTGGGATATGGGGAAAATGGGGGCGACTCCTTAGATTGAATCTAAGGAGTCACCCTAGGAACACTTTACCCATATATATATATATATATATATATATATATATATATATATATATATATATATATAGGAGAATATGCTTTGCATCTTTATTGATACTAGGGTAAATGTACAAGACTCAAGAGAGGAAGAAGGATGATTGAAGTCAGGGCAAGAGCACAGGCGCCATCACCCCACACCTTAATAAGCACCTTCTGCTATCCCGAGAGTCAAATAGAAAACAAAAAGTACAATATCAACAACCTATAGAATCAACCCCCAGTTTGAAGGGGGAGCTCTCACCACCGTCAAGCTCCCAATCCACATGTCTCACTGCAATTCTAACATCCTCAGCTATATCCTCAAACAGAGCCGTCTGCCTCTGATTATTACCTTCAAAGATTCTCCTGTTACGCTCCCTCCAAATGTGCCAGATCATCACAGCTAGAATAGTCTTGGCCAATTTGCCCATGTTGCCCTTCCTATGATGGTGAGTGAGTATCAGATTCCCTAAACCTGCTAAAGAGGACGGCAGAGCAGAGGTGAACCCCATTTTAAGGAAACTCTTGCAAACGGAGTGTATATATATATATATATATATATTTCATTTCTTTTGTGCTCAATTTTAATTCATGGCTAAACACACCATATCCCTTAGAAAAATTCAGAAATTAATCATTCCTACATTCACTTTCAATATTCTTCAAAAGAATCTCCAAACGTACTAAAAAGTCAATTATCGTGAAAGTGCAAATGTAGGTGTAGAAATAAAGTTTGCAGTTTTTGAGGCATGTCATGGCTACAAAGAGGATAACATCATGTTCATGTAGCTACAACAATAATGAATTGACTTCTACAAGGGATAAATTTGAGCATTCATACAATACCACTTATAATAAAGCATAAAGGGTATTCTTTTGAGCTCATTGTTTTTATTGTTTTTATTTTTTAAGAAATAAAACACATTAAGATCATGCAAACAAGCACACAAACAAAAATAAAAACAAGCACAAAAATAAAGACAAGCGCACAAAACATTCTATGAAGGTATGCAATGAAATACAAAGAGGGATAAAAATATACCTTCTTGTCTCTATTTGGCTAAGGAGCTAGAAATAGAATGAGACTTTAAAAATTTGCTCCTCGCTAAATCTCCACCTCACCTACATGAAAGGTGTTAAGTGTGACCTTGGAATCCAACAAGGTCCACGAGTGTTAGCCATTATTTTTTTAGGAACCCACACTTGTTTAAACTTGATATTTGTGTTCCTAAATTTACAATAATATGATATGTAGCCTACACTATCACAAGTAAAGCACTTTGCATATATGTTCTTTGCAATAGAGGGTACATTGTGGAATTTCTTGAATTTTGGCTTTTCAACGTTTTTCAAACCAAATCCAACACCTCTTCTATTATTGCTATATAGTTGATTCTCTTAAATGATATCCAACGATTATTTTCCCATAGATAATTTCTTAATGGCCAATTCAAGATTAGAAGCGTTAGATTTTAACAATTTATTTTCATCTACAAGCAAAGTACATTTACTTATAAAAGCTCTCTTGTTTTCCTCTTCATTCTTTTCAAATTCAAACATTTTTTCTTTTAAAGTCATTATCCAACATGCAGAATTTATCATTAAGCTCTCTAATCACATAATCTTTTTCAGTTTCGAGCTTAATCAAGTCAAGCCTAAGCATGCTAATATCGTTCAACAAGGAAGGGAAAGAGGACCAAGGTGCTTCATCATTAAAGCTTGATTTTCCCTTTTTCAATATATCAATAGCAGAGTCACGAGCAATAATTTCAATTTTCAGTTTTTCAATCTCCTTAGACATATCATGTTTAGATTGTTGCATTTCAAAGTTCTCATTTTGATAATCATCTAGTGGATTCAAGCTCTACTATTTTATCTTGTATTCTTAACAAAGAGTAAGGAGTTCAGCTTTACTACCAGAAATTACCTCATCGTGTATTCCCATCAATGCCATGCATAAGTGGGCTTCATGATCATCCTCCTCATCCTCAGCTTCGCTATCCATATCCCAAGTTAGCACCTTGGATTTTCCTTTTTCTTTAGCGACCTGAGTTGTCTCATGTGGGCAATCCCTCATTTGATGTCCTCTTTTCTTGCATTTAAAACAAGTCATTCTATTAATAGCATTCTGATCAAAAGTTTGCTTAGAAGACTGAAAAAAGTTAGAGCGATTAAACCTGAGTGCCATTTATGTTCTTCCTTGCTTGGTCTTGACATACTTTCTGAAATTTCTGACCATTAGTGCTATGTCCTCATCATCATCTTCACTTTCGCTAGCTTTCAGAGCAAGTTGCTTTGTACCTTTTTCCTTCTCCTCAGGTTTCTCTCTTTCATCAATATTTTGCAATTCAAGCTCGTGAGACATTAAATTACCTATCAAGTCCTCCACCCTCATCTGTGATAGATCTTTCGCTTCTTGGATGGCAGTGACTTTAGGCTTGAAAGAGCTTGGCACTGCTCTTAATATCTTTCTCACCTGCTCAAGGCTATGTTGGATATGGAAGACGTTTGTACACCCTTGTAGGGGATGTACGAGGGAATACGGACCTCGAACGTCGCGTACACGAAGTCGTGTGCAAAGGGAATCTGTTCCCTTGCGGAGAGGATCTCTAGATGAGTGGGAAAGTCGCATTATATATGCATAAGTGCATGCGACATATGGCTAATAAAGGGGGAATATCTTAAGCTTATGTTGTACCATGCATATGGTACAACTTAAGCTTATAATGTGCAATGTATCATGGTACACCTTAATTAAGTTGTTCCAAAGGAACAACTTACCCTAAAATAACTACCTTGGGGGCTATAAATAAGACCCAAGGGTAAGCCATTTCTTACACCTTTTGCATGAAATTCATGCATGCAACTTCATCATAGCGAAGCTCTGCAGAAATCCTTTCTCTTCCTCTATCCAAGTTCTTAATCTAAAGTAGAGATTTAGATTGTGGATTAGTAGCCTTACTCCGTTCGTGAGAAGACTCGATCCGTCGTGGCGAATCCGAAGGCGAAGTTCGTAGACTACCGTGCCGCATACGCAAGCGTAAGTCTAAACTTCATATTATCGATCCTAACTCTGTTTTGGCAGGATCCTACATTGGTATCAGAGCCATATGGGTTCGCCCCGGTCAAACCACCGCCCCGTCGAAACTATGAACGAGTCGTTGTCTTTTTCACGAATGGGTCTCCTACTATTACGGATATAGTAGGAACGCTTCGTGACGAAGAGAACGCAGCGGTTGTTCTTTTCACGTTAGGGTCTCATATCATTACGGATATGGTAGGAACTCTCCGTGACGGGAAGAACCGACCGTTCACGTAGTATGTTATTTTTCATTTTTGGCACACGGCCATTAGGAAATAACTAATTTCTCGACGAACGGGTGCTTCATCGACGAACGGGTGCTTCATCGAGGAAGATGATGGTAGTTATTTCCATCGGGTAAGAGGAAATTGGTGCATGTGCACCATGGCCAAATGGGCTATGAAGGCTATGCACCCCCCTCCACTTGCGGAGGGGGTTGGCTACGGCCAATAACCACCGACGACCACCCCATCAAGGGGGAGGAGTATATGCGGCAACCCCATTCAAAGGGGGTGGCCGGCCATGGCCAAAGGGGCCATGGCCGGCCAATGCCAAATGGCCTTGGCCATGACCGGCCATGGCCAAGCCATGGCCGGCCAAGGCCAGGCCGGCAGTGGCCGGCCAAGGCCAGGCCGGCAGTGGCCGGCCTTGGCAGGCCGGCCCTGGCAGAGGCCAGGGCCGGCGCCCAGGCCTCGGCGAGGGCCGGCGCCCTGGCCTCGGCCAGGGCCTGGCCGGCCCTGGCAGAGGCCAGGGCCGGCGCCCTGGCCTCGGCCAGGGCCTGGCCGGCCCTGGCAGGGGCCAGGGCCGGCTGGCCTGCCCTGGCAGAGGCCAGGGCCAATGCCCTAGCCTCGGCCAGGGCTTGGCCAGCCTTGGCCGGCCTCGGCCAGGGCAGAGGCCCTGGCCGAGGGGGCCAAGGCCCCTGGCCGGCCAGGGCAGAGGCCCTGGCCGGCCCTTGGCCAAGCCCCGGCCAGGGCAGAGGCCCTGGCCGGGAAGAAGTTGCAAGACCAAAAATTGGTCGACCAATTTGGTGTTTTTGGTCGACCAATCCGACAGAAGGTCTGGGTCGATTGCAAATTTGCCAAATGACCCATACGGGGTAACAAAAGGCATTGGTCAAACTCGAATGTGTCGATTAGTCCATACGGGGCTAACCACAGTGCCGACTAGTTCATACGGGACTAACGTTTTAATGAAGTTTTTTTTGGGCTCTACTCCTTGAAGACTAGCCATAGTGCTCTACTTCATGCGAGATTAGCCAAGTCATTTTGCTCTACTCTACGGAGATTAGCCAATGTACTTATGACGTTGTGCTCTACTCTACGGAGATTAGCCAATGTATTTTGAATTTTTGAAAAATACGTTTTTCAAAACCGATTTTCCGCTGCAAAGTACTATAAGAGTACTAACATTTGATAAAGTGAGGGAGAAATATTGAAAGTTACTCTAGATGGTGATTGGAAACATAGTGACCTTTCCGACTCTAGGGTAACATCTTCAATATTTTTCGAAAGTAACTTATCAAATTATGAATATCATTCCAAGTGGGAGTTGATTTTAGAACTATCCATATGGGATATTCTATTATCATTTCAAGTGGGAATTATATTTGAAAAATACGTTTTCAAACTCGTTTTTTCACTGCTAGTACTATAAGAGTACTATTGTTTGATAAGTAATGGGGGAATATTGAAGGTTGTTCTAGATGGTGATTGGAATCATAGAGACCTTTTCGATTCTAGAACAACATCTTCAATATTTTTCGAAAGTAACTTATCAAATATAATATAATTCCAAGTGGGATTTGAATATTTTTTAGAACTATCCAAATGGGATACTCTATTATCATTTCAAGTGGGAGTTATATATTTTAAGAATTTTTATGCATTGTTTTGATCAAACCTTCTGTTTTGTGTCTTTTGCAGCATTTTAAAAGTAAAATGTCTTCCGCTTCAAAGAATATCGTCGCTGAGTTAAACAAAGGTGAAAAACTCAACGGCGATAATTACAAACTTTGGTCCATTAAGATACAATACGTTTTAGAGGAGCAAGAAGTGCTCAAAACTCTAAAGAACGTAATGATTGAACCCGAGTTGGGCACTACGGCCCAACACAGACGAGACAAGGAAGCTTTTGATGCTTGGTCTCGGAAGAATAAGATAGCGCGCATTACGTTATTAAGCAGTATGGCTGATGACATAATGCGCATCTTCCGAGAACATGACCTAGCCATGGACATATGGTCCAAGCTAGAGGAGAAGTTCGGTGGCACATCGGTGTCCAAACTTCGCTCCTTAACTATAAGGTTTGATTCATATAAGAAACGTCCAGATCATTCAATGGGGAAACATCTGCGACATATGGCGAACCTTATCTCGGAGTTAAAGGATGCATGTCATGTGCTCACAGATGAGCAACAAATCCAAGCAGTCATACGTTCCCTACCAAATGGGTGGGATCAGATGAAGATGCATCTCACTCATGATGAGAGCATCAAGACCTTCAACGACGTTTCCAAGCACCTCGAATTAGAGGAAGAGCGGCTTGCGGCTGCCAAGCCAAGTGCAGAAGTGCACATGGTTGCTAGTTCCTCACACGGGGGAAAGAAACGTAAAGATCGTTCGAAGTCTTCTAATGAACGTAATAAGCAACCTGAGTCTACCAAGGAACCCAAACATAAGGGTGGGCATAAGAAATGGCACAAGAAGAAAGACTTGAAAAGGATCAAGTGCTTCAAGTGCAACAAGTTCGGTCACTATGCTCGTTCGTGTACGAGTGGAAGTGATGAGGTAACTTGTAATACTAGTTACATATGTGTTTCTAGTTCAATATTTCTTGTGGAATCTAATCCATTTTGGGATAATTGATTCAGGTGCCACCGACCACATAGCAAAGGACAGACGGTCCTTCGTGGAGTATCACCGGATACCCCAAGGAATGAAGTGGATCAATGTAGGAAACAACACACGTGTTGTAGAGAAAGGCGTTGGGAATTGCAAGCTAGACTTGGACAACGGCCACACTCTCCTACTTTATGATGTTCTCTTCATTCCATATATTCAAAGGAATATTAATACTGTGGTCAATTTAATGGGTCTGGGTTATAGTTGGTTCCTTCATGATTGTAATATGGACCTATTTTGTAATAATTCCTTTATTGGTACTGGGTTTGTATTTCAAAGGATTTATTGTAATAAGTACAATGTATTTCCTCATGTAATGAAAATTTCCTTGTGACAAATTCTTTGACTAATGAGTCTAATATAATTTGTTGGCACACAAGGCTTGGTCATATTAGACCAATGCGTATAGATAGACTTGCCAAACGTGGCCTTCTATCCAATGTTTCAAAGGTTGAAATGTCGACCTGCGAACATTGCCTTGTGAGGAAATCTTGTCGCAAGCCCTTTGGAACCGGCACAAGGGCCGAGGTTCTATTACAGCTTATCCATTCGGACATATGTGGTCCGATGAATGTCAAGACAAGACGCGGGAAGTCCTATTTTTCATCACTTTTATTGATGATTTCACCCGATTCGGTCATATCTATTTGATATCCCACAAAAGTGAAAGCACTAAACCTGCTTTAAAAACTATATGAGTTTAGTGGAGAATCAATTAGATCGCAAGATTAAGGTCATGCGAACCGATATGGGCGGTGAATATCAATCAACAAGTTTAAAGGAACTTTATGATGAAAAATGCATAGTACATCAGGTAACTATGCCTTATACTCCTCAACAAATTGGTGTTGCAGAAAGGAGGTATAGGACTTTAATGAAAAATGGTCCATTCAATGATGGCGCAAGCTAACTTGCCAATCACCTTTTGGGGTGATGCATTATTGACGGCTGCTTTCATTTTTGAACCGCGTACCCTCGAAATCAGTTAGCTCCACTCCTTGTAAGTTGTGGAACCAAAGGTCTCCTCACTTAAACATTTTGAAACCTTGGGGTTGTGCATCCTACGCACATATTTCCTCCCATAGGTATGGCAAACTTGGGCCAAAGGGAAGGAAATGTATCTTTATACGATACGCAGAAAACTCCAAAGGTTATGTTTTATGTTAGTCAGGAAGACAATGGTGGGCTAATTGAGTTTGAGTCGAGGGATGTCACTTTCTTGGAAAAACGAGTTTCCAAGACAGGGCGAGATAAGTCAGGACTTATCTCTATTTGAGATTTATGATCAAGAAGGATTACCTCATTCGAGTGGGAGAATTCTTGGTGAAGACGAAAATACGTTTCAATCTTCACCAATGGATTATACGAATGACGATTATCCTATTCCATACGGGAATAATGATACAAGTGGGAGCAATTCTAACGACATTCCAAGTGGGAGTGATATTAGAATTGATCTAAATTCGAGTCAACAAGGACTTGAAGAATCTCAAATACGATGTATTAGTCATACAAGGTTGGCTCCTCTACGATTTGAGGATGAATTTCCGCAAACCTTTATGACTTTACTACAAGATGATGACGAGCCTGCTACTTTCAAACAGGCCGTATCATGCCCTGCAAAAGACAAATGGATGGAAGCGATGAAGGAGGAATTGAAATCCATGAAAGTTAACCAAGTCTGGGACTTAGTTAACTTACCCAGAGGACATAGAGTAATTGGGAACAAATGGGTTCTCAAGATCAAGCATAAGGCTGATGGCTCTATTGACAGATATAAAGCTCGCCTTGTCGTGAAAGGTTTTACGCAACAGGAAGGGATAGACTACGAAGAGACCTTCTCACCTGTTGTTCGTTTTACCTTGATTCGCATGATTCTGGCAATGGTAGCTTGCTTATACCTCGAATTACATCAGATGGATGTAAAGACTGCCTTTCTCAATGGAGAATTGGACGAGGAGATCTATATGGAACAACCAACAGGGTTTGTAAAAGAAGGAAACGAACATAAGGTTTGTAAACTTCGTAAATCCATATATGGTCTTAAATAATCCTCGAGGCAATGGTATATACGATTTCAAGAAGTTGTCTTATCAAATGGATTTTCCATACTTGATGAAGATAACTACGTATATATCAAGAGGATTAAAAGCAAGCATGTTATTATGTCTCTATATGTAGATGACATTTTAATAGTCGGAAATGACAAGGGCTTTGTGATGAGTATCAAGGCTTGGCTTTCATCAGTATTTGAGATGAAAGGCAATCGTGTCCAAAGAACCAAAAGGAAAAGGAAATTATGGAAAAAGTTCCATATTCCAGTGCAGTTGATAGTCTTATGTACGCTATGGTGTGTACGAGACCGGACATCTATTTTGCCGTTGGAAATGGTAAGCTGTTACCAATCCAACCCAGGGCAAGAACACTGGAAAGCGGTTAAGAGGATAATGCAGTATCTTAAAGGAACTGCATATTTGCAAAAGACTATGATAAAACCAAGAAGGTAGACATAATGTACATATCTACGCATGAGATGATAGAGGATCAGCTTACGAAAGCGATCCCCAGAAATGTGTTTTATAAACACTTATCATCCCAAGGATTGCGTACGAGCTGAGTTGTACCAATATATATTCCCATGTCTAAGAAAGATCAAATTTAATAAAAGAATAAGTTCTTTTTCAAACATTGCATATGAATTTCTTAAAGAAATGTTTGTGTACATTTTTGAAATCTCAGCTGAATTGTGTGTATGTCGGACAGATAAAGGTTGGCTCTCTCACATGAGCAACCGCCTTATCTTATCAGATGTATAAGATAGAGATGAGACTAGTTTAAAGTCAAAATTATTAGACGAATGATTTAGAGTCATGACTTAAACAAGATAGTCGAATGAAAGATCTGCATCATATGGATGCTTACAAAAGATCTGAGATCTGTATCACAAGGATATTTGAAAGAGATCTCGTAGGATTTTTTAAATCCTATCTGTCTTATGCAGGATGAGAGTCCGTGAATATTTCATGAGTAGTAAAGGGACTCAAAAATATAGGCACTGTGGTGTCTGATCTTTTCATCCGTACAACATCATTAAGACATACTCTCCCTGGGAAAGGAGTGATGTTGTAATACGTGTTCATACCACGTATGCATTTCGACCACTGAGTTAGTAGCAATAGTGTTTGCTATTATGTGAGACTCAAAGGCCATATGGGTCTTAACTCTTACCCTCAAGGACTCCAATTGGTTCCTTTAGATTTGACGAAATGATCGCTATCTTAGCGTGTTACTTATGGGCTATGATAATTCGGCTCGGCGGGGCACGTTAGAAAAGCGAGTCTAGTCAAGATCAGAAGGTTCGCAAGAAGAGGAAGATTGATTTCATATTCGCATTTGGACTTTAATGATTCAAAGCTGGCCATCCAATTGTAATCCAGATGGGATTCAATTGTTGAATATAAAGTATAAGAAATGTGAAGAAATAATCTAGGGTAAAGCATGCGTTGAACTACTCAACTTTGCACCTTCGAGGTCGTTGTGTATCTCTAACAAGTGCACAACAACAGACTCTACGCACATGACGGTCGCACGGTCTATTTCTCGGTATGATAGATGAAAGAACTAAGAGAAAGATGTTCTCTTACAATCCCCTCAAGTTTGAGTGGGAGATGTTGGATATGGAAGACGTTTGTACACCCTTGTAGGGGATGTACGAGGGAATACGGACCTCGAACGTCGCGTAAACGAAGTCGTGTGCAAAGGGAATCTGTTCCCTTGCGGAGAGGATCTCTGGATGAGTGGGAAAGTCGCATTATATATGCATAAGTGCATGCGACATATGGCTAATAAAGGGGGAATATCTTAAGCTTATGTTGTACCATGCATATGGTACAACTTAAGCTTATAATGTGCAATGTATCATGGTACACCTTAATTAAGTTGTTCCAAAGGAACAACTTACCCTAAAATAACTACCTTGGGGGCTATAAATAAGACCCAAGGGTAAGCCATTTCTTACACCTTTTGCATGAAATTCATGCATGCAACTTCATCATAGCGAAGCTCTGCAGAAATCCTTTCTCTTCCTCTATCCAAGTTCTTAATCTAAAGTAGAGATTTAGATTGTGGATTAGTAGCCTTACTCCGTTCGTGAGAAGACTCGATCCGTCGTGGCGAATCCGAAGGCGAAGTTCGTAGACTACCGTGCCGCATACGCAAGCGTAAGTCTAAACTTCATATTATCGATCCTAACTCTGTTTTGGCAGGATCCTACAGGCTAGAATATGGCTTACCGAGCGAGCTAGACTTGTAGACAATGTTGGTGAACCTCGTAACCATCTCTGATATGGTCTCTGATGGTAGCATACGAAATCCCTCGTACTTTGTGCTCAGAAGTGCAAGCCTAGACTCCTTCACCTTTGACGTTCCCTCGTGTGTCACCTCCAAAGTATGCCATATTTCATGCGCAGTTAGACAATGTGAGATACGATTGAATTCAGATTTATCTAATGAATAAATGAGAGCATTCATAGCTTTAGTATTAAGAGAATAAAGCTTCCAATCATTATTATCCCATTTATCATCAGGTTTAAGCATCTCAGTATTTTCAATTTTAATAATAGGTGGTTTATAGCCTTTTTCAATAATTTGCCAAGCTTTATAATCAATAGAAATCAAGTAGATTCTCCTACGATTTTTCCAATAAGCATAATCTACTCCATTAAATCTAGGTGGACGTGAAATAGACTGACACTCAGCAAAAGCACTATCAATGTGATCCATGGTCAATCCTAGGCTAGATCCAAAAACCTGCTCTGATACCACTTGTTGGATCTGGATCCTATCCTAGAGGGGGTGAATAGGCTTATACAATAATTCGTGCAACCCACGAACAAACTCAAGCAGTTATAGCAGCAGCAAGGTAAATAAAGTGCAGACACAGAGTACATAGCAGATTTACCCTGGTTC